>JAGVSL010000119.1:0-1397217 GCA_022494535.1 Himalopsyche phryganea | reverse complement strand
TTTTATTATTGACATTATTTCAAACACAAATATATGAAATTCGGCATCTGATGATCGGCCTGAAGATGCCGAAAGGCGAAACCCGGGTCGTTAGTGACAAAATGCATGGAAGTGTACAAAATCTCAATACTTCAAATTTGATATTGAAATTCCATCAAGCACCCTCAGTCAATGTCTTAAATTATACAAGTATATGATATTATTTATTAGACTTAATATAACTAAAAATATACATTAATATAGAGAGAGTAACCAAAGGCAGAAACAGGTAATCTGCCTTTGTGTTTCTAGCATTATATTTTCATTCCAATGATATCTTATAAATAGTTATAAATGTGAGATAGGTCTTTTTGTTATTAATAAATATAATTATGGCATTACCCAAACCAGTTTTAACTCAAAACATGAATTTTTATAGTTAGACTCTCGTGACCCTAAGCCCCCGAATTGGGAGTCACAAAGTTTATGCTGAAACAGTAATTTTAATTTTATTGATAACAAAATTTTTATTTTTTGACAGGAATGAAAATGAAGTAACAGCGATATTTCGCTGGAATGAACCTCAGCATGCGAATGGGATCGTCAAAGGCTACCGCGTGGACTGCTGGTACAAAGAAGACGGTATTGACAATGCTGCTTGTCAGGGAGAAATTGTACCGCCTCAAAATTTGCAGTATATAGCCAAGAATGTCTTGAGGAACGTCACATATTTCTTCCAGGTATATTATAGTAATATAATACCTTTCCACCAAGAATTGACTATTAAAATGTTGACTCTCATTGGTGGATCACAGGAAATTTTGATTGCGTCCTACCGGTAGATTTTTAGTAAAAATTTAGTGTATGAAAACAATAAACTAATATATAAGCTAAGTTTTAACTTCAGTACAGTCATTTCGTAAACTCAATATCAATGTTTCTGTGGTGTACGTGAGGTATGGCTTAGAAGTGATCCACCATCAATTCTTGAAGCTCAGAATTGAATGATCTTGAATGATTCGCTACCATACTCTTTCTTTGTGTTACCATCTTCCGGGATGTGTACACCGAGGTATCTGAAGCTGTAGACCTTCTCAATGATCGACAGAACATCACAAGACATTGCTCTAGTCAGGGTCATATCAGAGTCATGGGTACAAAGGATGCATATTAAATATATTAACAAGCCATAGAAGTAGGAACTCATGGAAGGGACAAAATGATTTGCACTTGTATTAGCATAATTTAAGACATCGACTGAAAGTGCTTGATGGAATTTCAATATCAAATTTGGATTATTGAGATTTTGTACACTTCCACGTATTTTGTCACTATCGACCCGGGTTTCACCTTTCGGCATCTTCAGGCATTCGTGCACTCGAATGCCTGAAGATGTCGAAAGGCGAAACCCGGGTCGTTAGTGACAAAATACATGAAAGTGTACAAAATCTCAATAATCCAAACTTGTATTAGCGGTTAACATAACGATATGATAAATTTTCAGGTTCAAGCATTCACTGATGCAGGCTATGGAATAAAAACCCAACCGGTATCAGCGCTGACGGACGTCGAGTCACCGATACCAAAACTAGCTCTTGCATTTCACGACTCCATCAAAGTCGCAGATCTGGACCTGGGAGATGGCTACACCTATACTGTATCTCGAAGTGCAGGGAAACCTGTTGACTTTGCTGTTTTGATGAGGGAAAGACTTGTCTACTGGGTTAATGAGGTTCAGGAGATATTTGTCTCTCGAATAGATGAGACTGGTCACACCAAGGTATGCATTGTTTAAATAAAACCGCACGCTTCGTCATTATCTCAATGTCGTAAATTCAAAACATAATTATGCTTCTCAAATTCGAGCAGCTGTGTTTCAATCATAGAATCGAGCAAAATTATTTAAACTATGATTGAAAAAGTTATGCCATATATATATAGCATATTTCAATATGCATATACAATACCATGTTCTCAGAGGCAAAATCACGCATGAATGTATTTTATTTCACAAAATTGTATTTAAAGTCAACAAAGATATTTTAATGTAATAGAGAACAATATACAAGTATACATATAGTTACTGCTAAGTTGAGTTTGAAGAGTTAAAGTTTTTTTTTTTTTTTAAGCTATTTCAACTCCCTTTTTGAACATATGAATAGAACTTGTTTGCTGAGCGTTAGAAAAAGCTTAGGAGAAATTAATCGCTAAGTAAAGGGTAGGTAGGGAAGTGTGAAAGACATCCATGCTTCTGGATACAAATTAAAATTCGAATGCTTCATTTCCGAACTCAAACCCATGACCCCACAACCGAGTACACAAAATTGCAAAAGCATTGACCACTCCGCTACCGAAACCCTTTTTTCTAATCAATTTTAAATGACATACAATGGTAATAGTTTATGGAAAGCATTGGGGCGAATCAATTTTAATCTCATAAATTGCTATTTAGTTTGACATTTCATTCAACAAAATATCTAGTGTTTTCAATAGAGTATATTACTGACTTTTAAATGATTCCATTAAGTCCTCTGTAAACGCTTTCTTTTTAGGTGTTATCAATAAACGGATCAGCGGTAAGCATAGCAGTCGACTGGGTTACGAGAATGCTGTACTGGTCACAGTTGGAAAACTCCCCGATCCAATATGGCTGCACCGTATACAGGATGGACCTGAATGTCTATCATGTAGAAGGATTAATTAAAGTTCAGAGAATTCTTCAAAGGAATACTCACATACAGAGGCTGCAGGTGTCGCCGAATACTAGGTAAGTTAACATTACATTAATCTATTTAATTTATTAAGTCCATAAACACACTAATCCTCGGAAAGATAAAATTCAAGTGAAGCTAGTTGTTTTGTCAGAGTACATTACTGTTTAGTGTTTCCATCGTTGGTGTATTTTTTACAATCTGTTGTGAAATAAAATATTTGGATATCTTGTAAAACAAATTGGGAAGATGGAGAACGATATCACTTCTTTATTGTTTAATGATAATCCTTGATTATGAAACCTGCAGCTTAGTAACCCCAATAAAAAATGTATATCAGCCTAATTACTTAATGCAAATGTATTATTATATTTGTGACATCGGAGTATAAGACACCCTTATTTTTCAATACCAGTAACAAAAACATAATGAAAACTTTGTTTTAACTAAGAAGTCTATATAAAGCATTTAAAATATGTATATTAGTTATGTACTTTCTTACCATCTGCCTGAAACTTCATCGGATTCATTGTTTTCTTAGTCTTCCCAGAAAATATCTTCTTTTACATTCTTGGATCCAACGATTGTAAGACGTCATCGATTATAAGATGTTCTCTGAATTCAAAAAGGTTAAAAACATGCGTATTTTGATTCTATCAACAAGACTGATTATTTTTTCGATTGGTCTGGTTAGTGTCACCTATATGCTGTAAAATTAAAACTGAAATGGCCGCACGAGGAAGAGGCCGACGGAAAATAGTTTGATCTCTTTTCCATGTATCCCATCAAACTCATGTGTTGTTCGTTTTAGATCTCTATACTGGATCGAGATGAACCATCATGATATGGGCGCTCTGATGACGGCGTCCATGGACGGAGAGGACATCAGACCTTTCTTCAACGGTTACCAACGCAACGGCACCGGAAATCCGAATTCAAAAACTGCCATAGACAAACAATGCAACTGCCCTGAAAATCCAGCAGTCGGTAGATGTTTCACTTTGGATCTTACAAATACTGAAGACATGAAGATGTACTGGGTCGATGCGTGGTTGAAGCACATCACAATATCTGATCTGCAAGGCTGTCGGTGCAAGGTCGCAGTTAATGCTACTCAGTTTAAGGACCATTGTAAGATTATGCAAATTTTATGTTTTTAAAACTCAGCTATTCAATTATTTAAAACAAAAACATTCATGTACTCAAAAATAGTCATTCACAATTTAATACGGCTTACAATTAAATGCATTTTTGGTTAGATCATATTCACTTTCATAAAAATAGTTTTCACTTTAACAAAAACAAAATTTCACTAAAAATAAAATGATCCCACATTATAAAATATATTTTAACATTGAAGAAATATATCACACTCTGTTAAAAGAATCCATGACTAAGAGGAAACTATTAAAATTAAAGTTTGAGTCTAAGTTAATACTATCGAAATAAAAGTTACTAAGTTGAATACTATCTAACACAAAGTGCAATTATCTATAACCACTTAAAACTGATAATTTGAGATGCCAAAGGTCATTTATATAAGATATTTTGAACAAAATATATTTTACACATATGACACAGGTTTTATTTAAAAACAGTTGATATTTTCACAGTTATACAGTTGAGTTTTTTTCATTATACCTAATACTTTAACAATAAAGTTATAAAAACATTACACAATATTAAAATGTCTTAAATATGATTAAATTGTGTCACAAGTAATTGTTTAAAATGAAAATTCAAACTGGCATGGCCATATTAAATAGCTTATGTTTATTTTTATAATAAATTGCCATGTATATTTCTAGCTCTACCTCCAAACTTCATGACGATAGACAGCAAATTCATATACTGGTCCAACATGTCACAAAAACAAATGTACTCAGCAGAAAAAAGCAGTACGCCGATCACCAAAATAAACCTCGTAAAAATAACAAACGGACATAAGATTCTTGCACTAGGAAACAAGATCCAACCCTACCCGCCCAGAAGTTGCCTGAATCCAAAACAAACGCCTCTAGAAGTGAGCTTGCTGAACCGAACATTCGACAGTCTGACCCTGAAGTTGCCTCAAGCTGCGAAAAATTTCATGTGCGAGAATTACAGCCTGGCAACGCCCTACTATACAGTGTTTTATCAGCCGTATGTCGAAGGAGAAAATGTCCCGTGTAACGCATCAGCTTGTTCATCAGAAAGAACATTCGATAAAGTGTTGCATTTGGATGGGCTCAGGCCGTTTTCTAAGTACGGTTTTTCAGTGCAAGTTAGTAATTATTACGGGGATCTACGAGACATCCGACCTTTTTTGGGACCTACTATTGTTTATCGAACATCAGCTGGAGGTGAGGCTTAGGACAAATTAGATCTATATATATATATTGGGTTAACCCATGGCTTATTAACCCTTTGCCCTGCCAAAGTTTATTGATTTAGAAATTAGGCTTTCACTCGCCAATATTTACCTTGATCTTGATTGCGCTCATGACCACAATAAGGTGGAGAACCCGTGGCATAACCCTTAAAAAACTACTACAAATTGTATTTACTTTTAATAAAAATCACTTTTGATCAAGAATTTTTACAGTTCACCCTGCATGGAATGTTTTTCATTTGGGAATATTGATGTTTTTAAAACAAGTTTGGTGAATAAAAATTTAACTATTTACATCCAATAGTGCTTTGTTACAAGCAGTGTTGCTTTTTTGGAATATTTTTACGAGTGTACAAAA
Organism: Himalopsyche phryganea; assembly: GCA_022494535.1. NCBI lineage: Eukaryota > Metazoa > Arthropoda > Insecta > Trichoptera > Rhyacophilidae > Himalopsyche > Himalopsyche phryganea. The sequence goes on along the minus strand of JAGVSL010000119.1, from coordinate 1,391,798 downwards.
TTGAAAGCATTATAAACCTTTGCAGCCCCAGTGTCAGCGATAAATGTCCGAGCACAAGTGCTCACCCCCAACCTGGCCCGAGTAGAATGGTCAATTCCGACTATCACCAATTCGAGTACAATTGTGGACTTATCAGCTGATCCCGACGTGTGGTATGAAGTCCACTGGAGAACCGAGGGCACTATCACACCTAACCAACGAGTTAAAGGTTTGTAAAAAATATCGATCAACAATTTCTTGATTAGCTCAAAAATGAAATATGACTTATATGATATATACTTTCAAACTCATAGAAATATGACTGTGAAGTACTAATCCTATTCACTTGAATTACAGAACACAATACGTATATAGCAAAAACGAAATCGCAACGCAACGTAACTGAAGCGCAACTTCCGAAATTGATGCCAGCACAAAGTTATTCAGTCTGGGTGCGGACCCATTCCTACAACAGTGATGTGTACACTGACAGCGAGACGGTCTCCATTGAGACATTCCCCGAGCCGAGTAATATTCTGGCGACATTCATGGGAGCTTATGTCATGCACGTGTCTTGGATGCCGTACCACAAGATGCAGATTATGAAGTGAGTTATTGAAATCACATAACTAATAAATAAACTAGTAGGTTAAAGGGACTCAAAACAGCGAAAATGTTTTAAGCAGCTCTGCTATTTGTTAGATGTTGTGTAAGCTAAAGCTTTGTCTTGCCTGTAGCCGAGTGATCAACGTTGTCCACGGTTTTGAATAACCTAATTATAAATTGATCTTTTGATTGATTTATGAACTTGTATTTGAAGGTATGGATGGATGTCTGATGTCTACGTTGTACCTCCACCCATCGGATCTTGTATGTTGAATATGTTGCATAGCCATAGAGCGATTATTTAACTACTAGCTCTTTTCTAGCCCCATTCTTCTATCCTTACTCTCTACAAAAAAAGGGAAGTTGAGATACTGAATAACAAGCAATTCTTGTTAAAACCACATCTATCTTTTTAAAAATTGATTACTCTGTCCCTTCACACTATCTTCTATATGTTTTAGCCACTCAATTGAATATGCTGAGTATGGTTCTGACGCTTGGAAAAAGGTGGAGGACGAAGGATCCCAGAAATCTGACAGTTCCATTAATTATGTGGTTCAAAACTTACTCCCGAAAACACAGTACAAGTTTCGACTCAGGATCTTCTATATAAATAATACTGTTCCATATATATGGCCTCAAGATGCTCCCTTCTTATTTGAGACTCTAGGTGAGTAAACGTCACACTTTTTAAGACATTATCAATTGCGTCTTTACAATTATTATGACTAGTGTATGTATAGTCATTTAAATTTGAAATGTTTGAGACTGTTGAATTGCCTTTTAATATAAACACAGTTGCCACTTTTTTGGACATATTGTTTATTTGAATCAAGCTGATTCAAAATTTTATAAACTGAAAGGATTATTTCAAATATTAAGAGTTTCCTGAAGCAAGGTCTTGTCAGGAATGTGGAATGTGATATATATATGTTTTGCTATCCTTCTATTTACTGATTTCATTGATATTTTACATCAACTAGGAGATCGTCCTTCTCCTCCCGGAAAACCGACAGTCCAGCAACTATCTGGTGCCGTGTATCAGCTGCAGTGGTCACCTTCTCTACCCCACGGTAGCCCTATCCTTCTGTACCGCCTGTTCGGTCATGCCAGACCTTCAGAAGAACCGAGAGTTCGCACTCACCGAAACGCAAGACAGACAGAAAACGATATGTATAAAACGTTTGGTGCAAGCTTAACAGGCAATGATGCTAATATCACATCAATAAGAAGTAGAAGAAATGCTAATTATTCAAAATTGCAGTCAGATATTCTCTATTATAGTGTTGAAGACAATGCAGAGTCAATGCTTTTTGAGGTGACTGATGAACCAATAAAAGAAGGATGGAAAATGCTGTATAATGGTTCAGGTTAGCTAAACCTTTATTAAATGATTCGGTGAAACCCCCATTTTATGCTTTTATTTCCCGTAATTTACATCTGCCATATTTAAAATGCAATCAAATTATTGATCACATTTAATTTAAGCATGACAATATTTGAAATGAGTATGCAGGTGCTTATGAACTCAATCAATCCAATTCCAAAACATTATTGTACTAAAATGAAACAGGACTGCAGAAATTGCACACAATTAGCGGAAAAACATTAATTTCAGAGACGTAAAATCAGGGTTTCACTATAATTTTTAATTAATAACTATAACAGGAAATTTCATTGTGCCTTGATGTTCATTATGTTGTCATAATTCCAATTTTATAGATCCAGAACTTTCTAATGCTCCCTCCAAACAAAGAATAGCATTTCATGAGATGTTTTTCAACTTTACAAAAATAAGCTTATTCACTTCAATAGGTTAGGTTAGGTTAGGTTAGGTTAGGTTAGGTTAGGTTAGGTTAGGTTAGGTTAGGTTAGGCGGGATGTATGAAGAACAAACAAAAATAAATAAATGTTATTCAGGCATCTGTTGTGGATGGATCACTCAATCGCAGGCAATTTTTATTAACCTGTTTTGATTATATGTTTCAGATAACTATTGGATCATAGCAGAATTAAAACTAAGCGAATGCTACACATTCTATGTGCAAGCATTTAACATATACGGCTGGAGCGAGTTCTCTGACCCAAGTGAAGAGTTTGATTTCTCCGAGACGGGATTGCTGGCCAGCCATCATGATTATGTGCAGATCGTTCTTGGAATCGGGATACCGGTGTTCCTCACTTTGTCTTTGGCAATAACGGCATGCATATGTTGTAAGTGATCTATTATTAAAATGATTCTTTGACTCACTTTAATATAAATCAATTTAAATAACCTGAAAAAAAACAGTGCAAAAAGTAATAAAAAATAACTTCATAAACAAAGCAACTCAGGCGAGCAATCTATTAATTATTGGCAAACAGATAAAATATCATTCTTTACAAGATTAATAATAAATTTTGAATGTTAAGGTAAGTCAATATATATTATTTACACTAATAAATCATTGCTCTAAATATTTCTTTCCCGCTTAGTAATGAGACGTCGTGACAAAAAATCATCCCTGAATCAGTTGTCACCGGGCCATTCTATCCTCCGCGGCCCTGACGTAGAACTGGCAACGCTACGAGAGCTTCCTCGTTCCAGAGGCGGAGGCGGCATGTTCCAGCACTCCACAAACATACTGTACAACGGGGGCTTATGCCAGCCGCCTACGGATGCAGATATCGCTCTGCTTCCGCATATAATGAGGGAACAAATTACTTTGACCAAGTTTTTGGGTTCCGGTGCGTTTGGAGAGGTGTTTGAAGGGAAAGCGAAGAATTTGGAAGAGGCGGGAAGTGAGATTAGAGTTGCAGTGAAGGTGAATTATAGTCATTTAACGGCCAATGTATTTATTTATATTTAATATATGATTTAATTTAAGACATCGACTGAGGGTGCTTGATGGAACTTCAATATCAAATTTGAGTTATTGAGATTTTGTACAATCGCATCCGTGCGCTCGAATGCCTGAAGATGCCGAAAGGCGAAACCCGGGTCGTTAGTGACAAAATACATGGAAGTGTACAAAATCTCAATAACTCAAATTTAATATATGATTTTTGAAATTTTGAAAATTCATATATTACTTATATTGTTTAGGATAACTTTGCCCACATGTGATACGTATAGATATGTGTATAGGCTTCAAGGTTTAAATCTGTATGAATTGAAACTTAAAAATGATAAACAATATATTTTATTAAATGCTTTACAGCCAATACTAGATAAATATTTCAATTTTAATCACTAACAACAAAATAACGATATTCCAGACCCTGCGGAAGGGTGCTACCGATCAAGAAAAAACTGAATTCCTCCAAGAGGCACAGCTGATGTCCAATTTCAAACACGAGCACATCTTGAGAATGCTTGGAGTCTGCCTGGATAATGATCCTCACTTCATCATCATGGAATTGATGGAAGGTGGAGATCTTCTTAGTTATCTACGGGCTAGAAGACCAATGCTTGTAAGTATAGCTAGGCAAATTATGTATTCAATTTGATGATAGTCATTGCCGTCATTGGGTCTACATATTATTGTTTAAATATAGTTTTGTTTGGAAAAGAAAGAGAAAATAATATTGAAATATGGCATTACAGCGATAGATATTCAAAAAAATTTTAACCACAAAAGAACAACTGTAAGAAAAATGCCATCACAAACATCTTATCAAACAAGTTATCAAATTTGAGTTGAAAAAATGCAATTTTGATTATGTCCTTTTGCAGAACTTGAACCCAGACCCATCTGATCGCTAGGGTAAAACTTTTACTAATAGACCACAGAGGTTGGTTAGAGAGAGACAAAAGTTTAATTATGTAAATCTATTTTTTTAGTATTCCAATGATTCCCTCACACTCCACGATCTCCTGTCGATGTGTCTCGATGTAACCAAAGGCTGCCGGTATCTGGAGGAGATGAGATTCGTCCACCGGGATCTGGCGTGCAGGAATTGCCTCGTGTCCAATCAAGTCCGAGGAAGGGTCGTCAAGATTGGGGACTTTGGACTAGCCAGAGATATTTACAAAAACGATTATTATAGGAAAGAAGGAGAAGGTGTGTTCAAGATTAATTTACATTTCATAAGTATTCATTGTTTTCTTTATACTTTGGAAGTCAATTCCGCCTGAGGCATAGCTGTTACTTTTGGTCTGAAGTTGTGAAACCTTGAATATGCCGATGATGGAATATCTATGGCAGAGGTTCCCAAACTTATTATGCCCATGAACCTTTTCGTAAAGCAAAAACCTGATGATGAACCCCCAACTAAAATTACTCTACATAATTGCATAATCGAAAAATTATAAAGTTATTTTTGATATTTTGAATGATAAATGGTGATGTAAAAATAAAACATATTGATATTTAAAGTATGATGAGCTTCATAACTGGACTAAATCCATGTTCTACTAAACAGACAGGAATACCGGAAAGTAATCAACAGCCTCTTCACAGTGCCCCATAAAGCAGGATATAAAATTGATATCTGTTTTTTTAACCAGAATTTTTTATATCCTTGTTCAAATATTAGTTTCCACTCCCCATTTGTGGATAATTCAATAAATTGCGTCTGTATTAGTATGGATTCATCTGAGTTTGTGGGTCTGCTTGCAAAAGCGTTCAACACCCAACAAATCGCTACCAATTGCCATTTATTTCAACTTTCATAATAATAAAAATGTGTCATAAATATATTTTTGTAATAAACTTTTCATGGACTCCCCGACATTGTCCACGCACCCCTAAATTATTTTTAATTTCCCACAGACCCCCTCAGAGGTCACAAGGAACCCTGGGGGTCCGTAGGAACCACTTTGGGAACCACTGATCTGTGGGCTACAAATTAATTTAGTTTGAATTGGTCTGGAGATAAATGCGAGGAGGTCCAATGTAATGTGTAACCGTACTTGACATGACTGACAGATCATCGGATTGCTCGAAATATGCATCCTGGAAGACGGTAGCACAAAGAAAGAGCCCACTAAGGCGTTGAAGTGGGCATAATGTGAGAAACTCAGAGATAAGAGAACGAACCAGGCAGCGTCCTGTTATGTCAGCTTTCTAGGAGGGCTGGGTCATGCACTGCAGATACCTACGGAGAGCCTTAGATCAGCTTGGCTCTTCTGACCGGTGGGATACTCGACTACAGTCAGGCGCTGTACATAGGTTGTACTCTGCAAAATTAAAGAAATCTGGCATGGCATGGAATCAATTAAAGTGATAGGCAGGAAACAGGGAATCCTGAGGCACCGCGTGGTGGCTATATCCTCCACAAATGGAGCGCATATGGTCCCAGAAGAATATTCTCTACTTCTATATTAGTTTCGTTGCCCCGTAATTCTGCCGCCCGGTTACTGTGTATCCTCAAAACCTCTGCTTAATGTGTCCCTGCACCTAATTATTTACTAATCACTTTTAGGGTGTTAACTGTCAATTCTTGGTGGAAAGACATTATTACTATTAAGACATTATGATTTACTAGTAAGGTCCAAAAACTAATCACCGTATTTTGAAAAAGATTTTCGAAAGATTAATTGACTTTTCTATATTAATAATCTGCAATTTTGTCCATATAACTGAATTGTTCCATCATGTTTGGGGGGGAAACTTTTGGACTTTATTACATAATATATTCTTATGATGACAAAGACATCATTATATACACAGAACACAGCACGACACAAAAGAAACACTACAGTGATACAGGCAGGGTATTGAATAGATCTGTAATGCAAAATCTCGTTTCAGGCTTACTCCCAGTCCGCTGGATGGCAGTGGAGTGTCTCACAGATGGCGTCTTCTCGTGCGCATCAGACGTATGGGCGTGGGCCGTTTTGTGTTGGGAGGTAGCCGCGCTCGGCCGGCAACCGTATCCTGCTCTACCAAATCACGCTGTCATGCGATATGTTAGGAATGGTGGAACGTTGCCGAGGCCTCCCAATTGTCCACCTACTTTGTGAGTATTTTTCTTTTTGATAAACTTATTACAATAAAACTGACTAACACATAAATTCTTTAAACACCAGAGTGCTCAGACTACTTGAAAGACTCGCAGAGTGGATGCATTGGTACAAACTCTTATGAATAATATAAAAGTCAATTATTTTTCATAATTATAAAACATCTAAGTTTGCTCACAATATAGCGAAACCTGTCCTGATGATTTCATAAAATTGTGGAATATTATCAGTACAAAATTATTGTGTTTTATAAATTTTCAGTGGAACCACGATCTATTATTCTTGCATTAATTGTTTTTGCGCATTTATTGTTGGTTTGGAGACTTCCTTTAAAATACAATCAATCAGGGCTGCACTGTAATGTCTTTCCACCAAGAATTGATAATTAGCACCTAAAAAGCTCTTCAAGACTTTTTAAGCACAGTTTTTTTTTATATATAATTATAGATTTATAGAAATGCTTGTCAGTTTTCACTGTACTTAGATAACAAAATAAATATGAAAATTTCAATGTTTTCAGTTTCAACCTTCTGCAGCAGTGCTGGAGCTACAACCCTGAGCACAGGCCGACATTCAAACATTGCCTGGAAGTTCTGGAGGACTTCATGGAGACGATTCCTCAAGATGTATTTTTAACAGGAACCATGAGTGAGGAACCGCAGTACATCACCGTCGTTCCAGACGGTAAGCTTATAAATTGTCTGCACTCTTAACATTCGGTGCTTTGTCATGCTATGTGTAAGGTTTTGCATTTCTTTTATAATAATTCTGGTTCACCTGTCGCTATGAAGGAAACAGTTCAAATGTTTATTTCATTACTCTTTTCTTTATGAAACCAGTCCTCATTTTCATCCATATTATCATATTTACAATGCTATAAATATATTTGTAATCATAATGAGTCTTCAAATTGTATCAACCATTTATTTCTGTTAATTGTTAAAATGCTGCATTTTGCAGTTACCCAAAAAAGTTTGGAATACATCCGAAAACCATTTTTTTGGACATTGAGTAATATGTTACATGTTTTTATTTTGAAGGCATTTTATTAATCTAAAATATATTTAAAATTAATAAGATATTATGTGAGAAACATATTTATTTATATTTGTAATAAGGAATCGTTTTCTGCTGTTTTTAAATGTTGTTCAGTGACGAAATGTTTCATTGTCTTGCACACCATTGTGAGCCTAATTTGATGGATGTAGAGAATGATGGTTATTGTCCATGCGTAAAGTATTCATTTAATGTTAACAAAATCATCAGCAACTAAAAATAAGTTTCACACCATAGATCAGGATCATAGAATATTAGTTCTGTAAATAAATTTTAAAGTTTAATCAAACACTCATCTCCAATTCGATAATTTAATCATTGTGGTCTAGTGATTTATTTCAAAAAGCAGATTACTACACCTATCAATTTGGGATTCATCTTTCTTTTTCTTATGCACCATAATATACCGTTGGCATGATTATACCATTTATTTCTCATCTTTCTTTAACTCCTGCATGTTTTCGTAATCATTTACTTGTGCTATTTACAGCTATGGGAGTTTCGAATCGGGCTTACTTTACGGATGAGAATCAAAATAATAATTGCTCAGGTAACTAAAACTAACTATGATGTCTATCAATTTTTTCTACCTACTAATATCTATTTCTTTTCTAACATTATTTGTCTATTTCTATTCAGTTGAATAATGTAACAATGCATTTCATTCTTTGGGTATGTTCATATATTAATATTTTCTTTGATTTTGTTTATGCAATTCTAATAACTATTCACTAACCCTCTAGTTACAGAAGTTTTCTGACGAAATTTTATATTTATTTATTCCAATCATTCTGTTCTGTTTCAGAAAACTTAAATGAAAATATTATTTTATATGCATATGAATTTGAGTACAAGGTAGCATAAAGTTTAAAACTTTAGTTGTGTGTGAATCAATATTGAATACTCTGCACTTATCACATATAATTAAATAAATATCACAAAAGTAATAACATTACACCCACTAGTTATGAGATTAGAATTTGAAGTTTTTTTTATTCAATTTGAAATATTTTTGCATTTCCGAATGTTTTTGATATATGTGTTCTAATAGATACTTTTAATTTCAGTGACTGTGTTTTTTTATTGTTTTCATTAATGTATACAATAAAATATGACTTTGTCGGAAAAAAATATAGTTATTAAACATTGAAATAACATAGTATTGATAATATACACAACCGGAAAGCATAGATTATTTCCACACCACTGTTTAGCCAGAAAAGAGCTTACCAAGCTACCCTTGAACACTTTCAATTGTTAGCATTGTTTCAATTTTTGGGAGCAATGTGATAAACAATGTAAAACTTTTTGTTATTTACGGTTTTTCCATTTTTTTTGTTTATTTTTTCTAGTCGCTTTGAATGATTAAGTATCCATTCTGCATAAATTGTGTGCCATTAAAAACTCGTTTCAACCGCAAAGTTAATATTTGTATTATCCACTTAATTTTTGCAGGTGATATGGATATGACCAGCTTTTGTGAGCCGATGGAAGTGCCTTCAGACATTGCGCTAGAAAGTGAAGTCGCCCCGAAGGCGATCACGCCTAAATATCTTGAATTAATTTACGACAGCGATCACGCTGCTGAAAGCATTCAACGGGTCGACGGATACGAAGTCCCGAGGTCCAGCATTAGAAGCAACGTTTCAAGAAACACGCTGACTCCTCAAGAGCGAGCCGAATCTCGTCCGTGTTCCATAACGATAACAACAAATCCGCGCAATTCGTTAGAGAAAAGTTTGACCGTTAAAATCCTCCCTTCGAATGGAAACGGAGCCGTCTATAATGGTTTTAATAATAGGAACTCGACTAGACTGTCGGGGAATTTTAGTGAAAGTGAAACGGAGCCGAACAGCTTACAGAAGCTCATTTCGAGCGGGAGCAGCTTCGCTGGAAACAATAGTTGCGTCGGACACATAAGTGACGACGAGAAAATCTCTCAACAGAATAGTGAAAGTGAGGCTAAGAGACTTTTAAACAATGGCGCAGGAGGTAGTTTACGAATTCCTTCAAACCGCGATGAGACTGACGCCATTGGCGGCTCGTTGAGAAAGACAATGTGCTGATTGCAATAACTGCGCATTGTTTTTTTGTTATAATTAACGAGCGCAATGTTTATTTTCAAATTGTGATTGCTGATATTATTTACATTATACGAACGGTTAGTGTTGGAACGCTTCAGTGCCTTTGATAAAATTTATTTCTTGTTATTTATTGAATCTATAATTAATGAAACTGTCTACGGCAGCTATTTTTTCAGTCGATATTATCTTCATGTTCATATTTTAATAAAATGGTTTCCATTTCTTATGCTGACTTTAAATTCATTTATCAAAATTTTTGTCTTTCTTTATGATATTAAAACAATCTATTTCTCAGTAAACATTAATGAAGTTTTTTTTTGAACTGTCAATTACACTACCATTGTGTGAGTAAAAAATCAAAATTATGTAAATGTACCAATTTTATTCTCATTTTGAATATTAACTTATTTTCCTTCGGCATGTGGCACCTGTTAATGACAAAAAATAAATTGTGCAGGAGAGAGTTGAAATTGTTGATATATTATTTGATTAAACACAATTAAATTGGTGCTACAAGTTGCCTATAAAAACGTTGGTTAAAACAAATATGCGGCATTCTATGAATACACATTCTCAGAAAAACAGATTTAACATGGAATGGCATCAAAAATAAGTTTTAGTAAAACTGTCGCTGACATGATATTGCGTGCTGAACGATGTCATATTTCTCATTCTCATCTGAGTAAAATATTTATCCTTTTTTATGATAATCATTTTATTTCACCGTAATTAAAAAACATTTATCCTGAATGTATGAGTTGATATGTTATACAACATAATCTTTAGTTTCTACTATACAGTGTGCTGTGCAAATATAATACAAACTGATGAATCACAAAAGACATTTTTGTAATTTTATTTGTAAAATAGTTTTATTTATGACAACTGAAATATGACTGATTTTTTAGAAAGAATTTGTTATTCATCTGTAAAAAATAAATTCAAAGTAATATAAATAATATTGCATTTATTACTACTGTAGAATTCCATTTTTGTATTTAACAAATACTAAAATTGAAGCGAACAAAGACAATTTAGGTATTTACGATAAAATGAAACACCTTTTTTTTAGTAAACATAGCTGTGTTTCTCAACAATATAGATAATTTATGTGTCATGGGATTAATATTTTATGAAATGCCTACATTTTATTTTAGTGCATTATTTATGATTAGAACATAATATTTGTGAAGACTAATTTTTTGTATGATGTTAAATTTTATATTTTTATCAGTAAAGCAAGCCTCACATGATCAATTGGAACGAAAATCTGATTGAATCATTCAGATTGACAATCCTGAGCATGGTAAAGAATCACGGTCTTCATTCCTTCAATCAGTACCGTACACTATGAATCTGAACATTCATTCTTGATTGAGATTATCAATTCGATTAACCGTATAAGGTTCGTTTTATACTTAAATAATAATTATGCCGTATATTTGCCTCCATCTTCAGATTTTTTTATTAAACTTATTGATTCTTGTGTAGTTTTAAAAATTAGTAGTCTTTTAGACACCACTGATTTTTGTAAATCTTACTGTCATTTTATTATCTATATACCTTTGTTAGTGGTTATTATGTAAATTGTTGATTTAGAGTGCAAATTCACTTATAACTACTTTTTATTTGTATACTTTGTCTCTTCATGGTAAACTACCTGTGACTTCTCTTGAATTAAAATATAATCTATAAAACTAAATCATAAAAAAACAGTATAGCAGTGAGGGGTTTGAGTTAAGTTTTTCAGGTTATCTTGTACAATATAAAATTAAAATTGATGACTTTGTTATTCCACTGGTTGTGTTAATAATTTTCCCATGTGTTTCGCCTCTTAGAGAAGCATAACTGAGTTAGTATGCCTTACTGGGCTGAACATATTTCTTTTATTTTAAAAAATAAAACACAATTCGTTTGTACTACTTCCACATATTTATAATGATCAGGACCGGTTTCGCTCATCACGAGCATTATCAATTGATATGTGGAAATAGTACAAACTTCTTTCCATGTCTTTCCACCAAGAATTGACAGTCACCTTAAAAATAAATATTTCTTTGAGACAAAAATGGGATACAATGACTACATGATTCTATAAACACTTCTTGAATTATTCAACTTACCTTAACGGTGGTGTAAATAATGGAAGCATAAACCCAATATGAAACGGATGTCTCTTGAGTTTTTTTTTTCTATAATAATATTTAATTTCTCTTTTTGCTGGCTAAGTGGTTCATTAAAAATATTATCGTAATATATTACTATAATTTATTTGGTGGAACATCCTTGGCACTCGAGGCTATCTTAATCAAAACCTTTTTCTATTGATTTCATGGACCCTGGGCTCAGTCATCCGTTTGTGTATTTGTAATTTATTAATCTTCTTTTTGTTTCTTCAATTTTGATAGGCCATTCAGTTATAAATTGTTTACTGAAAAGCTCTGATTGCAATGATCACTAAGACTGGCCAATATTTAACGGCTCGCATTTTTCTGGTCAGAATTTTAATTCAGTTTCAGTCATAATTTTCAATATATTGGTCAGAATTTATATTAAATGGTCATAGAATTACAGAGAGCAGAATAAATAATTTATGGTCAGTATTTCTACCATAACCTAACTAATCTAATCTTTTATTCCGACTGTATAATAATTTTATTCAGACGGTTCATATTTTTATTTTGACCAAAAATTGATTTAAATTCCGACCATTTAATTTTTTGCCATATTTAACTATAACAGATATATGCGGAATTTTTACTACGGTATAAAGACAAATAATGGATACAATACAAAACGAACCTCATTGCGAATCTCAAAATCTCAAACTTACTTTACTAGTGAATTTTTGTATAAAAACGATATTCATTTTATGTTGCATAAAACTTTCTAACAACAACTTTCTAACTATTGTCAAGTTTTACATCTCTATTGGGATGGTATTTTTTAAAAAAAAATTCTTTCGGTTGGGTTTTATTAAGTCAAGTATATAAATTCGCGAACCTGAATTGTCTTACATTTGAACAAAGGCAATTGTTAAAAAAATTGTTGGATTTATCCAAACAGTGCCATAATGCAACAAACATATTTGGAAAAACTTATATTACAACTTACAACCTGCCATACATATTTTGTCATAAGTCATACTAAATAATTACTATTGATCGGTATTTTGTCAAATTATTTGTCTGGTAAGAATAATATATATTATCATCATTTCATACTTTACTTACGTCAGTCCATTTTTCAAATAAACTATCTTTTGTTCATGAACGGTGGCCAGGAAGATAAATTGTATGTAATTGACTTCCGGACATTTTTCAAATTGACCTTGCCGATTATATATTTGCATCCAATAAAGTTCCATACATGTGTAAAAAGATTGTCTAAGAAAACTATTGAATGTGTAAATAGAAATAATGAAAGTGCTATGAGCAAAAGTACAAAACTATTATAAAATTATGGTGATTCTAGTCTGCAAGGGTCATATGATATTAAAATATTATATTATTAAGTAATGGAGCTTATTTTGTACAGTTTTCAATTATTACAAGAAAACTGTTACTCGTTTCCATTTCATAAAACTATTATAAAGTATGTGTAAATAAAATGTGTATTGTTGTATAAATGTTATTTATTTGATAATCAATAACAAGTTTCAGTTCCTTTTTCAAGATAAATAATTATTACCTCAAAAGAAATTATTGTACTCTGTAGTGTTTATTTAGTTTTTATATAAAATACGGAAAGGTTACAATTCGCTGCAGCAATCGGTAAACATCAAGATTCGTTTGGTTTATGTATGGACAATGTATTATAACAAGACATGGTGCAGTACTAAAACTTAAAAAGTTAGCCACGCACTGAGGTTAAATAAGAAATACTTGCCTCAAGCAATAGAAATGCTTCAGTTTGATTCCGTTAAGAATTCTGAGATAAAAAAGTCTTTGGTCCTATATTAAAAACTTGCAACTGGTAACCTATGGTTGTATGCTCGGTATAATTGGGAAATAGAATTAATTAATTGATATAAAAACAGTAAAATTAGTATCCATTTACCATTAATATTGTGTAATCATGTCAACCGGTTTGATCACAAATTTAGAAACTTCACAATGGTCAGTTTGACATATCTCCTGTAATTTGTCAAAATATATTTTTCGTTGTAAGCCCACCACAAATCTACTTAAAATACAAAAAATGTTTTTCTATTTCATATAACCATAAGTCCCAACAAAAAAGTGAATTTCGATTCCTATTTTGTAGAGAGTATAATGATGCGATCGGTGCAGTTTGGAGCAGAAGTCTCATCACAGGCTTTGATTTCGAGTTGGATTGGGTGGAAATAATATTCATTGCGTATCTTATGTGTAATGACACAAACTTTCAGACAATACTGTTCATCATTTAAATCTCTTAGGGATCAATTCGATCTATTTATAACGTACTACACTATTAGATAAATATTTGGAAGAACTGAAACTGATTATTGAATATCTACTATTTTTGTAAATATAGTTCTGTTGAAAAGAAGCTGATATTATATTTCTTCTGTTAGCATATTAAAGACAGTGACTATTTCTTAATTATTTTTGTAATTTGTAGGGAGACAAATAGTACATTTACGAATTCAAATAATGCTTAGGAGATAAGCTGTAAAAATGATATTAGATTGGGAACTGCATGAATCGATCGATAATAAAAAAAACTGAAAATACAATGACTTTTACCATCTACTCTATCAAACTATGCGACATATTTAAAAATAAAACATCTTTCATCTGACAGCCATGTGGATTTAAATTAATAACTAAACAAACCAACGCGAGGGATATTATTAATGTGGCTATACTTCAAAATATAATATTTTTAACACATAATATGCGGGTAGGTAATTAATTTAAACGACTGCAACAAATATGTAGTACTAGTATATTATCTATGGTGGTAACATAAGAGAGCTATACCAGCTGTAATAAAACAAGGATAAGAACAATAAGTTACGTAAATCACCGTAACATCAAAACTGCTCAACATTTGCAAACGATTTTTTATTCTAACGTAATTTAAACGGCATCATCATAAAATGTGTGTGTAATTATTATTTAACTTTACAGGTACCACGCTTCACAGTCTGATATATCATTCAAAATAATACCTACGTATATCAGGATAAGCCGACCTGCCAAATCTGAATTGTTTTTTTTTTTAACCATACAGAGGTTCCTCCAAGCTACTCTGTCTCCCGCCAGCCTCCTCGCCTCCTCCCAGGTCATCCCAGCGTCCCGTAGCTCCGCCGAATACATCCTATGGATGGTCATCAGCGGCCTTCCAGGACGAATCCACCTGGTTGGTAGAAGAGACAGGCAGGATTCAGGCTCCCCTGGGGCATCCGCAGCACGTGTCCTAGCCAGGTCCATCGTCGCTTTTTCTAGATTACCTCCGGAGTTCCTGACAAAATCAAACCACCGTACCCCTAGTATTCGCCGCAAACATCTGTTTTCAAAGACAGTATACGGTTACCCACCTGCCAGGTACATGACAGCAACCGTAAAGCAACACTGTCAGGATATGAAGTCGAAAAGTTATTATGTATTATCTATAAAGATCTGGCAACAGAGTCGTAAAACTCTATGGTTTGATTTATTATCTGTCAGAAATCCAGAGTAGTATACTATTATAAAGAGGCAGCACCAACACCATGAAGTTGTTCAGAGTTTGGTTGAAATTATCGCTAACTTCTACTTGGAACAGAATATAGGTTTTATTTTTCAAAAAATGGATCGAAAAAGACAAGATAGATTTTTAAGAAAGAAAAATCACTAATTCAACAATACATTTTATTGACAAAAAATTCTCACATGCCAATAAATACAGCGAATAATCAAACAATGTATTGACACAAAGATATCAGTTTAAATAATTGAATATGTAACATATATTTCTTTCTTCCTTTATTAAGTAAATGTAGGTTATTGTTTATTTTACAGTAAGTTTATTGAATTTAAATAAAGCTAATATTTTAACAGAAAAGAGTATAAAAAGGTAGTCATTAAGACTGATTGCAATATAATTATAAAGCAAATAAAAAGTAAATTTTGAATACATACAAAACATAAATAAACAGTATCGTTTCAATGGAAGAATGTGTCTCTTCCATTATGTTAATGCATAGAAGTGCTTCTAGCTATAGAAATGGCCAAAATAATGACCTTGATTATCACGAAACTGCGTAAATCTTGAATAAAAATTAGCCAAAGGCACTAATATCGCATATTCTTATAAGATAAACAAACACATCCACTTGCCAATGTGCCCAGTCATTAAAGAGACTCATTCGCTATTTTGGCATAATTCTGTAGCAATATTACCCATTTGTTTGTTTGGCAAAAGAGACACATAAGTAATTTAGCTTTTGTAACATGAATAAAATTGGTTAAATTTAAGTAAAGAAAAATTTTATTAGAAATATACTGTACTATGATTTAGTATGATAATAATGATTTAATTTATTAACATTAATTATCGTGAATTAACATTATATTTAGACAGTTAAGCACTTAAAAGAAAGACAAATTGAAGCTTTGAGTAAAAAATATTCGTATAGATCAGTGCTCCCCAACTTTTTCTCACACACGGGACACCTATGCACTAATTAATATTTTGCGGCACACCACATGCAAAGTTTAACAAAACTTACAATTCATTAATTTGTTTTTATTTGATGAATTTTAATAGTAGCTACTTTATTTTTTTAATAAAACCCAATTAAACGCTTTCAACTTTTCAGATTAATGGAACAATTAACACAAAAGAAAGGAATATTAATTATATAAAAAGTATTTGTAAAACTTGTAACTGAAAATTAAGAAGCTATGTTGAGTGTACGTATAAGTATTGCCCATTTTTGTTTAGTGAAATCCGAAATAATCTTTCTGTTCTCAATAATAGTCTCGTTGTTCCTTCGAGACATTTTCCAAAGTTTTATTTGTCAGAGCATGTCAATAACTTTTTATTTCGCTGGTTTGTAATGACTCTTCCGGGGAATTTTTGATCATCAACGCTTCGCAATATATGTAGGAATGAGTAATTTCTACAGTAGGATTTTTTGATTCACACATGAGACAAACCCTTTTTTATTCCCCATCATTTCCCCAATTGCACTATCCGTGCTGTGTGCAATACAATTTGCCATTAAATATCAAAATAATACAGATGTTTGTTTCAACGAGAATAATTTAAACGGAGATCTTTTCCTCCGAATGGCTTTGATTTTTTTCTAATGTAAAAATACTCGTTTTGGACGTACTGTTCCACGGCACACCTGAAGTTATCTCGTGGCGCACCAGCGTACCGCGGCACACCGGTTGCGGAGCACTGGTATAGATAACCGGTCGAAAGGATTTCATACACCAATAATAAAGACGTTGAAATACCAGGTCGTCCAATGTTTTTTCTCTGTGTAAAATGGAATCTATTCGTCGATGTTTCCTTATAGCTGAATGCTGAAGATAAATAGATAACTATGTATGGAAACTTTCTTCCATTGATGAAAGACAATTTACATTTAATCATATTGCTGAAAAATCAAAAAATACGATTTTAGAGGCATAACTTATGTTAGATTTTTTGTTAAAGTATTTTATCACTTAAAAAACAATGAAATTTAGGTGTGTCATGACTTTTCCTATGCACTAGCAGGGTGGCATGTTCGAAAATGAATAGAAAATTTCTACAATAAAAAATAAATATTTTTTTATATGTACATAATTAATGCAAGTTATATTCCATTCACAATGTTTTCTTTCGTCTAATTTGTAACTTGCTGACAAAATAAATATACTTTTCTAGGGGCGGTATTTTCGAAAGAGTAGAAAATTTCGTAGGTAGTAAGCAAATAAAAATTGTTATGTTTGTGATTCGCTGACAAAATAAAACATTTTCTTTCTAAATTATCTAAGGATAATCATGAAGCCTCAATGTCAAGGGAGAAAGAAAAATTGTTGTCTGGTGAACAATCACAAAATGCTAAATTATCATTCGAAGCTGAATTGGTGAGAGAAATGTTTTCTTCAGCTTCATAATCTTGCTGAGAACTATAGTTTTCTTACTCCACCAAATCTTTTGAGTGAAAGTTACTAGTGTCAGTTGTATCAAGATTATAATGATGTTGATCGGGAAAAATTTAAAATCATGTTGCTGTTTAACATAATGAAACAGATTTCGAAGATTCAACTTTTGCAATTTATTCAAAAATGTAATTTTGGAGACTCGATCAAAAGTATTGAAATGCTTTTAATTTATTTCCTTGTCATTGTGCTACTGTGAAAGAAGTTTTTTGAAACGAAATTAATTTTTTATCAATATTGAGCAATTTGCATTTAAAAAAATACTTTCAATAGCACACCAACTGGCACATAAAATAGATTTTGAGCAAAGCGAGGAAAAATAAATTTGTTTTACATGTTTGAAATGTCATTTTAGTAAAATCTACTGAATTTATTGTTCTAAATCGACTCCAAATTTTTAATTCGTTTTAATGTACAATTTATACCTACCTATTAATGTATTGTACATAAATAATTTAATATTTCCTTATTAATAATAAAATTTATTTAAATGAGATTGATTTTTTCACATATTTGAAAAACAAACCTGCGGGACTTCACAAATTTAATATTAAATAAAACATTTGTAAATGAAAGGATTGTAATAAAAATTGATTGAAGAAATAAAAATTCTTCATCAAAATTTTCTGCCTCTGGCCAATCTTTTCCATCGTAGTGGCTACAAAAAAAATTGGAGAAAAGGTGTGGGGGCGGCACAAACCCTAGCTACCCCACTGCTCCACGCACTCGATGATTGAAAGGCATTTAAAGAAGAGGTAAATACATGTCCCCACCGAATACATTGTAATATGTCCATCTGCTAAAAAAATCCTAAGCTCTATAATGTTGAGTGTGCCCATTAGCCACGCAGCTTTAAAAAATATAGTTCAGTGCAATTCTAAAAATGCATTTGGCCTGTTAAGAAGGTGGGAGACATTGTAGTGAAAGATATTCGGACAATTCAGTATAATCCAAACGGTTACGTCGATTATAAATTACGGTTTATATATACACTTTCCTTCCCAGAGAAAAGAAATAAGCATAGTTTCAGGAACATTCGACAGGCTACTTCCTTTATTAAGTTATTAAACGGTGGTTAAAAATTTGATAACTGCTATGAAAAATATTTTAAGCATTCACGGATGGATATTTAAACCAAGTTTTATAGATATACCGGCGAGTATATTCCTCTGAAGCTTTGTTCCTGTCCTACGGAGTATCCTTGCCATGGCGAGAGTAGATGGACGTGTGTCAGACCTACACTAACCAATATGCGTTTACTTTTCTTATCTGAAACAAAAAGAACACAGAAGATTTATTATTTATCAGCAGATTATTTTCAAAAAGTACACAACTATTGTATGCGTAACAAAAGCATGAACTAACTAACTTTAGTTCCAGAAATCTTAAAAATAGTATCTGGAGACTATTATTTTCCAATTGAATCGATAATTTTAAATACTATTTCTTGTGATAAAGATGACGATTTTGAATCATCAATTGCGAAGACAAATACAGTTGCTTTAGAAGACAGCAGTGAAAATTCCCACACTTTTTATGAGCTCCATATCGTCAGTGAAGATTTTCTTGGAAATATCAGTCAGTTTAAATCCATTTCTAAGGAAGTTAGTTGTGTTGTGTTGATTTCACAAAATAACGAAAAAATGAGCAATGATTAGAAGTTGTCCACATCTGACTGTAGTGTTAACAGTAGGTTAAAATTGTTACATACGTTACTGTGGAGGTTTAGGTGGGTTGACACACCGCAAGCCGCTTCAAGTTCTCTCAGCAGCAACAGAGATGACGGGATATCTGGAATGATAAGACAACTATAAGAAGTTAATCTATTTTGGGAAAAATCTTCTCAGCATTATAACACAACAAACTGTGAATCTATAAATACAAAAAATGAATAATAAATTCTTACGAGTTGTAAATCTTGCTGAAATAAATCACACATCACATTAATACAATTAGACAAAAAGTGTCAAGAACATATAACTTACCCAGGCGAAGAGGAGGTGAAAGACACGGATGTAATGAAGGTCTTGCAAGGTTAAAAGTTGTCCCAGGCTATTCTGAAATGAATTAACATTTCTCATTATATAAATGGTTGAAGAAGTATATTATGTAGTGGTTGTATGTATCATATTAAATATCTATGACAAGGCATAAATGTCAAATTGTCAGAATTATCCAAGTTTGACACATAAGAGTATTAAAATTTCATTTCGCGTATTTTATGAAGCGATCGCAATTTGTCATGTCAGTCGCTATTTTTTATTTCAGGAAAAGTATGGTGTAATTTTGTTTTTGAGTTTGACATATAATATATATAAGTTTTACGATAGATATGACGAAATATAATACAGTATGTTGCTGTGGGAAATTTCGTTATTATCTGGCGTAATATAAGTTGGATACTGCCAACACATTCATGCACCGTGTATTGTTACAATAGCAAAGTAAATAACTCACGATTTCTACTGCCATCACACCTTTCAACAGCGCAATTTTTCAAACGCATTTGATGTTTTACGAGATATAAAATCAATAACAAAACTAAAACGAAGTGTCCGTTATAATTACGGTTAACAACTATTTTGAAAAACTTCCAAACGTCTACGCGCCTGTTTATGTCCCAACAGGGGGAGTAATAATAGTATATTACTTTATGGGGAGTAAGCTTAAATACAAACAGAGCGAACTATGTTTATTTTATGAACATATTATACCATAAACGACTGAATAGTGTCAACTTTATAATACCTAATATGACTTACGCAGTCTTGACACTATAAATTTATAGCTCTATGATATTATCCATATATTATTTATGATGCGAACAGACACCATTCAACTTTCCGTCGCCGTTTAGTAAATCGCACTTGTAAGTTTGGTCGATAATTATGTTATTATCATATCAGAAAAAGACGGAATGAATACGGACAAGTGTGCTGTAGAATGCTGTAAAAAT
Source organism: Himalopsyche phryganea (assembly GCA_022494535.1). Classification (NCBI taxonomy): domain Eukaryota; kingdom Metazoa; phylum Arthropoda; class Insecta; order Trichoptera; family Rhyacophilidae; genus Himalopsyche; species Himalopsyche phryganea. The sequence continues at coordinate 1,371,041 of JAGVSL010000119.1, read as the reverse complement.
CGTAAATAGTTTACTATGAATGGGTTCTTTGGGAAAAGTAAAAAACTTCACATTTTTGTTGAATTTGTTTTTCATGTTTTTAGCTTTTACAAGTTTTCATTGCACATTTCGGCATTGTTAATAATTTTTTATCTTTAAAATCTTCAAAATAATTGTTTTGTTTACACAAGATTGTCTAAATGGTTTATTTTAAACTCCATCATACTATGTTTATGTTATGTGTAGTTTCACTTTAAAACCTGAATCAAATATTTATTATCCCTGCAAAACAGTGTTGCAAACAAAGTACTTTTGACGTTTAAATATGCGCCCGTTATGACGTCTTTAAAATTAAAAATGGCGATCAATTGTTTTTTAGCTCACCTATGGTTCTCTCCGTCCACCATGCCTTAACAGACAAACTTAAGAGACAAACTAATTTAAGACATCGACTGAGGGTGCTTGATGGAATTTCAATATTAAATTTGGATTATTGAGATTTTGTACACTTCCATGTATTTTGTCACTAACGACCCGGGTTTCGCCTTTCGGCATCTTCAGGCATTCAAGCACACGAATGGACTCGAACTGAGAGACAGTAAACAGTGTCTAACGCTTATATAGAAGATACAAATGCGACAAATATAATTTACGAGGCAATACATTATACGTCTGAGAGCCACACCGATACCTGAGTTAAAATTTCGGAAATCGCCCTAATCCTTATTTTGTAAACACCATATTAACAGAGTGGCGAATTGCCGCTTTTCAACTTCTTTTAGAAATACCAGTGATTTTACAATTATAATAGTATTGTGGGTTTTGACGGGATATTTGTCGCATTTGTATCTTCTATATAAACGTTAGACACTGTTTACTGTCTCTCAGTTCGAGTCCATTCGTGTGCTCGAATGCCTGAAGATGCCGAAAGGCGAAACCCGGGTCGTTAGTGACAAAATACATGGAAGTGTACAAAATCTCAATAATCCAAATTTAAGAGACAAACGTTGAGAGTTCTGCAATAATCGAAAAGAATCGATAATGAGAGACTTGAAGCAGCGGAAGTATTTGCTAAAGACAAATACGGTCACGGCTTCAATTCATTACTACTTCGTCATTTTAATCAAGATCCATATTGAAACTCTGTTGGCCTCAAGTGGCAAGACTTTTTAGTAATATATGTATTATTGGTGTTATATGTATATATTGTTTTTTGGCATTATACGCACAATATTTAAAATTGACTTTTTGTTTATTAACGTTTACGACTAACGTTTACGACTAACGTTTACGACTACGTTTTAATTTCTTTCGCTTTCAGAATTGCTGTTATTTGACTTTATCACGATCAAAAAAACAAACCATAACCTTACACTAAATAATGTTAATAAATAAAATATAATTGCTGTTGGCAGGCATATTATGTTAAGTGGTGATTATCATATACTTTCATAATACTAAAAGGTTATGTGATTATTTAATAATACTTTATCCTCAACTGATTATATTTTTGTGTATATGTGTTTTGATTATTTGTTGCATTTATAGTTGTGAGTTTCTTTCGTCAATAAAACTTTTGTGTAACAAACTATCAAAATAAAAGTTCAAGTGAATACTATCTAATAAAAGTGAAATTATTTATAACCTTTTTTTCTTTCCGACAAATCATACTTCCTTTTTTCGCGCTTTTTTTTTGAAAAATAGTACCTACCGGAAACATCCAGTCCAATTTGTATACGTAGTCTGGTGCCAGTCTAAAACTTTGAGCAACTTCATGTAGGTGAGTGGCTTCTCTATAAAAGTGTAGACATTTTAATGTTTTGGCCATAGACATTTGAAAGAAGAGTCATATTCAAGTTTCAAATCTGGAATTTTTTAACCAAAAAAAATGTCAGACAACCAGTATTTTAGCCAAAATAAAGAATAATTTGATCAGTTTTCTGGATTTATCTAAACAATTAATTCACATTCCATATCCGTAATTATTTCTATTTGCTCATTTTCTACACCTGTTTGACTCTAGTCGGTCATTTTCCGTTTCTTCCAATAATATAGTTCCATTTGAAATCTATGTTTGCGTGGACACTGGCAATATTCAGACTCGTAAAGTAATATACTATTCAGACTTAAAGCTACCTAATGCTTTTTGTAGTGGCTGCTATGCCATCAGTGATTTTTAAACATTGTAAAATAATTCAAAACAGGAGAGGCACAAATTTTTTTTGTATTTTATGATTCCGATAAATAAATGCCAATGTCATAAAATGAAATTACAACCGAAAGTAAATTGCATACTGCTGCTATGTGTAAAAAAAATAGCAACAGGCACTTCAACGTTGTTCCAATATATTAATTAATGTCAGAGGTTCACAACAATTGTGGTTACAGATTTTAAAACATAACCAAATTGAGGTATATTGTGTTACCTTGTTGTTTACCTAGCGGTAAATGCCGTTGGCTTCGGTGATGAAGATCATGGGTTCGAATCTCAGCACGGACAGTTTCATAGATTGATTTTTCAATTTATGTATTTGAGTTTGAAGGCATGATTTCTAAAATTCCCTCCTACCCATTGATCCCAACAAAAGAACATAACGGTAGTGACTACCTAACAACTTGTCCTGTCCCATAGTTATATAATTACTCTCTTCGAAAAAAGTAAGGTTGAGCAACAGAGTAACAAGCAGTTCTTGAATAAAAACTTATGTTGAGATTAGCTCCAATAGGAGTCTATATGCTCCATATTGGGAGCGGACATGGTTGTAAATCACTATAAAGTCATCTTAGTGGCAGAAGGCGGTAAGTCAAAAAGACCATGTTTTGAGATAATCGACTTAAGATCATGTCTTTCTGTTAACATACCTAAACCAATATTTATTAAACTAATCATTTTATGAGATTTGTGGTAAATGTCTATTAGTAGGGACAAGGCATAAAAATGATATTTTTCTCCGAAAATTAAGCAAAACCATAAGTTTTAGGGTAGAATAATCTTTTATGTACATACAAAAATTGAAAATATTCGTGAAACACGAAAGGAAACGTTGGAATATAGGTTTTACGATGGCATGCGCATATTCGCCCACAAACGTCAGAATCATGGCGATTTTCATATTGAACAGAAAAACCAACCTGACAAATAAAAATATTTGGTTTTTGTCTCAAAAGTATAAGAGAATACGGACAATCCTACAATTTCAATTATCTTTACTGTAAAGATAATTGAAATTGTAGGATTTCCCGTTATTCGCTTATACTTTTGAAAATAATTTTTGTTTTTCAGGTGGTTAAGGTTTCATTTATTCAATATTAAAATGGCCGACGATCCTGACGTCTGTAGGCGAGTATGCAACATGTCCATAGATAATATACTATACACGTCATCGTAAAACCTATATTCCAACGTTTTCTTTCGTGAATCACGAATATTTTCTATACATTTCGGTACATCAAAGTTTATTCTACCATAAAACATATTATTTTGTGTAGCATATTATTCTGAGAAAAATATCATTTTAAGTCTTGTCCCTACTAATAGACATTTACCAAATTTGTTAGTCATTTACAAATTAAGTTTAATTAGTAATATTAATCATAGTTTTTTTTCATCCACCTGTGAAAGAAATTGACATAATTAATATATATTTCTTCAAAATACGTAAAAAATGTATGGGAAACGGCCGAGCTTATTTTTTCAAATGATAAGATCCTCCTACAATCTGTCACTGTATTCATAACTTAAAATAGGCGATTTTCGACGTATCCTCTTCTGCCACTAATTCATTTATCGATCTGTGAGGGCATTTACAAAAAGCATTGTTTTGATACGATTGCGTTAGTAATTAATTCTTTGTAAAAGGTGCAACCAAATAGCTTGGCAGGCTGAGGGTTGGGAAAGCCTGATCAAAGTTAACTTACTACTATGTCTTGCATTCTGCGATAAGCCAAAATGAAACGCACTTACCTTACATTTTGTGGTAAGCCAACATGAAACTTAGTACTCCGTTTGCATTACAGTACAGCGAAGCAACATAATAAGTGGAATGAATAAAGTGTGTTAACAATGTTGTATGTTTCCCCTGTGGTGAAAGTTTAGAGAGCGTGGTTCAATTAGTGAGGATTTTTCAGGAGTCTTACATAACTTGTCGGCGATGTGAATTAGTAAGAATATAAATAATACACATAAATGGTTTTCCAGTCATTTTATTAATGAAGAGAAATTACCTGAAATATTTACATTACGATTGCTTCAAAAAAAAAAATTTTTACAATACCTATATTTGTAATACACAGAGCAATAGTGATTTCAGAACAAATCAAAATATATCTATAAGCATTAGTTTTTAATTTATAAATGCGCTTTATTTAAAAGTATTTGTTAATCACTACTCACTAACATTAAGCATAAACCCCATGTTGGAAAAAAATGCAATGAGATTATCTAAGCCCATTTATTGACACATTTAATATTAGAAAAATATTTAATAATTAAACACTAGCTTAGATCTAAGTAAATTTTTGTTTTGTTTTTTTCGCAAGTCACCGACTTACGCTACATTATATATTTTTTCTAAAAGATATGGGTATGTAATTTCGATAGCTATGTCATATTGAGATTATGGCAACATCCATTTACCCAATATTTATTACACAGAGATCTACCACCGTAGATTAAATTTAATGAGCCACAGTAAAGATAGACAGATATTTTCTATCCTATATATATTAAGGAAACAAGATAACCAATTAAACATCGCTAATAATAATTGAATGGTGTAAGTTAGGTTAGGCTGCATCATGCATATCTACACTCCCGTGTTAAGCACATTTTAAGTAACTGCGAGTAATCAACCAAAACATATTTAGATGATATGCTCCCCTTGCCTATATAGTATATTTTCGTATACGTAATCAGTTTTTAAATGGTTTTATTAATTAGGTAATCATTTTCCTGTTGCGTATGGGACGCTTAAGAAATCGAAGAGTTGCAGCGTTTATTATTTATCAATAGTACGGAACAAGAGTTTTAATACATTGTAGAATCAAAATACTGAAAATGGTCAGATATTCCTGAACTTAACATGGCAATACACATCAATATCTAAAACATAGTTATATTATTCTTTTAGCTATGTTATTCTATCTAATTAAACTCTATCAAAAGAACATGGGAATAATTTCAAAATGTCAAAAGTGCTATAGACGCCGTAGTCTTTTGTGAGGACTACTAGAAGATGGTAGATAAAAATCGAATATTTGTTTCATAAAACAATTGTGTACCTTAGAAATAATTACAAAACAAAATTAGATACATCACTAAATATATCTTTACGTTGCCCCTGGGCGTTTAATAACAATATTAAAACAGTTTGTTGTATGAGATGCAAAGTAATCTGCATAATGTAGAATTATGTTTTCTGTGCGACATTGTCGGTTGCCTAGAGAGTCAAATTGATACTATTATAATAGGGGGTTGTGGCGAAATGTAGTAGCATGCAAACAAACGAATCACAGGATATTTGAAACCAAATGTTTCAGTACATATGCTATTTGCCAATGTTTGCAGCTTTTCCTTGGCCATACATTGTATTACATTCGGTTTTGATTAATTCTAAAAATCTATTCATAGAGCAAAACAGTTGTGTATATTCCAAATTATGATACATGTTTTTCTGTCGAGTCAAAGAATCAAATAGACCCGTCACAATTTTGCTCCAGGCTTCTGGCTGGGAAGGGTTTGAGACCTTGATTACTCACATCAGAATAAAAAAAAAGATTTTACCACAGTTAACATGGGATTTTGGATGTATGTCATTTCTCTACGAAACCTAATAGTTTTAAATGAATTATTTCATAGCTTGAATAGTTGCATTCTACATAGACTTAAATTGTAATGGATGAAAGATAATAATATTCCAGTGCGATTCATAAAAAAATACAGAATAGCAGGGTAAAAAAACACAAAAAATATTTTGATAAACTAAATGTTCAAACAAATTAAAATAAAGTACAATCTATCTTGTTTTATAAGGCGACACAAACAAATTATCTTAACATTTAACAACTAATTGTATTGGAAATCCAAACCAACAATATATTGTAGCTTTTTAGTATTTTAACCACTCCTTGAATTTTGAGAAAAGTTTGATGTTTGGATAATCAAAGCATGAAGCTTCTGACACGTGTCTGACTTATGCGGGGAGACGCTGATTTATTAAAATTGTTCAAAGTAATCTGGCATGTGTGATATAGTGTTAATTAATTGTCTCTGGCAATTATTTGTTTCTTTTCCGAATTCAAAGACCGTAGTTATCGACAACACTAATCGACATGATAAAACAAAAGCTATCATTATATATTATAGCACCTTTGGCAGGTAAATATTATAAGAAAAGAAAATTGCTCGGGTATTTCTTCAAATAAATAGGGAATAATCAGGTCCCGTCAAATGTTATGTCAATGTTGGCGGTCATTTGGTTAAATTTCCTTCCTCACTTTTCAAAACCTGCAACAAAAAAGAAAACATTTTGTTATAGACATTGGAAATTATGCTGATTAATTTGTATTAATATTTGGCATTTGTTAAATGGAGCAAACTCACATATTCACTGGTTTCATTTCTCCTTCTTGACGACTGTCTTATCGGCGGGTTTGGCGTCGTCACTGGTGGCTCCTATATTGACATCGTCGTCGTCCATTCCGTCCTCTTTGCTGTTCTCGTGCAGGAGGACGTACTCCCGTTGGCTGAAACCGAACTTCACCACGTCTCTCTCCAGCAACTCCACGTATTTGCTGGGCTCGATTTGTTTGTTATTAACGAATGTACCGTTAGCGGAACCTAAACAAAACATCAATTACTGACTGAATATAAAATAGTTTTATAAATAATTAATGTTATATTGAAAATTACTTTTGACAAAATGATAACATAAATAAAAATAGTTATATCATATTCATTATGATATAATCATTTGAAATAAATCTCAGATGGAGAATTCAGTTTCATAGTGAGATTCGTAAATATGGGCCAACTGCGGGATAGACTCGATAATTATATTTTCATAAATGCGATGCGACTAACCGAGATCAATGATATAGGGCCGAACCCTCTTTCCAGTGGATCCGTCGTCTCTGGTGAAAGGAACCAGCCGGTACTGCAGAGCAGCATGCTGCTTGGAGACTGAAGGGTGATCCAGAGGTATGTCGGTGACTTTTCTGTCCCGACCGAGTAGGAAACAGGACTGACGGTGAATGTACAGGATCGTTAAAGCTTTGTCGCCTTTAAATGGGTAGAACCTGGCGGGCACGAAGATACGTTATGTTAATTGTGAATGAACAATAAGGTGACTTCAATCATTTTTATTTTCCAAATAGTGGCTTTAGAAGAATAGAAGGGTTGAGAATACTACAAACCATAGTTTTAGTAAAAAAAATCATCAATTGAATAAGGAACCAACCTCCATCTTCTCTTGGGTTGACGAGCCTCCGGCGGCTCGGAGTACTTGATGACCACTCCATTTACCATGTTGGTGTCCTCAGTCAGCTTACCCGACAGACCGAAGTTTGGTTTCTCCTTATCGGTAGGATTGTTTTCCGCTTTTGCATTGGCTGCATCATTATTTGACTTCTTTCCCCACTCGTAGTTATCGTTGTCTTCGCTTTTCTCCCGCCGAGGGAACTTTTGACGTCTGCTGCCCGATTCCTCTCTTTCCTCTCTGTCAATAAAAGGAAATGAAGAATCTAATTGATTTTGTTCGTCTGGTTATGAAAGAAGTTTGAGAAAACATATGTATTGGCGGGACAATGTCACTAGCATCTGATTTATATTTTCTGTTGTATCAAGAGTGGCAAAGCCTTGTTCATACAGTGAATGCAATATTAAATCAAACTAATGCCCATCGATGAGTCAGGCTCGGCCACAAGACGGACAATATCGAAGGTCACCTATCGGTTATAGAACAGGTGGGCAACAAATCAAAACATTATTTAACTATTTCCTATGTGAGTCACTTAATTGTTGGTTTCAATTATTATCAGAAATCAAGATATTGTTTCAAAAGAAATAATTTTTCAGTTTGCGAATCACTTAATTGAAAATGATCATATTTATAATTAAAATAATAAAGTAGAAATACTCCATCGAGTAAATAAAAAAAGTATTAAAATGAATAGCATAGAGTTTAGAACAGGCTGCTCACCACTAATAAATTTATTTTCATTGTGATTTTCAACTCCAAACATTAGTAATTTGTAATTAGTAGTGTTATGGTAATTAGTCTATGTCTTTATGTCTTACCCTCCTCCCCACGTCTATTAGAATCGAATAAAACCCACCCACTCTCTATTTTCAATGTATGAATTAGAATCATTGTTTACCTTTGAAATAAATAACCTTGCGATATGGTTAGTCTGAAGATGCTGCTTAAAGAGGCGAAATGCGTCACGTTAGTGATAAAACCAGTGGAATAACAAAGTTATCAATCTTTAATTTTAAATTCAAGATAAAGTTGTTCTTTCGCATTACATTTGGCAAGTCATTTATGCCCACCCTCGAGTCATATGTTTACAGTAGGGAGCGAAACATAAAATAAAAAGAGGGAATGGATAACTTACCTATTCAAGTCCGGTTTACGATCGTTCGGTTCAGTCCTCTTTCTAGTCGCAGACCTGTCGTCCTTCATGTCCCTAAACAACCAAAAACACCATTAGTAAATCAACTTCCGTTGAAGATTGGAGGAAAAATCCGTGCACTCAACGTTTTGTTAATATCACAATACAAAAATGATTATGTTCCGCCTTCTCAACTGGCGCTGGTATTGAGGCTCGTTAAATTGAGATTATTTCATCATGGACATGTGGTTAAAGAGTGTCTGATGCATTTCCGCAGCGGTGTCGTGTCAGCGATAGAGTATTGTCATGAAGCGGCGATGCTAGCCAAACCTAATTGAAGAAAATTATACACTAAATTTATGTTAGCCTCCGTATGCTGTTTTAAACTCTTTGTTTTGATTTCTATTTTAATTCTAAATCACATGCCGCTAGATTTAAATCATTTCTTCTTATGCATTTTTTAAACTAGAACAGTTTATAAGTGAAGAGTGTATATTATATGAGCAACTCGAGCACACTCCGAATTGATACATCAGAGACCTCGGGACCACCAAAGGACCTTGGAAGATTGACAATTTGGAGTCACTTGAGTAATTTATTGATTGTGTTTTCAGGTGGAGAATTTGCATTATGGAAATGTTAACCATCTTAGTTAATTTTCTTTAAAGAATAAAATACATATTTTTTTAGCCATCGTAAGTGCATAGAGACTTAAGTCAGATAATGACTACATGAAGACTTTTTAATGCGTGTTTTTAGAAGTCAATACACATACTGTAAATGTATTGTAAGCATTTAATGTCTACCCTATGATTGGCCAAGCATAATTAATTTGAAAAATGACTTCCAAATAAATCCTACTTCACTATAAAATCGAATGCAAAAGATTAAACGGTTATAATCTAAAATCGTAATGTATCTAGAATTTCAATTTTACTACAGATAATTTCATATCATGTTATTGTTTTATGGCATTTGTAACAAACAGCCTTTTTTAGTAAGAAGTATGAGGTTACATGATCAACATGTATTGTTTGATTTTGTGGTCATTTTGTAACAATGTATGTGGCTGTGTATTTTAATTGTTAAAAATGGCAATTGGAATTTTAAACTAATACAAATGTAACTATCGGAAGTTGAACTTCTTTATTAAACTTGTTTTAAAATGTAGTCTATACACAGAGAGACCATAATTTAAAAAATTGCATATTAAGATAACATTACTTAAATAATAAAAAAATTAGATGATTAGTCAATCTATATATATTCCATCTTGTAAATTATGCAAAATTTTATGTCATTTATCTGTTCACTTTTAAGGTGTTAACTGTCAATTCTTGGTGGAAAGACATTATATTTTAAAAAATAAAACACAATTCATTTGTACTACTTCCACATATTTATAATGATCAGGACCGGTTTCGCTCAGTTGATCAGTTGATAATGCTCGTGATGAGCGAAACCGGTCCTGATCATTATAAATATGTGGAAGTAGTACAAATGAATTGTGTTTTATTTTTTAAAATATCATTTATCTGTATTAAAAATATCATGAATTGAATTCGATTCGAATGTGTTGCGATAGGAATAAATAGATTCACATAATGGGGGCAGGGCGTCTCCACTACTATATCTAACAGTATGTGGGTGAGTTTTTTGAATATTTTAAAAACATGTAAGTTACTGAAAATCATCCAAATCTCAAAATAATGCAAATCGTCTCTTCACATGCTGATTTTCATATTCATTTATATTATATTAATCAGATATCTGTTTTTGTCAAAGAAAAATTTTAATATCGTAATGACCCAAATATTAGACAACATCGTAGAGTGTAACGAGGCATACAGTAAAAATACTCAAAACAAAATGTCTTCTGAATAAAGAATCATTCAGACAGGCGAGTTTCATCTAATGTTTGAGTCAACACAGTTCTCGCTATTTAAAATTTTACACTTATAGTTAAATAATCATAATAAAATTACTCATCCTCTCCTCAGTTTAAAAATTGTGCATATTATGTGAGTCACTTTCACCGAGATCTTAACAAAGAGTCACATTTGAAAGCTTCATTTTTATTGGCCGAATATATGGCATCAACGACGGCCAATGAGAATGATTCTTCTAAAAGTGACAAGATTTTTTGTTGTCTCGGCGATCGGACTGCAATTAATTATCATAGACATTATTTTGTGCTCTCTTTCAACTGTCAAAATGTTGATTAGTTTTTATAATTATTGTTATTGCTATTTACGGACTATTGCGTACTATTGCGAACAATGTATAGTCGAGGAGCGGGATTCTTATGCATGTCATCGCACCAAGATAGTAATCATAAACAGTCTTTGAAACAAAATAAAGGAAAACCCAGCAATAAATTTTGATTGTCTGAAGAAACATACATACACTGTGATACTCCCAACGGCCATTTGGATTCTCCAAATCATCATCTCCATCGTACATATTCATTTTTAAATATTAACTTTCCCTTTCTGTTTTTTTTAAATTTCTTTTTGAATAAAGCTGTTTTGATAACTCTATTGCAACGGCAAATATAATATTGTTGTACATTTCTTTCTCAGACAATTCTCCAACGTTTCTACTAACACTCTCATGTTTTATAGGGTACATTTGTAATGATCTATACATTATAAATAGTTTGTTACCATTGCGTATAAAGCTGTTAAATCACTGTCGAATTGAAGTTCACGTTAGGGGGAGCGATAACATAATTTAAATGTCCGTTTTCGTTCCATAACTTCCAAAATATATTTATTTAAGTCTTCAGAATCCAGATTCATATTACGATTCGTTTGCCTATGATCATATATAATTATTCTCAATTCTTTTTTCCTTTTAATAAGTGATTAGTAACTCTTATTTCAGTTCAATCACCTCAGGCAATGAAAGACAATTCTTCCATTCTTCTTCTTTAACTGATACTTTATATCCGAGGATCGTAAGGTTCTCGGAGTAATTTGATTCTTAAATATTTAGTCTTCCGCTGCTCACGGTGCAGATTGAAAATGGAGAAATTTCTTTATTTTAAGTCGTTAATTGAAATACCTATTCTTTCCGTTGGTAAGTTGTAAGCTCATATATATTAAAATAAGTAATTCCAGAATACGGTATCCGTTTGGAAATTTTCATTATGTATTCTTTCAACCATTGTATTTTCTTCTTTCATTCGATGTTGAATTTTGAAGGTCTGTTTGAATGTCCTTTTTAGCTTCTTATAATTTTTTCACTTGCACTCTTCTGTGTTGTGCTTTTTATATACGGTTTCCTATATTTTTCCATCATTCAACTAGGAAAGATACTTTGAATTTCTCTGTCAATCCATGAAATGAAATCGATGATAATGGATACAATCTAAAATTTCCTGATTCATAATTGCCGCGTCGAAAAAATCATAACATTGACAAGCTCAGTCATGATAGAATTACTAAGTAACAATGAAAGTCTTCACCCAGAAACATTTTCAAAAACATTCTATTTCGATAATTGGTGTGCCGTACTGCATTTGAAGATTTGTAAATTCATTTCCTCTTATCCATATTAACGTAAATGTCTCACTGATGGGCGTCAGTTTTGAAAAATATATTTTCCAATGGTTTGAACCATTCCACGATTCAGCGATGGCAAATAATACTATTATATAAGGCCTTGTGTGACTTTGACTATTTAGATTTCCAAGGGCTGCAACTTAACACTGAACGAATTCAAGTCTAAATGTGCAACGATCCAAAAGTCTACATGTAACCGATCGCCAACGGAAAAGGTTGTAATCGTTTCGCAGGCTCTTCTAAACGCAATGATGTTTTTCCGTTTTTATAACATTAAAATTTGTCCACCGTGTGAAGTTCCGGCTGTCTGTGTTTTTTCTAAGCTTTCAGCTGTATAGAAAAAATAACTCAAATATTTCTGTCACAGTTTGTGCTACACCTTTTGATTTTGACTGTAATCATTAGGACATTATTCATAAAAAATTAATTGATCATTTTCTTCCTTGCCTTCCTTTACTTTTTGTAAAATCTCTCAAAAAATAAAACAAGTCAATTTAATTAAAGTGACTTAAGTTTGTTGTTTCAGTTAATCATTTTGTGAAATGAATGATTTTTGTAAAACGAAACATACAAATTTGATGCAACGTCATTGCAATGCGGTAGAAAATTTTTCAGAAACAATGTAACTGTCATTATTTAGCAAAAATTTCTCTCGGTCTGCAGTCGACATTCTAGAATATTCTCTGCCGTTTTATATTCATTTAAATGCATTCATTCATTGATAGCGAATCGATGCATACATTTGACATATAGCTCGACCTGTGCCATATCATTCGACAAACGCATTGCTCCTTCAAGCGCAGTTCGTGTCACGATATATTCTCGTCTTCTGCGTCTGCATATTTCAAAACCATCTGAGAGTTAAACCTTCAAGGAGGGCAAAATATCTCGATACCGAACATTCTACGCATGATTAAATTTCTTATACATGATAACGGCCATTTCGATGTAAGGTCAGAGAAAACGCAGTCACTGGAAAACAAATAAAAACTTATTTAGCGCCTGCCGACAACTGGAGACATGGGCAAAATGTTAAGAGAGTCAAGTGCTAGAAAGCTCAAAGCATATTAAGTTAAGAAAACGTCTCTGTTTTCATTTTTATATTACGAGTTTCTTTTTTAAACACGGTACGGGTACCGCAGACATTATAATATGTATAGATATATATATATATATAATATATAGATTTGTTTTAATTTCATTTTATATTCATCAGTTTAAAATAACAAACAACAAAAGTGATAATCTACTAAGCCCAAAGATAGCTGTGCCAGATTAAGAATCGGGTGACTGAAAATATTGCACACGTCTGTTAAAATGTTAAGTCAGAACTCTAGGTACAGTGCTCCACAAATAAAACAACAGTAAACAAGAACGGCCAGCGGTTCTTTCCATACTTAACCTGCGGGGGAATGATCGGTTGCGTTTTATATGGACATTATTTATTTGATTTGGAGAGCCCTTTTAATGGAGTGTTTTATATTAAAACAGCAAGTTATTAATCGATTGAGGTGAAATTTTCGGCGAACCGGTCCGGAAACGTGAACATACCTGCTGGAGGACGCCGGCAGTGAATCTTCTTTTGAACTGTTTTTCCTGTCATTTACATTGTGATCGTCATATCGGCGCCTGCGCAAACACAAAAGATATCAGACAGAGCAATGTGATAAACCTTATCTGGGAAATCATCTTTTTACACTGTGTTTATTTTTTTATATGGTAATCTCATACCATCATTGACTGGATTCAATTGGACTAGTTTATTATGTCTGTATGACATAATATACGCCTTTTACTAACGATAAGTATGAGTGGTATGTGGTAATTTTGACAAAGATGCGAAAAATTGTTCAAAAATATAATTTGCCAGGCATGCAGGCGAGGGCAACGTCGTCCTCTTCGGTCACATACACCGCGGGTTCGAATCCCAGAATGGACACTCAATTGATTTATGAATTTGTTTTCGAAGACACAAATGTCTGTGATGTCTACTTCAAGCTCTCCCTCCTGATCCTAAAGATGCTATTCCTATTCTATCTCTCCAAATGAGAGCTTGAAGAACAGAATTAAATTAGGAATCCACGTTCCACACCGGTATGAAAAATCAAAAATATCATACATTTAAAACATTTAAAAGAATCTTCTCCGCTCTTCTTGCATATGTTCGCATCGAAGCTGCTCACACATTGTAATGAATATTAATAACCACTGATAGTTTTGATGAGTTAACCTATTATTAGTCTTTGTGCTCCACAGAAAAAAAAATGGCAACTTCATCGAACCCGACATTACTATCGTAACATTTAAGTAATATCATTTCATAATGTAAATTACAACCTTGATAATATATAAGTGAATCCATCATACCCATAATGTTGACTGCTTGACGGTAAGTCATTTTTATCCTGGTATCTATTTCCACCTTGCTCATTTCTCTGTTGGAAATCTATAAGATAAAATTAAGCACCCAATAAGTAACTGATTATAAAAAAAATATACAATACAGAAAAGTCACCGAAAAAACTAAGCAAAGGTTTATTAAACGCTTACCTTTGTTCCTTTGATATCCCCCGTCCTGTCTGTCAGGTCTGTTATTATCTCTGCTGTACGAGTTTTGCTGTGAGTAATTATACTGTGGCCTTCTGTTGAAGGCGCTTCCTTGTTGTCTGTGGTCGTCAAATCTGTCGCCTTGGCCGTGATCAGAGCCTCTGTTAAAAGAATTTCCTTGATATCTAAAATTTAAATATATTTGCTTCAGGTGGTAAAGAACTTCATCGAAAATAAACATTCTGCTTCTACTGAGAGAAGGCACCTTGCAATCAATCATTCGTTTCCTTTACCTGTCATTGTTGGCTCTCCGGTCATCGAATTTGTTATTATTTTGAAAACGTCCACCGTCGTAGCTTTGCCGGCGCGGTGCCGGACCGTCGCCGTTGTTGTAAAAATCATTGCCATCGTTTTTATAGCCGCTGTTATCTCTGTATTTATTATTGCCACCGTCGTTCTGTCTGTCGTTGTCATAAAATTGCTGGTTATGCGGACGATTAGAAGGTTTGTCGGAGTGATATCTGTCGCCGTCATACTTTGGGCGAGACTGACCGTAGACTTCGCCTTGAGAATTGTTCCGATGAGGTCTGCCGTCGTAACTGTTCTTGTAGTATTGATTGCGAATCGCATCAGGTTCCGGAGGTTCGACTCGCGGCAATCGAGAATGGTGCTTGGAGGACGTTCTCTCGGGGGAGATTTCGATTTTGATACGGTTAGATTGATGTGGCCTGTAAGAAACGACTATCTTCAAAAGAGGAAACGAGTGTCGGAGTAAAATATTCTCAGTTTGTATGATCAAAAATGACAATATTTAGATTTGAATTAGAATAATTTCGATTGCAAACGCAAAATAAAGACATCTCTCATATGATGTAGCTTTATAGCATGCCTTTCTAAAACTTATTTTTTGCCAATTAACAATACATCTATTTTATAATGAAAAAGCACAAGAGGAATATAGTGGAACCCTTGTTGACCGTTTTTAAGGGCCCATCAAAAAAAACAAACTGAACAATATTTGAGCGAGACTATAAAAATGTGTTCGCAGTGCAGTGGTCAACGTTGTTAGCTACGGTTACGAATGTCTTGGGTTCAGGTACCGGTAAGGACAGTTTCATAAATGTATTTCTGTTCATAGGCATGAACAATTGTGATGTCTAAAATTCGCTACTACCAAATCCTAACAGAAGGAGCATATTTGAACCATTGAGATTTTGTACATTTCCATGTATTTTGTCACTACGACCTGGGTTTCGCCTTTCGACATCTTGAGGTATTCAAGCACACGAGTGAACTGAAACTAACTCATACAAAATAAAATAAGACAAACCTTATCGGTGTGTCTAAGAAATTAACATCTGGACTAGTGACCACCTTACAACTGAACAGAGGGGCTGGGGGGGTTTTAAATGTAATTCGAAAAAATACCCAATTTTAAATTAGGGTGACCATGGGCCGATGTATTAATATGGGAAATTCATTACTTTGATTGTTAATTTATGTCTGTTTGAGTTAGTTCGAGTTCACTCGTGTGCTCGAATACCCGAAGATGCCGAAAGGCGAAACCCGGGTCGTTAGTGACAAAATACATGGAAATTTACAAAATCTCAATGGTTCAAATTTGATATTGAAGTTCCATTAAGCACCCTCAGTCGAAGTCTTAAAACAGAGCGAAAGCGGTACTATTCCTGTCTTAACACTTTCCTTCTATCCCTACTCTCTTCGAAAAAGCGAGGTTGAGTAACAAGCACTTCTCGTAGAAAACTTCTGTCGAGATACCTCCACTAGGAGGCCATATGCTCCGCATTGGGAGCAGATATGGTAAAAAAATAAAAAAGGAACAATAAATGTGACAAAAGAATGAATGTGAGAATGATAGGTTGGGGTTCTACCGTAAGAAGTTACATTAACCCTTATAATACTCAAAAATATACCTAGATTAAAACATAACGTGAAAGGACGGTTTCTTGTAAAAATGAATCAATAAAAATTTGAGGTATTAACTTTTCTAAATTTTTTTTATGCAATTTCGTAAGGATTAAGGATTTTTTTTCCACTTTAGTCCCAGATCGCTTAAACACTCACAGAGCTGATCTATCGGCGGAAGCTGTGATGTATTTTCAACAAAGATATTCTACTTTAGTGCTCATAAAAGTTTTGATAACACCAAACACCTGTCTATTTATAGAGATATATAAATACACGTAACATCTCCCATTACTCTCGTGTCTGAGCAACAGATGTTATCGCATAATTTATAGGAAGGTGGAGTAATTATTTATCCAAGATGAACAGCTTATTCGTAAACAATCAGTTATACGGAGCTTTCGTTTGTTTACCTGGGAGCTTCTTCGGTTTATTCACTTTGATTTTGCTGGCATTATTATTTTAAATTGAATTATATAATTGATTGATGATATTTTTTAACATTTCAAGTATCAAAATGAATGTAAAAAATCTGTTACATTTAGAATAGAGCTGTGTACTTTTCTCTTCTCTCTTGAGATCTTGTTATAAAAGATTAATGAAGACCATAAGTTTATTGAATTAGTTCCTTACAGAACAAACCCAACATTAGTGGGAGATAAGATGGGGGGGAAATCATCCTCGAGAACTTACCTATTTGCATACTCTACATCTCGTTTAGACCTGGAATAGTGGTCATCGTCAGAGGAGATGATATTCTCCCCGCTACCCGCGTGATAGTTCTTCTGGGGTTCTCTCTCCTTGCATACACTTTTTAATTTGTAATTCTTTTGATCCCTATCGTCTGATCTTAAGGGCACGTTTTCTGGAAGAGGAGAAAATCACTAGATAACAAATGTATAGAAATCTTTACATAAAAAGAAAATCAAAATTATTTAGACATAATAAATGTCCCCAAATCATTCTTAGTGATTTCATCTATATTTTGAGTGATAAAGATAATGCATCGTTTAAATTTTAAATCAACCCTGTCTAAGAATTTATGTATGATAAATGGGCAGCCAAACAAAATGTATTTATTGACTGATATAAATATTGTTGTCATGTGCACACAAAATAATATTATACAATTATCAGCTTTGAAGCCAAATTCATGTATCAATTGAAAACATGTGCGGTTTTATCGAAGTGGCTGATGGTGAAAAGATGTTTCTACTGCATTCGAAGCAGAGATCAAAAAATTTCTATTTAAAATTGTAAAAGTATATTTTTTCAGAGAAATTTTTATTGCGGTTGGTTTCTTATATGAATTTAAAAAAAAATTCTATCCAATATTATGTGAAGGAGTTTTCGTATTTCTACGACACAGAAGATGTGAAAACAGAGTTATGATGATACAGTTACCCATTGTTCTTTAAAAAAAGAAACAAGACTGAATAAAGACTTCAAATCGTGGACGGTTATAAATTCATTTATAAATGAGCAATCTTTTTTTATCCTTTGCTTCGATAATATCAAACAAATGTAAATAAATTTCGGCCACTTGTGCCAAGCCAGATTTCACCTGCAGTGACAGCAGAAATTTTAAATTAAAAAATACACATCAACCTCGTTTTTTACTGACTCACTTCTTCTGCCTCACTTATGTGCAAAGGCAACGACGAAACAATCATAAAAAAATAGTCCCTACTGTGATGTCAACCACTCGGCACTCGCCAGCTGTCGAATGTCCCCACGATTCATTTAAAATCACTGTCAGCTGTCAAGCGTTTGACAGTTGAGCAGTTTTATTATTAGGATTTTCGCGACAGTTTCCCAGAAAAGTGGCACGGTGTTGCAATAATGCCAGTAAAAAGAAGCCATTAATCAGTTTAGCAAAGTAATCAAGTCACAACCACCGAAGTAAAAAAAAAAAAAAACTACACAGAACAGAGGCCACGAAATCTATCTGAATATAGAGGCGAAGTTTATTATATCAGAGATGAAAAACTTATATTTTTTAAATAGTCAATGATATTTACTGGCCAAGGATATAGCGTTAGATCACAAACGCACATGTGCAGAATAAAGCTAAGTGACTTTGTCTTTGGTGATATAGTGCTACAAATTGGATACACAAATGTTACAGATTTGTTAAATAGCATAAAAATTTTATTTCACCATGAGCATTAACCTTTTCCCTGAGGCAACATTTTTGTCACATTGTTTTAAACCTGTGACACATTTTACGCTGCCAAACTTAAATGTAACATGTTTTAATAGCATTTTGAGTCATAAAAATAAATACTTCCTCTTACTAGAGTAGTAATTGCTTCATAAACTTCAGAAGTTTTGTATATTTTTCAAAGAATTTCCACTCGAAATTCGGCACAAATGATTGCTTTAGCCAAATTAAAAGAATTGATTGCTAGTCAGTTGATCAATCTTCTTTTTCACAAAGAAGGACTTCATTATGTAGATTACCATTCAACCAGGGACGGCTCTTGCGAAGGAGCAAAGGGTGCAGTGTACTCCCATATTCAATTTATTATTATTCATTAAAGTAATAAGCGATATTATACAAACATAGAAATTCACTCATTTTAAATTTTCCCGCGTGTTCCCCATAAAAAAATTGTGGATGAAGCAATGATTCACAACAATGCTACCTCGTATTCAGCGCCAGAAAAAATAGTAATAATAATACGTCGAGGAGGTGCAATTTTTGTTTAGCGCTCCTCGAGTAGAAGGGATTTCTTGGGAAACTTTTGTTTTTGTGTCGTCACCTGTGTCACACGTTCGACTTCCATACGAAGTTTTTAGTTATTCAGGAGCATTGCACCACTTGCCAAATTATGACGACCGTTCTCGAAAGTATTCAAAGTAGCAGAGATCTGTCGCATATGTTTAGTACGTACGTCGAAAGGACCTTTAGTATATTGAGCCTGTCCACAAAGAAACGCATACCATCAAATTTATTTAATTTCTTTATACATAAGTCTAATATTTAAGTGCTTCAATAATGAATAGTGCATATTCTGTCTCATACATTAAAGAAAATCATCGGGATTTTTCGAAAAGGTTGGAAATTAAAGCAGCAGGTCGTCCTATTCTAAGCTTAAATTTATTTCAGAAGTGTACGCTTAATAATAAAGAGTTTAATCGGAAATTTAATGTAGAAACATATAAAAAAAAACACCATGACTATGTGGCTGTACTAGTTTTAATATATTATTCTGTTTTCCGTGTCTGTTGTTTGGAGGTGAATCTAATAGACTCGAATAAAAAATGAACTTTAATCTATGAAATTATAGTTCACCTCAGCAAAACTGTACAAGATTAAAGATGTGCATTTGATACCTTGCTAACTGTTAAAATGAACTCCTGTAAATCCTCACATTTGCAGATACAGGATTATACGTAGGCAGTGGTTATCTTGATGAGTTTATCGGCTTCTTGTTCACTTTCATTTTGTATCTCATTTAACTCTTGTTACTTAATCTAAGTTCTTAATGGAAGATTCACCGCTTTCAGAACATCTAATTTTTTCCATCTTTGATCGTATGATATTTACGAGTCCTTAATTTCTAATAGGATAACATATCAAAGTATATAGTTCTACAAAATTTTATTAGGTAGTTGATAGATAGAACTAGTTCAGACGATGGCGCTAAGCCGAAATAGCTATCAACTACCTAATAAGACTTTCTAGAACTTAGAATACTTTGATATTTTATCATATTATAATGGAGTTCTGCCAAGTAAATACCAATTCAATCAATATCCTTATCTTCTTTTTCTCCATATCAACTATGCAGCTTCTCACTCATGTTTATAAATTTGTAAGGGTGAAATATTTACACATACATAAACTGGCAAAACACAACGCATCTGTATGTGCCCTAAAGCAACTTGTTTACATATTCGAGAAGGTGACGTGGAGCAGAGGAGAGAGAAGGCATAGTTTTCCATTATTGATAAAATTCTATGTTTAAGAAATATGTGAAATAGCGAATTGTGTGAAAGAACGTGCGAAAGTCGAGGGACGCCTGTACATGCATACACTAGTCATTAACAATATAGCCATATTAAGCGCACCCTTCAATTAAAAAGACGTATCTTAGGTAGAAGCAGCTCGTTAGTACGATTTTTTGGGTCGCATAAGGTTATACTTCAAAACAGTTTATGTCAATAGCCGGAAAATAACCAAAACGTGCTCTCATTTGTTTACTGGTTTTGACAGTAAGTGATTGGATGTAGAATTACTAACCTGCGAATATCTTTTCAGTGTCTGGTCTGCGTTTACTAGAATGCTTGTGCTTATGTTTGTGTTTTCGTTTCACTGGCGGAGTGTCCTCTTCGCTTAATTCTGAACTGACATCGTTGTCAGAATCGCTGTCACTCTCATCCGAACTTAAATGCCGTTTCTTCTTGGAATGCTTTTTCTTTTTTTTCTTATGCTTTCGCTTCTTGTGCGATTCTTTTTCGCTCTGGTCCGAGTCGGATTCAGAGCTGGAGTCGCGCTTCTTCTTGCGTTTTTTAGATTTCTTGGAAACCTTCGTACTCGAAGCGTCAGACGAATAGAAATCCGAAGATTTAGCGGGTTCTGGCCAATCTTCCTTCAAAAAGTCATCAGATTCGTCGCCTTGATTGCGTTTGGAGTGTTTTGTCTTCATTTCGATGCTTCTAATAATAAGTCAAAAGTAATACGACAATTATTTAGAACGAACGCGCTGACTAGCTCCGTGAGACGACCGAGATTAGTAAAATCGCAAGCATAACATCTAACAGGTATGGCGGCCACGGCTGAAACTGCAGGGTTGCCAAATTTACGTTTTTGTTTTCTAAATATATTTGACTACGAATAAAGTTTGTAATACGCAGTTATAGTGTAAACATAAGCACGATATAAGTATATTTAAATTACTTGAACCCGAACAATAGTTATTGGAATCATAAGGACTGAATTGTTATTGTCACATTATTGAGATCTAGCTTTATGGCAACTTCTATGTGAACTGTCGATGACGACGATTTCCCTCTTCAATTCAAATTTCTATATTCGCGTCATAGCTATCCAAAATTATTATCATATTGTTCTATTATATTAAGATCAAAAGCGGACTTGTTCGCATGCATTACATCTTGATGAAGTAGCAAGGAATATGTTTTACAGCCCTACTATTATTTATAGGTATATCTGATTATTCCTTAGATAAATAAAATTATTATTACATTCTTACTGCAAGCGTACGTTTCTTGGAATAGTTCCAGACGATAATGTTCTGTGAAACTTCTAGCGCACAACTTCCAACATGAATCAAGACTAACTGCATTTACGCATGTTTTCCGTGTGAGATACAATTTAAAATACATTAATTAAGTGTATAGTATATTTTTTCATTTTTTCCATTCATTCATAATGTGTGAATGAGATAGTATATTTAGCTATTTTTAAGTATTTACAGTAAGGTAGTAAAAGCATACGTACTACGTGTTGTTTCGTATTAATTTTAAGGATATGTGTTCGCGTTTTGTGTAATAATTATATTTTGAAAATCATAACACAACGTGAGAACATAACCTTGAAGAAAAATAATAGAAAACCGTGCATATTATCTATATAAATTTATTTATTTGATGTATCTAAGATTTTCAACGAATATCTTGAGAGGTAAAAAAATAGGCGATTTTGTTGAACATATTTCTGATACTTTATATCTTAGTAAAAGGTAATTTGCCTTTTTATTGAAAACCTAAAAAGGCTTTAGTGCTTTCAATTTATTTTAAAAGTTATTAGGCTCAAAAATATAATATCAGCATAGAGTGCGTGAACTTATTAGTAAGAAAGCTTATTATTCATAATGTAGATGCATTTACAGCTGCTAATAATAAAACGTCTGCGACGCCCGGGAAGTGGGCAATTTTGCAATTTAACTGCACCAATAATTTACAGGATCATGACATAAAAAGCCATCGTTGTTACTACGTACTCGCTATTTTTAAATATTATCTGAAGTGCTATTTTTTAAACGTCTGCTAGTTGTTATTAAACAGAGATTTATTATTTGCGAAAAAACGATTTTTACGTAACTTACGAATAATACTTACGATGTTATTTTAAATACGCGTCGTCAGCAACATTGGCGCAAAAACAATGTAGGTAATTTGAGTAATCGAGAACGCTCCTTATTATTATTGCCTGCATTTTCGAAATATCGTGATTGTTTCTCATTTGCAATATGTACAATAAGAATAGAAACTCAAGACATTTTCGTGTGTTTAATATATTTATAGATATTATAAATTTAATATTCAAGATAGAAAGTAAAACTGCAAATGTATCATTCTACATTCTGCATTTTGAACGATGCTTTCGTGGAACACCTTTCGGTCTATAAAAATAACGATCTATTATTTACCTTTTTATAGCGAGCAGGCAATGCTCATGTTCAAAAATAACCATATGTTATTTTACGCCGGTCGGCTCACGAGTCCAGACAAATTATGAGGACTCACAAGTGCTTATTATTGATAGCCGGTGAAAATCTTTCAAAAGATTTCAATGTTACCATACCTGTGTGTACACGTACTGAAAATTTGGAAGTTTTGACAAGTGATGGGTGAGAGACAAATTTTCATGTGAATACTGCTAAAAAGTAATATTAAATCGTACATATTTTTATATAAAAAATAATATCACCTTGAAAGTACTAAAAGCGAATGTTTTACGATAAGTTAATGTGTGCATTGGCCAATTGACAGTCAATGCTGTGAATTAACCTATAAGCGATGATTGTGTTAATATAGATTTTGTGAAATTGAGTGTATTATTGTTTTGTTATTCAGGATAACCATGGCCACCCGCAAAAGAAGCGGGTCCGGATCGAAAAGACAACTGAAAGAGAAAGTTGTACAGATTTATGAGTCATTTTTTCGAGGTGAAGATTTGACGTCAAACAATCCGACTTTTTGGGAAGAACTCTTCCTTTTGAAGCCAAAGGTTGCTCAGTTGGAGGCGGAGGTTCAAAAATTGAATACAGAACAGTTCACAGGACTGAAAGACAATATAAATATTCTATTTTCAAAATGTGTCGATACACTGGGCCAGGAACACCAACTAAGGTAAGTGTCACAGGTTGTACTATTTTTTAGATTTCACAGTTGGATCTACGACTTACTGATATTAAAAGATATTCGAATACATTTCATAGTTATTGAAAAAGCAACTGCTGTCAAGATTGTGCGACACATCAGAAAGAGTATATTTGTTTTCTTGCGGTGTCTGTTCTACAATTGACAATAACAAAAGTAAAATAAATCACAATTGATCACGATTTACATAAAATTCTTCGCCTTATTCACCATCACAGGATCGTAATTGATCTGATAAATCTATTACAAATTGTGTATAACCATGGTGATAAAACAAGAATGTTAATAATACCTATTTTTGGCGACCCGTTTTATTTTTTTTCGGCACATTTAAATACATTTCTGTCACATAATAAATGTCTGTTATGCTTTTATTTCTTCCTATCTTCCCGATACTTAAAACGGGACATCTTTCTATTCTTTATATCCCTACAAAAGGAGAGGTTGACTCCAAAGTGTTCTTGTTAAATATCTACTAGTGAAGTCCATATCGTCGGTGTCATGGAGAAAGTCAGTAACAACATGAAAATGGAGGAAAAAGTGTTAGATAAGTAAAGATAATTTTTATAATTACTTGAATTGTCATTTACGACTTTCACAACTTGTATTCTTGAAGTAATTATTTTGAAAAGACACCATGTTGTGTTTGGTTGTAATCACCCAATTTATTTAAATCATTGCAGTTATTGTTTTAAAGGGTTTGGTAAATATTCGTTATACCGGACGTTTTTCACATTGAAAAGTACGCAAAATAAAAATGTTTTAGGGTATAAAAATCTTTTATTAGATTTTCTTGGTGAAGTACTAACTTGTAAAACACAATTGCTCATTTTGTGTGAAATGAATAATGGCTGCCTGACATGACACCTTGCAGCATGTCTTCGTTAAACTGTTATTCCTATATTTATGGATTCGGCGGTAACTTTGTGGAAATTCATTTTTAATATAAAATTAAAATTGATAACTTTGCTATACCATTGGTTTTATCACTAACGTGATGTGTTACGCCTCTTTAAGAAGCATCGTAACCTAAGGTTAGTCTGAATATGCTTTTTAAAAGGGCGAAACGGGTCACGATAGTGATGAAACTAATGGAATAACAAAGTTTTCATTTTTATGAAAAACAAAAATTTTCATATATAAAAATTTGGTGGATGCTCTCCTAGCTGCTCTGCGTTCTCCACTTATGATGGTGGTTTATTGTTAATATTAATTACATATTTAATATTTCATTATTTTAAATGGTTCACTAATTTCTTCTTAAAATTTTCCCAATCCACCATTTGCTTAATGTGTCATTAATGTCATTAAAATTTTTTTTCTCAGTTAATGAACTTTTAATGTAGCTATATTTGTGATTTCTGATTAGTATTTATTGATTTGTAAGAGGTCCTTAACATTTTAATTGTAGAGTATTTTATTTGGTTTATGTATGATTTGTTTGATAATCAGTAATTTCTTGTCTTAGTTCATGAACCAATTGTTTTACATATCTTAATTTTTAACACTCAATTTTCTATAACTAGGTCTGTTATGTTTGTATTTTTATCAGTTGATAATGCTCGTGATGAGCGAAAACGGTCCTGATCATTATAGACATGTGGAAGTAGTACAAACGAATTGTGTTTTATTTTTTAAAATATAATGTATTTCCACCAAGAATTGACAGCCAACAGCTTAAAAGTGATACTATTTTCAAACAATGTGTGCTCCCATTGTAGAGAATTCGTATACATTGAACATCTATAGAAGTTTTTCCCTTTTTCAAAGGAGATACGGGGAGATTGACGATACTAGGGAAGGACTTGTAGTTAGCTGCACTCTGTTTTCAGGTTTGGATAGATGGATGAGTAGATGGATGGATGAAAGCATTGCAGACATTCCTAACTTTGGATTTTGGATATAAATCGATGTATGAAAGATTGCTTTTGGATATTTGAACCCTTTTCAATCCAAATGGGTAGGATGAAAGCTCAAAAGCATTAACCATTTAGTTACAAGTTCGCCAATTATTATATTTTCTTACTGTTATCTTGCATTTCCTGCTTTGGTTTCGACACGTCAGGTAATTGACACAAATCATAACACAGTGTTTTTCCTAAATGATTTAATTAGAATTTTGAAAGTCATAAAATATATTTACTATTGTATAAACTTTTATAAACTTCAAAATCATAAAATATGTTTTTTCCCTAACTTGATATTGATAAGGAGAAAGTTTATTTACCAAATTATTAGGATCCCGCTTATCTGTTGCAGGTAATATGTAAACAAGTAAGATTATCAGATTAATATGAAGTGTAAATATAGTTTAGTTTCAGAATCGTCGAATGTCTTATGATATCAATGAGTAAACAGAGACAAATGTCATTGAATGTTTGCTATTACAATATGTACTCAGCATTTCGTTTGCATTTCAGGATTGTTTATTCGCTGCAAACGCTGAGTGCTCTCATAAGCGCAGTATACAAAAAAACGTCTCAAGAGCCCGAAACGGACATCGTAAATGTTATGATTGGTCTGAGCACGGCTGACGATATCATGCAAAAGCTGTTGAACTATTGCATCGATTTCTTGTCAGGTGAGGAACATGATTAATGTTGAATACATTTCAACTCGTACTAAACATAAAGCCTTTGGACACTGTACAGCCATTGACTGTGTTTTTATATCATACATTTGTTAAAATTTTGATTGAATTATTACTGTTTCTTTCCACAATCTCTCAGATAAAACGTGAGGTCCGAGGCGTGCATTTTTTGAGGCCAAAATTTGAAATTTCCGACAAATACAAACGTAGAGCTTTAAAAGTTTATCCAAGTTTATGCAGGTGGTTATTTCAGTACAGCTTTGTGAATAGCAAAGTAATTACCAGTCATAGATAATTACTAATTTGAGATCCACCTGACTATCATTTAAAAGAGCATAATACTACTGTGTTATGAGATACGTCCAGTACAATGGTTTTAAAGTCATAACGGGTGATTGTAGATATATTGATTGAATTGGCATTTACTTGGTAGAACTCCATTATAATAGGATAAAATATCAAAATGTATATAGTTCTACAAAATTTTTATCAGGTAGTTGATAGCTATTTCGGCTCTACGCCATTGTCAGAACTATGATGTTCTGTTATAGTTCTGTTTGTGGTGTAGACCCGAAATAGCTATCAACTACCTGATAAAAATCTTGTAGAACTAAATACTTTGTTATTTTATCCTATTATTGATTGTGAATATCTTTGGGATTATAGAAATTCGGTTGTACCAATAATCAAATAAATATGTGGTCAACAAAATGCATTGAAATCTTTTGCAACAACCTTAGTATTGAAGAGAGAAATGTTGTTGCTATAACTCTATGAAGCAGTATTGTCGTAGTGTTACTAAAAAGGGCTTAGTGGTGGATATAGTGCTATAAGCTTAGCAAAAGCAATGGTACACCCATGCTGGAGGAAAGTGAACATATCTGCTTAACCCAGATATCAGATGAGGAATGGAGATTAACCCTTTTCCCATAGTAAAATTTGATTTTTGTGGATGTGATATTCGAGATATGGATCGAGAAAGTTCTTAATCTCAATTATAATACATGGCTGGCTCAGTATATTTTAGGACATGGCACTGTCAAGCCCTTCAGGTTTGGCCGATTGATACATAGGCCTATCTAGAATTAATATTAGATTTTGCCACGCTGTTTTAAATGGTTTCTTACTTTAACATTTTCGTTGTACCATTATCATCAGCACTTAATGCCACCGTGTACTTAGGTTGCCATGGGCAAGTTTCTCTATTAAATACTGATCAAAGTTTGAAGTTGAATCTTAAGACCATCTGGCCATTAGATATACGGTCTTCTGGCACTTCTTTTTCTCTCAGAATTGCAGTATGATTTGGAGCCATTTTTGCTGAATGTGCAATCGCTGAATTGTACAAAACTTTTTTTGTTATAAAGTGACGTTTGTTTCTTTACAGGTGAAGCGCCCGATAGTTTAAAAACACATGTTTTAAAGCTATTATTAGTTATTGGTACAGGCAAAGAAGAAGTTAGTGACAATCCTCTCTTGGAGTATTTCATGATCACATCATTATTTGAAGCACTTATTAAACTTCTATCCACAACGGCTGAGAGGCAGGTTCACGGTACGTTGAATCCAGGTTCAATTAAACACCATAGTTTTACAGAACATCAGATTTATGAAGGGTACTTATTGATCTTTTTTTCGTGTTTTTAGGTCACGATGCAGTTTTACTTTTGACATTGCTGCTAAATTATAAGAAAGATGAAGCAGCTAATCCATATATTGTCAAACTATCCATCCTTGATGATGAACTCGCCTTAAATGGGTATGATTTTTTTAACCATGTCTATTTTTTTGCTCTAGCGACGTCTCGTCGGATGGGTGCTAGGGAATTTAGACATTGAAACCTTCAATCACAAATCCTTTGAAAAATCAATTCATGAAAGTCTCTATACTGAGATTTGAATCTGTGGACACTAACCAAAGAGAGTGATACTGTCCACCCAGCGAATGATGTTGTTTTGTTTTTTTTAAGAATACAAATTCTTCATCAAAATATTGACCTAACATGTATATTGAATATCTAATTAAATTTCAATCCTGTTGCTCAGACCTTAACCTGACCTTTTTTACTGGATGGTCACTAAAAATGGCTGGCTTATGGCAAAGGCCACTATATCTTTATTTTGTTAGATGGGGGGAGGGGGTCAGTAAGTATGTTTTTTTGCTTTTGTTGACAGTTAACACCTTAAAAGTGTTTAATTTTTATAAATATAATGCCTTTCCAATAAAAATGGACAGTGAACACCTTAAAAGCATTTTAACTGTTAGTTGGAAACAAAACTTGTTGCGTATTACCTATGTTATCATCATAAGATATTGTTTTTATGAGTATGTTTACGTATATTCGTGATAAAAAATGTATTTAGTTTTTTATGTAGTGTTAATTTGTAAATTTAATAGTTTATTGTATATGATTTTTAAATACTCACCTTATCAACAAAGATAAAGTTGTACAAAGTGAGTCCTGAGTGCATTAATTTTATGCACACTAATGCCTTTATATTATGATATTACATTAAATTGAACAATTCTGTGTTTCAAAGGAATATGAGATGAAACTGGAATCTGAAACTGGACCTGGCTTTTCTTCAGGGTGCCATCATTAACCCAATGAATGCGCTGGACATGTTTACTTGTCCAAGTCTTTATCTCGTATTTCTGGCGAAACTAGAAGGAAACACTTGTGGATATATGCTTTAAAAAATAGTACAAACCTTTGAGTAGAGAAATTAGGCAACAGATCATGTAAATGTCAAGTAGAACACAAGGAAATATATTTTTGAAAAGAGCTCTCAATATTCAGACTTTCGAATTTCAGCTTACTGCCGATACGCAGCATTAATCGTCAGTCCTATGTATTACACATACTACGCGCTCGCTTGTGTGCCTGTTGGCGGTGTATATGAAGACTAGCTGCAGCAATTTTGCTTGCAAAGTCATAGATGAAATATTTTTCAGTTTCCTCATATTCTTCGATTTATTTCAGCGAGAATTTCAGCGAGAATGCGATGAGTTTAGTTTACTTCTTGATGTATTTGGGATAAATAATATATATTTGATATAATTCTCAATTTTTTACTGTTGAAATTGACCTATTTTTAGCCATAGTGAGCGTTTTAACAGATCAATTGACTGAAAATAAATTCGTTCGAAAACGGCTCGGGCTGTAAGGGTTAAAGGCAATTATTTGCAGATTAGGTTAACATTTGAAATAAAATTAATTGAACCAAACAGGACGGTTCCATTGTCAAACTTTAAAACCGTGTCCACTCCCGAACCGGTTAGAGCAATCGGTTTATAAACAGTCCTCATTTAATATTTACTAATTCAAATCTCCTGGGGAAATAAACGTGGTTAAAATTAATGATAGTCATCATATTTTTTTTGTGTATCATTTCGGTGCATTATGAATCATTTTTACTTCTGTTGTTACACCTGGAATGTTAGTCAAATATTTGAATAGGAATGTTTATACAGGTCGTTGTTTATTGAGTCATGTACGCCTTGTTGAGATGTTTTTGCATACAATTTTATTATTTGCTTTGCTAATATTGAGCACTGCAATTTGTATGCACTCATATTCTGTTTCAAATTTATAAACGTTCCGGACGTAAATGTTAGCAAGCGATGAATTTGGCGAAGAGAAATTTTTTGTAAGACAGGTCAAGTCTGACAAAGATATTTGATTGTAACATGCAAATCATGTATATACTATTATTTTCTTTTACAAAAGCCCGTATCACTTTAATACTTGCTTACAGATATAGACAATATAGGTTATTTAACGATTTTAGTTTGCTTGCATTTCTACATTGCAGTCAAATTAGTAGACCAGGCCTCGGCAACCTTTTTTGGCTGCGGGTCAAAATAAAAAAAATGTGACTATTAAGAAGACTATTCGGGTTAGTGGGTATTGTCATATAGACATTAATAAAACATCTTCAGGTTAATAATACAGTAAATTTTATTGTAAAAATAATTACAAAATACAATAATTTTATTTATAAAAATTCTCTTCGCTATCCCAATGGCTTCCATGATGCTAATCTGTGATTTTAGTTAAGTCTGGTGAGTATTTAGTCACCTTAAGACGAAATACAAGCATCTGATTTTTCGATAATGAAACTGCTTCTGCTCTTACTTAGGATATATTTCATATGTGAAAATATTCACATTTGTAAGTCGAACCAAACGCAGATAAAATTGCATAGCCAATTGTTACAATACAAAATTGCAACAATAATCATGAAATTTACGAAAAAATCTACCCACACAAAATCAAAATATATTTTATCAAACTACCCACTTTAACGGGTGACAAAAATTATTATTGTTACAATAATCGTATGAAATTCGGTAAAATTGTAACAATAAAAATTATTGTCACCCTTAAAGTGGGTAGTTTTCAAAATCAAAATATTTTTATCAGACTACCCACATTTACAGGTGACAATAATTATTATTGTTACAATAATCGTATGAAATTTATTAAAATTGTGACAATAATAATTATTGTCACCCTTAATGTGGGTAGTTTTCAAAATCAAAATATTTTTATCAGACTACCCACATTACAGGTGACAATAATTATTATTGTTACAATAATCGTATGAAATTTATTAAAATTGTAACAATAAAAATTATTGTCACCCTTAATGTGGGTAGTTTTCAAAATCAAAATATTTTTATCAGACTACCCACATTACAGGTGACAATAATTATTATTGTTACAATAATCGTATGAAATTTATTAAAATTGTAACAATATTAATTATTGTCACCCATCAAGTAGGTAGTTTTCAAAATCAAAATATTTTTTATCAAACTACCCACTTTAACGGGTGACAACAATTAGTATTGTTACATCAATCGTATGAAACTCATTAAAATTGTAACAATATTAATTATTGTCACCTGTCAAGTAGGTAGTTTTCAAAATCAAAATACTTTTATCAGACTACCCACATTACCGGTGACAATAATTAATATTGTTACAATTTTAATGAGTTTCATACGATTGATGTAACAATAATAATTATTGTCACCCATCAAGTGGGTAGTTTTCAAAATCAAAATATTTTACATCAAACTACCCACTTAACGGGTGACAATACAATTATAGATGTCCCACTAACAAAAAAAAAAAATTTTATAACATAAGATTTAATAAATAAAATTCTATGTAACATTGACATTATTTCATAAAATATTTGACAGCAACCGATGAAAAAAGTATTTTTTACTAATTTACCTCCTTTGTAACTCGAAAACTGACTATGAATTTGTATTTGGTTGACGCCGGTCCGCAAAATATTTTTCCCATTTTCACCGGGCTGTGGTTGTTAAATGGCCTATGAATACTGTTGTAGTGGGTAATTCAATCACTGAATGTTTCTTTACATATGACATTTCTTGACTGGTTTTACATTCAGATGAGTTCATGTATAAAATAACTGTAAATTCATTCACTTTGGAGCAGAACTTTGGTACACTCAGATGTAGAAGCAATCAATATTATTTTCGTAGTTCTGAAATTCACTAGGACATCGGCAAAACACTGTGTTCCACTATCCATGGAGTTTATATTATAGATGTATGAAGGAAGATTAAGTATCGACTTCTGGGACCCAAAAGGGTTAATATTTGGATTCTCAAATATTATCAATAATTATTTCTGCATCAAAACTATCCATTTATGTGAGTATGTCAACGGTGTTTTGGTCAATTGGGGTAACACTCAAATTTGAAATTATTCAGGAGAGAGTAAAAACTATTTTTATTGAAAACATTATATGGTGAGTTGCGTTATGGACTGTTGAAATGCAAACCTGTAAATTCTCATGTTTGCAGATACTGGATTATACATAGGTAGTGTCGATATAATAGTGACTTACATCAAGTAGCCGGGTCAGAATTTTTAAACCTAACACCAATGTAAAATGATGTTTTCCTTCCAAAAAGTGGTCAATTTATTTTTCTAATTTACATCATTATTTGCTCTATCGTCTTTAAAATGAATCGAATCATTAACTCATTTTTGTATTTTTTGAGGGTACCTTCTATTAATTGGCCGAAACATTATCGATATTATCTAAATGTCAATTCGTTCAATGTTCACTTGAATTATTTGTGTTTTTATTTTAGTTATGGACAAGTAATAACCTCAGCGTTGGGCGGGTTCTGTTCCCGCTATGGCCGCGAGCGTACTGGCGGAGAGGGAGGGGGAGGAGGGACGAGTTCCACCTCGAGTTGGCTTTCTTCTTTCACTTCCATGGTCGGCGGTATGTTTCTCAGCGGAGATGATGTCACGTCTGGCAAAACGCATCAGATCAGGTCAGCCGAACTAAATATATCATTATTAAATAATGTGTGTGTCACGCTGATTTATGTTTATTGCACGTAATTTATCAATTAAGGCTTCAACTGAGTGGTGTGGTGGAGGCTACGCTGATATTCTGTTTGTCTAGAGCAGTGATCGCCAAACGGTCACTTGTGTAGGATATTTTGTCATGAATCATCGAAAATTTTCAAGAAGATGGCCTTTCATCGGAAGTGCAATTGACAGAATTTCAATGAGATTTGTCTCTTGAGAGTGTTGCCTGAACTGTAGAATCTGTATGGCCTTTCATCCCAACAGAAAAGTATCCAATTTTAGCTTGAATTGTGCTCAAAATGAAGACATTGTTTTGTTCTACCTACTTATGTGAATCAACGTTTTCCACCATGAATGTGGTCAAAAGAAAATATAGAAACAGGCTCACAGATTTACATCTTGATAATTGCATTCAAATGGGAGTGGCAAGGTACTCACCAAGAATTGAAAAAATGGTGGAGGAAAGTGAATGCCATTCTTTTCACTAATTATTTTCACTTTTACTCACATTTTCAATTATTTTATTACTTTTACACACTATTTCAAGATATTTTTCAATTATTATTTTGTTTATAAATAAATAATTTTAGTACGCATTTTATGTTTTATTGGAAGCCCGATGTCCTAATTTAGTTTAGGTAATATAATAATATTATGTATGGTACGATAAAGGACGATGATTAAAAATTATAAAGAAAGAATATGTATAAGTAACTCACCAAACAATTTCAATTTCTGAAAGTGGCTCACATTCTTACTGAGTTTGGAGACCGCTGGTA
Organism: Himalopsyche phryganea; assembly: GCA_022494535.1. Lineage (NCBI taxonomy): Eukaryota > Metazoa > Arthropoda > Insecta > Trichoptera > Rhyacophilidae > Himalopsyche > Himalopsyche phryganea. Next base: position 1,337,540 of record JAGVSL010000119.1, on the reverse strand, counting down.
TAGAGTCTTCATTAACATGATGCTATGAAAATACATTTAGTATTGTTAATTGTAGAACAGAGATTTATGCTTGGATTTATTATTGGCTTTTACGATTGCATTGGATGGCTAATTGGGTGTAAGTCTTTCAACTTTAACCCGATTCAATGAAAAAATTTAATAATATTAGTTCACGAATCATAACATAAGATGCATTCAAAACCACCCAGATCAGATTTGGTTTATTTTTGGTGGCAGAGATATGAGCTCCGTAAAATGTTCATGAAATATTCACAGTGTCACAATCAGAAGAAATGTGATAAAATGTGTTCATGAAACAATAAGGAAAAACGGAAAACCCCCGAATTGTTGACAGGGCTTGCGTACATATGTAGGTTGACAGGTCTTTTACTCGAGAATCTCTGCAAAGGGAAGTTGAATGATGGACTAGCATTAGCAAAATTATTTACCATGTTTCATTCAACAAGCAGAGAGAATTTAAGAAATTAATGTCAATCTTTCAAAGGTACAAAGGTGTAAACTTTGGTGCGATAAGTTCAAATGATTACTCATTTTGTTTCAATATTCGACAATTAGTTGTCTTATGGGAAATTATTAATTTATTTTATTTATTTGTAAATTAAAAAATACAATACGTGGCGTTATAACTGACGCCGATGCGCCATGCATTTATAATAATAATAAAAAAATTTAGAATATAGAAAAGAGAACAAGAAATATTATTCACATATAATTTCATACAAGAAAAGACTTCATATTGAATAAGACTGAATCAGAAATAAAAAAATGGCCACACAATGTACATACCTCATATTTTTAATTAATGCTTTGCAAATTAAACTGACATTAAAAATACTGCTGCATTATTTCAGGGCTAATAATGCAGTTCTGTTGGCGCTATATGAAGCAGCTCACTTGAATAGAAACTTTATGACGACCCTCGCTCATACGCAGAGCGACCGACCAAGTGCTCCTCCCTCACCTGTCAATACGCTTTCACATAATCAGGTATGCAATCTGTATCAATAGTGTGAAAAGTATACAAAAGAATTCATTTTTCGATGAGGGTTTGTTTGTCCATCCATTCATGGTATAAAATGCACTGACATACGTTGATATAATTTTATTCCTTAACCTCATAATGCGGCTTTAGTTCCCAATGTGGAGCGTATGGACTCCTAATGGTGGTATCTCAAGAAGTCTACAAGAGCTGCTTATTATTCAGTTGCTCAACCTCTTTTTTTTTAAGAGAGTAAGGATAGGAGGATTGGACTGAGGCAAGACTAGTAGCTAATCGCTCTCGTTACACTGTAATTTTAGAATCAGATGTGAGGGAATTGAGATATCACCAACAATCATGCCTTTAAACACAACAATAAATATACGAAACTGTCCACGATGGGATTCAATAATATCCATCAATTCTTATAAAAATCACAGTGATTTGATTTTGGGTTATAAATAATTGCACTTTGTGTTAGATAGTATACACTTGGCACACTTGAACTTTTATTTCGATAGTTTGCACTTTGTGTTAGATAGTATTAACTTAGTACACTCAATACTCTCACTTTGATTTTAATAGTTTCCATTTAGTCACGGATTCTTTTAACAAAGTACCGCAAACTTTAATTTTAATAGTTTTCACTTAGAAACGGATTCTTTTAACAAAGTACCACAGAATAATTTTGATAACTTGACATTTGATACTTCTACTCGTTTCAGCGGCAGGCCGTTGACAATTTTTTTAAAGATTAATCTGGTTTGCTATCATACATGGAATTAAAAATTTGAATTCAGAGTTGCATGATGGTCATGGTGCGTAGCGATTGAAAAGAAAATATATTACATCAAAATATTTTGTTTGCAATGCTATCTTTCTTTTTGTAGACTCCACCGAATGGAACTGATCAATTAGAGTTGGACATAGCTCAACCGACAAATTTACTCGTCACATTCTTCCAATATTGGTGAATATAATATTTAATTACCATCAATTAATTCATTTCATGGACATGTGTATGGATTATTAGTTTTCGACTTGCAAATATGACCACTTGATTCAGATCTGATACATTTTGATTTATGAATTCCATTGAGTGATATTGTGTCCTTCCAAATTTGTTTTATTACTGATATCTATAGTTATTATATCAATTCTCGATTTCATCGTCCATTTATCATAGAAGAGTACGGCTCATCATTCAATATTTGTATTTTCACCGCAGTCTCACTTAGTGCTTTGTTGAAATTCTAATGTTTTCGATTTCAGTTCGATCGTAATGCAAGATACAAAGAGCGACCCTAGTATAAACAATTGCAAATTGTGTTTCCTGATATTAACATGCATATCGGAGGATCAGTATGCCAATTCAATTATGCATGACTGCAATTTGACATTTAAGGTGAGACGAAGAACCAGATACCTATCACACTTTACCGTCCCCGCGTGTTAATTTCTAGTCATATACAGGTCAAACTCCGCTGCATCAACCCAAGATTGATTTGATCCTTCATAGTATTTTATATGTACATCCTGTCCTGGATAATACAACTGTCAGTTTATTAGATTTCCGAAAGGTAGCAAAATCACAGTAAAAACACCTTTTTCTACGCTGGGCACACGGAGTTGCATTTAATTGGTAGGCTATCTGCCATATAATTCAAGCGGATGTCTCAATAATTGTCACCGTATTTCTAAATTGTTTCTACATCATTCAGTGATATTTTTGGAAATATGTGTAGACACACTGTGAAATAGATTGATGCAGAAGAAAGATTTGATGTTGCTAATGTTATAGCGATTCTGTTTTTAAACAAAAATAGTACATGTAATATAAAATTGCAGCGAAATTAACTCTTTCACTTAACTACCAAAACTAGCTTTGGAGTGGATGATGTGTATTTATAAAATTTCATTTTATTTCTCAGATATATCGATTATTAGGGTCTGTTGAGTGGTTGAATTACTAGGTTTGACTTGTAATATGAAAAGCTATATATATTATGTATCCAAATAATTTATATTTTCAGGTTCAATTACACAGATTGCCTATGAGGCATAGGAAAGTGACACCGGATAAAGAGGCTCCGTCCCAAACATTAGCTGCAACTTTGATTGGTAATTGGTTAATTATAGTTTAATTATAGTAACTTTGAAGAAGTCTGAAGATGCTTCTTAAAGAGGCGAAACGCGTCACGTTAGTGATAAACCAAGTGGAATAACTAAGTTACCATTTTTTAATTTAATGAAATATTCTTGAGTTGTCACTCATTTTGCAGCAACTTTCTTACCGACAGCAGACTGGTCAACGTCCACCTTCTGTCGTAATTGCATTCTACTGTACAGTAGAATCTCCATATAATAGATTAATGTGGTGAGGGTGTTTCCATTGTGAGATAACCTTTTTTTGAGTACGTTTTTTTATTATTACTATGAAAATAAAAGCTCACAATGCATTTATATTCTAGGCCAGTGAAGATTCCATAAATGGATTAAAAATATCTAATTTAAAAAGAATTTAATTTCACTGAAACGTTTTCGCATTAGACAGGAAATTATGTCAGTTATTGATGTTCTACTGTATTGACGTTTATCATTTTCCTACCAACCGTATTTGTTTGAATTGCTCCTCGATAGATGGAGAACCCATCATTTTATATCATGTTTCTTTTGATTTACGCAGATCTCCTCGTAGAATTTATAATGTCTCACATGATGAAGCGATTGCCGATGGAGCTGTATCTTCACTGCATCGGTGTCATTCACAGACTGCTCTGCTATCAGAAGAGATGTCGAGTACGGTTAGACTATCAGTGGAAAGAGCTGTGGTCCGCCATGATCTGTCTTCTCAAATTTGTTGTCAACAATGAATCAAATCTCACCAAGAAGATGGACATATTTCACCTCTGTCTGCAGCTGATAAATATATTCAATTTGTTTATAACGTACGGCGACACGTTCCTGCCGACTCCGGCGAGTTATGATCAGCTTTATTACGAACTCATTCGGATGCATCAAGTGTTCGACAATCTATATTCAATGGGTAAGCTTTCTCCGTGGCGCAGTTGGTAGCGTCGCTGGTTACGGTTACGGATGTCTCGGGTTCAATTCCCGGTGCAGACGGTTTTCATAGATTGACCATTCAATCGATTTATGAATTTCTTTTCGTAGTCTGAGTAATCCCTCCCATCCTCACGGGGCGTAGCGAGAGTGATTAGCTAATCACTAGTCCTGTCCTAGCTCTATCCTTCTATCCCTACTCTCTTCGAAAAAAGAGAGGTTGAGCAACTGAGTAACAAGCAGTTCTCGTAGAAAAATTCTGTTAAGATACCACCATTAGGAGACCATATGCTCCACATTGGGAGCGGACATGGAAAAAAATAAGTTATTTTTCAATATCAGTGTGTACAAATACAGGGTATTTTTGTTGTTGCAATTTTACAGATGAGATATTTAATTCGTTCCTTTTCTTTTAGCTCTTCGTTACTCCACCAGTGATAGTGAATACAAAGAGAAGGCGCTGAAGTTGGCAAACTGTTTGATAAACATTAGAGCCATTATTAATCACTTCACACCAAAAATAGAAAGCTGGCTCGCCAGTCAGAGTCTCTCAACGCCTAACGAAGACCAGGTAATTAGTTGCTTTTTAATCTACCCTCGTATTGATTTAATGACGGATGCGTGGCACATCGGCGTTGATCGTAAAACCGCTCCTAAACTTGAAAAAACTCTGAATCAACAGTCCATTGGCACAGTCGTTTAACCCGATAAACACGCTACATGTTTTACATGTCCAAGACTTTATCTCGTATTTCCGGCCAAACTAGAAGGAACATGCTTTGCTTATGTGGATATATGCTTTAAAAAATAGTTCAAACCTTTACGTAGAGAGAAATTAGGCAACCGATCATGAAAATGTCAAGTAGAACACGAGGAAATATATTTTTGAAAAGAGCTCTCGATATTCAGTCTTGCGAATTTTAGCTTTGAACTGCCGATACGCAGCATTAATCGTCAGCCCTATGTATCACACATACTTATGCGGCTACGTGCTAGCTTGTGTGCGTGTTGGCGGTGTATATGAAGACTGACCGCAGCCATTTTGCTTGCAAAGTTGTAGATTAAATATTTTCTTCGATTTATTTCAGAATGCGATGAGTTTAGTTTACTTCTTGATGTATTTGGGATAACTAATATATTTCACATAATTCTTCATTTTTTTACTGTTGAAATTGATCTATTTTTAGCCATAGTGAACATTTTCACAGATCTGAAAATAAATTCGTGCGAAAACGGCTGTAAGGGTTAAATGTTATCCAAAAAAGTAATTTACTTTTAATGAATTAATGATTTTTTCAGATATTAGATGTGGTCCGCAAAAACTACGAAAGTCTGATGTTGAAACTGCAGGAATCTCTGGACAAGTTTGAGCGGTACGGAGAAAGGCCGACGCATAGTGATTTCTTACAAGCGGCTCTCACGCAGACCGTCAGAGACACTCGCATGCACGTGGACTACGCCGGAGCTGATATACGGGGGCTGGCACTGTTGCACGAGGGAACCGTTTTGTCCTGAGAGTCGAGAAGAAACATCTTGAAACGGCAGCTCTCAGTGATGAATTTGTTTTCTGCTATTTCAGTCTTTCACCTGTAAATATGCCTAATGCGACTAGAATATGACCATTTAATCTTTTTGCACCGGGCTATAGATTGGTGCAAAATAAGTAGAAAGATGTTTAGTGTCTTTTTCGAACCGTATTTATAATATGTTGAGAGTTAACACTTAAGGGCTTTTAACCCCCTTCATGGTTAGAATCTCCGGATGGACACTTTAATTCATTGAGTTTTCAATCAGTTTATAGATTTATATGCCATGAGTTCATATCGAGGGTATACTGACGGGATGCATTAAGTCAGTTTATGACGATTTTCTGTTTTAAATGTAAAAATGTATTATACTATTTAACGCTATTGAAGACACAGGATAGAATGGCTTTGAAAAAAAACACTATCAAGTCATATTGTTATTTTGTTTTTCTGACAAAACGCATGATATGACTATAAGTTCATCGATACCAAATCTTATGATTTGTATGCCAAAAAGATTATTCTTTACAATGTACAAATTAAAAAAAAAATTACTTGGAAGAGAGATTACTAAAAAAATAATGCTTTAATTGCGATTATCTCAGAACTTTTTATGATTTAATGCCTTCTGTCAGTATACCTTCGATATGCTCTACATTGAGATTGGATAGTTTAAAAAAATGATCTAGCATTTAACAGTGAATAATGAACATTTTCTTTTATTCAGCATTAACTTTTATTAAGAGTGCCAGGTAAATAATCCCACCTGTCCTTTTAAATAGTATTTAAATGATTAAAACAAAAAATCTATTTTTTAATGATTATTTTCGGGGCTCAGATAAAAGAACAAGAGAACTCAGAGATCAGTAGTTTATATAATATGAATCTTCATTCATTTTGCACCGTTTTAAAGCCTGGATACAAAAGATAAATGGTTTTAAACTAAGTATGCTCGATTATGTAATTGTTTAAATTGAAGTTATAATGCTGTTAATCATTTTGCTAGCGTCGGCTAAATATATAAAGACTGATCCATCTCGTTTATGTAGATTTAAAAAAATGTCCCAGTGATTTTGCTCTTTAGTTTTACATTTTCTAGGTAAACCAGTGTTTAGTCTAATTACGGTTAGTGGAACGTACGTCGCTTCTGAATTTGGCAATTTTTTTTTTTTTTTTTTTGATTGCATGATAAATAAATATATTACAATCTATCCAAACATCGCTGTAAGGTATTTTTCTAAAACTGACTTTCCAAATTGCCAATTTAGAAATAGCACTAGTTTAGGAATTCATTTTTTTGCATTGTGAAGAAAGTGTTCCTTTGTTGTAACTGTGTGGGCTTTTGTACAGATCCAGCTCAACTCCCCTACGGTGTTTTGGCCAATTGATGTAACCCTCAAAATTGAAATTGTTCAGCAGAGAGTAAAAGCTGTTTTTATCAAAAACATTATATATGGTGAGTTGCATTATGAATCTTTGAAATGCAAGCACTCCTGTAAATTCTCATGTTTGCGGATACGGAATTGTCGATATAATAGTGGCTTACATTAAGTGGCAGGAACAGAGTTTTTAAACATAAAAATGATGTTTCCCTTCCAAAAAGTGTCCCTTCAATTTATTTTTCTAATTTACATAATTTGGCCAAGACTCGCTCTGTCGTCTTTAAAATGAGATCTAATCATTAACTCATTTTCGTATTTTATGAGGGTTACATCAATTGCCCAAAACATCGTCGATATTCTCTATATGGTAGAAAATGAATTTTTTGCTGAAACATTATTCTGACAATTAATTCTTGACGTTAAGATGCATATATATACATTTTGTCTATTTGGAACTGTCAGTGTTGTAGAAAAAACCCCACAATTTATTATTTACAATTTAAATATGCTTGTTTGTTTTACAAGAACGAACACTTGGCAGATTATCAAATCTTAAATGATTATTTTTGAATGAGTTCTCAATTAAATAAAAACGGTTCAGTCACATTGCATTAACGTAAAACAATTTTGTTTTACGACGGTCAAGTTCAGAAGTGTTTTTTCTCTTGTTGTTTTTGACTCACTTAAAAACGTAACATACATTGGCCTGTACTGTTGACGAGACTAGCAGGTGATCGTTCACCGGGTAATATTACCTCATCATTAACCGAAAACACCACACTGACTAAACCCTTTCTTGTTGTATGCCCACAATTCGTTGAATCGAGTAAGAGCCGAAAAAAAAAACTAAAATAGATTACCGAGCAGTGCCAACAGAAAAATAATTTTTATTACATTAATAATTACAATAAGTTTTCCTCGAAGGAGATAATAATATATATTAATAATGATTTTTTAATAAAGCACATTAAATTTATTTATAATTTAAATAAAGAGAATCCAAATATTACAATAAATTACCCATGAAAAGTGTACCTTATCTATTGCCAATAGTTTCATTATGCAAGATGTAAAGCAAAACGGAATCAATAGTTTTGTTGTAATATTGAATTTATTTATTTTCCCCTGAATGTATTATGTTAGAATTACCATTTGTTACAAGAAGTAGTGATTTATTTCCTATTATTCTGTTCTGTGGACATGGATGAAGGAAGTTTTATTTAAAAAAGAATTCGCTCTCTTTCGAAACAACAGGCTAATTATTTCATAAGTGAACCTGCACATGTGATCAAATTTTATGTAGATTATTTTGTAGCATTTTTAAAACTCAATTCAGCAAAACGATTGATGACTTCTTGCAACAAGCTAACAATATTCTCATTTCTAACTATTTATATCTAAAGATCTGCAGTATTTTGCTTGCCTCTACTGACTATCAAATCTGAAGCAGTTTGGATGGTTTGCTTAGACAAACCATTATTTGTCAACGCTCTACGTATGGCAGTGTAGCTGAAAATCTATTCAATTGAACAAAACACTAATTTCTCTAGTTAACAACTTAAAAATGAAGTTGTACTTGTTCCGATTGTGCTGTTAATTTACTCGTAATTTTGACTTAACAATTTACAGTGTAGAGGGATTGGAACACCGATATTCGTGAATCCTGGATCTTAGCTGATTTTTCAGTATCGAAAATTACGCAAACTTAGAATGTCATTAATATAACATACAAAGTTTCAGAAGTGCTGTGTTTAAGAGCCACCAGATGGCTACTTCCTGTCCTTAGTGTCCTTGATAGCACAAGTTGATACTGTAATTGCAGGCACATGTGTTGACACAAAGATGACATAGTCACACTGTTTTTTATGCCTTGCATTTGGCCCTTGCAAAAGTGGAACCTGTAATGGAATAATATTTATCATATTAGATACTATGGAGAGATATACGCATATATAACGGCATATCAAAATACTGGCATTGATTTCTTCGTCCAGTATTGCGATGTCAATTAGCCGCCATTATGAAAATATATTTTTGGTCATTTTCCTAATATCGGTGTTGCCATCCCCCTAGCGTAGAGCAAATTATCATTCAGATTTGATTGAGAGTCATGGAATATCATTGATATTTAAAATTACTTTAAGGGTTGTTCAAATGCACCATGATAATTAATTTTAAAGCTGTTTCATAGTATACTAAAAATTTCAAGACGTTATTGATTGTCTAATCTTATATTTAATGATCGAATATGAAGCCTCGCTATATTTCGAATGTACGTTTTTAGGATGCTAAAATCATTCCTTATAAATATTTAATGTTAGCCTAACTTTTAATTTTCAATTATTCGAGGGGAGGGAGAGTCAGCTAAAAATAAATATACATGAAGAATAATTGAAAATAGTTTATATTTGATTCACTATGTTTATATGCTTTTTCTGAAATATATTAATAATATATTATTTATGTATGCGACAGATATATGTTCATCTAGTCTTTAATTTTTTTTACTATATATTTTTTAAAGCACATTTTAATATAATTTTCATCTTATCATTAATTTGTAATATAAAGAAAAATAAACATCTTTAAAAATCGCACTTTTATTTCAATCATTGAATTTTTTTATTTTTATATTACACACCTGCAAAAAACAAAACACAACAGCCATACGAATTATTGTGCCTCTGTTCTTTTTTATATTATTTAGCTGGAGGATATTTAAATATATGCCTTTACAATAAAATATTATGGTTCTTGAGATCAAAATCATTTCGAGAAAAGTGAGATTAACTAAATATAATAAAATATACTTTTCAATTTTTCAATATAGGTAAATAAAATTGTCTTTGGTAAACACTGAATTAAGACATCACATATTATTGCTAAAACTTATCTGGAATGTCAGTAACACTAAAAGTACAAATATATTTTTTATTTATACAATAAAAATATGACTAGTGTATATGTTTTGGTATAGTTTTATCAGATGGAAGTTTTGGAAGATTCCGTAAAATTAATTTTAAGTGCATGACAAATGTGTAGGTTGATTCAAATAAGCCGAAGACAGATCTCAAAAAATCTATTCAAGTACTAAAAGATACCATCTTAAACATCAGATCTATGTTAATTTAAGGCAAGTGCGAGATATTGTTCAAAACAATTTGATATTAAATAAACATTAATATACGATAATTGATCCTCATGCTGTGCGTGTCATCCAGGCCTGGGAGGTTCATAAAACCGATAGAACAAGTTGGTTTTCCAACATTACCACCCATACATAGTGTATAAGCAGTCAATATTTTATGACTGCTTTCCACAAATTTATCAGACAGAAAAAACGAATCTACCCCTCACATTCATGGCCCAGGCAGAGGTGAATGGAACTGCTTTATGGCCATGCACTAGTGTGATCTTGAAAGAATAGAAAATAAATAAAGTTCAAAAAGTGTGACTAGCTCCTAGCTCGGTCACTTGAAATTATGTAGCCTTTGCATATCCCATATACTGAGAGCCTGTTGTTATAGGCGAGTTTAGTGATTATAGTGAGGTATCAAGGTTATAGTATTGCCTGAATAATTCAGATTTTTTTTAAATGCTGCGAAGTTGGTCTCGGTAGACCTGTGTGAGGGTGTACCGCAGTTCTGCTCACTCATTCAGGGTAGTCTCATAGAACAATGTCCTGCTGTGTTTAAGGCAACAAATTAAATGGTCAGAACTTAAATCAATTTTTGGTCAAAATTCGAATCAATTTTAATCAGAATAAAATTATTGATGGTCTGAATAAAATTATTATACGGTCAGAATAAAAGGTTAGGTTAGAAATACTGACAATAATTTATTTATTCTGCCCTCTGTAATTCTGACTGATACATATTATGACCACTTAATATAAGGTCTGACCAATGTAATATAAATTCTAACCAAAACTGAATTAAAATTCTGACCAGAAAAATGCGAGCCTGTGTTTAATTCGGTTTCAAAACCATCTTGTCCAGCACAAATAGTTTCGTATTCAATTAACAATTTTAATGGGATGTTGTTAGTGATTTTCATGCAACCCCCAGGGATCATCTGGGAAAAACAGAAAAATTTGATGCCTCTTGGAAGATGCAAACCATCTGGTTTGCTATGCTGCAAAAACCACTGTTGGCGTCTACGTAACTACTGAGTCTTCTTCTAATGAACGTTAGTATTTAAATGCAAAACAATTAATTGTAGAGTTTAGGATGGTCAGTTGGCGACATATCTCGATACTAATTTTGTCATTTAAATAAGTAGCATAGCTTCATGTACGAGGTAGTAAAAGGATTATTCTACAAATCTGTGCGGCGAATCATCAAACTAGCTGACTATGAAATAAAGTTAGTTTATATTGCGCAGCAAAGACTTGCACTTTCAAAAGTTTCTAATATTAATTCAACATACATGCAATCTTAAATTAGGTAATTGAATACATGGAAATCTTATTTTTTGGAATAATTAGTCAATACAAACACCAATGTGGGATTTGTAAAAATAAGATTTGCACTTTAAATACTGTTTGTGAATAAAAATGGAAAACTTTCAATTATTATGTTCTTCCAAATAAATACTTTCCAACGCCTCCTGAACCAATTTTTGCAATTCCGGCGGCAAAGTCTCATCCTCGTCTTCCGGATAACTTTGAGTAAGATCGTTTCCGGCTGAATTGACGTCTTGTTGCAAAGGGATCTTCACGGTTGGATTAGTCCTTTCTTTACCAACATTTTCATCATGAGTGTGCCCATTTTGATATATTTCCGGGACCTGCGCTGCAACCGGATTGCGGTCTTCATCGTCTTCTTCAATCGGGATCTTGCTATTTTCCAACGCGAAGTTGTCAACTTCAGAGGAGCAGTATGTCTCGAGGAAGACTTTTGAAGGAAACAGTGACACCTTTTCTTCACTATCAGAATTATTTTCGAGCCGTTTTTCCAGCTCTGTTATCCTAGAAGCCAATATTCTGAAAGAATTAAAAGCTGTTGTCAATGAAGTGCGGATAACATGGCCATAGATAAAGTCTGTAGAATGTAAGGGAATAGATTGTTTGAAAATAAAGAAAACTGTGGAATATAGACTAATATTGTTTGTAGAAACTTTTGATAGCAACAAAAGGCAATCAAAAAACACTTTCAAAATTTTAGTGACCAAAAGGATATGTATATAAAAAGTATATTCATTTATTCTCCCTTATTTCATAAATATCTGCAGACACGAGAATTAAATGACAAAATAATATCAATTGTTATATATTTTTCCCTGTAACAAATGATGTGTTTATAGTTATACAGTTACCATGTCAAAGAGTTTGAATTCTCAAGGCAACAGTTTGATGATTGATTTTTCCATCGATCTATGTTCAAAGGTCCCATCGGATCGTGAATACGAGGTAGGTAGAGTGAATAGCTAACTACTAGTATTGCAAAGTTCCCTTTAGAGTGCATATACTCATATAGGGAGCAGACATGGTCAAAACTAATACGAGCGTGAGAGTGGTCCGTGGACTACAGTCTCTTTTAACTGGATGGATTCCGTCATCCTGGAATGCTGCTGATGAGCATCGATAGGACACAGATATTAGGAAGCAGACACTTTCGAGTGGCAGAGAATCTTAGATGCTCTGTGGTGTCTAGGTATTTAAAATAGGGAGCGGACATGATGAAAGAAGTGAGACATGTATGTAAGTAGCTCAATGGGGAATGGAAAGTTCAATTACAAACACGATTGATTAAACCAGTGCTCCGCAACCTTTTCTCATCCATGGCACACCTAAGTACTCATCAGTATTTTCCGGCACTGCACAAGCCAAAATATGTAAATTTCATAAACGAAACATACATTTTATTAATTTGTTTTTAGGAACTAATATATTTTTAATAAAAACCAATTCAACTCTTTTAACTTTTAAAAATGATGGGACACTTGGCACATATTTTTTTTTTTTTTGAAAATTAAAAATTTCAAAAAAAGCATTTGTAGAAGTTGTTACTAAAAAAATTGACTAAACTTAACTACCATGAATTAGCTAAGCTAATTATCGCCTATATTCAGATAATTTGAATTGATATTTTTTCAAAAAAAAAAATGCGTATTTAAGGCTCTTGATTTGATAATGTGTATTATTTTGGTACATTTGTTCATTGTTTGTAATAATTCCAGTGGGAATTTTTCGCCATCAATGCTTCCCAATATATGCAGCAATGTGTAATTTGTACGGTAGGATTTTTGTCATTTTACACATGAGACAACTCCTATAATATTCTCTATCATTGCAGTTGCACTATCCGTGCAAATTCTATTACAATAGTTATTCCATTAAATATCAAAATAATATAACGTTTGCTTCAACGAGAATATTTATATCGGATATCTTAGCAACCGAATGGCTTTAATTATTTTTATGAAAATATTAAATTTTTTCTCATTTGGACTCACTGCCTCGCGGCACACCTGGGGTTGTCTCGCGGCGCACCGGTTGCGGAGCACTGAATTAAACAATGAAATAGAAATTGAAACCAAGAATTTATATATGAATTACAAATCATACCTGTTTGCCTTTTTCTGATGAGCCAATGCTAGTGATTTATCATTGAGCGCATCCAAAAGGCCAAAACTTAACGCTCTGAGGTCGGCAATTGTGGCTGCTGTGATTGGCAACTCTTCAGATGTTCCGCTTTCAAGTAAGTGTTTTACTAAAAATAATTATTTGTACACTTTAATAAAATAAACAAATAAAGAATATTGCTTTATAGAATGTATAAAAATTACATTTAACCTGAAGTATTTAAATATCCGAAAAACATGAGCAAAAACGATTAGGTTGTATATTTTGTAATTATAATTAAACATTATAAAAATGGCTTGTTACTGATGAATTAAGTCGCAGAGTAAAACTTTAAAATGAAATGAATAATATTGTACCTTGTTTATGAGTCACCACTGCGTTTGTATTATTGGTGCCCAGTTTAAGAGAGCCTTTGCGGTGCTTTGTTTCTAAAATGCTCTACAAAAAGAAAATACACATGTATCAAATATAAATATTATAAAATACGTAAATAAACTTAAACATCTTAAGTTTACTTATAGATGAAATAACAATTTAACTATTGTTTAGAGGAGGCACCTTTCCCACTACTTTCATAAAACATAACTATTAAAATAAATACTTGAAAAAACTGAAGACCCTGAAAAAAAACTATAAATCCGGGGAAGTCTTAAATAATTATTTTCAGTGTCTCAGCTAGAGTCCTAAAATTTTTCATAGGGGGTATTTTAGTTGCAAGTCAAAATAATTCATGATGGGAAATACTTGAAAAAAACTGACTGTACATTAGGTAAGTCATAACTGAAAACATTATGAACTGACATCATAACAGCATGACGACACTTGCAGATTTGCAATCTCAGTTTTTTTACGATATTGCTTATGAGCGGGATGGCAATTATTTGATAAAATAATAAATGGGGGTAAAATTTGCGGTGAGACAGCAATTGTGGCCGAATGGATTTGAATGTAACTCTGAGTGGAGTGACAAATGCTCCACAAAAATGATCAAGTGTCAAACAACCAGTAGAATAATAAAATTTCCACAATGTTACCAATGATTTATTTTATATCCCACTAATTATTTCATGAAAAATAGCTGATATTCACCTTATACTTGGTCAATGCGTGCGTTGCGAGTTCTTTTTCAGCCTGCGCCTGTGTCAGTCTCTCTTGTAAGTATCTGTTTTCCATAATCAAGGCGTCAATATCTAGAACGAGACCTGTGCCATTCGATTTTCCCTTTTTAGACAGAGCCACCATGAGCTGGTGGTTAAGACGGTGAAGCTTGCATTTGTAAGCGTCGCGCTCGTTGACCAGATCTTCCTTTTCGTCGAGCATTGATCTTAAATCGGATTGCATCTGCTCTGTCTGGAAGATAGTGACGGTTGTCTACTGTATAATGTATGCGGCGGTCAAAGAACAACAACAAATAGCACACACTATTCATATGACTTCCGGTGAACAAAACAGAGGATGAAGAATAATTATTGACCACACTAAAATACTAGGTATATTCCGAAATTTTTTTTTTATCCATGTCCGCTCGCAATGAGGAGCACATGGACTCTTAATGGAGATTATCTCAACAAAAGTTTTTTTCTACAAGAACTACTTGTTACCCAGTACTCAACTTCTCTTTTTCGAAGATGGTAGAAATAGAAGAAAAGGCCTGGGACACAATTTTTGAAACCGTACTAGGATTCCAGCAGCCGATGCCAATAATGTTGATCATTCAATCACAGACCTAACAAGAATTATGGGTAATTAAAAATAAATATTCTAAATACGCCCGTTCAAAAAGCAGTATAACATTAAGGAAAGTTGTATTTCAATTCAAAAAATATCGTTGTTTCACATTGGTAAATTTAAACTCATTGGGTTTGTCAACAAGTAGCAACCTTGAATATTTTCTGCTATCAAAACTAATCCACAGATGTTATGAAAGTTGAAATAAAAACAAACTTAGCGCAGTCTATGTCATCCGTCACAAGAATGTTATTATCAAATACTCGTGATGTATATATCTCATATTGGGCTGCTGAAGGGTAAACAGTAACATTATAATATGCATTACCTTCTTATTCAAATTTTCGAGTTGCCGTACCAACTCCTCTCTTTCAAAGCTTAACACGTCGACAGCATTGGCTCCAAAGGTTTTATCACCGGAAACTTGAGGATTAGTATGCTGCTTCCGTAGCACTCGGATGTCCTCCTCGGCTTCCTCCAGTTTGTGTTTCAAGGTTTCTATTTCCATTCCGAGAACCTTATTTTGCTCCCTCGTATTGGCAAGCATCTGAGCGCCAGAGATGTTGCCGATGATATCACCGCCATTATAGTAAGACTTTGTGTCTGTTCCTCGAGAGGAAGTGTATCTCGCTTGAAACTGCTCTGTTAATAGTTTGTACCGATCTTTTTCTATGGAACATTTTTCCAACTGCTTGCTCATTATCGTTAATGCTTCAACTTTACTTTGTAATTTGCTACGTAGAGCCGCATTCTGCAATGTCATGATTATGTACAATCAGCGTACAGATTTGGTTTAGTGAGTTAATCTGTCTGGCTTGGTTTATAAGTAGGGATTCCAACTATTCGTCATAATCAACTATGCGAATATCGAATAGTAAAACTGAAACTATTGGAATAGTTTCTGAAGTATGACAATAATAATTTAATAATCCATTCAAATTTCTAAGAAAACAAGCACATTTATAATCAAAATTATACTTATTCAAATTTTAAATCACTGATATACATACAATATTTTCTTAAGGATGAGATACCTATATCTAATAATAATTTACGACTAAATCTTTTCCCACTTTTAAAAATTCCTAGATTGAGACAATATGAATACACATACCAATACCGTTCCATTGTATTACAATATTTAAAATTTGCAGCAGCGTCGAATTACTCCAAAGGCATTTTTTCAATTACTCAAATTATGGCATGTTTGAAGGTTTTTTTTAGCCCTGAGTCATTTGTCAAACTCGAGTATTATGATTTATGTTAAGATACTGAAAGCGCCTGAGTTGTGTGAAGACAACAAAAAAACCACTACCTTGGGTATTCATTATTGTTCTTGTTGGAGAAATTATGATGTGATTTTTCATTGATTTTATAAAATAGTTCATTAAAAATTATTACAAATGCGGCGTGAAGCCGAAATAGCTATCAACTAACTAATAAAACTTTGTAGAACTGAATAATTTGATATTTTATCCAATTATAATGCCAAATTATACAACCCTCAGGAAGTAGGAGACTCACCGGCAGACTTAAACGTGGTAGGTAAAATAAAGATAATTGAATTGGTAGAAGGTCCCATATTCCTTTCATTCAAACATGAATTTGTTTGTTTTTTAGGCTGGTACTCTACGAGATATCTAATATGACGGACCGACATTAATGTTTGTATCCAATAAATCACTATTGCAACATTTCCTTTCGTCATTATTGAATATTTTCCATATATTTAGCTTGATAAAAGACTGTTTTACTCTAAACATTGCATTTCACTTGCGTTTCAGTGAAAAAATAGCATTTTCACGTCCAATAATAAGAACATTAGGTTGGCACTGCTGACTTTATTCCAATATGACCAACAAAAACAAAGTTTGTGACATACACAACTATTATGCCATAAACCACTGTTATAATGTTTCCTATCATTATTACATATATTCAGCTTGATAAAAGACTGTTCTACCCTAAAACAATTCATTTCGCATGCTTTTTGATGAAAAAAATGCATTTTTAGAAAACGTCCACCAATACGAACATTTACCAGATATAATAAGTGTAAAACATAAAAAAAATAAAAATCTCTTGTTTTATAGCCATCCGATGTGCACCCGCCACTACTAATCTATTTCTCAAATGCACCCGCTACCGCAGTAAGGTTAAGAACCCTGCTTTAGGGTATAACAAACCAAAGCTAAGATATCATTTTGGGTAGTTTTCTTAATAAAAATAGAAATTTTTAGGCCACGTCTTGCAAAACAAACAAATGCCTTACCAAAATAATTGGCAAACTATTTGGTGCGAAACATGCGCGATAAGAAAAACCAATTTTATGCAAATTAATTTTGGTTCAAAACGGATTCTTTCGAAACGATTTTATTATCATAAGTATAATTTGATTATTACGTATTGAGGGTTTTATTGCATTGTTTACTATGAACGCACCAGCATTTACTGATTGGTAATTTATAACAGGGTCGACAATCATTCGTCAACGGGACAGGAAAATATATTGGTTCAATTACCTCGGTGATAATATTATCAACATGGTCATCTAAAAAGTTCACTTTTGCAGTCGCCGGAGATTTGTTGAACATTTGAATAGACATTTAGACGATTTTTATTGAAAACGAATAACATTTAGCGCCTTCTGACAGAACTATCATCGGGAATTTGTGATTTGTATAGAAAATGGTATAGACAAAGTATAGATCTCTATGGTATAGGCAATAAATGGTAAGTGTACAATACCATAAAGGAGTAAGCGTAAAAAACCTTTTTGTTAAGTAATAACATTATGATGTCAAACTAATTCATTAATTTGTGGTCATGGATTCAGTATACAATTAATAATATATTTTTTTTTGTGTTTCTATGAAAATCATGCATCAAACTAGCACTATCCGTTTAGAAAAAATATAGCACCTGAGATAAAATATTTAAAACAAATAACTAAAAATCTTCAAATTAAAATACAATTAAACTCAAAAAACTGTAACTTGCTTCAACGACTGACATGATTTGGATCATCAGGAAAATAGCTTATATTATACTATATTCAATTTACTCTAACAGTTTTTGGTAATTCTTCGCATTTATTAAAATATAGTGGAACTCCGATTTATCGATTTTTCATTATTCGTCTTCCCGCATTAAATTTGAATTAAAAAATATATGCCCTGTTATCTTTTTATAGTTTAAACATCCAAACAGTCAACCAGACTTTGAAAAACAATGAAAGGGGCTCCACTGTACCCATATATAATTATTTATATAAATATGGGTAAACGGCCCCTGTCCCCTTATTTTTGAATCAGAATCATTTGTTGGTCAGTGTATCTATTAAAAAAATACTAGTGACTTGCGTTTGCCGCGTAGATAAATACAACTCAAGAAGCTTTTATTGGTGTAGTCTACATTATCTGAATCACATACCGGAGCATATGTTTTTAGTCGTGGACATTTCTTCCAGTACTCGTAATTCACAACAGATCCTTTTTCCTTTTCACGTTTGACGTTGGACTTTCCTGGCAATAAAATAATTGGCTCATCGAGTTCTTTTGTTGTAGTTAATATTATAATTTCAATATAATATTAAAGTTTGATTTAAAAATATCAAGCCACAAGAAAAAAATACCTCAACAATTATTAGTGTAAGGCTGTATGGGAAAACCTTCAGTTCTTGTGACAGTGACATCTATTATATGATAGTAAGTGAGATAACATTTCTGGTGTACAGCCCAACCTGCGAAAAGGTTTGTCACATTAAATCAATTTTTGTCTCATAATAAGTTAGGATTATCATTATAAAAACGCATCTTTATTAAAAATGTTTTTGGATCTTAGGATTGCAAAAGGGCAATAAATTTCTTTTATTCTATATTGTTGGAAATTTTCCATTATGGGGCGTCCATATACGACGTCAAACGATTTTTTATTTTTTAACTCCCTCCCCATTGTCACATTTCGTCTCATAGCCTTTTATCCCCCCCCCTTATACTTTCGTTCTCACAAAATATTGTGTTTTTAGCTCCTTTTATATTTTTTGTTTACTTTGGGACGTCACATTTTTTCTGACCCCCCATCCCCTATCTTCACAAGTCCTCACATTCTATCAGGCCTCCCTACCCCTAGAGCGAGACGTCATATATGAACGTCCCTATACCCTAACTGATTATCCTCGAAATTTTCGCAAAATTAGCAGTTTCGACATCCAATTGAATATGGATTACGATAAAAATTACGGGTTATTTGGCTAATCGTTTACAATCAGTGTTATCATCCCTTCATCAAACACATTATCATATAATTTAAGACATCGACTGAGGGTGCTTGATGGAATTTCAATATCAAATTTGAATTATTGAGATCTTGTGCACTTCCATGAATTTTGTCACTAACGACCCGGGTTTCGCCTTTCGGCATCTAGCTCGAGTCTATTCGTGCGCTCGAATGCCTGAAAATGCCGAAAGGCGAAACCCGGGTCGTTAGTGACAAAATACATGGATGTGTACAAGATCTCAGTAATTCAAATTTGACATTATCATATGTTTGATTAGTCATTAAGGGTGAGTAAAATGGTACAGATTTGGATACAGTGACATTATATCAATGAAAATAAATTGTTAAAAGATTTTTTAAACATTCATATTATTCATAAAATCTAGCTTTAACTATTTTTTCATTCATAGATGTCGGTGTTGCGAAGAATGAACCTTTTCACTCAGCCTTAATAATATAAATCTACAGTGGATGAAAGATAATGTATCATTGTAATATTGAATATGAAAATATAACATATAATTTTTTTATTATTTGGCATTAGTGTGAGTATTTTAACAATTTAATTTGAACCTATTTCTAAAACAGTGAAGTACATTATGATTTTATTTCTCACATCGCAATTGCATCGCATGATCCCCTCTTCAAGAAATCAGTCTCTGGATAAAATATAATCAAGGCAGTATTCAACTTGACATTCGGAGCATTTATCTGATAAAGAAGTACGTCTTATAAATAATCTGTTTCCAATATATTGACTGATAACGGAAGAACATTCATAAATATTACTCTTAAAATAGTACAAATATAATGTTAAATTAGGTAAAATATAAAACTTTATTTGAGAACTTTGTGATTCCACTGGTCGTGTTTCTTAATTGTGACACGTGTAAAGAGGCGAAGCATCTTAAGACTAACGTTTTAGTTGACGTTTGTGTCTTCATTGATTACTTCAGAGCCCCCAGGCAGTGGTAATACCATGTTGAGAGGCAATAATGGGTGCCGTCCCGTCTCCACGCCCTGTAGAAAGAAACAGCTCCTCACTTATTATTTACAATTTAAGAATTTGGATCAATGTCTACTCTATAAATAATAATCTTACTGTAGAGATAGACACATTGAGCACGACCGGTGGAATTATAAAGTAATCAGTTGTCATTTTATATTACAAATCGAATTCTTCCTTACTTGAGCTGCACTGCATCTTGACACATTTAAGGATCTTCAGATTTATGTGGGTCCTTTTGTTAGTTCCATAGACTTCGGATTAGAAGTCAGGCTTGTAGTAGTATTTCTTCACAATGAAAACGTCTTTGATGTCGTAAAGGGACAGCTGTTGGCACTTTACTTTGTAGTGGTAGTTAGTAAGTATGAATGGTGTTAATTTTCAAATCTAAGAAAATATGTTAAGTATATTTGAGCTTAAACTCGACTTGATACTTTATTGTAAATAGAAGTTCTATGTACGTTTGGGATTGCGAAAGTATAATATAAAGTATGTGACAATGAATAGACAAAACTATAAATAAATGAAGCCACTATTATAAATCATTACGGGAAATATAAGAAACTCGAAATATACACTCATTTTATTTCAGCAACAGAGGAAGTTTATTAGCTGGGCGAATTTTTTCCTTCGAGATATTGTTAACGTACAACTTTTTGTGTCTTGCGCAATAGTTTTCGAAATTTATCATCAGGTCACGTCAATTACGTAGGTACAAAAAAACCATAGCCAAAACCAATATTTATGTTTAAATTTTTTCGAAATATCGATATGCAATACCAGTCACCACACTACTAATATATTTAAAAAAATACTTTAAAGGAGAATCGCGAAGGAGAATGTCCACCAGTGGGCCAAATAGGAATTACATTGAATTAGCAACTGCGGTTTCTTATGGGGACCCGAACCGACAGCCGGAAAAAAACCGTTATTTTTGCCGGAACGAAAACGGAAATCGAACCGATATTTATTTCGGTTTTTTTTCGTTTTACGAGATTTTTTGGTTAAAAATGAGAAATATAATTAATATCGACGCGTGTCTTGTGTAATGTCAATCTCTCTAAATTTCAGGAAGAAAACACGATGAATTGAATATAACTTGCATTGATTATGTAAATATAAAAAAATATTTATTTTTTACCGTCGAAATTTTTTATTCATTTTCGAAAAGGCCGACGCCTAAAAAGTGTCGCCAGGGATGGGTCATCCTCTCCGCCCCCTTTGCTATGCCGGTGTCTAGGAGAAAGAATTTTGAATTTTTCTTCGTAGAAATAAGATAAGACACAAATCAAGTGTTGATAATGATTTGAAGGAAACTTTAGCAAATAATGCTCATCCGTAATTTTTGAATATGTTTCCTGAATGTAAGTACCATCTAGTTTTACTTTTAAAAACTAATGTTATGTGTTTTCGTTAGACTGTATACAATTATTATTATGAAAATGTAGTGGAGAGACTAGACAGTCGCAGGTTATTTGACTGTTTTTAAAGTTCATTTAAAATGTGAATGTTAAGTAAAATAAACTCGTATGATAATGCTATAGAAAGTTTTAAAGTTAATTGAACATTTTTAACACATTTATAAATGAAAAGGGCTCGCGGGAAAGTATGAAAGGGTTGCCTAAGTACGAAAGATAACCATCAAGACAACACGTAACCGATCGCTTGTTTTCATTGATTTTTTTAAATCTAGATAAGTTACCAAGCGCTATAGCATAATATACATATAAGTAAGAAATAAAATTATGTTAACTGAATTGTTTATCATTACCGAAGAGAAATAGGAAGACACGCGTTGACTTGATGATGCTGACTCAGTTAAATTGAAATTACCACAACCTCATTGAAGTAATTCTTGTTTTATTCTTGTATTTCACATTACAGGGATATTAAAATAATCGTTTGTTGTTTTGTAACCGGTTAACATAGTAATTAAACTAATAGCCGTGATAAAGTGTTATCTTTGTCAAAATTGTATTTTTGTATTATTGTAAATGAGATTCACAACGATTTTTTATCTCTTTGGAATAATGATATTGCGTTTAGTTATGTAATTAAAATGATGAATAGCATACAAGTTTGAAAAAGGCGTTGTATATTTCTCCCGATTTGATTTCCGAGTAGGGCTGCCGACAATTATTTTTCAAAAAATAAGATGATCCCCTGTTGTTTCGAATAAATAACGACTTGAGCTGTACATCACGATTATATGTGGGAGTCAATAAAATAAGGCATGGAGAAGTAAATAATATTCATTCAGTAAAGTTATAATGCAACGGTCTCCTGAGATATCCTTTATTTTACATTCAAGTTATGAGCACCGATAGCATACCAGAGAAAAGAAAACAATCCTCATGTATGGAGAACGGCTGGGCAGCCCTTCTCAAAACTGAGTTTTGAAAAAGTTGTTGTTTTATGACCTCTACAGTATGCTTCAATGGTAACCATTTGTGTACACAAAATATGATTTTCGTATGTGTGTTAGAAGGATAAGGATTCCTGGCTTAGTTACTAAATCATTTGGTACCTATACCGATTTCAAAAAGTTTGTAAACATCAAATATATCCATGTCCTCGTTCACGCACTCATATATTTATCGAAATGAAAATTCATACATGTGCTCTTAAGAAGAACCCTAATCGTCCACGGGTAGCGGCGAAGAGAAATTATTTATACGAAGAAACTTTATTTCTATTGTGAAATATGAATGTTTGTAGTCGAGAAGTCTTATAAATTCATTAAAATATAATGAAGGTTTCCGGCTAAGCCCAATTATGATGTTTGCTTAAACAATTAAATAATTAAAAGCAAACGATCATTGCACATTATCTCTAATAAGTTCAAGTTAATTTGGTCGACACCATCCGTACAGCAAGAACGAAGCAATTGATTAATTTTGAATTGATTTATATAGTAATCATGATCCAATGAATTTCGTAATATAAAAAATAAGATATTTAAATAAAAAGTGTCGACAGCTTTTCCGGCATTACGTCATCGCAATGAATATGTGGAAAAATAAAATCTCTTAATTATTATTGTTCCACTTGGGTTTGTAATTATATTTTTGCATGACTTGCACTGTGTTAAGGCTAGAGTTAAAGTTTGACTGTACTATATATTTAGATTTGATTATCAGCATTTCTTAAAACTACTTATTTTAAATTGAATTGGTTAGTTATGATAGGTATCCATTTTATGTAAATGCAGGTTACTTTTCACTTTATTTGTGACTTTGAAAACGAACGCGTGCATCAAACTATACAATTTTGCACATAATGATGAGGTATTTTAATTTATACTGCGAAATATTAGCAATTAATTTTGTATATGGTTTTTGAGGAATATTTATAAACCATACTTCCATTAGTGATCGCCTTAAACGAGGCACAACACCTTCAGTTCGCTATCAATGCTTAGTATTAAATTTGGTACGCAAACCCTTCATGAATTTCGTATATTCTTTGACCTGAATAAAAATATGATGTACAAATTATTAATCATGGGCAATAAATTACTGAAAGTTAAAATAAATAAATTGAAAGAGGTCCTTCAACTCAGAAAGACAAAGTAGTGAAATCAGAATTTTAGTGACAAGCGAGTTTACTTTTGTCGTACAAAAAATTGGCACTATTCTCATCGTAATATTATGTAATATCAGTGCAGTATTATATGCGCCGTATTCATTTTTATTTTATATTATCATAATAGTACATACTCTGAAACATAAACTTAGATACGTCGCCGTAAAATTTCCATATCTAAAGAAGATCTAATTAAAACAGCAGTGAGCGCCATCGGTGTGTACTTTCTGAAATTCAACCATGCCAATTTCGTTTGTTCGATATTTAAAATTATTTTACGCCATTTTGTTATAGCTTAAAAGAAAAAGTATTTAAGTTATGTTGTTGTCAATCATAGCTTTCGCAGTGATACGTTACCTGTAAATTTCTTCGGGTGAAATTGTAACATTTTTAATTAGTCACCTATTATTTATTACACGTACGGAGTGGACAAGATATTGAAGTCATTCTTGTTATACACTTCACATGATTAGTTCTCTCTTAAATTACTTTACTGGATACCACAAAGTAAACAGAGCAATTATTATTTTTATCAGTGAGTGTTTGTATGCGAGGAGTACATTTTGTCTTCCACGATATTAAAGGTAAGTTCAATTTAAAATACTTGAATTATCAGTTCAATTCTTTATATATCGACATTTATGTTTAGAGTTTTGTATGAATAATCTTAAACCGTATTTTTAAAAGCATTGGTGAATGATAATTGTTCAACCAAGGAACTCGCCTGTGTTTTGCTCGATAATATAATCACACATTTTGAAATTAACGAATGAACTGGGCTTTAAGAATAGTTAAGCATATTTTTTTTGATCATAAATGACTAAGTGTCTATGGGATGAAGAAGTAAAATTATTATGTTTATAGATTTTTAGCCGAAGAACACTTTTTGAGTTTTAAAGTCTCCAATTTAAATGAGAGTAGCAGAAAATAAAGAATATTTTATTTTCTGTATGCTCAGATATTTTATTATACTATAAACCAAAAATTGATTACTCTGTTATTCCACTGGTTGTGTAGTAATGTACGAGATGTGTTTCGTCCCTTTAAGCATCATCTTCAGACTAGTTTTATAATAAGATTAATTTATTGAATTTTTTGAATATGCACACGTGAATAACCAGTTTTTAGAATTAAAAGGTACAAAAGATTGATTCAGAATTCGAATTATTTATTGCTGGCTAGTGTTCTTTCTCCACACACCTAGGCTTCTAAATTATTCCGAATCTTATAAATATTTAAAAAAATATATATCAGTTAATGATATTTAAACGTTCAACTTCAACAAGTCATTTTATTAGTCGAGCAACTGAGTAACAAGCAGTTCTCTAGTAAAAAAATTCAGCTGAGATACCTCCATTAGGTGGCCATATGCTCCACACTGGGAGCGGATATGGTGTAAATAAAATAAAAAGTAATGTCAACTCTATTTTAGACTTCATTTTCAACGATGCTATCAAAGAGTTGCTTGGCAAAAATTGGAAGAGCTGCAGTCTCTTCCCCTTCTGTCGTTCTCCGATCTGCATGCACTGAAGATGTCATAAAGAAGGAGCTCAAATTTGGATGCCATAATTACCACCCCTTGCCAGTGGCGTTATGCAAAGGACAAGGTATGTGTTAATTTGTATTTAAAAAAAACGGTTGATGCCTGATTTAATTGACATCTAACTTAAATGTTGTACATCTGGTATTAGCTCCTTGAACCCTGAATTGTTTTAGATTTATTTTGTCAATATTGATTAAACATCCATTTCTATCTGTTAAAAAACCAAAAACTATCTAAATCTAATGTCTAATTTTTTAAGCCATTCTAATAATATGATTTTTAATGACGAAGGCTGTAATTGGTATGAACAACTGTCAATATGACGCTGTTAGGGCTCAATTGGTTAGTTATTGGCGTTCAGCATTCTCTCAAACAATGATTTATACAGTATTACAGGTATCCGTGGTACGGCTATTATTTAGTTATTGCAGTTATAACATTTTTTCTGTCGCTAAACAAATGTGAATATTACAATAATATAAATACCTAAGTACAATTATTATCAATCGGTTACTTTTCACTTTTAAAGGGTTAACTGACAAATCTTGGCGTAAAGACGTTACATTTGTAAAGTAAAGCACATTTTTATATGCTACTTTCACAATTTTTATTATGATCAAGACCGGTTTCGCTAATCGATAGCGTTTTCAGAATACCTAATAAAAATTGTAAGAAAAAGATTCGGTTTTAGTAATCTTTTTTCTTTTTGTTATTGTTTGACTTATTTTTCAAATTTTTAGTTGAGATGAATTAATTTATTGAAAAAAATAAATAAGAGGTAACGGTTTAAGCACGCGCCACTGGCGCCCGTACATAAAAATGCATGTGGAATAGTATAATAAGAAATGCTTCAGTCAAAAGACTTGAGATATTTACTTATTGAACCATTTTTTTATATAGCGCATAGGTGCCGCTGTATCGAAATCAGAACATTTCCACACAACCTTATTCCCAGATATTATTAATAATATTTTCACGTATTTAAAATTTTAAGATGAAAAATGAATAAATCTTAATTAAATTACATAAATGTACTGAAAGTATACCTTATAATTACTCTTATGTTGTTTTCAGGGATATACCTATGGGACCTAGAAGGCAAGCGCTACTTCGATTTTCTGAGTGGGTATTCAGCCACCAACCATGGCCACTGCCACCCTCGTCTAGTCGAAGTGATGTCCAAGCAGCTGCGAGTTCTTCATCATACCTCGAGAGCTTTCCACACTGATGTGCTCGGAGAATTCGCAGAGACAGTTTGCAAACTCTTTGGTTTTGATAAAATGCTGCCCATGAATACGGGTAGACTGAACAAAGTTATTAAATAGCTTGATTAAATACAAATGTGTTATGTTTTTTAATGCACTTTTATGTACACCAGATCCTCTTCTTGCTCGGAGGATACGTTCCAAAGACTACCGTGCAAAAAAAGTGTAAAAAAGATACGGTGCCCATACAGAAATGGTAGATAGGTCTCAAAATAAGCTCAAAATACGAAAATAAATACATACAAATATTTTCATAGGTTACACAAGGCTTAACCTAGAGAAATATATATTCATTCAGTGTCGCTACTTGACGATAAACGTGCCAGTTTACAGCTGTTTTTCACTGGTGAAAAATCACTGACATTGCTGGAAATATTTAATGGAGAGACATCTTCAGGAGTATCTTGAATAATAACATTATCATCTTGAGTTTGCTTTGTTTCACTGGTTTTGAATATGAATCCGGTTATCATTCGCCGTGATTTCATTTTAGTTAGTACCTTGTATGATTCTTGATAACATACCATAATCGTTTCTAAGTCACGTTGAAATTGCAAATCTCGTAGAAAATAATTTCCAATTTTATTGCCTAGTTAAAGGCTTTCTAGAAATATATTTTTTAAACTGTGTTATTTCAAACCCGTGCAAAAAGAGGATCGAGTGTATTTATATCATTTTTTATTAAACTTTTAATGACAATATTTCAAATATCTATTAACAAACGTCTTAGGTGGGAAATTTATTGAAAAATGAACAGTAATATTTTTACAAGATAATTTTTCCACGTCATACAAATGGTTTTAATTGTCGTTTTTCATATGGTTTTAAGTTTTAAGCCATCAAACGATTTCATTTGCAAAGGCTTAACGAAGAGTCAAATTGTAAAAAAGATTTTGCTACGATTTGTCTAAATCTTGATGTTACTTGTTATTAAAACAATTGAGTCTCAACCTAATGATGGTGGGGTTCTTTTTTCAGGAGTGGAAGCATGTGAATCCGCTTGTAAACTGGCCCGTAAATGGGGCTACAGATCAAAAGGGATAGCTCCAGGAAAAGCCAAGATAGTTTTTGCAGAGGGAAACTTCTGGGGTCGCTCACTGGCTGCGGTTTCATCTTCGACAGACCCCTCAAGCTACGAAGGATACGAACCCTTAATGCCTGGATTCAACATCATTGCTTATAATGATCTGGAAGCTATTGATGTAGGCACCATACATTTTCAGTTTAAGGGAAAGTTTATCAACTAATGGAGTATTAAAAAATTGTTATTAAAGGACAATATAACAGTTGATCACTAAATTTACAAGATATGAGCGTCAATAGTTTACTAGACAGTAGCTTTATACCTCATTTAAAAATATCGGTTAAGCAGATATCGGCGACACAAGGCGTGAATTCCTGTTAGGACATTTACTACATTTGGCATTTTAAGTGGTATTAATTTAGGACAAAACTGAAGTTAACGCTTTCAACAAATATTTAACAAAAATACACTTTTCCAAGGCCTCGATAGAATCATATTAGAAAGACTTGAGCTATTAATACCTAAATATCTTAATATTATTCTGATGGCCTTATTTTATTTTAGAATGCTATCAGAGATCCTGACGTTTGCGCTTTTATGGTGGAGCCAATCCAAGGCGAGGCTGGAGTCCTTGTCCCTGATGATGGATATCTTCGAGGTGTGAGAAATCTATGCACAAAGCATAACGTGCTGTGGATTGCTGATGAGGTAATATTTTTCTCCGTAGTTAATTAAATATCAACTAGCTTCTTTTAATCACATAAATGGTGTTAAATTGCTTGATTTTTCAATTGATTTATGGATTTTTGTTCGAAAGCATGAATGTTTCTGATATCTAAAATTACCTCTCACTCATCTGATCGTAAAAACGAGGCGAAAGCGATTAGCTAACCACGAGTAATGTCCTAGCCCTATCCTTCTATAGCTACTCTCTTCAATATAAAGATAAGTTGAGCAACTGAGTTACAAGCAGTCCTCGTAGAAAAAAACGTCTGTTGAGATACCTCCGTTAGGAGGCCATATGCTCCACATTCCGAGTGGACTTGGAAAAAACATGATTTAAAATGTCAATTCATGTTGGGTAAAAATTATTTTATCCTGAGAAAAGACGGGTTTGGGCGTTAGTAGACTGTGACGCTGGGTAGACGGGTTGTCGTTGAAGGTCAGTGATAGGTCTAGGAAGGTGGAGGACCGAGTGGAGTGGAAGAGACTAGTTGAGGTGACAAGGTTCAACCCAGACTGTAGCACCAAAAAAGAAAAAGAATGATTATAATTTGACAGATTTTTTGAAATTCAATCGAAATCCGGTTTTACTCAGTGAGTGAGAATTTTTTATTCAGTGAAACGGATTCTTGTAATTTTTAATTAGTATGGATAAGGAATTTAGTTTCATTTTTATAAATTATTCGTTTTGCGACGTTTCAGGTCCAAACTGGTCTTGGTAGGACAGGCAAGATGTTATGTGTGGACCATGAAGGAGTCAAGCCTGATCTTCTCGTGCTTGGAAAATCTCTTGCCGGTGGACTGTATCCCGTCTCCACAGTCTTGGCCAATGACCCAGTTATGCTGGTGATGACTCCAGGTAAGGAAAAATCATACACATTTAGGAATCGCGTTCTTAACTTGTATACTTACAGAGATTTAATTTAAGAATGGATCGGCCTTCGACTTGTTCAGAAGCACGGGCGGACCCGTGCGGCCGACGGTCAGTGAAGTAGTGATGTCATCCGTCCATGTGTGAGGTATCATGTCTAGTATTGCTATGTCGTCTGGGTTGCCATCTGTATTGATTCGTTCCCCACACATTATTCTCTCTTATATTGTTAATGAAGTTTAGTAGCAAATGTTAACATGAAAAATTAAATATCTTCAGTAAATAGTACGAGTTCGCATACAAATAAAAATTATAAATTGTAATCGAAATATTTGGCAGTACAGCTACTAATAATTGCCAATGCACTTATTAATTTTAAATCACCTGATATAATATATAAACCACTCGAGATCAACTCGATGAGAAATGACATTACAAACACTCATATCTAAGATGTCAAATTCAAATGTTCACATTATACCTAAGACGTCGTGGTTTTATTTAACATTAAAAGATATTTCTTTAAGGTACTCATGGGTCGACGTTCGGAGGTAACCCTCTCGGGTCTCGTCTCGGAATAGCTGGGCTCCAAGTTCTGGTAGAAGAAAAACTTCCTCAGAATTCGGAGGCGATGGGAATTATAATGAGGAGTAGACTCGAAGCGATGAAAGGACACGTGGTTAAGAGCGTACGAGGAAAAGGACTGATGAACGCGATTGATATAAATACAGGTGAAATCTATGATTAGTTGTTAATATGATTATTTTTTATAAAGCGATCGATGGGGCGAGTAGCATAGCTCTAGGAATTTAATCCTATTTGTTTGCACTCCCAAAAACTCGTAAGTTGATTTTTCAATAGATCATTGGATTTGACAGAAGGCATTAAGTCATAAAGACAAGTTCTGAGATAATCGCATTGAAAGCATTATTTGTTTTAAAGTACTCGCTGTAAACTGTACTATTTTTTGTATTTTTAAAAGATTTTTTGTACATTATAATGAGTAATAGAGCGTTAAATTGCTTACAGTTTGACATTTAAAACGGAAAATCATCAAAAACTGACTTAATGTGTTCTAATAAGTTCTAACAGTACCCATACACTCGATATTAAAATTTATATTTATTGGAAATAATGAAAAGAAGGACTTACCTTCTATTTTATATTATATTGCGAATACACATAAAGTTGAAATGTATTTTTCTAAACAACCAGATGCAGTGGATCCTTGGGCGTTGAGCGTC
Source organism: Himalopsyche phryganea (assembly GCA_022494535.1). Lineage (NCBI taxonomy): Eukaryota > Metazoa > Arthropoda > Insecta > Trichoptera > Rhyacophilidae > Himalopsyche > Himalopsyche phryganea. Next base: position 1,306,716 of record JAGVSL010000119.1, on the reverse strand, counting down.
CACCTGATGAGAGCTGGAATCCTCACCAAAGCTGCACACGACAGAACTCTTCGACTTTCTCCTCCGCTGGTTATCAACGAAATGGAAATGCATGAGGCCATGGATGTGATGGAGGCGGCAATAAAAAAGTTTTAAATGATGAATAAATGAAAATTATTTAAAGCAGTAATATGTATTATGAATCATTAATTTTATTTAGGTATGCTTTTAAAGATGGGTCGAAAATCAATGTCAATATTTAATTGTATTATATTTTAATGTTTTTCTTCAGGTAATGCAATAAAATCAATTTAGTATCTATATATATATATAAATTATTTACTATAAATAAATAGTTTTAACCCTTTGACAGTCAGTCTTAAATACTAAGTCCATTACTAAGTTATTTTAATGGAAAAGCGAGAAAGCGTAGATTCATTTGTTCTGTATTTCGTTAAAAATTTTACAAATTATTAATCGAAAAAAATAAATGATACCATGAGAATTAAATTTGGAGTAACAGTATTTTCATTCTAATTAAGTCTCGGTAGATCATAATATCGGATCCGTGGTGCAGTGGTCAACGTCGTTGGCTTCGGTTATGGATCTCACGGGCTTAAATCTCAGTACGGATAGTTTCATCAATTGATCATTATCAATCGATGTAAGGATTTTTGTGATGTATAAAAATTCCCTAGTATCCATCACATCCAAAAAATGGGGTGTAGCGAGAGCGATTAGCTAACCATTAGTCCCGTCCTAGCCCTATCCTTATATACATACTCTCTTCGAAAAAGTGAACTGAGTAAGAAGCCGTTATCGTAAAAAAAACTTCTGCCAAGATACTTCCATTAAAAGTTCATATTTATTCTCCAAAAACGGAGTGGACAGGGTTAAAAATCTCGTTTGTTAATTATATAAGATCGAATCTCTTTTTCTGACCGTGGTGCATAATGTAGACCAGAGCTCCGCAACCTGTGCGCCGCGAGATAATCCCATGTATGCCGCGGCGCAGTGCGTCGAAAAAAAATCTGATTTTTTAATAATGGAAAAAATTAAAGCCAAAGGAACCGAACGCTAAGATCTCTGTTTAAATTATTCTCGTTGAAACAAATATTGTATTGTTTTGATATTTAGTGGAATAATTGTATGAGTGCGCGAGTGCAACTGCAATGATTGGGAATACAATTGGGTTTGTCTCGTTTGTAAAACAAAAAAATCTTACCTTAGAAATTAAATATTGCTGCATATATTGGGAACCATTGACGGCGATAAAGTTCCCAGTGGGATAATTAAAAACGATAAACGAATGTATCAAAATACAAATTATCAAATCAAGAGCCTTATATAAACATCATTTTTTAAAAGATATCAATCCCGATTGTTTTACATACAAATGTGTTGGCTGTCCCGAGGAAAAGTTTTGGTAAGATTATTTGAACTTCGCTATGAAACTATTTATTTTTTACACAAAGAAAGAATGGAGCAATACTTTTAAGCACTCAACTTAGACAGTTTAGCCAATCTGTAGTAATTAAGCTTAGTTATTTTTTAATGACAATTTTAGAAATCCTTTTTTTATAATTTTTAAAAATATTTTTTTTTATCTGTTAAGTGTTCCATCACTTTGAAAAGGTAAAACGTTTTAATAAGCTTTTATTTAAAAATGTGTAAGCGCCTATTTCAATTCAGCAAATAAGAAAAAAGGAATAAATTTTCAGTTAAGTTTATGAAACTTACATAATATGTCAGCTTGTAGTGTGCCGCGAAATAAAAATGAATGCTTAAGTGTGCCGTAGATTAGAAAAGGTTGCGAAGCACTGATGTAGACATTGGGAACAGACATGGTTAAAAAATATCATAATATCACGGTGAAAAAACTATCCTGTATTATTTAAGGCAATAATTATGTTATTTTGGTCCATCGATGTGTATAATGTTTGAAGGTAGAATTCTTGACATATTCTTAAAAAAAAACAATTCACGGTCCAGTACAATGACTTGCAAAATTCATTTCAATATTTCCTTGGGCCTAGTAAATTCTGAAAGGCCGCTACATACTTGTTTGGTTCCGATTCGTAAACCTTGGTGTTTTTTTGTACTCGTTCATTTCCAATGCAACTATACACCATCACTTTAAGTGCAAATTTAGCACATTGCATTGTTATGTGAAATATTTAAATTCGATGCTAATGTAATTACTATTCATTAAATTTAATATAATATTACAGGCGTGTCATTTCTACAATAAGCGGTGAAACTATCGTGCAGGGTAAAAGTCTATTATATGTTTACATGGGTGCACACAGGGGGGCGGTTCAGTAAGTCCGGACCACCCCTAAGATTAAAAAAAAAATTCTCTCACTTCCCCACTTCAAACGTTATACAGAAAGGCTTCCTATATCTACTTGTTTTATGACTACTTGCGATGAAACGGTCACCATTATATTTTTTAAGCATCCCATGCACGGTCAAAATACTGTGATTTTGCTAAGTTTTTTATAGGTTCCCAAGTCATGGGCTGCGACCCCAAACCTTTCTATGACTAGCGAAGGGTTTTTTTTTAATTTATAATCGGTATCTTAATCAGGGGCGAAGTTTATGTGGCAGACGAAGTAATTTGTTCAATTCGTAAAAAACACTGATTTTGTTGCCTGCGGCGCAATTTCCCTTTATTTAGCCATGGTTTTAAATCCGAAAAATTATCAAACATTTCAGCCTGCAGTATACTTATATCTCGTAGGTATGCGGTTACGGTCATCTTCCTTATGTTTTGAATATGTAGAATAAAGCTTCCTAGTAAATTAGTTTGTTTCTTATTATAAGGAGAACTGACAAAATTTCAAGTTCCGTCACTGATTTTGATATTTTAATCATATCATAATTTTAATAGTGGGTTACAAACTGCCGAAGTAAGTAAACTATAAAAAACAAAATGTAGATTTACTTTTCTTGTCACACAAAATTGAAATTTTAAATAATAAACACGGTTATAAATTGTACCTAGCGACGCAATCCATGAGTAATCTCATTTTTTAAAGAAGCTTTCAGATATATTATAGAAATAGTAACCTTATATTATTGGTAATGTATTGATTTCGATCCGTACTTATTATTTAGCATATGAACTGTCAAGACACAACGATTATCACTGTTTGATCATGACAATTTTTAAATAGTGGAAGAAGGGGTCAATTGGAATTAATAATTGAATTTTAGATTAATTATTCGGATGTCATTATAAAATATTTCCGAACAGCAACGTTAATTTAATGTATGTGAAACCAAAGGGTTAACTAAAAATATCACAAGGCGTTGCATTATTTTGTTTATTTTAAACATGAACTATTGAGAATATGAAATAGGATAAACAACTTCCAGTTTTTGTGGCTTCATCTCCATTCATGCATATTTCAATTATTGAATATGCAAACGTCAATATCATCAATTAAGTTGTTCAACGGTGGCAAGAAATCACATTCGTGAATCCATTTTCGATTCAGGAGATTTTCTCTGATGTTTGGTTACAAAGTAGGGAATCAGACTTCGATGTGGGCATAATAAGTGTAAAGTTTCGGTAATGATAACTATTTGAATGCTGACGACGCATGCTGGTAGCCAGCTTCATTACCATCACTTTTCTCCGAAGCGTATATGATTTCAGACAGCTCAAAACATAAACCAACAGCCAGTCAATGTCGAATTAGTCAAATTTATCTAATGATTGAAATACCAGGAAAACAGTAATGTCGTTCGCCAATTTTTGTTGTTTCAAGGCGCAATTAAGAAAAAACAACACTTTTAACAAAGTAAGGTCGCATAGCAACCTTCCCGCACCGTCCTAAAATATTCAGCGAGTGATAGTTGGAAATTTAAAACTTATTTCAACAAAACTTCAAAAGGGAACGTAGTCATTAAAATATAATTATTGTCATAAACCTTGTAAATTTCATGTCGCTAGGGCTCGTCGCTTGAAAGCTTTTCTGCAAAAAACAAATTTTACGACAATGTGTGTTGGATATTAATTTATAGATTAGAGTATTTGGAAGATTTCTTCTTTGACATTCGAATAATCATTTATTTAACGGATATTTGGAGCTCTTTATTGTAAGTCCATCGATCAAGTTGATATTTTAAAACAAAGAAAAGTCTCATGTAATGAATCGCTGCTGAAACTATCAAAGGCGGTCTACTATGGAAGATAATACGTAAGAAAGCAGGAGAGGTAGATGCATGCAATATTTGGATACTGTTGAAGAAATAGCTTGGTTGTGTATAATATAATAAAATTCACAGAAATTTATAATACATATTATATCGATCGTCGAGTTCAATAGTCAGACAACTCCACACAAATGAAATTTGAATGTGCTTTTATATGTATTGTTTTCACTCTATCTCATTCAGTTCTCATATAATTCAAAAATGCCAACAAAAAAATACTAAGGCAAATAACCTTCTAAAGAATTAAACAAAATGTTGATATTTTCTGGGTCAGTAGAAGGATTTGTCTAAATATCCTTCTACTGATTATGAAACTAGGAAAGTAGGTAACTGTTAGACATCTGTTTATACAATGTATAAAACTCTGTTACAAATCAATAATGTTTGATTTATCGTGGCCATTTTAATATTGCTTTTATATCAATATAGGTTATTTGGCGATGTCTGAGTAATGAATAGGACGATCGATATAGCAAGCCCTCTAATGTGACTTTGCAATACAAATGTATGTATGAAAGAAATCATGTTTCAAATCAATTTGGTGAAAAAAAATAATTATTGTCAACATCATTTATTAGCTGCGGATGAAAAATTTGCCTGTCATTCCGAAAGCCAAATGTAATCAATTTTAAGTCTTTTACAACATTCTTCATCTCTTTGATATATGGTAGAAATTGAAAAAAAGATTTTTGTTCTTGAACATTGTTATGTAATATAATATAATCATAATATTTTATTTTATTGTTTGTTTTCTTTTCTCATTTCATATTGTTATATTTATATTAATTGAAGCGTTAAATATAATATTGTTTATGACAAGTAAGTATGCACAGCAGGCTAATTTTTGTTGCTTTTTGTAATTATTTATACCTATTAAACTTTATCATTATAAATATATCGCACTGGCGACCTTATGTGAATTATATATTTGATATAAGATTGAATGGAAAAAATGAAATATATCAATTTTCTTTTATGAAAATTGCTGTAATCGGAAGATGGGTACAGAAAAACAAGAAACCTAAGTGACATCAAGAAGTTAACTGTCGGCAGTCAATTTACCCAGACGCGCTAATTAGGTCATGCTTTTAATAATATAATACAATATGTTGCGGGAGAAACACAATACATGAACAAACTTTTAGGCAATCATTTTTTTAATGTTCATTACATCAAAAATATAACGAAAATGTTTTTAGTAAAAAAGAATCACGCCAAAATCGGGCTAATACGGTATTATTTAAACTAGCCACTAAAAGTGCGAGTCGTAGCCGAGTCTAAGTTTTAAGACTGTCGGCATCTGTGGTCTAGTGGTAAGAGCCTTACCCTAGCGATGCGATCAGGTGGGTCTGGTATCAAGTTTCGGCAAAATAAATATCAAATTTGGGTTGGGTAGATTTAAATTTGAACTCTCAGACGCGGGTTTTTGTGATATCTCTTCCCCTCGAGTTGATCTCGAGTGACATTACAAAAATTCTCATTTGAGTTGATTTCACGTCATTTAAAAATTTCAAAACATCTGGTGCCTTGGCTGTTAGCTGTAATGCCAAATCTGTCCCAGCGAGGTCCATAACATTTTAATTGTATGCTGTTTTATTTCATTTATGTATATTTTGTATGACTATCTGTAAATTCTTGTCATAGTTGTTGAACCAACAATTGTTTTATATATCTGGTAATTATTGCCACTAAATTAATAGCCTTGTTAAGATTTATGTTTTATCAATTAGGGCAGGGGTCCCCAAACTAAGGCCTACAAGCACCACCATTCCTGCCCGCGGTAGCTGGCCGGACATGCCCGGTATCCGGCCCGCCAAAGTTTTCACACAGATAAGTAGTGCCGAAAGCAGAAAAAAATTCACGAGCAAATTTATACAACTGATCAACCAAATTTTTTGTCGAAAAGACTTAAAATGAGTGTATAGATCAGGCAGAAGCTGATTTTTTCCTTGTCGGCTATCGGCTATCTCCACCGCAATGAAATTTCCTTGACACATACTCATAAGTACCAACCGAAATTTGCACGTAATTCAAAACTACAGTATGTTGGTATGATGAGCTAGCTAGGTTTTGGCCCTTGGGACTTAGTGGATGAGTTAGTGTGGCCCTTAGGCTAAAATGTTTGGATATCACTGAGCTAGGATATTTAAAATATAATGCCTTTCCACAAAGAAGTGCCAGTTAATACCTTAAAAGATTAATTTTTTACTAGGAATCATGGTTGACTATCCAATTTTCGATAGATATATTTATTATTTTGTTGTTGCATATTTTTTATCATTGATTTGGATACATCGTGTCGTAGGCGACCACAAAAAATGTCTCCACATGTCGGGGTTGACGTTCTTGTCTATCCCCTCTAATACCTCAATTCGACTATAAATATTCTCAAATTCTGTCTACAGTGATTCAATACTGTTTTTGTCAAAAGAAAACATGCAAGATAGTTGAGTGCAAAAAACAGCTAGAATCTTGAATGGTTGATCCTGAAATACATCATTAAAAAGTTAATGCTCGTACACTTATAATTTTATGAGTTTCTGTTTAATGTTATTGCCAATTTTTAAATGACACACATTAAAAATAGACATCAGTAGCACACGTAAGACTCTTTTTTGCTAAAAAATGTTCCATATTTATTAAAGTCAGCCGATTATTTACGCAGGAAACCGTCAAACTCCAGTTGGGCAAGATTTTCAGGACAAAAATAGACTCAGATACTTCAATATTTTCGATGACTTCGGCGGTAAATTTACGAAAACTAATTTTTAATATAAAATGAAAGTTAAAAACATTGTTATTCCACTCGCTGCATTACAAAATCTGACATGAGTTTCGCATCTTCATATTAACTATATCGCAAGGTTATTTATTTCTAAGGCAAACAATGATTCTAATTCTAACATAAAAATTAATGATGGCGTGGGATTGTTTCCTTTTACTAGACGTGGGGATAATTACCCTTACACTACTAATTACAAAATTAATTAATAAATTTTAGAAGTATTAGTCTCAACCGAAATAAGTTTAATGTTGAGCTACCTGTCCTATTTAAAATGTTATTTAGTAATAATTGATTACTGTTAGTGGTTTTATCAATTTGTAAAAACTCTAAACTATTTATTTTAATTCCTTTATTATTTACTGCATTTTTAAATTATTATTTTTGTTAAAATTATGACTCCGATAAATTTTCAATTAGAAATATGATGGTTAAATGGATAAAGATATACATAAGGGAACCAACTGCAAATTTGCCAAATGGAGATATTAAGCTTCAATGTTTGCACATTTTTTTAAAGACTTTTGGTTAATTGATTTCATGAATGTGAAAACTATTGAATACCATGGGTATTATTAATACAACTCTATAACTAATTAAAAAATATAGAAAACATTCATAGATTTTAAGATATTAATCAATAATTAAGTTGGTCCCTTTTAATTTTATGACAATTTAATTGATTTATTTAACGATTATTCTGTCACTTTTAAGGTGTTAACTTTCAATAATTGGTGGAAAGGCAAACAAAATTTGTTTTATACTACTTTCAAATGTATTAAATCACAATTATTATAAAATGATCAGGACCGGTTTCGCTCATCGCGAAATCATCAGTCATAAAAAATTGTTTTATTTAACAAAAAAATCCATTTTCTGAAAAAGTTGCCCAAGTGGAGTTAGACGGTTTATAGATTAAGCGTTCGATATCGGGATTTTGGGGGCCCCAGGGCTATATTATATTACATTTACTACAAACGTTATGCTTTGGGTTAATTGAAGTTTAATTTTTTTTATTTCTCCAAGCTTCGTCAGGCTTATATCCAAACTAAAGGTCTGCACGGGCCGAAACTTTATAAAATTACCCGGTCCGAGCCCAATCTCTCTGGACCCGGTCTGACCCTAGCTCAAATCTCAATATCCGACCAGAAGCCCAGATTTATTTTCCTCAGTCTGAAAAAGGGTCGATTTTTTTCAATCCTGAATTTCATTTATATTTTTCAAACAATACTTATATGCTATTATTTCCATATTTACGACGGTATTCAGATAGGAAAAAATATTAAAGTTATGAATAGTATTGCCTTATGGTGGATTCATGAGCGAAAATAGTCCGAAACCTTTTTCATGAAATAAAATTCCTTATCCGGGCCTGGCCCGAGCCTGAATAATTGTCTTTACCCGCCCGAACCCGACCCTCGGGTTGGGCTGGGTAAGGTCCCGCTGGCCAAGCCCGGACCCATGCAGACCTCTAATCCTAACTAAATATTAAAAAAAATGTTACCTGTTAAATTACCTGTTTATCCTTTGTGATTTTTTACAATTATTCGCACTAAGCTGGTGGAACCACCACGTCAGGTCCCCATGGTACAGCCCTTTTACCTGTCAGTCTTCTTTTGCGGGGACCGTGCAGCAGACCCACTAAAAATGCAGATAGGTATTAACAACATATTACTAGAAAGATTTTTGGCGATAAAAGTAAGTAAAGATCAGCTTGTAATAGCAAAATGTCAATTGAGTTTCACGAGTGAACACTACTGACACAAACTTTTACATTATGTTTTATGAATACCCCCGGTTGAGAGTTCACACTCCATTTATCAAAGCAGTCAATCATAATAAAGTTCAAATAAATAGACTATTGGACCTAAGCCAAAACGTCTGTTGATTGATACCTGCTTGTTTTTTTTTTACAAGTCATGCCTACATGAATTTGTAAAACAAAATAAATTCGTTGATTCGGTCTAACAAAATAAAAAAGGAAGTTGAAAGTATAATATTAATTTTGTGTAAATGGATGTTGAATATTTGTTCGACATTTGTTAAATATTTGATGACATCACGGTCTTGGAGGGCAATTTTGTGTTTTTGGAGGCGAAAGTGTGACAATTTGTATATTGCTTTAGTGTGCAGTCCGTTTGATAGTCCAGTTGACGACCCACGGCCGGCAAGTTTAGTAGCGAATTTGTCTACTTTATTGTTATCACATTTAAAGTTGTCAATTCGTGTTGGAAAGGCAAGGAAAAAATAAAACACAATTTATTTGTACTACTTCCACATGTTTATAATGATTAGGATCGGTTTCAAACTGTTTTCGCGTCTTCCCCACTTCTATATCCGATTCATTAATCTATGCATAATATGCATTATATCAATAGACTTACTTTTATAATTTAACTTGTGAGAATCGATTCTGGTCTCTTAAATTTGCTTTTCAGATATTTTTTTGGATGTTGCTGGTTCATTCCCCATTTATCATGGATGTTTAGTGTTAATTATATATTTAATATTTCATTAATTCCTTTTAAAAATTTCCCAATCTGTAATTTTTTAAATTGATATTTACGCATTAAATTTGAATTGTTGAGATTTTGTACATTTCCGTATGAATTTCGTCACTAACGACCCAGGTTTCGCCTTTCTGCATCTTCAGGCATTCGAGTACACGAATTTTTTGATATTGAAATTCCATCAAACACCGTCAGTCGATGTATTAAATCTATGCATTAGTTTAAAATCATTACATTTTGCTCAGATAATGGATGTTTAATGTGGCTTTATTTTTTATTTAAGATTAGTATTTATTGACTTGTAAGAGGTCCATAGCATTTTAATTGTAGACTATTTAATTTCGCGTAAACATAATTTGTTTGATTACGTGTATTTTTTTTCTTATTTCATGAACCGACTAATTTATACCTTGTATGTAATTGTTCACATTCAATTTTATATAAACAGCCCTGTTATGATTGTATTTTTATAAGTTGATAATGCTCGTGATGAGCGAAACCGGTCCTGATCATTATATACATGTGTAAGTAGTACAAACAAATTGTGCTTTATTTATAAAATTATATTATTATGTTATTTACAGTAACTAATCACTTTGCATTGACACTTGCAACTTGTAAATGTATTTTAAATTTTAACTTTAATTGCTCGACATTCACATGTTAAGCAACATATAAAATAATGAACGCAAAATGCGGTACAACCACGAGAGGTGTTAATAAGATAAGGGAGCCAATCGTTGGTTGAATACGGCATCCAGAGAAGGTTAATACAGTTACTTTTGTATTACTTAAAACTTAATAAATTTGTATATTTTACCAGGTAGAGTTTAAAAAAGGAAACTTTAGAAATAAACAAATGCAAACACGACTTAAAGTGTTCTATCAGGTCGAGGAGGATGTAATCTTTATTATGAACTGCAGCGTCAGCGATACGCATAGGCGCAGTAGGTGACCACACATATCGTTTAATTGAAAACGGAAGTCGCTCTCATGGATGTAATTTTTTAAATTCAATTTTTAGGGCGGATATTAAACCTTGTCTGGAGCGGCCAAACGTTTGGCGCCGCCCCTGCTGGACAGGCATTCATACTACGTGACAAAAACACATGTCTGGCGTTGAAATAAACAAACAAAAAAGTGTATTTATCGTAATTCTTCATTAATTTATTGGCTGAAGTTACTTATATCATAAATAAACATCTATCTTTAGTTTTATATAGGTTTGTTTGTTTTTTAAAAACTGCAATTGTAAACAACAATAAAATAACTTGTGAATCAGGTCAATATATATAAATATATATGTAGTAAACAATTTTCAAAAATAATACAATAATATTCATTACGTTGATTGATTTCAATTGCACTGCTAATTCGTAATATTATAAAATCATATGAATAAATTAATCAATAACATTTTGACCTGTCTTTGAGTCATTGTGTTTGTAATGTTTATTATATAAGTGGCCGTCTATAAATGACGTTACACGATTTTAGCCATTTTTTGACTCCCCCCCCACCCATCGTCACATTTTGTCACAAAATCTTGTACCTCTCTGTTTAAATGAAGTCAAAATACACCTAATTTATAGGGAATACCGTAATGCGATTTTTTTTCCGCCGTTAAGAAAATACTAGATTTTTTTCTAAAAAATACATATTTATATTATGTTGGTTTTATGGCGTCACATTTTCTACCACCCCCCTTTCGCCCCTTCGTAACAAATCGTCACACTTTGTTTAACCCTCCCTCTCTCGTAGATCGTGACATCATATTACATGGGCGGGCCCCTAAGACATAATATTTAGTTTCAATACTACGAGATGCAGATTTTTTCTATATTACATATTTGCACGTCGAAAATCTGTTTTTAAATAAAACGTATTTCTAAAAATATTTGACAGTTTTTAAACAAATAATGAAAGCTATTTTTTTATTTAGATGTAAAATTGGTTTCTGCAGTGAACGAAAGGTGTTCAGGTGTGAAAAACATTTATTTTATAATTGCTTATATTGAACGACAAATAATAAAACTCTCAAGGTCAACGACGCGAAGTCCGAAGCGATACTTTTCTCGCACAAAACGGTAAACGGAACAAAGTCTAAGGAAAAATCATGAATGAATGAATGTCATTTGCTGCACTTTCAGTCAAGCTGTCAAATACCATGGAGTATATATCGATAGCATGTCTACTCACATTAGTGAGGCAAGACGCAAGGCTTACGGTGATATTGGTGCCTTACACCCAATAATCAACGCAAGAAGCTACCTCAGGTGAAAAAAAAATGGCAATCTACAATATAGTCGCCAAGCCTACCATGCGGTTCGCCTTCATTATTAGGTCCATCAGCTAGAGGTCTGTACGGACCCTGGCTCAGCCCGGCCCATGGACCGGGGTCAGAAGGGTAAGAAATAATAGGGCGCGATATAATTTGGAGGTCCTGTTTTTTAGATAACTACATAGCGTCGCAAAATTTATTCCAGATTTTCATATTACGTATATAAATAAAATTCTTCTATATCTGTAACTTCTTTTTATGCACTCGTATCTCAATATTAATATCTAATGCGTTCCAATGAAAAACATTACTATGATATCATTGGAATCCCATGTCAACTAAAATTGAAAATAGTTAGAGTTATGTAATTAAATTAGTTAATTTTGAGGGCCCTAAAATTCGGAGGCCCATGCGCACGCCCCATGCACTTATTGGCCGTCCATATATGACGTCACACGATTTTGGCAATTTTTTAACTGCACCCCCCTATCGTCACGTTTCATCATAAATATAACCCCTCTCTATATTAGCTCACATTTTTGACAACCCCCCTAAACGTTAAAACGCAGATTTTTAAAAATATTTAATAAATCTGCTTATTTTTTTAAAAATTTTTTGCGCCCCATTGTCACAAATCATCATATTTATTCTATCAGACCTCCCCCCTTCTCAAAAGAAGTTTTGGATTAAAAGGTTGACGATGGGGGTATTCGAAGAGTGACATATTGAATGCGTGTCGGAGATTTTTGCGAAGGGAATATATATTTTTGGCGAACTCGTTGCGTCTTAGTAAAGATATAAGAGGACTAACAAAAATATATTTAGTAGTGTAGTTCCAAGCGTCGCACAAGTAAGTCATTTTTGACTTTAATTGTTTTAAAAATAAGTAAAACCCATAATATATCTTATCTATCTATCTAATTAAAATAAATGTGGAGATAAAATAAAAATAAACCATTTTTTTTTCAAAAAAAGTAAAAGTATTTGAGTTCAATTATACATATTTTAATTAAATTGATATTACCGTAGAAATTATAAATAATTTTCAAATAATCAGGTGTTATGTTTAGTGATTTCAAGAAGAAAAAAATAATAACGTTTTAATTTGTATGTGTGATGAAAGATGACCATTATTTACTTTTGATGGTGTCAAACAGTTACTTTGTGGAAATTCATTTTTAATATAAAGTAAAAAATGATCTGTTAATCATTCCACTAGGTGTGACACTTATTTTGTTTACAAAAATCTCCAACAAAGTCATGAAATTTAATTTTATAAATATTTCTCTCAATGTTTTCCCTTTTTACAATTTTTATTTTCAATTAAAATGTATGTTTGTGAATAAAAATCACATCTTATTTATTATAGACATTGTTTTGTAATCTTCGGTCAAAGTTTTAACGTACAATTAATTATTATAAACTATTGCTAACTTTTTCTGCGCGATATGACGAATGAATTTAATCTGAATTTATTTACTTATTTAAAGTAAAAAATAATAATTATTCATTCTATTCAGGTTATTCATAATGGATGTATTAATAAATATGATACACTTTTAAGGTGTTAACTGTCAATTCTTGGTGGAAAGACATTATATTTAAAAAAATAAAACACAATTCATTTGTATTACTTCCACATATTTATAACGATCAGGACCGGTTTCGCTCATCACGAGCATTATCAACTGATCAGTAAATATGATACATATCATATTTTATTAAAATAACATTTTTTTACAATTTATTTAGTAACTAATCGCATTCAATTTATTAAAAACTATGCTGAAGGTTAATCTATCAAGGTTCGGTTTCGTAATTCGCCATGGATAAGGTAACAATCTACGGCTTTCTTCTAACTCAGTTTTGTTGTCAAGTTTAGTGTATAAATTAGAGGTTGTTAACCTTATCGTGTTAGCGGGCGCATTTGAGATTTAGGATAATAGAACAAGGCGCACACCGGATGTCTAAAAAAACAAGATTTAAGTATTATGTTTAATTTTTTTATTATATTACTAGTATTTTTCAGTTAGTGTCTTCTTCTAGAACAACGAAGATGTAATCCACGAGCTTGAATATTATCACATTTGGTTCAATGACTAATAAATTAATATCTGATCAAATATTTCACAATTTTCTTTTTTTTATTACAAGAAAAAACATTTTAACCGATAGACAAACAATTATTTATTCTTTATACAGCTGATGTACCAATGATTTTAAACGTTGAGCCGGGTTGTTACAGCCGATAAACTTACTTGCCTAACTATAATAACGGTGCATTAAATATTATATTACGTGATGCTTTAACACATGCTTCGGTTGTCCAAGATAAATATAATTTGAATGCTCTCATGTAGGTACATACTTAAACAATATTGTGACTTGCAAAAATGATAAATAATAAAGACCAACAATTTGATGCGCCCAGCGTTTTCAATTGAGGAAAACGCTAGTTGGAAGCGTATCAAAAGCAAAAAGGCACTTATGACATTTTGGTGGTTTGGAGTTATGAATGAAGTTTTGTTCGTATTTTTTTCTCTACATTAGTGTCTGTCAATCTTATTTACCTCACGGTACATCAGGGAAGGAGGATTTGTTTCGCGGTACACCAAATAAAAATGACCTAAAATATGTAATGTACTTTATTAATACATATTCACTGTGAAAAGGAAAAAGGAAGTAAACAACACAGAAAAAATATTGTGTATAGCCAAAACAAAACGTGTATTAAATTAAGTGATTATCGAAAAAAAATATGTTTAAAAGACGGAGGGATAAGTCCTTTTGCCTTTCTACAATCGATATGAATAAAAAAATCTTACTATAGGTAATAAATAATACACCATATTGTTTTGCAAAAAATTGTAATGTAGGTATACAGAGATGGTAAATTTTTATCACTAAGAATGATACAATTGATTTTAGAAAGAATTTTGTGAAAACACCTCTCTAAATTTCTTCTCATAACTTCTCATCTACAATCTTTAGACGGTCTAGTTTTTTTTTATTTCATTTCCAAAAACCTTTCTTAAAAACCAAAGCGCCTTAAGCTATGAGCTTTTAGCCTGTATTGTCTATAGTTCTAATTTGTCTTCATTAGTCGCGACATACCTGAGACTTCTTGCGGCACATTAGTGTGCCGTAGCACACAGTTTGGCAGACACTGCTCAACTTGATAGGCAAAAGGATATTTGCGATACAAAAAAATGTACTCACAATAAATTGAAAAAAAAAATAATACTGCTGTATTTCTAACTAATCTGCAATTAATGTATGGCAAAATACATTCGTTGTTAAATATTATGAGTTGAAACCTATAATATAACATTTTAAGAATATTTAATTCGATTTTGAAGTAATAAACCTTAGTAGGTGAGAGATTTAAAATTATGTAAAAATTTAACTTAAATGTGGCTTAAAACCTATTTCAAAAAAGTTATTTCAGTCTTTGAGTAATGAGTGACCTGTGATCTAAATTTCATTAAAAAATACTAAGAAATAAACAACAGACTTTTTTCACTCTAAGAGCTTTTCTGAAAACACAATTTTCGTACAAGTGCCCTTTTGCTTTTGGGGCGACGATATTGTCCCCGTTGTAATCCAGTGACTTGTTGCAGTAGGTGGCCAACCTGAGTGTCACATGCCGTTCGAATGTTTATCATATTGCCCCCCTGACACATCGGTTATGCCGGTTACGGTATTCGATAAATTAAATTTTTATTTATGTTGTTAATGAATAGAATTATTGTAAAACTTTTACGGCAATTGATACCGTAGCGTTTATAACGGTTTTTAATCTGTGAAAGCATGGATAATATAGTTATTTTAGACTCTCAGAGTCCTTATCTTCTTCATATATTATGGGGCATATTTAGTGATGTGCTGCTATGGGTTTGCACTATCTCTGCCGAGCTGTTGCTAAAATAATTTTGACTCGGAGAGCTGGTTCGTAAAATAGTTATTATCGTAATTCCGAGATCGAATTTTTAGACGATCACACTACTTGATCCGATATGAATAAAGTAAAAACTTGCGGCCGTTAATATTAGGATTCTAAGTGAAATTATTAAGTTCAAAATAAATGTAAATGATTTCAGAGATTATATCGATAATGCTTTAAGAGATGAACTTCCTGAAACGGCCAGAAAAGCTAAAAGTATTATTGATACAATTGAAATAAGCTCTGCAGCAGAACGAGGATTTTCGTCAATGAATACTTGAATTTGTTCAGAAAGAAGGGAAAATTTAAGTATTCGACAAATATCAGACTTATTGACCATTACTTTGATAGGTTTTCCACTGACTTTATGTGATTCCACACCATTTGTTAAACCATGGCTCAGAAGTCACCGTCACACAGCAGATGATAGACGAATAAAAGTTAAAGTTTCGAATGAAAATCAAAACACTATTTGGAATGAATTTATGTAACGTAATGTAAATAAATATATTTTTATTTTAATTAAAAAAAATATTTATAAAAATTGGGGGTTGATGTTTACCAAGGTGCGAGTCGATTGATAGAATTTTAGTAGCACATAACTGGACATATTAGTTGCAAGTCAATTCATGATGCGAAACACGAGACAAAAATGAACACTGACTTATATGAATGTAAATAGTGAATAAGTTATTTCAAAGTGGTGTAAAGAAATGCAAACATGATCCACTCGTTTCAGACCATGGTAACAGTTGATTATAAAGTAAAGGATTATAATTAAATGCATATGTGTATAATTAAGTGGCCTTGTCAGAATTTTTTAGAATTTAAAACCAATGTAAAATGATGTTTCCCTTCCAAAAAGTGGCTACATAATAAAGTATTTACATCATTTGACCGAGACCTGCTCTGTTGTCTTTAAAATGATATCCAATCATTAACCAATTTTAGTATTTATTGAGGGTTACATCAATTGGCCAAAACACGATATAAATAAATAAATTTGTGGCCAATTTTGGTGTCTACCCTTACTGAACCGTCTTTGGACGACCGACTTGACGGGATCATTTACATTTTTCTTTAATATGATAAATCTGTAAAAGAATGCTGCCATACATTTTCATTTGCATAATTATGTTCACTATATTTTATTATATTAAATTATTCTCTTTTGATTAAGAATACCTACTGACTTTGACTGCTTTGATTAAATCTAATTATAATCAAATATGTCTATGTTTATTCAAGTTGTGTCAACTTGTTATTGAAAATAATATGATATGTACACATTAAATTAAATCTTCACTTGTGTAAATTGAATAAATAGATTATGTACAATGTAGCTCACTAGTATCTTAATCATTTTTAAATAAAGCAAACTCATTAAAACTAAAGTAATCATTGTTCAATCAAAGATAGTCAAAATAATTAAGATGCCTCATAGAGTAGCGAAACTCGTATCAAATTTAGTAACACAGCCAGTTAGGGTTGTCAAGTGTTATCGACAAAAAGAGAACATTTAACAAACATATATTTATTTTGAACAATTTTCTTTATAATTGTGCCGTTTATTATTAAAGTGGAATAAGTCGTTCAATGTAGCAAAAATACCATTAATTTACTGAGTAGTCGTAAAATTCCACCAATACCATTTATGCAATTAAAATGGAATTTATCAATTTCACTTGGCAATAAATTTGTTTTATTTTAAAACAAAAACGATTGTATTTTGATAAGAAGAAATGATTCTTCATATCTAAGACTTAATGTATTCGCTAATGAATTTATTGTAGCCATTACTTCCAGCACAGAATTTTGTTCGATTCTATTTCTAATATTTTTTCATGGAATATATGCATTAAGTAATACATTGAATATAATACAAAATTGAAAAAGAAGACATTCTGGGTATAATGTAAAAAAGAGAACAAAAGAATTGTGTTAAAAAAGAGAACATCTTCTCTCAAAAAGAAACCTGTTGGCAACCCTACAGCCAGTGGAATGACAAAGTTATCAGTTTTAATTGTATATTAAAACAAACTCGGTTAATTTCAATAATATTATAGACATAAATTCAATCCATTTAACACATTATTAGCCAAAAGTTAAAAATAAAAATGTTCCTACCCTTCAATGCTTCAATGCATTTAGCCTCTGTTAATAATGTACATACAGGTATAACAAAACAGTTTCTTTCAGACTAATGTAACAATTTAAATCGGTTACAGATATGCATTAGTTCATTTATTGCCTCATAATGCAAATATATGTTATTCTATTAATACGATTATTATGATTAATGATGCTAGGCCGGGAAAAAGCTAGGTTTTTACTCGGGAATAAACTCGCATGGGAAAATTGTGAAAAAAACGGAAAAAAAACAATTATAATATTAATGATAATTCTATATTATTTTTAGCATTTGGTAGAATTTATTTTAAAAGTGTGGAATTTTTTACGTATGCCAACTTTGTATCCACAAATTTGTTGATGATATAGATGAAAGTAAGAAGCTTTATTCAATATCGAATCACGTATGACATCTAAATGTACTTGAAGCCAACTCAAAATATTTACGGAAACGTGCCTGTTTTTATGTATAAAGTTAAACACATATTTATATGTGCACCTGAACTAAATAAAATATGTTGAAAAATCCAATGAAAAATATATTATTTAACAAGTTATTCCCAATTTTCTGGGTTTTTTCCCTCCATTTCAAAATTTCCGGGGTTTTTGCAACATTAGCTATGATGGTATTTATTTTAAAATTTCTTAAGAAAAAAATGATAATTTTACATTGATATCCTAATTTTGCATATTTCAGTATAAATAAGTGTATTTATTATTGCGAATTTTGGCATTTATCGTCAAATTCTCAAAATACGTGTCTGTAAAAATAACATGTAATAATTTAAATTAACGTACGGTTAGTTTTAGGACAACAGAAAATAAACTTGACGCTTAGAAACACAAAAAATACATATTTTATTGAAATGCAATATTGAACAAAAAATTGTGACACTCAATTAATTGTCAGATTCACCAGTTTTAGTTTTATCTAATCATACAAAAAACAAAATATTTTTGTTATTCAGTAATTTGGTGTATAACTAATTCATAAAAAATATACGCATATCTGCATTTTTAGATAAGAAACATATCTAAATAACGTACCTTATTTATTCATTTTCACTATTATTTTTGAAGAGTTATGACTTAACTTTTATTTTTAATCGGGGCTAAATCTTTATTAAGTTTTATAATTTAAGACATTCACTAACGGTGCTTGATGGAATTTCAATATAAAATTTGAATTGTTGAGATTTTGCACATTTCCATGTATTTTGTCACTAACGACCCGTATACTCGAATGCCTGAAGATGTCGAATGGCGAAACCCGTGTTATTAGTGACAAAATACATGGAAATGTAAAAAATCTCAACAATTCAAATTCTTTATTAAGTTCATTGATGTGGTCACATTGCCATAGATTCCAGGGGGAGAATGGAGAAGAAATAGATTTATATTCTCAATAAATCATGGGTATAGATTATTTCCCAATATATTTTTTTAGCATGTCAGAACCCATTTTGGAGTATATGGCCTCCTAATGATGGTATCTCAACATAAGTTTTTTACTGCTTCTTACTCAGTTGCTCATCCTCATGCCTACGAACAGAAATCCATAAACCAATATGAAACTGTCCGCACCGGAACTTGAACCTCAACGCATCCGTAACCGTACCCAACAACGTTAACCACTGCACCACGGAGCCGACGATATTTACTAATTTTCAAAAATTTTCACGTTTTTTGTTCATTTGAAACAAATAATAAAAATAGTGTGATTTTCAAAAATGACTGATTATTTTTAGGTATGTAGAAAAAAAAATGATTTAGTCTACTATAAAGCACAAAATACATAAATTTATAAATATGTATCTATGTATGTCTGTCTGTCTGCCACAATAACTCCATCCAAACGGTGTTCAGGAGCAACGTGCTATTTGCAAATGTCATTCTGCTTGCCATTTCTAAGTTAACTATGCTATTTTTAACTTACCACTTTCGGGATTATCATTAATTCATGGATTATATTTTTTCGGTGTAAATGAGATACCGTCCACTGTAATATTTTAAACTTTAAATTTAAATTATTATCGTTGGTGGAATATATTTTGTGGCTGTTACATGAGGCTCAGCCCACGATGATGTTTTCAACTATTAACATAAATTGGCACCGAAATATCGCCATAATAACGCCAACGTCTAAGTGACCTTATGTTAAAGCTCTGTTTCGCGTGAAAAGTTGGGTAATAAATAGTGATATATAAATTAAGCGTTTTATATAAATTATGAGAGTGGTAAAAGATAAAATACGACTTAAATAAAATAAAACACGTCTTTAAAACACGATATTTAGAAAAAATAAAAACAGACGATGGCAATAATTATTATCAATGCTATATTTGAATTTATTTTTGACACTTGCGTCGTGACAGTGTGACACGGTTAATTTATTATTTATATTTATGGAATGCAATCTATCAATAACAAATTAATTAAGATTATTTTCAATTAAACATAATAATATTATTGAGTTAAGCAAGCAGATGCGCAAATAACTGAATAATTATTAATTACGCAAAGGATGTTAAGAACCTGTGAAAAAATTCAAATTGAGAACAGAAAAACATCTCATGTTCATTTAAAAAGGATTTTTATTCCAGTTGTTTTAACTCCGATACAGTGACATCTATTGATGAGAAAAAGCGTTAATTTTTATTTTTTTGACGAAAATGCGCGTAATTGATAAAATATAGCTAGCTATGATTTTAAAAACGTTTCGTTTGATCAATGTAACCCATTCATTGTGTTACTATTATCACGTCATGACATCCTAAAAATCATATTATATGCAATCGTTACAAAAAATTGTTTCGTGTTAAAAGAAAACAAATGTATTAAATAACACATTATTTTTTCAGGATGAGAATATTATTTTGTGTTAACCGATTTATCATGATTTTTTAAAGTAAATATGATCGTTTCCATTGTGGAGCACATTATGGTCTCCTAATGGAGGTATTTCAACAAAAGTTTTATAAGACTGCTTTTTACTCAGTTGCTCAACCTTCATATTTTCGAATAGGCTAGGACTGAACTAGTGGTTTGTTAATCGCTCTCGCTTTCCCTCGGTTTTCGGATCGGATGGGCGGAAAGTCATTTTAGTCAAAGTAAACATTTATGAATTATCCATCATTTGAAATTATAAAAAAAAAAAAAATGTGAAATCCTCATTTCGTGAGTTTTACAAGAAGTATGCCCAAAAGGAAAAGAAAAGTGTTAAATGAACTAACATAAACGACCCCAATTTTGGGTGAAGCCAGGTCAAAAATGCTAGTGTATATATATTTTACTCATTGTTATTTTCTTATTCTCGTAGGTTGAAAATGCTAAATAGTAGTGGACAAAGGATAATATCGTCTGTGAGGCATTTCCCCGCGCTACCTCTGGTCCGGAGTATCACATCTCAAGAAGTAATACAGAGAGAGCTCAAATATGGCGCTCACAACTACGACTCTGTTCCTGTCGCTCTTTGCAAAGGAAAGGGTAATTGAAAACTATGAAAAACATTCCTGACTGACAATTATTTTCGAAAAATTGTAAAAGTAAATCGTGCAAACTAGGAGTGCAAAGCTCGTGATAAAATACTAGAGCTGTGGTTCGTTTAAAAAACTATCGACTCCAACTTCGATTTTAACAATTTATTTTAAAAAGTCTGATTGTTTTTTATCCATTTTTTAAATACAATTGTCAGGTATTGTATAGCTATATTTTAAACCAATCTCTAGTCTTACATATTTTATTGACAAATCAGGATGACGGTATACAGTCGATTCCTCTTAATTGGTACACCGGTTAATTCGGACAGCCAGCTATTTGGGATACATATCAAGCAACAGAAACTAAAAGTAATTTAATTTAAGACATCGACTGAGGGAGCTTGATGGAATTTCAATATAAAATTAACAATAATTTACTTTGGTTATCCGAGACACCATTCCGTTTAATTAGGACAAGAAAAATATAATGATAATAAATAAGAATTTAGTATTGTATTATAAAAGAAAATATATTAATTTATTCCTTTTTAGGTATTCACGTGTGGGACATGGAGGGCAAGAGATATTTCGACTTCCTGAGTGGTTACTCGGCCACCAACCATGGCCATTGCCATCCAAAGCTTATGGCAGCCATGGTTGACCAGTTGAACATATTGTACCATACTTCCAGAGCTTTTCATACAGATGTCTTGGGCCAATTTGCTGAAAAAGTCTGTAAATTGTTAGGCTACGAAAAAATGCTGCCAATGAATACAGGTACATATATGTTTTCGTTATTAAAAAATACTTTGAAGAATAAAGATTGGCTTTTTAAACAAATTTAGTTTAAATAATATCCTATTTGGAATCCATGTCAACTTTTTTACTTTTCGTATTTTCCGACACTTTGAAGAATAACATTTGGTTGCAGCTGTCAAAATGGGGCGACAATAATTATTCTAATATTGACGTTTGCCATACGAAGTTCATTTTTGCCAACCTAACTAAAGCTGCGTTCAAACTATAATAAATTGATCGAGTCACATGCTAATGTAATAAATGTATTTGATAATGACTACGTTTGATTTATTCTTCACAGGAACGGAAGGCGGCGACACTGCTTGTAAATTAGCGCGGAAATGGGGCTATGATGTGAAGGGAATTTCCGAGGACAAGGCAAAAATTGTTTTTGCGGAGGGAAATTATTGGGGAAGATCTATGGCAGCAATCTCAACTTCTAATGACAGCGAGTCGGTTCTCGGATACGGGCCCTTTATGCCAGGATTCCTAAATATACCATATGATGATGTGGAGGCTTTAGAAGTAAGTAATTGCACTAGTTAATTATTTATCTTTCTGTAATATCTCATCTGAATATCTATAATGAATCATTTTATAAGAAAAAAATGTATTTTATTCGATATAATATCTGTCATATTAGTTTCAGATTAGAGATTCCAACCAGAATATTCGATATCCGAATACACACGGCCATTTTTTAACTATTCGGTGTTCGAATATTTGGGCAATTATGCGAATAGTATTCGTAACGATTTTCAGTGAAATATTTTACAAAATCAACGGAGACAATTTCTCCAGATTTTAAGAATACCCCAAGGTAGTGGTTTTTTTGCCTTCACTCAACTCGAACGATTTCAACATCTTATCATAATACTTGAGTTTGACGAATGACTCAGGGCTAAAAATCCTTTAAACATGCCGTAATTTCAATTTCATTGAAGTAGTACCGTTGTAGTAATCAAAGGCAGCTGCAAATTTTAAAGATTGTAATATAATCGAACGGTACTGGAATGTGTATTTATTTAATGTTATGTTATTGATTATTCAAATCGAATTTTTCATAGTATTTTCATACTTCAGAATCTAATCGAATATCCGAATATATTCGAATAGTTTCAGTTTTACTATTCGATATTTGAATAATTGATTATGACGAATAGTTGGAATCCCTATTCCAGATGAATTTAATTGATTCCCTTCACCTTTAATAAAATAGAATATATTGCGAGATAACTTAGTAACCACATTTTTTAGAAAGCTCTGCAAGACCCCAATGTCTGCGCTTTTATGGTGGAGCCAATTCAGGGTGAAGCAGGAATCATTGTACCAAGAGACGGATATTTGAAGAAAGTGAGAGAGCTTTGCACCAAATATAATGTACTATGGATTGCTGACGAGGTAATGTACATTCTTAAATATATCCCGAAACCAAAATAGAAAAAAATTAAGCCATAGCTTCTTAAAGAAGCGAAACGAGTTACGTTAGCAACTACTCTTCGGGAAGACACATGTACAGATTCTGCAGATCGCCTTCGTCGGTAAAAAAGTTTATACTGGCCAATATCAATAATAATTAGTCTAAGCAAATAAAATCTATTAGCAACAAATATAGTTATGGTCCAGATTGTGCATTAAGCTCACAGTAAAGTAGACAAAAAATACAGAGAAAACGCACTCATACATTAAAGATCAAATTGATGAACATCGCTAGGGCCCGCGCACCACCAGTTTTGTTTTTACAGCCAGCCAAATATCTTCGACATTCAATAATATTCTTTTTTAAATTGTCTTTAAAAAAATGCCATAAATATGCAGTAAAGCAAATATTGAACATATTTTGTGAAATAATAAAACTGCTTAAATTTTAAAAGATATTTAAAAATAAGACATATTATTTTATGTATTTAATAAACAAATATACATATTTATATTACTCAAACCTAGCTTATTCAACGTCACGTTTTTCTTATGAACAATGACAAAATTTACGATAATGACATACATTGTAGATTTCTTTACAAATTACTAACTTTGACTCCGTGTGCTCTAATAGCGATTAAACTGTGGCTATAAAGTGTGGATTTTCTGTAATGATTATTAGATACTTCAGATCTTGCGGTTATTTGAATATCACAATAACTAAATTATTATTTTACTAATATATTGACACCGTATATAAATCGTTTCACTCAAAATTATGTTGAAATAGCGATCAAA
This sequence comes from Himalopsyche phryganea, assembly GCA_022494535.1. Classification (NCBI taxonomy): domain Eukaryota; kingdom Metazoa; phylum Arthropoda; class Insecta; order Trichoptera; family Rhyacophilidae; genus Himalopsyche; species Himalopsyche phryganea. The sequence goes on along the minus strand of JAGVSL010000119.1, from coordinate 1,282,370 downwards.
TTAAAAAAAAGAATATAACTATTTAGGTCCAAACCGGACTAGGCCGAACTGGAAAAATGCTGTGCGTTCATCACGAAGAGGTCCGTCCGGATGTGGTGGTACTAGGAAAAGCAATTTCTGGTGGTCTCTACCCAGTCTCCGTGATCCTTGCTGATGATCCAGTCATGCTGGTTATGAAGCCAGGTAAATATATAATAAATATACACGTGTCGAGCTAAAGAAATATTGATATGTAGTTTATTAAAGTAAGATTTTTACTAACAATTGTAAATAAAATAATCTCGATTTGAGGGTCAAAAAGTAATAAAACCATTACAAAGTAATTTAATTTATGTGCGCTATTATTATGCGGTAGAATATTGTGATTCAAAGACAATTTAACTTTGAGAACAAATTATTTTAATGAAATTACTGAGACATGTTTATATGCAATTTCAAGAAGGCTGCATTTGTTTGTCACACACATCAAGAAGTCTGACATTGCTTGTGTATACTTGAAAGAAAACTGTGTTTCCTTCTGGTTTCTAAAACAAAATGTACTGGGCGGACATTTTGTCATGTGACCTTTTTGTATTCGAGTACAAATTTTGACTGAAGAAAGCTAGGTGTGCTCCAAAGTGAATTTCTAGCAACGATTGAACAAAAACGAGTCTACTACTGAAACGTCAGCTCACAAGCTGCTGAATTTTTACCCCTATGATTCAACATTCATAGATTAAAAAGTCATTCTTTCAAGGAAGCTACCTTTGCTTCCGACCCCCTCATTTTCACCTCTCGATTGTAGACATTTTCAGGTACCTACAGCCCAGATGTACTAAAGTTCGTTTCGTGAATCAGACATCGAGATTCTTGAAAACGACGAAGAATCCAAGCTCTTCATGTCAGTTCATTGTCATTTTAACAGGTTGATTTTACAGGAGACTACATAGGAGCTGGATTTTAGTTTTACAGTATTCAAAGTGAAAAAATATTCTTTGTGAGAAGAAAATCTTATAAATTAAATATTGAATGTAAAATTATATTTATTTCAATGTTATACATTCCAATTCCAATTATCATGGATTGAAGCTTTATGGGCCTTTCTTTCATCAGTGAATTGAGAGTAAACAATAATGTAATAGATACTTTCATAAAAGAAAAATGGCCATCATTAATTTTGTTTTGATTTTATAATACGTCTTGTAATAATAATTAGAACAGTCAAAGATTTCCGTAATAAATTCCCAAAACTTTCCTTCATTAAATATGTACGATTGATTTTTATGCTAATGAGGATGTTTGTTGCTATTGTTTCCAGGAACTCATGGATCCACATTTGGTGGAAACCCGCTAGGGTGCAGAGTCGCAATAGCTGCCTTGGATGTTCTTATCGAAGAAAAACTTTGTGAAAACTCAGCAGCCATGGGGAAAATCCTAAGAGCCAGACTCGATAAATTGCCAAAGGATATTATAAAAGATGTCCGAGGAAAAGGATTGCTTCATGCTATTGAAATCAATACTGGTATGTATTCTAAATTGACTATTGGCTCTTCCATAGGTAAATTCGTATGATTTAGGGTATGTTTCCTTACATGGTCACAACATCTCACTGTAAATGAATCCAGACAAAATATCGCAGGTGACCTTTCGAATAATAAAATAAATTTTCTCCGTGTAATTTTTTGGCCATTTTTACACTCAATACTAGAATACTAAGTCACCTCGACGCGGCTCATCCAGGATTATATTGCAGTCACCAGCTTTCTTGCACCGATCCAAGTCATGTCATCATTTCTATGCTGCCCAAAATTTATCCAAAGGCTGTCAGCGACACCGTTCCAGGATGCCACACTGTTTAACGAAAAGCCAGGTCATAATTTTGGACGCTGTTACGCGATACGTTGTTCTCTCGCTAACATAATATTGTGAAGTCTTTATTTATTTATACTATCGCGTCAACTGTCTGTGACCTACTTTCGTCATCTCTTGCTTTGATCCATCTGTAACGCAGTGTCTGCAGAATATCGGATATCGGTTAAATATTATTTGCCAATTAATTATGCTCAGTCAATAACGTTGGCAAAAGTGACAAGCATGTTTCGCGTTAAGGAGTATTGAATTACATTTCACAATCTGCAGCGTCACGTCTCACCATACAAGTATAGGTAAATGATTCAAATCAAAATCTGTCTTATAAAGTTTTTTTTTATTTCCTACAGATGTGATCAGCGCATGGGATGTATGCCTCCATTTAAAGAATGCTGGCCTCCTAACAAAGATGACGCATGAAAAGAACTTACGACTATCACCACCCTTAATCATCACGGCAGATCAAATGAACGAAGCCATGGATGTCATGGAGACAACAATAAAAAGTCTATAGAATAAAACTATTAATTATACTTGTAAATAAAATAACATTTCATTATGCTAAGTTCTAAATATTAAGTTAATATAATTTAAAACTTCTAAAGGTGCAATATCATATAAGTATTAATCGTGAATAAGTATAAAACTTCGTAGAAAGATCTCGGAATAGAATTATATAAATAAGTCGATACGTCTTGTTTAATAAAAATGGATTTGTTTTAATTTACTTTGTAGTTTTATTTTTACAACTTGACTTAGTATCTGCCTAAATGCAATATATCAACCAATTACACATTGTTTCTTGGTGGTCGATATAGTTATAACCTGCATATTCTTTACATATCGTAGGTATTTAGAATTTAAATGAGAGTGACACATACATTTAAAAAAAAGTCAATACTACAGTGTATTATATACTCATTATTTTAGAAAGATTGAATACATTTAAGTGTCCTAGGTGATCTTCAGTGGTGTAGTGGGGCGGGGGCGCGTGGGTCGGCGCTTCCACACTTTTTCTAGATGATTAATTTTTCGTAATATAAATTTTACAAATTTTTTAGGATCCAAGAGTGTTTTTTTGAAAATATTGTTATTTTAAACCTGTAAAAAGCCTTATACGAGCACATCAGTGATGTCGTGATATCTGTTTCCATAAATTAGATAAAAAAATGATGGGATAATTTATTACCTTAAAAAAATAACCTCGACCCTCAAGCAATTCAGTGGCCACATGAATAGTTATCGGTCTCATGGGATACCTACTGGTCGTCTCATTGTTCAAGTTTGTAAAATAACTAAAATAAATAACAAATTCCTAATTTCAAATTACTTGCTTTCTGTTTTCGTGTCAAGCGGTTTGAAGTTGGTTGAATATGGTCAAAGCCTCCTATACTTTTCAAGCCACGCTGCACGGTCTCGCAACAGAGTCTCGGGCTGAAAAGCCATAGAGAAAACTCTATGGTTCCATTTAATTATCTATCACAATTCTTTCGGCTGAATTTTTGTAGGGAATGTTTATTGTGAGTTTTTTTGATTTTGTATACAGTGATAAATCAAACTTTCTGATTGTATTTCAAAACAAAACCACGAGGGAAGGAAAATAAGTAGTTGGCTCATTTATTAAATTTTATTTTACTGTAATATTTTTACACATAGATATTATAATAACAAATGCATTCACTGATTTCGATAGGTTATCAATGGGAGTTTTCAAGATGACTCATAATAATGAATTCAGATAAATTTTACTCGGCTCATGAATGGAAATTAATGATACATTTTCCAGTCATCGTCTACTTCTTGATAGAGGTTTTCTTCAATCCTATCCACTGATTAGGTCTTGTCGTTATCATCAAACTAAATTACTGCAATCTGGTGTGTTGTCTCATGATGCTTCTTGGATACAACTGGATAAAAAAATGTTTTTAAATGATATGAAACATTAAAAAATTATGGCTTACAATTAAATGCTCTTTTGTTGAGATCATATTCACTTCCATAAAAATAGTTTTCACTTATAACAAAATACATTCCACAAAAAACAAATTCTTTCACTAAAAATAAAGTGATCCCACATAATAAAATAGTTTTCATTCAATATAAATACTCACAGTTTGAAATCGATAGTTGCACGAAGCTGTAATGAAATGTCACTTATTCTTTACTACTTGCCTATATTGTCTTTGCTCCACGCATTAGAATACATTACATAAACCAAACCAGACAAATTCTAACATAACCTACTACAATTAAATTCACTTTGTTAAAAGAATCCGTGACTAAGTGGAAACTATTAAAATCAATCCAAAGTCCAAACTATCAAAATAAAAGTTCAAGTGTACCAAATGAATACTATCTAACACAAAGTGTAAATATTTATAGTCCAAAAATTATTATGCTAAGATGCTTCTCTTCGTGGTTGCTATGATACGGTTCATGCCCGACAATCGCTGAATATTTCAAACTAATATGTGCACCAACTGCAGAATGGCGAATTTGTAAGAAACGACAACTTAACTCGGCTAAACAAGTTACTGCGCAAACATCAAAGTCCATTGTTTTAGTATTACATTAGGAATCAAAAAATTACTTCGGTGTATTAGAAAAGACATTGGCTTGCCGCAATAATAATAGATATATTGAATTTACCATGTGTGAATAGAAAAAGGTAATTATGGTATTACATATATATATAAAAATAAACGTGTGTATTGAGAAGCTTTCTTATAATAATTATTAAGGCAAAATGATATCCTTATTTGTATAGCCCCTGGTGCAACATGTTAGCTCACGTGTAACCCATTTCAATTTTATTAGTAAGCTGAAATAAAAAATGTTGTGCAGCACCTGTGTACCTCATGTTTTTAAAATAACGGCATATTCTTATTAGGAATATTTATTTTTTCAGTGCAATGGACCAGAACAGCGTACAACAAAAGTCATCAGATTCGTCAGCGTTTTCATTGATATTTTCGTCTGATGAAGGACAGTGAGAATGTGCCAGTGAAAAAAAAATTCTCACTATATGTAGAGGATCTTTGATACACGGATGTCCATTCATCATGCATTTTCGTGTATCACGCTCTGTACACGCAGAGCTTTCCGAGAGATTTTCTAATTTAGAACACTTATAAAGGCGGTGGTAAGAAATTGAATTCTTGCTGTCAAATTTTTATATTTTTATGGTACGCTAGCCATCAAACCGCATCATTTCGGAGGGACACAGGACAGTTACACCGTGATTGTTAAAACTGAATTTATTGAGTTTTGAAAGTCTCCTGGGCATTTTGCTGAAATGTAGATACGCAGTTTGCTAGTTAAGTAGACAATATATTGATTGAATTTGGCATTTACTTGGTAGAATTCTATTATAATAGGATAAAATATCAAAGTATACAGTTCTGCAAAATTTTATTAGTTAGTTGATAGCTATTTCGGAGTATCGCTATACTCAGAACAATGTTTAAACTTATTTTAGCCTAGTTATATATTATACTATTAAGAAGATATATACCATCTCACTTATTCCAAAATTGAGAAGTAATTTCTCATTCATATAATGCTGTTTCGCCGATATTTATCTTGCCGATAGGTATTCTTGTGTCGTCTGGTTTGGCGACTGGATGGTAAGGGCGTTGCTAGTGTGGGTGTTGCTGGTGTGGATGTTGTTGGATGAGGTTGACGTAATGTGGCCTTTTCCTTCCTCCACATCTTGCGGATAAGATAATGTGTCGGAGTAAATTGTTCTCCTATTAGGAAAGACCTCCTCCATTTCTTCTTCAGATTTAAAATAGTGGAGGCCTTCTCCAGTCCTGGACAGCAGATTTTTAACCCTCTTAAATCTATGTTCATGAACCCTCAACTGTTGACACAAGCTGTCATTAAATTTCCCTCAAGCTTTAACACAACAGATATCTGCTCCCACAGCTGCTCTTGGCTCCGTAAGGAGTAGGAGCCCAGCTTACGCTAAGGTTCTTGTATAAATTCATAAGCAGCAGCGATGTCTGTCGATTCCAACCTGCGTAAGGTCTGACGGTAGTGGAAAAGTAAGTATACCAATTCATAATCAGTAAAAACATACACTAAATGTAAGAAAAATACGACATAATATGAAGGAGAACATAGTTTTTTCGAAATAAGAATAATATTTCGGCTAGTCCCCAATGTCTTGTTAATTTAATTGTCAAGTAATCATCACTTAAATATTTAAAAGGGTAAGTCAACAATAATAATACAACGGTAGATCATGGTTGTAAGAAGTATTATAATTCATATAACCTATAATAGGGGAACTGGATAAAAAATTAATCGCCATTGTTGCATTTGTTGACGACACTCTGTGCTTATTGAATTACAACCTTCTATGTTTACAATGGTTTTTTGGTGACAATACAAATTTGGTTCGTCTAAGTGACGCCTCATATTTTATAACAAACCACGATCCAGCCCACCTCTACTTCTACTATTAGGCGCGAAAACATATTTTTGTTTGGCATGGATAGCATGGTTATTTAGAAAACGAAAGTTAAGGAAAAATGTCCGTAACGGCGCGAAAAAGCGCAATACATGTAGATTGACTAAACTATATTTAGTCACTGAACGTTTCTAACGAAAACTTATTAAAAGCGTGGGTGGACGTTTCTATTGTACAATATATCAAGCGCGAAGATATTCGTAACGGCGCATAACAAGTTTAAACAGTTTGGAATGTACATTGGAATACAAATTTTATTAATAATTAACAGTAGTAATAACATACCTTCTATTTTCTTGAGGAGAGAATAATACTATGTTGATTGTTGTGACTTCACCGCTCGGAAGTTTGAAGTAAAAGTATAGTTCTCTATTATGGTTTGAAGTAAAATGACATTTCGAGGTTACTACTGTTGCTAGTACAAAAAAGTAATATACCAATATTTAACTTACTGGCAGCAATGCACAAATTTGAGTTTCTACCTAGTGCGCTAGTTTGCAAACGGCTTGGACCACTTTTTGGTTGAAAACTGGTTTGACGTTTGTTGCAGCCGGACGATCCTTATAATATCACGAAACTAATAACAGTGTGCGTACTATAGTATATTATCTATGGTGCGTACCTACGTGGAAAATGCAACGCTTTTAAAATAAGTGTTACCGAATGCTAAAAATGATACACAGTTATCATTAATAAAGGTTTTTACCGGGGTGACAACCCAGATTTTTCCTGGCCCCGCATCACTAGTCCTGTCCCACGAAATATCAAGCATACTTTAAGAAATGTTGGGATTTTTTTATTTGAGTCTGGCAGTCCTAAAATCGAACACAGCTGTTTATGGATGACAAAACGTCATTGGCGTATCGAGGACAACAATGATTTCATATTCATAATATTATTTTCTATTTGGTATTTATCAAATTAAAGATTTATTCAGTGGGGAATTATTAAATACTTGGTGAGTTTGATTGGGTAATTAATCCCTGCCAGAATGTGGCAATGAAATATTTACAATTCGGTTTAAATAAATTGAACCTTGACAAATAATAAGTCAATATTTTCCTTGTTACGCGCTAGTCTGTGGTTGCTATTTGAATAAAAAAAACCCAGAATAATTACAAAATCGATAGCTATCAAATTATATGTCCGATTATGATTAGGTTTGAATTGTGAATGTCACACTCAAAATTAATAAACGGGTAATTATCATTCTCACTCTTGGACAATGTCAATCAATCTACGGACAAAAATAATTCAACACAATTGCTATGAATTAATTCTGTGAAAACAAATCATACAAGTCTCGTTGCCTATGGTAGGATTATAATTCAATCGTTGATTTGACAAATTTGTAAGGTTCTTTAGAGTACAATTAAATAAAAATGATACTGAAGAATTTTGCTAATTATGTAGGTGTATCATAGAATGCTGATTATTTTTTAAGAAAAGGCATCTGAAATATATTCTAGATAATACACAATTACATTTATCTTTAGTTGGTCATTCAGCACAGCATCAGTCAATCATAAAATTACAATTGGTGAACCGTTTCAGAACTAGTCCTATACCTCAGTTCTAAAGTGTAACAAATCAAAAACTGCAGCTCTGATATATCAATAAATCTAAGAATAAGACCGCTGATTTATTTTTATTTTATTAATAGCAGCATTTTCTTGCATTAGGGGGTTTATAGGAGTTTCAAAATCACTTGAAAAATGGCGTGGCCGCTGAAGAGCTACGAGATGAACAGGATAGCTGCATTTTTTCATCTGGCGACATTTCTCCTCGCCTGCACTGCTCTAGCGCAGTCTGCCTGGTTCAGAGTGAGAGGGATGCAGTGCACTCCCCACTTAGCTCTCTCTCAGTTTTTTGGCTTCGGATCGGTGGGGACGACCACTGGAAATCCTGTCCCCTATAAATTCCAATATGGTAACATCGACGAAGTTATGATGCCGCCGGTGACAATATCTTATTACTACACATCCAATGCGAGTGAGTATTTTGGTGTATAATTTACAAATTTCCAATCTGCAATCTCCACATGAAATATACTAATTAAATACCTTCACATCTGATAACACTGAAAAATTTTGATCAAAAATCTGGCGCAGACTTGAAGCTGTACTTGATTACGACCAAATGTCAAGAATTCAGTGGGAAAGGACCAGGTAGCTCCTCGGCTGGGACAGATTTTGCAAATGCCTGCAACTCTCTTTGCCTCTTCTGTCGTCTCAGATGACCTTCGGCTGCTATCTATAGGATGTACTCTGCAGAACTAAAGGATGTGGGGATATCATGCGACGAAGCAAAGTGGTTAGTGGACAGCAGAGAAACCTGGAGGTGGCGCTTGGTTGCCATATGTTTCAAAGCAGAAGAAGATAATATTCTATAGTCTGTTGATAATTGTCATTACCTATTTTCACTAAACATAATAGCTATATATATATAACAGATACAATGTCTTAGAATGTGCTGATGCTTAGTAGTAGAATATTTTGTCAATAATTATTTATTCTTCTTTTCAGCTCTGGCCTGCGTCTCGAGTAGAATTGCCAGTCTCATGAGAATTATTATCCTCCTTTGCTTCATGGTGATGATATTCTCTGCGATCGGTATCTTCCTCAATGTTGCCAGTCTCAAGAACGAAACGCTGAAGATCATTCGCAGGAATGGTATTTTAAGCGTGTTTTGTGTTATGTGGGTGATAGCGATCGTCGGAGTGTGTTATTATACCACTCTGTTGATCGAAGAAGAGACCAGCGGGGGTAGTTCAATGAAGAATGTTGATGTCTCGTATGAATATGGATTCTATACGATCACAGCAGCCGGTAAGATTTAGTTTAACTCGAGATTAACTCAATGAGAAAAGATATCATTTGTGCTCCACTAGATCTTGAATGAAATGCATAATTGAAAAATATCTACGTTTGATATTTGACTTAAATGGCTATGATCTCAGAACGATTGATTGCTATATATATTGTTAGATTATTCAATAAATTCTCCCCTAAAAATAAATACAAAAAGACATTTGATTAGTGCGGTAACAAAGAAAATGTATATTTTATATATTTTTTCAGGTGTAATATCAATACTAGGAACAGCAACCAACCTCTTAAGTGCGTCATCTCCTGAACACAGCGTGCAGACCCGAAATCTCATTGACGACTGGGACGGTCTAGACTCGTTTAACATTGGACGTGCCTCATCCCGCAATAACAGAAATATTGTGATTGTAAACGCGGGAACGGGAGCCTTTGTTCCTACTCCTCCCAGAAGGGGAAGAGGAACCAGGAGTGGGAGACATCCGGGCAATAGTGTGACAAGGGCTCTCGTCGGTGACGTCTCGCCGGACGGAGACTTAGCTATGCTCACTCCGCCTCCGCCGTATACTCCGTAAGATTGGTATTTATAGATGTTTTCGTAAATTACTTGCTGATATTTTTTTGCAGTTGTCGGTCGCGCAATAGTATTCAGCTTGATTGCAAGTAAATCAAATTCAATCATATACGAAACAATCTCATTATTTAGACTCATCATCTCTCTGTCTTCCCATCGAGCATTTTATCTATGAAACAATATGTGTGAATGCCGAAATTAACATCTAATTATAAAATTAATCATTTTAAAATACATGGATTATCCAGATTATGGATGATTGAAAAAAATAATCGATCAAGTACAATGATTTTTGGATTATTATTTTATTTATTGAATTTAAACAGCTTTATATTTTGTTTTTGTTGAAATATTAAGAGCTCATCGTAGATGTTCTTTTAGTAGATTGTTTGTCAAAATAATATGGCCAAAGAAACCTTAATACGGTTGAAAGATGCATTTTCATCGGTTTGTTTTTGCTCGGTTGTAAAATCGGCCAATCAGAAATTGACATTGAAGCTTAGCTTTGTTCCTTTCCCACCAAAATTATTGGGCTGTTTTATATCAAGATTTGTAAAATATCAAAAAGTCTTCTTTATTATTTCAGCGACATGGAGATTTGACAGATTTAAATATGGTGTATTTATTTCTGTATCTCAAAATAAAATCGATTTAGCACACAGCAATACAAGTATCAATTTACTTCTGTCAAAATTCTATGACAATGTTGCCAGTCTTATTTTATTAAAAATTCGTGTACATATTAATTTTTGAACCCCGGTTTTACTATTGGCACTTGTTACATGTAATATTTATTGGTTTAAATGTGCCAGTTTAACATAGGTGGAGTATTATATGTAACACAAAACATTTTAACGCTAACAATGTGAAACTGTTTCCAAAATATTAAGTTGAAAGAAATAGTCGTTGAAATTCAAATAGATTAAAGAATTTCTTCAGACCACGACTTTTGCTAACCTGTGACTGTTGGTAGTTAGAGATGGGGTTATCTGGGCTTGCCTGCACATGAGACCTTAAAAAAGATTCACTAACTTTAAAGCTGCATACTTGTGTGCTCCCTGGTGATTCTGAGACCCGTGGACTCTGGGAATGGAGGTTATAGAGAATAACACTCCAACTGGTCAAAGACTACTCCAAAGTGTGGAAAGAATGATGAATCATATCTCTACCTGCAGATATTTTAGAACTTCTTCTGTGGAATATAAAAAAAGTGATTATATACGAGAAAGACGGCTAATCTTGTTAAAGCCATTAATAATGTAATATAATTAATTTAGATCTTTCATGACCTGTATCGTTTTATAATCAGATTGAGGATCGGCTATAATTTCATCTACATATCGATTGTAATTATTTTCTTGCGAAACTATCTTAAAAAATTAAGGAGATATCACATAAATTTATTCACTTTCAATAAACAAGATTATGAAAGCTGCAAAATGTCTGCATCCAAGGTTGGCGAGGGATAGTGGTATACAATGTACACCATTGCAGAAAAAAAACAGTTCCCCCTATCAACACAGTAATTGATTAGCAGAGATTACAGCAGCCCGTTATATGTGGCTGTGAATCACATTTCCTGCTTACAAGGTGTTGTATTCCAAATAGTTGGCATCACTGTTTTATATTGTTACTGTTAGAATATTTAGTAAAATGTTCGTATCTACTTTACATATCGTACTTATGGGGAATGAGCATTAAAAAATAAAAGGAAAAGATTTAAATCGATAATGTTTGTTAAAATAATATATTTACAAAATAGCTTGGATAGTGAGAGTAAACGTATATTAGTTGTAAGTCACAAATGTATAGTAATATATTTTTCCAATTAGCACAAGAGCTGCCGGTTAAAATGTAGAATAGTTATTTTTGATATAGAATAAATAAATTAATGCCTATAGTATGAGTTTTAAAAGGTTGCGTGTGTCATAGTGTAATTAAAAAATATCGTATGCTGAAATTAAAATATTTGAAGGCATTGTTGAAATAATACTGTGCGGTAAATCGGGTATGTTCTTATTGTCTGTTTATCACATTGCTTTGGTTCCGTTTGTTCAATCACATTAAGTTTTTTAGCACAGCACAGTAATTTTGTGTTGAAGTTTTATGCAAAATTAATGGGCTTAATTTCGTTATTCATTCATTTCTATTATTTTGTTGTATATATGTAGAAGTATATTTAACTAGAAACAAGGCATTAAATGCGAAAATGTCTTTTATGTTATGTATATAATAATATTCACATATCTATTATAGTTCTCATAAATAAATCATCAAACGGAAATTAAATGTATGATATCAAGGAAGGGAAGAGGATCTTATTTAATGTGACGATAGAGATTGGTGGTTTGTAGGAAATGTGACATCATAAAACTAGTATATCGACTGTTATTTGGCCAATTGATGTAACCCTCAAAAAATACAAAAATGAGTTAATGATTGGAACTTGTATTAGAGACAACAGGGCAGGTCTCGGCCAAATGATGTTCATAAGAAAAATAAATTGACCAATTTTTTGGAAGGAAAGCATCATTTTACATTGGTTTTGAGTTTGAAAATTCTGAGCTGGCCACTTGAAGTAAGCCACTATTATATTGAAAATCCCTATGTATAATCCTGTATCTGCAAACATGAGAATTTACAGGAGTGCATTTCAAAGATTCATAACGTAACTCACCATATTATGTTTTCCATAAAAACAGTTTTTACTGTATCCTGAACAATTTCAATTTCGAGGGTTACATCAATTGACCAAAACACCGCCGATGTATAAAGTCATATTTTCTGAAACTGTAATCACATAAAATGAAACTGTTATTTTCTGTATAATCAATGTCGTCGACGACTGATTGACAATTTAAAAATGAAATAAGTTCAAAAAAGTGATGGATGGAGGTGGTTGAAAGATTACTGTAAAAGGACATACCTGAAGTGATAGTTTAAATATAAATTTTTCTTGTAGTGAAATCAAAGGGGTGTGCATACTATCAGTATTGTTAAAGCATCGTTTTCAAATATTAATGTATTATAAAAATCTAGTTGCGGTTTATCTCATCAAATATGGCCATGTAATAGGATTAATGCAACTCTATTGTAATTTGAAAAACACTCATCAGAGAATAATATATTATAATACATATGTATTAGTAGAAATTCATAGTTGAGCAATTTTTGTTTATGTGGGAGAGACTAAATCAACTACTTAGTACTAATTTTCAGTAAAAAGAGAACATAAGGTCTGATTCACTAAACAAAGAATTCTTGTACCTTTTAAACCAAATGGTAAAATTATGACTAAGTACTTCTGAAGTTTTTCTTAACTAAAAAGAAAAAAAACTGAAATTTCTATAATTTAAGACATCAACTGAGGGTGCTTGATGGAATTTCAAATTTGGATTATTGAGATTTTGTACACTTCCATGTATTATGTAAGTTCGAGTCCATTCGTGTGCTCGAATGCCTGAAGATGCCGAAAGGCGAAACCCGGGTCGTAAGTGACAAAATACATGTGTACAAAATCTCAATAATCCAAATTTGAAATTTCTACTTATAATTTTCCATATACTTAAATAATTAAATTCATGGGCCTTGTTGCAATACAAATCTTGAGGGTTTGAAGGATCCCAACAGCTCAAGTATTATTATGTTGGGTCTAAATCACTGTAATTATGTAGACATCTTTTTATTACGACGGTAGTAAACTTGGAGGCTGAGGTAAAAACAACGATGTGTCTACTGGAAAGATTGCAGGGGGAGGTGTTCACGAATTGTAGTTACGCCAACGTACTCAGCCTTTCAGTACAATTTTTGATTGATCCTGAAGATAGGATACAACATATGAATGGAAAATAATATATATAAAATAAACTACTTTTAATTAAATTGATTTACTTCTCGACTCACTTGCTAAATGCAAGCTGGGTTTGGAATTTAATGATGTTGCACTGATCCTACGTTAAGAAGCCATTAGTGTTTTATATAGCGCTAACAAGCTGTTAAGCTGTAAAAGTTAGTTGATTATTATTTTTTTTACATCAGTATACAAAATGATTTGAAATGTTTGCATCGTATCTATATCCCACTATTTTATAATAAATATAACATTCATCAATCGCTTTTAGCTCTCTGTTTAAGAATCTCAAAAAGTTTTATGTTGAAATAAATATTTTCACTGACAGTTCTAATGCAATATTTCAAAAAAAGAATTTTGTTTTGTTTTCAAATCCTTTGTGATAATTTTTTTTTTTAATATTGTGGCTATTATGTATGTTTATAATGTGCTTACTTGTGACTAATTCGATAATAATATTAATTAGCGTAGCTTACCTCACATTGGATGGTTTGAATCAAATATCAAAGCTATTTTTCTACAAAATGATAATTTGGGACCATTTTAAGATTTTTTTGGAAGCTATAGTAATTTTTAGAAAACATTTTTTTAAATTTCTCTGTTTATTTTGAATGCAGCATATGGTATATGTTGTATATACTATCCAATTTTAATTCAGTAGCAATAAACTATACAGCCTTTCAAAGCAAAAAATTTTTATTTACGATTTAACTGTTATATTTCTGTAGAATAATCAATATTAAAATAAGTCTATGGAATTAGGAAGATTAAGCATAACACACTTGAGACAAACCGTTATTTGCTGAGGGATAAGATGTAGCGGAAGATATCAGGGCAAGAACCACCTTTCATCAGTTCTGTGTTGTATTTTTGCCGCGAATAGTATTTGCTTTTGCATTGTATGCTTAAATTTTACATGTTTCACATCACATTCGGTACAAAAGAATTACGCCTTTTTAATCATAAACTAAATCTTCGGAAATACTTGGTCATTCCTGTTAACGCTTTCTTGCCTTGGGTTCTTCAACTAGAATGATACTGCTTGTCCTCTGGAAAATATTGTCTGACTCTTATACGTAAGTTTTCAGCAGTTTATATACAAATTTATTTATGTTTCAGGCAAAATCTTGAGCTTGAAAATATATACACGAGGAAATAAAATCATTTATCAAACAATATTAATTTAAAATTTACGGATACTACTTCTGTATATTGTTTGCTGTGCTGAATGTTTAAGTTTTGTTATTAATACGCCAAAATATTATTTATAAATAATTGTATATATGGTAAATTTAGTTTTAAGGCGACAGGCTTGAACAGGCTTGTTTGAAACTTACCTAGATATATTTTTTGCTCCCTGTGGCGGGCGACATAAATGGAGAAATATATCATTAATTCTTACAAATAAATGTATTAATCGAAACAAAATGACTTGTTTTTTATTATCATCATATTTTTAGTGTTGCTGTTTGTTAGCACAAGTATGCTATTCAATATTAGTGATGCAAGGTTCGAATTGCTTTCTGGGATATTTGCTTTTTTCTTCTAGTCCTTCCTCTACTATTTGAAATTGGGGTTTAAAGCAATCGAAAAAAATTGTAATCTTGAGAATAAAATCCATAAGATTTCAAAATGTTGTGAATGATTTTTTAAAGTAAAACAAATCCTGAAAAAGAAAATTTTTATTTAAAAATAATTCAAAATAAAATATTGTATTATCACATAAATTCATCAAAACACAAGTAATCTTAGCACTGCCTCATAAGGGGTTTATTTTTAAATAAAACATGTCAAATAATAATTCATGTTACAGTGAGATAAGTATGTGGTCAAAATTCAAAATGTCTTTTAAAAATTATTTAATGTTTTTGTTGTGACAATAAATGATCACTGGATTTCGTAAAATATCGTTTTCTCAATGTAACAATTCACAGAAGTGGTCGGCAAACTTTTCAGATTAAGGTGCTACTCTTGGATGTTTTAATAACAGATTTAGAAATGGAGCATTGTAAAACGTTTACAGCCTTGGGCAATTTGAAAGGTGTTCTGCCAGATGATATTAAAATGAATAGTAATGATTAGAAATTCAGGTGATTTATATCTTCTTTCGTTTATTTTATAGGAGTAGCTTACATTATATTTATGACATTTTCAGAAAGGTGACATATAACTGACAGATTAATTTTTTCCTGCGTAATGTCAGAAAAAAATTACATTATCAAATTTTTATTTGTGTAATATCCAATATCTTACCTGATTGGTCACCAAATGTTTTGCAATTGACTAGTTGACCACGGTTTGCCGACCATTAAGTAACAGCAGCGAGTTTTTCTCTTTGGTTGTGTTAGTGTTGTATAGAAACTGCAGGCACAACATTTTTTTTATGTCGAAAAAGTTTTAAAATTATGATTAATATATTATGTCAAATAAGTAAAATGTAAAAGTATACAATAATATGACTAAATACTAAGGAATAAAACACAGCACAGATAAAATTATTATGGTATACTTTGGATGTTGGTGAAATTCCACAGAGTATAATTACATAGGGCGAGTGTTACTAAAGTCAGCCGTCGCCAGTGGTCAGCCTTTTGAACTTAAAACTTAAATAATAGTGGATACCTTAAAAAAAACAGATTTTTTAAAATTCGTGTAGGTAGTCTTGCCACTTGCCAATGTATATCTGCACTATACTGACCTATATGATGCAATACGTAGTTAAAAAAATGCACATTTCTACTTCGCAAGTCTCGATAAATTCATCTTGTATGCGGATCGCTTACAAAATATACTTTAAATTGTCATGTTTTGCATTATTATGTTTTTTATTGTTCTGTCTAGTATCAGTAAATTATTTCGCGATATTCATGAAGTTTCATAGTTATGGTTGAACACTGGGCAACGAAAGGCCGACCATTGGATATTGGGGGCCGACCACTGGGAGAATTGGCATTTTTTTGTAAACTTCTATTATTTTATTTTTAGTTGGTTACATTACTTCATCCCTGTTTAATGGAATAACAGAGAAAAAAAATTGTGTTTATCATTCATATTCATTGAATCAAAATCCGTTTTGAAAGTACAACTGTTGCTTACTGGCCGACCACTGGCGAAATGACCCTACGGTTGAAAAATATGGCTAGAACACTCAGCGGAAAATGATAAGTCTAAAAATATTATGAGATTTTTGGTATATGTCAACCAATTGTTGATTTTTTTGATTGTTTAATTTGCATAAGAAGTTTCCCACTTAAAAGATTGTATAACTTTAAATTGTGTTGATAACCCTTTGCACCCGTAAGACCACTATGTCAGCCTGACACAATAATATAATAACCAGCATGACGAATTATTAGAGATTTTTTTAAAGTGATTAGAAAACTATGAAATGATGCAGAACACAACCTCTTTGTATAATATATCTTTTAGTCATGTTTCATCTAGTGATGATATATAATGTATGTATTCTTGGTTTTCATTAAAGCTGACATTTTTTGATATTGTAGAGCAGAGGTAAAAATCTGCTTATTTCTATGTTTGCTCTGATATGTCACATGGAGCGATAAAGATAGATAATTGTGTTTTATTATGAGAACCAAATTAAAAATACAGAATATGCAAAGATGATTGGTATGTAATTAATTTTTTTGAATGCTTAATAAATTTTAATGTCATGGAGGCCAGTGTTGAAGAGTTGAATAATAAGGAGTCCAGAGGTCAAAGGGTTAAAACATAATAATGGGACTAAAATTAAATTATAATTATGGTAAAGCGTTTGCAGACGATCAGACTGAATTTTAATACGATTTAACGCAAAAATAAAATACGGAATGATTACCATTCAATCTAATGCAATCTAAAGTTTTTAGAGTATATTTATAACAAGGACGAAAGACAACTGTAAGATATAATTGAATTTATAAAATAATTGCTCACTACACCTGCTATTGAAAAGAAATCAAAGTTTTCGATGATCCACACAAAAGATTTATTATAGTTAGACATTTTATTTTTCTATGACACATTATTTTGTGTATGGTTTCACAAAAAATGCTACATTGAACCTAATTTTTCATGTCCAGTTGAACAAAAATGGGATGTTATCGCACTGATATTTCATTGTTGTCTGTTAAATCTAAAACCTGACAGCAAAAGATAAAATAAAATCTAAACATTAGAATCTGTGCCAATATGCCCACACAATGTCGATAGCCATATATTGATATAGTTTAGTTGCAACCGTTTGAATGCCTAAAAAAGTTGTTTGTTTTACATATAACCGTCTAAAATTATGATATCCAATTGAAATTGAATAACATACATATTTGATGATACAGAACAAAAATAAAGAGGTATCAGAATCGTTTGACATTCAAACAATGGTTGTCATATGAAAAATGTCTGCTTATATGATATACATTTGATATAGATATAGCCATAGACAACGGATGTATATAATGCTTTCTTGACACAGATTCTAAATGGCACCAATACACACTAACTAGCACACAACAATAATGGTGTAACCCAACTGTAGCAGTGATAAAAATATAATATTGAAAAATTGTATTTGGTAGCTAATAACAATATTTTAGTAGTTATAATTATATGATTAATGCAACATTTAAATATTTCATAATATATAATACGGTGGTGAAATTAAATAATGGTTTTAATGGAGCCTTAATGTGTACACCATGGGTTCTCAATCAGTCAGTTTCGGAGTATAAGATAGTCGATTGGAATGATTTATGAATTTAAAAGTAAATATTGATTTCAATATTTCCATTTTTTTAAAAATAGTGCCCACTTGCAATGTAGAGTATATGGAATAGTTTTTACGTAAGCCACTTATGAGAAGGATAATTTTTTATAACTAGCAGTTGGCTAATTACTATTTGTATTGCATTTTCAGGATTAGATAGGGTGGGTGAGAAGTGAAAACGTTCATGCCATTAAATCAATAAACCACAGGCCAAGCCATAGACTATGCAACCAAGTTTATGGAGATTTTGATATTGACTCTTTTAAATGCAGTACATTTCCTTTAAAAATGATTATAAAAAGTGGGTGTTCTAGTATTAAAAACAAGGACCGCATTTTAGGTTTGGAATATTAGCGACAGATTTTTAAAAATAATAAAATACCAAGTGTTGAGTTCAAATATGGATGTTGATTGCCACGCAAATTGAGGTAAAAAAGTAACTGCTTAACTGAAATGGATTGAGCGCCCTTGATGTAACATCTTGGAGCAGAAATTTCAAATCGATTGTTATACGTTTCTGATACTTAATTAAACGCTATATCACCAGTTGGATGTGTGCAAGAATAGATTGTGACATTTTATTATTTTATCACCGTTGTCAAAACATATCCTGTTTAAAGCAACTTAACGTATCGTCTAACATTACCGTAAGGCATCTCACTACTTGAAGTAACGCCGCCAACAGTAAAGACAGCGACAGGCTGACCAATTTTTTATTTTGCGTAGCTACGGCGCCGGCTCTACTGCTCCGACGTGGGATATGGCTTCTTTTAATACTGCCGTTGTGATTTGTGTGTTCTCTACTGTTATTTGACAAGACGTGTCTTTCGTTTTGGGTTAATAAAGCATCACATTCGATATCCAACAGTTCTTCCAGCTTAACATCACACTTCTCAAAGTTAAAATTAGCACTCTGTTGAGAATTTTCTATCACGGAATCGTTGAAGTCTAATTTGGATTCTTGAGTGGTGGGTGTTTCGCACGCCTCAAGAGGCAAACAATTCTCCGACGAAGCTAGGCACACATTTTTTATTATCTTACTGACGTTTCCGTTCACAGCACCGTTACACGGAGAGGGATGAATATCTACAGTCACGTCTAGCCGATCTAGTGACTCCAAACTTCGACATATAGAAAATCCTTGAATTTTCCCGAGAGAATTCGTTATAATATTAATATTCGATTCGAGATCTGACATATCCGATTCATAAAAATATCGCTTTAAACTGATTTTACTATCTAGAGACGACCTCCGATTGTTACTGAACTGTTTGCAACCGTTTCCCAAAAATTCGGTCGATTTAAACGAGTCTCTATCGTTATTTAAAACTGAATCGACACTGGAAGACCTTTTCAGATCGGAACTGAACCGCACCGCACTGTCGTACGTCATCACATCGGCGACGCCGCTATTTTCAAAGCTACCGTAATTTGGATTTTGATTTAACGAATTGAGTCTCTGCGAAAGGCTGTTTAACGACGGTCGTATTTGCCGGTACTTGATAAGGTGTCGGAGAATTTGCTGGGTCTTGGCGAGGGCTTCTTGTAATCATTTGGCCATCACCATTACGTCTTCCGGGCTGACATCCGTGGCGTCAATGTTGAGTGGTTCTGTTGCAAGGAGGAGTGTGGAGTCGCGAAGGAAACAGAGCTGAAAAAATGGATGCAATTAAGCAATAATAATATTTGTGGTTTGTTACTATAAAGATTGGCCAGTGCTTGCCCACTGATAGTAAATTACTCTCAAGATTTTGAGAGGTTGTTAAAAAAAATGATTAACTCTATAGCTACAGTACACTGTAAACTTTAATGTTTTATATGAAAGACATAGGTTGTAAAGCTTTCAGCACATCTGTCTGGGACTTTTGCTCAACACTTGATCTCTCACACACATTATCTCTGTCTGCGAATCATGCATCCTGCGCTTCAGGATCAGGCAGACAGATAAATCAAGACAAATATACTATACATTAATATCACATTTGCACAATTTTTTTTGAATAGTGACCAACTCATAAAACAGCTAAGTGAGAAACATCCGACCCCATATCAGATTTGTATAAAATGTAGATTTAATATATTTTCAAAAATAATTTCACCTTCCAAAGATTCAGGCTAGACATATTTACTGCTAATTGCTACTGTAACTTCTGCTAAAATGGGGGCTTACGAATGACAAATTTGGCCATTATTTTTATTTTGTCTTGTTATAAGTATGGCAGTTTGAAGATAACAATCATAAACCAGTTTTACCAGTAGCACTGAATTATCAACTTGTGATAATAAAGTACTATTTCATTTCAAATCATTTGAAAGGGTAGTGTGTTTTCATCAAGAAATATAAGAGTAGTCTGAAAAGTGCTGTAGTAATGAGGATTGGCAAAATACTTTTAAGGTGTTAACTATCAATTCTTGGTGGAAAGACATTATATTTTAAAAAATAAAACACAATTCGTTTGTACTACTTCCAACTCAGTTGATAATGCTAGTGATGAGCGAAACTGGTCCTGATCATTATAAATATGTGGAAGTAGTACAAACGAATTGTGTTTTATTTTTTAAAATATTAGCAAAATAGGTAGATATATATTGATTTTTATATTCAATATAACCATAAATAATATACCAACCTTTGGATGATCCAAACTGAGATTCCTGAAGTCTTCGGAGAATGAGAGGATATAAAAACAGAATGAAATGGCCACTACCCATTCGGAAGCGGTGGAAGCGACGTGGTAATGCCATCCTCCGTCACTCGGGTACCATTTGCGAGGATTTTTACCTGAAACAGTGCGATTTATGATTTAAATTTCATGTTTTTTTATTAATGTGAGATATTATTATTTAAAGAATACAATTTCCAAGGTTTTGATATGATTCAGGAGACCAATGCTCAATGTTTTATTTTTAATTTGCAACTATAATCACTTTATTGGTAGTCCCAAATTGATGGCCAACAAATACAAGTAATTGTAAATTAGTATCGTTCGACGTAACGAATTTATTTACCAATGTACCGACAAATGAGTGTAAAAGTATTGTCAATGAAATGTTAACTTTTTCGGATATTGACAGCAACGCCGTTAAAGAAATGCTTAGACTTTTTAACATTTGAATAGATCAAAATTATTTTCAGTTTAATGGAAAAATTTATAAACAGTCTATAGGTTTACCCATGGGGGCCCAATTGCTTGCGGATATTTTCATGGATTATTTCGAAAATAATCTGTTTAAATCAAAATATCCCTTAATCAAAAACATTTTAAAATGGTATCGTTATGTCGGCGATATCTTTTGCATTTGGACAGGCACGGACAGACAACTTAACACCTTCCTGCAGCATATTAACTTGATACACAAAGACATTAAATTCACTTTAGAAGTCGAACATCAAAAAATTTTAAATTCATATGTTAGACCGGCCTTCTATTGCAAAAATTCGTTGGGCAAATTACTTATTAACAATAAAGATAGAGTCCACTTTAAGAACAAATCTGGCATTTACAAATTACAATGCAGCGATTGCCAACATTTCTATGTGGTTAAAACCACATGTACATTAAATATAAGAGTATCAGAACATTTAGCTGCATTTAGATTAAAAAAAGATGCTTCGACATTCGCAAATTACCTGTTATTGGAGAACCATACGTTCAATGCGGATGATGGGGTTAAATTGTTGCATCAAAACATGGGGGATCATACATTATTTTATCAAGAAATTTTGGAAATCAATAGAGCCCAGTTAAATTCCTTGCCAATTCTGAACGAACAGCTGAATCTTCCAAACTCCTCGTTGCTGTATCCTATACGTTGAATCACGTAACAGAAGTCACTAAATGTGGAATGATTGGATATATTTATCCTTTTGTCGAATTGCATCCCGTCGAAACCCACATTGCTATTATAATTGTAAAATCACTGGTAATTCTAATATTAGTCGGAAAGCGGCAATTTGCCACTATGTTAATGCGTTGTTTACAAAATAAGGATTAAGGCGATTCTCGAAATTTTAACTCAGGTATCAGTGTGGATCCTAGACTTATAATATTTTATCTCGTAAATAGCATTTGTCATATTTGCATCTTCTATATAAACGTTAGACACTGTTTACTATCTGTCAATTCGAGTCCATTTGTGCGCTCGAATGCCTGAAGATGCCGAAAGGCGAAACTCGGGCCGTTAGTGACAAAATACATGGAAGTGTACAAAATCTCAATAATTCAAATTTGAAATTAGAATTTGCTATTTATAGAAAACCTACGTATACCGACGTGGTTATTCCTGCGGAGTCATTGCATCCGTGGTCACAAAAACTTTCATCATTTCGCTCGATGATAAATAGACTAATTAACATCCCCTTCACCCAGATAAATTTTGAAATAGAATTAAATACCATAAAGCAAATTGTCTTCAATAACGGTTATAGCACCGAGTTAGTTAATAATATATGAAAACGAAAACAATCAAATCAATTAATACTACATTATCTTTATAAAGACCAAACACATGATAGAACTTTTAGCTGGCGTAGAATCATTTATTTTGGAGAGACATTAAAAATGTCAAAGCTGTTACCGGATAACTTGCAGGCAGCTTTTTATACAGTTAACAATTTAGGTAAAATCTTATTCAGCAAAAAAGATAGAATCATTGTCACAGTGTGGAATATACCGCTCTCTTGTGAAGACTGTCAAGCTTCCTATATAGGACAGACGGGTAGAAGCTTTAATATTAGAGTTAATGAACATATAAGATTTCTCAAAAGTAAAAAAATTTCAGAGTTTGCAAATCATTTAATTGAAAATGATCATACTTTTAATAAAAATAATAACGTAGAAATACTCCATCGTGTAAATAAAAATATTAAAATGAATAGCTTAGAATTTTTAGAAATCAATAAAACCATTAACAGTAATGGAGGATTAGTAAATAACATTTTAAGCAGAACAGGCGGCTCGCCATTATTAAATTTATTCCCCTTGGGTTTTTCACATCCAGGTGTCAGTAATTGATTTGTATATACCGTAACAGTTTTTTTACCTTACCCCCCCTCCCCACGTCCAGTAGAATGTAATAAAACCTACCCCCACCGTTTTAAGAATAAAATCATCGTTTACCTTAGAAGTAAATAACCATACGATACGAAGTAAATAACCATACGATACGGTTAGTCTGAAGATGCTTCTTAAAGAGGCGAAACGCGACACGTTAGTGATAAACCAAGTGGAATAACTAAGTTATCAATTTTTAATTTAATTTTTAATATAAAAATATTAAAAATGAACTTCCACAAAATTACCGCCGAATCTATAGAAAATATGGAATAACATAATATCTATTCTCAATTTGATTGATTAACAAGGTGTTTTATGTAACATAATATTGGTTAAAGTTTTTGAGGTTGCACGAGTGTGACAGGAGCTGAATAGTATCGTAGAAAACTTCATGTATATATGTGGTATCACCAACATTACTTGGCCGCGGCCGAATTTGGAACTAAAATTGTCTATCTAGAATACATTTCTTCAATTGCCATTTCATGCAAAATAAATATCTCGAAAATTCGTGTCTACTTTTGGTAAACTTTGCAAATTTCATCAGTATTTTTTTTCAAAATATAGTATTGTTTTTACGTTAAGATAGTGTTGTACTAAATTATCAATTGTATTTTATTTGCAGAAGTATTTTTTTATGTAAAGATAATGTTATACTATCAATTATTATTCTTGTTGATTTATAAATACTATTGTTTGCGCGTGTAAAAATATCAAAAAAAGTAACAATATTTTTCTAATTAAGTAGTTTACCTTAACAATGATACTAGACTTTTTGAGTAATGCAGATTTATTGATTGAATTGGGATTTATTTGGTAGAACTTCATTATAATAGGATAAAATATTAAAGTATTTAGTTCTACTTGGTAGAACTAAATACTTTAATATTTTATCCTATTTTAATGCTAATTTCTTTTGTTAGAATGAGAAGTAACTAAATTTCGTCTTTATATTGTAAGAATGTAAAATGAATTTCAATATCAATATAAACAGATTCCAGCTAAATAGATTAAAATAGGATCTTTCCGTAAAGTTTGGTGACGTGCATTTAGAACAGTTTTGTTATTAAAAATACAGTAGAAATAAGTGGCATCGGCGATGTCAAGTAGTTCAAAACGAATCCTTGGGATTCAAGGGAGGTAATATGAAAAGTTTGTTAGATCTGCGAACGTGAAAGATCTTGTAAAGAACTAATTATTTCAATGACTAAAATTGCGGAGCACACGCAGCCATGACACTTTTTAAAAATTTTCAGTGTTGCCAAGTTACTCATTATTAAATACTTCTGTATTTTTTATATAGACTTTTGTATATTTTTTTGAATATTCTATAGATACATCTTTACTTTGTGAAAAATCATTTTCAATATAAAATTAAAATTGACAACGTTGGCATTACATTTTTTTTAAGCAATCTAAATTTTCACGCGTTTTATGAAAGCACATATATAAGATAGGGTTTAAGCACCGGTATGGAAAGTTTTATAAATAGATTTTTAAATCGATTTGTGAATTTCTGTTAGTAGGCATGAATGTTGGTGATGTCTAAATTTCCCTCCCACCCATCCGATCCTAAAAACGAGGTGTACCGAGAGCGATTAGTTAACCACTAGTCCTGTTCTAGCCCTATCCTTCTATCCCTACTATCGTCAAAAAAGAGAGGTTGAACAACTGAGTAACAAGCAGTTTTCGTAGAAACAAAAACTTCTGTGGAGATATCTCCATTAGGAGGCCAAATGCTCCACATTGCAAGCGAACATAGTAAAAAAAAAACTTTTATTTTTAAAATTGTATTTCCATTTCATTATAAGTTCTACTGTATTAGTAAAAATATATTGATATAAAGCATTTTTCATTTATATCTTTGAAATTTGTTAATAAAAAAATAATTTTGTTTGAGTATGGCAACATTCCTAACGCGATAGTGGCGTCCTCACTAGCGGAGAGAATATTTTCCTGAAAAAGATAGCATACTCAAAATTTCAAAAAATGGACGTCAGTCTTCGATGGAGCAGTCGATATAACCTCATAACACAAGAATAATCTATGGCCATCTCATCTAAGATAAAAGCTCAATTATTGTTACCAGTCTGAACTGGCAACCTTTTAATACCTTTTAAATTTGATTAGCGAGAATATTTGGCATGTTAACATACTCAAAGCAGCAGAAGAATCAATGTGGAAATAAATGAATATTCTTACCTTGAAAGTATACATGAGACATGATTCCTGTGATCAGCAGAATGAAGAAGAAGACAGTGCATATAACGGACAGCGCTAATCTCATGTAAACAACATTACGATTATTTAGCACTGGGTATAAGGCGTGGGATACTATTGCCTGAAAAAATATGCATAATATGTTTGTCAAATTAAATTTTCATAGAAGAATTTTGATTCATGGGTGTTTCTATTGATATTAACTTGTTAAGGATTCATCATTTGTATAGTCCAATGGATTTTTTTAGTCAAAAAGACTATCAAATTTTAGTAAGCTGAATCAAAAATCACTATGTCACAATTATGAATTTAGACCTAAATTACCAAATCTGGTTGTAAGAAGAAACAGACACGAGACAGCAGCGGTTTCTGGATATACGGTTTTTCGTGCAATCCCACTCCGATCAGATAATCAGGACTCTAATGAGACTAATTTTTTACTGTTATTTATATAAATTTGTATCCAGGGTGTAGGTTTTATTTCCTGTCCTCACCACTATTCATAAGAATTTTATCGAACAATTGTCTAATCCGAAATTCATGCTTTCATTATGATCTATTTGAAATTGGAAGTTGATTTATTGACTCTAACCCAGTCTTCGATCATTACTATTAAAATAATCTGTGTTGCGCCATGTGGGCAACTGCCAAATTATATATTTATTGAATTAATATTACATAGTCTGTGTCACATTATCAATAATGTGAAAGTGGAATGGAATATAAGGTGGCGGTGGGTATAGCGTTTTATATTTCTGTGAAGATAAAGTTTCTGGTCATATAGAATGCTTTCTACTATGTGATAATTTTGACAACCAGTTGATTGATTTTGATATTTTTTTTTGAAATTTAGTTCGTAAAACAAAGGAACCATTTAAAAAGTAGCGACAATTTCAAAAACAGAAAGATTTTTTTACAAATGGCATACTTACTTGAATCCAAAAGTACACAGTGCCAAGTCCGAAACACATAAACGCGCCCGTATAGTGGACATATTTAACATTGGTTTCCTGGAATGAAATATAAAACAAAAACTTCTGAAATATGTTAACGAATAAGGTCAGACTCATACGATTTGAGTAATCCGCATATAATTGCTATTAATTTAGGTATTCCGACCAAGGACTGTCGAATATATTTAAATGTAAACAAATGATTAGTTTTGTTTACATTTACATAATATTTACTAGCTTATGTTGGCAACAGTCTTTTCACGACTTATACGATATTAAAAAGTATTTTGAGTTAAGCATGCAAAAATATTTGATATCCCACATTATTTTGAAAGATTTTAATTGGCAGGAATCATTTGCTACTTGTTTTAATAGTGTTATCAAGGCATCTTTAATAGCTTGCAATCTGGATATCGCCAGCACATGGTTTTTTTAAATGAATAAATTTAAAAATTTTATGGCTACAATGTGAGGTTTCCAGGGTGAGTGGTTATCGACGTCCACTTCTGCTGTAGTGTCAACAGGTACAAATTGCAGTATGCACGTCATGAATAGAATTTTCAATAAATTTATAGAATTGTGTTAGAAAACATTAATGTCTAAATTCCCTTCCTCCTAAAAACAGAATGTAGTGAAAGCGAAAAGCTTACTAATAGTCATGTGTTAACTCCATCCTTATATGAAAGATTTAATTTATCATACTACTTAGCTAACTCACCTAATATATTCCTTTCTTTTCTTTGTTCAGCACTTTGGATGTACAAACCAGGTATATTTGCCGGACAGATTATTTTCACAATGCTGCTTACTGTGACTCCATAGTGACAAGTAACAGCAACAACGTTGTCTCAGTGAAGGAATGATAGTTATACTTTTGTAGCATGTGGCTGAATGACTTACTGATTCACTGCACGTTTTTGTATCAGTAAATATTGTTTGCTTTTTTAATCTTTATCGCCTTCTTACATTATTTTTTCCACATGCGTACATGGCGTATTAATATTTATTTAATATATCTTAAAATTTTACATGTATATTGAATAATAAATGTGTGTAATATGAGCTCCCAGAATTTCCTAACTACTGCCTTTAGAAAATTATCTCTTTTTAATGTAACTAGCCATCATTTAATCTAATGTACCCCAAAATAAATTAGTTGATAAGGCATACTGTTTTTGAACCTTTCAATGAACTATTTTTTATTTAATTTTCAATTGTAATATTAGTAGTGATATCTGAGGACAAGGTTTGATAGCAGAAAGCAATGCTATTTCAAAGGTAACACAGAATCAAGGAATATTTTCAGATTTAACATATTTGATTTACTTAAATATTCACAACACTAAACAAGTTACCATAGTCACAAACATGTAACTGCTCATTGTACATGATTTTACTGTTTTTTTTTTAATTCTTAGGCTTCAGGTGATATACCTAGTATTTTAGGGTAAGCTGTTTAAGGGTAAATGACCGTATTCTAATTTACATTAGAGATCATGAAACAAGTGAAATTTGTACTTGTAATGAATATTCATGGCTTAAAGGAGTGTACGCTTACCTGAAAGTTGGCAACCATGCTAAGTCCCAGGCAAGAGAAAGCACCGAACCATATCGAAATGTCATTGAGTCTTTGGACCGGAGAGGATAACGGGTGGACGCATCTTAATTCTAGTATTTGCCGGTGACGTATGTACATTGTGACACCAACTAAAACAACAAAATTCAACTTGAACAATACAATCTGAAATG
The DNA here is from genome assembly GCA_022494535.1 of Himalopsyche phryganea. Lineage (NCBI taxonomy): Eukaryota > Metazoa > Arthropoda > Insecta > Trichoptera > Rhyacophilidae > Himalopsyche > Himalopsyche phryganea. Next base: position 1,254,055 of record JAGVSL010000119.1, on the reverse strand, counting down.
CCTTTGTTCAAATGACAAATAACATATCACAGCATTGTGATTGAGAAGTGCTATTGTGACTTAAAATTAAAAAATGCTGTCGAAGATAGTACTAAAATACATTAATCTTTCCATTACCAAAGTTTTTCTGTTTGGCATTATCAACAGATAGAAAAAATTGGTACTAACTTAGTCTAAGCTCATTTATCAATGGAATCAATTCATAGGTGTTGAATTTTATACGATTCTTATTATCATAAGATGGCTTTTAAGGCAGTAGACATAAAGTTGAGCTACCTAAGATTTATTCAGTGCCTTGAAGCTTTTATAATTTTTTCCACAGAAGACTTTCGTTGTAGATTGAAAATACAGCCTTCGTAAGCAATATGGCAGCTAATGGAAAGATACATATTCTGGACTGCGATTTCGGCCTTTTTTTTTACAATAATTAATGGATTATTATGCTTTGTGATTTTATATTTGTTACTCAATTTTATTACTAAATGCTTAGAATATGCCATTAGTTGGGTTGTGAGTTTACGTAGTCAAAAGGTTCTACATGACACTCAAAATCAAATGAGAATTAAATCGACTTCCACACATCAGGCAAACAAAAACATTTTGCTTTTTGATACAATAAATTGTCTTGTGATGTTAAAACATTGTTTGGGTAATATTTTGAACCACTAATTCTGCAGCTTTTAAAATTATTCCTTATAAGAATTGTTCAGAATGTATATACCTAATTCATGGATCTAATTAACTTTACTAATGGAAAGATTAACATACCCTTAGATAGATGGGGATGAAAAATAACAATGATACAGCGCTTGAATAACTAATAATTGTTCAGTTGTATTTTAAATTAAATAATTGATTCTAATAGTTGGTGACTGTCACAATATAGATTTTTGTACACGTATTCTTAATGCTAGATTTTGCATTGAAGCTTGCTTAATGTATTATCTTAATAATTATTTTATCTAAGTAATTTGTTTGAAACTAGATCCATTTTTTGTATGGTATTTTGTTCTCTGTAAATAAAAATGTTGGAATTTTAAGTTTCCGACACATTCCCATGCTATGCTGATAATAGTATTTTCAAATTGATATCCACTATGTACAACAAATAATGCATCATCTTTTTATGCTTAAGTAATGAAAGAATAGAGTGGATTAAGACTGAAATTTTCTGAAATACATATTAAATATATATCCCCTTGTTCCAAGTGAAAAGCAATACAAAAGTAATTAAGTATTGTTTAAACATTTGATATATATATAATATTCTGGATAATTACTGTTCACAGCAAATGCTTGACTTTATAGAAATGTTAAATTGATATCTATATTTTAATTATTATTCGGAGAATCAACATTGCAAAAAATTTGAGGGTAAATGAAAGTAAACATGCAGGTCATGTAAATAATTATTGCAGGTATTAACAGGTAACAATAAAACTCAGTGTATATCTAACGGCTAAACCAATCACTGCACGTTTTGCATTTTAAATATAAAAGAGATGAGAATGACTACGAACGGAGTCATAAATTTTAAGTGAATAATAAAATTATTTAAATATAAATTTGTTATTAGATTCTCATGCAGATATTGCAGTTACGATATTCGTAACATTTATTATTGAATGTATGTGAACAAGAACACAAATCTTCAAAACTAGTACGGTATAACCTCGATATAATGGACTGTCTGTTTTAGGTCGAATGTCGGTTGTATAATAAAGTAAATTTTTCAAACACTTTGTTCCATTAAGAAAATATATGATAAAATACATTTGATTAAAAAAATGATGAGCAACCTATGATCTGTGGATGGGATGTGGTTTACTTCATGCAAATTATCAGCCAAAACCTGTTAAAACTGGTATATGTATAATATTAACAGGACGTTTTTACAATATTCATATTTATTCGTTAAACTCGAAGTCTGTTACATCGAGATTTTACTGTATTTATGATTTTGCATGTTTCGAAAGACGACCCATTTTTCTAAAACTATTCTATATAAATTCAATTAGATAAACAGCGTAAGAAAAAGAGGGTACATTTATGGTGGGAATAAAACAAATCGTTCGAAAAGAACACATGTAATTTTATATCATTTAAAAATACATATATCTCTTTCACAAAACTGACAACCGAAAGTTATTCAATGACAAAGGCTATAATATGTACAAAAAATGTCATTTGGGTCATAGATTTAAGAAAAAACTTTTACCAATTTTTTATATGACAATATTTATAGTCTGTCATAGTGAAAATTCATACTGATTTCGACTAAGATGTGATAACACATAACTAGTAATTATTTATTTCTAACAAAATATGGTGTTTAATTTTATTGTTCAAATAAAAGAATAACACTGGCATTTGTTTATGTACTGAAATTTATAATAAATACTTAAAATACTATGAATAAGTAATAAAAACAAAAGAAGGAATCTTTGAAGTATTATTTTCCGATTATTATAATTGCCAAACAAATATGTATGCGGAATAATTGTAATTTATGAACAATAACATAATGAAATTACAGTATTCTTCGTTTCCATTGCAAAATCGAAATTTTTTGGGAGAGCATAAAAACAGTTTAAAAAACAAGTATGTATTACATACTCATTGCGTGTTTTTCATTTTTGTTCTATTCGATAAAACTGTTTTTATGCCCACCAAGAAAATTATTTTACAGATATACAATTTTGCAATGGAAACGACGTATTGTTTATCTGACTTTGGAAAAAATATTCAGAACAATACAAAAAAAAAAGGAAAAACAGAGATCTGTAAATCTTTGATTGAGTTTGTCAGTGGAATTCCATTACAACTAAGGGGCAATTTGCAGTATGATGCCCGTCACCAATTCCCACTTAGAAACTCCAATGAATAGGCAGAAAGACTTTCATTTAGGGCCTTTAAAATTGTCTGATGAGCGATGCTGTAGGAAGATTCAACAATTGTATTTTATGTATGCACATACACCCCAGACAAATGAGTGAATTCTTCATAAATGATGAACATAATCTTCCAAACTAAGATTTTAATATAATAGTGACCGTAATCATAACTACCATTGAGGTATAGAGTGAATCTTTCATGTACTGTGTAGGAACAAAAAAGTGATAACATTAAAAAAACAAAACAGATTAAGTATTGATATAGTCGTTATTGGAATGAAATTATTAATATTTGGCTAACTACAATTATTTCAATAACCAATCCATAGAAATAAAGTATAAATTCATTTATGCAATTCATTATAACTTTGAAGTATTCAAAATTTTACAGGAAAAACAAAAGCATATTAAGAATAATGTTCAATAATAATTAAGAATTATTGGCACGGCTATACTTTGTTACAGAATAAAGTTGATTGTTTTTTCTCTTTAATATTGTGATTGAAGTAGCATAGGAACGTAAGTTACACCCTTGAAATAATGTTTTTAATATAAATCATACAAATATTTGTCTGTGTGACTCTTTACATTTTTATCAATGGAATATCGAATTTTTGTCTTGTAAGCAAATGATGCTATTAAAGTACACACAAGGCAACGATATATACACATTGTTTATTGATTAAATTTAAGCATCAAAAATCCATATTATGCTTATGGAAACTTATATTTTAACTTTTTGCCAACATTTTGCTTGGTTTTAATGTCATTTACATGTATATTTTCAGTCACTGCTTATTTTTTAAAGTAATAACTATTATCAAAGTTGAAGTAGTTGTTTTAATAGCGTAAATTTCTATTAAATTACATTATCTTGAAAAAATGAGTTCCTAAAAATGTCCACACAGTAAAGGACTGACAATCCAACTTTAAACATGCCAAATCATTACTGATCCATAAATCTGCCAATACTTAACTAGCAAAAATGTCTGAAGCCAGATGTATTAAAACAGTCGATTTATGGTTTCATTCTATTCATTAAATTAATGTCCAGTATGAAAATTACCCATTTAAATCCGTAGATAAAACGGAATTATGCGACTTAACATCTTTTACACTCTCAATAAGCTGACGGAGATACATCAGCTTCTGATCTTGCAGCGTGGCTTGTATTTCGACATGGCGCACGACCGCTCGGGCCACTTTTAGATCCGTGCAAACCCTCATGCACTGCAAATCACCGAGGGTGTAAGCCTCGTCTGCAAATTTCTGCGCTTGTCTCTCCAGTACTTCCGCCGGCCACCCCGTGACGTGCTTCCCGAGATCGTTCGAGACGTATTTGGAGAGCGATGCGGTGAGCATCGGGCTGTCGGACCCGCTGAAGTTGCCGTACGTTCCCACGTTTTGAATACCGTCGATCTTCGACTTCAGAAGAACGTTCAGCGGCATATGTCGGTTAACGGATTCTTGGTGCATCATCATCGGAGGGCAGTGGTTGACGGAAAGCGAGTGGTTCGTCGTCGGGGTGGCGGGCAACTGGTGAGAAAGATTTCTGGGTAGAGCGCTGGCCATCGACAGCGGAGTTTGGGCCTCTTGATTTCCCGGTCTCATCCTGCAGGAAGTGTCCTGCACGGGGGTGCTTCCGCCGGAAGACGTGTCTGTATCGTGCAAAACGTGCACATCGTTATGAGAATAATGAGAGTTTCTATTGTTTCGAGAATCGTGCTGATCTCTGTAGTGGCTGTCCGAGTGATTGCCGGCGTTGTCTTTGTACCGTTTCGAGCCGTGATCGGTGTCGTGGTCTGACGATTGGTGCCTCCGCGGGTTTGGATCCACCCAGTCTACGGGCTTGTCCCACTGAGATATCCCGCAGATACTGTTATAGTAATACTTCTTTCCCGACGAGCTGACGTATTCGGTCCACACTTCGTTGGAGCTTCGACTGTTTTCTGAATTGCCATTCTCTCCCCGGCCGTGATTTCCGTGATCCCGTTTGTTTCGGTTCATTCTGTCTCTCCTGGGTGACATTACCGTTGCAAAACACAAATAGATGATATAAAAATGCACTAATTCACTAATGTCAAGAACGCTCACTAGTCAACTTGGCAACTGTCAGTCAAAAGAGCTGTTAATATCCACTGACAAAAATTGTCTATGGATAAATAAAGTATCACTATAGAACAAGGTCCATTTTGCAAGCATACAAGCTGATAATAACATTTACATCAATATTGTGACAATCATTGAACCCAACCGAAGACAAACTTATACGGTGGTCAATGAGAGCACTCCGTACTCGATGAGAAGGTTCGTCAAAGGGTTGCGTGAATGTTATCAAAGCACTTGTAAAATGATGATGATCGCCGATTGTTACAAAATTGAGTAGACGATATCACAATTGTTATTATTACTGTTCTGTTTGATCAATACGTACGTAAGACACATCCGATGTTAATTAATTGTCCAAAGAAGCAACTCTCGGGCGAGTATGTGGCGGCGTCGCTGATGTACGGAAAATCTGGCTCCACATGTTCATTTAACACGGCCCAGATGTATCTGAAAATATTTCAACAATGTTCAATATAATTGTAAATAACTATTACAATCACTCAAAATAATTATTAACAGTTATAAGAAAACTGACTGAAAAAAATTGTGCCTTAGTTGAAATTTTGCTATGTTGAATTCTAATTTTGATCATCATTGCACAGGCGGCCCCTCGACTTTCGCTATTTCACCATTACTCAGAATACAGTCGCTTCTCTCTCCTCTGTTCCCCATAACCTTCTTAAATGCGTAAACAAGTTTAGTCTTGCGTTAGGGTTTTGCCTGTTTCTTTGTTTATGCATGCCAAGACAATCAAATATCATGGGAGAATGTGATCCCGATGGAGAATGCATATCTAGGGTATAAAGTAGGGCAATTGATAAAGACAGCATGTTATAAAACTCTATCAAGAAAAGAAAAAAAGGTTGTTCTCTAACTATGTCTTGACAGGTTTATAAAGAAAATGCCTTGTTAACTTTATTATACCCATTAACACGTTGACTGCGAGTGACGCGTCGTCGTCGTCGGTAATTAGCAACTACGTGGTAATCGATAGTGCACTAATATCTAGGTGATTAGTGTAGCAGTGAATGAGTTAATAAATAAATATTTTATATTTATTTAAACACACATTTTGATGTTTTTTTTACATTGCTATACTTTCGAACATTCAGACATATTTTCAGGAATCAATTATGAATGAAAGTCGAGGGCTGCCTGTATTGTGTTTTAAATTACACCCTGAATTGACAAAAAAAACTTGAGATTCACATTGATCTATCGTGTTTCGTGCATATTCCAGGGTTGTGAGATGTTAAAATAAAATGCAATTTGGATTTAAAATGTCGAATTGAATTATTTCTCTAAAATTTCTGGTTTTAACATCCACGGTGTACAAATATATAATTTAATTTAAGACATCGACTGAGGGTGCTTGATGGAATTTCAATATTAAATTTGGATTATTGAGATTTTGTACACTTCCATGTATTTTGTCACTAACGACCCGGGTTTCGCCTTTCGGCATCTTCAGGCATTCGAGAACACGAATGGACTCGAACTGAGTCGACTTTCAGTTCGAGTCCATTCGTGTTCTCGAATGCCTGAAGATGCCGAAAGGCGAAACCCGGGTCGTTAGTGACAAAATACATGGAAGTGTACAAAATCTCAATAATCCAAATTTAGTACAAATATATGTAATAACAAATCAAAAAGTTGGTATTGATAGGCATATATAAAAAGTGAAACAAGTCGTTATGAGGAATTTCACCAAAGCATGAGAAAACGACGGCGATAGAAATACTTTGTCTCTCAGATCTGTATACACTCGTCTTCGCCACTGACACAATCTTACGCATTCATCATCTATACAATATTCACATATATTGTTTGTAATTAGTCTAAGTAATTTAAAAAGATGTCACATGGTTTGTTATTACTCCAATTCTTCTAAAAACACCGCCGCGACTCCAATCCGCAGCACTGGAATTTTTATAAAAAAATGTTAGTTTCTTGTACCCACACCAGATTACTGTAACGGCACAAAAGTCATGTAGGCATACGAGCTCCTGAGCTTGGCTGCGCTGTGTGAAGGAATACCTAGATAAAATGAATAATTGTTGGATTTTTTTTTCAGTACTGAATATCATTAACAATAGATAATTAGGCGTTTTGGAGTGTTTTCTATGGGATCACAAACCGCTAAATATGAAAAACGTGTTGAGTATTTAATAACATAATTGATATTGTAAACCCGACTGTTACTTTATGGAAATTTATTTTGAACAATAGTGCGCAAATTATTACCCGAGCACTCTTCTGCACCATTGCCATGGGAAATTGGTCAGTCATAAAAATAGCAATATCTCATAAACTAGTAAAAATATTTTGAGTAACATAAAAAGCATTACAAATTGCTTGCCCTGTGTAACTGCCAAAATGGGCATGATCAATGATGGTTCACAGGGTCATGCCAGCCTTGTGTGTTTTCTTTCTAATTTTTGAAACTGAGTCATTAAAAAAAAAGTATTATTATTTCTTGAAAAAGGAAAGTCATTCCAAAGGATGAAATGAATCGGTATTTCCACTTAGCATATGGTGTGGAAAAATTAACTATAGTATAACAAAAAAAATATCAATGCAATGAGTTGTTTAGCATACATACTCAAACAAACATAAACAAAATAAAATTACGATTCATTATCTTGAGGTTATTACTTGTGTTATCTTATACCTGTTTTGTGCAGTTGTGGATTTCTATAATCGAATTTTTCCAAAATGCCGCTAATAATAAAATTTAATTTACGAATAAAAATATGCAAATTTATCATACATAGGAATCAGGGAAACTGAAACGCGAAAAACTAATATAATATCAGTATGAAAAAGTCCACATAATATCGACGATGTTTTGGCCAATTAATGTAACCCACTAGAAAAATTGAAATTGTTCAGGAGAGTAAAAATTGTTTTTATCGAAAACATTATATGGTGAGTTGCATTATGAATCATTGAAATGTACTCTTGTAAATTCTCATGTTTGCAGATACGGGATTATACGCAGGGAGTGTCGATATAATAGTGGCATACATCAAGTTTGGTGTCAGAATGGCCAAATCACAGTCGATATGTCAAATGGCTCTTAGAGCAATCCATTCTCAGGTTGAAAAAAATATTATTAACATATTTTCGTCAACCTATAAAAATTACTTTTGGACAATTATGTGAGGGTTACTTGATCACGAATCGAAAAGGTCGGGAGCCCGTGATTTAAAAATAAAAAATTCCAATATCTTGTTTACAGCGACTGATGATGACAAAGATGACATTTACAGTATAGAGATTTGTGGTAAAATGATTCAGTATGAACGTAAATTGTACAAATTTTATACTTCCTGTCATTTACAATATTTAAAACATCGATTCAACTAAAGTAAAACGGAAAAAATTGTCAAATGCGAAATATCTTAAAACTTCCATGATGCGTAGTAAATAATGCTGTTGCGGAAATGAATGTACAATCTTTCACATTTAGGTCCAATTTAGGTTGACAAACATATGCAAATAAAAGTTAGCTTATGACTAAGCGAGTGTATACATCAAAGAGATTGTAGGTAGTAGTACTTACGTTAGTAAAAATGTTCCAGGAAATAGAATGAAACATAGCATCGGCAAAATGTGTAAGAATTCAAACCCCATTCTGTTGGTACACGAAATTGTGAAAGCAAACGATTATAATTGCGATTTGATAAAAATCTTCAGGCCATGTGATGTATTTTACGGAGTTCGCTAACGGAAATTTGTCCAGGAAGAATTTTTCAACATATGACTTGCACTAGAATCTCAACCTGTCATCGTACGTTATGAGAAGGTCGCTATTTGCAATATGGTGTTGCTATACGCGTTGTAAGTGTAAAGTCGCATCCAATATACAATTGGTATATACGATTTCTAGATATTTACTGCAATATAAACGTACATAAAATAAGTAAATATCATCAAGCATTTTTATTTAAAATGCAGGAAAATTAATCATCTTTTTTTTTTAAATCATCGTAATCCAATCTCATCGTTGTAAGGATACTTAATCACATTGGTTAATCGTCGATGTTCTGGAAGAAGACACTAGGTAACTTAAAAATACTAGTTTTCAGTAATAATTATTGAACTTTGAAGTTTTTCAAATGTTTGAATTGCTTCTATTACCTTTTATATTTAGTTGTTTGGAAGTGAGCTCTTCCATACAATAGAATTTGAAATAAAGAACATTTTGATATAACTAACTCGATGCAATTTTTTTTTTTTTTAAATAAAACAATTCATTTGTACTACTTCCAAATGTTTTTAATGATCTGGACCGGTTTCGCTCATCACGAGCATTATCAACTGAATATGCAACTCTTTTCAAAATATAAAGTCTTTCCACCAAGAATTGACAGTTAACGCTTTAAAAGTGATCAATGTAATTTATTTGATTTAGTGTTTTCTTTCAGAATATATATTATATCAGTCGATATATTATAACGACGATATAATTTTATTATTGTATTATATTATATAATTATAATTTGGGCTTTTTTATAAAAAATGATGCGGGAACTTACTTTTTGTTAAGCTATTATTTAAATAAAATTTAAAGTAACTTTTCCTATGCCACGAAGCATATCAAACATTTATACATTTTTTTATTTTAAACATGTCAAGCTATTTGACGAATTATATAAATATGAATTGTAATTGAGTAAGCGTGACCGTTGTGTTGTCTAATTTCTTTTGAAGCATTAAAAATCTGTTAAAAAGGTGCAGGAACGCTGCTTTCCTAGGCTTCATTAAGATCTTTTAGGATCACTACTCACACTAAGAGATCTTAAAGCCAAAAAAAAACGAATGCAGAAAACTGTAAAACGTCGTCATTATTTCCAAAATGACATAATATATTCTAGTTGTTTCATGGAAAATAAAGAAGATAGCAGAGGCAAAGGCAGAAAGATATTTGCTTGGCTATGCAATTTCTGCATGTGGCTCAATTTCCAGGGTGCTGGTGTTTTAATGCGGCCGGTTTAGGATAAAGATATGTACGTACTATAATTCAATAAAACCCAGCACCAAAAGAAAAAAGAATAAATCGACAATAGGATATGGGGCAGGGTAAGAAAATATTCTTTAAAAGTATTTACACTATTTTATTAAAAATTATTATTTGATAGCTTATGATAATTCAAAATTGATGTCTAAAAGAAATGGCAGTAAAATAAATAATACTTCAATATATCATAATAATATTTTCTAATATAATAATTTATATGAGACATCATTGGCGGGTCTTATCATAAGCTGTGTAATGTATGAGCTAAAAACTTAAACAAGAAGAATCAATAATACTAGATTCTAACATTTAAAATATTTAATGGACTAGGTAATTTATGTAATTAAGCCTAAACTTATAAATATTTATGTAGACAGATTTGAAACAAGGTTTTTTTTTATTTTTGTTTGTATTAACAAAATGTTATTTCAGTTATTGATACAAAAGACTTTTGTAGCTTTACTGCATGTTTTGTTTATAAAAAGATATTACAGTTTAACTGTTTAAACTGAAAAAAACAAATACTAATATTTAGGTGTGGCTTCCAGGTAGGAAATGTTCAATTATTATTTTGATGTAAAAATAGAGTTTCCGGTAATCATGTCTTATAGTTTTGAGGATACATTAGTTTTAAAAATGAAATTTTCGTTTACAATTCGACTGAAGAATATTGGCAGTTTTATAAATATGTAGAAAAGTGCAAATTTATGAAATCTTTCTATGAAATTTGGTATCAAAACAATATCTATTACGAGAAAAATACTTTTATCATTCTAAGCTTATCGATTTCTGTATGAAAATATTTTGAAAACTTTCCTGTTTACTTTTCACTGACAATCATTTTACAAATTTAATATGAGAAAAGTTATTGAGTGTAGTATATTATGTTCAATAGATACAAAGAGACAAATGAACATGATAGTTATTGGTTTGTAATAATATTGCTCTATTGATGTGAGTTTAAATAAATTGGAGAAATGTGGAAATCGTCATGATTATCAAATGTTAGAAATTGAAACTAAGCTTAGACTGTTCATAGATTTAACTGAATTTCAGTACGCAACCAACTTTTCTAGTGTTTATGAAACATTATAATACCTTACTTAACTTATTCTGTCAAATGACGTTTATGATAATTTAAAATAATGGTTCTTAAGGATTATAAAAAGTCTACAAAATTTTATAAAATTCTCTAGAATTGAGTAGGTTTTAATGTATATTTTAAGATTACATATGACCCATGGAAGTCATTATATGAGGAATTATCAATAGTTTATTAATTTGTTCAGTTCACATTGAATGAGATTTAATACTGAAGAAAAAAAACAGCAGCATAAAATTTATTTTCTATGTATAAAAATTCATCCCATAAGTTTTGAGACGTAATTGATATAAAGGATACAAACCTATTATTTAATCCATAGATACTTTCACATTTACTTTCTAAAGAATTTTGTTCAAATAAAATATTATGCACAAGTTTCAGCAGGCTATTAGATTACTGTATCAAATAAGATGTTGAAATGAGCATAGACTAGCAATGTGGTCATAGCTTATGTCCAAAGAAATGTTACAAGCCTCGACTATATATATTTTTTGCCAGTAATAACGGCATATTTGTATTGGATTCTCAATATCCCAATGAACCATTACATAGTTTCTCAGTAATTAAATCTAAGTAATTTAAGATTTATACTATAGATTTTTAATATAAATTGTTCACGTAAGTATATAATGGATGGCCAATGTGGTAGATAGATTATCATTATAATATTTTTATTTATTATAATATTATACACCTAATCCTCTTATTGTAAGGTCCAATTAAATGTTACCTATCTTTCATTTTCACTCTTTTTTTTGAACAGTTTTCTTGTATGGAACTATCCCCGTGTAAAACGAGGATTGAGTGCTTATCAATTAACTGAAGCAAAAATTGTCTCTAGAGAATAATCAATACTAAAGAACAATAATAGATATGAACACAATTAATTTTTTTATTTTAAAGTTGAAACCTTTACTTGAAAGTTTATTTAAATAAAGTCATTATAAATTGACATATAAAAGAAAGCATTTATGATAACTTAATATTATAGCAATTTCATTGTAAATATAGACTAGGCAGTGACAGCAAAATGTTTTAATATAATATTAGTTACCTACCACATTTCTTATAAAAAAGATGGCAGCGACAGCAAAAAGAAAAAAACTAATATTTTAATAAATTCACTAATATTTTAATAAATTTTGTCATTTTAATGTGAAATTAGAGGGAGAAAGTAGTTTTAATAAATAAATTCTAATGTTCTCTTATTTTTGATTCATTTAATAATCCCAGCATTGTTGCACAACTATATTAAATGATTAGGAAATCTAAGATTTTTTGGAACAACATTGTGAAACATATTTTAATAACATGCTGCACTGTATAAAGTAACTATTCATCTGCAATGAATTTTAATACAGTAAAATATCGATATAGCAGGCATAGATACAACAGACTACAGATTTAACCAACGAATTTCTGAATTTTTAAATCACCTGTAATTGGTTTGCATGCTTCAGACCATGAGCCACCTGTAAACAATGTTCTACATATGATAAATATGTGATCGCCTAGCTCCGACAGTTTAAACGGGTATCAGTCGATTATTGGCGGTATGTGGCTTTGTTTATTGTATTGTGTCATTTCTTTTGTCAATAAATGGAAAAGCAGACAAAGAAAACATGCTTCATTATTTAATGGACTTTCGGTTTCAACAAATACCCCTTTACCTGCATAAGTCTATTATATCTAGGTTTTACTGTATTTAATAATATATTGTTTAACATGCTGAAAAACACTTTTCGTGTCATTTCAGTACAAAACTTTATTGATACATAATTATGCCAATCATTAACATTTTAATAATATTTTATTTATCTCACGATTCTGTAACAGAAATGTTAATGAAAAGTTTTCTATAACAAACAATACAATAGTAATAACAAAACGTACAATTTGATTTGGTAAAAAGACAATAATGATACAATTCCAATAAATACAACATATACATTTTGAGGAGAAAGAAAATGACAGATCAGTCAGCCATCTTAAAACCTACCTGTCACAATATAATTTGTTGTTCTTCATTTCCCCCCACCTATCCCATAATAATACAATATGATGATAATAATTTACATAAATATACATTTTTAAATCACAGAGTTTTGCTACATCTACGTATTTGTGATAACTAGCACATCATAATTTGAATATTTACACAAATAAATAATTATTATATGTTTGTTAAATACAGACTCATTTAGATAAATAGACATACCTACACTAATGTAATTTAATGAAATCTTTTAAGATGAAAATTCATTGACGAAAAGTTGAGTCAGTCACCATAAATAAACATTCAAATAATTAGTACACTCCTAATCACAATTGAGACATACTTGTCAACTTATTGCTAGACCATAGGATACTTCAAAGTATTCATAATGTTATCCTATTTAATCAAAACAGTGTTCAATTTAATAATAAAAGACTCAGCAACTCGCCCTTCATTAATTATCAGTATACTAATAAAGAAAATGAATACAGTTTTATTGTTTTTTTACATGAGTATTCTTATAAAATTGAAATAAATGAATTTGTTAAAAAATAAATGGAGGTCAAAGCAGTACTTTTCATTGATTATTTATAATTTTTAAATTAATAATTATTTAGATGATAATATATTATAGCCTCTTAATAATATATAATAATTAAATAAACGAATATCATTGATACCTCAATGAAAACGATTCATTTGTATTGTAATAATATTTTACTTATTATTAAATACAAAGATCCTCCTATTATTGATGAAGTTTAAAATGCATCCATATTTTAGTATGGGTAAATAAAAATAAATAATAAAATACTGTAATTTGTTTATATAGGAACCTTTTTTATTACAATATAGAAAACTTAAATGTTATTTGAATTCATTATATTTGAAAAAGTCTACATATACCAGTCGATAGTGGCATTTTTTTTTTTATTATAATCAATTCAATAATAATTACAGTGCTTTCTTAATATTTTACCTTATAATGGCTCTTGCCATATATAATTATTTTAAATTGCGTTACTTTTACTTAGAGAAGGAATATACAAGTAGATGTAACAGAACCTGTCAAGATTATTAATATATAAAAAGGAGGGTTGAAAAATTATTTTATCTTTGACCATATGGCACCACGTGACACTTCCAAGATTCCCCGTCATCCGCCAATCGCTTTGCTTCCTTCCATTCTATACCAGGATCCCTCAGTTCTGCCGAGTACACCATATGGATAAAACCCGACAACCACCCAGGAGTCTGGAATTGCATCAGTTGGAAGCAGAGGCTAGTGAGGTAGAGATCTTTTGGAGGCATTGGTGTCAGCAAGACATATTAACCTATTACAAACTATAAGTTATTTATGCAGATTTGCAGTATCAGAAAATAGCTTTCATTTCTCTATCTTTTATGAAGCATCTTTTCTGTGAATGTTTAATAATGCAATGAACAGAAAGAAACATTATGTATGATGACATTTCAAAAAGTAGACGTTCAATTGTTGATGATGATCAATTTCATAAAATCAAATTCCAGGAACGTTTCGAATAGATTGTATTTTTATGCCTAATTCTAGCACTTCCGATGTTGCTTAAAATTCTTACAATACACAATGAAAAGAAGTTCATTTCAAAACTATTACAATAATACTATTAAATACAATGTCAGTAATGAGTACATTCTTATGGGAACTCTGAGAAATTATTTTTATAAGACATGGCTAAGATTCATAAAAGAATCTTAAAATTTACTACTATACGGACGCCTCATCTATGACAGTTATTAGCCTGTTGTTTTGTTGAGGTGTCAGTTTCCACTTCGGTGCCCTTCCATAACTGTTCAGCGGCGGAAGTTGACTGATTGTATCTTCCATTTCTGCAGATTCTCCGGCTAAAGTCACGCCACCTATGCCGACATTACGGTTACTCCCGCGAGCAATTGACCATTTTCTTCCCTTCTTGTCTAGGATCATTGGCATCTCGGCAATCAGATTGTTTTCATATTCACTAAGCATGAGATAATTCTCGACCTGAAATTATAAAAAAAGTATTAAGTACAGGAAATAAATGCAATGTACATGTATAAAATTTATCAAATAGATATTCAAAATATTCTGGGTTAAATATTTATTAATATCAAATAAAGAACAAAGCTTGACATTTTTTGTATGATAATTGCCACCAAGAATATGCTGTTCAACATACATTATCGACTTTTAAAAAACGAATATATGGAAAAATAGTTAATGTCAAGCAATTTTTGACACTATCCAAATTCCATAAATCCAAGACTCTTACCTAATATAATACAGCCCTAGTCAAAAGCTATTTCAACTGTTCAAGAAATCTTTCATTAAATACATTTGTAATATATTTGAAATCTGTGTGGATAATTTTATGTGAAACTGTGTTTAAGTCTTAAATAAATCACTTTTAAGGTGTCAACTGTTAATTCTTGGTGGATATGCATTACATATATTTAAAAATAAAATAAAACACGATATGTTTTGTACTACTTCCACATTTTTTATAATGATCAGGATAATGCTTGTGATGAGTGAAACTGGTCATATCTATTATAACAAATGTGAAAGTAGTACAAAACAAGTGAATATTAAGGATTAATTGTCGATCCTTTCAAATATGGCTGGTTTATTTTTTGTAATTAAAATACCCCATACAACCATTTTTTATGCATTGAATATCTAGCCACTATTGTTTAAGTAGAAAAACAAAAATACAAGTTGCACCTTGTTACAGCTTGTGATACAATCACCGATGTAGTCCAAATCTTCAAGTAAGTTATCTGGTAGATCCATATCGGCCAGTCCTTCTTCAGAAATGCAGGTCAGCTCTGCTTTCATTTCAGGAGCAGAATGCGCCTCAGCCCCCGTCGGGCTGCCCATATCCCCTCCGAGAACTAAAAAATTTGTCGAGATAAATGTTTTGTTAATATTGATGAGAGATGATATTCTAGTAATGGAAAGCAGACATTAGCCAGTAGTGAAGACTGTGCAAATTAAATGTTGAGTATTGCCTTAATTAATAACACACTATTTTAACAAGATGTATTATAATTATATTTGCAAATTCTGAATAATTTTTTCTTTATAACAATTATTAATTGTAAATAATTAGTTTTATTCAAGAATTGATTAATCTGTCGGATCCCACTGGCATGTAGGCATGTATATGTTTTTTTTCTAAATAAGTTTAATGCAGATACATCTATGGACTGATTTTTTTTATAATTTCGAAATTTTGAATGATTTTCATTTTATTCAATAATCAAGTGAACAGCTGTTATCACTAGGTCTGTCACAACATGCATCATGTTTTTGGACTGGGGTGTTCTTGTATATCTGTGTGCCAGACCTAGGAATCTTGGATAAGTGATTGTTTTTGTAATCTTCTTTAAAAACGAATAAAAAGCAACATAGACATTTATAATAAGTTCTTTTTTTTTAAATTAATAATATTACCTAAAGCTGCTGCAGCACCTGGTAGTGATGGATCTCGGTCGACTTCTCTGCTGAAGGAATGCCGTCGCTGGGGACACTTCTTTGACTCACACAGTACTTGACTGCCGTTGCTCCTAATGACAATGAAAAAGCAAACACCTTATTTATGGTCCAAATTATGAAACTCTTAATCTTAACGGTAACGTCTTACCACAATTAATCCAACATAGAAGGTCAGTTGAGACATCTAGAGAAAAATGGATTGAAGATACAAGACCTTTCGTATTAGACCTTCCACAATATGTTGATAGGCAAATGATGTAAAACTCTATCATTTTCACACGATATGTGGAGTTTGGTTTGGTTAGTTCGGTACTTAAGACAGATGAAAGTTTGCGACATAACCTCGTTAAACCTATATTCCAACGTTTTCTCGTGATTCAAGAATATTTTCCGTATAATTACGTTCATAAAAGATTATTCTACCAAAAAACGTATCGTTTTGTGTAGTTTTCAGAGAAAAATATGATTTTTAGGCTTTGTCCCTGCTAATGGACATTTACCGATCTGTCAAGTTAGGTTAGGCTTGGTTCGGTTTGGTTTGTTCTACCCTAAAACATTAACATTCATTTTACGTACTTTCTGAAGGGGTCCCAATCTGTCATATGTCATTGTATATTGGTAATGAATCAAAAAATCCAATGACAGTCCGACATGAATGTTTGTGATATATCATGTCAATCTTATATTGCAACGTTTCCTTTCGTCATTCCCGAATATTTCCCATATATTTACTCAAAAGGCAGGAGAAACAATCTAGGTAGCAATATAATATTTCAACTGTCAAAAAAAAGCATGTGTGTAAGATACATAGTACTATACACACCAGTGACGGTTTCTATATTGAGTAACAAATCCATCGCGTCGACAATGTAACATATAATTTTGCAATGTTCAGTTTCAAAACGCGGAGTGACATCTAGCGGGGACATAATTTTATTCGTCTTTTTTGTAAAAAATTGGGTTTAACAAAGTATTAAAAAATATATTTTTCTAACTACTCGATTTATGCCCACGAATCTGAATACTTTTAATAGAGTAATTCGACAACGACTTTTGGGATTCTCTTACTCTTGATTTAAAAATATTGTAATATATGACAATGAGTGTTCTGTATCAGATACAGAATAAGATTCTTATAGAAATCAAAATGGAAAATTTTCCAAACTGGAGTGCTTGCTCAAATTTAGTGTGTCCAAATTTTTAAGTAGACAAATTGAATGCTATAAGCTATAATAAATCAATGTATTATATGTTTTTTTATTAATATTACAGAAAAACTCCATAACAATGAAATGTTTCTGTAGATGGTCCCGATCAAAATGTAAATATCTTTGAGAATTGCACAGTGCAGCACGCAGAGGAAATATAATTTCGCCACATATTTCATCGTAAGACATTTTGTGGTTAACATTATATATTATTAACATGACACACACTGGTCTCCTATTTTACATTTGAAATTTAAAAAGTATATTTGGCAAAGCACCATATTGTGATTTTTAAATTGATGAGATAAAGTGTTTTGATGGTATTGTATTTTTGTTTCCTGGGCGAATGTATTGTTGGTTTCAATATTTGTAAATTTATAAATGTTCAAAGTCTTTTAATTTGTTTGACTTATCTTAGATTTGTTGGCAATACGGATATCTAAATAATGTCCTGTGAGTATTGAACAAATTTAAAACGGAGGAACTTTGGATAACCTTGTATGCTTATGACGTGATATGTTTCTTCGGTGGAGATCAATGAAGAACAGAGCCAAGCTACCCACAATCACACAAGTGGAGCTGAAGTAATAGCCAGCCTTTCCTCCGCATCCCACATTCATGTAACCTGAAAGAGGTTAATGCTTTATTTAATAAAATTATGGTGGGTGCAAATTGAGTATAGTTCATCTAGTCATCTTATGTCACTACAATCTAGACCAGTGGTTCTCACGGAAAATTTCTCCGTGGCCGCATAATGAACATCAGTGGTCTTTTGGAAATGTCTCGTGGCCGCACCAAATTTTCAAAAGTGATTTAAAATATTAGGCTGATGCATTTAAGGGACTCATTACCTACTTTGATTGTTTTAACCATAAACCATTGCCAAACAAGTTTGCGCCGCAGGCAGAAAATTTGTATGTATTAATATAATTTCTTTAAAAATATGTACTATATTTTCACAATGCTGTGGTTTACAAATGTTATATTTAACATTACATAGCCCTGCAGGTTTGTTTTTCAAATATGTCTAAATATCTATGAGTCATTAGATTTTTACTGTTTCATCCTTAATGTTTGTTTATAGATAATTTCTTATATCGATTTTAACTCGGGGATTGTATCAAATTCCCTTAAAAATTAGAAAAATAAAGACTAACATAATATACAAGTGCTTCCATATATATAAAAAAAAATCAGAAGATAATCACTGTTACACTTTATATATTTAGAAAATCTCTTGTCAATGATAATTACACCATTGCAAGATAAACAGCGTTGGTTATCGTACAACGGACCGAATTACTTAATGCACTGCAGCACAAATTAACCCAATGGGCTTACCGTACAAATCCTGATTATTTTTTATCTAAAAAGGGATCTCTTTTTTATTAAAAATATTCATTCATTACAAATACGTTTTCTAGCGGCATACGCACACAATACGAATAAACAAATGTCGAAATTATTTTATATTACTCATTTTTTAAATATCAATATTTATTTCTATAGAACCGTTGGTGGACGCAGAAATATCCTCTGGTGGCCACACATGAGAACCACTGATCTAGACGGTCATTTATTTTTATCTCTTTTAGATCCCTAATATTTCAAAACAGAGAGTAAAATGTAATGCAATAATTAGTTTAATTTTGAATCAATAATAACTATTCTGAAATGTAGTGTTATTATGGTGAGGAAAACAATAAAGAAAACCTCTCAAAATTCTGACTGAAAAAAAAAATTGATTCCTCTTGTCAGGGATTGTTTGCAAATGATTATAAACTTAGAGAGTTTAGTTTGGCTTGTCCAGTATCTAACCCACTTTCGAGAGTGATTTGAAGACGAGTCTGGAAATCATCTTCTTGAAGGTAACTCACGCAATCTTTTCTTGACTTTCTAACAATAACATTATTACTTACCTGATATAGGAACTCCAATTGCTATTGGAATAGCTTGAGAGCATTGGACAAAACCCCAGGTCCGAGCAAAATTCCTGGACCTCACTCTTTCGTATGTGTACATCTTCAGAGAATAATGATATCCTCCACAGAAGATACCTGAAAGATTAAACAATATTATTTTATTCTTTACATATCGCCATAGCCCAACAATGTATTAATATAAAGCAAGAGTGAAGAAATTAATTAGTTAGATAGAGGTTTGTTGGTGACATTACCATTAGACCCCAATGAAGAGTAAAGTAAATCGATATTGTTTATAAAAATATTACAAACCCTCTTAGAATATTGTGCATTTATTTGGTTAGATTGCACGAAGGATTCCATTTCAAAAGGAGATTTCAAGGAACATACAGTGGGCTCCATAACTACATAATGAAAATCAACTTGTGATAAAAACCATTTTACTACCAATGTAAAGACTCAAATATCTGGTATACCTTCAATTTTGGTTTTAAAATAATATCAAGTGGACAGTTATGGAAGTAACGTAATGACCAAGAGTTCTGAAAAACTTAATAATCCTTACCATATATCCAAGCAAACATCACATATCCATGATAGTTGCCATGGACTGCTGTGAAAGCTAAAATGGATACTCCACACATGAAGACTGCTGCTTGACAGAGATACTGACGGCCGATTCTGCATTCTGGAGATGACTTCACAACCAAGAGACCAAAAGCAGCACAGCCTGTAGTCCAAGCAAGTCCTAAGTACGCCTGAAGTAGAACAACTGCTTCACCCAATCCTGGAAGAGTGGAAAGAAATTTTACAATAAATTGTAACCAGTGCTGGAGTTGAAGAATGATGAAGAACAGATGAAGAATAAAATACCTTTCCTGTAAATACTGTTATTAATGCATTGCTAAAAGCTATTTTTGGCTTTCGCCACAGGTAGCATGCATTCAAAGTGTCATTGTTTCAGTTGCATTTTGAGCATTTCCGAGTGCTTATCATTCATTTTCATTTTTATTCACATTCATTTTTCTTGTCATCGGTGCGGTAAAGTACAATATTTATGTTATATGTGTGGAGAAAGAATCAATACGGATGGTAACCTAGACGACATGGCGATACAAGGTTAGAAACATAGACATGACAGAACGCGCTATACCTTCACTTGGATCAGACAGCAATGCCACTTCACTGGCCGCTCTATTCTTTAATTGAATCTCAGTAATAATTCAGCTACATACTAAACGATTCCTAAATATGCAATAGGGTAAATGATATCGCACAGAGAGTATGCATTGCCGTATAGCCTCTGTAAAGTTTACAAAGCGACTACAGCACTGATTGTAACACAATTGTTGGAAAATAGGCTAAGATAACATTGATGACTTCCATTGACACCCTTCACTGTATGAAATATTTTAAACACGTAAGTAAAGTGATTGAATAACAACATAAAAATAATGAGTAAATTTATTTCAATCAAAATAATTGTTCTTACCTTCTTCTTCTGCTTGATGGGCCAGATAAAAGATTGGTGTGTTGATGCCAAATGCTGAAATTCCTGTCGATAGTAAAAGTATTCTCACAGTCTTAGATTTGAGAGTTGAGAAATCGAAGAATGGAGGACTCTCGTCAATCTTTGTCTTGTCTTTGATTTTTCTCTTGATCTTATTCTGATTCTTCAAATGCAAGATGGCTCTTCTTTGAGGATGATAGAGAGATGCCGAACGATAGAAGGTTCCGAGAATGAAGGTTAGAAACACAACTCCAGTGACAGCTTGTAGGCCTAGTCTCCATCCGATAGCCCTAAAATGATTCCGATGAATAAATTTTTCATTCTTAATAATTCAGATTTTCAGATTTTTTCATCACGATATATTGTCAATAAGACTAGTTTAGAATAAATCAATATCGAATGCTTTATTCTCAATAATGTACAAAAAAACAATGTATCAGTCAAATATCGTAAATATACAACGAATTCATGTGAATCTAGTTTCAAGAGTCGTAATTATTATTGTGGATTTTTTTTTATATAAGTGTTCAAGTTGATATTAATTTCTTAAATTTGTCAACAGTACAATGGTATATCTGCTTAATTTGTATTTAATTTTTGATTTATTTTGACAAATAGTGACGTCTAGCAGTGATTAAAAAATTAGAAAATGGCTTATAAATTTAATTCATAGATGCCAGAACAATTAAATGTTACTACTATCTGAAAAAAAAATAGATAAAATGTAAGATACTTACGAAATAGCTCCTTTTATAAAGGCACTCATTACAGCTATCCCAAGCCCACTTCCCGAAACGACGAAGACCTCCACAAGCTCTCTCTTCCGCTTGAAGTACTGTGCCACCATCAAAGTAGCGCAGTCTCGAGCTAGACCTACACCGACACCAACTACTGCACCTAGAATTACAAAGAAAAACGATTGTTTGTCTATAGCTATTAGATATCATTAGCGTAAAAACCATTGGGAAGAAAAAGCAACATTTAGTTTTAACAATTTAAATGACATTTTGTAGAAAAGCAAGTGAAAAACACTTTTATTTGAAGAGTAGATTTCCACTACTGCTTTTCTTGTCACCATAATGCAAAAGCGACCATATTTGCGGGACTCTTGCAGAGCTGCTGAAACCTATGTATTTACACCATTGACTGAGGATTCACCATGTTTTGTAGTGGCGGAACTAGTTTTGCGGTTTATTATGTTGCCTCCAAAATTATTCATTCTCATTATTGTTGGACAAAAAAATTGTTACTAAATTCAAAAATTATTCTGAGATTTCTAAAAGTACTATAATTATGAAACTACTTAACGAAATCAAATGAAACTTTTTATAATTGCTTGAAAGACGTTAATAATTCAATTTTGTATAATATTATTGCCAGTTATACCATCTATAGAGAGCCATATGACAATGTTTGCACATATAGCGAGTGTTAGTCATTATTTTGCTTGGCGCCCAAGAGCTAGGTTCTACAGGAGTCAATTATTTTCTGCTGCTACTTTTGGTATGAAAATATATTTAGTTATGTACCCTGACATCCTGCTTGGTGGATTATGCAAAGTTCCAATTCGAAGTGGACTAGGTGACTGAACTATCATGTGGTCTGCCAAAGGACAAGTAGATGCATCAAATGAGTTATGATAAAAGGTGTTTTTGGTCGAAATAATCAGGCACGAAAATACTAATTGAATTAAGGTTCGTACCAGTGGTTGACCATTTAAGAGAAAATTCAACAAAAATAACGCTTAACGTTTAACATTAGACCGAATGATGATAAAGCAAGTGTATTTATGATGGATCAAATATCTTAATTAATACGAAAAGACAAAAATTAGAAAAGGGTTTGTTACAAAAAAATTGTGTTCAATTTTTAACAACCGTTTTTTTGTGTTAGTAGTTGACCATCTAAAAAATTTAAAGTTCCAGTAGTTGACCACTTTCTTTTCAATAGTTGACCATGCCTAATCAGAGGGTTTCATGACAAACTTTCATCAGAGCTTCCTGTAAGACCACTCTTGGTTGAATCAAGTAGTATATAATTACATTCAGTGATATCATTAAAAATTATCTTAAGCAATTCAAAATAAAACACTTAATGCATAAGGCGTTGTTTTCAAATGGCCGCTATGACACCCCAATGATATATATGGTGATGTGTTAGTTCCTCAATCCGACAAAAGATGGTTTCACTTGTCTGAACTATACATTTTAGAGCAATCACGCGTATACGTTTCATATTTTGGGCACTTTTATTGAAAGAGGTCAATTACTGGTACATGGTTAGCTTGTCACGAAAACAAGGCTCGGGACTCGATATGTTAAATACTGAAGATGACCACAACCGATAGTAAAAGAAATAATATTTGTTTTTGGAAGAACACCCGCCATGCTTTCATATAGACTACCTATATAGTTGCTGTTACTATATCGACACCTCATGAGGCTTAGTGAATAATGGTGATAGGCTCAAATATTTTTATTATTTATACAGCGTGATTTATACTACTGTTATTGATGAGGAAAAGATTGTATACCTTTAACTTTTTACCCCTAAATGTATGACTTCAGCTGAGACTTACCATAGCTGAAGAAAAGTTGATGAAATTGCGAGGCGAACGATGTGAACAGACATCCTAAAGCAGCCACGAGACCTCCAAGAACGGCTGTGACCCTGGTAGACTTCCTCAAGCAGCAGGCCACTGTCACTGGTGAGATGAAGAGGGCGACAGCGGTTGATAAAGCGCCCAACCATCCTAGAAAGAAATAAAACAAACAGCTATAATCTGAGTATTTTATAAAAAATATTTTGCTTTTAATTTATTATTAGTTAAACTAATTCTAGTTAAACTGTTTTGTCACACAACACTTAAACAAAATTTTAACATACAATTTATTCATGTATTCAGCCATACCTTAAAAGAGGGGAGGGGAGTTATTCTAAAATACTATGATACTTGAGACGGGTGTTTTTACCCACAAAACCACAAAATAAGAAAAACTCATATTTGAAAGGTTATTTTTTTTGTCAAAAAATTATCACATTATTTTTGAGGGAAGTGCCAAGTCGATTGAGAGAACATCTTAGTACAAAGCATCCAGATGTTGATACCTTTTCCTACCACTTACCTAGTAGAATCAGGCTTCAGTGTGATTAATGTTATTATGACCAAACAAAGAAACCGCTTAAACATCAGCCAAAGAGGAGATCTTCGTATGTTGTTGTAACGAAAATTGCACCATACATTAAATATTTAGTCTTACAGCTCGTCAGGCTCAAGGTTCTCATTAACTATATAAAGCTGTTGTTTTTAAATTTACACTATTTCTTTAATATGTCAATATACTCTTTCTATGGGTAAATACGTTTAAAAATGGGCGGTGCGTATAAAAACGTTGACGACCATTGCTCTGAACGATCATCCTTCATACTTCACACGTGAACATACTTTTCCTTTACCGTAGTTGTGCACATTTTTTAAAAGGACAATTCCTAGTGCCATCATTTACTAAGGAGAACTTCAGTACTGTCATTAATTTATTTGTCATCTTATCTGGTATTAATTATTTTACGGTACACTTGGGCCTCGTATAACACGGTCATATGGTCCCACAAAAACGTCGTGTTAAACAAATCCGTGTTATACGAGGTTTGAAGTTCATAATAAATTAGGGTATGCGTTCCAATAAAATATCGAAGTTTGTTAATATCCTGTATTTTTTTTAATAGCCAATCGAAAAATATGCATTTATGTATGTATTGAAAAAAACTTGAATACCATATAATAGATCATTCATTCATCATCGCTATCATTTACAATTCTATATGTTTGACTCTTTTTAGCGCAGTGGTTTAAAACCGGGGAGGCGTCAAAATTTTGTAAATAAATTATAAATTTATTACCAATATATCTACAAATAAATAAAACTTCATACAGTAATATAACAGTAAAAATTCAGTGAATGAATGTTTATTTTACTCATTAGCAAAATATACTCTTGGAGGTAAAATTTTTGAAAATTAGCAGCAAATTCCATAGGTAATAAACAAATAAAAATAATCTAAGGATAATCATAAACGCTAAATGTCGAGGCAGAAAGAAAAAATTGCTGTAAACATGCTGATGCTGAATTATGAATTGTGGTTGAAATTAATAAAAAAACTATTTAACATCGACAGTGAGCAATTTGCAGCATTATCAACAGATTTTGATAATGCTGCTGACGATTTTGCTAAGAGCAAAGCAAGGAAAAATAATTTTGTTACCATTTTTTCATGTTTTTTTTTGCAAAAATGTGGTGTATCTGCTGAATATCTTGTCCAAAATTAAATTTCAATTTTAATGTACAATGGTTTGTTAATCAATATTTTTGCATTTTTTTTATGTAAATGATAAATATTATTTTAAAGACACATTTCAATATCTTATAAGTGTTATGTAAAAATTTTGCGCCTGCGGTGCAATTTTCTGTAACGTGATGGTTTATAATTAAAATAAATAGTAAGTAATTTTATAGATAACGATATTGCAACACTATTGTAAATATAATTTAAGACATCGACTGAGGGTGCTTGATGGAATTTCAATATTAAATTTGGATTATTGAGATTTTGTACACTTCCATGTATTTTGTCACTAACGACCCGGGTTTCGCCTTTCGGCATCTTCAGGCATTCGAGCACACGAATGGACTCGAACTGAACGACTCAGTTCGAGTCCATTCGTGTGCTCGAATGCCTGAAGATGCCGAATGGCGAAACCCGGGTCGTTAGTGACAAAATACATGGAAGTGTACAAAATCTCAATAATCCAAATTTACTATTGTAAATATTATATCATTTTTGGAGGGAAAATGGTGGGGGGGTGAGCGGCAAAAAAACGATAATACCTGATGATGGTACATATTAAATTATTAATTTAAACTTCTCGGATGAGTCAATGAAATATGTTTGTTGACATGTTAAATTTTAAATTCCATGACTAAGCATAATATTCGTATTAAGACTAATCCCGATATTTTCCTAACAACATCACAGATTGATTGGGAAAAATTCCACTGCTCGAAGCCTGTAGCAATATAAATATACAGGTGCATACTTAGGAAATAAATGCCTCCCATTGCACAGACTGTAAGACCTGAGAACTATGTTCTCATTAGATGAGATAGCTAACAAAACGCTAGCCTTTTAGTACCAGGGGAGTCCAATATTAAATAATAAATATTTTATTATACATACGTACATATATAGCTTTTTGTAAAGTTACGAGACAGCCGATGAAGGAACGATGTCATCGTGTAATTAAAATGTCTTGTAAGCCCTTTTACTACATAGTAAAAACATAATCAGTACATGGATTTACACATATTTGAAATGGTGGATAAAACAAGGAAGTTATCTAGGTTAGTAAAGTGACTCATGTCGTGTCTATCTATACACGACTTTTATCGTTCTTTCTGATCAACTGCACTGCTGATTGTGGAAACATATTTTTTTAAATTTCAAGTAACGCGCGAGCCAAATATATCTAGAAAAAAAAATATGATGGGCGGACCTCAACCGTCCAAAAAGATGATTTTTTATGAAATCACAACAAAGTTAAATTCTGAAGTAAATTTTTCAGCAATAATGAGTATAAACTCTCCAAACGTTATCGAGTTTTTAGATACATAAAAAATAAAATTACAATAAGAATTAATGGACGCATTTCTGGGGTTATAAAAATATTTATTCAATGAGCAAATTTATGCTATTAGGACCAGAAAATAATAATAATTACGTCACATAGGTATAAGTAAGCCTTGATAGACGGAGAGACTTGTTTTATATTTTTTAGAGCATCTGCGATGTAATCTGTTAGTCCTACTAGCATAGAATGTTTTTTCGTATTTATCGTACAATTACCAAAAATGAAGTTATACTCATAAATCCGGCAGTCATAAATATTAAAGCGGAATAGTCCGAGTGTTGAAAGAATAATTTAATAATAAAGAATAAGAAACTACTGTATTGTAATATCTTAGACGTGTAAATTGAAAAAAGATTGACACAATCAAACTACAGAAATCCAGCTCTCAAATTGAAGCATGTGGAGCATCTTAGTAGAGGCTGTTTAACGAGATGTGATTGTGAGTTATTCAACTTATCTCTTTAAAATGGGTAGGGAAAGATAACATGAATATTATTGATAGAAGGAGGTAACTTTGTTATTGCACTTGTTGTAACTACGGACTCCAACTATTCGTCATTATCAACTATTCGGATATCGAATAGTAAAACTGAAACTATTCGAATATGTTAGAAATAAAACACATTTTTTTTTGCACTACTTTCACATGTTTATAACGATCAGGACCGGTTTCGCTCATCACGAGCATTCTCAACTGATTTCAGTTGATAATGCTCAATTCAATACAAAGTACAATGGTACAAAAAAAATTGTGTTTTATTTTAAAAATATAATGCCTTTCCACCAAGAATTGATAGTTAACATATTAAAAGCTATTCGAATAGTTTCTGAAGTATGAAAATAATATTAAAAAATCGATTCGAAGAATTAATAAGATAAAATTTGCAGCTGCGTCAGATTACTCCAACGGTATTTTTTTCAATTATTGAAATTACGGCATGTTTTAAAGGTTTTTTTATTCCCAAGATATTTGCTTAACTCAAGTATTATGATTTGTGTGTGATAAGATACTGAAAGCGCCCGAGTTAAGTAAAGACAAAACATGCCACTACTAAGATTATTCAGTATTGTTCTTGAAATCTGGAGAAATTGTGATGTGATCTTTCATCGATTTTGTAAAATATCTTATTGTAAATTATTACAAATACTATTTGAATATTAATTTAGTTGTCAAAATATTCGAACAGTTAGAAAGAGTTGAATATTCGAGTTGGAATCCCTAATTGTGACCCAACCACGCATACCGCAGACACAACTGTTGGAATCAATTTTGATTTTATATTATAGGTGATTTGGGTTAGGAAAATACCTAGTAATTAACTTAATCACAATACTTGCACTCCGTTTCTTTCAAGTGGAATGTGACGAATACTTCATACACACCTAAATTTAGGATAAAAACGCATAAATCAATTGGAAAGTTTCCATAAATGAAATCGGTCCCATGACCACAACCCAAAAGTCTCACTTTCTCATTTATGCCATTGCGTCTTGTTATTTTCATACTATGTAGGATTTGTATCTGGTTATTTTGATAAAGCATGTCAGTTTTAATGAGCGCCTCTGGAATTGCGCTGGTGCAAATAGGTAAATCGTATGTAAACGAGATACGGAAGTCAGCTCGCATTCTGTAGTCAGTCGATCTCTAGGGCATGCAATTCAATATGCATGCTCAAATGGGGACTTTATCTGATTGTAATGCAGGATTATATTATGGAGTTCATTTATTAACAGAAGCACACTGGGAGCATGGAGATGGGATAAATGTTGAGGACAGAGATGGAACTCAACAGTGCAAATAAAAAGTGTTTTCAAAAACCGTTTTTGGTAGCAAGTAGAAATGTATCGCATTAAGTTGATATTGAAAATATAATCAATGCTACCATAAATCAACTCGAGAAGAAAATAAATCCCATTACTCATGCCCAATACCTTAAATATTACATTGAAAATTCCAATTAGTTTTTGCACCTGAATCATTGAGTGGAGATGTTGGTTGTGAATTACAGTTCTACAAGATGAATTCAAATTACGATTTGAATTAGAAAGAGAGACGTACGTTGATACGTTGTCTATCAATGGTGAATAAAGCTCCTCTTAATCATAGTTTTGACTAGGGGTTTGAAAACTACAACTCGCGGGCCAAATTCGGCCAGGTGATGCATTGATAGAGTCACAAATCATTTTGATGAGTTAGGAACACCATTCCTAAAGATCTTCAGTATGATATTTATGAAAACCTCTATGAAGAAATCTGTAAATTTTATAATCTTAATTTGGACAATTTCGACAAAGTAACTAAAATTTTTTTTTGATGAATTATGATTATTTTGGGTCAACCTACATAATATGTGATTTTCTATAAAACTCTTTACATGCAGTTGTAAGAATCATAGCTACAAAATTATCTTAGGAGAGAATATCAAAGTATTCAGTTCTACAAATTTTTATTATTTGAAATCGCCATCAACTAAATAATAAAACTAGAATTGAATACTTTGATATTTTATCCAATTACACTGGAGTTCTACCAAGTAAACGTCAATTCAGTCAATATAAAACTATCACCTGAAATTAAAACAAACTTAGAAATATGTTAAGTAGTTTTATTCGTCTCGCATTGTTGGATTTTAAAGAATTGCTTTTTTAATGTTGACATTCCCTTTTCATAATAATAAATAATGCACATCTATTTTATATGCAGCCCCCCCCAGTCAAAAAGTTTGCCTAGACCTAGTGCTGACGATGAGGTCATGTTTAAAAAACTAATGTTTGGTTTTCTAAGGTGGCACACGACTATTAAATTTGTTTCCCTTGCGATTTTCACCTCGAAACAATACTAATTAGTAGTGTTATGGCAATTAGCACTATCACTGTTTGTGTCTTACCCCCTCCCCTCGTCCAGTAGAAAGAAACAAACCCACCGTACCCTTTATTTTTAATTTAAGAATAAGAATCATTTTCTACCTTAGAAATAAAAAACCTGACGATTTAGTGAGTCTGAAGATGAATCGTAAAGAAGCGAAGCGGGTTACACGAGTAACACATTCAGAGGAATAGCTATACTATCAATTTAACCTTCCCGATTTCATGCTTAAAAAATCCCTTCGGATCTCATGCAGTCACATTGCGTTACCTTGTGGGTTTTGTCATATAAACGTATTTATAAACTGAAATGACAATTTCAAAAAGTGAAATATGGTTTTATGTGGTATTATTTTGTGTGTTAAACCTGAAATACATATCATACTATGCGAAATTATCGAAAGACGCAAGAATCTAAATTCTTCATAGCAGAACAGGCTCGAGACGTGTTTCAGTGCCATTTGAAACAAAAAGCGGTTGCATACGGTACGGTCATGCATCTTGGTTCATTACTTTACTATACTAATAGCTACTATAGTATATTTAATACTATACTATACTGTAATGTCGGCTTTTTCGATTGTAAAATTGACGAAATTTTGATTAATTATACAAAGAAGACGTAAACTTTAATGTATTTTTAATTATATGTAGAACTATTTTATTTATAAATAGCTAAATGTTCAATTTTTTGTATGACCTATTTCAGATATAATTTAAAGATTTAAAGGCCGAAATAACGCAATGTTACATCATGAGTACGGAAGGGTTACAAATGAATTTCCACAAAGTTACCGCCGAATCCAACGAACATATTTAGAAAACTATCAAATAGCATCAGAAAATTCTTATACGCTTTCAATAAACGATGTTTAATATTATGAATACTTGTAGTAATATAAATGTTTAGAGTATCGTCATACACTATTGATTGTAGGTTATTTTCTCACTTGATCTGCCTTTAGAATAACTGTTAGTCATTATTGAAAAAAGATATTCTCCCTTATAAGGCCAGTATTGTTTTTAACAATGCTATAAGCGGGTCTTTCGGAATGCTGGAGTTGATCTCTTACTAGAAGATCAAGGCCCACTCGATGGAAAGGCGAATCAGAAGCTATTATTTGTGGTGATCAATAGTAATTGAAGTAAATATAGCTGTGGCTTGGTAATAGGCATTGAAATCCTGATTCCCTTTGACACCGCCCCGTACTTATGGGGCGGACAGGGTCTTCAAAACCAATCTGCAGACTCTTCCTATTAATGAAAATTTAAGAATGTAATACCCCTGCTGAGGCGTTAAGGGTGGGGGTCGGATTTGTTGGTTGATGTTGTGGATTTGCAGTTTGAAGTGGGGGGGAAGCGCCTGCGATCCTGCCAGAGTCAGTGGAGTCCGACCGTTCTGGGAGCGAGGTCGCGGCAGCGCCTGATCCCTTCGATTACTATAAAACCACTTACACAGTTTAAATTAAAAGTATGTAATTCTGTTGTGTCTAATGTCTTGTGAAACTGTAGCTAATTGCAAATAAATCAGATGAGTACGCGGATAAACGACCGGGGTTTTAATGGAAGACAAGGAAACGTTGTTTTCTCCTTTGTTTGTCTTTATCCCCAAAGGACGCGGGCCTTGAAGTGTGTTGAAGCCCGCACCCCGCTTCTCCCCGCTCCTATACCGTCATCCCTCGAGCGGCGAGCGAGACGGATGTGATTTGTTTCTTTGTTTGTTTCGTTTTCGCCCTACTCTCTCAAGTGTCGCCTGCAACGTGGGCCGTGGAGGTTTAAATACCTCAGGACTTGACGACCTGAGACGCTAGCCGGAAGATTGCAATTAGTCAGGGTGAAACTCCCTGTGGCGCCCAACAACGGAAAGTGAATGTGGAAATACAAAAATGCATAGAAAATGCGAATGGCGAAATTGCGAGGAAGTTCCGCGATATCCGCCGAAGCCATCCGGCCGAAGAAGGAACCGGAGGAATAAAAATGAGTCCGCATATAGGCCGAGTCAAGTCGGATCTTATAGTGACCGCATGTGTGCGGAAAAGCCCCGTTATGTGCCGAATCAGTTTGAATCGTATGATAAACGGGTGTACGTAAACAAACCCCGTTATTGTAGAGACAATACCTCGGAACAAACATATGTAAACCGGAATTACGTAAACAAACCACGTGAAAATACTTCGAAATACACGTATGGAGACCGTGTGTACGTAGATAATTCGCGGTACACGTCGAATAGGTTCGACACCTTGGAATACGTTAACGATGACCGGATGTACGATGAGCCTCGCTATAAGCCGAATCGATATGCTAACGATGATTGGATGTACGCCGACGGATCGCGCGACGTCATACGAATACGCAGACGACGATCGGATGTACGCCGAGGATCCGCCCTACTCATCACATGAGTCTGAAGCTGACGATGACCGGATGTACGAGGAAGAGATTACTTACATCCGCCCGCCAATAACCAAGCTTTCGCAAACCGGCATGAGGTTTGATGGAGACCGATGATGACCGCAGAGCGCTTCCTGGAGTATTGTGAAGGAGCGCTCCCTAGAACCAGGACACCTATATCGTCCTGGGTGGCACAGACTGCTGACATCTTGGAAGGAGAGGCCAAAGCTGGTTCACAGCGCTCCGCGAAAACTAACTGGGAGACGTTCAAGGTTGCTATTATCGAACATTATAGTGACGAGAACCGCCGAGCTCGTGACAGGATTGCGCTGATGACGACGAGGCAACGTGAGGACGAACCAATCGTCCTTTTTATGATAATAAAACGGGACCTAGCCCTGAACGCCGGCCCAGTGATGACTCGGAACAATTGGCGAAGGTCTGCCACAGATTGATGCTGCCGAGAGACCAGCGAGAGATGAGTCAGCGCTCTTGGAGAACGTTGAACGAACTCTTTGATGCCGTCCTCCGATACGAGGGAGGCCAAGAGGAGCCCGGCTACGAAGCCGCGCACATCATCGCGACGCCAGTAGATGACGTCATGACGTCACAACGCTACGAAACGGCCGAGTTAACGGGTCGTAACGAATCGCCTCTACACTTACGAATGACGAAGTTGTGACGTCACTAAACTTGGACGCCGTATGTTCGATTCAAAGTGGAATCGCGCCGACGTCCGCTCATGAAACCGAATTGCGCCCACACCTCGAAATCAGCCCGTCTACACTGAAGGAAAGCAAGATGGCCAGACAGTCGAACAAGCCCCCGACGTTGTGCAACGACACCCTAGCTCCGAAAGCGGACTAGAGGAAGACGCCGGTGAAAATACATTCACTATCTGCCATCGCCGCCCCTTATTCCCGACGTGGCTGCCACCAGTGACAGTGAGGTCGGAGACCAGCCCTTGGACGAGAACTGGAAGCCCGTTCGACCACCCCGCCGGGCGAAAAAGGCACCAGTAACGCTACTGCCTAGTCTGCAGTTGCCAATTACGCCACTGCCTGATTTGCAGCCACTAGTAACGACACCGATTGATTTGCCGTTACTATTTACACCGCTACCCGCTAAGCAATTACCAGAGATGTCAC
Source organism: Himalopsyche phryganea (assembly GCA_022494535.1). Lineage (NCBI taxonomy): Eukaryota > Metazoa > Arthropoda > Insecta > Trichoptera > Rhyacophilidae > Himalopsyche > Himalopsyche phryganea. The sequence goes on along the minus strand of JAGVSL010000119.1, from coordinate 1,220,678 downwards.
TGCCTGAGGGGCCATTGCCTGATATGAAGTCGCAAGTAACGACACTGATCAATGTTTCGTTGCTAGTTACACCACTGGCCGCAACGATAGTACCAGAGATGTCGCTGCCTGAGTCGACACTGCCTGATGCAAGGTCGCCAGTAACGATACTGCCGGATGAGCAGCTACCAGATACGCAGCCGCTGGTAACGCCGCTGGTTGCGCCCATACTTGATATGCGTACACCGGGTAAGCCGCTGCCTATGATGCCACCCGACGTTTGGCCGTCTGGTAGACCATCACCCGAAGTGCTACGCAAGCGTGCGCCCGATATGCAGCTTAGAGCTGCCTGAGATGAGCCTGGAGTCGCCGCCTATGATAAAGGTTGCGACCATCCGCCCTGCCACCCGAACTGTGGGAGATAAGCCTGGAGTCGCCGCCTACGCTGACGATATTACGGCCGGCCGCAAAGCCACCCGATACGCCGTTCAGTGATCCGGTGAAGTTTAAGTGGGAATCTTCGTTGCGCAAACTTGCGCCACCGCAAAACCGCCTGATGAGACGTCGCGACGCCGACGAACGCGCCACTCGCTTAGTGACTTATGCGCGTATTTACAGAATTTCTTGCAGTTTAGAACGTTAGTTTTGTGTTTTGATATGTCATTTCCATTCTGTGTTTGTGTTTCCGTTGAAATTTCTCTTTAGTGCTTATGTTTAATTTGACATTTCTATTTTTGTGGTTTTTATGATTGACATTCCTGTTTGTTTTACGTTATTTTGAGCTTATTTTATATTTTTGCTGGAAGAGCTGCAGACGGTTATTGAACATTGGGAGTGTGGTGATTTGACACCGCCCCGTACTTATGGGGCGGACAGGGTCTTCAAAACCAATCTGCAGACTCTTCCCTATTAATGAAAATTTAAGAATGTAATACCCCTGCTGAGGGCGTTAAGGGTGGGGGTCGGATTTGTTGGTTGATGTTGTGGATTTGCAGTTTGAAGTGGGGGAAGCGCCTGCGATCCTGCCAGAGTCAGTGGAGTCCGACCGTTCTGGGGCGAGGTCGCGGCAGCGCCTGATCCCTTCGATTACTATAAAACCACTTACACAGTTTAAATTAAAAGTATGTAATTCTGTTGTGTCTAATGTCTTGTGAAACTGTAGCTAATTGCAAATAAATCAGATGAGTACGCGGATAAACGACCGGGGTTTTAATGGAAGACAAGAAACGTTGTTTTCTCCTTTGTTTGTCTTTATCCCCAAAGGACGCGGGCCTTGAAGTGTGTTGTTTGTTTCGTTTTCGCCCTACTCTCTCACCTTGAACCCACCCAATTTCTCACCAAAATACGAGATAAAAACATAAAACCCCGGAGCTAAAATCGTATTGATGAAAAGATTTATGAAATGTTGTTACGAATTTATAAGAACTCAAAGATTTCATAGATATGGATATAAATTAAGATTAGTTAGTGTTTGAGGATCCGTGGACGGTTGGATACGGTTACGGATGTCTCGAGTTCAAGTCTCGGAACGGACAGTTTCATATTTTTTTTCAATCGACTTATGGATATCTGTTTGTGATGTCCAAAAATTTCCTCCCACGCATCCGACCCTAAAAATGGCGCTTCGCGAGAGCGATTAGCTATCCAATAGTTTTGTCCCAGCCCTATCCTTTCATCCAAACTCTATTCGAAAAATAGAGGTTGAGCAACTGAGTAACAAACAGTTCTCGTAGAAAACTTCTGTTGAGATACCTCCATTGGGAAGCTGTATGCTTCACATTTAAGGAGCTGCAAATATTACAGTTTGTTATTTTTTAACCCTTTGAATGCTAGGGCATTCCTGGCCAATATAAATAATAAAGATATATCGTTGCGTAGCTTCCAAAGGGGTAAGTATGCATCATTTGTATTTTACGTTTAAATATCAATTTTTGCACAAAACGGAGATGGCACCCTTTACACACTTAGCCAGCGATATACAAAAATAATTAAGAACAATTTAAATTTCGAATGAATGAGGCTTTAAAAAAATTGTATGGTGATTTTGATTTGTTGTCGTGTGAACTAAAAGTATGCTATGCAATTGAATGCATGATTCTGTTTCCTTTGTGACATCACATATGTTTTAAAACAGTATAACTTATCACTTCAAGCATCGCATTTTGTGCGCTTACCGTTAAACCTCAGAATAAGCCATAACAGGCATTGCAGTACAGCCGTATGTTCTACTATATTAGGACAAAGGCACTTCGATGCGTCGAGTGGAACACAAATGCACATAGAAAATATTATCTTCATTTATTAAGATGCCTAAAAACTATTTTGAGTCCACTAGGGTGTTAAATGATAGCGCAGGATTCAAAATAAAATTAAATGTAGAATCTACTACCTTCTCAAACGGTAATATGTTTATTTTCTTTAAGTTATTTTTAAATGGTACATAATTACGAAACGATGTTAAATTACAAATTTCCCATGCAGGAACTAATCTCTCATCAACCGGATGGGAGTGTGGACCATTAACCACTACGCCAGCAGGTAAATTCTTTGTAGATAGACTCTCGGTCATTTAAGCATATGTGCACTCATTAATCGATCGGTGATTAAATTTTATTTCTCCAGCTAATGTGCAATAATCGCATTTTGTAAGGCCATTAAAATAACTACAAACTAGATACTATAAAAATTAATATCCACATAAAAGTAAATCGATTTAAAAATATGCCCAATGTGATTCGAGATTTCGATATGAGATAAGTACCTAATATTGTTCCAAATGTAATTAAATATTAGATATGTTCAAAAAACATTTAGTTTTAGTGGACTATTGCGAAGAGTTATAACTGTTTCGAAAATATTCGGATGGGTTTTACATTTAACCCTTTTGGCCCCAGCCATTTTTTGATGTATGTATGTGGTGCATGCCAAAAGCACCACAGCTTTTTGCATACAGAAATAAGAATTGTGTATTATAACCTCTTATTACATTATTTGAGAACATAAAAAATATAATCATGTATAGTATGTTTACGGAGAGCCTCAATCCTGCTTGCCACTTTTTAAAAATTAAATATTAGATTTTATTAAATTTTGCATATTATGTTAGATACGTACCTAAAAATAAAATCAGTTTTTTAAATTTCGAAACATATTTCAAAATTAGATTATGGATAATTACGTAACACGAAAAAACTTGTAATTAAACAAAGTTGACTTAAGTTTTCTTTTCTTGAATTTATTGTGTTGGCAGTGTTTTTTTTTGTTTCACGATGTTATAGTGTCATTCGTCTTTGATACATTGAAGTTTGCGCCGATAGTTTGGGGCTCTGGGGCCAAGGGGTTAATATTCGTGAGCCAAAATAGCTATATTTTATTCATTGATTTAGCGTTTATTCCATGGAGGTCTGTTATATTTGATTAGAAAACATGTAAGATACGTATTTATGGTTGCAATAAACATATCAAATAATTTTAGATTAGGTTCTACTGTGGTGCTGGGCAGCTCTAGATCACTGTAACCGAAAATATTTGAATGTACAAACGGAAAATTTATTCATCGATTTTTAATCGATTTGTGTTCAAAGGTGTGTTTGATGTTTTCATGACTTCCCACACAAAATGTCTCATAAAAAACGAGATTTAGAGAGATAGCGGTATTGTTTTTGATAGCCCCAATTTACTATTTTTACCCTCGTAAAAGTATAACAGGCTCAAGACGACACCTTTACAATGAAATATTGATTTTTAAAATTTCATATTTAAGACTTTTGCATGGGTTATACTGGTTATAGAATGTCTTTTCTCCTAGAGCTGATCTTGAGTGACTTTATAAATATCTCAATGAGATAATCTCAATTGATTTGAAGGTAAAATACCACAATATCATTTTGGCATAGAGTAAAAATAACATAGTATTTAGTTCTACAAGAGTCTGTTAAACATACTAATTGTGAAACACAATTAAGTAGTACGTTAAATATTTTAAATTTAAATAAAAGCTATGATGTTGGAATGAGTGAGATGATATATTGTGTATCTCTTCCGAAACAGTGTATATAGCTAAGCTAAATTAAGTTTAAACATATTTCTATTAAAGCCGAAATAGCTATCAACACATTAATAAAATTCTTGTAGAGTTAAATAAATGCCAATTTAATCATTTTGGCAATTGTATATGCATAACATATTGCCAAGTATTACTGTATTTTCTTATTATATTTAAGATATTTATGGATTCATTATAATATATTATTGAAAAGAATGGTTTCTAATTCATTTGAAAATTCTTACACCTTTAGTGAAAGCGGTCTTTATCTATTAAAGTAAATAATTTCGAACATTTTCTATACGTTCAGGTATTTTCATTATAGCCTTAGATGAGAATTTGGGGAAAGAATCTTAAAAGTAAGGAAATTTATTTTACTATATTCAAACAGAATAAAATATGACTTTTTATATTTGTTCCTAAAGTCAGCCGTCGCCAGTAGTCGGCATTTGAGCTTCAAACTTAAATAATAGTGGATATATTAAAAAAAAACAGATTTTTTTAATAGGTAGTCTTGCTACTTGCCAATGTATATCTGCACTATACTGACCTATTAAAAAAAGCACATTTTACTTCGCAAGTACATGTTGTATGGAGATCGCTAACAAAATATACTTTATATTGTTATACTTTGCATCATTATGTTTTTTAATGTTCTATCTACTATCAGTAGATTATTTCGCAATATTCATGAAGTTTCATAGTGATGGCCGAACACTGGGAAACGAAAGGCCGACCATTGGATTTTGGGGGCCGACCACTGGAACAATTGGCATTTTTTTGTAAACTTCTATTATTTTATGCTTGGTACAATATTAACTATTTTTTTAAGTTGGTTACATTGCTTAATCCCTGTTTAATGGAATAACAGCGTAAAAAATATCATTTATTGACTCAAAATCCCTTTTGAAAGTACATCTGTCGCTTAACTGGCTGAGCACTGGCGAAACGACCCTGAATTGTTGAGGAGAATTATATAATAAAAGTTCTGTGAAATTTTAAAATCTTCATTAAAATAATTTATTTTTATTAACTTATTATCTGTGATTTTTACATCGTCGAAAGGCAAAAATACATTTACGAAGACTTGTTTTGGCCCCTAAAAAACGGGCTCTAGGCGATTGGTTAGTTAAGTTAGTCGATTATCCAGACGTGTGTAGAGATAATTGAGATTCATTTTGATATTCAAACTGTGATCATTTCGTTTAGATATGCCACGCGTGAGGCCGGTATGTCATTCTAATCAAACTTTATGATTAAAGATCTCAGTAATGTGTGAACTTGAAAGGGAGCGAGATTTGAGATTAGATTTTAGAACTTAATTCGATACACAATATGTGGTAAAACGAAATCCCGCAGAGATTTCTAACGAGTTTATTGCTTTGTACTTCTGTATATATTTCAGTTGGAGTTTTAATGTAACAGTTAAATATGTATTGTGCCATCATAAAAGCTCATAACACAGTCATTCATAGATTTAAATATTCTAACGGTGACTTAACTAAACGACCAGCCATCTCGGCGAATGTTATTTTATTACTTACAAGTATTTTCTGTTTATGTACCCAACGTAAGTAAAACGATAAATCTAAATATCGGTGAATAGTATTTGATTTTAAAAATAAATACTTTCACATTTTTATAATGAACATGGCTAGTTTCGCTCCTCGCGAGAATTATCAACTGATACAATATATAAATCTTTACGAGGCTATTTATTGAGTGTTAATAATTACAAGGTATATTAAAAGATGTTCAAGAACTATGACAAGAATTTACAGATAATTAAATAAATTGTATTATGTGAACGAAACTAAATAGTCTACAATTAAAATGTTCAGGACCTCTTACAGATCAACAACTACTAATCTGAAATCTTAAATGAGTTTAAAAATTATTCATAAATATAACAGAAATAGCAAATGGGAAAATTTTACAATGAAATTGCTAGCCACTTAAATAATTTAATAACAACTAATGGAATAACCAATTGTTCCAATTTTTAATCCATTTTTTTGTGGAAGTAGTAAAAAAAATTGTGTTTTATTTTAAAAATATAATGCGTTTCCATCAAGAATTGACCGTATTAATTAAATTTGATTATCAATTTAATGTTGTATTAAAAATGAATTTCCACATAGTTACCTCTGAATCCATCAGATAATACAAAAATTTGTACTTGGCAAAGGAGTATTTATTTCTTAAACAGAACATCATATAACACATCTTGTCAATAATTTATATTTTCGTCACGTCATTCCTGACTTTTTGTCGATTTAAGTGTACTCAGAACATGGTTGGCAGATAAATCATCCGCAGACATTAGAAGGAAGATCTCACAGTCTGTCAAATGGACATCAGAAAGATACGAGTCTCAATGACGTTCTTGCAAGATCTATCACCACCATCTAATACGGTCTTACAGGATTGAAAGGCGGTATTACAAGGTAGGAAACATCTGTCATGTTGAATACAGCGATCACTTTAAAGGGCTGTGTTGCCAGCGTAAAGGATTACTCGTTAATAAAATAATTCATTAGCTAATTAAATTTCCGGTTTCCTTTTCTGACATCCGCCTCAATCAATGTCCTCTTTTTATTTGAATTCTGGAGTAAATTGTGAGTCATATATTATCAACATTCTTTTAAAATGATTCACAGTCAAAATTATATGTTTGTCGAAAGATCATTCCCGAGAAATCAATCGGAAATTCATTACATGTATATTTAAGATTCTCTATCAAAATATTTTATTTTTTGGATTTATATGTTTCATTTAAAGTGACACACCCTAGTTTTGTGACGTGTCCAAAACCGTGCCTTGAGACGCCTTTAATTATAACAATTCATTTTTTACCGTTTTCGCAAACAAATATTATTTCATTTAACTTCATTTATGTGAATCGGCGTAGTAATAATAACATGTCTTTAAGTAACCGTTTGAAATATTTCTATCACTCCGGGAAAAAAGGTCGTACATCAACATCATTCAGAAAATTACAATAAGGTTGGTATTTTGAATCACTTGGCAGTAACCGCTGCACCCATCGTATTGTTAATATCTCTCGTTCCCGGATTATCCTGGAAGGTGAGATCATGTCATCCTCGAGTGATCCCGCCAGGAGAACTCGTTTCAAAGGATACTATCACTAATTTCATAAGAATAATAACTCAATAATAATTTAAAGCGTATTATAGTAAATGATTTGTTATTGACAGATTCATGAAATATGAGATACTTTGAATGTATTAATCGTACAAGTGAATTGTTTTAAATATTATCAAAAGTATAATAGTACCGTTCCAATAATAAAAATGAAACAGATTCCATTGGAAAACTGGCGGTCAATAATATTGCATGCTTTTTTAATTCATGTTTTTATTAACACAACAAAAATATGAGTTGAAATCTGAAGACAAAAATGTAACATTTTAATAATTCGAAACTCTTTCTAATCTCGGGTTGTACCTACTGTCTCGAAAAGGTGTGCTGTGGACGTCATCCGAACATGTAAGGTTAATATAAATAAAATTGTTAATAGTGTAATTTAATAAAATATTTAGGATAATTACTTCAATAAGGCATTTGAAATGTTTCTTTTTATTAAAATTATAAAACCTGTATAAAACAAATAACATATTTTTAGAGTTATACTTACTTCTCTTGCGTTGAATTATTATAGAGTACGAGTGACTAGAAGAAGCTAGTCAGCCTGATTGATTTAATGGACGGGTTGCGACGTTTTGTGTTAATTTAATTGCTAACCGACTATGAAAAATCACATCGAATGTGCATTTAGTGTTGATAGATCTGTAGAAAAAACCATCACGTCAGGTGATATTCTTGGGACTGTAATAAAATACTTGGTCGCTCAAAATAAATATGTATCAGTCATAAGATATTACAGGCCTAAGAAAAGTCCGATTGATTTTAGTTCAAATAGTTATTTAGTTGTGGTACTAATACAGTAATTTTCCGGGTCACTAGTTCAGTGGTCAACGTCGTTGGCTTTGGTTACGGATGTCTCAGGTTCAAGTACCAGTATGGATAGTTTTCATAAATTAATATTTCAATCGACTTATGGATTTCTATTCGTAAGCATGATTGTATGTGATGTCTAAAATTCCTTCCCACGTAGAGAAAGCGATTAACTAACCACTAGACCTGTTCTAGCCCTATCCTTCTATCTCTTCGTAAATGAGAGGTAGAAAAACTTATGTTGATATCCCATTAGGACTCCATATGTTCCACATTAGGAGCGAACATGGTAAAAAACTATTTTAGCAACTCTGTTAAAATAAAACAAAATATATGACCTGATGGCATTAAAGGAATGATTACTGGGTTTCGATCAGCGGTTACCTATTGCAAATAATCTTTCATTTGATTGATGAACTGCAATGCCTTCTACTGTTGTTTTAATGGGTTTTAGAGTTACAAAAGATAAAAACAATTAAGCTAGCCATATATATATATATATATTACATTGATAGGAGAAATAACAAAGATAAGAGTCCTTCATGATAAGAATAGTAAATATAAACACAACAGTGCTTTTAATATTTCAAGTTACATACTTTGATTTCGATAAATATGTCAAGCTATAATAATATCAGATCTCACATTTTTTTAGTACTGTAATAAAACCAGGGCTGTGGATACGTTAAAAATGACTCCATTTTTTAAAATTATTTTTTTCTGTGCAATTTTCTACAAATTCTCGTTTTAATCTCCATACGTACTGATATATATGTATTGCCAGATCAAAGTCGGTACGTATTGATTTAAAAACAAATGAAAGAAGTTGATTTTTCTCTCTACCACCCGTTGTGTTGTGCAGGCAATGTTTCACATCCACCTTCACAACGCTATCGACAGAAAAAAGTCGTCTTCCCTTCACGTTTATGGCCTGAGCAGAGCTGCATGGGATTGATTTTGCTGCATGCACTTGTTTGAGAATACAGAAAAAAAAAATGAATAAAAGGTGTAACCAGCTCAGTGCATAATCCGTATACTGAGAGCCCGTCGTTTTAGACGAGTTTATTTTTACTTTAGTGAAGAATTAAGGTTATGTTGATCTCCAAATAAATTATCAAATTTTTCAAATGTCGTGGAGCTACCCTTGGTTGCAATCAAGTCAGCGTGGCCTATTGAACCCGTGCGGAAACGGATCGCAGCAAACAGTTCTGCTCGTTCGGAATTCATATCGGGGCAGTCCCACAGAACGTGCGTCCTGTACGGCATGCCCACAAGTACAAACCAGCTTGCCCATCGTGAAGAGTTTTCCATTATCAGAAAGTGAAAAGTTTAATGGAATAGTGCTAGTGATTTTACTGCAAGTCTCTAAGATAAAAATGAAATAAGCGCATTGCGACGAATTTCATCAATACACGACAAAAAGAAAGAGATTGAAATACATCTCTTAGATCTACATACATTCATTCTTGCCTCTGACGTAGAAATCCAACACAGTCATTATTTATAAAATCATGCATCTTAAGTAAATGAAAAAACTTAACATAGAAAAGGAGTCAGAGCCGCTCGTATTTTTACGACTCCGACTCTTCTAAAAACACCTCGACTTCGCGACTTCAACTCAGGCTACACAGCCCTGAATTGAGCACACATTTTAAATAAAATGAACCGTTATTTGATTTCTGAAAATCACCGCCATAATACAGTTGAACTACATATTTCTAATACGTTTTTATGAAATTAATATAAAGACTGGTTTACATAAGTCGTGCAGTACTTGATATATTTAGACAACTTGAAATTGTAGGCATAAATGGCTTTTGTATTATTTATTCCAAGTATTTGAGCTTTGAGTCAAGCGAGCACAGTTAATCTTATTCGCTTTTGAGTTGGTCTTGCTTGACTAGATTTGTCAATTCAATTGAACAGAGTATAAACAATGTATTTATTTAATCACATAGTTGATACTCTGTTCAATAGATTCAATGATTATTGGTTCTATTTTTTTATTAACAAAACAAATTATCAGTGTAGAAATATGTTGCGTTTACGAGGGTGAATGAAATGTATCTGTAATAACGATTAAGAAAAATAATTGTTGAATAATTAAGTGATATATAAAGCTTACTATTAAGTTGTTAAAACAGCCCTTATTACAGTGTGGTCCCGATTTATCATTGTTTTTAATGTACCGGGATTATAAAAAATAACGATTATGCAAGAAAACGACAAATCTAGGTTCCACTGTTTACTATTCCAGGCTAGGAGAGGACTAGTATTTTGCTAATTGCTCTCACTGCGGCAAGTTTTTGGGATCGGATTGGTGTGAGGGAATTTCAGATACAAGTTGGTTGTTATGTGTATGCAGCCGCTTTTTCACGGCCACCTTCCATAAAGCAATAACGATCAAGAAAAGAAACGAATTTACTCCTCATATTCTTGGCTCGATGCAGAGCTGCACGGGAACGAAAAAAAGAGAAAATTTGACTTGTTCAGCCACTTAGTTTAACCGATATTAAGTATCTTGTGTATCCGTATACTGAGAATCCGCCGTAGCGCTAGAGTTTAATCTACTCCGCGTTCAGTCTAAAGAGGAATCGAAAATATCCCGCTCCCCATATGATGATGCAAATTTATCGAATGCCTCAAAGTTGGCCTTGGTTGAGATCAAGTCAGTTCGTTAGACATCCATCTCAGGGCAGTCCCACAAAACGTGATTAGCGTCCTGATGATTGTGTCCACAAGTGTAATCCAGCCTTTCACTTTCACTTTCACTTGCCCAAGAATTTTTATCACAAACATCCACGTTTTCGAACAGAAATCCAATTTGTGAACAGTGTGTACTGGAATTTGAACCTGTGAGATCCGTAACCGAAGCCAACTACGTTAACCATTGCACCACGGGCCCAACTGTTATTTAAAAAAAACTAAACATCCACGTATGAAGAGAAACTGATGTTAATGGAAAGTAGAGTACACGCCGTATAGCTCCGGTTCTAGGATTTAGGATCACGGGATTCATACATGGATCCTTGAACTGCTCTATGGCTACGGGATCCATACCCACAAATACATTGACACGCTCCGTGTAGTATATAGAAAACGTATCAGGGTAGTAAATAGTGCAAAGTTATACGGCATATAATCTATTATACTTGCTAGTTGGCGGTGACTTAAATTGAACCTCGATTTTTCAGTTTTTCAATTTCATTCTTACGATGTTGAAAGTATATCATATAGAAACAAAAATAAGTCTTGCGATTAATGAATGAAATAAAATATTAACGCACGGATGTCCCAGTGTAAAAATAATTTTCGATTAATAGTTTTGGCTGACTTGACCGAGAGCGATATTATTTATGATCCCTGTCTAAATATTTAATAAAATATATAATTTTTACAAGAGTTGTCAGTGAACCGGCCCATTCATCATCTAAACGCATATAATTATCAACATATTAACCAAAGTATATTTATTCATTTTTCTTTTGATGTTTGATATATTTATATCCGAGCAATTATACAATCTGACAAAAACTTCTGTTGCAGATTAATCTTCACCGCATATGCCGTACCACAAAGAAGAAAATAACACGAACTACTACTTTACTACAGTAGGTTTCATAAACAAGCCAGTGTGATAGATTTTATAAAATAATAAATTATTTTCGTTTGAAAGAATTTATTGTGATTTAAAAAACAAAGCCAATAGCATAAACTTACATATTATGCCAACGTAATATTAAATAGAATGTAACTGTGGTTTATTTAATCCAAAAATCTCAATTAATTGATGACCTATATCAGGGATGGCGAAACTAAGACACGCGTGCCTGAGGTGGCACGTACAAAATTTTTGCTGGGACGGGAAAGATTTAAAAATTTAATTTTTGTTTCTAAATAATTCATGCATAAGATTTTCGGACTCACCGTTTTATATTTCATCTAGTTACACTTTGGAATCGAGATATTGATTTGATTGTATGGCATTATTTTCCAAAATGAATTTTATAAAATGTTGCTTAAGAAATTGGATGAATGATGAATCGAGTTGGGCTTGTATATAACTAAAAGTGAATTATAAATCTGATATAAAGCAAATTGATAAATGACTGATATAGATTTTTATTGTGATACGTTAATTTTCTCGAAACTATTGTAATTTTCAAACATTTTCAATAAGATTCTGAAAAACTTTTTTTCCCATCAAAAACTACTGGGTACGTCAGACGTCAGACAGTCGAAGAATAATATTTGAGAATTTTTTACATGCGAATGTAAAAATGTTCGCCATCCCTGGACCTATATTTTTTTTTTTAACCATATCCGCTCCCTATTCGGAGCATATGGCCATCACGCGGTTCCTCCAAGCTGAAGTCGAAGATTATTATAAAGAGGAACGGCGCCAGAACACAGCCCTGTCTGACCCCGGTTGAGACCCCAAACCATTCTGTCGTTACGTCGCCGATTCTGACACAGCATTCACTGCCCTCGTGCATGCATTTGATGATGGCGATAATCTTGGTTGGGATTCCGTACAGTTTTAATATGTCCCATAGGGAAGGCCGGTGCGGACTATCAAAGGCCTTCTCGTAATCAACGAAGCAACATGCCAGCGAGCTGTTGAATTCGTTGCTTTGCTGGAGAAGGCATCTGAGATTATGAATCTGGTCCGCACAGGATCGGCCAGGTAAGAAACCGGCCTGGTTTTCCCTGAGGATACACATTATTGGAATCCTTATTCTCGCCAAGACTATCTGCGCCAAAACCTTGCCAGGCACGCTGAGCAGCGTTATGCCCCGGTAATTGTCGCAGCAGAGTGGGTCACCTTTTTGTGAATGGTGATGACCTCACCGTTTACCCAGTCCCTCGGACAACGCTCCTGCTCCCACACCTTACTGAGAAGTAGGTGCAAGGGTTGCAAGAGTGCCTCCAGGCCGTACTTGAGAAACTCTGGGTGTATACCGTCCACGCCCGGCGCCTTCCCATTCTTTAACCGCTGCACAGCTGAGGTGATCTCAGCGTGCGTCGGTGCATGGTCGGGAATGTTTGGCGCTCGGGGGATATCTACAAGTGTGGCTTCGCTGGGTATGTCAAAGGGGTTCGAGGGAGGAGAACGGTTTAGCAACCCGCAGAAATAATCTCTCCAAATCTTTCTAACACGCTCCGCGCTTGACTCTATTGCCCCGCTGGGGACTACGGGTGGGCCCGGGGTCGGTGGTCGTCTACCGCAAATTTCGCGCGTGATTCTAAATAGTTTTCTTGTATCATTTCTGCGCGCTGCCGTCTCTGCTGCTTCAATCTGGTTGTCCATGAATCGGCGTTTATCGAGTCGCACAGATTTTTTACTATCTTATCTTGGTACCGATAGTCTATCCGGCGGTCCTCGATCCGGTCTGGGTCTGTCTCACTGTCCCTCAGTGCTTTAAACCTCGCTCTTTCTTCAATTTTCCCCCACGTGTCGTCGGACATCCACTTTGGCTGCCCACTCCTTCTGACTCCTAGCACCTCATGAGGGCGGCTAACGCAACTGCATCTTTGATGCTGGACCATTCCGATTCAATGGTGTCGCGTCGGGGGTTTTCCCCGTCATGCACACAGTTGGTGACGTTCTTTCTCACAGCGATGTCGAAATTCAGCCGAGTTCGAGGAAATTGCAGTCTCTCGATGTCGATCCTCTTTCGAGTCGGGGGCCGTACTGTACGTCTGAGTCTGAGACGGATTTTGCCGACAAGCAGCTCAGATTCTGTTTAAATCGTAAAGAGGTTAATCGAGTCAAGCATAAAACAATTGGAAATATATACCTAAAAACACAATTGAAGATTTGAAGGTATTAGTTCCAAAAACCACTTCTTATTCCATCCTGAAATTTTGGAGGAAATTCACAAATAAATGGTTGCTTTTTTGTTCTTATATATTTTACTAAAATGCGTTCTGTGGGTTGTAGATTAAGTTTCACGAAAAATTATGTCAAAATACGGAACAACAACGATACGAGCAGTTAATCGTTAATTTGCACCCTAGTTTCGGAGTAGAATAAGTGGTTTTTGGAACTTTCGGAATATAATGTTAGAAACGCATCGTTTGCGAAAAAATATAATGTTATAAAACAGCCACAAAGTATCACCACATTAGTAAGCAAATACTAAAGCAGAGATGGGTTTGGAACGACTCGAGTGAGTCCCTTGTTAAATGAAGAAAAAACAATATTTTTTTTATTTAGATCAAATCAGTACCTAACTGCAATTTACGTAGATGGTTTAAATGTAGTATGAACATAAGGCCTTGTTGCTTTTTGAAATTTCTCGTAAATGTATTTATTTCGATTGCGTAATAAAAGAAACCTAGCCTTTTTTGTGTAAAGTCTATCAATGCTTAAAGATGTTCTTTGTTTGATGTATATTGCTTCCAGATGTTCTTAGATGTTCAACGAGACATTTTTGTGAACGATTATTCTTCATATTTCACACGTGCACATTTTTTCCCATTACTGTAATTGTGCACAATTTTGAGAAGGTCAATTTCCCGACATAATTACATATTACAGTGGAACCCCGATCTACCGTTCTCGCAAAAATGGTTCCCGCATGGGTCGTTCATTTTGTATATTCCCGCCAAACACCCATAAGAAAGATGCAAAATAGTCCCGCATTAAGCGTTCCCCGATTTACCGATTTCCTCGATCTATCGGCTAAATATTATATAAACCCGTGACAAATATTATCCCAATTGACTGTTTTTGTTGAATATTTCTGATTTAGTTCATAAGTACGTTCTACCCCATCCAACCGATATGTAAAAAAAACAGAAACTGCAAGCGTACAAGCTTCCTAGAATTAATTTAAGACATCGACTGAGGGTGCTTGATGGAATTTCAATATCAAATTTGGATTATTGAGATTTTGTACACTTCCATGTATTTTGTCACTAACGACCTCAGTTCGAGTCCATTCGTGTGCTCGAATGCCTGAAGATGCCGAAAGGCGAAACCCGGGTCGTTAGTGACAAAATACATGGAAGTGTACAAAATCTCAATAATCCAAACTTCCTAGAATTATTAATGATCATGTTCATAATGTTTCCTATTATGACTGCACCTGCATTGACATAGCAAAACATCTGGAACTAGCACCATCAACTTTGAACACGATTGTTTCTAGGAAGAGTGACATTCGCAAAACAACCGAAAAGTAAGTCAGCAAATAAAAAAAAGTTGGTCCACACTAAAACGTTAAAAATATAGCGTTTTCAGTTTAAGTTTAAAGTTAAATGTTGAGAATTGAAGGTTAAAAACAGCACAGTTGAACTAGAAATGGCAGCCGGAATGACATGTGAAAATTTTACATCGCTACTGTACACCGCAGGAGTTCATGTAACTAATAGACATATAAACATTTAGAAATCTACATGTATTTTGTGTGACTTAGATATTATCTACGACTGTTTATATATAACGCTTGAAACATGGAATTGGAGCGGAAAAATAGTAACTATTTCTGCGTCAATCTTGAAACTCTTCACTCTTGCTATCTAGGTATGTAAGTACATTTTTTATCTTCAGATGTTATTATTTTTTGGTATATTACGTATTGTTACACAACATAAGTATATTAAATAACATTCGATTTCTTTAATAATTATTGCGTCTAATTTGTACAGAGGTAATAGAAAAATCTGTCCCTTTCCCAACACTGCGAATAGCTCTGAGATTAAGCGAGCCCCTTGTTAACATATTGGGATCTCATCTCTGTACTGAAGTATCTACGAAGAGTCTTTGATTTAGTGAGTCGAAATCAGTACAGATTTAGGAAATGCACTAGCTGGTATATATTACTGTAATAATATATTACAAGCTTATTTAGGCGCAATAAATAACTTGGAGCCCCCCGGGAAAAACTTTCCCCGACTGTCGGATATCCGGCATTATCTCTATGCTCTGGATAATCTTATATCCCATTGGAATGCTATCAGATTTATTTTGTCAACAACTCATACGAATAAAAATGGCTGTATATTTTACGTAATTGAAAAGTTTTTTTTCTTCCCTTACAAAGTTTATTCATATTTTTAATGTGTATTAGACTGCCAGCCTAGTGGTATGTTATCGTACTAGTCTTACATAACTAGATATAGTGTTTAGGGATTCCAAATATTCGTTGAAAACAAGTATTCGAATATTAAAACCTTTTATTATATTGTTCGAATAATAGAATGCATGAACTTCATCGTGTATATTCATTGTTTTTTTTCATATTTATGGCGAGACGTATAAATTGTTTACACATATTAGTTGCCAGAATGTATCTTGAGTGAGTATTATAGTGTTCAAATAAACTAAATAGATTACAATATATTAAAATATAATGCGATGCCGAATGTAGTTTTTGTTAACCCATATATAGTATGCTCGAGTAATATTCGAATATCAAAAAGATCAAAATATATTCGAATTTCGACTGGAATCCTTGACACTGATACAATTAATTAAATTTCATATCAATGCGCTTTGATTTTTACGAAAAAAATGAAATACATTATTTTCATTCATATTCTCCCATTGAAAATGACGCGTATAGCAATGACTAATATCAAAAGTCTGAAAAGTTGCCTTCATCCAGTGGTGGATAACGTATATGCCATAATTAAGGTTACCTCTGATGATAGATAAAATAAACCAACGCTACGTTCTCATTTAAGATGTCGACTTAGCGTGCTTGATGGAATTTCACTTTCAAATTTGAATTGTTCAAATTTTGTACATTTCTATGTATTTCGTCATTGACGAATCGGGTTTCGCCTTTCGGCATCTTGAAGCAAACGAGTGAAAATGTAAATGTAGAAAATTCCAACAATTGAAATTTGCTACGTTCTACGTTTGAAAAATTCATATATTGTTCAATCGATATTTAAATTTTTATTATGAGTAAAACATGTTAATTCAATGTTTTATAGGTTAATTATTTAAGGAAAGCCAGTTTCATTCAGCAAGTGAGATCTCACTGTATTTAAAAAATATCTTTAGAAGGATTTTGTATAGATAGTAGTAAAGTATTTAGTTCCACAAGAATTACGTAATATAATTGATAATAAAAAACGACATTGTCAATATTGACTCTGACGATGGCGTGATGCAGAAACAGCTAGCAGCAATATTACACTTTATTATTTTTAATTTCTGTTAAAAGCGAGATTATGTTATTTTATTGCTGCTTCGAGAATAAATGATTGTGTCGGATATTGAGGGTGAAGTAGTTTGACTTTGTGGGGAGCTCGGAGATTGGGGAACGTTATAAGCAGCACCCTGTTACGTCAATGGTCATGCAGAGACTTTCAAACTGGATGGTTCATGTGCTGTTCATACCTCCGGAGAGCGTCAATCCTGCTTGACCAGTGGGATTCCGGAACCCTGGACGAATGTTGGGTCCTATCCACAGGATATACTCGATGAAGCTGATGGATTCTGGCATGTCATGGGAGGAAGCAAAGCAATTGGCGCTGCGTGGTGTTGAATACGGTCAAAGAAGAAGGAAGATCACACCCTCGTCATAAAAGATAGTTGTGTGACCGAGTAATAATTCGACTTCGTCAAGTTATCAATTATGAAAAAATCCATTTGAAATTTAAATTTTCCATACAATGCGTGAATCGAAGATTTATTTCATCAGAATTCGATCCGGAAGAAAAAACATTTATCGAACAGAGACGGTAATGTTTTCCGAGCCATTTCACCCAATATCTTTATTTCAGACTAATCGAGTGAAAAAACAATTTTTGATTTGTGGTAGTCCCATAGAGAAAATGTTTTTGTTCGAAGCGTAGGTATAATGCCGTTTCTTTGTAATGCATTTTTTTAATATTTGAAAATGGAACTTGCGATAGCTTTACAATGTAAAATACCAAGTGAGAAAGGTTCTACTCGACGGGGAGGTGGAGCGTCAACACACTTTGACTGCCCCAGGTCCTTCACAGGTTCTTTCGTCCTCTATTAAAACCCGCCCGGCAGTTTACTTTCTCTTTAATTGCAGTTAGTTTATACGAATAAAATTCTCGGAGGCAGTAACAGATACAAAAACAGAGTTTTAAATACACGATTTGAATTTAAAACGCAGCAAGTGGTTTTACGATAGGGTCGCACTTTTGACCTAAGCCGCGGTGGCTTGTCGGCGACGTTCAGCCCCACGGATCCACTGAGTGCGAAGTGACCGTTTCTCTAGGCGTCGCACGCTTTTTGTTTACTGCTAACGGTAATCAAATAACGGTAAACAAACAAATATGACACATTATTTTTGAACGCCTTAGCAGAGACATTACATATTAAATTTGCATTAATAGGAAGAGTCTGTAGAATCGCTGGAAGACTCTTGTCTACCCCGTAAGTACGGGGCGGTGTCACAAGGTTATAGCCTGACAGAAGGCATTAAGGCAAAACAAAATGTTCTGAGATAATCGGATTTAAAGCATTATTTTTTTTCCAAAATTCTCTCCCAAGTACAACTGTTATAATGAATAATCTTTTTGGCATACAGATCATACGATTTGGTATCGATGAATTATAGTTATATCATGCTTTTTGCCAGAATAAAATAATAACAATATGACTTAATACTGTTTTTTAAAAGCCATTATATACTATGACTTCATGCGTTCTACGAGAACGTGTAGCGTTAAATTACATTCATTTTTACATTGAAAACAGAAAATCATCTTAAACTGACTTAATGCGTTCTGTCAGTATAAACACAATATCACTACTATACAGAACTGCAAACATCGCTGTTGAAATAATTTCTACTATATTTTCTGGAAAAATAACAGATACAAATAAATTATTTACGCAGATTAATATTTGCAAAGTGCACTTTAACAGCCGTATCTGTGAGAAGTTGTCTTAACATATTAAGAAAAGAGGTACTCGCCTGTACTATGTAGGTACGAAAAGTTTTCTGCATGGCTGCAATAAATCCAATTAAATCGTAAGAGGTAACCAGCGAACCGGAGATTGCACTTAATTTATTTGATAATAAATGCATTAAATGCAATTTTTCACGAATCCATCGCTTACTGCAGATATCAGATACCTGCATTTAACTAAATGCAATAAAACCGGTGGCGCACTATGTATAATATTTCCAAATCAAGTATACTTTTCGTAAAACCTACGGTTAAATAAGCAGGTATATTTATTCACACAATATAAAAAATGTTGCCGACCGTAACGTTAACTCTTAGTAGCGTTGCGGTAGAAAAATACTCGGACATATCACACTAGTAAATAATTAATTTTCTGATGTGCGATTTGAAAAATTAGAACAAGTTATGTGAAATTTAATTGGATTGCACTCCTTTTAAGTAAAAATTTCATTTTACACTTCTGTAAGTTAAATGTATGTACATTTCGTTTTAATTACACTATTTTTATAAAATTACTAATAAATATTAACCGACTTTGAAATGGCGCATTAAAATGAGGTCATTAAGACTTTGGCGTTGTTTTGGTGCTGGTTAATGTTGAATGTTGAAAATAGCCCAGTTGACCATACCTCATGTAACACCCACAAAAATCGTCCACCAATTAATAATGATGTTAAGTTTTGAAAGCTGAAATATCACCGTGAGGCGCACCTCATGTTATTTTCTATTTATTTTTATAAATATACCGTGTTTCCATCAATAATTCTCTAAAAAAGAATCATTAAAATATTTTCAGAATGATATTTTTTTCCACACCGTAATATTCTATACACTTCTGCCTGTATTAACAGTTTACATACTCGGGTCACTGTGCTGGTAAGTGGGTATTAATCGCGTATACGGCGCTAGAGACGGTACCGTAGACGAGTGGTCGATGCTTTTGGGCTTTCATTATACTCATCTGTGCGGTCAAGGTTTCAAATTCCCGGATGAAAACAATCATGCATTGATTTTTGGATTTGTATCTAAAGTAATGATTCCGAATATTCGACGAAAACAAATATTCGAATATTGAATATTAGAAATTTATAGTAATTGAAAAGTATAATGAATTCGATCGTGTATTTAATTGTTTTTTTCATATTTCTGGCTAGATTTACTAATTGAGTCCATATGCGGAAAACCAGCGTCAGTCTTTATTTCGTATTTTTTGTCAACACATTTATCCAGCAAAAGATTTTTTGATCAATAAACCGTGTTCCTGATAAAATTACTGAGACCATCTTCATTCATCAAAGATAAATATTTTCGATAAAAGGTATCTCCACAACAACTAACCGATATTATCTCAATGTTTTTATGACAACGCTGTTTTTCCGCGTATGGGCTCAATTGTTACCAGCTACTGCTAACTGTTACAAACTAGTTCCCAGCATGCATCTTGAATGAGTACTATGGTGTTTGAATAAACAGCATTGATTATATCAGTGCTCCGAAACCGGTGTGCCGCGGTACACCAGTGCGCCGCGAGATGATCCCAGGTGTGCCGCGGCGCCGTACGATCAAAACGAGAAAAAATCTAGTATTTTAATATTAGATAAAATTAAAGCCACTCACTTTCTAAGATTTCAGCCTAAATTATTCTATTTGAAACAAATATTATATTATTTTGACATTTAACGGAATAATTGTATTAGTGTTTGCACGGATAGTGCAACTCCAGTGATGGGAATAAATTGGGGGTTGTCTCGTGTGTAAAACAAAAATCCTACCGCAAAAGTTACACATTGCTGCATATATTGGGAAGCATTGATGGCGAAAAATTTGCTAGTGGAGGTATTGCAAACAATGAAGGAATATATCAAAATATTGTTAAATCAAGAGCATTAAATACGCATTTTTTGTTGTTGTTTCGACAGAATGTGAACATGAGACTATAATTGAAAACAGATTGTTTTGGATTGAGCCAACAAAAAAAGTGAGCAGTATTTTTATTCACTCAACTTAACCTAAATAATGTTTAGTAGTGAAGTTATTTCTTTAGTTACAACTTTTAAAAATGTTTTTTTATAATTTGCAATTTTCAAAAAAAATAAATCTTTTTCGTGTGCTAAGTGAAAGAGTTAAGGAGTTTAATTTGGCTCTCATTCAAAAATATATTAACCACTGTTTCAAATTTATCAAATAAAAACAAATTGATAAATTGTAAGTTTTGTTTATGAAATTTACATATTTTGAGAAAAGGTTTCGGAGCACTGGATTATATCAAGAAATAATGCAAAGCTGAATGATATTTCTTGTTAATCCGATAGTTTAATTAACATAAATACAATAAGCGAATAATATTCAAATAATTGTTTGAATATTCGAAAATCTGAATATATTCGAATATTCAAATATTTGATTAGAGTCCCTAAACCAAAGTCAATATCTGTGATAGTTTTATTCCTTCCCACTCATCTCCTACCCAATACTGAAAACGCATGTCAAGAGAGGCAGATAAGCAATTCAATTCCTCTTTCTTTACTCTCTGCGAAGAAAGAAGCGATTGAATTACAATCATTTCTTGTTCAAAACATTATATTGAAATGGTATATTAGAATCCTTATGCACCACAGTCGTAATCAACATGGTTAAAAATATATGTTTAACAAGCTCCATAATATGTTTAACATTCATAGAGCTGTTGAGTTATCCCAATATGTTTTTAATTGCCTCGTAGTTCTATTATATTATAGATAACGTCCGTGAATCTACGTGTCAATAACGCACGGTGGAAGGTCAAACAACTTTATATTCAGTCTGGTATACTCCTGATTCATTCATTTTTTCGTACAACACCGTGCTACATACACAGTCTTACCTTCTAGCCAAATAAGGAAATTAAACAAGCCGGTTATTGCATTACGTGTTTAAAATTGTTTAATTAATCCAACGCTACAAGGAAAGCCTATTGGTAAATTAATTATGAATGTTCACGCCTATGTGTTTTGTTTGGACCTATCAACGGTTCAAGTATTATCTATTTTAAATTATATGCAGTAATATCCGCCTCTCATTGTTTAATAGAATATTAAATTTCTAATACAATATTGTCGATAAGTTCGATGGTTACTTGGTGGTTTTTCATTTACCAATGTCAAAAAAAGTATTTTATTGAAAATCCATTTTTTTAATGAAGTATGAAATGCTCGGTGAATGTATCAGAAAACAAACGGTAATGAAACGTGCATCGTGGGGAGCCAAAACAAAGATTTTTCAACGGCTGGTATGAGAATCGATTTATTTCGTTTATTGAGCATTTTTATTTTAGTCAAATAGTCAACAATGTGATCTTGGATTGCGATCCCAATTTGGTGCAAATCCCAGTACGAACGATTTCATTAATTGATGAGTGAAACTAGTTTTTTTCATTAACACATTGACAGCGAGAAACGGCAAATGCCGTTTTTCGCGGATTATCGGTCGAAGGCGGGACACGGCAAAAGTCGTTTTTGTTGACTATCGGTTGTTGGCGGGAGACGGCATTTCACGGGTTTGTATATCGGCGTGAAATAAAACGCCTCAACTAATTATCATTAAATTTGGATTATTGAGATTTTGTACACTTCCATGTATTTTGTCACTAACGACCCGGGTTTCGCCTTTCGGCATCTTCAGGCATTCGAGCACACGAATGGACTCGAACTGAGAGACAGTAAACAAGAAGTTGAAAAGCGGCAACGCCTTCGGCAACGCCACTCTGTTAATATGGTGTTTACAAAATAAGGATTAGGGCGATTTCCGAAATTTTAACTCAGGTATCGGTGTGGCTCTCAGACGTATAATGTATTGCCTCGTAAATGATATTTGTCGCATTTGTATCTTCTATATAAGCGTTAGACACTGTTTACTGTCTCTCAGTTCGAGTCCATTCGTGTGCTCGAATGCCTGAAGATGCCGAAAGGCGAAACCCGGGTCGTTAGTGACAAAATACATGGAAGTGTACAAAATCTCAATAATCCAAATTTAATATTGAAATTCCATCAAGCACCCTCAGTCGATGTCTTAAATTATATAATTATCATTAGTTCTACTTCTTTGCTAGATTATAAGGGGTGAAAATCAACAGTCGTATAGATTTGTTTCGATATCTCAATCTCTAGTTCAGTTTGAGTCGTTTCAAGTGTCGGACTATTTTTCATATCGCTCGCGCTGTTTTGTTTACATACTGTTTCGTATTTTATTATTCGAATATAATATTACCATTGTATAAGACGTTAACCCTACAAAAATGTCTTCACAAGCCAATGATAGTGACGATGAAGTGTATGCCGACAATTTATCTGATTGCTCATGGAATAATGATATTGAAGAGTTGTCAGACAACGAATCGAGTGATGATGAGCAAATACCAAGACCTAGAACGTTTCACCGTCGCACTATTCCAAGTGATTCTGATTCGGAGACGAGCTCAGACGAGTATGTGGATGAGTGGTCATCGTTAGATAATCTTCCAGTTTTGGAATCATTTTTAGGCCGCCGCGGTTTGAATTCAAATTTCGATTGTCCTCAAACTGTAAGTGATGCGGTAAATTTATATATCGGTGATGATTTGTTTGAATTTTTTGTAAAAGAATCTAATAGATATTACCACCAAAACTCCCATAATTATAAATTATGTGAAAAATCGGCAAAGTGGAAAAATATTACTTTGAAAGAAATGAAAAAGTTTCTGGGGCTTATTCTTTTGATGGGACAAGTTCGCAAGGATATAAGGGGCGAGTATTGGTCTACAGAACCAACAACTAAAACTCCTTATTTTGCTAAAACGATGTCCAGAGAGTTCTTGAAAATTTCAATCGAAAATATTGTTTCGTTTAGAAGTTGTGTCAATTTTAAAAAGCAATAAATTTTTGCGCTAATCACGAAAAACGCCCGCCACAGGATAGAGTCTATTGTTCCGGGCGCCCGCTCAAGAAGTGTTAAGAAAAATGTGGAAATAGTGCAGCACAAATAGTGTTTTATTTTAAAAATTAAAATTCTTAAATTTAGTCGCTCCGTTTATAGATCAGAAATATTAAGTATTTTTTGCAAAACCAGTATAATACCCTCTCATTTAAACTTTGCTTACAAATCACAGCACAAGCGTATAAATAGAAAATATTTCTAAGTATCCAAAAACATCCTCCGGAACCGATAGATATTTGCGAACATATACGTTACTTTAAAAACGATGTTAGCACTATTTTCCCAGTCTAAGAAAATTTGTCTTCCCAGAGGAAATTGCTGTAATAACAGTAAAAAAGAAAAAGATAAGAGGAGCTTTCTCATTGTTTTCAAGAGAAAATATGCGCCGGATCTTAATAATGAGTTCCGCATCTCCGAAAGTAAATAGGTAATATTTTTTATAGGTGGCCTCTGGATATAATTATTATTCTAAAGGGATTTGGAGAATAATATTAGGTCTATTACATTACCGTAGGCCTATATTTTTTAGATATTATGAATATAGAAAATATTGCACAAATATTTTCGGATTTTCCGAAATATTGGTTTCTTATTTTCCCATGAATCGTGAAATGTTATAGAACAGGAATGGCAAATAGGACTTGATCGGCATGCCAAAATAAGACATTTTATTTTTTAAATTGGCAGTGCTCTCCATTAGTATCTACGTACACATAACATAATCTTAATCATATTTATTGAATATTATAAAGTAGTTAATATAAAATCTTGTATTGAAATTTTGTACATTTCCATGTATTTCGTCACTACTGACCCGGGTACGGCATACGAGTACAGATCAGTTCAGGGGAGGTTTTTTGTACTAATTTTACAATTTTATAAACATCAGAACTGGTTTCGATCATCGCACGAATTATCAACTGATATCATCCAGTCCTGATCATAATACAAAATGTGGAACTAGTACAATGAAAATGTTTTCGTAATTTTTCGCATTATTTGATTTTTGCACTTTAGATAAACAACTTCCATTT
Source organism: Himalopsyche phryganea (assembly GCA_022494535.1). Classification (NCBI taxonomy): domain Eukaryota; kingdom Metazoa; phylum Arthropoda; class Insecta; order Trichoptera; family Rhyacophilidae; genus Himalopsyche; species Himalopsyche phryganea. The sequence goes on along the minus strand of JAGVSL010000119.1, from coordinate 1,195,784 downwards.
ATTTATATATTATTTATTTTAACAATATTTAGATTAGATTTATAATCATTTACTTGTTGTTTTATATATCTTATAATTGGTCATACGTTATACATAGCTCTGCTCAATTGCATTTTTTCATCACTTGCTGAGCGAAACCGGTCCGAATCATATTTTAAACTAGTAATCGTACCCGTCATAGATGCCGGTATTGAAATTGAAATACTGAATGTCTAAAGCAGCTAGTACGCCGGAACTGTGTGTGCATTGCATTACATTTTATTTTATATACCCCGCGAACGCTAACGTCATGAGGAAATTTGATATCTACATGTGATATGTGATAATAATAAAACGTCTACAGATAATGCAGAATTTTGTTTAATTTTATCAGTTAAAAGAATATGCAGTTAACATCATTAAAGTGATTAGATTCACAATTTATTATTTGTACAAGTTATCGACTAAATTATGCATTCTTTACTTTTATTTTAATCAATGTATAATTTAAAATAAAACACAATTCATTTGTACTACTTTCACCTATTTATAAAGATCAGGACCGGTTTCGCTCATCACGAGCATTATCAACTGAGTCATCAGTTGATAATGCTCGTGATGAGCGAAACCGGTCCTGATCTTTATAAATAGGTGAAAGTAGTACAAATGAATTGTGTTTTATTTTTTAAAATATAATGTCTTTCCACCAAGAATTGACAGTTAACACCTTAAAAGGCAATGTATAATTTACAAAAATAACACTCAAATGTGTGGTTGAAATATACTGTGTTATATGAGCGATTGCATTTTCAACAAATATAATATTAATTCAACCTAAATTTCCAGTTTATTGTTTCAACTGTCAAAAAACTTTCAACGCATTCTCAATGTTTTCGTATTGAGAAATATAATATTTATACCGCTTGAGAAATACATTACGCGTTTCAAATGTGGAACAATTTTGATTTATGTACAAATGATGTTTTGTTTCGAGACATATGGTGGTTTTCACGATGCATCTTAATTCAAGATGCCAAGATGCTTTTAAACTTATTTATTTTTATTTCAATGAAAACATCTTACGAAATATGGACGAAACATATATCTAGATATTATAAAGATTATTAGTTAATGATTGATTATTATGTTAAGATAATATTACTCATTTTTTATGATTAATCGATTGCTGTTGCTTGGAAGTTTCATTCTCTACTAATATTTTTGGGTATATGTGTCGTATCGCAGTATCAGTGTTGTTGTAAATACTAGTTTTAAGTTAATTAATTTAAGTATCTGCGTAAAACGAAATTTTATTATACCAAAAACGTAGACAATGAAGATTGAAAAGAATTCGATAAGCAGAGAAATTTTCGTCGAAAATCAAACATAGAAAACTTGCAATGTTTCATATTTATATTATATTTGCAATGTTTTATAGTTGCTCAAAAAGAATGTTCGACTGGTATTTAATTTTTGATTTCATTTTGAAATAACTTTTCAGAGTAAATCAATGCATGATAGAATATTTGTAAAATAATTAAACAACACATCATTCAAATTATATGTAACTGCTTTTGTCTGAAGAAAAATTTAATTTCAACGTATTTTGTATTTTTCTGTAAGAAACTTGACAAAAAGAACCTTTTGATGTTAATTATATAATATCGATACCTCAGTTCCAAAGCGTAACAATTCAAAAATCTCAGTTCTGAGATATTTAGAAACTGAATTTTGGACAGGTTTAATCTTCTACTGTTCATTTAATTTTTGACAAACAACAAACAACTGACAACAACAAGACAACCAACATTTATTTAAATTTTGAAGTTTTTTGCCAGAATAGAGAGTGTATAGCACTTATTTCAAGTTGCATATTATATATTAATAATTATTATTACCGGTTTTACCCAACCCGGGATTCCGGTTATTTGGCTCCTTTTTCATTACTTAAATACCCGGTTTGAAAATGAAAAATACTGGTATTAAAAAATTTCATGATTTCGTCGAACAACGTTGACTTTGAAAAAGCTTTTTTTAGTCAGATTTTTTTGCAACGAGATTATATCAAGGTTGACATATTCCAACATTAATGAACTAACCATTTAAAGGTGGAAAGTTAATCAGTTTTAATGTGATTAGATATTTTTTAATTTCCGGTATTAATTATGAAATATCGTCTAACGACATTGATTTATTTGTTCAGTATTGCAATCCCGATTGGCCGTTTATTTGCTGATTTTTATGTGTTTTTGTAGAACCGGTATTGATATTTTTACAATACCGGTATTTGAGTTGTATAGATGCAAAAACGCCACTGTCTTTCAAAGTCATATCATGAGAAATCAAATAAAACCGATACTGCGGTAATTCTTATACTTATACATACGAACATGTGAGTTTTAAGTGAATTATTATAGAATATAATATTTATATATTCCAAGAGACTAAATTTAATGATTTTGCAATAGACAGTGGTTTGACAGAGTTTGCATGTAAGTGCAATTTGTAAGTTAATTTTTCACGGTTTTAGGGATATTACATTTGATCTGTTTAATTATATACATGCGCAAGTATATGGAGAATTTTTGTGCATACATGTCATTTTAGACTTTTTTTAGGGAGTGGCATTTTTGCTTATACACCACTCACTTGTCAGGTATTGCAATAATCTCTATACGAGTGTGTCAGACTATACAAAGCTTTAAAAAGATAAACAAGGGATCACAAAGTATATTCGCCTTATCGTGTACCCTATTTGAGGTTTAAATATTTTGCTGGCGAAGAGTGATATCATTTTTATACAGTTATAAAATTCTTTTGTGTTTGCACAAACATCTTTTACGTTTAAAACTTTATTTGGCCACGCCAGAATAATGAAAATTTGAAACATACTTCCTTCTTTGACGTGCACGTGTTATTTCAGAGATATTTCATGTTCTACATTTGAAACAGATATAAGAAAACTTAAGAATCATATCGAAATTATAGCCAGCCCAGCGGCCGATCGATAATATATATTTAACGCGGTCAAGTCCGATCCTCGAATAGAAACATTCATATATTGGTTTTTTCAATGATTTGTGGATTTTAATTCAAATTCATGAGGATTTCAAATCACAGATAAAGACACATTTCATTGTATTACAATATTTAAAATTTGCAACTGTGTCGGATTACTCTAACTGTATTTCTTCTATTACTGACATTTCGGTATGCTTAAAAGTTGAAACCTGAAATTGTGATGTGATTTGTCGTCGTTTTTGTAAAATATTTCATTAAAAATTATTACGAATGCTATTCGAATGGTTGTCCAAAAATTTGAATATCGAATAGTTAAAAAAGGGCCGAATATATTCGGATATTAAATATTTGAATTGGAATCCCTAATTCCAGCCCTTGAATATGAATCGTCATGGTGGCGGAAACGTTAGTTGGGTCTTGCAAGTTTTATATTGAATGAATTACATTTAAAATATAAAATATCTACCAATTAAGAAGCAATACGTTATGATTCAAGGCGGACGCTACACGTTACGACAGAATTAATCCACTTGTTGTTTTCAAACCGCGGTCATCTATTCTCAATTTGTCATAATATTTATTCCATCCTATACTAGATGGTCAGCTCTTAATATCAATCATTGGTAAGTACTAAGACAGTAATAATATTACATATGTATATACAGTAAGCCTAGAGTGTACGACTCTCAACTCTTATTTTTGGTAGCAGAGCACCTTCATATCAGTATTTGTTCGTAGGATTTATTTTCTATAATACGAACTGTTAAACGATTTTGAGTATTACAAAATTCGAGATTTCGTATGCGGAAGAATCATCGAACCAAAAATGAATCGTGTCTTTACTGAAACATCTAGCAATCAAGTAGAATGGATTCTCTTTTATATTAGTAATATCAGTAAATTCAGTGCCAATGAAATTATTTGTTGACTTAGAGTTGGATGATTGGATTTCCAAATGAAAAAGTTTTCCAAAGTGACACAGTAATCCGCACGTTTCAATGCTATTGGTTTGGACACTACTGCAAGAATTCGATTGACCTCGCACTTCATTCCGTAGGAAGTAAACGTGCTAAGTTTTCATCGTGTTGATACATAAGAAATATAATATATATAGAAAGTCGAGTTTTCCGTGAATCTAGAATCAATTAAAATGTCATAATATATAAAGAATAGCTGCCATTATATTAATTGGAATAAAACAGTATTTCGTATTCAAAAAATAAATACACACAATTTTACCTAGCTGTCAATCCGTCATCCATTTGTAAATTTTATGGCGCATCGATAGAATAGAACACATTTGAATAAAGTGATCGATGTTCTTTTTTTTTTAATATCTGACAGTTATGTATATTAAACAATTTTTGGTGAGTTTTTTTCTCTGCCATGAGTGCAGCGATAATATTTATAAAAAAAGTAAAATTGTGGAACTAACTAATAAACCTAAAATAACTAATAATGGAACGAACTAACTAATAACTAATAATAGCAGTTAACAACTCAAAAGTGATGAATCAGTAATTCTTACATATATGAACGATACGATTTAAATTCAATATTATTACGGCATCACACAGGAGAATGCTTGAGAACTCTACAATTATTAATGGGTTTCTTAGAAAGAGTCCAGTATACTCAATTAGAGTATTATTGTCTCTGGAAAGAATCTCGGAAATGGCTTTTTGGAAACGGGAAATATCCTAGCGGCAACATTTACAAAAGTGCTAGACGAGGCTTTTGTCTTGAAAAAAAGAAGTCGCAAGTCGTTCGGCCAACAAGGAATAATTAATGACTTATGACATGTATACTTTTTATCTAGTAGTGCGCAACTAATGGAAGCAAATATAAAGCTTTGATATCATCGTCCAGTTCATTAGTCAGACAACTCCAAAAATATTAAATTTTTGTTGAATAAATATGCGTCTGTGGTGCAGTAGGTAGCGTCGTGGGATACGGCTACGGATGTCTCGGGTTCAATTCCCGGTGCGGACAGTTTTCATAAATTGTTATTTCAATCGATTTATGGATTTCTGTTCGTAGTCTGAGTGTTTGTGTTTTCTAAAACTACCTCCTCACCCACCCATCCTATCCTCACGGGGCGTAACGAGAGTGATTAGCTACCCGCTAGTCCTGTACTAGCCCTATCCTTCTATCCCTACTCTCTTCGATAAAGAGAGGTTGAGCAACTGAGTAACAAACAATTCTCATAGAAAAATTCTGTTGAGATACCTCCATTAGGAGACCATATGCTCCGCGTTGGAAGCGCTAGAGTTGGGTGAAGGCAAAAGAACACTACCTGGGGTATTCGTTATTGTTCTTGAATTTGTGATGTGATCTTTCGTCGATTTTTTCGTCGATCGAATAGTTAAAAAAATGCCCGTATACATTGAATATTCGAATATTCGAGATGGAATCCCTCGAAAATAACCTTCTTAAGAAATCAGTAAAAGGATATTTCTAAAACACCTATTAATAAAATGTATTAAATTCGAGTACAAATTAATAATGCTTGATTTATGGTGAGCACTTGAATATTGCTTTTCCCATTAACTTGGCTTATTTGGAGATGAGTGGTGAACTGGACGATCGGTATGCTACCAGTGTGTGCGATGCAATTATGTAAATTATTTGACATGAGCGAAAATGTTTTTTGACACCATCTCTCGCGGGTAAAATTGGTATTTACTATAAGGTGTTATTTTTTTTAATATTACGTTCTTCTGCGAAACATAAATTAATCAAAAAATAAATAAAAACTGTGCCGTTACAAGTAGCAATTATTTTTATTTTGAGTTATTAAGGATTATAAATATATTTCCTGCCCCATTTAAAATATTTCACCAAATCGAGAATAAGAAACCTTATCGATTGAATGTTTTCATTAGTTAAGAATAAGGTAACTTTGTGGAAGTTAAATTAAAATTGATAACTTTGTTATTCCACGTTTTGCGTAGCTAGATGTGACACATGATCGTACACATTGATTCTTGACAGGTCCGTGTGGCTCACAGGCTTGAATCCCTGTACGGACAGTTTCAAAAATTTACTGTTCGATCAATTACTATTCGATGGCATGAATGTTACAGTTCTCGTAGAAAAATTTTAGCTGAGATAAACTCCATTAGTAGTGTATATGATCCACATTGTGAGCGGACATGGTTTAAAGAGGCATGAAGTTTTATTGGAATACAATTAATAATATAGCTTTAATTAAAAAAAAAAGTAATACCAAACAATTTGTGTAAAGAAACCTACATAATGATCATAGAACAATAAGTTGAGATAAACTCTATTATGGGTCCATGTGTTCCATATTGGGAGTGGACCTAATTTAAAAAAAAAACATTCATTATAATTCTTAACTTATAAATTACAAAAAAGGATAGATAGCATACAAAAACAAAAAGATTTTTTCTTCAATGATTAAGTTATTAATTTAATAACTTCCAATGGTACATGACAATTACTATTCTTATTTAACTATGTCTTTTTACCAAGAATTATTGACAGTCAGCGCCATTAGTGACTATTATAAAACGATTAAATTCACAGTTTGTTTTACGAACATTCATTCCTACAAGTAAATTGTTTGATGGTCTTGTCTTTGATGTTTGATGCACCTGTTATATCGTAACATTTCTCCTCGTGTACCTGATGTTACCTGCCCACGTATCCAATTGGACACGAGATTGTAATTCATTTATATCGTGATGTGGCTATTCGAGATGATTCTTCGCAATGCATATATGGTCAGGTAAAACATTTAGCTGCCTCGCTAAAGTATGTGCTCTGGGACCATTCGCTTGGCTATAATTATTGTTTTGATATTGATACTATAAGCTATATAAGCTAAGAAATTCTATGGAGTGAATTATTGAAAGAAATTTTGTATCAAAAAATCGTAAAATGATAAAGTAGTCATTTTGACCATCACGTGAGAAATATGGTGTTTGGAATCATTTGAAACGAATGTTTAAATGCTAAAACTATGTCACATCAACAATTTAAAACAGATTACATGAAATTTAGTAAATTTATCAATTTCTCGAATTAAGCGAATTTCAAATAAGTTGTTCTAGAACAACGTCTTGTTACTCAGTCGCTCAGCTTCTTTTTATCGGAAAGAATACGGATGGAATAATAAGTATAGTGGTAAGCCAATCACTCTTGATGTGCCACGTATTCACGATGGGCGGGAGAGAAAAATTTATACATCGCATATCCATGCCTTCGAAACACATATCCATAGTTGTTGAATTGGCATTTACTTGGTAGAACTTCATTATAATAGGATAAAATAACAAAGTATTTAGTTCTTCAAATTTTTTATCAGGTAGTTGATAGCTATTTCGGCTTTACGCCATCGTCAGAACTATCTATATCTATATTATCTATAGTTCTGACGATGGCGAAAAGCCGAAATAGCTGTCAACTACCTGATGAGAAATTTGTAAAACTAAATACTTTGTTATTTTATCCTATAACAAATTCATATATTCATTGAAAAATTAAAAAGACTTCTTATTGAGATTCGAACCTGTAAATATCCTAACTGAAGCCAACAACGTTGACCACTTGGCTAAAGGCCTCGAAAATAGAAATTAAAAAAAATACTATCCACGTTTATCATATTAATAAGACAAATTCAATGCAAATAATACATGTACGCAGTAAAACACTGTTTAAAAATACGATAGTATCAAAAGAGTGGGGGCTATCGTTAAAGTTTGTGGACTATCCATCGATAAAAAAACTTTAGAGGATACGGAGATTTTCTTGACAAAACTTATTAACTTAACTTTGTCCTAACTTCATTGGAGATGTCTTTTTATTCAAGTAGTCGAATACCTTTGTAACTAATATATAGTTACTTGTGTATTATTATTAAAGATACATATTTAGAAGAGAATGACGATTTAGCCTTTTTTCAAATAGTTTCCATGGCACTGTCACAATAATGTATGTTTTGATTATAATAATCACGTTGCATTTAATTGAATTAAATTATTTAATTTTCTATCATCATTAAAACGGGATGTTGAGGGACTGAACTTCGTGAAAGTACACATGTACGAAATACTGAATACATAATAAGTTTAAGCCAGGCCTGAATTTGAGGACCAGTGTGGTCTACTTCGGTATGACAACTTTCATAAATGGATTTTTCAATCGATTTATGAATTTGTGTTTGAAGACTTTGACCCATACAATCATGAAAAAACCGGGCCGTGGCGAGAGCTATTAGCTATCTATCAGTCCTGCCATTGCCGCATATTTATATTATATTCTCTTCGAAATATTTCTTCTTGTCTCTCCTATGTACAGCGAATTACACAAACCGCAGGAGATTTTATAAAATCCGCATCCCAATAGATATCATTCCAAATACACAGTTGCAATCTATTTGGGTATTTGATAATAAAATATACATCTCTAGTCTTGGCATTGTTTTTAGTTTGCAAACTTTTTCAGCACGCCCGATCGCGTAACTTTGATATTATCGAATAAAAAAAACACTTTGTCTCGTAAAAAACGTAAAACTTTTTCGCTCAATGTGTAAATGCATGTAAATAATTTTCTTATGTCTTCGAACATTTAACATACAAATCGCTCTTTTTCTCGACAAATAGATTCCGGTTAGCGACGGGAATATTTATTATTTCATAAGAAAACAGCAGAGATTTTTTATTCGTGTTTTTAAAAGAGTTTTATTTATGCAAACGTTTAGTATTTTGAAATGAATAAATTACCGCCAATTTAAATTCATTCATTTCACTTTCTATGCAAAATATATAACGTCATAATGAAAACACTTAATTATGTTAATAAACTATTGTTGACTTAAGTCAAGATACAGCAAACGAAAAATTACATGTTCTGAGAAAAGAAATATAAACCGCTATTTCATCTGTGCTTATTGAAAGTTGAAAGAATAAAACACCATTTTTTTAATACAATGCCTTTCAAGAAGTGTCAGCTAACACATTAAAAGCTTTTAAAACATACACAATACAATTTTCTTTAATGCTTAATATCGTAACGAAAGCATATAATAAATTTTCTCACCCATATCTAAAAACGATTAAGTTTGAAATTTTATTTAACGTAAAATATCAAAGTATAGATAAAGATTGCCATATGTTGTTGTATATCGGAATTACACCATCGTCAGAAACATGTTATTAAAATAAAATTTATTTATTTATGTAGCGTAAGTACAAGTTACTTTCAAGGTGTTATCTGTCAATTCTTGGTGGAAAGACATTATATTTTAAATAATGAAAAACATTTTTTTGTTTTTGTTTTTCGAATATAAAAATTATGGTGGATGCTCATAGCTGCTCTGTGTTCTCCACTTAAGATGGATGTTTATTGTTAATATTGTTTTTAAATGGTTCACTAATTTTTCCTTATAATTTTCCCAACCAGCTATTTGCTTAATGCATCAGTAATGTCATTAGAATTTTTGGCGTAGTTAATGGACTTTTAATGTAGCTATATTTGTGATTTCAGATTAGAATTAATTGTTTTGTAAGAGGTCCATAGCATTTAAATCGTAAACTATTTTATTTGATTTATGTATAATTTGTTTGCTAATCAGTAATTTCTTGTCTTAGTTCATGAACCATCTGTTTTATATACCTTCATTTTAACACTCAATTTTGTATAAATAGGCCTGTTATGTTTGTATTTTTATCAGTTGATTATGCTCGTGATGAGCGAAATCGGTCCTGATCATTATAAACATGTGGAAGTAGTACAGATGAATTGTGTTTTATTTTTTAAAATAAGCAAAAGTTATTATAGGAAATACCAAATGTGTTGTTATGACATTACCAAAGAAATATCAACGCATAAGCCCTTTTAAGACATTGTGAAATGTGTACTTAATTGTTTTGTAACGATTCACCAAGGAATCCAATACCTGCTCGAACAATATTCGCCTTGGCTGCTTCCCTCGGATGCCTCTTGGCTACTTCAATCAGCCAGATTCCTGCTGCAGTATGGAGGCCTTGGGCGATTGTGTGAGCACCGACTGCGCACGCGCAGACTGCCCAACCCCATCCACCCTCAGGGTAATAATGCTGCTTTATTGTACCTCCTCCGCATCTTGCCGAGTGGATCGACGCAGGAGCACTCGGTACTTGTGGAACCTATGTTTATATCCCAGATAATTGAGTCATTTGCTGATAAACTTGTTACACCCTTTCTGTGATTGTAATACTTTGACATATTATCAGCCTACAGTGTAAAACTGGAAACACCATATTAATGTTACAACTTTACAGAGAGAGTTAAACTGTTAATTACTTTACTAGGAATTCAATTTGTGTGTAATAATAAGATGAAACATTTAGGGGCGTGCAGTATTTATTTTGCAAACAGTATATGTTACATCATTCAAATCAACATAATTTAGATATTTGAGTTGAAAGAATATGTCGTAAAAATAACAAACATTATAATTTCCTTCCCATTTACGGTATGAAGGGTGTTACAAGATTTACAGTCAAGGTCAACGTTATTTATATAACGTAAATCCAAGGTAGCTTAATTTGTCTTTTTTTAAAGTATTTCTTGTATTTATTCGATGACTGTATTATGAAAATACTTAATATTTTAATTTACAAACTAAAAGCTTTATTAATATTTTACTTCTTATAACGATGCAAACTATTTGATATTAACAATATGTTTTGTAAGCAAATATTATTTTGAATTTATAGCACTATAAATCAAAAATAATTTATTCATTTTGGCCAATTTGTTATTCTGGATAGTTGTAATATTGTAAGATTTTCCACAAAATGTTAAATACCACATACAAAAAATAGCAGTTTTTTTACCATTTTTTCTTTATAAAAATAAAATTTAAATGAAGTATTTTGTCGTATTGTCGAATATATCTTGTAGATGTAATAATTTATACTGCCTTTTCATGAATTTGAATACAGGAAAACATATATTATACAATATCAGTGAGTAAGCGTAACAAGCGTTGAGATATTTCAATAATTTATGAGAAAAATAAACTAAGCACTTTGCAGGACAATACCGTTATGTTTTTTTCTGCTAGGACATGAATATATTTGAATAAAAAAGAAAACTTGTTGTAATATCATACACACAATGAATAATTGTTCCAGTTCTGGAAAAAGAACAACGAATTACAACAAACTCTGTCACCTGGTAAACAGCAAAAATTACTGTAATATATATTTTTAAAAAGTATACGCTTAAATACCAGAATTAATGTAAAATAAAGTTGGTGTCTTATAAATAAATTAATAAAAGCATTTAATTTTATGTGATTGACTTAGAAATATCCGTTTAATAAATAAATTTAGTCAAAGATAGTATATTCCACTAAACGTTTTTATTTTTGCTAGAACGAAGAATATATCGTCGTTGTTCTGGAAGAAGATACTAACTGAAAAATACCAGTTTCGAGTAATTGGACTTAGAAGTTTTTCAAATGTTTGAAATGCTATACATCTTTCATTTGGTCAATTTTTTTTAAGTTAAAGTACAATAGATAAAAATAAGTGTGTTCTTCCATACGGTAGAGTAAAAATAAGGAACATTTTCTTTCACTAACTAATTTTTTCGATTTAAGGGATCTGGGGGAAAATATCTCTTATAATATAAAATGAGAACCATTGCATAGATTGTAATCAAATTATTAATTGATTTTTAAAATTGGTTGCTAAGAACTATTCTTTAAAGAAATAATAATGTGTGACAAAGCTTGTTTAAATATTTTTTTACAAATATAATAAACTGTGTTAAGATTTTTTTTTCGGAAATAAAGTAATTGTAATAAACATTACATTAGTAAACACTCTAAAACAGAAGAAGAATAAAAATATGATACGCATGTTGTGTTGTTGTGACCTTTATGTAAAACATCATATATAATTGTAGGTGAGCTTTTACCGCTTCCGTTTCCTATGGTTGAAAAGCTTTCGAGAGCTTTTTGAATTTGTCTCAACAAACGAGTCGGAATGACTTTGTTTACCCGATTCATCTTTAGAGGATATCTTTGCTTCATTTGAATCGTGAATCGTAGAATTTATGGCCTGTGTAACACAACAAGTGTTGTCATGTGAAAAAAAAATGTAAAATAAAGTGAATTTTTGAGATAAACAAAACATTTTTTTGTCTTTAGTAAAGGGTAATGACACTTGCTGAATTCTTTTTTAATCATTGAGAACAAGGGTGAAATTCTTAGTTTTGAATTAGATTTATATATTTCTTTACGTTTATGTGTATAAGGGTGTATTTATTTAAAATTAATCTCATCTAATAATACCGGGCCTATGTGAGCATTGTTATCTTAAGATTAATGTACTGGAAATATACAGAAATTACAATGTTTAGTTATATGATTACAGTGAGTCTTTAAGTGACTTAGTAATGGTTGATAATATTGACTAGTAAAATGAATGCTTGCCTGAATATAGTATGTCTCACTTACTTTTTGTTATGTTCGCCGTAGACAATCAAGTTTTGAGATATCTATGGTCTTAACTGTCACTTATCAATGCGCATTTTGTTTCGTGTATTCTACTTATTACAAACATTACTTAATAAACAAGTAAAACATATCTAAATACCAACACATAATTGGATGAAATATGTGTTTTCGATTAATTGTTTTGATTAATTTATGTCAATTATAAATAAAGCATGACCTTTTCAATTGCTTCGTCAAAGTACTCAGCTTCGGCGAGGCCAGGAGAGTTCACAAACCCTGGAAAGTCAATCTCTTGGTAATCCAACTCGCATGACTGTGCATCGGCGCTGGTTGCCAGTCCGGAATCCTCAGCCAGAAAAGAACCCTGCTGGCAAGAGTGTCGTCCTAGACAGGCTGAATCCGGCGAATCCATTTTATTGTAGGGATGTACACTTTACACTTTTTTTTACTATGTTGATAATGTTTTTAACACTTTTGAAAATATCATATTTGAACGTGTTGACATCATTTTAATTTGTACCTATGTCTATATTTTTAAATTACAATTATGCACTTCATTGAAATCAAAAAGATTTAACGATATACGGTTTCAAACCCTATATTGCGTAGAAAAATGGAACCTGAATATCAAATGGGTGTAGGGTGGTTTTCGACTAGATATTTTGACATGTCGTATGATGCAAATATTTGTATTAAATATGTATTCACATTTTTTTGCTTAAAAACAGGACTAACTAAACTTTGCTAGCGAGTACTTGCATCAATTTAAATGTCCCCAAGCTGAGGGCATCTGGTTTCAAATATTTTTTGTGAAATATTTACAATATATTGTTTTATTATTAATTTCTTGTAATGTCTTCATACAGGATTGAAGCAAAAAGGTTATATTGTCTAATTTTAATTAATTTAAGACATCGACTGAGGGTGCTTGATGGAATTTCAATATCAAATTGGGATTATTGAGATTTTGTACACTTCCATGTATTTTGTCACTAACGACCCGGGTTTCGCCTTTCGGAATCTTCAGGCGTTCGAGCGGACGAATGGACTCGAACTGACTCGAACTGTCGTTAGTGACAAAATACATGGAAGTGTACAACATCTCAATAATCCAAATTTAATTTTAATTAGTTATATTCAATATAATATAATATATATTACATCGTCGGCATAGTGACAGACGGCGTTAAGTCGAAAATCGGTTGCTTTGAGTTATGAGTGCAGTAAGATAAATTTTAGGACTGTCTGTCGTCTGAAAAAAATAGCTCAGCCATTTGCATGTATTTTTTTATGTAAATTGAAGAAATCAATATGAAATAAGTCAATTTCGTTCACAGTTATTAGTGGCAAAAAGCTATAATGAATTTTACAATAAAAAACAATTTCAAATTCATTAATCGAATTTGTAAATGATTAATGAATCTCATAAAGTGGTTAGTTTAATAAATAATGGTTAAAGTATGTAAATAGAAAATCTCAAATTTTTTATCGATTATTTCAAAATAAGGTATTTTGACACAACGCCTTCTTCCACTATCCCGATGATATGTATTATTAAAATATTTCGATATATCTTTTTAACAAGTTTTACTAAAGTTCTCATATAAAAATATCTACACTACGAGGTGATACAATTTTAATGCGGTGCCAAAAATGGAAATTAATGAACGCTTAAGTAATAAGCTTTAATGAAAGAATTATTTAAAGAAGAAGACAATCCCGATAATTAATTTTAATACGTTCAACAATTAAGATATATGAGCTAATATATACGTCAAAGAAAGAAGTGGAACATATATCACTATTCATTACACAAACGAAATAAAAAGTTATCAAATTTATTTTATATTAAATATAGAACGATTGGAAATATTTTGAAATATAATACAATAGTCGATAATCAAGAGTTTTTGTACGAAGTATAATCATTTCAGAAAGAAAAGAGAGGCAACAACACGATAATAAGAAATCTTCAAGGGTTGGTTTTTTCGTATTAAAGATACTATTTGCGAGTCATGGCATCTCACCAAGGCACAGAGTAACCGTATACGGTGCTTTGAAAACAGGTGTTTGCGGCGAATACTAGGGGTACGATGGTTTGATTTTGTCAGGAACTGGGAGGTAAAAGAGCGGACAGACCAGCCCCTTATTACGTCCAAAATAAAAAAGCGACGATGGATCTGGTTTCGAGACGTGCTGCGGATGCAACAGGGGAGCCTGAATCCTGCCTGTCTCTTCTACCAACCAGATAGATTCCGTTGCCCTGGAAGGCCGTTGATGACCATCCAAAGGATGTATTCGGCGGAGCTACAGGACGCTTTGATGACCTGGGAGTAAACGAGAAGACTGGCGGGGGACAGAGAAGCTTGGAGGAACCGCGTGATGGCCATATGCTCCCAATATGGAGCGGATATGGTTAAAAAGTATGCTATTGTGATATACTGTTACTGGTTCCCATAACGGCGGCAGTTCATTTCAATTTAAAAAAATATTCTATCAAAGTTATTTATATTTTTTAAGTATATTTTTTAAATTGAAAAACTCGCAAAGAATGCTTTTTTTAATATGATATTTTGGAAATAAAAAGAGCTCGGTAAGATTTCAGCCTCGTATTTTTTATTTGATTCATTTGCCGTTCAGTGACCAAAATGAAAAAAGTTTTATTCATATAAATATTAAGTAAATGTAAGAATATTAAAGTAGGAATTGAATTTAATTTAAAAGAAAAAGTAATAATGGAAATGCGTTGCTTAAGACACTGTGATTTTATGAATCTTTATATATGTATTTAAATATCTGGCATTACAGCTGACAGCCATTTGCACCAAATATTTTGAAAATTGGAAAATCATGCAAGATAAACTGGATAAGAATTTTTATAAGTCACTCATTTCCAAGATCAGAAATTTAAATTGAAAAAAATCTAAATTTGATATTGACCTTGCTGAAACTTGAACCAGGATCCACCTGATCGCAAGGGTTAATCTCATACCACTAGACCACACAGGCCGATAATATCTTCAAATTCGTATTTATAGGGTATTCGTAAAAACATCGATACACTATTACGTCTGTTTCTGATCGTGGTGATGAATTATATGAGGCGCTTAAGAGAAAAAAACGCAAAAATAAGTACACATATAATAAGTTGTCTAATGTAATTTTATATAGCTTGAAAAACTCGATAAAAGCATGCGATGAAATATGTTAAGACTTTTCGTATGCCACGGACACTTGCAGAAACTAATAAATTCAATGGCGAATGTCCAATTTTATTTTGATTATATTTATTGCAATAAGCGGTTGACTGGTTAATGAAAATAGTCACATTGTTCATAATTGGAAATACAATACGATGGAAAAAACTATCGATGTATCCAATAATTTAAATTTGAAACATAAACACGTCATTTACTAATAACATTGCAAAGTTGACATATCGGTTTTTGTTTTTAGATGCCTCGTATGTTAATCAAAGAACAAAACACAACTAGCAGTTAATCAACATAATATGAAGTAATTTCTTCACTTGGTGACAATCTTTTTTTGAAACTTGGAGACAAAAATGTAGTATGCTTCTGTATTCTGAACCAGACTATTTTAAAACTAGCAACGACGCAAACATTGTCGAGATAACAAGTAAATTGTACAGACGAAATCAAAATCAAAATGAAAAAACGTAATTCCTCATTAGTTTTCTGTGATTTTTTAATTATAACGTATAATAGTTATTATTAGTGTTGAATGAGAGTTAATAGTATAAGCCCCGGCCAAATTTTCGTGAAACTATCCCGTTTGACCGGCTTTGTTTGAAGAATTTCATTTTTTCTAAAAGGCTTTCTAAAACTATTATAACTATGCAACAGCTTTGTCAAATTAAATGAAACTTTTATGATTGTTTGAAATAACATAAACATTTTAGATGATATTATTGCTAGTATTTGTTTTTATGGACAACTATAAGACAATGTTTGCACACGTAGCGAGTTTTACACTTTCTGTTGCTGCTATTGGCATCAGCATATGTTTAGTTATGTACCCTGTCATTCTTCTTGGTGGATTATGCAAGTTATGAAGATTCAATTTGAAGAGGACATGGTCACTGAATCATCATGTGGCTTTTCAAAGGGCAAGCAGACGCTTCAAAAGCGTTATAATAAAATCGATTTTTAGTCAATAAAATGAGTTACTACTGACACACCCCGGTTTTTTTGTTAAATTTAAGTTTTATTAAGGTCCATAACTGAAATCGCAGTGTTAACGACAATGATTCCTAGAAATTGGCCGGACTCTTGTCGCGAAGGGCGCTCGTTCAATAGCCGGCGGGCACATTCGCTGGACACATTTTTGACGGAAAGGGGTGTCTCAGACGATGCGGAAGTCCTTTATGATTTTATGTGTTGTCAGTCGATTACGATCTGTCGAGCCGGGCTAGCCGCATCGTGGCCCGCACCGGTGACGATGTGAATTGTTTGTGTTTGTTTTGAATTGGACTTAATTTAAAATCGTTTGTCGTGTCATTTGCATTATAACTTAAAGTAAATTCAGTTGTTAAGTAAATGTAATGTAGAATCAATTTTATGTGTTAGGAATAGTATTTTTGTGTATTGTTAACCACTGCATCTTCGATTAAAAATAAATAAGTGTTGAATCAGATTTGAAATGGGGTTTGTTTGAGATCCCAGCCCTTACAGGACGTTCGATAACCAGCCATTTGCCCCTCTTTGATCCTGGTCTTCCCACTATGTTTAACGAAAATATTAATTGAATTACTATTTTAGAATGATTTGAGTACCTGTTATAATGGTTACTATGAAGTTTTTGAATACATGCTGCTGTATACCACTATTGTGACTGTATTTGAAAGCCTAGAACATTACGTGGAAAAACGTTCAGTTCGTACTCAGCTTGTCACGTAAAAACACGGCTCCGGGACTCAACGTTTTAATATGCAAAGCATTTAAACATAATTACATTCAATAATATAAATAATGTGATAATTAGTGGGCGAGATATTTTTTAATCTAGGATTATCTTCAACGATGGTCGACAGTTAGTTAACGATGCTTAAGTTGTTGATAAAACGAGTACTTAATATTCTAAGCTCATCCAGAAAAGCTACTATCGACTAAACCTCTTCAGTGGTATAACTCATTGCATGTCTACATGAAAGTAATTGAATATTAAAACATAATTAATATTGATGTACATAATAAGTCGGAGATTTTAATGTAAACATAGTAGTGTTCCACAAGACTTATAAAATATTGCTAATACCTATTTTGGCGTTACTTCAATGACAAAATTTTATAATGCTTACTGTTTTTACTTTTTTAAGCTCATTCATTACGGGGCATATTTGCGCAATTTGGCAAACAATTAGATGCTTTCGGAATTTGTGAACATTTTGAAATGTTTCATATTTTTAATAATGTGTTAAACATTAGCCGCGACATCTCTAAAAAGATTCTAAACCATTAATCGCGTTGGATGCACGTATTTCATGCCAGAAGTGTGACGTACGCAAAGATTCACTGGTGAGTCATCCGTAACGAATGTGTTAACACATTCGTATAGGTTTATACCAAGTAAATAGGTGTCAATTCAATCAATTGACAATTTCATTCATATAATATTATATACCATAGGTTCTCATAATGCAAATCTCGAGATATATCCACTGAGAATCTCAGTTATTGTAAAATTTAATTTCGGTTTGACATAGAGAGGAACTCGGAGATTAGAGATCGTACCAAGCAGCGCCCTGTTACGTCACGTCGTTACACGTTTTTGTTACCCGAAAAACGGGGCCTCATAATTATATTGCGCCTGGAGCCTTGCAAATGCTTAATTCGCCACTGGACAATGCAAATTAATAGAATAAACGTTCATGAGTGTTGAACTCTCGGCTATAAAACCTGTCAATTAAACAAAGTCATTCAAAGGCTCACATATTATATAATTAATATTTCAAAGCTTAAGGAATTCAATACAGCTTATTTGTAAGGAAGTTTAGTGAACTTATAGTTTGCGATCAGTGTTTGAAAATATAAAATACAATTCTTGGAACTGTTTAAAAGTAGGTGTGTTTAATAACGATTAAACGTAAGCCATCAGAAACTATGAGCAGCTTATTCAGTATTATAATCCCTATCATTATACTTAGACTGTGAAATAAACGTGAACCAGTTTGGGCGTGAGTGGGTTAATAATTGTTGTGAACCACTGGCGGTTAATGATCACCACTTGAGGCTGTGCAGGCAAGAGATATTCAACTTTATAATATATTTAAAAAATAATTAATATTGATATTGATTCTCCCCAGTATTTCTTTACCTCATTGAAGCCGGTATAAAATTATTCAATTCCTCCCCCAGAGTAAAAACGAAATTTAAAAATAACACTATTTGTTTTATAATCCTTCCTATTTTTTCATAATGACCAGAATTGGTTTCGCTCATCGCGAGCATTACAAACTGATAATAATGTTGAAGCAAAAAAATGAAGCAGTGTTTTTTACCATATGTTTCATTTACAAATAAAATTCCAATGTCACTCTTTTTGATAATTGTCGAGGGAATAATTTTACTGCCTTTTCTTGAATTTAAATACAGGAAAAATTACACTTTTTCCATGTCCGCTCCCAACGTGGAGGATATGGTCGGTGTCCTAATGGAGGTATCTCAACAGAATTTTCATATAAGAACTGCTTGTTACTCAGTTGCTCAACCTCTCTTTTTTTAGAAGAGAGTAGGGATAGAAGGACAAGACTAGTGATGGAAAGGATGGTTGGAAGATAGTTTTAGACATCACAAACACTCAGACTACGAACTGAAATCTATAAATCGATTAAAGGATTAATTTATGAAAACCGTCCGCACCGGGAATTGAACCCGAGACATCCGTAACAGTAGTCGACGACGCTACCAACTGCAGCACGGACGCCAACATAAATACTTAAAAAATAATATATTGTTAATACAAAATGACTTTCGTAGACATTTTGATGTCCAAGCCACGCATGATAACGAAGTGCTCTGCGACTATGGATTCCAATCGAATTTTTGAATATATTCGATTTTTTTTTGTTCGATATTCGAATATTTGTTTTCAACGAATATTTTGAGTACCTATCTGCGAATTTACAAAAAGATCTCAAAGCTTAGTACAGTATTTGCAATGATGCTCAAGTAGTGAGGACGAATGAACACATCTGTTCACGATATACGTTTCAGTACCTAGTATTGTCTTTGTCCGATCAGTATTTTAAACATGTCCATAATATAATATTGAAGTATGCGAGCAGACTCGTTTTGCTTCAGAGAAAGGTGTGAGTTAGACTCGCATAAAGAAATATCAGTTTTTGTATCGACTGCCTGGCGGCATTTTCTAGGATGTACAACACGGCCCAACATTGTTACACACTAGCTTGACGATTTTAATCTTAATTTTTTTTACTAATCCTTAATCCCAATGATTAATAACGAACTCCTAAAGGATTTTATCTCAACAAATATTTTATAAAAGAACTGCTTGTTACTTAGTTCTCAACATCTATTACTGGAAGAGAGTAGGGATTTTAGGCTAGGACAGGAATTTTAGTTAGTTAATTGCTCTCGTTCTTCCCATTTTTAGGATCGGACTGGTGGGTAGGAATTTTAGACATCACAGACATCCATGGTTTCGAACAGGAATCAATAAATCGATTGAAAAATCAACTTATGGAATTGTCCGTACTGGGATTCGAACACGTGAGGAGCTTAACCAAAGCCATCGACGTTGATCACTCGACCACGGACTCTGGAATATTTAAATAATAAACTCATATAGTCTTATAATTGAAACAGTAGATTACAATTCATGTTTGTAATGGTTACTGACCCAATACATGCAGGCCCAATGCTAACTATGTCAGATTTTTTCCCGATAGCCAAAGGATTAGCTGTGCTTGATTAAATATAAACTAAATTTGTTAAAATATAGACGAATTATCAAACGCTGTCATACAAAAACTGTTTCTTACAATATTAAAAAAATTAACATTGCGAAAATTTCTGGGGTCGTTAATTTTATAAGATCTAATCTTTTTGGCTCACGGTGTAATACATGACATGTCGTATGTATTATAGTGTAATGGCAGCTACCATATGGTAGTCTAACTACCAATGATCCGGATACAAGAAATGTAATGAAATATTAGTAATTAATGTAATTAATAGTTTTTACAGTAGTCGTATAATAAAACTGACTTTTCAAGTAATTTTAAAACACCGTTTCCTGTAGTGAGATCTCACATTGTATTGATAAAATAATTGCCTTTAGGTATTTACATCAATCGTTAGTAATATTGTAAGAAATTTTGTTTCTTCTATTGATTTTAATTAAATCGTAAATGATTATCATCTTACACTGTAGATTGTACGAAACCAATGACAACGTTTACAAACTCGGGAAATAGTTTTGTTTTTTTAGGATGAACTATAAATAACAAAAATGGCTATTTTCAATACGTTGACGAGACGGAGGGCTTAGGTAAATGTATGAAAACATTAAATATTCAAAAATATTATATTATTATATGTTTTTTGAAAATTTGTGGAATAATGTTCACATATATATCGACCGTGAAAAGGAAACAGGACGTAATACATCCCAAAAAATATTGTTTATAACTTACAAAAAACGTGCTAATACACTATATTTATATATAAATATTTAATATATCGACTCTAGAAAAGCAAAAGGAGCACTAAATAAAATTTAATGCTCTTTTTGTTTGGGCTATGCACAATATTTTTTTTGTGTGTGGGTTAGTCTTTTTTCCTTTCCACAGTCGATATATTGCCGATTGCAAGTTTCATAATTTGGAATGGGGCTTAAAGATGTGTAGTGCTTGCTACATGACGCTGCAAATTTACGAAACGTAATACTCGAAGAAAAGTTTTGTTTTTTGCCATAGTAAGAAAAATTAAAGTATTCATCAAACTTTATTATTATCAGCAAAATTGATAATAATAATAAAAGAAAAAGATTCGATAAAATGACACTTACGTCAAGTCATCATTTGACACCGCAGAGTTACGAAACGTGATATAAATATATATAAATATTTGATTATAAAAGAAAACAATCTGCAAACATGAGATTTATCAAATGCGATGTTTTGAAAACACAATATGACAACTAAGGTGGAATATGAATAGCGAAGAGAACACTAGTGAAGAATAAGGAAAAGGACCATCATTCTGTTGTGGCCCGTCGAACTGGAATCTTCTCTTAACTGTATAATCGCCATCATCATCATCCGTACCTACTGTTTAATCGAATCACGCGTTCAACATTGGAAATATATTCCTTGAGGTACTTATAATAAGAGCAAAATATATTTCCGAAATGGTAGCCGAGTGGTCAACGCCACGTTACTGATGTGCGTGTTGGCGGTGAATATGAATACTGGCCGCAACTATTTTGCTTGTGAAGTCGTAGATTAAATATTTTTCAGCTTCATCATTTTCTCAGCAAGAATGCGACGAGTTTAGTTTACTTCTTGATGTATTTGGGATAACTAGTATATATTTCACATAATTCTGCAGTTTTTACTGTTGAAGTTGATCTGTTTTTAGTCATAGTGAGCGTTTTAACAGATCAATTGACTGAAAATAAATTCGTGCGAAAACGGCTCGCGCTGTAAGTTAAATTATTGTTTACCTATGTAACTACACCACTGTATCTTACAATATTTCAGACTACTGATTTGATCAACGAAAATGTTAATAAATTTATTTTATTATTGCTATTGACATTTAATCGTGTTGGTTTAAAATTGGTTGTGCCTATCTAACAGTAAACAGATTAATTATCAAGTATTATGTTTAAAAAAAATAACAATTCAGCATTCAAAAACATGAGATTGTATCAGTAACAGCTTCGAATATTGTTATTTATATGAGGTGTGTGTATTTTTGATATCGTTAAATCATGTACTGGCATATTAAATTATTTTTATTACAATAAAAACGTTCTATATGATTTTTTATATAAGATGTATTTTTAAATTATGATTTACACGTGAATGGCGTTTTTTTTAAACTATGCTACAATTTAAGACATCGACTGAGGGTGCTTGATGGAATTTCAATATCAAATTTGGATTATTGAGATTTTGTACACTTCCATGTAATTTGTCACTAACTTTTATCAAGAAATTTTGGAAATCAAGAGAGCCCAGTTAAATTCCTTGCCAATTCTGAATGAGCAGCTGAACCTTCCTAATTCTCCGTTATTATATCCTATACGTTGAAACACCTAACAGATGTCACTAAACGTGGAATGATTGTATATATTTACCCTTTCGTCGAATTGCATCCCGTCGAAAGCCACAATGCTATTATAATTGTAAAATCACTGGTAATTCTAATAGTAGTTGAAAGCGGCAATTCGCCACTCTGTTAATGTGTTGTTTACAAAATAAGGATTAAGGCGATTCTCGAAATGTTAACTCAGGTATCAGTGTGGATCCTAGACGTATAATATTTTATCTCGTAAATAATATTTATCGTATTTATATCTTCTATATAAACGTTAGACACTGTTTACTGTCTGTCAGTTCGAGTCCATTCGTGCGCTCGAATGCCTGAAGATGCCGAAAGGCGAAACCCGGGTCGTTAGTGACAAAATACATGGAAGTATACAAAATCTCAATAATCCAAATTCGACTATGCTACAATACAAAAGAAATTCTAATGGAAGATCAACCACTTTTTTTTAAACCATGTCCGTTTCCAATGTGGATCATATGTCCACCTAATAATGGAGGTATCTTCACAGAAGTTTGGCTGCGAGAACTACTTGCTACTCCCTTTTTTATGGATTTTGTGGTAAATTTGTGGAAACGAAGTCCATGTCACACAGCCAGTGAAATAACTTAGTTATCAATTTTAATATTTTGCTTGTTATTCTGAGTTGGTTTTCCTCTCTTTTTTAAAGAGAGAATGAATATAAGGACATTTAGTAACACCAGCCTGTGAAATAACTAAGTTATCAATTGTAATTTAAAATAAAAAAATGATTCAGGGCTTCTTTAAGAAGCATCTTCAGGCTAACTGAAGTCTAGACTAACGAAGTTAGTCTGTAAATGCTTCTTACAGAAACATAACGCGTTACATTAGTAATAAAGCTAGTGGAATAACTAAGTTACCAATTTTAATTTTATATTAACAATAAACAAACTTCGTTGGTGAAAATGTCCACATCTCCATGCAGTTATATATCGTTATACCGTTTCCAAAGTGAGTCATGTGGGAATAGATCGATCCATTACAAAAGTGATTTTAAAACATTTCGGTTAGGTGTGAATTGATCGATAGAACTTTTAATTACATTTATTGATCGCTGCATTGTTATTCAAACTACATACGAAGCAATTATTATAATACATTTTTTAATAAGAACATTTAACTTTCATTAAAATATAAGTACATTGATAAAAGAATCAGATATCAAATATGAATCCATATATGGAGTCACAATTATTTTTAGAATTATTATTTGGACCGATTAAAAATATCATTTATATGAAAAATGTAACTATTTATGAAACGTGACATGTTTGATTGAATCAGGTGACATGTTTTCGCTCCAGTTTGAAACGTAACACCGTGTCTTGCCTGGACGAAGTCAGTGAGTGGCGATGTCGGTGCAGTTTGAATAGATATAATATGACGGTAAAGTGGAGAAGCGGCAACGCTGTCCTATGTGTAAGCGCGCCACCGCACGAGCTAATGCAAAACAGACAACGCCGCGCTCACTTCGCGTGAAAATATCAAATGAACTGATCGCGTCCCAGAAGTGGCGCGCCGCAGCTCTTCGTCACGTAGGATACTCCCGTTGGCGGAGAACGATTGATATTTTCGCGAAAACTTCATCCACGTAAGAGGTCTTCATTGAGTAGTTATCTAACATAAATCAACAACCATAAAAAGTAGCTATTTATTGTTTGGTCGGTAAATTAATGTAACTCACTAGCTTTTTGTGAAAACGATCGGTAAAAACGGTCAGTAAATAAACTTGTAATCAGAATGTTGGCTGGGTTAGCTAATATTTTTTTAAACCATATCCACTACCATGATGATTATAGGGAAAATGGTAATCGAATATACTGTTTCATCCATGAGATGGTAAGATTTAGGATTTAGAGACAAATTACGTCAAAATGGGTCACACTCAGAAGTGAATTGACGATAGCTGATAATGGAAAATAAATGTCGAAATAATTCAACTTGTTAGATCGTACACTGAAAAGTAATAAATACAATCTCGTTATTAGATTAGATGCAATAAAACATTGCTAGCGATGACGTAAATATAAAAATTCAATATTTGAAATATGACATCAATTTTTTCGATATTTAATTGAAAAAATGTTTACAAGTTATGGCGTTCCGCAATGGCTAATAATTTGCAAAATGGCGTGACTGGAGCCATTTATCATCGATGACAAAAATGATGTCGTATCTTTGCGAGCGGGTGAATGATTCAGATTAGGACATGGGTTGGAATGAGACAGGAAACCTCTGCAGAACATCTTTTGGATACTTATTTTAATTCAAAGCATTTTCGAAAATCAATAGAAAATTTTGACTGTAAAAGGTAAATATTTTTTTATATTTAAATAAACAATTCAAGTTATATTCCAACCATCATGTTTTCTTCCGTCTAATTTGTGACTCGCTGACAAAATATACTTTTCTAGGGGTGGCATTTTTTAAAATAAGTAGAAAATTATGTAGGTAATAAATAAATAAGAATTGTTAATGACAAAATATATTTCCTTTCTAAAAGATCTAAGAATAATCATGAAGCCTCAATGTCGCAAGTATTGAAATGCTTTTAATTTATTTCTTCGCAATTATACTACTAACTGTGAAAAAAGTTTTTCAAAAATGAAATTAATGAAAAGGCAGCTTAATATCGACAGTGAGCAATTTGAAAATAATTTTTTTTTCAGTAGTACACCAACTGGCAGATAAAATTGATTTTGATAACAAAGCGACGAAAAATAAATTTGTTATATTTTTTTTAAAAAAGACTGCCTCGGGCGGCACTAACCCAAGCTACGCCACTGCTGAAGAGATGAAGATTCGTTAGATCTTTCGACACTCCACCATCGTCATAACTACAAAAGTATCTATGTTATTTTTACAAATTAATATAAATGACTTCTATCAAGTAAATATTATATAAATTATACTAATTCAATCAATACTGTTTTCTGAAGCATATAGCTTAAACGTATTGCAACAGGTCCGTTTAACGAAGTTTTTGTTTTAAATCCAGACATTAATCTCAAATGTTAAATTTTCTTTTAATTTTAAATTTATGTCTAGGGCACTACGTATAATTGTGATGTGTTTTCTTCACGGTTTGATCTCGAGCGATCTTATTGAATGATCAATTAATTTAATTTATTTATTATAGATTACACTAACCCCTTCCGTTATATAAAATATCGTAAATAGTCAAGGAATTTTCTATAGTTTCCCAATAAAACATCGTTAGATCTGCGCAGTTACCTCAAATTAATGGCGATAAACGTTCAAATTTGGTACTACATACATGTGAACCACACCATGTTATAGTATTCCATATTTACACAGCCACACGTGGCGGACATTGACATGAATTAACAAATAAGCAAATTATGATTGATAAAACCAACTTAAAATACAACCAACATCAGAGGTTCTCAAAAATGCGTTTGATGTTTTACTAAGACATGTAAAGCGTCTGAAAAAAAAACGATATGTCGACTTTGCAGTGTTAGAACTAAATGACCTTTTTGTACAACACGCTTAAATTATTATTTTTATGAATAGTTTATTTTTTCATCGTATTGTATTTCCAATTAAGAATAATGTACTTATTTTTATCAGTTAGTCAACCACTTATTTATTGCCATCAATTTAATATAAGCGAAATAAAATTGGACATACCGGCATTGAATTTATTGGTTTCTGCAAGTGATTTCCGTGGGTTTAACGAAAGTTAAAAAAAATATTTTTGTGAGCTTTCTCGGGCTTCATAAGTTATATATGATTATCATCGGCATTCGGTGAATGTATCTCAATATTTATCACAAAACAGCAAATGCCAGCATGCCCTTATATCTCGTTTTCATCCTTCACTTAACATGTAATTGAGCGAGAAAGAGAGAAATTGTCTGCAAGCGCCTGATGACTACAATTATCATATTATGTTTACTGACATACTTTTTTAATGTAAATTCATATTATATTTCCATAGTGTAACAACTCAAAAATCTTTGCTCTGAGACAATTAAACAAACTTTTGGGCAGGTTTAATCTTCTACTATTTATCTATTTATTGTAGATTTTTATAAATTTAGCGATTATTGAAAAAATGTATTTCCATAATATTTTTTCTGCTATTAATAATACGAGTTTTCAGAGGTTTTCACAGGATTTTAGAAGTTATTACAGAATAGATCTACAGTAATAATTACCATTGTCATTCTAAAATAACCACAGATCACCACCAAACTCGTAACATTTCGGAACTGGTCGAAATCGGTATTTTAACCATTTCAGTCATAATTAGCTCAAAGCTGCATGTTTTTTGATTTGTTACACTTTAGAACTGAGGTATCGAATTATATAGTAATCTACGTTAATGTTTTTGTAAAATCTTTCCCACGTTTGATAAATACATATTATACAACACGAAGCTTATTTCGGATATCTAAAAAATGATAAACGAATTCATGTATTTTTTTATTTTGAATGTTAGTTCCAGATGACATCCAACAATAAAAAAATCCCTTTTGAAACCAAGTCATAAAATTTTTCTAGTGGATTAATTCGGCGGTTGTTGAGAAAGATTTAGTAAGGTGATTATTCATTTCTCTTCCGCTGGGTTTCGTCCTATTATTATTTACTGCTAGGGGAAATCCCATATATTTCTGACCGACTGCATTCAAAGAAAAAAGGCCTTTACGCCGCGGTTCTTGCTCTATGAAATAAACTAACTTCTTGAATAAAACAGAGACATATTTATTAAAATGTCGACAATTATTGTATTTTTACAGGAAGCCTAACTTTATAAAATACCACACTATGGTTTACTTTCTTTTAGTAATGGTTTATGGTGTTGTTGAAGCCTTTTTAAATATTTAAGTGGGATTTGTTTAATACCAATACCAATGTGCAGCATATGGCTTACTAATGGAGGTATCTCAACAAACTTTTTTGTACAATAGCTGCGTGTTACTCATCTGCTCAGCCTCTCTTTTATTTCGAAGAGAGTAGAGTACGGCAAGGATCTACCAATGGTTAGCTTTTCGCTCTCGCTAGCTATATACAGCTAAAACATCCATGCCTTTGAACATAAATCCATAAATCTGCACTATGGACTTATCTACTATGTTAAAAATTCCATCCTATTCATTCAATCTCAAAAATTGACCGCAGCTAGAGCGATAAGATAACTAATAGTAATGTCCTAGTCCCATCTTCTCTATCCAAAAAAAGGGATGAATGAATGAACAACTAGCAGTTCTCGTAAAACAACACCTGTTCAAATACCTCCATTCAAGAATGGATAGGTGGGAGGGAATTTTAAACATCGCAAACATTCATGCCTTCAACAGAAATTCATAAATCGATTAAAAAAACAAGTTATGAAAATTCTTCACTGGGATTCAAACCCGTGAGATCCATAACCGAAACCAACAATGTTGACCGCTGCACCGCAGACCTGACAATAAAATACTGAAGAAAACTAAAGAAAATCTGATGTTTAGATTACCGTCATTAGGAGGTCATAATTATGCTCCAAATTGAGAGCGGGCACGGTTAAAAAATCCATACGTGAGTTTTTTCAATTAAAAGTTTTCAAAGAAAACTGTGTGAAATATATGTGGAGAGAATAAATAGTAAGTTGTGATGTATTTTTTTATTGCGCCACAAACGAAGTACTGAGGATTGTATGAAATAATAAAACTTTACCATAATAAAGTATGATATAAAAAAGTTTTCTTTTGTTTTACATGTTATAATTTTATACTGACAACATTTGAATACGATTTTTGAAACATACATCTCTTGGTTTTGAAAAGGGTAGTCAACTGTTTCGAACCAAACTAGGTTATCTAACATTTCAATGAAGCTTTGCTCATTGAGATGACGGGACAGATGGTCAATGGAGAAGGATCAATTGATTGACACCTACTCCATGCATGGTAAAATATGAAATTACCACATGCCCTTCTAGGAGATAGAATATCGATAAAAAAATGTATTCCAAAATATTATCATATCATTTTTTTTATTCTAGAATTAAAAGTTGAAAACAGTCATGATTTTAATCGAAATAATATTGCGCAATCATTTAATCGTGTAAATAAAATAAAAAAACAGTTTTAAAATGAATAAAGTTCACGAAAATAGTAATATGTATTGGAAATTGCACGTGATTTTCTGGAAAATAAAATTTGTCAGGAAGAGTAAGCCTCCCCGTTTTGTTTCAGTGTTTAATCCCAATGTCACACAAATAGGCTATCTTCCAGGCTTGGCCGTCGTTGAAATACGGTAACTCTACGTTACATATTTTGTTGTTAATAATTTAATCTGACGATACTTATAACAGCGAAAGAGTCATACGTCAAGTGTTTTTATGTTGAAAAAAAATTATCAAAACATAGCCGTCAAATCCAGCGTGAGTAAATGTTAAGTTTTCTTCTATTTTTAGTATTAAGTACATATTTAACATTTTTGAATATGAAGAGGACCGGTTGAAAATATCAGAAAGTAGCAACAGTTCAAATTAGGGCATTCAATACGGACTGTTATTTTGATCCCGGGATTTCGGGATTCATAATTTTTCAATCCCGGGATTGGTCATTAAGCGTAATTTCATATTTCAAATTGTATAATTTGTATCTATTATGTATTACTTCAATTGGAATGAATATATGATTTCAAACTTTTTTGGGTATGGGAATGTTTTTTATATTTGTTCAGAAAATTTAATTAATATATACTAATTGCAATTGATTTTTTTTATTGATAAAATATATTGTTGCCAAAATTATTCGTTCCTGTTTACGGCAGTTATGATAAATTACGAAATATAAGAAGAAGGGAGACCACAATACATACATGTATTAATTATGTAGGTATTATAAAAAAGTATGTACATAAACAAACCGACATACACGTTGTAAGTAATCAGGAAGTATTTGTAATAATTTGATATATTGTGAATTATTTTTTAACATTCACAGTGAAAGACGATATCTCGGAATTAATATTTAGACAATCTCGGGATTACACAATTGACTAATTGACCGGGATCCCGGAGTTGGACGCCCTAGTTCGAATAGCTGAGATTTCTTTCAATCTGTAATTAATATAATTAGTACTATAAAGTTAAATTATATGGTAATTTCTACTATTTAATTTAAAAAATATATTAGCATCTGAGAGTAGAATTTTTTGGTAAAAGACATAAAATTTTTGTACTAGGGCTAGGCTCACGCCGTATC
The DNA here is from genome assembly GCA_022494535.1 of Himalopsyche phryganea. NCBI lineage: Eukaryota > Metazoa > Arthropoda > Insecta > Trichoptera > Rhyacophilidae > Himalopsyche > Himalopsyche phryganea. The sequence goes on along the minus strand of JAGVSL010000119.1, from coordinate 1,165,746 downwards.
GAAAGCTCGCAAAGCTACTGTCGGAATGCAGCTTTCGGTTTTAATGTCCCAACTTAAAAGATAAAACTAACTTTTATGAGATTTTTGTTGGCGTAGTTCAAAAGATATCCACAAATCAAGTGTTGTTTACGTTTCTTGTTCCTTGTTATAAGACAGTAAAAAAGCACTTTTCGATATTGTAATTCGCTAATAATCGTAAACAAGCCATTGAGAAGAATACTAGGAGAAATAAGTGTATATTAATACAGAACACAGTGGCGGGTCGACAGAATAAGATCATACTGTGGTCTATTAAATTCATGTATTATAAATCAGAAAAAAACCGGTCAGAAATATTAGACATATTAATATTGGGTCAATCGATATTGAATATTTTTCAGCGTAATCAAATATAATTAACTATACGTTATGAAAATATTGCGAAAATCAAAAGGATTCAACAATGAATGAATGGGAATCTGGTTAACATAAAATTAAAGCTCGTAGATTTGTTATTTCACTGGCTTGTGACACGTGTTTCGCCTCTTTGAGAAGCATCTTCCACTGGAATAATTGAGTTTTCAACATCAATTTTATAATAAAAATGAATTTCCATAAAATTTCCGTCGAATCCATCGAACATAGTGAATCTGATTCAAGAAAGATTTAAATAATCTTTGATGAAGTATTTTAACATAAATGTTTTTTGATACAGGATTTTTAAAATTAAATTTTCTGATAAACTAGATTCAAGAACGATCAATCCAGAAAAAAGGCCAACCAATTTACATACAATTTTAAATGATCCGTCCGGGAGAGCTGGCCACTAGTTCTGTTCTAGCCCCATCCGTCCATTCTTACTATATCCAAAAGAAAAGGTTTAGCTATTGAGTGACCATCAGTTCTCGTACAAAAGTATGCCAAGATAAGCTCCATTAAGATTCTTTGTGCGTTTATTTTTTGAGAAAGATTCCAAAAATTAGAATCCATTTTCTACGGAATTACAGTAAGTATAAAACAAATAAAAAAAGTAATATTTCAGCTGAGAGTGCTTGGTGGAGTTTCATATTAAATTGTTATTAAAATTTTGTATATTTCCATACGTTTTTTCACCAACGACCCGGTTTTTGCTGGATACGAACTGACCTCAGTATGAGCTGATTCATGTACTCAAATGGGTAACCAAACTAAACAGAACATGACGAAACAGAACAATTTGAAGATAATATTTTTGTCGAATCGATTATTCATTGAACATATATGATTGTAGACATGAGTGACTTCTCATCGAGATTATTTCGTATGATTTTCCGATTTTAAAATTTTTTAACTAATCAGATATTTAAAATATTTATAAATAGGGCTTTGAATTAAATGAAATATACAGTATGGTCATTTGCAAATATTTGTGTTTAATATCTACAATAAACACATTCTATTTGCATATTAGAGTTTAATATACTTTTTTGTTTTTATAAATTGTTAAATATTGCATTATATTACATAAATTAATAAATACATTATTTATTGTTTATATGTTCAATAAATAAAAGATACTACAAAAATATTATTTTCAAATTGTTCTGTTTTTTCCCGTTCTGTTTAGTCATGGAACCACTCAAATGCTTGAAGATACCGAAAGGCGAAGCCCGAGTTGTTAGTGACAAAACGTATGAAAATGTACAAAGTTTGAACAACTTAAAAAACAATTTAAAAAATTTTCTGGTATTTTCTTGTACTTGACAAAAATGCAAACACCCCCTTTGCACTTAACGTAAGTTATTATTATGGTAAAATACTAAAACAGTATTCAATAATACACATACGTTTAATATCGCTTCTGTATAACAGATCCATTACGTAATGAAGAAAACTCATGAAAATCTGGCATTAGGTTTTCGCTGTTTATTGCCGATTTAAGTATCCGGGGTACATAAAAAGTGTCAGATGTTCACCAAACAAAGAGAAAAATTAATTGTGTAACGCACATAGTACAGTCGGTCTGTTCTACGAGACGTTATGTTCTCCTGGGATTTTTAATCTCGGATACCATTCTAGGCTTTTATATCGAGGCAGTTAGCGGCTAAGTGGCCCTCTTGGGTCAATCAATCATGCCTTGGTGTCATTACTGAAGGGGGGACGGATTAAGAGGACAAGAAATAAATTTATTAATAAGACCTCTAATTGTTGCGATAAAAACAGATGATTCATTACATTTTTATAATCTCATATGCTTTCAAATTAAAAGTAAATATTTTTGATTGATTTATCGATTTATAAGTAAACCCGTTTTCACATGAGGTCATTTAGACGTTCGCGTTATTTTGGTACCAGTTATTGTTGACTGTTTCAAAAATATTTCACCGTAGACCGTTCTTCATGTAACACCCGCAAAATAAAGTCCATCAATAATTAATAATAATGTTAAAAATCAAAAGTTTAAAATAGCACATTTGAAATAGACCTAGAAATGGCAGCCAGAATGACATGGCACGTGTAAATTTCACGTCGCTACTGTACACATTTTGAGAATAGTTCTTGTGACAGACAAACATACAGATTTATACATGTACTTCCTGCTATGTAGGAGAGAGATAGTTTTTTTGTGGGTATAAATAACACTCTTTATAGAAAATTTAAATACAGTAAATTGAATTGTATTTCTGTTATGATAATTTTTCTATCATAAAAATAAAACAAATTTTATACTTGGATCATAAATATCAAGACCAGCTTTGACCAGCAGTGGGCATTTTCAACTGATTTTTGTTTTCCATTTTTTCATTGAATGAAACCGGTCTTGCTCATATTATAAAATTGTGGAGTAAGTGGCTAATAGCTTCACTTAAATAGTATTAATAATCCTTTTTAAGTGGAAAGATATTATATTAAAAAAATAAAAATCAATTCGATAGTATTTTTAGTACTAGTTTCGTTCACCGAGGGAGCATCCAACTGATGAAAAGGTCCGTATTTTTTTTTTAATTAAAAAAAAAATATACGGCATTACAGCTGACAGCCAATGCGCCAAATATTTAAAAAATGGAAAATCGTATGAGATAAACTCTATAAATTTTTGTTAGGTCACTCATGTCCAAGATCACAGATTTATATTGAAAAAATCGACTTGAACCAGGTTTCACCTAATCGCTACGACAAAGCTCTTACTACTAGATCACAGAGGCCGACTTTGCTATTATAACAGTATAGTATTGAAGTCAATATTTTTTAAATGTGCATTTGGTTTGAAATTAATTAAAAAACAGTTGTGTAGTTCCAAGTGTAAATAAATATTAACCTAACTTCATGAAAAAATCACTAAAAGAATATTTTATCTTTTTTTTTATCCAGAGATGCCACAGATTCTACTCTGTCTAAATCTTTCCCAATGTCAATTTAGCAATTGGAAAATGTAAGAAATAAAAGAAAATGTCTTTCAAGCTCATTCTGAAGAAGCAGAAGAAATGTTTGGTTTGGATTTTTCACGAGAAAACTCGATTCGACTAAATATATTATTGCCATGCTCATCGAACCTCTTATCCGGTTTCTTATTAAAACTCACTCCATCTTTAAATACAGTTGAAAGCTAAGTAATTTAAATTTAGAATGATCTGTACAAAAATTTTTGACACGTAAAATAATGAAAGATTTCTCCACTCTACTACTTTTAGCATAGACATTTAATTTTTTTGAATTGGCTACATTAGTCAATTTTAAATCTATAATAGTGAATGGTTATATTATTATTTGTAGACGGGAAGATTCTTCTGGAACTGTTTTTAAAAAAAACACTAAGCTAGGCGATAATTCAAATCATAAATAATTCAAAATGGCCGCCAAATTTCTGACACGTGCAACACGACACATTCAAGATGAATTGAATTTTGTTTTTAGACGAACTAGAGCTATTATTGATCGGATTGTCATTTACATTGGAAGAACTCTATTATAATAAGGAAAAAATATCAAAGTGTTTAGTTCTGCAAGAATTACATGAATTGATTGATGGATATTTCGGCTTCACGCCATCGTCAGAACTAGTTCAGAATAGTCTTTGCACAAATGCGTTTTTGCATTTGGTGCAATGATATTATCTAACTCAGTGCTTCCCAAATTGTGGGCCGTGGGTGGCTGTAGTAGGCCGAAAAGTGTTTCAGTAGAACTAGAAGTATTTATTTATAAATTTGTTCGTTTTGCAGATGTACATATTTGTTATATAAAAACACATTATTAAGGGAAGGTGGCTGTGGCTTATTTTTTGCAAGTTTTGTGGGCAGTGGAATGAAAAAGTTTGGGAAGTTCTGATCGAACTTACTCTAACATTCTAAATTTTATTACAATATCATTTGAATAAAATTGGAGTTTTTACAGTAAGTCTGATTATATTGCCGCTGTTATCGAAAAAGACACTAACTGAAAAATACTAGTTTTGAGTAATTGTACTTTCGTCAAATGTTTGAAATGCTATACATTTTTCATTTTGTTTGATTGTACCAAACCGTTTTTAAGTAAAAGTGTAATTTACAAAAAATTAGCGGGTTATTCTATATGGTCGAGTTTGAAATAAACAACCTTTTGGTATAACTAACCCAATGTGTCATTTTTTTCGATATAATTGAATTAAAATCAGTTGGAACATTGTTCTAATGATGAAGTGAAATCGAAATAGCTATCAACCAATTCATATAATTCGTGTAAAACTAAATATTTAGATATTTCAAATATATTATTGTCATTATGCTATAAGTGTGTTGACATGAAATCTATTTAACATTATACATATTGGTGAATCTAAAATGTGGCCGGTATACATCCGCCACAATACCAACTGATAATTAAATAATTGTATGAGTAAAACTTTTGTGGCCACTTCGTGACTACGTAAAAGGTTAAAAAAATGTTATTATTTATTACTTAAAATATAGAGGGTTCAGATGGTGAGAAGTAAAGGATGTACTGCATTTATCTTCCCTATAAAGTGTTGTCAAGTCAACAGAATTAGTGTTGTACTGAGAGACAAAAGTAATAAGTAACGAAGCAAATATTTTATGCAATAAATCTTCTAAAGAATGAGGTAGAATAATATTTTATGCCATGTTTTAAATATAAAATAAAAGGTCTTATTTCGCATTATTATAAAGGTTATATTAAGTAAGTTAGATATAATAAAACTTGGGCTCTGGACCGCATCAAAGAAAGGTCATATTTCCTAAACAATAAAGAGAGGAATATTGGAATATTTCGGCCATGTAATATTATACTCGAAACGACAAATACAGAATCTTCACAATAATTGAAATAAGAGAAGCGAAGATTTCATATCGTAAGAATCCGTAGAAATGTTTTGGGTGGAAGATGAATTAATAATTATGCTTGAAAGTATCCAATAATCTTTGTATAAATGTCTAAGAACTACAATTATTTGCTTCAAATTGTTTTATATTTTAAATACACTGATAATTCTCTTTTCTTTAGTAAAGATTAGGTTAGATCAGAGGTAGCGAACTTTTTCCTGTCGGAAGGCCGCATTTCAGAAACATTCATGAATAAATTATGTTTTTAAATGCAAAAAGAAACAGATTTCAGATAAGTATTTATTGAGTTGCAACAAGTCCTTAACATTTTAATTGTAGGCTATTTAATTTCGTTTATGTATAATTTATACATAACATGCATGTAAATTCTTGTCTTAGTTGATGTAACTTGTTAACACTCAATTTCATATAAATAGCCTTGTCAAGATTTATCAGTTGATTATGCCCACGATGAGCGTAACCGGTCCTGATTGTTATAAAAATGGGAAAGTAACCCAAAAAATGTTTTTTTTTTTTTAAATATAATGCTTTTCCACCAATAATTGACAGAAAGAAATAACGATTAAGAAATACAACTTTTGTATTTCACGATTTTAAATCGATGCTGGGCTCAACGGGAATATTCAGAAAAAATGCGCTATGGCACTTAAAGTCAATAAAAAAAAATTGGAGCTATTTTGTCATTTTAAATGAACAGTTTTTATGCAGTAACGTTATTTAAAAATGATTCTGTACCTGCTATAGGTCTGCACTGGCCGAAATTTTATAAAATTACCCGGTCCCGAGTCTTAATATCACACTTGTTACCCGAACCCGACCCGAAGTCGGGATTTATTTTCCTCAGCCAGAAAAAGCCTGGTTTTTTTTCAATGCAGAAATTCATTTATATATTTACAATACATGACTGAGTATTTGGAAGGAAACATTAAGCACAAAAAAAGATGGAAACCAACCATATTTTCATCGTTAAATAAACATTTATTTGTATCCATATGATATTTCATTTGGTGGTTGAATTTCGTCCGAGAGCATGATATTTTTACGCAAACTATGACTAAAAATATGACATATTTATTTATCATCAACTAAGAAAGTAATGACCATGTCTATTATATGAATAATTAGCTAATAATTTATTTTGGTCATCTCATTATACGTCATTACTATATTTATAACTCTTGCAAAAAAACGGATTAATAAGCTCTAAACACGAAAATGCTTTTACGCAATAATTAGAGTACTAGCTGACTACTTTGCGGAACTCATTAAAGAAACATGCGTAAAAATTTGCTTCTAAATTACGACTTATTGCAATGTATAAATACTGTATAATAAAGGTTATGCGATTTTCCATGAAAATATTTCAAAAAAATAGCAGAAAGGTTTTTGTAAAAAGTGTGGTTTTTTTAAATACAAATTCAATAAAACCAAGTTATATCATTCTTGCATTCATAGCTATTTCGACGGGCTCTAAAAAACGATAAATTGAGGGGAAACCGCATGTCATTTGAACAAACATATTTTAAATATAATTTCATCTGTAGTTAAAACTATTAAAATCAACAATATGTTCAAATGCAAACGTAATGCTAAATTAAATTCAATTAATGGGTTCCATTATTCATTAAACATCTCATAATCTTTCCCGGATGCCGTTTGTTTAAAAAGCAATAGAATTTTTTATACATTAGCTTTTCTCAAACGATTTTCTACCTTCCTAGTTAGCGCACACTGTTTTTTTACCGTAATGTATTATTAATCTTCATTTTTTATATATAAACAAATTTTTGAATGAAAATGGCTTATCTCTTTTAAATCATAACATACATGTATGATATAATATTTATTTTTTACCATGTCCGCTCCTAATGTGAAGCATATGGCCTTCTAATGGAGGTATATTAACAATTTTTTTTCTACAAGAACTGTTTGTTCTTCGGTTGCTCAACATCTATTTTCGAAGAGAGTAGGGATAGAAGGATAAGGCTAGGACAGAACCAGTCTTTAGCTAATCGCTCTCGCGGATTTGAAAATTCAATTTGTGAAACTGTCCGTACCGTGACTTGAGCCCGAGATATCCGTAACCGTAGCCATCGACGTTGACCACTGCAACACGATCCCGATAATAATATACTATGAAAACATATGTGAATACCAATAATATTTTACTTAATTTTTCGTCATTTAAAGTTTATATTTACATTGTCCCCCTGATAACGTTTTTAGACAGTCTGTTGGAGAATGTAATTTAGGGATGTTATCTTGTGTAAAACATCTCATTCAATATTATACAATATTCAAGACAAACTTGTATATTATTCTACAAGACTGAATGAAAGAAATAAATTACAAAACATAAATTCTGTAATTTGTGGTGAGTTTTATTTGCTTAAGTCACCACCAATTGGTAACGTGTTTTTTTACGACATGAAACAGAGTTTTAGCTGCAATACAAAAATAAGCAATCGGTATGAAAATAGCTATCGACGTTTTTAAGCTAAATAAAAATGGTCTATTTTCCACGTTGCTAGAAACTTAGTTTGTCGTGAAGTATTTTTCAAATACCAACCGTTTGTGCTACGAAGCATTTTGAGTAATAAATAGCAAAGTACATATATAAAATAATCACATTTTTTGTCTCACAACAAATATTATATAAAATGATGTTACAAAAATGAATCACAAACGGTTTGGAATTCTGTTTTAAAAGTGGTCAGAGAATGTTATTACACTATAACGTAATAAAATTACCATACAATATTCATAAATAATGAATGAAATTCAAAAACCAGCTAATACAGTCAGTTCGAGTTCATCCGCTCAATTGAATGCCTGACGTTGAAAGGTGTTAAAAGGAAAAAAACCCCGAACGAGTGACGAAATATATGGAAGTGTATACAATTTGAACAATTAAAATGTGAAACAAATTTGCTTTATTATTTTATATGTACTTGGTACCATGAAAGTGATTCACAATATTTATAACACAGTATTATACAATGATAATTACCGGTTTCGGTTGCCGTATCTTTAATTGAAAATGGTTTTTGAAGTAATAAGTGGGAGAACAAGCACAATTTGATGAATCACTTTTTCTTAATCCATTATAGAACCTTAATGAATTCCAGCACGATAAATAAATATGTCTTTTAAAGTAAGCATGACAGATAATATATTATGTTAATAGTTTATTATATCGTAAATAATATACAATAATTGGATGTCATTATACCGAAATAGCTGCCTAAATTATTTGAGGATCCTTGTGGAGATAAATAAAGTGCAGTATTTTTTTATCCTGTGTGGATGTGTTTTCACCATTTTCATTCATTAAATATTGTTATAAATCGGAAAAAAATATTTTTAAAAATTCTTAGTCATCATGATTTTAAAGACAAAACAAGTTTTTGTAGGTATGAATTCAATTATTACTTGTATACGTGAAATATAATAAATTATATGAAATAAATTAGGTATTTGAAAGAAGCCTAGAAAATTTCCTAAAATTAGTGCAACTGAAATCACGTATAATTAATCATTTAAATATAGAAAACAAAATTTACGTAGACCATTTTGTTTATTATTTTGTTTTATAGCAACACAGATAAATAAAACTAACCCTTACACCAAAAGTTTCAATTCACCAGACAAAACGTACTTTTGAAAATTGAACTCTTTTTGAAAAATATTAAGTAGATAATAATTTTTAACCCATTCACGACGGATGATTTAATTTTGATAAATTAACCTCGCGAATCACGGAAACTGTATGAAACTGAACGCAGGGCGAGACGGGTGACGTTGTATCACGGCCGCGTCTCAGTTCCGTATACGAGTTCTTCTTTGCATTGATAGCTTCTAGCTCGGATTGTCTATATCGTAGAATGCGTTCGTTGCACGATGGCCAGTAAAAACGAAAAAATTAACGTTTCAAGCATTGGCAGTGCAACAAATAAAATAACTAAAATAAGGTAAAAACATTGAAGTAGTCAGTTCTCTATGACTTATTTGCACGCTGGATTGTTTGATAACATTTAAACTTCACGCTACCATCAGATTATGTTTAAAGTAAAATACAAATGTATATATGTATTTTAATAGGTATTCCAGAAGAAAAAGGGCACTTGTGACAATTTGGCGGTTTTTTGTTAACATTTTTTTCTAGAATGGATGGTGAAAAAACATTTACAACTTATGAAATCACAATTATTCAAAAAAGAAAAAAAAGGTGACTTTTAACTAATCTTCAATTCTTACATGGCAACAAATTTTTTCAAACTTAAATATTATGAATTGAAACCTTTATACCAATTTAAGTATATTTAATTTTATGCAACAAACCTTGGTAGGTGAAAGAAGAAATTTAAATTTATGTGAAATTTTGATATAAATGTGACTTACTTAAAATCTCTTAAGAATCCCAAAATTACAGAATACCTTGATATTTTACCTTATTACAATAGAGTTCTACCAATTAAATGCTAATGCAATCAATAAAATAACCACAAAATAAATGTTATAAGGTTTTATCAGAATAGGTATCTTTCTATTCAAAAAATAATTTATCAAAATAGCAGTAATAATAAATAATAAAACAGTTATACCGAGCAGGTGATGTCACACCTAGTTACACAACCCGTGGATTGTTAATTTAAATTTTACATACAAAATAATACTACGAATTAATTGAAAGTAGATATAAATTTAATATTAATATAAATTAAAAAAAATAAAACACAATTCATTTGTACTACTTCCACATATCTATAATGATCAAGACCGGTTTCGCTCATCACGAGCATTATCAACTGATAAAAATACAAACATAACAGGCTTATTTATATAAAATTGAATGTAAAAATGAAGCTACATAAAACCGATGGTTCATGAACTAAGACAAGAAAATACTGATTGGCAAACAAATTATACATAAATCAAATAAAAGAGTCGACAATTAAAATTTTATGAACCTCTTGCAAATCATTAAATACTAATCTGAAATCACAAACATAGCTACATTTAAAGTCCATTTAGCTGAACAAAATTTTTAATGACATTACTAGTGTAATAAACAATAATGAATCAGGAAAATTATAAGAAAAAATTAAAATATAATGTCTTTCCACCAAGAATTGACAGTTAACACATTAAAAGTGAATAATATAAATATAATTTAAATGTTTTCGATTACAGTAGACATTTAATAACATTAAAAAATATGCCCTCCGATAGTGAGTGCATAGTTTTAAAGGTACTGGTAGCAAATCCGAACCTATGCATTTAGGTCTTGTATTTTTACACTAGAATTTACAGCGGCTACTGCCTTTCAAAGTACCCACGAGAACTAACTCACTTTACAAATCGACAACTTCCCAACAAAAGATCGTATCCTATAAAGAGCTAATTTGTGACTTAACTGCCTCTTAGTCCATTTAATACATACATCAATTTGAGTCTAGATCATGGTGTAAGAAGTACAAGGTGAGCTGGATAAAAGGTGACAGTCGCCATTTTTGTATTTGTTGACGTCACTACGTGCTTATCCAACTACAACGTACTACGTTTACAACGGTATTTTGGTGACAATAAAAATTTAGTTCGTCAAAGTGACTTCAAATGTAATACAAAACAACGATCCAGCTCACCTTGTACATCTTACACCATGACCCTAGATAAAACTTCTTATAATTGAGTCCACAAGAAATTTTATGGGTCTTTTAGCTTCAATTATTTGGAAATCTATTATTATTCGGGTATATAGTTCTTTCGTTCTAGTTCTTCGTCGGCGTCCGTGGCGCAGTTGGTAGCGTCGCTAGCTTTCGGTTACGGATGTCTCGGGTTTAATTCCCGGTGCGGACGGTTTTCATGGATTGACCTTTTAATCGATTTATGGATTTCTGTTCGTAGTCTGAGTCCTCCCTCCCACCCATCCTATCCTCGCGGGGCGTAGCGAGAGCGATTAGCTAACCACTAGTCCTGCCTTAGCCCTATCCTTCTATTCCTACTCTCTTCGAAAAAAAAAGAGAAGTTGAGCAACTGGGTAACAAGCAGTTCTCGTATAAAAATTCTGTTAAGATGCCTCCATTAGGAGAATATATGCTCCACATTGGGAGCGAAAATGAAAAAAATTATATAGTTTTTTCTTATACTGGGACGAGTTTATAATCCTGAATTACTTAAATACAAATATTACCATGTCCCATTTTGCTGATGCAAAAAAACTTTTGTTATTTAAACTTCTTTGCGTCTGTTATATGAGGCGCTAGTGGCAAGAGCTTTTTACTCATCAATGCATTGCCTGTAGAGGTGGAAATATTCACAGTTTTTTTCAATGATTTTTGGTATTACTTGTGAATAGTAGAGTATACGCCGCGTAACTTTGCACTTTTTACTACATTGATACGTTTTCTGTATACTAAACAGAGCGTTCAGTGGATTAGTATGTATGGATCCCGTCTATGTAATATATTCTGTCCCGGCGTGTACTCTAAATATTTTATTCTTTAATACCAGGAGAATAATTGTCATTACATGTTTATACTTCTTTGTCATTTATACAATGAATCAATATTATAAAAAGCCATTACATTTACATTCAAGCAAAACTTTTTAGTTTTAATAAGAAAGGATACCTATTAAATATTATAATAAAAATACCCTTTATTTAGTTCTTGATAATTTTATAGAGGCACGTCTTTCTGAGTTTACATGTGAAAAACAATGTTTCATTAAATCTGAGGAAAAAATATGTCAATTGATTAAATATAAATAATATGAAGTCAATTTTTGGTTGGAAGACATTGTATTCGTAAAAAAAATTACTATTTGTGGAACACATTTCAAAATTTCATAAATAATCAGAATTGACCATTCTCGGTGAGTGAGCACTTAGAAAAGAAATTCAGTTTATATAATAAATTTGAAGAATACGTGATCCAAATTGTGATTAATTTTTCCAAAACGATGTCAGTGAATGTGTTTGTTTTTGACTCTTTTTTGATAATACAGATAGAGAATAAGCTTAAAAATAAGAAGTTGTTTTTATTTTTCAGTTGTCAAACATTTAAAACATTCTTTTCTTGACAAGGAGAACCAAACCTATAATATAATTTTATTTTTTAAATCTTTGAGTTTTTATAAAGAAAAATCCCACACACAATACTTAATTATCTTTGCGAAACATTTAATTGCAATCGCTGCCGGCATATTTATGATTCGAGCCGTCAGAATCTGCATGCTAGATAACCTGACTAAGGCTCATTACTTGACATCTTGTGAAACTTACTAGCGTTCAAATAAAGACAGTTAAATTTGTATTAAACAATTACTATTTTCTACGGCGAACGGATTCTTCCGCACACGAATACTCCGGACACGATGATTGCGCACAAGAAAACTCGACACACATAATATTTCGGAGATAGAATAATTAGCAAATAATTTTGCGCACATCGCAAAGTTCTGACACAGAATATTCCGCACTTTTATTTATATATAATAATTATTACTTTATTTTAATGTTTAAAATACGTTATTAACGCTCCAGGGCTGAAAAACATAAAAAAATAGTAGATTGTTTATATTAGAGACTAGAGATCGATCAAGATGTAAATGACTTATGTCAAGGGTGCTAAATATTTTTCAGGTTGGGAGCAAGTAAAATTTTTAATAATATGTATATGCATAGTTTACGTTCAAATAGTAATTTTGATATTAACATATTTTTTTATGCGGAATATTCTGTGTCCGGAGTTTTTATGTGCGCAAAAATCTGTTTCAGGAGTTGTTCTATGTCCGGAATAATCTGTTGTGAAGTTTACTTGTGCGGAATCATCGTGTCCGGAGTATTCTCGTGTGGAAGAATCTTGTGCGGAGAATCACCGAACCATTTTCTACAAACGCTTTTTTAAGCTATGGTCATTTCTATGGCTGCTAACGACGTCGAATTATTGAATTGAAATCCCGAATGTTACAATTTCAATCCCCCCCATGAGTAGAGAAAAAACGGCAGGATTGTAACACTTAGTGACTAGGGATTCCATGCATACGAATATTAAAATATATGAATTTGATCATGAGGTATATTAATTGTATTTTCATATTTATGACGAGCCGTATTATCTGTTAATACATGCTGGTTGTCAGCCCGTGTCATGAGTGCATATTATGGTGTTTGTATAAAAATAGATTATATTAAAACATAATACAATGCGACGTTGAATGACATTTTTTGTGAATCCAGTGGTTGAGAATGCATTAACACTATGAAAGAAAAATATTCAAATAATTAAAATCGAATATTTGATTGGAGTCCCTACTAGTGACAATCATTTTTGATTAAATTTTTATTCTAGTCAATTCCGCTCAATTCAGTTGCGTTATATTTTATTAATATTAAATCGAATAAGATACTCTGGTGGGAAAGTATTGCTGGACCTGTATGCTGTTATTACAGCACTAGTCCAAGCGAGGAAGTTATAGAGTCTCCTTATAAGGAAGAAATGGGTTCAATTGTGTCTCTCGTAATTGTACGCAGCGGCAGATAATAACGGGGCTCCAAATAATTATAATAATGTGATATTTGAATATCGAGGGTATACTGACAGAACGCATTGAGTCACTTTTTGATGGTTTTCTGTTTTAAATATCAAAATGTTTGCAATTCAACTCTCAATGTACTGGTATAACGGATGACGTCATAAGATCTAATGACTTTGAAAACAAAAACAGTATTATGTCATATTGCTATTTTTTTATTCTGCCAGAAAGTGTGATATGACCATAACTCATCGATACCACATCTTATGATTTGTATGACAAAAAAATTATTCTTCATAATGTACAAAAAAATGTTTTAAAATCACAAACAATTGAATTAAATTTGAATAACAGCTGAGTGTTATTCATTTATAGATAACTTAGAGATGTTGACTGAATCATTTTATATCGTTCATAAGTAACCAGACAAATCACAACAGTGACTAATCAACGCAGGAGAAAAATAGAACACATATTTTTTCTTCTATTTATGCATTAAATACATATTCAACACGATTTCAAAGAAATATTTTTAATAATATAATAGCTGCAAGTTGTTTACATAATAAATTTAATGTAATTGATAGATATATTTCGTAATTGAAACACGTCAAGATGATCTTAGTTTTCCAAATATAAGTTTATTTAGAATTGATATGCAATCGACAAGTTTCATAATTGCAGAACTAATTGTATTGTAGTAAAAAAATCTCTTTAGAACATCATGGTATTCTATAGTTTCTATTCTCTACTGTTTATTACTATAGCCGCTATACATACCAACACCCTGATTATCAAGCGTCTATAAATATCATTTTTAGATTAAACCTTTTAAAATTCAAATTGAAGTGTCTGGGAAGACAAGGGGTTACTATTTTTTTTGGCGAGTGCATCATAAACTTGCAAATATATGCAGACATATCTGTCGCTATATAATAGAATTGGGAATTGGTTTCGTGAGACTCACCTGTGCGATACGTTCAAATAATCTAAATATATTCACGGGTCTGTCGTTTTGCATTAACAATTTATTGCATTCTGCATAATCGGTTAGCTGATTTTCTAAAAATATTTACTTGTCAACATTTTTACTAGAATACTCATTATTTATTCCAAAATTCAGTATTATAGCAGACAGAAAGTGTTTTATTTAAAATATGAATTGGTTCAATCTGTAGATCTTTAAATTCTTGTCATAGTACATGAACTAATTGTTGATTGTAATTATAAACACACATTTATATTTAATCAGTTGATAGTGCTCGTGGTGAACGAAACCGGTTCTGATCATTAAACATGTGGAATTAGTACAGTAAAATTATGTTTTGGTTTAAAAATATAATGACTTTCCACCAGGAAATGACAGTTAAAAGTGTTTATAATTAATTTAATCGAAAACTTTTTTCTTTGTCATATATTATCTTCAGTAGGTTCTATTAGAACGGCCTCTGTGGTCTAGTGGTAAGAGCTTTGACCTTGCGATCAGGTGGGTCCTCATCAAATTTAGATTTTTTCAATTTAAATTAGTGATCTTGGACATGAATACTCATCGAATGTATCTTGCATGATTTTCAAATTTTCAAAATATTTGGTGCATTGGCTGTTATCTCTAATGCCAGATATTTTAAAAATAATTAGACATATTCAAGATAAAAAAAAATCCAGTCCCGTGTAATTTAAAGTACATTTAATACTGGCTCTTACGTTTTATTTCTCGTTATTCGCTTCTGAAATATTTAAAAATTACGTACATTTTAAGATGGATTATGATATTTATACACGAATTTTAGGAGGTTACTATTACATAATAAAATGAAATAATTCTGACATTAAGCTTATCTTACGTTTTATGTTGTACGCTATATTTACTTATAACTATTTACTACAATTCACTACTCATACAGAAGTTATATGTTCATACGGTATACATTCATCATAGAGTGGTTGAAGATGTAATACAATATACTAATAACACTACTTGACATTGGTAAACGATTCAACAGATCTCAAACAGAGACGCTCATATTTAACAGAGCGATAAGGCAATGGATTTATTCTGGAAGTATTTCCGTAATCGATTGCGTTTGATATTCAAAATATCGAACAATCTTGCTGACGGCAATTATGGGTAATACGGGGCAACATGTTGCAGGATACAGTAGTGTCGGGTCAGTGGGCCATTTTGCTGCAATATTACCATGTGTTGCTGTGTTATACACGATCATGCATGTTCGGCAACTTATTGCCGTAAAAGTTGCTCGTTAACGACTGGCTTAAGAAATGATCTAAACTATATGCGGAAAACAGCAGCCGGGTCGGTTTTTGCACGTGGGATTTCTTGCCGGGCCACAATCTTCACGATCAATTTTTATAATTATGCAACGCAAACAAAAATATGTCATTTGTATAATGACAAAAGACATTCAGTAAAAATTTGACTGCTTTGATTTAGTAAGTTGATCTTTAATAGAGCCATAAATTACCCCCCGCGGGCCACGCGTTGGCCACCTATGATCTAAGCCAACAATACAAAAATGAAATTATGGACAAATTATTACATTATAAAAAAAAATCAATTAAAAATATTGCCCCCTTTTTAGGAACGGATGTGAATATGACAGATATCTAATCCAGTGCTCCGCAACCGTTGGGCCGAGAGACGATGCTAAAAAAAACAACATGACATAACGTAAACATATAATTTACAAAATATGAATGAAGAAATAAGCAATGTCACATAATATTATTAGCTATAATATTACTAAAATCATCCAAAACCGTTAAACTCAGTTGCGGTTTATAAATTATTTTTTATATTCATGTAGTATGGCTCAGTTAAATTTTTAGTTACATTTCTTATCTATTACGTATTTTCTTTTAATCTCTAATTTTCAATAATACTTTTTTTCTCGTTTCTATTTCGAAAATGAATCAAAAAAATCAATTCAAAAAGGTTAAGAACCACCTAACTAGGTTAAAACGTGTTTAATTGGACATAGTTTAATTCACGAAAGAAAAAAAAACTAAAAACAATAAATATAAGTTCTGTTAAAGAAAATTTCACATTTGTTCGTGCGGTGTGCCACGAAATTTTATGCGCTGCTTAGGTGTGCCGTGGGTTATAAAAGGTTGCGGAGCACTGACATATTCTATGAATTCGAACACGAATCAACAAATTAGGAAATAAATTTAGTACTGGCATTCGAGCCCGAGTCCAAGAAGCCCTAGAGCGTTGAACACCCTGCTACAGAACTGGCTATCGACTATGCCTACAAATTATTACTAACAAACGAATTATATTTATACTGTTTGAAACTATAGAAAACTGTTATAAACAAGCCACGTTTCCTGAGTGATTACATCTTAGTTGCAAATAAAGCAGAGTTATTTGATCAGTTTTCAGGGTTTTCATCAGATAATAATATATAAAGCCTGGACAACATTTCAATGACACTAATATCCCATTACGTTTTCATTGCACTTAAGAGATTACGTATATAGGAAGAATAGTCATAGATAATCAATCTTTTGTTGATCTATGAACATTATATTATCAATGGTAATAAATAATGTGTTTTATTATATAGAGTAGGTTGTAAAGAAGCATCCTAAGATTGCGAAAGTTCAGTCAACAATGTTTGTCACCCCTTTCGACGCGACCTAAGCGATCGTTTTTAGTCCTTTCCGAGTGCATAAAAAAGTATTTATATTGAATATTAGAAACTACATATTTTAGAAACCGAAACCACTACCCAAAATGTTTTTTTTTAAAACCATTTCCGCTCCCAATATGGAACATATGAATACCTCAACAGAAGATATTTGTACGAGAACTGGTTTGATATTCAGTCGCTCAATCTCCTTTTTCGAAGATGGTAGAGATTTAAAAACGGACCTAGGAAAATACTTACAGTATTAGCCTGACTATAGGGCAACCCCATCTTTTTAATTCGCCTTTTCAGAAAAAAATTATAAAAAAAAAGTTTCTACCTTTAGATCATCTTTTTCATCACGAGGAAGTGAATTTATTAGTTGTATTTGAGACTCGAATATAAGGCGACCCCCCTACCTTCGTGTCGCTTTTTTAAATAAAAGTCTCGCCTTATAGTTGAGCTAATAGGGTAATATTATAACTGTTAATGATACAGCTAAAATATTTCCAACAATTAATGTCTTTCACGCAGTTGGAATTGAGTAATACCGACATTTTAGATAAATTATATTGTCGAGGGATGTATTAAAATAATATTGGGTTGCTTTTTATCTAAAAAATATGTAGACAAAAAAAGTATCAAATTACAATGATAATTTTCTTAAGCATTGTTTATATTTAAAAATGGCAAAGCAGGTTAGAAGATGCAGACATAAAATCTATTATTAATTGTACATATTACTCTATTATCTTTTTTTTTACCATGTCCAATCCTAACGTAAAGCATATGGTCTAGTAATGGTGGTATCTCAAGAGAAGTTTTCTATGTAAACTGTTTGTTACTCAGTTGCTCAAACTTTCTTTATTCGAAGAGAGTAGAGATAGAAGAATAGGGCTAAAACAGGACTAGTGGTTAGCTAATCGCTCTCGCTACGCCCCATTTTTGAGAATAGGATGGGTGGGGAGAGTTTTAGACATCGCAAACATTCATAACTACGAACAGAAATCCATAAATCGATGGAAAGATCAATTTATGAAACTGTTCGCACCGGGAATTGAACCCGAGACGTCTGGAACAGTAGCCTACGACGTTACCAACTGCGCCACGGACGCCAACAGCTTTCTATTATCTAGTCTCATGAAAATAAACCTCATGGAAAGTGGATAGAAATACAGGAAATTATTCTCAGACAATAGAAGTTTCGGAATAAATTTACACAATAGAATTATCATACGGCAGTACTTACTTATTTTAGTGAAAAAATATCGACATATTCTACGATAAAATGAATACAAATCATTGCGAATGGGCATATAAAATGCCGGAAGCGTATTGGAGCCTGGGCGTCGTTATAGTATCGAAAAATAACGTCTGATTTTTGTTTATAATATATTTTTGCTTAATATTAAATAGATACATTCAATTTGAATCGTGGAAATTTTGTACGTTTCCATGTTTTTCGTCACTAACGACACGGGTTTCGCCTTTCGGCATCTTCAGGTATTCGATTACACGAATGAAGTTGAAGTGACAGTAAGTAAATGGTTATTGTTTTTATAATATAAAATAAATTAATACCACAAAGTTCTAGGAACTACATTATTTATGGAGAATTTTAAGCAGATTTAATAAAGTTGTATTTTTCTCTTTTGTGGCTCTTTTCACTTTTAAAATAAAAACGTTCTTAATAAATCAAACATTGGTCCTAATTTATTCTTATAATTCCGAAGTCCCTTGTTGAAACAAACTGATGAATAGATGGCACTGTCATCAAAAAAAGTTTTTTTACACTTCAATTTAAATTATCTCAACCAATTAAAAATCCGTAAATGCAGTATTTTTTAAATAACATCTAAAACCCACCAATGTTAAATAAGTAGGTATCTCTATTGTGTATATTTAATGATTTTTTTTTTTAATTAAATGTTAATTGGTTTTTGGTCGCCTACAATAGCTAAGTGTGAATTTGTAATTATTGTTTATGCAATCGTTTTCCCAATTAAGGTTAAAAAGTATTATTATTAAATCAGTATTAAAACTAATTCTAATATAAAGAACATTGTTACTAGGGGAAGTTAAAGTCAACAACATGTGTCATAGTTAATTGCATGCTTTTTACCTTGTAAAATTCAATGGAAATAGTTAACTTCATCGTCTCTTATTTCCCCCTATATACATATTATATAATTGATACGTATTTTTAAAGATAAAATCACACTAATAAATTTAATGTGAATAAGCATTGTTTTTTACAATTTCAATAAAACTCTACATATTTAACAAAGTACAATAATAGCTAGAAAATTTACTCAAATGATTACTTATTGTATCAAACTTATTGGGTGAATACAAATATTTGTGAATATATTCCTGTTTTACTTTTTGTAAATGTATTGGTAAACTACTGACCATGACCCAATAGATTAAAATAATGTTGTATTATAAAAAAAATGAAAAACATTTATCACGCATTTTCAGTAAATTAAATGAATTCATTTCGAATGTAACTGCTTGATTGTTATAATATAGATCGGCTTTCGCAGATTTAAAGTGAGGCCATAGAATAATTAATGGGAAGCATAGTTAATAATATTATAGCCACTACAAAAGAAGCGTTGGTGTCGCTGTGCAGTTTACGGAGAAAATATATGACCATAATATAAAAGAAAGTCTAGAGGGCTTCTCCTTGATCTCTGCGTTTTTATTTCTTGGCCGAGTAATAAAATATCCAAGTAATTACTATTTTAACGATGGAGTTTTTCTGATGTATAATTACAAGGGTTGAAAAATGGCGACAGTAACTAACGGGTGAATGCAGTTAATTCTCAAATATAGGTCAAGTTATCTTTATAAATTGTATAACATAATCTTCAATACTTTATATTGATTTTTTCAATATATTACAGTTGTAGCTGCGGAGTCGGAGTGCCGTGGAATCGCGGTGTTTTGGTCGGAGTCGGAGTTGTAAAAAACGAGAGACTCCGATTTCATTTTCTATAAAGTGCATTTTTGCATTTCTGCGTGTATCATCTCTCGAGTCTCGAAACCGTGTTATCACGTCATAGACCAGCCTGTCAAAAACTGTCATATTTTAGTCATCAAGCGATACGTATTACAACGGAATTCTGGTTTTAATTATAGTCAAGACTTAAAAGTTTTCAAAACACTCATCTAATTTGTGTTATTGCCAAAATAGGTTTTGATTTTATCGACTTAAATCTCAATCGAATTTTAGTTCTTTAATATTAATTATTCTGGAGACGATATTACGGTGACACCGAAACCACTCCGAGCTAGAGTTTTGCAAGATCTACAAGACTATCTAAGGTCTAAGCACATAATGGTACCGATACCGTCAACAGAAAAAAATAAGCCATGTAGAACATTCAAGGTGTGTGCAAAGCGTAAGAAAAAGAGTGAGACTCGGTAACAAAGGAAAATGTTGGCAATTTTACCTTACAAAAATTAAATATTAAAATGTTTTAAACAATCCCAAAAAGTTTCATTTGATTTCATCCACTATTTCCATAGTGATAACACTTTTAGTAAACGCTTAAGAAAAATGATATTTATGCGAAAATGGACCGGGCAGAGCAGTTGTTTTACCTGATTTTGGCCGGAGCTGATAGTGTTAATGTGTTTCATTTTTATTTATGCCTATAACATGTTTTTGTCTTCCAATAAACATTTTACGTATAATACGAAAAATTTGAGTATTTGGCAGGTTGGTTGGTTGGTGTTTAAATTGAAAACCAATTACACATAAATAGGAAATGTAAGAAAAAAAACGTGACAACATAAGACTTTTTCAGTCGTAATCCGAGTCGGAGTCGGGTTGTTGGTCAATGTTGGAGTTGGAGCCGGAATCGCGTTTTTGTTTTCGACTCCACACCCCTGATATATTACTATAATAAATTCGATTATTTTTTAAGAAGATTAAACACACTTTGTTTTGCATTACGTGTTTTAATGAACTGTTTAATTTTTCAGATATCTTTTGGAGGTTCCTTTCATTTACAATTTGCCGTGCGCTGTTTATTGTGAATGTTAATTCCACATTTAATATTTCATTAATTGTTATTCAACTATTTAAGTGGTTCAAAACTGTATTTTGAAATTTCGATTAATTAATATTTAATAATTATTTTTAAATTCACACAATTGACTTTTAATGTGGTTTTATTTTTGATTTCAGATTAACACTTTCATTGGTCCTTAACATCTAAATTATTATATAAATATGAAATATTTATAAATAATTTGTTTGATTACCTGAAAATTCTTGTCATAATTCTTGAACCAATTGTTTCATATACTTTGTAATTATTTGTTATTATTTATATTTTATCAGTTGATAATGCTCGCGATGAGCAAAACAAGTCCTGATCATTATAAGTAATAAAAAATAAGTTGTGTGTGTACATTTTTTGTTAATATAATGCCTTTCCACCAAGGATTGACAGTGATAAGGCCTAATCTGTGACAATGAAATCAGATCTATTGATGAGAATAAAGTATCTAAGGTTACGTATACATAAATATTCGTGCCATTGATCAATTTAATCTCTAAAAAGTATTAGTTAAAGTCGGGTCCGTAGTTGAATGGTCAACGTCGTTGTCTTTGGCTGTGGTACTCGAATCCCAGTATGGACAGTTGCAATCCCCAACCGTGCGTTCTGGTATTAGCAGACGTTACCCATGGCGCAAAAACGTGAAGCGTATTGTTTCAGTTTTGGTGCCGACACAATTCTCAGAAGCAGCTGTCCAAGACTCAGCGGTTTACACTTTTGTGTACTGATTGTCTCGAGTTTAAGAAATGACGTAGCTTTATCTGTAAAGATCCGTTCGCTCACCGTGTGGCGCTATAGTTTGCCGTAACCGTCTATTGGTTAGGTCCCTACGTTGCTCGAAGGTCAGTGATATCTAAACTCATTCGCACCCATCTAATCCTAAAAATTGGGCACAGAAAGAGCGATTAGTCAACCACTAGTTCTATCTTAGCCTCATTACTTCATTCTTACTCTCACTGAAAAAAAGAGGTTGAGCGACTGAGTTGCAAGCAGTTTTCGTAGAACAAAATCTATTGAGATAAGCCTTATTAGGAGTCTATATGCTGCACATTGGGAGCGGATATAGTTACAAAAAAATAATGTTGAATTAGGTATGAATTACAATAATGTACTGTATGCTGTATAGGGTGGATTGGGCGCCAATGGTTTCCAGTCCTTACACAGTGACCCATTATTTTTTTAATAAATGTGTTCACGAAAGAAAACAATAACCAGACCAGAATGGAAAAGATAGTCCTCTATGCGTTCCTCGATGAAACTTTGGTGAGTTGTTGTGCGCACATCTGTGAATGTTTATGAAAAACGAAATACGTACAAACAGCGACATATCGGAAAAACTTTCTGACTTGTTCGTTTACGCTCCAGACGGAAAACAAAAAATATTGTGTATCCAAAAGCACTCCATTAACAGAATTAAAACACGAACACTTTTTTTTTTTGAGTGGCGTTGCAATGCATGCCGGGTACTCACTAGTAATGAATATTTGTAATAAAATACATTTTTTTCTTATTAATAAACTGTCATAAAAGCTTCAGTGTTTCTTTTATCCGCCCTTTATAATATATATAAGGGGTGTTAGAAATAGAAATCATGGAACCAAGATAAATCAAACTGTGATAATTCAAAGTTTAAGAAGTTTGTCAGTGTCCATAGAACACATTAACCTAATTGTTGAAATCTGAACTCGCTATGTTTTGAACTTTAGTTATGGTAGGCATAGCTAGTCAACCTTTTGATATAATATGAATCTTTGCCAACTATGTGCTATATCGAGTAATTTTTCCAAGTATACGTTTTATAGACGATACCTATGTGTATTAAATCTAATATGAATTTATTGATATATTGAACATTTCCTTATCAGAGAGAGTGAGGATAAAAGTGTCGTGCTAAGTGGGGTTAGTGTTTAGTTTGTCGCTCTGTCACATTTTTAGGATCAGATTAGTTGGAGGGAGTTTAGACTTCACAGACATCCATGCCTTCTGTTCTGGAAGAAGACACTAACTGAAAAATACTAGTTTTGAGTAATTGGACTTTGAAGTTTTCCAAATACTTGAAATCCCATACGTTTTTCATTTTTTTGTTTAAACAAAACTATTTTAAAGTAAAAGTGTTTTTTAAAAAATTAATTGTGTTCTGTGATACGGTAGAGTTTGAAATAAAAAACATTTTGGTACAACTAACTCAATATGTAATTTTTTCGATTTAGTGTTTTCTTCCAGAACAGCGACGATATTATAGTGGTATAATATGAAAGATATTGCTGGTCAAGAATAAAGAGACGTTCTGCATTTTGAACGCCAGCCTTCGAAATACGATGTCAACAAAAGAATAAGCTTAAGTCTATAAAATCTAAACAAAAACTACTAAATTAATGTCTTGCAATCATTATATCTATTTATAAAACGCCATGTTTTGTCCA
Organism: Himalopsyche phryganea; assembly: GCA_022494535.1. Classification (NCBI taxonomy): domain Eukaryota; kingdom Metazoa; phylum Arthropoda; class Insecta; order Trichoptera; family Rhyacophilidae; genus Himalopsyche; species Himalopsyche phryganea. The sequence continues at coordinate 1,141,768 of JAGVSL010000119.1, read as the reverse complement.
TTTGAATGCCCAGTTGTCATAATATTTTTAATGCTCTAAAGCATGAGTTTCCAAACTTTTTAGCCACACTGACTCCCAAGTCTCAAGGACCAAGACCTAGCTGGCTTTGAAGTTTTGAATTACGCACAAATTGGTACGTACGGGTAAGTGTCAGGGAAATTTCATTGCGGTGGAGATAGCCGATAACCGAAAAGGAAAAAACCAGCTTCTTCCTGATTTATATACTCATATTAAATTATAGAAAGAATTTGTTGATTAGTTACATAATTTTGTTTGTGGTTTTTTTCCGCTTTCGGCACTACTTATCTGTGTGAAAACATTTGGCGGGCCGGATACCATGCATGTCCGGTCAGTTTCCGCTGGCCGTATTGGTGGTGCTTGCGAGTCGGTCCCGGTGGTTCGCGGGCCCAACTTTAGAGACCCTTGCTCTAGAGTAGTCAACATTGTACTCACCACCAACCGCTACGCCTTCTCACTCTTCTTAAGCGATGTATTCCGCAGCTTAACAAAGTTATGCGTGCTTCAATTTTATTAATATTATTTAGCGTCCTGCACACTAGAGTGCATGCAACCAAGTCATGAGAAATTCATTAAAAAAAATTTGGTAAGACTGAAAATAATTACATATTGAAATATATGATCTGTTTTGAAGATGATAGTTGGACTCAAAGCCATGTGAATAAAATAAGAGTAATACAATAGTAAGTTGTATTAAATGTAGTCGTGCAACATTATTTACCTGCAATAAATTATAGGCGTAAGACTAGCGCTGATCAAAATGCTCAGTGAGTGATATAAAGGTCAGTGCTGAAAATATCGATCTGAGAGCACTTCCAAGTATTCAATCAAGTGTTTCATAATTGAGCTTTGATTTTAACTAATACAACAACCAATTTAAACTAGAAACAACTTCAATAAGAGACGAGACAATATTTACATACGATTTAAGAAAAAACAATTCGGAAACAAATTATTTACTAATTTAACAAATAGTTATCTTCTAGTTAAATTTTTCTCAGAAGAAGTCAAGGGAAATAGAACAAGTTAGATGAAGGACGAGCTATGAAAATTTGCTTGAATAACGACGTCATTTCTTACACTAGTGCGCATACCGTGTAACTGCACCACATGATTTGATTTACCTCTTCAGCCTATTTTGTGTTAATCTTTATACTTACCATCCTTGGCTTTTTTTTAAATTTTTCTGCAAGATCGTTTACTTCTCGGTTATGGTAAGGTACAAAATATGATAATAATTAAATTAACCATACATTGATTAAATGATTGCAATAGAGTATGGCCAGGATTATTTGTTTATTAGATACTGTATTCAACGGCCGAAAGAAAATTTGATTCACGTGGAGTATATAGCCTATTAATGGAGGTTTTGCTTGTGTTGAGGAGTTGCTCAAGCTTTCTTTTTCAAGGACAGTAGCGATAGAAGAATAGGGCTAGAGTAGGGCTATTGCTTAGTTGATCGCTCTCGCTACTTCCCTTTTTTAGGGTCGGTTGGGGATGAAAAATTGATTTATGGAGCTGTTCGTACCGAGACTTGAACCCGAGACATCCGCAACCGTAGCCAATGACGTTAACCCCACGACTTTTGGCTTTACGGGCCAAATAATTTCTCCCTTATGATTGACTGAAGAATCGTGGACGCTGATTGTTCCTTTCATTCCGAAAAATAGAACGAGCTGGTTAATGGTGATGCCACTGAGAAAAGTTATGACATAGTTCAATGATCTTGATTAGCATGTTGGCATATGTTTTATAGAAAGTGATTGAGTTCTTTACAACTGTTTCTAAGTTTTTATCTCAGAAATTGGTGGGAGTTGCTCGGTTTCATTTAAACTCAAACCGTTTGCTATTATTCATATTACATTTCTACATAATTTGTATGATATTGCAAAACGTTTAAAATGAAAATTGATATTTTTTTAGAAATAAATTGAATCATTAATCTCTGAGCATTAAGCTTTTGAAAGGAGATGTACAGCTCGAAATTCAAATGTTGAGCATGACAGTGTTTGACTATGGTAAAGTTTATGAGACATGGGGAGTAGGGGTTGATAAAATTATATTAGTAGGTCAATTTGAAGGCGAGATAAGGCTTGCATATTAAGAACGACTGCATGAATTCACACGTTTTATGCAAATTCGTATTTCTCCACATGACTCTTAGTACACATTAGCCTTTTATAAGATACATAAATTTAAATAATTAATTAGATGAGGACAGTTTGATATTCTACAACAAAAGTTTATAACCCTCGAGCTAATGACATACAGATCGCGAAAACTTCGACTTGCGACTTCACCCGATTCATTCTCAATAGATAGTACATCTTAATTTTATTTTTAAATTTGATTTATTTTTCATTTTTGTGTCTTCTGCTTTTCTCAATAATTATGCGTGATTTAATATTAATAACTGTAAAAATACGTAAAATTTATTGTGATTTATTTTATTTTTATATTATTCCCATTCTTATTTATAATTTAATAATACCGTGGCGCAGTTAGTAACGTCGTTGGATACGGCTACGGATGTCTCGGGTTCAATTCCCGGTGCGGACAGTTTCATAAATTGATTTTTCATATGTTTTATGGATTTCTGTTTGTAGTCTGAGTGTTCGTGTTGTCTCTCCCTCCCACCCATCCGGTCCTCAAAAACGGGGCGTAGCGAGAGCGATTAGCTAACCACTAGTCCTGTCCTAGCCTTATCCTTCTATCCCTTTTTCTCTTCGAAAAAAGAGAGGTTGAGCAACTGAGTAACCAACAGTTCTCATAGAAAAATTCTGTTGAGATACCTCCATTAGGAGGCCATATGCTACACGTTGGGAAGCGGACATGGAAAATCATCTCTTGAGGAGAAGTGAAAAGCTTCAGATTCTTAAACAACGAAATCTAGCTGGAGAGCCTCGAAAGAAAATAGAATATTAAGAATATATGAAATTCAAATATTGCACTTTTTTTGCGGTCTCTGTTAACAATCACTGCAGTAGAGAGTTAGTGGAATAATATTGAAAAAATAATTATGTCCTTTGTACAGCAAGCTATTGATCTGGTTCATACAACATCTTTAAGAAACCACAATCTGGTGAAATATTTATTTCTATCTCTACCATAATATAGCAGAAAATACATCTATAAATTCGTTTGTCTTTCTGTCACAAGAACGCCTCCCAAACGGCGAACGCGAATTGAATTTGCACATGCCATTTCTGTAAACTATGACGTTTTCAACTTTTAACATTATTATTAATCAATATACATATATAAATCTGTCTGTCTGTCTGTCACAAGAAGTACTCCCGAACAGTGAACAGTAACGACGTTAAATTTACACATTTCATATTGGCTGCTATTTCTATGTCAACTGTGCTATATGCAACTTTAATCTTTTAACATTATTATTAATTGATGGACTGTTGTACACAAATTACGCTACAACAACGTCAAACTTTAAATGTTATCATCCACTATCCCGGAAGAAGGTGGGTAATAAAAACTAGTATTATTATACAGAAACACAATATTAAGCACAATCTCTATGTACAGTTGATCCTGTTTTATTGCAGTACGCATTCATTTTTGATTCGACCGAAATCAACTGAATTAGTTACAATATGTACGAGCGATTTAGATTCATAACATCGAATAAATTCAGAAGTTTTGATCGATATCGTGATCGCAGCCATGTTATTACATTTAAACGTGTTACGCTCGCACTGATAATTTCAACATTGCATACAGCTTCTCAAACGTGCATAGGTAAAATGATTGAGAAACACGGTGAAAAAAAATCGAATAATAGACTTGAATTAAATAATGCTACATACAAAAAAAACCATAACAAATATGAGCTATCGATCTGCATATAAATGAAAATATTGTTTTAGAAAAGTAAGGAAAAAGTCTATTCTTTAATAATACCGTAAAGTTCTACAGTTTTTCCTCAGTCGTTTGGAGTGGACATGGTAAAAAAAATGATATATGCGAACGTGCCCAGAATCCTCCTCAAATCACCTTTCACTCTGTAATTAGTGGAAAAATAGGCATTAGCAAATATTGTGCAATAAATTCATTTTTTAATAATTGTAAATAATTCACATCAAATAGTCATGTTTACTGTTCACAAAACTCCGTTTTGATAATAATCGTGCTCGACCGTTGGTTTGTATTTCTCTCTTTTTTCTGTTCCCTATACCGTTACCCGGTGGGATAATTTGCCGACAAAATGCCCCATTTTTACTTAAACTTCGTCTCTTGTTTCCTGGCTGTGAAGCTGAGATGTGCTCTTCGCGGGTGAAGAGGTGGTTGCGTCGCCTTTCCCGGAAGGTATCGCTTGTTTTTTTTTTGTAAAATTCTGTTAACGAATTTAATGTATTTTAAACTTGTTTTTTGTAACCACTCTTAATTTCTGTAACTGTATTCAACTTTGTACAGCCAAATGTAATAAAGATATTAATCTGGAACAGCTGGGGTGTTTTCACTGTTGGATAGTCCTGGAGAAGGTATTTATCCCTTGTCAACGTCTATAGAAGACGACTAAAACCCTCTTTACCTCCCCCTCACCCGACCGGGTGTGTCACTACCTAAATCCTTATAATTATACAGATTATAAAAGTGATTTTTAAGGAACTGATTTTTCTTGTTTTGAATCAATTGAACCCCGAGAGGTAAAGTGAACCAAGTGATAAAATGGTGAATCTTGTTGATTGAAAGTTTTAGTTTAATGAACTTCTTACATTAATTTAACTTCTTATGCAACCTGTATTACCTTAACTCACATCACTTTTATGATACTTTATGACATGTAGAATGCCAAAACGCACTCATTTTTTCTAAAATAGCAGTTGGGTCACTTCACTTCTCATTGGCTTATTTATTGTTACGATTGATTTTGCATAGCAGTAAAAATTTGGTGTTTTACTCAAAAGTCTATAACTAGATTTTGAATGTTTAAAAAGCTCTGCTTCATGTGAAGCTAGCCTCATAATAAAACGATGTGAGTACCGACTGTTGAGCGTTAAGTGCTTGTAGCGTTGATAAAAATATTCAATCAACATTTTAACGGATATTTTTTTATAAATGTGTAATACGTAGTCAGATTGCTACTCTCAAACTTGAAGCTGTTGATTCGGCTTCTTTGTTTCAATATTAGACACCCAATAATTATTATTGATTGAATGGATGATTCAAAAAAACATGTGCAGTCAAAAAAATGTAATTATCACACCATTTCTCTTAATTATCGTAACGAGACAGCGCTTGGATAAATACCTGTTCACACCCATCTTGTATTAAGCAAAAATGCCAGATTATAATATCGACTGTGTTTTAGTCAATTGATGTAATACGAAAAAATACGAAAATGAGTCAATTATTGGATCTTATTTTAAAGACGACACAGCAAGGCTCAGCCAAATGACATAAATTAGAAAAATAAATTGACCACTTATTGAAAAGGAAACATCATTTTACATTGCTTTTAGGTTTAAAAATTATGATCCGGCCACTATTATATCGGCACTTCCAAAGTATAATTCCGTATCTGCAAAGATAAAACTTTACAGGAGTGCATTTCAAAGATTCATAACGCAACTCACCATATAATGTTTTCGATAAAAACAGTTTTTACTCTTCTCTAAATGAAGATTCTACTTTTTCTTCGTAATTCACTTTTTCAATGATCAGACATATAAACTGCTTATTGCAAGAGGTGATCCGTTGACAGTTGGCGCATTTCAAGGCTAGGGTTTGCATGACACGATTGGGTTGTGTCACATCACCTGAAAGTTTTCATTCTTAGATTTAACCTGAGTACACAAATGTACGAAAGTCCATTAACGTTGACCACCTAGTAACAGAATTGACATACATTTGCGATATTTTCGCCGATCGACGGTGATTTGGCCAATTGTTGTAACCCTCAAAAAATAAGTAAATGAGTTAATGATTGGATCTCATTTGAGAGACGACAGAGCAAGTCTCGGCCAAATGATGTAAATTAGAAAAAGAAATTGACCACTTTTTGGAAGGGAAACATCATTTTATATTGGTTTAAAAATTCTGACCCGGCCACTTGATGTAAACCACTATTATATCGACACTCCTGCATCTGTAAACATGCGAATTTACAGGAGTGCATTTCAAAGATTCATAACACAATTTACCATCCAATCATTAACTTATTTTCGTATTCTTTGAGTATTACATCAATCGGCCAAAATACCGTCGATATTATGTTATTAATTATTCAAATCGAATTTTTAACATTTCAATACTAATATTTTTATAGGATACAATAACAAAGCATTTAGTTCTACAAATTTTTTATTAGGTAGTTGATAGCTATTTCGGCTTTACGCCATCGTCAGAGCTAGTAGTTCCAGATAGTTCTGGCGTTGGCGTAAAGCCGAAATACCTATCAACTACATAATAAAAATTTTGTAGAACTAAATACTTTGCTATTTTATTCAATTATATTAGAGTTCTACCTAGTAAACGCCAATTCAATCAACTAATATTTTCATACTTCAGAAACTATTCGAATAGTTTCAGTTTTACTATTCGATATTCGAATAGTTGATAATGACGATTAGTTAGCCGATATCATGATGCACGAGAGTTACCTGTATTGCGTTATGATATGTGCGAATTGCTCTCGGCGATATTGCTTTTTTAAATTATTGATACGGATATGGGCAAATTAGGCAGTAGAAATGTTCTTGGGTATGTTGAAGTGCTTGAAACGACAGGCTATACTTATAGCTAGCTGTTTATTGCTCTTGTAATTCGCTTCGGCGTAAGTTATTGAAATATTATTTGAAGTGTTTATTTGCCTAGCTCAGGGCTTTTCAAATCCAATCAAAATAGACGAACGATATCGGTAGTTAGTAAATCAAATAATTTATTGTTTTCAAGTGCAGTACATTCAATTCAGGTGCCTCTAGTATTTGTGGTGCAGTATGTTGCACAATTAAAAGCATATCGGACATTTTACACTGTTAAATTCGAAACACTTTTAGAAATCTTTGTGTCAAAACAGTACTGTCGAGTTGATAAGCTAAAGAATTACATATTTTATATATAACAGCATAAAAAAACATATTTAAAAGCTATATTCAGTAACGATAATAAAGCAAACATTATTTAAATAATAAAAAAAATCACTTTTAAGGTGTTAACTGTAAATTCTTGGTGGAAAGACATTATATTTTAAAAAATAAAACACAATTCATTTGTACTACTTCCACATATTTATAATGATCAGCACCGGTTTCGCTCATCACAAGCATTATTAGCTGACAAAAATACAAACATAACAGGCCTATTTATATAAAATTTAGTCTAAAAATGAAGGTTTATAAAACTGATGGTTCATGAACTAAGACAAGAAATTACTGATTATCAAACAAATTATACATAAATCAAATAAAAGAGTCTACAATTAAAATGTTATGGACCACTTACATACCAATAATTACTAATATGAAATCAAAAATGCAACTACATTAAAAGTCTATTAGCTGAGCAAAATTTTTTTAATGAAATTACTAATGCACTAAGCAAATAGTGGATTGGGAAAATTATAAGAAAAAAATACTGAACCATTTAAAAACAATCAAATATTAAGTATGTAATTAATATTAACAATAAACAGCCATCTTAAGTGGAGAACGCAGAGCAAGAAAAATTTAAAAAAAAATCAGAAATACTCGTATGATAAATAAGCGTATGAATAATCTAGATTTATTAGAAATCAAAAGCAGTCAAACTTGTATCAATTATTGAATAAAACTGTGATCAAGTATACCCTAGCATAGAATACATATCAAATAATAATATTTCCGATTTGGATTTGGCGGTTATTTTGTGAAAATTCATTTTTTATAGGGGACTTGAGGGACTCTCAAATAGTTTATTGAATTTGTTTTTAGTATCTATCACGCTGCAATGCAAACAATACGTCCCTTCTCTTTATTTCATTTCCATCGCAATTCCCTTCTATTTACTGGTATAATCGTTGTTCAAATGGTTGTCTAGACCTACTTGATAATTGATTTTTCATTCACAATATATATGAAAATGCCTCTCAAATGGTCAAAAAACGTTAATTATCGTAGTACAAATCATATTTGTAAAGAAAACTGTATGATATTTTTGGATGACTTTGACACCTAGTGTGAGATATCTTAGCAAAAAATTTTTTCCACGAGGACTGCTTTTTGCTCAATTGCACAACCGTTCATTTTCGAACAGAGTAGGGATAAGTAGATTGCGCTAGGATAGGAAGTGGTAAGCTAGTCAATCTCGCTACGCCACATTTTTAGGATCGAATGGATAGGAGGGAAGTTTTAGACATTACAAACGTCTATTCGTTCGAACAAAAATAAATTGATTGAAAAATCAATTTATGAATCTGTCCATACTTGTATTACCATCACCATAATCAATAACGTTGGCCTCTGCACCACAAACCCGGTATGACTATGATAATGAATACAGCTCGATAATAATTCGCCGGTGTTTTGACCAATTCATCTAACTCTCAAAATTGAAATTGTTCAGGAGAGAATAAAAACTGTTTTTATCAAAAACATTACATGTTGAGTTGCGTTATAAATATTTGAAATGCACTCCTGTAAATTCTCATGTTTGCAGATACGGCATTATACGTAAGGAGTGTCGATATAATAGTGGTTTGCATCAAGTTGCTGGGTCAGAATTGTTAAATCTAAAACCAATGTGAAATGATGTTTCCCTTCCAAAAAGTGTTCAATTTATTTTTATAATTTACATAATTTGGCCGAGACCTGTTTTGTCAACTCTAAAATGAGATTCAACCATTAACTCATTTTTGTATTTTTTGAGGGTTAGATCAATTGACCAAACACGATTGGTGGAATCAGTAAAACATTCAATACAGCGATGATTATACTTATATATTTTCAAATTAAAATAAATACCTACTGTTCTTAGTTGATAACCGATTTGATTCTTTTAATATGTATGAACCTGCTCTTTATCTATATTTTTAAATATTCAAAATGTCTCTTTCATACCGCCAAATAGTTGAAAACTTTTCGTCCAACAGGTTCAGTTAATTATTTTCTACGAATTCTATTACCATTTAAAAAATATTTATGTGCAGTGTTGCATGTGTAGGAATGTAATAATAAATTATAGTTATGATTATTTTAATATTATAACGTGTGGGTTGTTGAATTTACATATGTATATATTCATCATGGCTAATGAGAGAACAGGTGTCAAAGCGTTCAATCAGTGGGCGACATAATTATTCTTCACTACAATTCAGTAATACTTGTTTAATTCAAAATATCAAATATTCTACTGTTCTCATAATCCAGCGGTAAAATATGAATACATTCCCCTTTCTGAAAAAAACTCGCTCCCTGCGCGAGACTAACCGTATAACTTGACACACCTCAGTTTTGCAGCGTGCCCAAAACTATGCCTTGTGTCACCTGTAATAATTGCAATAATTCATTTATAAAAGCAATGGTAAGCAAATATTATTCAATTTAACTTCATTTATGTAAATCCACGGAGTTATTTCAGCAATAATAAAATTACGAACGCTATTTTAGGGCAATCGTTTGAAATCGGGCCTAGTGAGCGCCTCAGATCCGTTACAAATTACAAGATGGGCGCATTTTTGAGTTTCTCAGCCTCATTCACTGCTAGTTCATTCTTTCTATTTAGCTGCCGTCAGATAAGGGTGGGGGTGAAGCGCTTCACTCTTTTCCGATCAGACGGCCAGGGTATTTTTGTTTTCAATCGATTCGTCTACGTTTTAATTTTGTTTCTTGTATAACGTGTATTAATACTGTAAATAATTATAAAGGCTTCTTATTGTAATTTATTAACTGCAACTATTTAACAACGAAAGAAGGAACTGGTGTTTTTCTTGTAGACAGTCTTCGATAGTGAAATATCGGCATCCTCAAGCAACCCTGTCAGAAAATGTCGTTTAAAACTATGTATTATTTTGAATTAAAGAAGATAATAAGAAAGAAAACATGGATGTTGTCTTTCCATTGCAAAGTTGCATATCTGCGAAATCATTTTTTTTCGGGAGAGAATTAAAACAATTTATAAAACATCATCAAATAAAAAACACAAAATTGGTATATTTATCTGCATTTAATATTATGAACTTGTTTTTTAATATTGTTTTAATTCGATCAAGTTGTTTTTAAAATTGTTTTACATTCTGTTCAAAGAAATTGATTTTGCAGATATACAATTTCACAATGGAAAGTACGGTATAATGACATGTTCAGCTACTTAGTTTCATATGCTCCAGATTGGGAGAGGGCATAGTTAAAAAATAATAATACACACTAACACAAAAGTATACAATATTTCAACGCACTTATTATATTTAGTTTCATTTCATCATAATATATTCTATATGTTCACTTTCCTTACTTTACAAGTGTACCAAGATGCATTTAGCAAACGTGTTATTAGATTATTACAAAAAAAAATAATATTTAAATTATTCTGATGCGAATAAATATTTCAATAAACGCCCCATAGCGAATTAATATCACAACAGAGTGGGTGTTGAATGAACGAATTTCATTTAATATGCCAAGTTTGTTCTCGATTGGTTTAAGAGGACTTTTATTTGTCATCACTGTGGAAAAGACGGATTTTGAAAAAAATTACATTATTTATCAGTTCAGTATATTTACTACTTCTAAATGGTCGCGTTTTAATTGTAGCTACTATTATTTGAAGAGCTTTGGATCAAAACTGACCAAGTCCACTTTTTCCTTTACAGAGATACACACACTTTTCGTAAAAAACGTATTTCTACTTTTTATATATTCATATGACATTGAAGAAGACTATAAATGTGCAGTATTTTTAGCAATATTTAAGAAACCTTAAAACCATACGTTGACAGCGCAATACTTCACTTGGGATGCTGACTGAGCTGTCATGGCTCACAAATGCAAGCACACTATTTGCCGATTTAGGATTTAGTCAATTATGATACAAAACTCATATTTTAACATTTAATTGCATTTAAACTACGAGGATTTGAGAAAATTTGAAAATGAAATTCTATTCATTTAATTTAAGACATCGACTGAGGGTGCTTGATGGTATTTCAATATAAAATTTGAATTATTTAGATTTTGTACATTTCCATGTAAATATTAGGTCAGTTCGAGTTCACTCGTGTGCTCGAATCCCTGAAGATGCCGAAAGGCGAAACCCGGGTCGTTAATGACAAAATACATGGAAATGTACTAAATATTAACAATTCAAACTTTACGCTGCAACGATATCTCGTTTTTTCTCAAAACTGGATTTGTGCATGTTTGATCCCAAGCTCCTCATTTATGAATACTTCATATGAGTATTATATACAGCCTACGCTGAAGGTACATACGACCAGGCGCATAAAGAAGCGGGTGAGCAAGCTTTTATTTGTTGAATATTTATACATTTTTAATGTGAACAAATTTATTTTGTTTTTAAATTTATTTCTTTTAGTGTGATTTTATTCCTCGAAATTAAACTATCGGTTATTAGAGAGCGGGCCAGGCAGTATCCTATAAGGTCAATGTTCCTGTAGAGACGTTAGGACTGGTTAGGTTACGTGTTGCGGATGCTTCAGCAGTGCTGGCCTCTTTTTCTGACCGATACGATTCCGGCTTCCTGGACGACCGTCGGGAACTATCCATAGGATGTACTCGGCGGAAATGAAGGATGCTGGGTGTCATGAAAGAAAGCAAAGCGATTGAAAGGGAATCCTAGAGAAATTGTGTGATGGCTTTATGCTTCACATAGGCAGCGAATATGCGAATATGGGTAAATTGATCATGACACTGAATACCATCAAAAAAAAGATATAATTATAGCTTATAGGTGGCGAACCTAGGGAACTCATGCCAAAGATGGGATGTTCAACAATTTAGCTGGCACGTAACAATTAACAGTTTTTTATTTTAATAGATAACTCATGGATAAGATATCTGGACTTGATTTTATACTTGTTTTTTTCGAATAGTGACGGCAATATTATAAATTTTCTCTTCCACATTGTCATTATTTTCCTATTTATAGTAGTAGGTACAAGAAGTAGTTTGACCGATGAATCCAGTTGGGCTTGCATTTACTAAAAGTGACGACATATGAACTGGATGTAAAGTATTCCCCACCGAATCAACAAAAATCTCACGATTACGAATAACTTGTGAAATTTTTAAACTGTTTCAAATTTTTTTTAAAAAACTCTTGTTTTTCATTTTCCCTCTATTAAAAATTACATGGAGGGGTGAATGAAACCATTCTATCGTATTAAACCATGCTGTTAAATGATGACACAGTCTTTCGGTCATGTTTTCAAGTAAAAAAAACTAATTATGGCATAACTGTTAATTTAAAAATAATTTTACAAAAAACTGCTCGGTAAGTCAGAGAGTCGATATATATTATTTGGGGATTTTTGGCATGGACATGTAAAAAGGTTTGCTAGCCCTGACGTATAGCTTTACGGGTGAAACATTAAATGAAATATAACTTTATACCAGAAATGCCACTAATAACAATTTTATTACGAATAGGAAAATGCCAAAATATTATCATATATGGGAATGGGAAACCGATAATTTATGCGAATTACGAATGTATTGTCAGTATGAAAAAGTCATTCTAAGATGTCAAATAGTACTACTTATAACGAACCATAGAGCAAATTTGATATGAGGTGATGTATTTTCAAAATAATATTTCGTATTTCGCATGATTCATTGGTTTTCTTCATTCCAATGTTTGATTTTCTGCTAAGTCAGAAAATGTCATTGTTTTTAACAGTATTAAGTAATTTTAAGCGTGTACCATGTGCATTTTCTGTTAAATCAGAAAATGTCATTGTTCTTAACAGTATTAAGTAATTTAAAACGTGTACCAATGTGTACCATGTTGTAAAGCATATTTACCGAAAGAAGCACTTCACATAAGTTATCCATTATACTTGGGAAATTTTATCGTCCTCGCAGAAAACGTAGATTTATGTCAGTCGCTAAAACTTCCTTTTCAGATAGGTAAAGGATAGGAACTTGGGGTTATAAATACTAATAGTTAGTCGCTTTCTTTAAGCCACTATTGGATCACTCAGGATCGTTTCGAGGTGGTAGTGGAAAGATGGAAAAATCACAGCCCTGGATGGATGACATGCATTATGTGGATATTTGAGTGCAAATGTACCTAAGTGTCGGGAATTGAAATCCTTGGCCAGCAATTCTGCACTTCTGAATAACAATAATAATATGTGTGACCTAAATAGAAATTCCAAAGATTTTTATTGTTATTTCTTCATGATGCAAATATATACCATTTTATTCCAAACATAAAAGCGCACTTAGTATTTCAACTAGAAATGAAGTGGAATTAAATTATCAAGCGAAAGAAATTACAAAATTCATAAATTTAGTACGCTCAAAAGATTTTGAAAGCGTTAAAAAGTAATGACTTCATTGAATATGATAAGTGACATAGTGACATCTATCGATAAGAAAAAATGGTAATTGGCTAATAATAAAATATTATGGAATACATATTTTGACAGACGTGTATAAAGATAACTAGTTTTAAGTTAGTTTCCTAACGTTTCTATATAAAATCGACATAACTTGCAGTCATATAAAATACATTTTATTCGAACTGTTTGTAAGTTAGTTGTGTGATATCATTTTCGAAAAGGGTACATAATTAATTGACGTATAAATCGTTACGTACTATGCGATGGTACATCTAAAAAAATCATGTATTTTTAATCTATGTTTATATCGTATATTTCAGCCTTACCTTATAGTTTATAGTATTTATTTCCATAATCTTGCTCACACGTTACGGTCGGTGTTGATGAGGAATTATATTTTGAAAAGTAGCAGAAACTCACCTGGAATAAAAGAAAAATAAACAAATTAATAATTTAATTCCTTAATAATAATTTGATAGTTGTAATCATATTTATATAACCTATACCCTATAGAGCAAAATATAATCCTTTTTTTAAGAAAATACCGTCCTCTACAAATCAACCAGAGAAGCTTTAGCGGAGACGCAATTTCAATTATAGCTTTTGCTACTCGACGTGTGGTGTAAAACTTATTGTAAGTTTTCAAATCTACAATGATTTATTTTAATATAAATATGAATACATATATCAAAACACATAAAAAGGAGAAACTTGCATACATATATTAAGAGTTTAAAATATTATCCAGAGTACTGCAATAAAAAATATACATATATAGTTTTTTTAATAGGTTGATGATCTATATACATTATGCTGAATCAAGGACAGTGGCGTAACTTTTATTCATAATAATAAACCAGCAAAACAAAAAACATGCAAAATTCTACTGGCTGATAATATTCTATGGATCTCCTCTTCCGCATCATTTATTTTTTCATCATCAATATTATCTTAGAGAATATTGCGACAATATTGTGACGATATTGCTGGTTTGTGACAATTCTAATTTAGAGATTTGATGTAAAAAAATCTTGAGAATTCTTCTTGTATCTGTATGGAAAATATGCTAAGACCCCAAATCTTACAAAATGAAGAATTGTTTTTATAAACACATGTTTCGGCATTGCCCGAATGCACTTAATGATGACACTTTTTCTTTCTCTTTGCCTGCTATTCATGTTGGATAAATTGCCCGTCGTTGATTGCAGGCTTAAGTCATTACTTAATGTCACGAGCATTGGTTTGCTTTCATCAACCTGTCTTCTGACATCATTCATTAAAACTAACCTAATCGATACTAAGTCAATTTATAAAAATGGTGTGTTTCTTAAAAATATTTTTATTATATATTTATTATGTTTTTGACGCATTGCCAACCTATGAATTAAATCAATTTACAATACTTTTATATTCCAAATATTTTTTCATTACAATGGGGAATAATATTACGATTAATATAAAATTAAAATTGATAACTTAGTTATCCCACTGGCTGTGTTACAAAATGTGACACGTGTTTCGCTTCCTTAAGAGAATTTGATTTAACATTAGAAATGGATTTCTATAAAGTTACAGCCGAATTCATCGAAAATGATATTGCTATTCTTACGCAGGTAAAACTAAGTAAATTGTGCAATAATAGGGTAAAAATAACAATGTAATATTCACTTCTACAAAAATTTTATCATTTTTTTCATAGCTATTTCGGCTTCGCGCCATCATCAGAACAATAAAGCGTGAAGCCAAAATTGCTATCAACAACCTAATAAAGTTATCGTAGAACTGAATACTTAGTTATGTTAACCCGATGATAATGGAGTTCTACCAAGTAAATGCCAATGAAATCAATAAATTGAATTAAATATTTATGTTCATCACATATAAAGAGTCCCGATTGTTTTTTAAGGTGATATTATCAGAGTGAGTAATTCCGTTCAGGCTGTCTTAACCATTTTACATGTAGGCATCTTAATCTTACCTCACAGAGTTGGCGACCCCTTTTTTATAGTGTGGCATTTATAATACAAGTCCACCTCCTTGACAATGTCCAATTTAATGGAGTGGTTTCTGAGCGTGTCGTATTATTATTTTGAATTTAAAATTAAATATATCGATAAGCATCATAAAAATATATTTAATTTAATTACGTTGACGACGTTGATTGCCTTAGAACATCCATTAATTACCCGCTGAATTAGCAAAAATCCTTTTGCAATCGTTGACATTGCTGTAATTTATTACACCGTGTAAAGACATCCGTCGTAATTTTTTCCGTTGACAGGAACATCAATTTAGTCCTATCTGATCGAATCGCTCTCTGTTTTATCAGGGTGGGACGATCAAAGTAGCCTTTTTTGCTCACCGCTAGATGACGCGGCAATCAATCGATGGCGCCTGTCAGAAACAGTTACCATCACGTGTATTATGGAAATAATAATATCTTTCAACAATATACAATGGATAAAAAACTGAATTGTAGTTCTCTGAGAGCACGCATAGACGTGAAAAGCCAACGGTTATAGTGAAACTATAGCTGAGGGCCCCCGAATTGATAGGGGGCCCGTGCTGTGTTTATATGCTTCTACTATCTGGCCATTTTTTTGTACAAATTGTCGTATTTTTAATAAACAAGAACGACAAAACCACTTGAACTAATATTTGAATGTCTATATCTCTACAGAATATAACCAATCCAAATTAATGTCAAGTTGAGACAATGGCACTTTTATAACCACATTTTCAGCTATTATTCATATGATATGATAGATATAGAGATAATTGAATCATATCTTTATTAAATATAGAATATGACCAACTGACTGACTGTTTTAAATATAATATAAGTTTATTTTAATCGTATCTAGAGTAGTGTGACTATTTATTACCCGAGTGCCTGTCTTGTATGATCAGCACAATATTCCCATAGTGTTTTATTCAAAGAATATATATTTTCAGCGCAAAGCTATTTTCAGTAGAACGTAGGGAAGCCTTTACACACCTGATCTGTTTTACATTTAATTTATTTTCATTGTTTATAGATTAGTTGGAAGTTACGGATTTTCGAGGCCCTAAATTAGTATTACCCTAAGTGTTCACCATTTGTTTCATAAATTTGGTATTTCACATTGAAATGAATAATCAAGTAATAGAGTAAAAATAACAAACTATTCAGTTCTACAAGAATTTTGTCAGTTTTCTGATAGCTATTTTGGCTATCAAATCATCGTCAGAACTATAATGATATAAAATATTGAACATAATAATTGTGGTTTTGAGTTGATGTCCTTTTCCTAAAAAAACTCATGTACACAATTGGTATGGTAACTATTTTACCTTTCAATGAAAGTAATGATGTTGGAATAAATGAAATGATATAATATAATTTCCTGTCTCTTCTAAAACTGTATATAAAGCTAAACTAAATTAAGTTTAAACTTAGTTCTGACGACGGCGTTACGCCGAAATAGCTATAGAAAAACTGAATGCCGAACTGGATACTATTTTTACTCTGTTATAATGGAGTTCTACCAACTCAACCAATGATAATCAATTAACTACTGTGTATTTAAGATTTATATTAAGAAGAATTTGGATAATTATCACATGCGGTGCCATTTATGCTACAATTAATTAATTATGTGAAACTAATGGAAATTGTTTTTTTTAGCAGGAAAAAACGACAACATGTATTTATTTATCACGTGGCAGTAGAAGAGATATATAAATAAGAATTATTTTAAGATGTAAAAATAACAATGTTGACTTAAATAATTTCCTTCGAGTTTGACAGACGCTTTGCATCAACAGTTTGTAAATAATTAAACGTCTCTCTCTTGAGGACGAACCAAAAATATAAGCTTTTAAATTGACTGTATAAAAAGACGTTTGGTGTGTTATGTTTCAAACATTAACAAAATAGAGTGACACTAAAATCACAATTTGACGAAAATAAAACTGACACAGCAGCGTATCTTTTTTTTAGCACGCTAAGATGTAAACTTTTTTGACATGAGTAAGCTGTGAGCTGTAAGTAAGAAACCCATTTAAACAAAATAATCCGTATCTCCAGAGTCTTTCCAGGAGTTAAAAGATTAATATTATTCTAAAATACTCAAGTTTGTATAAGACCCACTTTCAAAGTGGGTCGATAGTTTGGGCTAAAATTCGTTCGAAATATAATATTATGTCGGAGATGGCTCACAAGACTTTTAAGGATTTTTATATTAGACTGTCTATCGAGGGTATATAGACCGAACACATTAGATCAGTTTTTGATTGTAAATGTCAAATTGTATGCAATTTGACGCTCTACATGCTAATAGGCTGAAAAAAAAGTATTAAGTCGTATTTTTATTTTATTATTCTGGATAAAAGCATGACATAGCTATAACTCATCGATACCAAATCTTATGATGTGTATGCCAAAAATTATTCTTTGTAATGTACAAAATATCTTTTTTAAAGAACAAACAATTGTACTTCGGGGAGAGAATTTTGAAAAAAAAATAATTCCTTAAATGCGATTATCTCAGAACTTGTTTTTATGACTTAATGCCTTCTGTCAGCATACCTTCGATATGTATATATTGCTAGTGACTTTGTTGAACAGAATAATTTATTTAAGGCATTCTCACTTTTAATAGTTTTAACGTTTAGAATAAAAAACAAACTGACTAAGTTTTTTTAGACCATGTCAGTTTCCGATTTGAAACAAATGGACTCTATGTTCCGTAGATATCTCAAACACACGGCAACCGTATACTGTACTTCGAAAACAAATGTTTGCGGTGAGTATTATGGGTAGGGTGGTTTGACTTTGTTAGGAACTCAGAGGTGAGAGAGCGGATGGAACAGTCTCTTATTACGTCCAATCAAAAATAAGCAACGATGGACGTGGCTTGGACATGTGCTGCGGATGCCACAGGTAATAGTGAATCCTGACTGTCTCTTCTACCATTACCTCTACCATTGTATTCCATAGGATGTAGTGGGAGGGCGGGATGACCTGAGAGAAAGCAACTGAACACTGATGGGGAACAGAGAATCTTGGAGGCACCATGCAGTGGGCATATGCTCCAACATGGTAAGGAAAAAAATAGCGCAAGCTCACTTTTATAGACTAACTAGCTGAACCCTGCATGCGTTGCAATGCCCCTTTTTTTGTTAATTGAAGAGCCTTCAAAATGCCTGGCAAATCAAGCAAAATATAAAGTCGCGAATTTGCTCTCTTCAGTTGGCAGTCGGCAGTCGCTTTTCAAGTAATGGTTGGATTTGGCGGGACAACGGAGAACTGCCAATTCACAGTTAGGTTAGGTTTTTGAAATGGCGGTTGACAGTAGTTCTCCACAGTATCGCCAACTGTCTTTAGAGCGGCCATAACTACCAACATAGCGAGCCGATCCACAGTGTACAGACGGCCTAACGCAACGCTAGTGTAACCATTGCAGCGATTTTTTATTTATGTCGCCATAACAATAACTGGTAACTGTCGTTGCTAATTAACAAACTGTTCGTTGACAACATGGCGGTTCTATTATTATATTACTACTAAAGAGGTTTATCCCGATTTTTCTTTAAGTGGTTTAGGAGTCTATAAGACATGCTTTGCAATGCTACTCATTCCATGTGCTCCCGTTCCCGATCCTAGCACGTTATCTGACGCGTGAGCAAGCCCGTTCCCGTTTTTTCCCGAATTTTTTTCACAGAAACCTTTCCCGACATGATCACAATAAGTCCTTCCTGAAAGTTTCGTCGCGATCGGTTGAGTAGTTTAGGAGTCTATAAGATCCGGACAAACCAACAAACCAACAAACAGACATTCATTTTTATATATATAGAAGATTTAAGTATATAGCTAGAAAATTAGTAATAAGTAAATCACTCTTACTATGCCTCGGTTTTATGAACGGATGGGTGAGAGGGATTGTTAACATCACATACATACATGTCTTCAACACACAACTCTAAAAATCGATTTACTAGTAAATTTATGATCACTGCAACTGAATAAGACGCAAAAGAGTTTTGATACCTTCACTAGAGCAGGGGTCTCCAAAATCCGGCTCGTCATAGTTTTTCACACAGATAAGTAGTGCCAAAAACGGAAAAAGCCACGAGCAAATTTATGCAACTGATCAACCACGTTTTTTGTCGAAGACTTAATATGAGTATATAAATCAGGCAGAAGCTGGGTTTCTCTTCGTCGACTATCGGTTATATCCTCCGCAATGAAACGTTCTTGACACTTACCAATAAGTATCAACCGAAATTTGCGCGTAATTCAAAACTACAGTATGTTGGTATGATGAGCTAGCTAGATCTTAGTCCTTGGGTCATGGAGTGGAGAAGTCAGTGTGGCCTTTAGGCTAAAAAGTTTGGAGACCCCTGTACTAAAGGGTGATTGTTGAACATTGTATTTATGTAGTCATATGCAAATGAATTATTGTATATCTTCTTCCAATCGTTAAACCGACTAATAATAATTGTCGTAAAATAATTATAGCTGTAATTAAAGATCTTGATAATATCTTGGCTGTAATAGACCTATGCTGTTTTCATTCAAAACGGTTCGGACTATCACGGTTTTTAGAAAAGCGGTATATTTTTGAGAACTGATTTGAGCGTCTTTTTTAAAAAACATATATCTTTACACAGTTGTGTGGAGTCAAAGACTTGGAATTGAGAAACGCATAATAAAGAAAATGGATGTAGGTGGAGATTTTTTGTTTTTATGCCTAAGTCGTATATTGTAAAAATCGATTTGAATCCATATTTTACAAATTGGGAGTAGGCACCCCTAAAAATTAAACCAGCATGGCTTAAAATTAGATAAAAACGATGGTAACTATATGGATTGATTTACTGATGTTTTTATTTTCGTATAACAATGTTAAAACACGAGTAATTAACAAACAAAAAAATGTGTTCGTTTTTTGCCAGCAGCGAGTATACTTGGAAATCGCTGATATTGCTACTTGTCGATAGATGACTAGAAAATGATAAATGTTCAATTATTTCTTTGAGCATTGAAAGAAAAAAGGTAGAAAAAGATGCGTATGTTGTTAATAAATCAATTGACTGACTTTTGCTACGTGATATAGACACTGGGGACGTGCATTCTCAGACTCAAATCAAATACACCGACATAAATCATATGACTAAGGAATCTGCAATGGGGTTGGTATGTTGATAAACAATGTTATTTTTATATCATAGTTTTACAAATAATATTATCGAATCGGCATCCATCTTTACTGATAGTTGTACATCTAAAAAAAAGACCTCGATTGCAAATCGTCCAGTATAAATGTACACAATTAATTCAAAACATAAACATGTATTTTAAAAAATAAAACACAATTCATTTGTACTACTTCCACATATTTATAATGATCAGGACCGGTTTCGCTCATCAGGAGCATTATCAACTGATAAAAATACAAATATAACGGGCTTATTTATATAAAATTGAGTTTAAAAATGAAGGTATATAAAACTGATGGTTTATGAACTAAGACAAGAAAATACTGATAAGCAAACAAATTATACATAAATTCAATAAAAGAGTCTACAATTAAAATGTTATGGACCTCTTTCAAATCAATAAATACTGATATGCAAAGACGGTTTGCTGATTCAATAAATTTGAATTGGGCAAAAATTTATATCTATTTATATATTGTTTGCTAATCAGTATTTTTTGTCTTTTAAATTTATTATTTGTTATTAAACAATATTATTTGTGATTTCAGATTAGTATTTAATGATTTGCAAGAGGTCCATAACATTTTAATTGTAGACTCTTTCATTTGATTTATGTATAATTTGTTTGCTAATCAATATTTTCTTGTCTCAGCTCATGAACCATCAGTTTTATATACCTTCATTTTTAAACTCAATTTTATATAAATAAGTCTGTTATGTTTGTATTTTTATCAGTTGATAATGCTCGTGATGAGTGAAACCGGTCCTGATCATTATAAATATGTGGAAGTAGTACAGATGAATTGTGTTAAATTTTTTAAAATATAATGTCTCTTCATCAAGAATTGACAGTTAACACCTTAAAAGTGATAAATATGTATATTTTAGATGTAATCGGCGGTAACTTTGTGGAAATTCGTTACTCCTCTGGCTATGTTACTAAATGTGACACGTGTTTCGTTTCTTTAAAACCAACCATATCGTAAGGTTATTAATTTCTAAGGTAAACAATAATTCTAATTCTCAACGTAAAAACGAAAGGTGGGGTGGGTTTATTTCCTTCTACTGGACGTGGGGAGGAAGTAAGACACATAATAGTACTAATAAGAATCTGAAGATGCTTCTTAAAGAAGCGAAACACGTGTATCATTTAGAAAATCAGAGAGTGGAATAACTTAGTCTTCAATTTTATATTTTATTAGATAAATATGAAGTTCAGCCTTTTCTAAATTCTATAATATGTAATATTTTATCTATAGGACTACTTGACAGAAGCTTTTTGAATAATAAAAAATAATAATAGTAGTAATGAATCTCCTTACGAATACTGACAGCGAGTGATTCCTAGAATAATAATTTTACGATTAAAGACCGTTAAAGCTCTAAAGTTTGTTTTTCAATTTTTACTGAAAAAATGTTCCATGTCATTTTGATTGTATAGGCCTTTTTGACGCACATTTTGGAATGAGTATTCAAATACGGGGTCTAAACAATTTGGTAGTAAAATATTTTACGAGTGTAATATTTTTTTGTGATGTTAATTAGGAATTCAGAGCCTATATATGTATATACACACTGGACGGTAAATACGTGGGGTATGGTTTAAGGGTAAGGGTTGAAAAATACAATTATGTCGGTTTACATGCTTGAATTTTTAAATACTTCGTGACATTTAAATTTGGATTATTGAGATTTTGTACACTTCCATGTATTTTGTCACTAACGACCCGGGTTTCGCCTTTCGGCATCTTCAGGCATTCGAGCACACGAATGGACTCGAACTGAGTCGAACTCAGTTCGAGTCCATTCGTGTGCTCGAATGCCTGAAGATGCCGAAAGGCGAAACCCGGGTCGTTAGTGACAAAATACATGGAAGTGTACAAAATCTCAATAATCCAAATTTAATATTGAAATTCCATCAAGCACCCTCAGTCGATGTCTTAAATTACTTCGTGACATATTTACAAAGTTTATAGCTACGACGTTTTTACCAGGGCTCCCAATCGGTATTGTTTAAAAATCAATTCCGGGATTCGGGATTCACTGTAATTAAAAAAAAAAATTATATTTCAGATTAAATACTTCGTGATTAATTTCGTCGTGTATGGCGGTTTGTTTGTATAGGTACTTTTTTATAATGCCTATATTCATATACGTATTGTGGTGTCCCTCGTCATACTTCGTAAAAGCCGTTTGGTGTTATGACCAATTGATGTAACCCTCAAAAAATAAGAAAGTGAGTTAATTATTGTATCTCATTGTAAAGACGACAGAACAGATCTCGGCCAAATGATGTAAATTAGAAAAATAATTTAACCACTTTTTATAAGGAAAACACCATTTTACGTTGGTTTTAGGTTTAAATATTCAGATCCGGCCACTAATTATATTGACAATCCATACGTGTAATCCCTAATCTGCAAACATGAGAATTTCCAAGAGTGCATTTCAAAGACTCATAAATGAAAAAAAAAACTCACCATAAATGTTTTCGTTAAAAACAGTTTTTACTCTCTCCCAAACATTTTCAATTCTGACGGTTACATCAATTGGCCAAAACAACGACGATATATAAAAACTTACTTACGTAAAGAAGCCATTCCCATGCCCCAAAAAAATATTCAATCATGTATTCATTCAAATTGAAGGAATAGTGGACCCAAATTTAATTTAAATTATAAAAGTTAAAATATAAAATTACGTTTAATGACCAATGTCGTGATTGAAAAGATGTGAATAACGAAATCTTGGTATAATAAAAACTGTCTGGGAAAGAGTGCCCTAGTTTTTACGTGTTTTTAGTATTTTTGACAAAACAGAAAGCTATGATTTCACTAAATATTATATTTAATAATGTGTGGGGTATTTAACGTTGACACGATGTGGATATGAAATATTACTTATTTTATTTATTCATTTAATGGGGGTAGGTTCCCAGGAGAAGTGGGGAACGAACCACCTTATTCAAAACGTTATTTACTAAAAAATAGTGCTTTTAAGGCAACGTTTTTGTTTCTAAGAATTTCCGTTGAATCAATCGAACATTTTGCTCACTCCAAAAATTCTTAGTAAAATATTCTATTGAATAAAATGAAATATAAATGTATTTGGCACTGTTGCAGAATTCCCGAGATGTACACGCCCCGGAAATTTCCACTCAGTCTCCTGTTTGTTTTCGATGATCAGCAAATTTGTGGTTTTTTCGTAAAAAAAAACTAAAAAGACTCCAGTGAGCAAAATAGAAAAAGTTTCATTTGCAAAGTGAAATGCTTTGTTTCCGCTCGACGCCATTTGACCGGAAGTCTTGCGATCACAGCTGATTCGGTTTCAGTATGCCAAATGTTTGAATATAGTAACACATTCTTGGCTCCGGGTATTTCCGGCAAGATGATATTAGCAAGATACCTAAAATAAAACTTAGAGAGAATATAATGAATATTATTTCTAAGTATTCAAATGCCCTAGTAAAGCTTTGAAACCAGGATTAGTATCCGTGTAGCTAAATGGATATTTATTGCCATCATAAAAAAGTATTTTTCATATTAGCGTAGTTAGAAAATACAGTAAAATATATTATAATGTGTTCCACATTTCATTATTTTCAGTTCAGTTAAAAATGCCTATTATCCAATCAAAACTGGTCCTGATCTCCTATATATTTGTTAAAAAATATAGTTTATCAATGCCTTTTCAAAAATGATTATGTATTGTCATAAATAAAATACGTTACGGGATCATTCCGTCATGAATTTATGTTTTAATAAAATTTTAATTATTCGCCATACTCAATAAAATACTTATCAATATTTTTACATAAATTAATCCAGAATAAAAGGTTATGATAGCAATTTGACTCCAAACAATTGCAACAAGAAAACAAGGAGGCTATTATTACTCGAAAACAAACTAACAATTGCATTTCATGCATTGTAAGCATACTTGTAAAAAATACAGTCGCCGAAAATAAAAGACAAGAAAGCGATTTTTTCTTGAAGAAATTAAAACAAAATGTCAATCACTGTAAGTAGGCAGATTTAGGCATTGATTAATACATCGTTGTTGTGCTTGCAGAAGAATGTAAGTAACAAAATTGTAAAAAAATGAGGTTAGTGCACGATGAGGTTAACAGTAGGTGCATTTATTGTATCAATTTGGAAAAAAACAATGTTTTATTTTATCGGTCATTATAATTAATGCAGATTTATAGGTAGGCAATTAATATCCCTGTTTATTAACTAACATCATTTGTGTCAGGTCTATAGGAATCCATATACATTTTTATATATTTATTATCTATGTAACATAAAATATCGAGACTAGAAGGTTTATCCTAAACCAAATTTTTTCACAAACAGCCGTTTACGCAGAACTATCATTTTGTAAGTATTGTGACGATATTTTTACTCTGTTTTATAGCCAGATCGACTGCCAAATCTTCAACAGAAAAAACGCAATATTCAACAGATTTATTGTCAAGATTTCAGTGTCAACATTTGTTTTCAAATTACTACTGTTTTTTTTTCCATTATTGATATTTCTTATTTGTGGTATATTTATGTGGATGTTAGGCCTTTAATCGAATGGTTAACGTCGTTGGGTTCAGTTACGGAACTCACAAGTTCAAATCCCAGTACGGACAGTTTCATAAATTGATTTGTGTTCGAAGGCATGAATGTTGATTCCTACTCACATATCGGATTGTAAAAATATGGCGCAGCTGGAGCGATTCACTAGCCACTAGTCCAGACCTAGCTTTATCCTTCTATCTTTACTCTCTTCGAAAAAGATAGGATGAGCAACTATGCAAGAAGCAAATTTTCGCAGAAAAACTTATGTTCAGAACTGGGTTCTAATGCTTGAAGTTTCTATGTCAGATTTATACCATTTTGATTTATGTATCATAAAGAAATTTTAAATGTTCATTTTTTTAATGGTAGAAATCCCTATTTCAGCCTATTTAAAATGAATGAAAAATGAGACCAAATCTACAGTGTACGTCAAATAATGCGTTAGCATATTTTACAAGAAAAACTTATATTGACATAATTGCGATTCAGATGTAGAGATTTACTTGTACAAAGCGCGTCTATGTTTACTTGGGCAGCTCTAGCGCAAAAAATCACCACAGTATTTGGCAACAGTAATGTGAAATATAATGATATTGAGAAATACACAATCGCCTGTATTGAACAATTCATAAATTTGACATAGGCACTTGTCGCATTAGACCCCAGAGAAAAATTCTATTATGAGTATTTTCTATCGATTCGACTGTAACTTTGTGGAAATTCATTTTTAATATAAAATTAAAATAGGTAACTTTGTTATTCCACTGGTTTTTTCATTAACGTGACGCGTTTTAATAGCATCTTCAGACTAACTATATCGCAAGGTTATTTATTTCTGAGGTAAACAATGATTGTAATTCTTATATCAAAAATTAAGGGTAGGGTGAGTTTGTTTCGTTCTACTGGGGGTGGGGAAGAGGTTAGACATAAAAAATGACAGTACTAATTACAAATTAATTACATGCAGTGTTTGGAGGTCAAAATCCCAGAAAAACAAATTTAATAGTGGTGAGCCGCTTGATGTATTCAAAATGTTATTTAATAATAATCCATTACTGTAGTTTTATTAATTTCTAAAAACTCTACATTATTCATTTTAATTTAATATAATTTAAGGTATATTCGCAAATCGACATATTTAGATGCTGTCATAAATAATAATTCAATGCATCCTCTCTCATATAAATTGGCTGCTTTCCATTCTCAGGTTCACAGATTAGTCACTATACCTCTAAGTAAATTTAATTTTGAAAATGAACGAAACATTATTAAACAAATTGCCATTAATAATGGCTATGAGGCGTCTCTAATAAATAGTCTTGTATAAAAAAAACAAGGTAAATTAGCAGAAAAGATGCTATATTTCGGGAAGTTGTCTAAAGACATAGACCAACCTAGGAACTGGCATAGAGTTAGTTATTTAGGCTGTACAAGCTTTGAAATTAAAAAAAACAACTCGCTGATAATGTTAGACCGGTTTTCTATTACAAAAATTCTCTAGACAAATTACTTATTAACAATAAAGATAGAGTAAACTTTAAGAACAAATCTGGTATTTATAAATTACAATGCAATGATTGCCAACATTTCTATGTGGGTAAAACCACACGTACATTAGATATAAGGGTATCAGAACATTTAGCTGCCTTTAGATTAAAAAAAGAAACTTCGACATTCGCAAATTTTGCTATTGGAGAACCATACGTCTAATGCGGATGATGGGGTTAAATTGTTGCATCAAAACATGGGGAATCAAAAATTATTTTATCAAGAAATTTTGGAAATCAATAGAGCCCAGTTAAATTCCTTGCCAATTCTGAACGAACAGCTGTCACTAAATGTGGAATGATTGTATATATTTATCCTTTCGTCTAATTGCATCCCGTCGAAACCCAAAATGCTATTATAATTGTAAAATCACTGGTAATTCTAATAGTAGTTGGAAAGCGGCAATTCGCCACTCTGTTAATGCGTTGTTTACAAAATAAGGATTAAGGCGATTCTCAAAATTTTAACTCAGGTATCAGTGTGGATCCTAGACGTATAATATTTTATCTCGTAAATAATATTTGTCTTATTTGTATCTTCTATATAAACGTTAGACACTGTTTACTGTCTGTCAGTCCGTGTCCATTCGTGCGCTCGAATGCCTGAAGACGCCGAAAGGCGAAACCCGGGTCGTTAGTGACAAAATACATGAAAGTGTACAAAATCTCAGTAATTAAAATTTATTCATTTTAATACCCTTTTTTATTTGCTCGATGGAGTATTTATACTTTAAACTACTTACCCTCTGCCCACGTCCAGTAGAGTGAAACAAACCCACCTTACCCTTCATTCTTAATTTAAAATTAGAATTCTTGTTTACCTTAGAAATAAATAACCTTGCGATATAGTTAGTTTGAAGATGCTTCTTAAAGAGGCGAAACGCGTCACGGAAGTGACAAAGCCAGTGGAATAACAACGTTATCAATTTTAATTTTATATTCTATCTGGAGCGGACATGGCTTATTTTTTTATTTTCTTATAACAATTTTACTGGATACGTTTTGTTCCTAATTAGGGATAGCGCGAATCGATAACGTTATTTAAGTCTTAAAAGGCATGCTTAGAAAACATTGAACGATTTATTACCCGAGCAATTAACTTCTCACAGCGTCGACGCGTCTGTGGACAAGTAAGATGACATCTTCTAGGAATGCAGAGAACATTTTTTTCTACAGAGCTTCAACTGGAGCAATTTCAAGAAAATACTTTCCATGTAAAGGCCGGTCATGTAGCCTCAAGAAGTACATTTCAACTCTTTATTAAGGATTTTTAACGATGGCTCTAAAACTTTTTTATAACATTTAATTAAAAATATTAAATTGTTTACCACTTTGCAGGAAACAGACTTTTTTACGTTTATTTTCGTGTATTTCGTTCATTCGTTACATCGAATTGCTATGAATGTTTTTGGTAGGAAGAGATAGTCTTACAAAGAACATTAATATTATTTGTCATGACAAGTATGGCAAATTGAATGAAATCAATTTAAGATATTAGTAAATCAATTTAAGATATCAACTGAAGGTGCTTGATGGAATTTCAATATCGAATTTGAATTGTTGAGATTTTGTACATTTCCATGAACGTCAGTTTGAGCTCATTCCTGTGCTAGAATGCATGAAGATGCCGAACGGCGAAACCCGGGTCGTTAGTGACGAAATACATGGAAATGTACAAAATCTCAACAATTCAAATTTTTTACCTTATATGTAAAATTTATTGTTTTCGACTTACTCGTATAAAAATCAACAAAAACTCATCTGACCAATTGAATTTTACGTAAAATTTTCGATTTATTCGGGGGTGGTTTTGCAGAAATTTATTTATTCCACTGGTTGTGTAAAGAAATGTAACACGTATTTCGTTTCTTTAAGAAGTATATTCAGATTAACTTTTCTCATAAGATTTTACCAGCGTACACCAAATTTTGTCAAAAATACTTAGAGTAGGGTAGAAAGAGGTAGTGTGGTATTCGGTCAGGCTCAGGTAGAAAATAAATTAGAAAATAAAATTACTAATTCCCAGAATGGGATTATTGTCTATCTCTTAACATTTTAACTAACACAATATATATAGCTAAGCTAAATTAAATTTATATAGTTCTGACGATGGAGTGAAGCCTGTCTTTCTTGTAAAACCCAATACTTTGTTATTTAAAAAACACATGTGTATATTATGTTTTATCTTGAAAGTATTTTTTTTACTTCAATATAATATAAAGTATGTGCAGTAGAAGAAGGGTTGTATAATAATTATGTCGTATGTTTAGAACCATTGGAAGCCTGCGCTGTCATGAACGCATGAATGTCAAAGCTTTTTTTAACTAGTAAGTAATAAGAAGTAAAACCTGAATTAGGCGGTATCCATAATTTGATTCATGTGCTGTAATTTTTGTGCAAAGTAAATGAAATTTAATGACAAGGAATGTAACAATAAATTAAATGGAAAAAATGTATTAATTTAGAGAAGAAGATAAGTCATTAACGTTTTATTACAGATATTCTATAAAATGTTTTAATATTTAAATAAATTAATAAATCAATGGAAGTCGAAACAACAAATTTTTAATACTTTTTTGCTGTTATAAGAAGTATTTGTTGTTTTAACTAAATTATGTTGTGTTTGTAAGAATGTATTGTTTATATTTCAACTCTCTTATCGACACATTCTCCCTGTATCATCTCTTGACAAGGAAATTAAGTGATTTGTTGACAATCTGTGCAATTGATATATCAGAAATACATGTTTGTTTTAATTTAATTTAAAAAAAGCGTTATCATGATATTTGTGGAATAAAGATAAAAAAAACCCGGTTTAAGCTTTTCGATGTTTTTTGACAAGAGCTGCATTTTTAGAAGACAGTGTGATAGGCAGAAATTCGTATTGTCAAGATGATAATAAAACTTGGCCGTGCTAGAGTGTGCTTTTGCTGCACTAAATATCATAAATTACTCAGATAAAAAAGCTCCCTTTCAGAGTTTTTGAAGTGCCAGATAAAGCTTTCAGATAGCGTTTTAAGCCATCTGATGTAGTGTCAAAAAAAAAGAAAAATACCAGCAAAAAATGACTATAAAAATGCCTTTTGCGGTGAGTTTACTCGCGATTACAAGAGATTTTAATTGGATTGTGAAAATATTTAATTTTGGACTAATTCCATTTGTTTTCTACTAATTCCATTTTTTATGATTATGATCAGCTTAGCTCATCGCTGGCTAATTACCAAATGATGAATAATACATCTATACGGGGTTGTTTATAATATTAAATTGAGTGTGGTTAATTACGATATGTATAAAACAATAATTGGAATGAACAAGAAGCTAAGAATAATCATACGAATTGTAAATAAATCGTGTTCAATTAAAGACCTCTTACAAATAAATAGCTACAAATCGCTTAAAAATCAGTTTTATTCAAAAAAAAAATTATAATTAATGTTTAATTATTAAGGGAATTATCGTAGTACGATTAACTCTACATTTTATAATATTGTCAGCAATTCGTTCACTCAAATGAACAAATTTCCAACAACGATAGTTCAATGTATTTATAAACTCGTATCTTAATCCATATATGCATAATGATATTCACATCCTATCCTAACTGTATTACACAATTAGGGAGTGATTGGAGAGTAAAGAGAGCGATATCTGATTACTGTTTATCTCCTAACCTAATCCTAAGCCTGTCTTAAAAATGTTTTAGAGTTTTAGAGATAGAATACCTGCCACCTGCCAATCGCTTTGCTTCCTCCCACGACATTCTAGCGTCCTTCAGCTCCGTCGAGTACATCCTGTGGATAGTGACCAACGGCCGTCCAGGATGACAGGTTTCTCACCGGTCAGAGGAAGAGGCAAACAGGGTTGAGGCTTTTCGAAGGCATCCGCAGCACGTGACCCAGCCAGTTCCAACGTCTCTACATGACCACTGATGTGACAGGGCGCGGCCTGGTACGCTGCTTGATCTTCGAGTTCCTCACGAAATCAAATCACCTCACTCCTAGTATCCGATGCAAGTATCTATTCCTGATGATTAGTATACAGTTTTACCGAGTCTTGATCAGGTGTGAATGCAACGAATGCAGTAACTATACAGTTATGATGAAATATCTTTGTTAAAAGTTTCACTAAATGTTACATAGTGCTTGATTTATATTATTACAGACTATATAAGGAACAACAAAAACCGCGAAGGCATTCATCCATCAGCAGGTAGATACCGGCAGAATTGCTTAAAATCTATCTCTTATACTGCTATTTCTTAAGCTGGTAATTGTTTTTTATAAACCAAGTTATTTTTTTCCGACTAATTATTCTTTATTCTTTATACGAGATTGGACCCGATAAGATCTTTAATTATTGGATAATGACTGGTTTGTTCATGAAGTCAGGAATATTGTACAAAATCATATTAAATTAACAGCATAACGTGAGTTGGACAAGACTTTATAATAATTAAGCGATTATTACAAAAAAAACTTTGTTGTAGTTGCGACAAAAGCCCTTTGTTTTATTTTAAAAGACGACGAAATCAAAAATTGACTTAATTTAAGATATTGACTGATGTTGCTTTGATGAAATTTCAATATCAAATTTGTATCGTTAAAATTTTGTACATTTCCATACTTTTCGTCACTCACAACTCACAACCCGGGTTTCACCTTTCGCATCTTCATACATTCGAGTACACTGATGAGGTCGAACTGACTGATAGTAAATACTTTATATCGTTTATTTATTTGACAAATTAGCAAAAAAAAAATATTACTAAGCCTAGGAACTATATTGACATAAAATCTCGATAACCTACAAATAAACCCTAATCTTGTCACGGCGTAAAGCAAATAAAAGCATTTCTGAAAAACAAGTGTCAACTCTTTGCTAGACAGGCTTGAATACTTCACTATTTCTATTTAAATATAAGTGCAATAGTGTAGTAAATACTTTGAGAGTGCAATTATTAAGACTTTTTTTTTCGACGTTTCATATTTTTAGGCGACGGAAAATGATTAACGATTTTCGCAAAATGACAGAAAAACCTACTATATCCTCTTAACTGTCAATCATTCTTCTGGATAGACATTGTATTTTATAAAATAAAACACAATTTGTTTTTGTACTACTTCCACATTTTTACAATGATCAGGACTGATGATAAGTTGATAATGCTAATGATGAGCGAAAAAATTCTTGATCATTATCATTATGTTTATTAAGCCCAAAAAAAATTATGATATGTCTTTGAATTTGGATTATTGAGATTTTGTACACTTCCATGTATTTTGTCACTAACGACCCGGGTTTCGCCTTTCGGCATCTTCAGGCATTCGGGCTTTACGAATGGACTCGAACTGAGAGACAGCAGTAAACAGTGTCTAACAACTTATATAGAAGATACAAATGCGACAAATATCATTTACGAGGCAATACATTATACGTCTGAGAGCCACACCGATACCTGAGTTAAAATTTCGGAAATCGTCCTTATTTTGTAAACACCATATTACCAGAGTGGCGAATTGCCGCTTTTTTTAGAAATACCAGTGATTTTACAATTATAATAGTATTGTGGGTTTTGACGGGATGTAATTCGACGAATGGGTAAATATATACAATCATTCCACATTTAGTGAAATCTGTTAGGTGTTTCACGAGAACTGCTTTTTACGAGAACTGCTTTTTACTCAGCTGCTCAAATTCCCTTTTCCAAGACAGTAGGAATAGAAGTAGGCTAAAACATGACTATTGGTTCACTAATCGCTCTCGTTACGCCGGTTTTTTTACGATCATATGGCTGGGAGCGAATTATTGACATCAAAGACATCCATGCTTTCGAATAAAAATCGATTGAAGAATCAGTCCGTACTGGGATTCGAGCCCGGGAGCATCGCAACTGATGTTGACCACTCGACTGCAGGTTCGTATTTTATTTTTCATGGTAAATGTTCGATAATAATCATTATGCTATTATTCCTCACTACCGGTTTGTAATTATTAAAGTAATCTATATTATTTGCAACCAGTTTGTTTACGCATATCTAAAAATACGTCATTTTTTTATGGCTGTTAGAAAAAGTACATCATGCTATTTTCAGACTCGTAGAAAAACAGTGCTACGACAAAATTGCCAACTCACAATGCATACAAATCGCTCAGTTGAAACTACTTGTGCGAAAATGGTAAAAGTTTACCTACCGATTTCAAATCACAGTGCTGTGAATGCAGGTATTCAAACTTCAAGTATTGATTCACGTTTACCTGGTGTTGTAAAATTTGATTCGAATTTTGGCACAACGCACAGGTAAATGTGATACAAGATAAACGTATCTAGATTCTATATGATTAAGTATACCTACTGTCTGAAAATATACTTATTTTTATAGATTATTAATTTTGTATATTTTTTCAATCAGATCGTTTCCAACGTGAAGTATATCGACGGTGTCTTGGCCAATTGATGTAACCCTCAAAATTGAAATTATTCAGGAGAGGGTAAAAACTGTTTTTATTGAAAACATTATACGATGAGTTGCGTTATGAATCTTTGAAATGCACTCCTATAAATTCTCAAGATTATACGTAAAAAATATCTATAATATAATAGTGACTTACATCAAGTGTTCGGGATAGAATATTTAAAACTAAAAGCAATTTAAAATGATGTTTCCCTTCCAAAAAGTGGTCAATTTATTTTTCTAATTTACATCATTTGGCCGAGATCTGCTCTGTCGTCTTTAAATGAGATCCAACTCATTTTCGTGTTTTTTGAGGAATTACATCAATTGGCTAAAACACCATCGATATGTTGTTGGAGTTGTTTTGTGATAACAGTTTGTTATTCAGTCGCTAAGCGTTTCATATTCAGACAAGGTATGAATAAAATAATGGCGCTAGGAAAGGACCTGTAGTTATAACCAGAACTGGTAGACGAGTGGTCTAGTATCATAACTTATAATCTGCAGCATATTACACAAAAATGAGATATATAAATGTAGCATTGTTCTTTGTGTCCATGCATACCATTTACGTTATAAAATATTTTTCTAAATTTACACACTACCATCTAAAATGAATGTGAAAATTTTGTTCATTTTCAAAACTCATATTCTCTAATGGCCTATGATTACATAAACTAATAATCTCCATTGCAGACAATGAGTGTGTAACATTGTACTGTCATAGCCACCAGTTTTTGTTTACGTATCATAGTGCAAGTGTCTGTAGCATGAAAATGGTTTATTGGGTTTACCAAAAACAAGCTTTGGTAGATACTGAAGCTCTCAAATATGGTCAACCGAAAATGGTTTACTTATATTCTAGTATAATACATATAAAATGGTAGCTGAGGGCTGAGTGGTCAACGCTTTTGGCCGCGCGTCCTGTTTGATTGCTGTGTCCACGGGTTTGAATTCCAGTACAGAATCTTTCATAAATTGATATTTCAACGATTTATGGATATCTGATCAAAGGCTGATGTCTACAATCCCAAAACGCAGATAAGAGTGAATGATAAAGTTACCTGGTATTTTTTTATCATGTCCGCTCCCAACGTGGAGCATAATTCCTCCTAATGGAGGTATCTCAACAGAAGAGATAATAGGATAGAGCTAATAGAGAACTAGCGGTTAACCCATCCTATTTTTAGGATCGGATAGGTGGGAGGGGAATTCTAAACATCACAAACATTCATGACTACGACCAGAAATTCATAAATCGATTGAAAAATCAATTAATGAAACTGTCCGTACCGGGACATGAACTTGAACCCGAGACATCTGTAACCGTAGCCAATGGCGTTGACCACTGCACCACGGAGCCGACAAACACCTAGTACTGCTAGTCATATACTAACCGCATGCGTCTTTAATCTTTTAATCACACTGATAGGACAGTTGATATACATATTTAGTAATTGCTTTTGAGTTCTCTTTAGAAACCAAATTGCAAGTGCTAAAAACATAGCGGGTGGTGGTGTTGTGTATGGCGTTGAGCGTTTTTGGTGTGAAGGATATTTGGTACTTCCAAAACACTATATTTCAATTTTTTTCGATCTATAATCGGCCATTTTAAATTAGACGTCTTTTCTAGTGTTTGATCGTTTTACACCACAATGTTTTCCAGTGATTTGGTTTGAAAAAACCACAGTTGGACATATGTCAATCATTTGTTCATTTACGGTCTCAATGTCTGAGCAACCACGCCCTGCTTTTCTAACATGTAAAATAATATTATTAAATAATCGATGTGTAATTACGGGCATTAGATTTGATGTGTTTATCGTGTAGAGATCGTTAGGCGAGCAAAATGTTGCCATTATGCAAATCCTCATGCACAATAATCACGGATACCAACTTTGAAATACGTAATACAACGTTGCTTTTGTTTTTGCCAACTTCATGTTAGTGATACTTGTTTTAATGGAGGGCAAATGGCATCTGGATGAACTGTCAAGCTTCAATGTTGTCATTTAAAGTGTGTTTGACTTTTATCTATATTACACAACATTTTTACGTTTATGTTAATATTAATTGTATGTGCTGTCAAGAAAAGGGAATTTATATCACAGCCTTTCAAAAGTGAAAAGCACAAAGATTATTATTAAATGCCAAAACAAAATTGATGTTATAAATTTTAATTGCATGTACAATATTATTACTTGACAACATTATTCAATGCAGGATAAATAAATATTACATAGTATGTAGGGTCCGGGGTACAACGATCAAAGTCAAAGTTCGGCTGCGGATGTCTCGGGTTCAAGTCCCGGTAAGGACAGCTTCATTATTTGATTTCTCAATCGATTTATGGATTTCTGTTCGTGGGCATAGATGTTAATGATGTCTAGAATTCCCTTCCACTAGCGAGGCGTAACGAGAGCGATTAGCAAACCATTGTCCTGTCCTTTCCTTCTATTTATACTCTCTTCGAAAAAGTGAAGTTGAGCAACTGAGTAACAGAAAGTTCTCATATATAATTCACACTGGGAACGGACACAGTAAAAAAAAAGTTAAATGTTATTTGTATATTTTCAATTAGCTTGGAATTTTATCCTTTCCACAATATATTTTTTATATCTAGATATGAGGTGTTGAAAAGCAAATAACGATAATTCCACATTTTGTCAAAATCGAACGAAAAACACGTACATATTTGTATTATTAGCCATTTTATACAATATTTAGTGACAAATAACTTGCGAAATTTGTCAAATGTCGATATGACCAATTTTATTTCGCTTATATTTATGACAATAAGCAGTTGACAGCCTACTAAAAATATGCATACTTTTCTTAATTGAAAATAAAATATTGCCAAGTTGACATATCGGTTTTTGCTTCTCAACGACTCATATTTATACAGTTTTCGTGGTAACACTCACACAACGCATTTTAATAAAGTCGTTACCCATCTGCTGCACGTTTCAATTTGATATCACTCGGAGACTGATCCCTTTACTGACTTAAGTGCGCGTTAGAAAGATTCAACGTAAAGCTGAAAGGCTCATAAATGCAGAATTTATCGGTGAAGCCAGCTGACTGACACGTCACCGAAGCCTAAGAAAATACCCCCAACAGAATATTACTGTCATCACTGTAAATATTCTAATATATAAATTATAAACATCATTTTCGATCGATCGATTGGACATAATTTTGGAAACATTATTAATATAGCATTATAAACGAAAACTTTGTTTGAAGAGGGTTTACCTGAGCCCTTGCAGACCTCTAGTTTACATATGCAATAAAGTGAGTTAACCAATCTCCATAAGTTGAAGGCGCATTGACATTAATAAATGTGTAATATCGACGTTGTTTTGGCCAATTGATGTAACCCTAAAAATTGAAATAGTTCAGGAGAGAGTAAAAATTGTTTATATCGAAAACATTATATTATGGTGATTATGAATCTTTGAAATTCACTCCTGTAAATTATCTTGTTTGCAGATACGGAATTATACGTAAGGGCTATCGATATAATTGTTGCTTACGTCATGTGGGGAGAGGGGGTTTTAGAATTTTTAAATCAAAAACCAATGTAAAATGATGTTTCCCTTCCAAAAATGGTAAATTTATTTTTCTAATTTCCATTATTTGGCCGAGACCTGCTCTGTCGTCTTTAAAATGAAATTTAATCATTTTTTGTATTTTTTTATGGTTCAATCAATTGGTCAAAATACAATCGATATGATGCTATCTCTAAAGAAAGAATTAAATAAAATATATTGAAATTGAAGTACTACAGGGTAAATCGCCTAATCTGTTTTTTTTCAATATTATCAATTTTGAGTTACGATCGTATTACATAAACAGTGCCGCCATCGTGTGAGAAGTAGACACTAAGTACCGTAAACTGGTTTTGTAAGAGGCTTTTCGACCTCCTATGATTTCATCTAGTTAGTTGCGTCTACACTTTACACTCCCCTTCGACACTGACCAAGAACACTACGAACTTTGGATTATTTCTTATCAATGATACACAAGAATATAATTAACAAAAACTCTGTGATAGAAATCATAGATCACATTTTAACATCCAGAAGTTGTTCAGTAAATCTGATCATATTTTATTTCAATTTTATGAATTGGTAACTACTATTATATCTTACCCGCCTTCACTCGACATAGATTTAAACTCATTCATTACGAGTACATTTCACTCTCACTTTCTATATATCGTCGTTGTTCTGGAGGAAGACACTAACTGAAAAATACTAGTTTTGTGTAATTGAACTTTGAGGTTTGTCAAATGTTTGAAATCCTATTCTTTTTTCATTTAGTTATTAAAAACAAGTGCGTTCTTTCATGCGGTAGAGTTTGAAATAAGGAACAATTTGGTAAAACTAACTCAATATGTCATTATATAAATTTAGTGTTTTCTTCCAGAACAACGACGATAGTTAACCTAGAAATGGTCGTCAGAATGACATATCAAATGAATGCAAATATCCCGTCGTTTCTGTTCATCGTTTGGGAGTAGTTCTCGTATAATATGTATCAAACATAATATGTATTTTTTGTTTCATAGTTTAGATTTGGGTTCAATTTACTATTATCATTCAAACTAAAATGGTTCTCATTAGATTTGTGCTATATTTTTAGAATGATTGGCACCGGTTTCACTCATCGCGAGCATTGTCAATAAATAAAATATAGCTCTTTACAACGCTATTTATATGAAATTGAGTTTTTATAATTACAAGATATATCAAACAATTACTTCAAGAATATTACAAGAATTTACAGATTGAACCAATTTATATTTTTCATATTAGAGAGTAAGTTCGCTGTGATGACTCCTGATCATTCATTATAAGAATGTGGAAGTAATACGAAACAAATTGTTTTTTTGTTTAAAAATATAATGCCTTTCCACCAATAGTTGTTGTAGTTAACACCTTAAAAGTAATCAATGAAGTTTCAAGTTTTAATTTACTAATTGCCAATTCTTGATAAATTTATTTTCATCATTTAAGACATCGACTGAGGGTGCTTGATGGAATTTCAATATCAAATTTGGATTATTGAGATTTTGTACACTTCCATGTATTTTGTCACTAACGACCCGGGTTTCACCTTTCGGCATCTTCAGGCAATTCGAGCGCACGAATGGAATCGAACTGACAGACAGTAAACAGTGTCTAACGTTTATATAGAAGATACAAATAAGACAAATATTATTTACGAGATAAAATATTATACGTCTAGGATCCACACTGATACCTGAGTTAACATTTCGAGAATCGCCTTAATCCTTATTTTGTAAACAACGCATTAACAGAGTGGCGAATTGCCGCTTTCCAACTACTATTAGAATTACCAGTGATTTTACAATTATAATAGCATTGTGGGCTTCGACGGGATGTAATTCAACGAAAAGATAAATATATACAATCATTCCACATTTAGTGACATCTGTTAGGTGCTTCAACGTATAGGATACAGCAGCGGGGAGGTTGAAAGGTTCAGCTGTTCGTTCAGAATTGGCAAGGAATTTAACTGGGCTCTATTGATTTCCAAAGTTTCTTGATAAAATAATTTATGATCCCCCATGTTTTGATGCAACAATTTAACCCCATCATCCGCATTAAACGACACTGACGCGACGTGAGACACTGTTTACTGTCTGTCAGTTCGAGTCCATTCGTGCGCTCGAACGCCTGAAGATGCCGAAAGGCGAAACCCGGTGGTTAGTGACAAAATACATGGAAGTATACAAAATCTCAATAATCCAAATTCTTTTCATCAGTTTTAAATGCTCGCGATGAGTTAAACCGGTTTTGTTCGTAGTGTATAATTGTGAAATCAATACATCAAATACATTTTGTCTTTATAAATAATATACTATTTATACATCAAATGCGCTATTATTTCATCTCTTAATAATGCTGGCGGTGAGCGAAATTGGTCCTGATTATTAATTAATTGTAGAGTAGTATGAAAAATTGTGTTTTATTTTTAAAAATGAAATTTCTTTCCGCCTGAAATAAATTGACAATCAACACCTTAAAAGTGATTATCATATATTATAATTCTATATTTTTCCCAAGAACGCTTTAATACGAAGAAACGGCATCGTATTAGTAAGTATTACAGCAGCAGTCACCAAACTACGGCCCGGGGACCAAACCCGGCCCTCCAAAAATTCCAGATTTTTGTATATAAATTATTCATATAGAAAGTATTAATTTTATAAAATTCCATGATTTGGTTGTGAATTTACGACACCTATTTATTTTAATTCATCGATTGGGATAACACTATATATTTATCAGTTAGTGGACAAAAAGTGAAAGAAGTTAGGTATAAAATGAATTGTTAGAGGCGATCAGATGTTTGTTTACTCGAAAATTTCTTAGATATTCTCATTTGTTGAAATTTTAAGAATGTAGTGAAGGCAAAATTGATCAATACAAATGTTCAAATAATATTCCCCAATCGATAGTAATCAGTTGTATTTCAAAGTTTTCAGAGAACTTACACACTGCTTGATTTTTGTGCTTGATATGTAAGCACATAAAATAATATTCTAATTGGATTCGAATAAGCATTTATTTTTCGTCCAGCCGCCAAGTTTAAAAAAATCAATATGACCCGTTTTTCAAAAAGTTTGGTGACCACTGTATTACAGTATCGATTTGCAATTTTTTTACTCTCGTAAGTAACTTAAGCAATA
This sequence comes from Himalopsyche phryganea, assembly GCA_022494535.1. Lineage (NCBI taxonomy): Eukaryota > Metazoa > Arthropoda > Insecta > Trichoptera > Rhyacophilidae > Himalopsyche > Himalopsyche phryganea. Next base: position 1,101,740 of record JAGVSL010000119.1, on the reverse strand, counting down.
TGTTAATGAGATGTGTAAAATGTCCGACCACTTATGTTGTTACCCCTGCGGCATTTAATCCTACATGATGTTTATTCAAAAAACGAAACGGTTATAAATCAAATGATAGTTTTTGTTTACAGCCTGACCAATTCTAAGCACTTTAAACGGCTTTAGTGGCTCGTGGATATAATAAAAGTAATAGGCGGTTAATATTTATTGTTTAACTGCCAAATTATTTATAATGGCAATAAAGGAAATCGTTATACTGACATCTGGTGTTCGAGTTCAAAGCGCCGAGATTGTTTGAAAGCTAAATTATTTTAATGTTGCTGTATGATAAAAATATAAATTAGTTACAATCGGTGTAAAAATTATATTGCTTTGATAGCGCTTTTAAAATATACCCGTAAATACTCGCAAATGATACATTTAGTTAAGGTATAATAAAAAAGTAATGAAGTTGTTTTTTTAATTGAGTAGTAATCAATGAATAAGAAAAAATAGATTTATTTATCATTTGACACGAAACGTTTTTTATGCATCTGTATTATAAAACAGATGCATATGTCAATCTGTCTGTCCGTTACACGACCTCCTCCCAAACGGTGAACAGTAGCGTCATGATATTTGCATAAATGTTATTTTCGCTGCCATTTCAAGATCAACTGTGCTATTTTCAACTTCCAATTATTAAAATTATTATTAATTGATGAACAGTATTTTATTGGTGTTTCATGATGTACCTACGCTCCACGGTGATATTTTCAACTTTTAAAGTTATTTTTAATTGATGGACTATTTATTTTCAACATTAACTTTCATCAAAATAACGCAATAATAATGTTAGTGTCTTCTCTCCCAGGCGAAGCTGGTTATAAATACAAGTAAAACATGTAAATAAATTATATGTATATAATCAGGCGCGTGTCGTAGATTTCTCTCTTTTTCACTCCATCACAACCATGTAAAGTGAAGGGTGCGAGCGAGATACATGGGCATGCCGAAGAAAGCTGTTGTATCCTACTTGAGTATTCACACGTTAGGTATTGTGATAGAGATGGAGATAAATCCACCGCACACCGATGGTATATGTATATAAATAGAAGTTATTTGATTTTATTTTAAAACTGTAAATATATTTAATTTTCTGACGCGTGAGCATGCTTCATACCGCTGTCTATGTGATGAGCATTGATTTCTCAAATTTAGTCCACACATTTGTAGCGATTGTCCCTGCTGATGGTCATTACAAATGCGAGTCGCACCGGAAACTGCAGAAGTTTGCATTTAACTGGCATATCTGTCGGAATTATTGGGATGCGTAACAACATTACATCTCCTCCTTTAAATTTTTGATTTAAGACCAGGAATTGGAATTTAACAATTAACACCACGTGTTATGTCACACACGAACTGAAATGTCGCTGTTTTTTTTTATTTTTATTTAGAAACCTTCTCGGGTGTGCGCACAACAACTCACCAATGTTTCATTGCAATTGGATAAATGGTATAGGAACACATACGGGACAAACAAACTTCATTTTTATTTTTATAGACTAGTACCCGCTATACTGAGGATTATGATGAAATAGATTTATAAAACAAATTTATTTACATAGATGATATAGACAATAAAAATTTCAACTTATTATCTTATATATTCTATCATATTTATTTGGGTGCAATTAATCTTATATGAATGCTCAGATTTAAATTATTCTACGAAACAATGGATAAATGCCAGGGGTGCGGATTCAAAGGCGCATATTTATGGTAATTTTGGTAGAGTTGAAGTCGTAAAAAATCGACCGATAACGACTCTTTCTGTTTTAATTAATCGATAAACATTCGAAAAAAAAAGAATTTTTGGTTTATTGCTTTTAATTCAAAATGCGTTGAAATGTATTTGGTTCAAAGCTATAAGATTACACAATCCAGGAAAAGAAGCAAAAGCTCGAATTTTAAATTTTGAACATAATATGGTAAGCGACTTCACAAACATGGATAAAGGTAACCTTTTTATAACACCGAAAAGTTTTCTGTGTTTTTTTGGATTCAGCTTTGTTTTTGAATTATAAAAAATCAAGAATACAAACATTTTCACGCAATCGAACGATGACCTAAGTTTACTATTTATAATTTTCTCTAAAAAATATTGTTGAAGCCAACGACATTGAGCACTGCACCACGGACCCGACGTTTTTACTGTGTAACAATTAAATAATATAACAGTTCAATATTATTAATCATTAATTTACTAGCCACAGATGTATTCAACTTGTTTTGCGATTGGAAATAATTTTGACAGTAAAAAATATTGCATGATGAATGATTTCCCGTAAAATATAATGACATTTCCTGTCATCAAAGAATGATAATTTTAATTTATAGATATTTGTACATACACCTCCCGACGGATATTATACAAATGTATAAACTATAATTCATACGAAACATTTGAATCATATAAACAGTTTAATAAAATATGCAGAAAAAATATGTTTGTATGGAATTTGAATTAATTTATCGCCGGTGTAATTTAAAATGACCACAGTACAAGCAAACGATTCAACAGTGTTCGAAATTCGAAATACAGAACGATTTTAAACGAAAATTTATATGCAGCGTATTGGTGCATATTAGTGACACGTATTTCGTCTTATTTAGAGACATTATTAGACAAATTTAATAGCTGTGAACTGAACAGTCACGAGTAAATTATTTGACTCACCCGCATAAATGTATTATATCGAGGGCATACTGCCAGAAGGTATTAAGTCAAAAACTAATTTTTGAAATAATCGCACTTAGGGTATTATTTTTTTCATAGTAATTTCTCTCTCAAGTACAATTGTTTGTTTATTAAAAAGATTTATTGTCAATTATAAAGAATAATCTTTTTGGCATACAAATCATAAGATTTGGTATCGATGAGTTAAAGTTATATCATGTCTTTTGCCAGAATAAAAAAACAGCAATGTGACGTAATACTTTTTATCAATATTATTATTTTATATTAATATTAAAGCCATTATATTGTATGACTTCATGCGCTCTACCGGCACGAAGAGCGTTAAATTGCATACATTTTGACACTTAAAACAGAAAATCATTAAAAACTGACTTACTGCGTTCTTTCAGTATATCCTCGGTATATACGTAAATTTTCAATCTATGTTTCGTTAGGTACCAATATAGACCAAATAAACAGTATGATATAAAAAGGTAAAAATGTCAAAGTAATTAGTTCTAAAAGAATTACATAAATTGGTTGATAGCTATTTCAGTTTCACGCCATCGTCAGATCAATATAGTTCTGTAGAACTAACTACTAAGATATTGTTTACCCTACAATAATGGAGTTCAACCAAGTAAATTCCAATTAGGCACTACGATTTCGTTGTAATAATTTACGAAATACTATGTAGTCAAGTGGTCAAGGCGTTCGTCCTTTAAGCGCTTCACTTTGGTTAAGCCTTAACGGTACCGGTGTCCGTGTATTCGATGCATGTTAGAAAACAATTTTCCCTTAATTTTTACCAGTAATTTGTAATTACAGTCCACAAAACAACAATGAAGAGTAAATAGATAACTTTTAAGATCTTTTATTTAACATGATTTTGTCAATTTTTGTTAGCAGCATAATTTGTTGTGTATTAATTTCACATTTTTGATATTGATTCAGACCAGTTTGACTTTTTTCAACTAAACGAAACCGATTTCTATCATTATAAAAATTGAGGAAGTAGTACACAACAAATTGCGTTTTATTTTTAAAACACTTTGAATTTGCTAACTGTCAATTCTTGGTAGAAAAGCGATATATTTATAAAAATAAAAAATATTTATATTTTTGTACTAGTTCCACAATTTTATAAAATGATGAATAATTGTGAAATTAGTACAAAAAATGTTTTAAGAAAGGAAGTTTTCTTTTTACTAAAATCGTTTCGTTATGAACACCGTGAAATTAGCAGCTTGCACTCTAATGGCGGGGGGTGGTGTGACGTACAAACTTGATGTAATGCTTATTGTGTGATATTAACTCAGCATACAAATGTATTATTATTGTATTGTTGCTTTGCTTGGTTCCGGAAAACTTGTTTATGCAGCACACTTATATTGCATAGCATAATAAATGATATATGGATTTATTTTGATTGCAGTTTTGTATGAAATACGAAACAAGAGATGAATATTGAAATCGGAATGAGGGTATTTTTATGAGATATCTCTCTGCAAATAAAAGCAATATCAAGCAATAAAATTGCGATGGATTCCTCGGCATAGGTTTTCTTAGAAGTAAAAACTATTTTTCTCTACTGCAGTTAAGCTTTCGTGATATTATTTTTATTGACATATTTTTTTGACCTCTGTGGTCTAGTGGTACGAGCTTTGCCCTAACGTCAGTCCTGGTTCAAGTTCCAGCAGGGTCAATATCAAATTTAGATGTCTACAATTTAAATTTGTGATCTTGGACAGGAGTGACTTATAAAAGTTCTCGTTGAGTTTATCTTGTATGATTTTCCAGTTTTCAAAATATTTGGTGCATTGGCTATCAGCTGTAATGCCAGATATATTTTTAATTATTTATACATAAAAAAATACTGTATTTTGTATTTTGGTAAAACGTTTTTTGAAAATATATTTTTCTTATAAATTTCAATTTCTAGGAGAAGGGACACCATGAAAAAATATATATTTATATTTCATAAAAAAAAAAAACATTTTTGTTGTACTACTGCCACATTTGTAAAATGATCAGTACCAGTTTTGCTCATCGCGAGATTTATATTTTATCAGAACGATTATGCTTGCGATGAGCAAAACCAGCCCTGATCGTTATAAAAATGTGGAAGTTTATTAAAAAATATATTGCTTTTCCATCAAGAATTGACAGTTAACACCTTAAAAGTGATACATACATTCAATTAAGATGATTCAAAAGATAGCATGTTTATGGCGCGTTGGCGTCTACTGTAATGTCATGTACTGTCGTTGACATAATAACGCTATAATAACGCCAACGTCTAAATGTTAGCACTCTCTATCCCAGGCGAAGCTGGGTAATATATAATAGTCAATCCGTTAAACGCAGATCAATTTAACCATTGTTGGAAAAAATATTTTTAAGAATTATTTTCGCCCGTAGGAGAGAAAAAGTTTTTATAGTTTTACGGAAAAACAAAGGAAAATAATTATCATTAAGGCTTTTCAAGTTTTTCTTTTTCGGAAAAGCTATTAGTGAAAAAGAATAAATTATTGGGCGCCAGCGGTAGTAATAGATATTAAAAATGTGAGTATTTATGGTATAGTTGATATATGATATGACGGGCCTAATGAACTGTATTTCAGCATTCAATTATTTTTCTTTCGCGACAATTTTTGTAGTAATTTTTCTTGTTTGCTCTTTGACTAACCAAATTTTTATTCATCTTTAGGTATGTTTTCCAAGGTTTTCTAAAATATCACATTAAATTGTATATACTAGACGTGGGCAAATGTGGCACTTCGTTGTTTAAAGTGCGACTCCCAATATCTTATATTTGATAGCCCAGAGAACTCTGAAGACGCTTTAGTGATCGTCCAGTCAACTGAAACTGAAATGAAAAACCGCTCATGAAAAGACGCGCGAACTTCCAATCCCTGCTCATTAAATACGGACATTGCAAAAGCATGCTATGCATTTTATTATTATCACATATCACATGTATGTATGAAGTTTTCTGATGACCTAAGTGTCGCGGTCCGCGTTGGCTAATATAAAATAAAATGTTATGCAATGGACACACAGTTCCGACGTACTAACAACTTTAGACATTCAGTATTTCAATTTCAATACCGTCATTTTGACGGGTACGGTTATACTAGTCTCTTGATAAAAATATAAGTATTTTTTCGACCATTATACTTGTGTTTTCACGAGTTTTGCTTTCTTAGTGTGAGTAAGTGTTGTAAATGACAAGATACTACGTGAGAACGTGACTATGATGTGGCTCTTTATATATTAAAATTCAGAATGTGGCTTAAATGTACGCCCATCTCTGGAATATACCATCTTCTCTTTGCCTAAATAATCACAATTTACTATTTTCCGAATTTCGAAAACTTTATTAGTCATAACAATTTTTTTTAATGTTTTCTCCCAGCGTGGAGTACATGGCCTGCTAATGGAGGTATGTCAGAAAAAGTTTTTTCTATGAGAGCTGCTTGTTACTCAGTTGCTTAACCTCACTTTTTTTTATGAGAGTAAGGATAGAGGGATAGGGCTAGGACATGTCTAGTGGTTAGCTACTCGCTTTTGACACATCCCGTTTTTTAGATTGGAAGGGTGGGAATGAATTTAAACATCACAAACATAATGCTTTCGAACAGAAATTCATAAATCGAGTGAAAGACATTATGTCCAAGCTGAGACTCTGATCTACAAAATCCGTAACCGAAGCCAACGACGTTGACTACTGCACCACGGACACTACATTAAATTTGAAATGAATTTTATATAAAAAAAAATATATGGGGAAACGAATAAATACGACGGACCATACCGACGAGCTAACCACACTGAACGAAACCTAAGATTACGCGGATACCGATACACCGATGAGGGCGATAGACAGAACGCTATCGAACGTCATACAAGCCTGACTACTTAACTCTTTTGAAAAAGGCAACAATAATTTCTCAACGCCGTCAAGTGCAAAGTCGGCGGCAGATCTATTCCAAAATGTTACAATATGTTACAACAAGACGAATAAACGCGTTCCAAAAGTTCCGATTCCTAAAAATATATTCGATATTTCACTATTTCTAGGGATACAAAACAGTTGACTTTATAAAATAAGCATTTTATTTCTACTTTCTTGTTCTACGTTTTTTCCATAATTTTATCTCACTATTCATGAGTAATGGACGCAATAATTTAAATGGAACATTAAAAAAATTTTCAATTTTCATATAATTTATCTAATTTAAGACATCGACTGAGGGTGCTTGAAGGAATTTCAATATCAAATTTGAATTATTGAGATTTTGTACACTTCCAAGTATATGTCACTAACGACCTGGGTTTCGCCATTTGGCATCTTCAGGCATTCAAGTGCTCGAATGCCTGAAGATGCCGAAAAGCGAAACCCGGGTTGTTAGTGACAAAGTACATGGATGTGTACAAAATCTCAATAATTCAAATTTTATGTAATTTATTATTAAAAAATTATTGCGTCTGAGATAAATGTTAAAAATATACATGTAATAAAAGGTTGGTGAGTACATAAATCGTTAACATAATAGCTGAATTACTCATGACAGAATTAGATGAAAGATAGATGTATGTATACTGTCGAGAATGATCCAAAGACCTTTGGTATCCAGAGTTGTCAGTGAGTTGCTATGACAGGACAAGATGCATGAAGATCCTTAGCGGTTGGTGAAATTGGTAGCGTTGAAGACAAGAAGACACAAAAATATGTATCTCCAAAGAATAAGCTCAAGGTATTCGGTTGCCTTAAAAACAAGTTATCTTCTTTTTGTTAGAAGATTGAATCATATCTTTTTATTCAGGGAAAGATCCTTACGTATGGAAGCAAAATGAATACAGTTGAAGGATTGGTCCAGATGATGTTTTCCTTATGAGAAGCAACATATAAATACTTTATAAAATAATGGTTAATATCTATCAGATGTCGAAAGATAAAAAGAGAAACAGAACACAAAGAAATTTCAGTATCTTCTAAAAATAGCTATCAATCTCACCTGCCTGAAGTTCCAGCTGCTTTCCGAATTTCTTTATAGTTCCCTGCATCATCACTCCTGAAGATATTTGCACACCATGAGCAATCAAGTGCACCAGCATTGAAACTGCTAGCACACACCACCCCCAGCCACCTTCAGGATAATAATGCCTTCTCAATGTAACCAAAGGCCTGATCTCTCCCAAAATATTCCACCCAAACAAACCAGGAGTTCCAGCATGTAGAGCTTGCAGATTTTGTAGGTCTCGTAGATCATGAAGATCTTGAAGATCGTGTAATGCATGCTCATGGTGTTCAGACCCAGAAAATGAGTCGGAGCATAAATGCGGAACGCTTCTAGCTCGTCGCGGTGGACCTCGAATTATTCCACCACCTCTTTCGTCTGAAGAAGAGTCTTCAAGATCCATCGTAGCTAGACTGTCTCTTGGTTCAGGGGTAAGAGTTCCGTCACTTTGAGGCGCTTTACGCAATAAGGCATAGCGCTTGTCACTATCAAAATCCCCATCTTCTCTAATTCTGGGACGCATGTACCGACGTCGCTTAGACGTTGGGGATATCTGGCTTTGCGGTACTCTTATTAGGTTCATTCAAATTGTATGTAGAGCTACGAATAATAAAATGACTAATACAACAATACTGAGTAGACAACTCTATTTTATAATCAAATTAGAGTTGGCAAATTTTGGGTATCAATTTGGATATATTTGAATGACTAAAAATAGAAAGATTTTTAACTGTAAATTTAAACTCTTAAACAAAACTGTAGTTTTAATTCTTTTATACGTTAGTAATAAACACTGATTGAATTTAAGCAAACGAAGAATGAATGTGGCACATTGGTGCAAAACTTTCACGTCACACTTTTTGTTCCTTGCGAGTGTTTCCTTTTCAACGGTTAATGGATGACGATAGCTTGAAACTCTTGGTAGTTTTTGAATGTCTTTTGATTTCGCAGCTTTTTGGCACATTTTGAAAAGCGAGGCACATAATTAATTTGTATGGAACTTGACCATTCACTTTCAATTCTATTATAATTGTAAACTTTTAGCACTTATTGGCAAACCAATATATTTATTTTGAAATTTGTTTTTAGCTGAATAACTGAAACGAAAGAAAACTCTGCACTTTAATAATATTGCCCTTTTTAATCGCTTGATTCCTTTGATATATAATTGATAAAAGACAATTGATTACTTCATTACGAATCTTACGAAAAAAAAAATAAGAATCAAAAATCTTATTAAACAATCTGAATTAAGTATCAATAAATATCAATATTAGAATATTTGTACGAAATTAAAAAGTCAACGCTTTTCTTTTCCCATTTATGAGAAATAGGACGACAATAACTGTTCTTTATTTCTTTTTACTTACTTAAAAAATACGATTTAGTGACTGTAAATTGTGTAATTTGAGCGAATACCCTTATAAATTATATAATTTTAGAGAAAAAAATAACATTTCAATTTAGATAATTCACGGTCCTTAAAACTGAAGTAATGTTTTTAATAGCCATGTTTCACATGACTAGAATATCTAATGGAATATTATGAACGATTTTTCACGCATACGGTTTTACACTAAGGCAGTGGTTTCCAACCGGGGAGGCGCCAAAATTTTGTAATTAAAAAATAATTTTCGTATCACAATATCTACAAATAAATAAAACTTTTTATCGTAACATAACAGTAAAATTCAGTGAACGAATGTTTTTTTTATTCATTGACAAAATATACTCTTGATGGCAGCATTTTTGAATAGAAACTCCTTAGGTAATAAACAAATAAACATAATTTCAGGATAATCATGAAGCCTCAATGTCGAGGCAGAAAGAAAAAATTGTTGCGAACAGTGTCAAGATGCTGGATTATCATTTTGTGGTTGAAATTAAAAAGAAAATATTTAACATCGACAGTGAGCAATTTACGATAATTTTTTTTAGTATAACACCAACTGGCACATAAAATAGATTTTAATAACGTTGCTGACGATTTTGTTGCGAGTAAAGCAAGAAAAAATATTTTTTTTTTGCATATAGTTAATGGTGTGTTAGCAAAATCCTGTCCTAAATTAATTCGCAATTGTAATGTACAATATATTAATAGATTGTACACCAATAATTTTGCATATTTATATGAACAATAGATAAAAAATTGTTTTATTATGTTTTTTGACATATTTCAAGAACAAGCCTGCGGGAGATTTTACAATATTAATAGGAAATATAACATTTGTAGATGAGAAGTTGTAAAAATATAGTAAATATTTTTCAAGAAATTATATTTATATACGAAAATTTTCAATATTCTGTGCCGTGATGTTTTAAGATTGAAATCAAATAGTAAGTAGTTTTACAAGATACCTTTAATCCAACACGATTGTAAATATTAAATCATTTTTAGAAGCAAAAATGGTAGGGGGACAACAAAACTCTTAGCTACGCCACAAAATCTTGTTATTCTTTCAATTGTATTTATCGTTTTTTTTTTAAGAAAGTTTTAATTATCTAAATCGTTAATATTAAAGGTGGGGAGGCGCAGCAAAATTTTTTTTACGGGAGGCGTTGTAGCATAAACGTTGGAAACCGCTGCAATAGAGTAATGTCTTTTTGTTTTTCGCAAAAAAATAAAGTCTTCAAAGCCGGGATGACTTTGCATTTTCTACAAATACTCCAACTGAATTTTTAAAACCTTGCTGTGATTTACTTTCTCGTGGGCTTTGTATTTGCATTTTGAATGTAACGTGTCAAATTATATTATAAAAGAGAATATAAATACCTCATTTGTGTTACATTTTTTTGAACCATACAATTATGTTGAAAACGTAAGCGAATATTATCACAGAATAGATTTAAATGTTATAATATATCAGTCATATTAACTATATAATGTAGAAAAAACACAATGTTTTGCTTGAATTGTTAAAATGTTGTACATTTCCATACGTTTTGTCAGAAACAAGCTGGGTTTATCTTTCGGTGTCTTCAGGTATTCGAGTACACGGATGAACTAACTACTGACGTTTACCGAAGTCAACATTACCTATATATATTATTAATACGGTTTGAGACGCCGAAGTGTCTATAAAATATTGCGTAACGTTACGATCAAAATAACTAAGTAATTAAAATGGGCTTATTTAATTACTGGACGACTTTTGTCGCAAAATTTTCACATTGAAGTATCCGATCTTCGATTGATTCCATTATTTTTTGTTGTATTTTGAGAAATGTATTCAATTTATCATTTTATTGCAATTATTGAAAGAATAATTAAAATAAAGAACACTAATTTGAAGGCGAATTTAGAAATATTATCATTTTTATTTTTAAGTAATCAAAAAAAGTCGTGGGTTTCTGTGATGTTTTCATTAACCCTCCGCTTACCTCCCAATCATGTCTTGAAAACGAGGCGTATAAAGAACAGAAGCCTGCTGTCAGTCATCCTTCGTTTTTTTGCTCTCTCCAAATAGAGAATTTGGAGAAAGTTTGTTTTGATACTCAATTGGGAGTCCATATGCTCCTCATTGGTTGCGGACATATTGAAAATCCCCGCGGTAATCTGTCATATAATATTTGCGATCCGAGTTCTTTTAAATCGGCTGATTATCGCAAATCGTGACTGGTTTTATTGTATTATTTAGATTTGACAATTTGCATAATTGATGCGATTGTCGGAGTAATGGGACAGTTGTTCGTTTATTATTGTCAGCGTGGGTTCGGAACCAGGCTTAAAAAATAAGAACTAATGATTTCTTTGTAAGAACATGTATAAGGAGTTTTAAAAATAACCCATGGCTTGCTTTGATTTGCCCGATAGAAGTTGAGTGACAATTAGATATGACAAATATTTTTTATGCAAAGGATTTAGTTTCACAAGAACCATAACATATCGGAACTATTAATTGTTCTGACGATGTCTTGATACTGAAAAAGATTCACCGATATTTTATAATTATCACTTTTAATGTTTACTGTCAATTCTTGGTGGAAAGGCATTATATTTTAAAAATAAAACATAATTTTTTTGTACTACTTCCACATGTTCATAATGATCAAGACCGGTTTTGATCATCACGAGCATTATCAACTGATAACGCTCGTGCTGCCTTTTGATATAAAACAAACAAATAGATAAATTTCATTGTTTTCCTTCATTTACAAAATAATGCTCGTAGGTTGTTATGATGTTCCTTAACTGCGGCCTTTTTTGATTTCAAGAGAAATGAATGCGGCATTCCGACTGGAAAAAGTTCGTCACCCCTGGGTTAGATGATTGCTCTCTCTACGCCGCGTTTTTGGCATGGAATGGGTGAGAGAGAATCACAGAAACGCCTCGAACAAAAAATGACGGAAAAATCAATTTGTGAGACTGTCCCTACTGGGACCAAGTCCGTGAGCACCAATACCGAAGCCAACGGCGTTGAACACTCGACCATGAACCCAGCATAAAATAATTGATAGAAATCGATTTGGCAAAAGAAGAATTTTTGTTAGACTATGTTTGCCCTGCGAGCATTCTATCAATATTCCATGAGATATCTTAAGTTAAGTGTGTTTCCAAAATTTTATGGTATAACCAAGGCAAGAAATAAGTTACAAGAAGAGTTAAGTAATAAGAACATAGAACCTCTCATTTTTGATATTCCTCCTTCACCTTAAAGTTAATTGAGTCATCGCTTATTTCTCTTTTTTTCTTACATAAATTCTGTTATTATTTCAATACTGACAATCTTGTTAATAGAAGACCAATTAAAATTTCGCGGACTTTTATTTGGTCATCGATTGACTTCATAATCAAATAAATGAAATTATTTATTATTATTACTGATTGATGATGCGAATGAAAACCATACAATGAATTTTATAACATTTTGATGAATAGGTTTTCGGTTAAAAATTGACAGATTTAATTAAAATTGTAATGGCAGATTAAAGCTGATAGCTTCGTTGTTCCTTTCGTATCTTAGAAGCGGAAAAGCAAATTGATAAATTATTATAATTATTAATTGAAAATGTATTTTGAAAAAGCAACCTCCGAATCAATTAAACACAATCACTATATTTTAAAAATGCATTTTGTACTACTTCCACATTTTTATAAAGAACAAGACCGGATTCACTCATCGCTAGCATTATAAACTGGTAACATAAGCCACTGATCAATTGATAATGCTCACATTGAAGTGAAATCGGTCCTGATCATAATACAAATATGGAAGTAGTACAAAATAAACTATAACACGAAGTTTTTAAGTAGTTATTTTAAAAACAATTACCATTAATTTTCGGTGAAAAGTCTTTACACAATAAATATTTCTTGATTATTTATCTGTTTATGGTGCACAGCTTCACACTTCCCTTCCGTATGATACACAATGCAGAGAGCAAGACAAAGAGAGAGAGAGAGAGTGTGTGTGTGTTTGAGTGTTGAGAGATTTTTGACATGTGGCACTGCAATCAAGTGCACAATACAATTTAATTATAAGAAATAATACTCCAATTATGAAAATGTTGAAAAAATATTTTTTTCTTTGAATATTTATTTCTCTGCCAAAAAAACCATTTAATTAACTTAACTTAAAAATGTTGAGCGATGTTTGACTGATGGCACTGTCACCTGGTGTATTACATTACTTGTTATATGATATTTATTCAAATAGAAAAAAAAATATAGTATGTACTTGTTCCATAATTTTATATTACGATCAGACCCAGACTCTGGTATTTAAAATGTGGATTGAAAAGTAATTATGGCACAGCTTTACTCTAAAAGAACGAATTGTATATCTTAGAATATTCTAACAATATTATAGTGATAATAGAAAATAATGTAATTGTTGAAAATATATTACTTCATTAAATATGGAGTTGTTTCTCTTAGCGAGTGAGTTTTAAATAAATGGAGATATCGCAGACTTCGAGTCGAAATCCGACACTGGGGTGAAATTACATATTTATGTAATACTAACGAGAACCCGGCACGTGTTTGTGTTTTAATTCTGTTTATTAAAGTGCTCTCATATACAGATTTTGTCCGTCTGGTGCGTACACGAATAAATCAGAAGGTTTTCCGAGATGCACAACAACTCACCAAAGTTTCATCGATACCGTATGAATAGTATAGGAACGCATAGAGGACAAAAAAACAAACATTCATTTATATATATATGTATATTATTTTTTTATATTAGATATATATATTTAAGCCCTGTCAGCTTCCAATGTGGACCATATGGCCTCTTAATTGAGGCATCTCATTAGAGATTTTTCTAAGAGAATTGCTTGTTACTCAGTTGGTCAATCTTGCTTTTATCGAATAGAGTAAGAATTGAAGAGGGCTAGGATAGGACTAATAATTGGCTAGGTTGTCTAATATCGCTACGTCCCATTGTTAGGATCGGTCGGGTGGGAGGGAATTTCGGAAATCGCATACATCCATGCACAAGTTCACAAATCCATAAACCAATTGAAGAATCAATTTATAAAACTGTCGGTACTGGGATAAAAGCTAGTGAGATCAGCAACAGAAGCCAACGACATTGACAACTGAAATAAATATATTTGACTAATAACAGCTAAGGTGCCAGATTTAGATTTTTTTAAATCACATGAGATCAACCCCAGGATAAAAAAAACATCTCGAAAGCCCATGGCTAAGATCTCAAATGTTTAATTTGATATTTACCTCGCTGCGACTTGAAATCAATAATGATAAAACATACAACAATTACAATTGTATTTTTAGTAATAAAATTTACATTGTTGTCTGTGTGGTCGGTATCGTCGTTGACGGTTATTTAAAATTTGTATTTTTTGAGTTTTTTTGCATAAGAGCGAAATCGCGTAAAACGGTAATTGTGTAAATCGAGTAGAGTGTATGTGAATTCAACGTGGTGTCGTTCATTTCTAAAATATATTCAAAATAAACCAATTATATGGATCAAATTCCACATTATTATTTTGCAAAGTGCGAAGCCCCTAGTGGCGGTGGCTGAGCGGTGTCGGCGATCGCTTATCTTGATTAGGAATTCTAGTTTGACACCCGGGACAGGTTCCACTGGTCAAGATGGCGTAGAAATATCGCCCAAGGTATTGCCGATCGACCTCCCCACCCACTAATTATTCGGCATACTATATTTTGATTATTTTACGTCTAAGCACATGCGTTGGATAAATATTGGCTTCGGGCTTAATCGATCAATTTTATTGCTTGTTTTGATTCGTGTAAACAGCCCATTATTTTAGCAAGGTCTACTCCCAATGTGGAGCGTGAAGACTCCTAATGCAGCTTCACGACGTCGAAGAGAGCAACCGTCTAGGACACTGATAGTTTTACATCCTTTAGCTAGAAAAAGACAAAACTGTCATATATTTTATATGTTTATGATTACGTAATAATCAATAATATTATGAGTATATACGTGGAAAACCAAAACAAACATAAAAAGGTTGATTGATTGAATTGGCATTTACTTGGTAGAACTCCATTATAATAGGATAAAAATTTTTAGTGCGTGGAACTAAGTATTTAGTTCTACGCACTAAGTACTTAGTTATTTTATCCTATTAAAAGGTTTGAACTTATTAAATCAACAGTGTCAACACCGTAAAGACCTCACACATCGACAGATAATCACTGCATCTCCAACACTCCTCGTAATGAACTGGTGAAAAAGAAGTAGCCATGATACATATCTCAACAGAAGTATTTCTAAGAAAACTACTTGTGACGTAGTTGCTTAACCTCTTATTTTTGAGGAGAGTAACGATAGAAAGACAGGGGTAGAAAAAGACTAGTGCCTTAGACTAGTAACCTTTTCCTGTCAGAAAGCCGCATTCATTTATCTTAAAATCAAATAAGGCCGCATTTAAGAAACATGCATAAAAATATACCTGCATTATTTTGTAAATGAAGGAAAATAATGAAATTTATTTATTTATGTATTTGTCTACTTCAGTCAAAAGGCCACACTTGAGTCATTCCTGAACTAGTGGTTAGCTATTTCTCAACAGAAGTTAGTTACTCAGTTGCTCAGCATCGCTAGTAGGGGTAGAAGAATAGGCATGGACACGATAGTGGTTAGTTAATCGCTCTCGTTACGCCCCATTTTTAGGATCGGATGTGTGCGAGCGAATTTTAGACATCGCAAACATTCATGCCTTCGAACAGAAATCCGTAAATCGACTGAAAAATCAATTTATGAAACTGTCCGTACTGGCAATCGAGAAGTGAGATCCGTACCCGAGGCCAACGACGTCCACCAGCGCACCACAGACCCGGCACTATTCTTCTGAACTTTTAGAGTTCAATACTAAGGAAAATTTAGTTATTATTTTTTCGGTTTTGTAACTTTATATTATTATTAATCGAAAACGGACAATTTTTTTAAATGCATGTCTGTAATAATTACGATATTATTGCCTGACCAACCGTTAATGTATTTTGAATTGAGATCGAATCACGTTACGTAATCGTTCGATTTTTAAATATTCAAATTTCTTGAAGTTATTTTTTTTTTGTAGAATTCTATTTTTAGTAGAGGCATTACTATTTAGGTGATGATTTACTATTATTCGCTTGATGTGATGATGCGCAGAGAGAACTAGTGTGTGTGTGTATGTGTGGTTCAGTAAAAATTTACGCATACACACACACTATTTATTCTGATGCGCTGACATAGAGTACGTATGTGTGTGCTACGTTACAGATATACATATAGATAAAATAGGGCAAGTATAAATTTTATTTTTCCCATTAAATGGTTACTGAAGAGTAGTGATTAATAAATGTGATTTAATTTGGGTGACAGAATATTCTTTTGTGACGAAATGTGACAATGGGAGGAGTCATAAATACCTCCATTTGTGTGAGGCCAGCTGTGGACGATATCTTATGCCATATAAATATCCAATTAATAAACGTATGGTCATCCATAGCAATTCAAGATCGCGTGGACAGGTAATACGAGTTTAGTACAGTCAATTTGTTAACAAACCCAACGACGAGAGATGGTGTTAGTATTCATTTAAAAATATTAATTATATACTGATTATCGTTTTAATATAAATGAGATCCTAGTATGAGTTATTGAAATATTAATGTTATTAATTTTGTTGATTAAATCACGAAGTATTTTTTCATCATGCCAAAGTGTTAATTTATATTTAATATTTGTGTATTTAAAAAACAATCTGACAATAGAGGTCTGACCATGACTTTCGTTATTTAAAAAAATGATTTAAATTATTCTATACAATATTATCATTTGATCTATGTAATATTTTTATGCATGATATTATCCACTTGGTTAAATATATTTACCAGAATTTTAAATGGATTCCGCGGTTTCTTTTTAGAAAATAATTTAAAATTTATAACGTTTTTAATATTTATCTTGTTGTATGAATAGGTGTGACTTTTTACTATGTCCGCTCCCAGTGTGGAACATATGGCCTCCTAATGGATGTATCTCAGAAGTTTTCGACGAGAACTGCTTGTTACTCAGTTGTTCAACCTCTATTTTTCGAATAGAGTAGGAATAGATGGATAAGGCTAGGACAGGACTAGTGGTTAGCTAATCGCTCTCGCTAAGCCCAATTTTTAGGATCGGATGGGTGGTAGGTAATATTCATATACTGTAACGTTTTAAAATTCGGTATTCAAATATCTGTTTTGAACGATTATTTTGAATCCCTAGACTGTATCCATCCATTAAAATCCGATTTGCAGTCTTACCTTTTTCGTATTTTATAATTGTGTATATTCGATACCGCTGAAAAAAGTGCCTCTTGGATACATTTTTTTTTGTCATTTTAAGAGAAAAAGGGTTATTTTAAACAAGATAACCACAATATACCTAGTCTGTGTCTAGTATTCTAGTGTCTATTACATTTCCCGACCGCAGAATTTGTCGGACAGGAAAAAAACTTGTTGGCTTCATTTCGTTTTGATTGGTATTGGAATTTTTATAGGAGGAGCCTGTGACATGATTTTTGTTTCAAATTATGTTTGACTACATGTTACATTTTGCAAAAAAAAAACATTGCAAAATGAACACTTTAAATTATCATGTACGTATTTGTTTATAAATATATTATTAGCTATCTATAAATCATTTATGTAAATTGTTGTATGTTACATTGGACAAACGTTAAAAAATATTTTAATAGTCATTAGGCCAAAGAGCTAACAAGCCTTTGTATACCGCCGTAGTGTAGCGGAGGGCTTATTATCCTCTAGTAAAACTCAATGTAAGAAGATTATTATTTTTTATTTGACGAGGATAGTTGGCAGCTGTCCGGCAGTGGTAGTAATTACAGCTAATGGTATGTGGACCTGCTAGTGACACCAGAAGAGGTGGATTAAAAACCTCCCGGGGCCCTAGGCATCTACATTTTGGGGACCACCTACCAGAAAAACAACTTGTTCAATAAAAATTTTGTTAAATTTGGATTATTGAGATTTTGTACACTTCCATGTATTTTGTCACTAACGACCCGGGTTTCGCCTTTCGGCATCTTCAGGCGTTCGAGCACACGAATGGACTCGAACTGAGAGACAGTGAAGCCGAAAGGCGAAACCCGGGTTGTTAGTGACAAAATACATGGAAGTGTACAAAATCTCAATAATCCAAATTTGATATTGAAATTCCATCAAGCACCCGCAGTCGATGTCTTAAAAAAATTTTGTTATTTGTATCGGCGTTTTAGTATTTTTCTTCTCAAGAAATTTAAATTAATTCCATTTGAAAATTAGCTTGAAACAGAAAAATGTACTAACTGACTTGTAATTTTTATCCATTTTAGTTCGGGGGTTAGGGATTGCGCATCCCCTAAACTGAAATCCAGTAAACCTGTGACAAGTACAGTGGCTTCAAATAACTATGAACTAGTTAACGTGAAAATAATTAAATAACAAAAAATGAATGGGGTCTACAATTAAACATTTTAAATAAGACAGGTGGCTTGCCTCTACCATATTTATTTCCCTTGAGGTTTCCACTTCTGTACACTAATGATTAATTTTGTTATTAGTAGTGTTATGGTAATCAGTACTATTATCATTTGTGTCTTACTCCCTCCTCACGTCCAGTAGAAGAAAACAAACCCACCCTACCCTTCATTTTTAATATAAGAATTAGAGTCATTGTTTATCTTAGAAATAAATAACCTTGCAATATAGTAAGCCTGAAGATTCTTATTGAAGAAGCGAAACGAGTTACATTTAGTAACATAATCAGTGGAATAACTAAGTTATTAATTTTAATTTTATATTAAAAATGGATTTCCACAAGTGTTCCATAGAAACAAAATAATATAATGGAGCATTATAACAATATACCCGAATTATTGAAGTGAAATGAACTTATATTATTTATTTGTTTGCGTAAATTAACGGCAAACAGTATTGAATTTAATGATTATATGAAGCAAACAATTATTATTCGCGGTATACGAATACCAAACTAACTAAACCCTTCAATAAATTTCACCTGTTAATAGCGAGCAACATTTCGCCCCAGGGCTCAATAAAACTGTGACCATTTATCCGTGCCGCATCATAATTTAACTGGTTTAAAGTATTTGTGATCCGTTACTTCTCACTCAATTCAATTAATACTTTCACCAAAGTGAGTATATATAAAGTAACTATATGTGCATGCACATTATGCTAAATACCCACACGCCTACTCGATTACGTTCCACGAGGAACACAAGTCTTCTATACAATTGCGCTAGTTCATAAATGATGTCTTAACCAAGAAAATATTGAGGTAAATTTATGTGAAGGGAATAAACTCGTATTTATTAAAAAATGAATACAAGTAGCATTACAGCTGACGTAAATGTGTCGTGAAATTGACGACTACAATTCTATAGTATTGTCACTACCCAATATTGTATAGGCCTGTTACAATCGCAAAATTCAATTTAAGCTTAGTTCAAAGATAGTTAGATACCTAGATACAATTGGCAAGTAAGAAAGGGCAATAAAAATAACGACTCAAAACGTTTAAAAATAGCACGACTAGCATGAGTTATGTAATTAGATATATGCATTTAAAAGTTCATTTAAAAACATACCATAAATGTTGTAAAAGTGCATATTTCTTCTATGTATCAAGTTGATGACAAAGTCAGATTAAATAACCAACTGAACTTCGGAAAAAAAGGTTATATCATTTTTGCCACCGTGGTTTTCGATCCACCAAACCCCAACATCACGAAAAGTGTTGTTTCATTTTGACGCCCAACGTGGGGCCCGAGCCATAAAACCCTGAATCCACACAAAAGAGTTGTGTAAATAAAACACAGTTTTATGTACAAATTCTGCAAAAGTATATACTGATTAGGACATGTTTCACTTATCGCAAAGATTTTCAACTGTACCTGAACATTGTATGTATCAATGGAAATGCTCGTGATGAGCAAAACCGGTTCTAATCATTTTCCGTGGTGGAAATGACAAATAAAGTAGTATGACATCATTCCTCTCGGGACAAAAAGGCGGCAAATCTTACTAAGCGGCCAAATTATAATGTTCGATCTATTTGCACAACTGTTTGGATAGACTGAAAATAATGAGAAAGCCTTTTCGTAGAGAGTGAGTCGGTCGCTTGAAATTCATGTAAGAATATTTCATTTTAAATCTCATTTATGTTTGATGCAATATTTTGTTAATCTGGACACAAAAAAAATCAGCTGGTTGCCAGTGGCGTCGGGCACAGTTTACGTCTTTGATTTTTTCACTCGTGGCCAAAGAGAGGCGTTACTTCCGCTGTATACAATGAGCAACAATCAGCTGATTGATTTAACCCTTAAAGCAATTTATTCAAGCAATACCGTAATGTTTTTATGTAATTGAATTCGAGGATGAATTATAATAAACATTCAGTACGCTACTCACATGTGTTTTTCAAGAAGAGATTATTTGGTAATAGTTTAATTATTACTTACGAGAGGGCAGGAGGTCCCAAAGGAAACTGAAATAAAAAGCACCTTATGTACAGTTTAATGCTAATAGTGGTATCCTTATTATAAAAATTAAATTAAATAAATACGTTTGTTTCATTATATCACAATTGTACATAATAAGGTAAAAATGTCAAAGTAGTTAGTTCCATATCGGTCTCGTATAGTCAAACAAACGTATCTGAATCAGCAGAAAAAGTATTGACATATCTTTGTATCTATATGGAACGAATCAATATAAATAACAACCCAGACGACTTGGCAATACTAGAACAGAAGCACAAGCACGGACTAAAGAAGTACTACATCACACACGGACGGACGACAATACTGCTTCACTAGACACGTCGACGGCCGGTGTATTCTTCAATTAAATCTCTGTAATTATAGAAGTTAGGAACGCAATGAGTTAATATCTGTCAACCCTGATAATTATTTTCATTGTCACTAACAGTATTATATCATTTTATGCCCAATACTAAAGGTAACTCGAAATCGCATGAAATTGAGATACGTTTATAATGATATTTAGTTGATAGACCATGTTCTAAACCAGTATAGGCAGTATATATAGCTAAACTAAATTAAAATTAAACACAGTTCTGACGATGGCGCTAAGCCGAAAGAAGTAATCAAGCAATTTTTATAATTCTTGTGTAACTAAATACTAAACACTAACAAAATGTATTTGTTAAATACACAATAAATAATACTATTATTTATAGTTAAGTAAATATAAATTATAGTAGAATATAAAAAAAAATATGTAAAAATTCTATGAAGCAAAACTGGCTATCTATGATTATTGTTTATGTATGTACAAATAGAGTGGGGCTCTGTAAGTTGTGTTGCAATAATTATGTCAACTGGGTCTATCAAAAGCCAGCAATAAATAATAATGGCAACATTATCGTAAATACGCCTGCTTTTTGTATATTTATTATTACAGTGCAAGGAGTTTTATTGCTGTTTGTACAAAGAAAGTGGGGAGAAGTGGCGAGCAGTAGCGTCCAGTCAATAAAGGCATAGACTCTTACTGTGAATCTATTATATATATCAGTGTTTATGGTTTTAATGCCAGCTCAGTAAAACGAAGAAGTAGCTTATAAGGAAATGTATGCTTACAATGGATAAGATTGTATTAAATAAAAGTCTTTGCGTTTTTTGTCAAGACTGTTCAACTAAATAAATAATCCAAGTAGATTAATGTTTCTTTATCCAAATACAACAACTAACGGTAGTATAGAAAAATTTTCATGCCAGATTGCTTGCACGAATATATAGGCAAGACGATTCGAGTTTTGATATTCAAATTTTAAATTTACTATTAAATTATTTACATTGTGATAATCGGTTTAAAAAAAAACGGAGGGATACGTAATTTTTAACTTTCAATAGTATATATTATATAAATATGTGTGAGTTATACAAAATATTTTTTGTGTCTGAGTTACGCCCTTTTTGACTTTCCGCAGTTGATATCTTAATTTTGTGTGCGAAACGTTAAGGGCGTTATGTCTAAAATTGATACTTTTCATGAGAGCCAAAACAAGATTTGCGTTTGTATGAAATTTGGTGAAAAATGTGATTTGAATTATTTTGGTTTTTTTTGTTTGGGTGTGGGTTACGTCCTTTTGGCTTTATACAGTCGATATGAAAATGAATAAAATACTGGATACTTAGAGCCAACACAAAAATATAAAAAATATTGTAAGAGGTGATTCCACTTCTTCGCATTTTCGGCTTTGCAATAAAGCCCTTACTTTTTTAGTTTTTAGTAATAGCATGCTTAGAATCTCCATATTTATTTTTATTTATTGGTTATTCCTTAACTAACATTTATAAAAAGCAAAACTTAAAGGCATTTTAAGCCAAAGGTTCCCCTGCTCAATTGTTTACTTATATTGTTATGCTATATTGCGTATATTGTCTCAAAAGTAGTGCACGCTACTGAATTGGAAGGGGATCGGACATAATAGGGCATCTTAGCCTTTGAAAGTTCACTATTTATCTACAAGTTTTTTCCTTCTTTACGACAATCATCAAAGGCAGTTCAATTTTACTGCGTTGGTATGTTTAATTTACAGTTCTTATCAAACGCACTTGTTGTAAAAATGTCCTCCAAGAGAAATTCTAAATCCACTTGCGTTTTTGGAAATCCTGTAACATTGTGTAGGAATTATATTTCCTTTAATCATTTGTAAAATAGCATGCATTTACCTACAATAATTGGATATCATAACAGTGCATAATAGGTAGGTAAACAAGTTCTATAACCTTTTATTGAACATTTTCAAAGAGTTTTAAATGACAAAAAAAGGATTGGGTAAAATATTTACTAGCGATACGCTTTTCACTTTATTTATACCCAAAACAGGATTGTACGGGGCAGCATTTCCCAAATGGAGCTCGGCGTAACCCTAAGATTACATGACATAAGGGCACGGGGGTCTTTGCTAATCTAGAGATGAGTGAAATGTTTTTGACAATGCGATTGAAAAAGATCTACCGTTATACGAATGTTAATGAATACACCTGCCAATTGTTGATGGAAAGGCATTATATTTTAAAAATAAAACACAATTTGTTTTGTATTACTTATAATACATTTTTATAATAATCAGGACCAGTTTCACGCATCACGATAATTAACAATATACTAGTGGGAATGCCCGTCAAAAATGACGGTATTAAAATTGAAATACTGAATGTCTTAAGTAGCTGTTCATTAGTTTCCATGCTGACGGACTGATTGTTGTTTGTTTTTCTCGAAATTTTCATCACGTTGGAACTGTGTGTATTGTTGATATACACCGCGGACGCTTAGGTCATGAGAAAATTTCATAACTACATGTGTATGTGATAATAAAACGTCTACATCTACGCCTTCAGACCGGTCTGGGCTATCATCAGTTGATAATGCTCCTGATGAGCGAAACAGGTCCTGATCATTACAAAAATGTGACAGTAGTAAAGAAAAATTGTGTTTTATTTTGTAAAATATAATATACTGCCTTTCCACCAAGAATTTACAGTTAACACCCTAAAAGTTATTTATATGTGAGATTGTATTTATTAAAAAACAAACACACACACACCTTTATACTTTGAGAAGCAGGTGTTGTATGTAGTGATGGCATTAAAACATACAAAAAAATAATGGTTTCTTTGCGATTAAACATAGTTGGGAAACGCTGGGATAGAGAAGGAATATAAACACCACAAACATTAATGTCTTCGATAAAAATCTCATGAAAAACTTTTTATGTATGTATCCATTCAGGATTTGAGCCCTTGACCGCGATCTTAGCTACGGGACCGCGTATAAATACGATGCATTATTTCAAAAATATTTTTATAACTTATTAACATTTATATGATCTGCTCTTTTTTAATTGTCTTCTTCGGGCAGTGAATACATAATTAAAATAATTTCACAATGTATATAAAAAAAGATAAATAAAGAGTGAAAATGAATCATTCTACTGACAGGTAGATGCCAAGAATGCTACTCCAATATGTGCAAAAGAATTAAATTTAACAGTCGTATAAAAAAAATAGTTTTATTGGCACCAGTATGTTCAGTTCTGTGATGGAGTGCGCGATTTTATTTAATTTAAATTTTATTACTGTAATAAAATAAAATGCTACTGTAAGCAGAATTAGATTCAGTATTGAAAGTATTGGGGCATTTTTTTATGGCCATACAATTAAGTTCGCAAATTTTAGACATCATAATTACAACGTTGGACATGTTTTATTTGAGTAACATATTTTCGTTTTTTTTATTTGTTACGAAATCTGATGGATATAAGAATTTGTTTTATTTGGTGTTTAGTGGTATAAAATATACTTCTGTCGATTTTTATATATCGTTGCCTGAGTTCCAAGTGTAACAGACAAAATACATGGAAGTGTACAAAATCTCAATAAGCCAAACTCAACAATCATTATTCAGAGATAATAAGGACACAAGATGTTGAGCAAGCTTAATCTTATACTGTACATTGTACGAAATTCTAGGATTATCAAAAAATGTTTATATGTTTACAATATTATAAACATAATTTCGCTTTTTTTTCTAATATTAAAAATACGAGTTTTCAGAGGTTGCCCAAAGATTTTTGTAGTTACAGTTTGGGTCTATAGAAATAAAAACCACTGTTATTTTAAAACATACAGTACACTACATTATCATCTGTTATATTTTGGAGATGGTAGATCGGTATTTTAAGAATTTCTTAACACAAAACTGCATTTTTTCGACATGCTACACTTTGGAATTACGGTATCGAATAATACAGTATATCCGAATCGGATTTTATTAGGAAATCATCCCCGCGTTTGATAAATACATATTATATAGTATAACTTACTGTTGTACTCGGTCCAAACAGAGTGCCACTTACTCAACGCTTGCATTCTGACGTGCTGATTTACGGTTGCAATTCATGGCACCTCACTAAAGCACAAAATAACCGTATACTGTGTAGCAAAAACAGATGCTTGCAGCGAACACTAGGGGACGGTGGTTTGACTTTGTCAGGAACTCGAAGGTAAGAGAGAAGACGGACCAGCCCCTTATCCAGTCAAAAAAAAAAAAGCGACGATGAAACTGGCTTGGGCATGTGCTGCGGATACCCTTGAGGAGCCAGAATCCTACCCGTCTCTTCTACTAACCGGATGGATTCCGTCTTCTTGGAAAACCGCTGATGACGATCCATAGGATGTACTCGGCGGAGCTACGGTACCCTGGGATAGCCTGGGAGGAAGCAAGAAGACCATATGATGACCATATGTTCCTAATACGGAGCGGATATGGTTTTTAAAAAACGCAGTACGAAGCGTTTTTTCAATATCCAAAAACTCCTCATTCTTAACAAAAAATTGCAAATTTTTGACTTGTTACACTTTGGAACTGAGGTATCAATGTGATTTTATCGTCTATCGGTTTTTATGCTATAGAGACAGAATAACTTAATATGGGTATATTTAAGTAGGCTTTTATGATGGGTTCAGCAATGGCTTAAAACGATGGTCGTTAAAAAGTAAGAAATAGAGATAATAGAACCCCAAATTAATGCCATAAAGAAAGCCAAGCATCTTAAGAATGTATGCGAATCGTGCACAATTGTGAAATTGACAACGACGTCCGACATCTTAAAGAAATGTTGAATATTGAATATTAAATATGTCTATGATTTAGAATGAAAATTCCAATGTCGTCTTAATATTTTCTGCAGAGTTGTGATAAGTGTCAATAGAAAATTGACTGAAAATTAATAAAGATTGTTTAATAATAATATTTATGTATTTAATTTCATGCATCAAGTGTTGAAATATTTAGGCAGCTTTTCCGGTTTCACTCGAACCAAATTTCTATTCCCTTTGAATATTTATATTAAAAATATACCTGAAATGTTAACTGTCAATTATTCTCGTCTTTAAGGTTGCATAATTTTAAGCTTAATTTTAAGAGTTTCTGCTAGTAGCTATGACATTGAAAATATCTACCTCCATGTGAAAGATAATGAATATAGTATATTTATACTTTCACCTGTTTATCCTTTTAAGGTGTTAAATTTTTGGTGGAAAGACGGTATATTTTAGATATAAAATATAATTTGTTTTGTACTACTTCCACATTTTTATAATGATCGGGATCGGTTTCGCTCATCGCGAGCATTATCAACTGATAAAATTTAAATTTCAACAAGGCTATTTATATGAAATTGAGTTTTAATATGTACATGGTATGTCAAACAATTTTTCAAGAGTTATGACTACTCATACAACTCATACAAATTGTACATGAACGAAATTTAATAGTGTACATTTGAAATGTTTAGGACCTACAACAAATTAACTACTAATCTGATTATACCGTCTTGTTAAGCATGATAAGGGTATCAGAAATTTTTGTATCATACCCATCCATTCGTTAGATATTCATTTGTTCATTAATCACTTTTAAAGTATTAACTGTAAATTCTTGGTGGAAAGGCATTGTATTTTAAAAATAAAACACAATTTGTTTTGTGCTTCTGTATCATGTTTATAATGATCATGACCGGTTTTACTATCGCAGGCATTATCAACTGATACATTATGATTATTATAAACATGTGAAAGTAGTACAAAAAATGTGTTTTATTCTAAAAATAGAGTAATATTTTATTTCATTTATAGAACATAAACACCGATGTTAAAAAATATATTGCCAAAAACGGTGAGTTTATAAAAAATATCCTTAAAAATATACTGAAAGTTAGTATAAACTTTTAGTTTATACATTGTATAACCAACTTAAAAAAGGCTTCAAACATATTCACAAATAAAACTAACTTGAAGAAAGAAATCACAGTGATATGGCACCTATTCATAAAAAGTTCCGGCACCTTTTTATAACAAGAGCTTTACAATTGGCACTGTTAAAGAATAAGCATTGAAAGTTGTTTTCAGACGGAAGTGACAAAAAGTTTGTAGAAGGTTGAATATACTCGGCAACTTTAGAAGGAGAAAATATGGAAAAAAAAATGTGAAATACTTATTTTCGAATAAAATTTACTGTATTTAATGTATTCATTGCGTTGAGCTACTCATCTTAGAAAAGATGTCCTTTAAAAGCGTTCAAATTAAAAAAAAACATTACAAAGCTTTGATTCGTCCAATCTGTTTTACACAAACTTTCTCATTTCATTCATTTTACAAGTAGTAAACTAGTTTTCTTTAAACGCGTACAATTATGAAATAAGCTGTTGAAATATACATTCTTTACGTTATGTATATAAATAAATAAATTTAGATATTTTTTTTGACTATTTCCTCGTTTTACTCTGAGAATATGGCCACCACACACTGCCTCAAGATACTCTGTCTCCTGCCAGGCTATTTGCTTCATCTCAAGTTATGTCAGTGTCCCTTAGCTCGGTAGAGTACATCATATGAATGATTAACAGTGGTCTTTCAGGGCGACGGAATCCATCCGGTTTGAAGAAGAGACATCCAAGACTCCAAGTCTAACTTGGCTATGTGTTGTCTGGTATCAAAGTGGCTAAATCCCTATTGATAGAAAATGAGAAATGGAAAAAAACGTTTTACAATTTAATACAAGTTAGCAAAGTTTTATTTTTGTATTTTTCGACATTTAAAGTAAAGCAACCATTATTTACACGTAAAATGAATTGATATTAAGTATTTTGTGTATTATAAATGATTTAATTTTAGATTTAATCATTTCTGATATTAAAGTGAGGATTTGACCACATTTGAAAAAAAATCGAGAGGATTTAAAATTACCAAAGATGGAGTTATACTCATAAGTCCACCCAAAAAGCGACATTAGATCAGGCTCAGTGAATGCCGCGGATGGAGCCTGAATCTTGCCTGTCTCTTCTACCAACCAGGTGGATTCCGTTTCCTTGAAAGACTGCTGGCGACCGTCCATAGAATGTACTCAACGGAGCTACGTACGTTGGAATGACCTGAGAGAAAGCATGACTAGCGTAGGACAGATAATATTGGAGGATCCGTGCTGTGGCCAAATGTTCCAATTAGGGAGCGGATATGATATAAACAAAATATCAATGTAATGAAATTATTCTATAAATGTTTTTTTAAATATATGTTGCCACGTTTTAATAAAATATTGTCTTTATAATCATATGTTATTAAAATATAAATTGATTGATTATTCAGTGACCGGAAGCCAGAAGAGAAAATAAATAATCACTAAATAAAATATCGAAAAAAATCTGCCGTCACGGTTTGGGTGTCGAATCCGTAATATCTGGCATTATAGGCCAATGCGCTACCAATTACACCTCCGGTTCCTTTTGAAATGTGTGATAGATTCACACGGTATTTTTGTATGTTTTTTTATTATTAAAGTAGTCGTTATATTTATTGTATAACATAATGATATTTATTTTTTTCGAATAGCTAAATTAAACACCATAGATTCTCTACAATAAATTTAGAAAAATATTATATTCACTTTATTATTTTTGAATTAAATTATAGTTTTTTTAGAAGATGTAAGTGAATATTGATAGTAGTAAACAACGTGTCGGCTACTGACGCTTAGCAGTGGAAGCTTTGTTTAGCGATCAGGTGGTTCCAGGTTCATGTCAATAAAAAAAAATGATATTTCAATCGATTTAAGGATTTCTGTTCGTAGGCATGAATGTTTGTGATATATAAAACTTCCTCTCACCCACCCGATCTTAAAAACGGGGCATAGCGAGAGCGATTAGTTAACCACTAGTCCTGTCCTAGCCCTATCCTCGTATCCCTACTCTCTTCGAAAAGCTACTGAGTAACAAACAAACAGTTCTCGTAGAAAACTTCTGTTGAGATAACTCTATTAGGAAGCCATATGCTCCACACTGGGAGTGGACATGGCAAAAAAAACAGAAAAATTATTTTCCTTTGTAACTTGTGTTGATTTAATTAATGGGTAAGAATTATAAAAGAAAACTATTCCTTACATTATGAAAATTCTTAAGGGTGACAAATAACCCCTAAACTACAATATTATCATATCCCATGATCGGTTTATCACAATTCGTCTACATATCTAATACATTATTTTATTATCATCCACCGATAATTTTACGTTCTCCCGAAACACTCTTTCCCAGTCGTAAAAACTCTGCGACAGAAAAATAAAAACCTAATGTTTATCTTCCGTCGGCGGCATTCAATTTCTTCTAAGTTTCATTTATTTTTGCTTACCTAGCGGGGCGTTTCCGGCCTGTGCTGTTTCCGTTTGGTGTTACCCCTCGCACGAGATTGTTTTTTCTCCATTCACATACTACATCCTCCATCCCGGACGGTTTGATTTACCTCAGTTCCCTTTCCGATTTGATACTATTCGCAGAAAATGTCAAACGTGTGTAAAGATATATCATTCGATTGTAAAAACACTTTCATTCGAAATTATCTGATTACATTAACATACAGCATAATTATTCTTGGTACTCTACGGGTATCGATAATGCTCTGTATTTTAATAATAAACTGTCAAGAAAAGATCGAGCATCATTGAAAATATGTCTGGATTAGGGCTTTCAATCTCAATATCCAGGATTCCGGATCCCAGTTAATTATTCAATCGAGATATCGGGATTCACTGTGATTACCAAAAAATAATTCAGATTCCAAATTGAAGATATCTGTTTGACTACATTTGAAACGTGGTGCTGGAGAAAGATGCTCCGTATACCATGGACGGACAAGCGCACAAACGCCTCTATCCTGAAAGAGCTTCAAATACAGGATATACTCTCTGCCGCTTACTCAGCTTTTTTGGTCCGCAAACCTACTGACATTATTGAGAGGCACGTTGTCACAGGAAAAGATCAAATGCAGAAGGGGACACTGAAGTGCCCCAACTCACTGGAGCGACCAAGTGAAGAACGCAACAGGCCTCTCCTTATCGATTGCCCTCAGAACAGCAGAGTGCAGGAGCAAATGGCGAACGATTGTCAAAGAAAATGGAGTTATTGCGGTAGGCGGAGGTCGCAACCCTCACTCACGAGGAATATGACTAAGATGAACCTCGGAATATTAATTATATAGTTTTTTTATAGTTTAAAATAAATATAAATGTATTGTGGTCTCCCTCCTTCTCATATTTCGTAACAGTAGTTTTTAACCAATTAGAAATGGAAGAAAAAGGAAGACCGCTTTTTAAATGAATGGGGGACAATATTTTGAAGTCGAATTAAAGGACAAGCTATTTTTTTGGATACCATCTGGTAAAACATATAAAGTACAATAAAAAAAATATATGAAACTATTTTGATCATAAGAATTACTGTTTTTTTTTGTAAATGACTGCATTATTCCCAATCAGTAAAAAGTGGAGGATATGGCCATCGCGCAGCGCTTTTGCGATTCTCTGTCACCCGCCAATTGCTTTGCTTCCTATCGCGACATACCAGAGTCCGTCAGATCGTCCAAGACACCGTCAAAAACGAGGTAAAGAGGACCGAGGCTGTCTGGAGCCATCCGCAAGACGTGACCCAGCCAACTGCTGGCGTAACAGGGCGTTGCCTGGTACGTTCCCTGATCTCCGAGTTCCTCACGAAGTTAAGCCACCGGTATCTGACGCAGGTTTCTATTCTAGATGCTGAGTATACAGTTTTATTCAGGTACCATGAGTGGAGGCATAAAATAAGTGCAACAAAATAGTATCAAAACTTTAATAAACTTAAGACTGAACTACGATATGTTATTTTGCATTATGAAAATGAAAAATTAAGCTGAATAAGTATGAAGAAATAGGTGTTTTATGTTTTAAGCAGATGGTTTATTTTACAATGATTGAGTATTTGAAATGTGAGCAAGTCGAGATCGTTAACATGTTGCAAAATTGACTTTGATTCTGAACACCCTTGCATAATCGAGATGTGTTCCATCTTTTAATGTTTCGACACCATTTGTTTCATATCGTGGTTACAAAATATTCTTTATTACACAACGTGACATTGTGAATAAAAGATGAGGATATAAAGTCGATAGATTATTTTCAGTTTCAAATTAGCGATTGACCAGTTGCTTTGAGTCACATTTCTTAGAATTGGGTCACGTACTCCGGATTTCTCATTGGAAGGAGAAAACGTTACGAATAGGTTAAGGTGAAAGTAAAATTATTTAGTTAATTGAAAGAACTTATTACAGGCAACCCTAAACTATTTACCTTATACTTGAAGAATAATATTTACATAAAGTGGAAAAAAAAAATATTTTTAAATATAATCTAAAATTCATTCCCCTTCCAAACCGTATTTCAAAATATGGAAAGTATAGATAATATTATTAGTATCCAGTCGACCGCTAATTGCAAGGACATGCATATTGTTACTATAAAAGTTATCGGGCTCTGCATGTCATTAAAAGCTTTAATTTTTTTTAAATCGTCGTTGTTATGGAAGAAGACGCTAATTGAATTAGACTAGTTTTGAGTAATAAGACTTTGGAGTTTTTCAAATGTTTTAAATGATATATCTATATCTGTGTTCTTCCAACTCTACCGTATGGAAGAACAATGGCTCAAAACAGTATTTTTCAGTTAGTGTTTTCTCCCAGAACAACAACGATGTATTATTGTGTGTAAGTATTTTTTGTTAAATTTTGACAAAATGTGGACTAGGTTTTTGCTCTTCATCAATTTTGCTCCATATAAGAGAGGTAATTTTAATAAAATAATAAATATAGTTTCATATCGAAATCAAACACTCGATAAATTTTAATACGCACTGTTGTTCTCTAATTGCGTCAACTTAACAGAAAAAGCTAGATACAAAAATTCGTACTACATTAGGGTTGTTCTAGTGGAAACCATGTAATAGGAAAGTTGCCGTAATTTTCTATATTAAAGAAAGCTTGAAATAGATTAATATATTATGGATTCCATGACATCAATTTTCTATCGAGTGAGCGTGAATGAAATCTCGTGCTACATAAGGATTGTCCTAGAACAAGGGTCGGCAACCTGTGGCTCTTTGGGCAATTAATTCGTGTGGCTCTTTCTTTGCCAAATTCACGATTTACCATTTACAGATTTTTTTGAAAAATTCACCTTTCTTCTATTTTTTCTAATTTTTACGTGCATATTATATTTGTAGGTCGCTTGGGTTAGGTTCACCGTCTATATAGACCTAGAGAAAGGATCCTTGATTCATTTCGAGGAATCGTATAAATATGGCCAAAAAAGCAATACCATAATATTAGCACTGATTATTTTTTTTAGGACGTCGACGTCCGGGTTCAGTTGGTAGCGTCGTTGGCTACGGTTTTGTGATGTCCGAGGTTCAATTCCTAGTTCTGTCGTAGCCCTATCCTTATATCCCTTCTCTCTTTGAAAAAAGAGAGGTTGAGCAACTGAGTAACAAGTAGTTCTCATAGAAAAATTCTGTTAAGGTACCTCCATTAGGAGACCATATGCTCTACATTGGAAGTGGACATGGAAAAAAAATTAAGACACCGACGAGGGAATCTTTTATGCAAAGATTCCAAAATTAGCAAAGAATCCATACCATTTATTTTAAATCCGTTCATTACAAAACATGACACATGTTTTTTGTCTCCACTTGATATTGAAACGAGGATTTTTAAAATAAAATTGGTAGATTTCAAGAGTATAGTGTTAAGGAGCTCTAAACTTGTAGGTCTTGAAAATGAAATTGAAGATTTGGAGAGAGAAAAATGGAATTTAATTTCACAACTCCAGTGGAGTGCTCTAAAAAATCGACAACCTTGTATTGTACCGTTTATTTTTTGATAAAGAAAATATTTGGCCCAAAAAGACACTCCACCATCGGTTAGTTATACCGAGATCTTTCTCTACATATCTAGTTTTTTTTTAATATTTACATCAGTTTTATTCAGTAAATCTTAATCACTTAATAAATTAAAAATACATATTAAAATGCAATTGTAAAAAATGTTTTTTGGTTCCCCAAAGAATTCTAAGCCGTTTTGCTACACACATTTGGCTCTTTTGATCCAAAAGGTTGCCGACCCCTGTCCTACCAGAAACAGTGTTATCCGAGAGGTGCCCTAATTTTGTGTATTATAGGGGCGGAGGTTGATTGTATAAGAATAACAAACTAAAACTTCTGGACATGTGGTGTAATTATTTTGTAAATTTAATATATACTATTGAGAAAATAGAAAATAACTGAATATAAATTGTTTGGTAAAATGACATTTTGGTTTCTGCACTTATCTGATCAAATAACAGGTTCACAATTGATGTCTGTTTTTGTAGATTTCCATCGAAATTTGTAAGGTTTCGTAGTGTACGAAAGGAAAAATTTGTGAGCTTAAATATACAAATAATTATGTAATGGAAGATATAAACAATTGGAATAAATGTGTTACATTGTATTAAACACCAGTGGCGTAGTATCTATTTCCAAAACATATTTTAAATACGATAATTGACAAATAATAATACATTTAACAATATTATAGATCCAATTAATATTGATAGAATAGTTGTCCAATGATTGTGTAACTAGTTATCACAAAATCTAAAGATGCTTATCAAAGAAACGAAGCACGTGTCACATATGGTTGGAAAAAGTAGAATGGGGTACGGTCAAACTGTGCTAAATGGGGTGCGTTCCACGGTGATATTTTCAACATCATTATTAACGGTTATGGACTATATGTTGTAGGTGTTAGATGAGGTATAGTCCACGGTAGTGGACTGCACTAGTCGAAATTTTATAAAATTAGCTGGCTCGAGCGCTAAATCGTCAGGCCCGGCCTGAGTCTCAATATTACACTTGTTGCCCAGTTTGATAGTTTTCTCAGTCCGAAAAAAGCCCAATTTTTTCTATTTAGATATTCATTAATACTTTTTAAACAATATAATATAGTGTTATTGTTTCCATATTTCCAACGATATTCATAACACATGTGACACAAATTATTTCAGTTATGAATAGTATTGCCTTATGAATGACTCTTGACTATAACATAGTCCGAATATTTTTCAGAAAATCAAAATTCCTTATCCGGGCCAGGCCCGAGCCCGATCTGAATTGTTTTTACCCGTCCGAACCCGGCCCACACAGACCTTTAGTCCACAGTTATATTTTCAACATTCAACTTTTAGCATTATTAAATATAATTGGTAGACTATATTGTTTGTGTGTTATATGAAATACGGTCCACGGATATATTTTGAATATTAAAGAATAACTAGCACCAAAATAACGCCAACGTAATGTTAACGCCCTATTCGTGTGAAACCGGTTAATAAATACTAGTTTTTATTATAAAATTTATAATGAAAATGGGAAATATGTGAAAAAGTCGATTAAATGTTTTTAATGGAAAAAGAAATCTATTGATTGAATTGACATATATTTGGTAGAACTCCACTATAAGTTTTATCAACTTGTTGATAATTAAAATCAGCTTGTGAAATACATATTTCAAGTTAGTTGACCCATAAGATTCTAAAACTGTTTTCAAAAAAAAAAAACGTAATGATTTATGCCAGATTATTTTGAATGTAATTTAGTAATTGATTTTTGCTGAAGTAAACGGCACCTTTTATAATGACCACTATTTTTTACTAGCACACTAAATAAAAAAAATGACACGCACAAGACCAGAAATGATCTCAACACATCCACGATTTAAAAAAACGGATGAAAATTGTGATTAATGATTGCTATGTAAACTAAACGACTCCGATGTAATATGCGTAGGTAGGTATAGTAAAGAGGTCGTCAACCTTTCACGATCAACATGCCGAGCTTGCAAATAAATTAAGCAATTAGTTGTAGAAATACATCATTCTATGAATTTTATTTTCTAGGCCTATAGCCGAGTATTTTTGATGTCGTCCTCTTCTGTTGCTGTCTCCAAGGGTTCTAATCCCAGTACGGACGCTTTCATTAATTGATTTTTCAATCGATTTAAAGATTTTTTTGAATAAATAAACCAACTATTTCTCTCCATTCGGATGTTAAATAGTCATTAAAAACGAGGATAAAAAATTGTTAAACAGCAATTTTTGACGTTTCGTGCAAATTTTGTACATTTCTATGAGTTTCGAATTCCTGAATATGCCGAAAAGCAAATCATCCGTCTTAGTTACGAAACGCATGAAAATTTACGAAATCTGAACGATTCAAATTCAAAAAAAATGTCATTAAAAGTTTCAAGAGTTTTATAAAGTAAAGTAACTTGAAAAAAAAGATAAATTCCGAAAGCAGCTCCAGATCCGCATGTTTTTGATCAGTGGTATATCGTATAACATCAACCTTTTATAAGTTATTTTCGCAATGTTTGTGATTTGTGTTGAAATCCATCAATATAATAATTTTTGTAGTTAGAATATTACCGAAAAAATAAAAATTAAAAATAGTACAAGAACTGATGAAATATTTACAAGATGAAAGTGCTCCTATTCGTAAAAATAGAATCACTAAGTCATCAATATTTCTTTTTATACGATTTTAAGAGAGCATTTTTGCAAATATTTAAATATATAAATTTTGAAATTAATGGGTTTACTTCTCACAGTACTAAATAATAGAATTAATGAGGATGCATATTTTTTCTGCCATTAAGTTATAAGAGCAAGCTAACCGTGTTTGGTTATAAATGATTATAAAACGCTTTTCATAAAAAGAATACGATATGCGGTTTTACGATACTGCTAGATCCCGACGTACGCTTGATGTAATTTCAATATCAAATTTGAATTGTTGAAAATTGTACATTTCCATGTATTTAGTCACTGACGACACGGAGTTTACCTTTCGGCATTTTTAAAAATTCAACAATTCAAATTTGATAAAAATACTGTTTTCTGATATCGTTATGAGTCTAAAATGCCTTTAATGAACGCAAACACGTGTCACAATAAGTAAGATAATAAATATATCATTTTCAAATGTATCTTTGAATCCATTCTCACTTTATGAAATACCTAAATATTACACTAACTGAAGATAACAGCATATACTGAAATTCAACAAAATGGTTGTTTATGCCTGATTGAAGAGTTAATTGTTTATTCGGCGTTTCATTTGAAGCAGTTAACATGATATTTGCGTTAAGAAAAATTATAAATAAACCTATTTGTCTGATATATTAAGTCTTTCTCATAGTCATTTCATTTGTTGATATCTATAAGCTAAAGATAAAAAATTAACCAATTAAAACTCAGCAGAGCAAAAAGTTCAAAACAACGATGATTAAAAACTATATTCTAAACTTAATTAACGGTGAAATAATAAGACGTAACAATAAAAATGAGCAAAGCGATACGCTTTGACATAAAATTATTTTCCTTTTTGCATTTGAATATTTGTGAACTAATTGATACTATGTGGTTATTTTATTGATAATTTGTTTTTTCCATCTCCGCTCCCAATGTGGAGCATATGGTATTCTAATGGAGGTATCTTAACAGATTTTTTCTACGAGAACTGCTTGTTACTCGGTTGCTCAACCTCTATTTTTTCTGAAGAGAATAGGGGTAGAAGGATAAAGCTAGGACAGGACTAGTGGCTAGCTAATCACTCTCACTACGCCCCGTAAGGATGGGATGGGTAGGAGGGAGGACTCAGACTACGACCAGAAATTCATAAATCGATTGAAAGGTCAATCTATGAAAACCGTCCGCACCAGGAATTGAAACTGAGACATCCGTAACGGTAGCCAGCGACACTACCAACTACGCCGGGGAGTAATTATTTTATATATCATAGTGAGCAAAACATTACTGATTTTAACCATGTAAAATATGCACGAGATAAATATGTTTGTCGATTCTAAAAAGATCAAAGATCAAGAATTGAAAACATTACGGATATTGCGGAACAGCCAGTTAGTTATGGTGTGGGAAAGAAGCTCCAGTGAGAAAATTATTAGGAAGATGAAGTTATAAAATGTTTTTCAAAGATAAAAGCAACAAGCAAGTTCATCACATGAATGTTGTTATGACACCGCTTGAACTAAACATTTCAATGAAGGTAACAAACTAAAAGTATACCAAAATCTCAAAGACAGTGAATTTCCATAAGATTTCTATTCAATAAACCTGGTTATTTCCATTTCGATAACTTTGTTCATTTCACATGCGAACTTTTAACCTTGGTCATCTGTATTTATTGCATAAAGTAAATTTTCTATTCGAACGTTCCAGAATAAAAAGAAAAGTAGTCAAATGCAGCATGTGAAACTCTCATTTTACTCTTGTTTACCAGAAAAATGATATTTACACTGTGAGATATCTCAAACTGTCCAATTTCGACTACTAACCCCTTTATAATTTAATGAAAGCTTTTACAGGTATCTGTGAGTTGAAAAATGTTAGAATAATTATTGTTCAGATACACCAATTTTTTTTATCATATCCGCTCTCAATTTGGAGTGTTTATATACTGTGTTTATATTAGTTGCTCAACTTCTCTTTTTGTAGAGAGTAGGGATAGAGCGACAGAGCTAGAATATGGCTAGTGGTTAGCTAGATAGGTGGGAGCGAAATATAAATTATCCATGCCTTCGAAAAATCCGTGTATCAATAAAATAACATAATTATAAAACTGTCCATACTTACACTCGAACCTCAGAGATCTGTATCTGAAGCCAATGAATTTGACCACTGCACCACGGACCCACCAAATACTAAACGTAACTATCATATATTAAATTGAATATTTTCTTGTTAAAAATATTCGAATTGCGAAGTTTCGAAATTTTGAAGATTGTATGGATAGAAGGGTAAGGCTAGAACAAGACTAGTGGTTAGCTAATCGCTCTCGCTAAACCCCAATGTTAGGATCAAATGGGTGGCAAGGAATTTTCAGACATCACAAACATCCATATCTAGGAACAGAAATCCACAAGTCGATTGAAAAATCAATTTATGAAACTTTCCGTACCGGGATTTGAACCCCTAACGGACGCCAACGACGTTGAACACAACATCATGCACCCGACAATTTTTTTACCCAAATAAAAATTCAATTTGAAAATTGATTATAATACCTATTATATACTTTTTCTAAAGATTATGCACCTAAATTGGTCATTTGAATTTTTAATATGAGGCATTCATTATTGAATCCATGCAGTATATTTCAAAAGTGTGTGTTTTTTAAGGGTAGTAATAAAAGTCAGAGCTAAAAGAACCAAAGAAAAAAGAAGACATATTATTATAAAGCAGTATAAGAAAAAAATCTTAAAGTTTTTAATAATAAATAGTAAATTTACTACAGTAATTATTTACCGTTTGATGATAATGAATAATCTTTATTGATTATTACTCCATTTAAGGAAAGCCCTATTAATGTTTGTAGATAAATAATTTTATATTTCCATATTAATAATAAATATAAAATTTATTTAAATGACTTCTAAATAAATTTTTTGACATATTTGAAAAACAAACCTGCAAGACGCTACAAATTTAATATTAAATATAACATTTTTACATGAAGGGATTGTAAAAATAAAGTACATATTTTTCAAAAAGTTTTATTTATACATAAAAAGTTTTTGTCTGCGGCGCAATAAAAGAGAGAGTAGGTAATTGTCAATAAAAAATCAACATTTATGGAAAAAAATTATTAATATCAAACATACAATTTTACCAGGAGTGTAAAAATATAGTATGTTTTTCAAGAAATTATATTTATTCTTCTGCCAGCGGCGCAATGTTTTCCGTTGTTGTGGTTAAAAAAAGTTGAAAAAAAGTGCAGGAGGGTCGGCAAATTCAAGGTGCGCCCCGGGCGGCACAAACCCTAGCTACGCCACTGTGTCGAGCCCAAGAATTTTTAATGGTTAAGGTTGAAAATGCTTTCTGACTTACCGAAAGCGGTCACGCTTTTCGAATAAATATGTAATAAACATTATTTACGGGTCATTTCATTTGAAAATATGTATATCTATCAATTACGTTTATTATGTACACAACCTTCTGTTATTATATTACATAAAGCTGGTATAACCGTACTCGTCATAGATGACGGTATTGAAATTGAAATACCGAATGTCTAATGTAGCTAGTACGTCGGAACTGTGCGTGCATTGTATAACATTTTATTTTATATATATATATTTATACACCGCGATCGCTTAGGTCATGCGAAAATTTCACGAATACATGTTATATATTATAATAATAAAACTTCTACAGACCGGTCTGGGCTATTATATATAAGACAATTATGATTTGTGTAATGGGACTAAATCCAGTAACTAAACCAAAGTGTGTAAGTTGTCTCGTGTCTATTATAGTTATATCACGCTCGAGATTGGTAATTACGAGACAAGTTCAATGGCTACATTGGAAACTATGATTAATTCTTAATTGCGCGACGAAAAGATAATTACCGGGTAACTTAAGTGATCTGATGGTAGTTAATCTGTACAAGATTAATAAAAAATTCTCGCGTTGTTTTCTATGACTCATTGATTTTACAATGAATAAAATAGTACCATTATTGGTTTTAATACCAGATATCTGTTACAGGAAGTTAATCGTTTACTAAAATGCTTTAAAAACTAAATATTTTCAATTGCGACCAAACATTTATTGTTTATTTAAACAAAAGCGAATATTAAGCCAAGGGTATTATTACAAAAATGCAGACATACCAAGTAAGGTTTTCTATACCCTGGACAGACAGGAGAGGTATTTCAACAAGACTTAAAGAACAATAATTAGAAAGGTCATTTTGAAATAAAAAATTGATTTTACATTCACGAACTACCTCTTTAAATAATTACAAACTTCCAATTCAAGCTCGGAACGTGTGCAATTTTGTGATAGAGATCGTAAGCTTAATGTTCTCGAACAACTGAACATTAGTAGATATAATTAAAGTAATAACCTTCTTACTAACACAAACAAACATTCATTGATTAATTCATCACCCTTACTTAAAGTATAACAAAAAACTCAAGTAAGTACAAATTATAATCAAAAAATTTCAATGCATTTTCTTTAACGATTCATTAATGTACGTTTCTTTTCTCATAACAACTCGCAAAAACAAATAGTACCTTAAATATTTAGGTTTACATATAAGTTATGATGTTGGAATAAGTGAGATGATATAATATTGACTATCTTTTCTAAAACAGTATATAGAGCTAAGGTAAATAATGTTTAAATATAGTTTTGATAGCGATGTAGAACTGAATACTTTGTTATTTTTACCCTATTATAAATATTATTGTTATAAAATTGTTGTGTAATTAATTTTGTATTTGGAAAGCATCTTTGTATTTATCATAATTATTTCTTCTTGATCCCTTATTATTTCACGGCTTAAAACGGGTAGAAAAGGGAGAAAAATTTTTCAGCGACCAGGTGTGAAGAGGAAAAGGATTCACCGCTTGCATTAATAATTACTTGTGAATAAGGCGAAGCTCAATGAGAAAAAAATTACAACTCGTTTTTCTTAAAATGTTGTATTCAATAACAGGACATTTTCCGCCAGATAGTGTGCATCTTCAACTGACAGTTATGTCGCAAAAACCTATTCTAAAAAGTCTAACTCTTCTAAAACCATGCGCAAAAGTAAGGGAAAACGTGATCATTTATTTGTAGAACGTAATAATATTGATTAACTGAATTAAACGGAATAACATATCAAAGATATGTCAAGAGCTTCGGTTAGGTTTATCCGTTTGAAGTCAAAAGCTAATTTACCCAGACTAGCGCAAAATCTACACCAATATCTAAGGAAATAGACACTTCACGTGATTTAGTAGTAGCAAGTACTTGAATTATCAATTTAAATTATATTATAATATGATTTATTTGCCGTTGATTTACAATTTGTAATACATTCAGTAACACTAGATTATCTAATTCAGTTAAAAATAATTACTACACTTATCTTTGCATTTATATTAATTTACGATGTAATTTAAATTTCTAACGCAATATCAAACTAAAAATTAAAGAATCACTTTTCACAAGATTTTTCTCAATATCATCTAAAACAATAATGATGTAATTTTCCGTAATTTTCACACTAAATAATTTGTATATTATTACATGCAAATACAAGAATACATATTAATAAAAAATAATGTACTTAAATAAAAGTTTCTTAATATATGAACAAACAAATATATTATATGGCTTAATATTTTGTCAAATTGTATCTTATATATAAATGATATATATAAACTGTTTGTCAGTTCGAGTACATTCGTGTGCTCGAATTCCTGAAGATACCGAAAGGCAAAATCCGGGTTAAAAATGTTAGTGACGAAAACATGGAAATGTACAAATTTTCAAGAATTCATATTTGATATTGGAATTCCATCGAGCACCCTCAGTTGATATCTTAAATTATTAAAAAAATAGTATTGTTTAGATGATTCGGAATCTACTAATAAACTTTCTTCTATGCATAAAATAATACAATTATGTTATTTATAAGAAAAAAAGAATCACACTATTAGTAAATATAATCACCTAAACAATAACCAGTATTTTGTGATTATTTTTTTTGGAAAAAGCTAACTGTCAATTCTTGGTGTAGTATTTATAAAAATAAAACGCATTTTTTGTACTAATTTCACAATTTTATGTGATGAACAGAGTCAGTTTCGCACATCGCGAGCATTTTCAATAAAAAAATGTCGAAATCACCCACAAATATGGAGTAATAATGATGGTTTATGTTCACGTAAAGAAATATGCATCACTTACAGTATTACGAAAAAAAGCCGTCACTCTAATGCATATTATAAAAGCATGTCGATTAACAAGTAAATCCTAAGCTCAAATCTTTCATAATTAAATTGGATCAAGCGATTAACCTAATCCGCAATATTGATACTTAAAACTGAGTCACAACAATTAACTGTAATTACATCAATCGATCACTGAGTCTATCGGCAAGTGGCGATAATAACTGTATTTATGTAAACTTTTCGAACGAAACTTCGATACTTTTCGGCGGGTTTAGAGTGCAAGGCAGACGAGCTCTCGATGGACGCGTGTTGATAGCTTGACATAGCGTTTGAGACTGTTTCATGAATGTTTCTTAGTTTCTTAGGTACGGGTCCACAGTAGATTCTCCTCCGATATTATTTCCTTACTCTATATAATTTCAGTGATTATTCACTGGCTGGTTGCGAGCGATGCAGTGCAATATATTTAATTCTAAAAAATAGAAGATTTTTCCCTTACACTCCTTATTTATTTCAGATATTTGCCTTTCAGTATTTTCAGTTAATATTTCAATCAATTTATTATGTTAGATTCATTTCTGTTTCCTAGTATACGTTCTCCAAATTATCATCCGAAAATTCGTTGTACTCCATTGTCACAATTACTTAACTGTTTTTTGTTTCTTAAAAAGCAAACCGTTTTAATAAATAATTGGTGACAATTATGGAAATATAAAAATAAAGATTTCTAATAATAAAAACTTGTATTGCGTTTAGTTCCACAAAAAGTGTTAAATATTATTTATATATCTATTGTATAAACGCAAGTAAACCATCAGTTGAAATATAGCCATAAAATGGTGTGGGTATAATTATAAAGCTGCCGTAAAGTTCTTTAAAATGAATAGTAATAAAGTTTACATAATCGACACTCCCTACGTATAATCACGTAAGTGTAAAATATGTGATTATATGTCTTTTTCATTTTCGTTATCTACACATATGGGTAGGCATCAAACAACAGGGACAAAATCAGATTAAAAATAGCGGCACTGCACCAATTTTGAAAAAAATGCATGTAGTCCTTTCTTTGTAATATCGTTATAAATCTTTGAAATGCTTTTCTGAGAATTATCATTTTCGCAGATATGGGATTATACTTAGTGAGTGACGATAGATACAGTTTTTAATGACAACTTTTTCCTATTTTAGACCTCTTTCAAAGAAAATATGTGTGCGAAACAAAAAAAATATTTATAGCTATTTCGTCAAGCTATAATACAAAATTCCTGTAGAACTGAATACTTTGTTATTTTAACCCTATTATAATGGAGTTCTACTAATTGCCAATTCAATCAATACATTAAAAAACAACGTTTTACGCTTGCCGACAGTAAGTTTTTTCCAGTAATTGGTGTTCATACAAGATTTTATAAATGATAAAAAATATTGTTTATTATGTTTTGAGTTTACGACTGTGTTATTATAGGTGTAAGGGATTCTTTTGAAATAATTTGGAAACAATGTGTTTGGTGTATTCATTGTGAAATCGATTGAGGACAATCAGTTAATATAAAAAAATAATTTCCATAGATTGTTTTTTCAACGTATCATAAGGTTGGGTAAACATAAGAAGCATTTACCTATACACATTTAAGACATCGACTGAGGGTGCTTGATGGAATTTCAATATTAAATTTGGATTATTGAGATTTTGTACACTTCCATGTATTTTGTCACTAACGACCCGGGTTTCGCCTTTCGGCATCTTCAGGCATTCGA
The DNA here is from genome assembly GCA_022494535.1 of Himalopsyche phryganea. NCBI lineage: Eukaryota > Metazoa > Arthropoda > Insecta > Trichoptera > Rhyacophilidae > Himalopsyche > Himalopsyche phryganea. The sequence goes on along the minus strand of JAGVSL010000119.1, from coordinate 1,058,075 downwards.
GCACACGAATGGACTCGAACTGAGAGACAGTAAACAGTGTCTAACGCTTATATAGTGTTAGACCGGCGTTCTATTGCAAAAACTCTCTAGGCAAATTACTTATTAACAATAAAGATAGAGTAAACTTTAAGAACAAATCTGGTATTTATAAATTACAATGCAATGATTGCCAACATTTCTATGTGGGTAAAACCACACGTACATTAGATATAAGGGTATCCGAACATTTAGCTGCCTTTAGATTAAAAAAAGAAACTTCGACATTCGCAAATCACTTGCTAATGGAGAACCATACGTTTAATGCGGATGATGGGGTTAAACTGTTGCATAAAAACATGGGGGATCATAAGTTGTTTTATCAGGAAATTTTAGAAATTAATAGAGCGCAGTTAAACTCCTTACCAATCTTGAATGAGCAGCTGAACCTTCCTAATTCTCCGTCATTATATCCGATACGTTGAAACACCTAACAGATGTCACTAAATGTGGAATGATTGTATATATTTACCCATTCGTCGAATTACATCCCGTCAAAACCCACAATACTATTATAATTGTAAAATCACTGGTATTTCTAAAAGAAGTTGAAAAGCGGCAACGCCTTCGGCAATTCGCCACTCTGTTAATATGGTGTTTACAAAATAAGGATTAGGTCGATTTCCGAAATTTTAAGTCAGGTATCGGTGTGGCTCTCAGACGTATAATGTATTGCCTCGTAAATGATATTTGTCGCATTTGTATCTTCTATATAAGCGTTAGACACTGTTTACTGTCTCTCAGTTCGAGTCCATTCGTGTGCTCGAATGCCTGAAGATGCCGAAAGGCGAAACCCGGGTCGTTAGTGACAAAATACATGGAAGTGTACAAAATCTCAATAATCCAAATCTATACACATTTATATCATTTGGTGATCTATTTCAAAAACAGTGATGTCAAAAATATAATTGTGCGTGTTTTGTTGAATCCGAATATATCAATACCTTAAGCTGTTTTGTTTTCAAATGTTTAAACTTACACAATTGGATATGAATTGTTGAGATTTGATATATTTTCATGTATTTTGTCACTAACGACCCGGGTTTCGCCTTTCGGCATCTTTAGGCATTCGATTTCACTCGTGTACGCGAATGCCTGAAGATGCCGAAGATGCAAATTGTTGAAATTTTGTACATTTCCATATATTTCGTCACTAACGACTCGGGTCTTACTTCATGTATACGAGTACACGAATAAAGTGATTTCTAACTGGTCTCAGTTCGCGTTCTTCCTTATACCCGAATGCATGAATATGCTAAAAGCGAATCCCGGATCGTTAGCGACGAAATACATGAAAATGTACAAAATTTCAAGAATTCAAATTTGATATTGAAATTCCATCAACAACAGTCAGTCGATATCTTAAATTATACAACTGTTATACCAGTTTTAGACTTATTTATAGAAATTATTGATGTCAACGACGTATTTTAATCATAAGAAACACTAGTTTTGACATTATAGACAAATACAAAAATGTCACGTTTGAAAATTATTGATGATATGACTGCATGAATTATTAATGAAAATGTTCTGTACCGCTGTTACACATGCACTAGGCTTAGTTTAGGTAAGTAAATCTCTCGCTTAGGTATGTTATCTCTAGGTGACCGGATTTTCATTGATCTAGTGCACACGTAATAATATTTAAACGTTTGTTGTAAGTCCAGACAAGCCGGCAATAAATTATTATTGCATACAATGTGGTCATGTGTTATGGACACCTGTACGGCAATAATAAACTTAATAATTATTATGATTATCTTTATCGAAAACTTTACAAAATTCAAACAGTATTTAAATATGGCGTTACAAGTTAGTTTTTATTTAACACTAGTGAGTACCTGGCATGCGTTGCAATGCCACTTAAAGAAAGAAAGGGTTTGTGTTTTAATTCTGTTTATTGAAGTCCTTTTGGATTAAAGGTCTGCACAGGCCGAAATTTCATAAAATTAACAGGGCCGGACCGGCCCGAGCCCGAGTCTCTATATAACACTTGTTACCCGAACCCAACCCGAAACCCAGATTTATTTCTCTCATCACGAAAAAAGTCCGATTTTTTTCAATATAGTAATTCATTTATAATTTTCAAACAATACATGTTATTGTTTCCATATTTCCAACAATATTCATAGCACATGTGAAATAGATAAATAGGTATTTTGGATACACAATATTAAAAATCAGAAGGTTTTTCAGAGATGTCGCTGTCTGTACGTATTTGATTCTTTTATATATATATATATATATATAGACAGATAGAGTGTTACGGATAGGAAATAATATTGCAGTCAGAAAGCTTAACAAACGTGTTTACCAAATTACAATATTTTTTATAATACATAAACAATATAGGTTTAATTTTCCAGTATTTGTTTTACTTAACATTTTTGATTGCTTTGTTCTACATATTAAGATATCGATTGACTCTGATAGATTGAATTTCAATATAAAAAAACATAGTGGCAGAAGATCCGCTGATTTGAGTTATGAATGCAGTACAATAGATTTTACGACACTCTATCGTCTGAAAAAACAAGTTTCCACATATTCCATCTATTTTATATGTAGTTTGATGAAATCAATACAAATTAAATCAATTTCGTTCACAGTTGTTATTACTGGCAAAAACCCATTATTAAAATTACTATGAAAAAGAATTACTATTACTGAAATCAAATTCGTAAATGATTAACGAATCTCATAAAGTCGTTACTACAGTAAATAGCGGTTAAGGAATGTAAATAGAGAGGTTAACATTTCATGATTTTCTTAAGAATCGACTATCTCAAAACAAAGTTTTTTGACTTAACGTCTTCTGCCACTATAAAGACGAAATTTGAATCTTTCAAATTTTGTATATGTCCATGTATTTCGTCACTTGCGTCGTACTGACGAACTGAGGCACTTTAGGCGTCAGTTCGAGTTCACCTTACTCAAATGCATGATGATACCGAAAAGAGAAAACCGTGTTGTTAGTGACGCAATACATGGATATGTACAATATTCGCCCCAACAAATAGGCTTAGCAATACCCTTGGTGGTATAGTAATAAGTCTGTGTTCTTTGAACTGATTATATACCTGGGCTTACAAATTTGAAGTACTTACGAGGAATGGTTGTTAAAATTTGGGAAACTAAAATACTAAATTAAAAAATACATTTTTAAATCATGCTGGGATTTCATTCCAGTAACTTCTGAGTGCTGGGTGTTTTGTGTGTCTTAATATAACTGTTCATATAAATATTTCAGGTTAAATTTAGTGTCTTTGCTAAGTAAGTTAAGTTGCGGCGTTTAAAAGCAAACCAATATGTACATTTTCAACATAAGCAGTAAACGACGTTTTTATATTTTTCACGCTTTTTTTAGTTTTAGCGATAGTTTAGTTTTACAAGAACTTTGTATTATCAATTAAGAAAATTAAGTAAACATACTATTAGCTGATAATATGCAATTGTGCAATAAGTGAAATAAAATTGGACATATCGTCACTTGATTGTATATTTTAAGCTTATCGAATTCTGTACATCACTAAAAGCTTAAAATGTTTTTTCTTATGCTTTTGTATGGTTTTGCTAGTTATTTTTCATGAAATATTGTGTGAAACGATTTATAGTATAGGTTAGAATTTTTCTTTCGATTTTGAAAAAAATGTGGACTTAAATGTTTTTGTTTTTCGTCGTCTCAGTTATTTGAAACGGTAGCGAAAAACTCTGAAATACAAAAATTGCGGAACCATGACTGGATCATATACGGCTGCGATTTTTATAAACCGTTACGTGTATTGGTCAATATAGAAAAAAGTAAATTTTCCCATTAAATGAAATTAGTGACATTATCATTTATGGCTTATGACCATGAAAATTGCTTTATTTTCGACACTTACATCACTTACTAAAAAATGACAAAATCCATTATAATCTATCAGATAGCACACGCAGCGTGTACATGACACCATTTCGTTGAATATGTCCTTGTATAGATGTTAGATTTTATCTGCAATTATAGCGCATTTTCTTTTTATTTTATGAATATATCCATGTTTAGTCTTCATCGATTTATTTTTTTCAACTAATGGAGTTCAAAAAGAATTTTTATAAATTACAAAATGCGAGAACGGACATCAAAAGAAACAAAGTACATTTAAGTTCTCGTTCCCGACTAAATTTGATAAATCGGCGAGGCACGATTATATCACAAAAAAAAATTGGCCAAGAAATTTCCTTTTAGAATAATAATTACGGATAGATAATTTTGAATCACGGTGTAATAAATTAATATGAAAAAACATAATGGCAACATGCACGATTTTACTTTTCGTGGCTCCGGAACTATTAAATTATAATTACTAACATATTATATTTTGTTTTTTGCAAGACACAATACATACTGTTTCACAACATAACTATATGGCCTAATAGGTTAAATGGTATGGACAAAATAGTACGTACAAAATGGTATGCATTAGAGAGGTGGACATATTAGCGATGAGCTTTGTAAATGGTTTTTTCCCTTTTTTGAATTTCTTTCAATGTTTCAAGAATATATTTGATCGCAGTTTTCGTTTTATGCACTGTATATAGCGGTGTCTCTCACAATTTTTTGCGTCACGGCACACTGGAGAAGGAGGATTTATTCTGTGGCAAACCAGATAAAAAGGACTTAAAAAATATAATGTACTTCAATAATACATATGTATAAAGTAAATCTTAGTGTAGGTAACAATAGACAATATTATTTTATACACACATATAGACATGTATACAGATGTGGTAAATTTTGATTTTAATAAATCAGTGAGAATGATGCAAATGATTTTAAAAACAATTACTTATATCAAAATGCTTCTCTAAATTTGATAAAAACAACATTTCATCTATCATCTTTACCCGCTCTAGTTTTTTTGATTTTTTTTCCAAAAACCTTTCTGAAAAACCAAGGCGAAACCAAACTAAGCTGTGAGTTTTTGACTTGTTTTGTCCACAGTTATAATTTGTCTTTGTTTATCGCGGCACACCTGTAAGCTCTTACGGCATATTAGTGTGCCATGGCACACAGTTTGGCAGATACTGGTGTAAAGCTACATTATGCTGGTTAAATACACGGCTTATTGGTGTTAGATGCTTTTCCTTTATTTGTAACTATATCCGCTCTCAATGTGGAGTATATTGACTCCTAATAGAGCTGATCACAAGAAAATTTGTTTTACCCCTTGTTACTACTACTTGGGTAACGTTAATTAGTCGCTCAACCTATTATTTTTTCGTAGAGAGAAAGGATTGAAGGGTAGGTCTAAGACAAGACTAAGTCATTAAAATAACACAAAAATTCAATTGTAAAATATGTCAAATTTGGATTATTGAGATTGAAATTCCATCAAGCACCCTCAGTCGATGTCTTAAATTATGTAAAATATGTTTTTATATTTCACAATTACTTTCATAAATCATATAATATATTAAATATCGTTTCACTTGGTTGGCTATTTCTGATCACGACTTAATACGACCACGCTTATCGACTACTGCGGACACACTGCAAGCACCCGCCGCCGGGGCTATCCCGAGCCCGCCCCCGCCCTTTGACTCTGACCAAGAGCTAAATATTAGTTAATCGCTGCTGCTACAAGCCGTGTTAGGGTTGGATTTATTGTAGGGAATTCAGATATCAATACCTCCAAACAGTGATACATAAGTCGATTCAAATATTAATTTATTAAACTTTTCGTAGAAGGATTCGAACCCGTGAACTCCACAATCGCGGCCAACATCGTTGACCGTTCTTTTACATACCCAGCATACAACATTACATACTAGCGCCGAAGAGTATAATAATTATTATCTGAATTATTTTTATCAAAATAAAACATAGATTTAAGTACTCCGTAATAATATATTACGAAAACGACCAATTTCGGTCAGCTTGGGAGCAATTTATCTTCAGCACAACAGTGAAACAGTTCCAAATAATCTTAACATTTGTAGTATAGGTACCTATCATTAAGTGTTATTGGTAAACATATAATGTCTTTCTACAAATAATTGACAGTAATAAAAATCCATTTGACAAAACCATTGCTGCTCAAAGAGACGACTTGAAGTCTTATTCTCAGATTTATTCCGAAAATTAACGGTGCTCGGTTAGTAAGACTTAACACTTGATTTTGATCGATTAATTAAGTGTATAAAATAAATTATATGTGTTTTGCAAAAAAAAGTTGCGATTCATCTACTTCGAATGATAAAAAGCTATTTGACTACGGACCTTCTTGCTGTATCACTATATCTTATATCTTTAGTACCAACCTTAAATACAAAAATCATTACGTTCGGCGTAAAGGTACTACGCCTAACTGGCCGGACACTGATAGTGTACATAGATTAATAGATCTGATAATAGAACCGCATTGTGTATAACGCTCTTACTTATATTATACTGAAAAATAAGATTGTAATAATACGATTCTGTAGTTGTTTTTGCTGTCGTATTAATGTGTTTTTTTTTACTTAAACTTGCTGATATTATTTTGAAAAATGTTCTTTAATTGTTGCGGACACGCCAAACAACATTTCGACCAATTATCATTAAACAAAAATAGAAAAACAATCACACGGATCTTTGAATTTATTCAATTAAGCCTGGTAATGTAGTAATTATACGCATGCTATGTATCAGTTAAAAAAATAAAATGGCGAAGTCAGTAAAATAAGTGTGGAAGGCCTGAATTCGGAAATACGATAGCCTAGGACTCTAGGTAGTGTCCAAGAATTCCAGCGAAAAGTTGAGTAACTGAGAATCAAGCTGAAGAAAAACTTCTGTTGAGATTCCATATCTCCATTTTTTTTCCTATCCATGTCTGCTCCCAACGTGGAGCATATGACCTCCTAATGGAGTTATATCAACAGAATTTTTCTATGAGAATTGCTTGCTACACAGTTGCTCAACCTCTATGTTTTTTGAAGAGAGTAGGGATAAAAGGATAGAGTAAGGAGATGACTAGTGGTTAGCTAATCGCTCTCGCTACGCCCCGTGAGGATCGCATGGGTGGGAGGGAATTTTTTAGACATCACCAACACTACAGACTACAAACAGAAATCCATAAATCGATTGAAAGATCAATTTATGAAAACCACCCGCACCGGGATTTGGACCCGAGACATCCGTAACCGTAGCCAACGACGCTACCAACTGCGTCACGGACGCCGACAAACCTCCATTAGGAAGCCATATGTTCCACATTGGAAGTGGACATGGCTTAAAAAAACTTGAGTTGATCGTTCAATGTAATTTTTTGTGCGGGGAATTGATTGCTTTTTTGGTTTTGTGTAATTTAAATGATCAATAAAAAGAGCTTAACCGAAAACGTTTTCGGAACCACTCTCCATGTTGCAGGCGTTGATTGTATTACAAATACTAAATTTTAGCCCAATGATCAAAGCTTATTTTTTCCCAGATGGGATTTTAAAATATTATCCACCAATAATCAGTAGCGAACTCTGCCATTGACTCAGATATTACGTCGTTCGATGAAAAATGCTTTGGTGTTCTCATTTCGATTCAATCCAATAACTCAAAAAGCGCCATCTGGCAGAAGTTGTATTCAAAATTAACTTACGGCGAGTTCCGTACGATCAGATGAATTTTACGGAATACGTATGGTAATAATATAAAAAAATAAATATATAAATAACAATATAACGTAATTGCCAATGATTTCAACCTGAACCTCTATCACGGAGTGAAAATGTTAACCAACAATCATACACGAGGCAAGCTGCTGGAGTCACTTTGTTTGAGACATCAATACTTTATTACTATTCATAAACGTCATGGTGAAATAGCCGAGTACGTGAATATTCTATGAGCTGTCAAGCAACGCAACGATTTTGTTTTCTACCTTATCTTTTCTACTGAGGCTATTATGTGAAGTCCGGGAAGCGGTCTCTTAGTATCCTGGCTAAAATTATTGCAAGGGTGGGTACTGATTAAGCCTTTATATCTTTTTCCCGTATGTAAGCTAGTTAAGTGATGCTATGTAAAAGATTGTGTCAGCTGAAGACTTTGTGTGGGGAAAACACTTAAGAAGAACCCATTACGAGAATGATTGTCTTTGAATCATTAACATAAGTTCAATCCTTACCAAGAAATGCTCATAAGATTGACGTAATCCTGAAGAGTTTAATATTTTTATATTAGGTATTCCCAGTTCCTAACTGAATATACAGGCCTGGCTCGTTGACTTTAAGATTTATCTCCGATGAAATGAAGGCCGGCATGGCTGACGGCATCTTTCTCGTCCATTTCGACTAAAAAAGAATTTCCTGTAAGAGAAGGGGAGGTGGAGCATTAGGATTATGACACAAACTTCACGAGGTTCTTGGAGACTTTGTGATTTGCATCTTTTATTTTTGCAGCTTTGAGAGTTGGCGCGAGATCAGGCTCCTGCCTTAATCTCTCGTATCTTAGACGTAGCGTCTCTCGTACGTCAGGGCCTTTGTAACATACACGGAGGTAACATGTAATTAATAAAATCTAATTAATTGTTTTTATAATTATTTACTGTACAGCAGTGTTGCACCACCTATTTGAATGAACGGCCAGGCTATCCATTTTATAACTCTTCACGGGCCACAGACGGCAGAAGTTTTGGAAAATAATGGTATATTATACCAGACGAGATATGCATTTTATTTTTTTTAGTTTAATAGTTACATAGTTTTACTACTTATTACTTGTTATTTTGGGTCGCGGTTTGTGCATCACTGCTGTTCAAGATGCATAGGGTGCCAGTGGCGTGCGTAAACAGTGACTTATTTTTTTTCTGTAAATTTATTCATCTCAATAGATTAATATCACCAGTTTTTTCTAAATTTTACAAAGCTTCAATTGATTTCCATGGAGTGGACGAAACCGGTGATGACCTCATTATATTATGTGGAAAAAATACTTGTAAATGAAAATCAATACAATTTTGTGAAATGATCAGGACCGGTTTCATTTATTACGAACTTTTTCAACTGAAGCTTTTCTACCAAGAATTCAAATTAAAAACTATATTATGTGTTGCCTCGGCTTACTACACATATCTGTATATGCTTTACTATTGAGATAAAGTGATAATCGACATCAATATTTTTGTTGTTGGAGCTATCTGCGTGATAGACCGTTTTCATTACCTCGTATATATAAATATGGAATTAATTTGTTAAGGTTCTAAAATATCTTCACACCTAACTAAGTATGCTATTAATTCTTCATGATTCGATAGATATTCAAATGTTCAAAAAAAAACTACGATTCGCTACAAAAACTTTAATTTTAAGTTTCATTGTGTTTATATTTTAGTGGCATATGGAATACATATATAAAAATAAACCGCATGAAATAATACACGAATGAGTTTTTTTGTTTAACTTGAATCTAGTTAACATACCCAGTGTATGTGGTCAAGACAATTGGGACTGTACGCAGAAAATGCGTGAGGCCCTTCATTCCGCTCCATATAAGGTCGTCGGATGATGACTGCCAGGAACAAAGCTCAGCAATTCCGGCGTGTAATTTTAAAATGTTGGTTACCACTGCAAAATATGTTTTCATAACAGTGTGACACGGAAACAAACAGTATTTAAGAATTTGCAAATAAATATAATTGATTGAATTGGCATTTACTTGGTAGAAGTCTAAACATTTTTTTATCTAGTTAAATAAAATATCATTTGAATTAATTTGTTCAATTTTACAGTAAACGTACAATCGATTATTTTCTTAATATTTAAGAAACGAACATTTTTTTTCATGAATTAGTAAATAGATAACCTTGAGGAAAAAAGACACCACAAGTAATTAAAAAATAGATTTCAAATATTTATTTAAGTAAATCAAAATCAGACATTAATTGTACCATGAATTATTTTAAATAAAAGACTATTGAACGATTAATTATAATACTAGCTGCCCGTTAATGCTATCTATTGAATCACGGGACATCAATATCATATATTTATTACCCGTAGCCGTATCCTAGCGCTCACCATTTAGTTACATAAGCTGATATTTGCGACGTCATCATAGCAACACAATTTTTTTTAAAGTTGTGCTGTTGTCGGTTGTTTTAACAACCAGAAATAAACAATTACATAAATATCTAAAATAATTCAATTGTCAATTTCTTATGCATTATTAAAATTATAATATAGTTACTCGACTCAAATGATACATTCAAAAATAAAAACACTTAAATCTCAAATCCCCACAAAGAAAATAACAGAAAACATGCGCGACGTTACGTATGTCAAGAAATACCCCTTACGATTTTAATATAATATATAACAATAGTAACATTTTTGAGCCGGTACACACTGTATAATTAACGGAGCGTCTGAGCTAAAGAAAAAACCAAATGCTTAAAAATAATTTTACACTCGAAGGAAGCAAAAAAGATCTCGAGGTGTTTATTGGTTTAATTCATACGAAACACATGCGAAAGAATTTGCAGAATTATTTTTGTCAAACTGAAGGAATTTTAGAGCCCATTTAAAACGCTTAAAATGATTTATAATACATAATAAGCCACGCTTCGCACAAAAAGGGTTGGGTTTTTTTGTTTTAAAAGATTCTGCGACTTGGGCATAATTTATATGATGCGGTGTGCCTAATGTAAGAAATTTATATTTAGTTTTACGATTACGTTATATGTATTATTAAACGTCGTAAAATAACTTGATTAATCAGACGTAATTGGAATGGAAAATGGTTATTAATGAGCATAAATAGCTCTCATAAATAATCATTTCATATAGAGGGCGCCGTGTATAACATTATTTTTCAATAGCTGTTTAAGAAATGATCACACCTTTATATGCATTCTGATGACGTAAATAATTGAACATTATTTTGTGACAAAACAGTTTCTTTCGCATCAATGTTAAATTTTGAGCACGCTACAAATGGATTCACTTAATGTCTCATAATACAAATTTGTGTAATTCATCATTGATTATAATATATAAAATTATATACTAGCAACTCGTATCGCATTGGTCTCAAAGTCAATTCGAGTAAAAGCAATTTGCTCTGCACAGTTTCTGTCCGAACCCAGATACCCTCTGATGAGCGCGAGGCAAGACATCGAGAGAGTCGACGGCTTAAGTTTAGGAATTACATTGACATCTGGATTGATTCCAACACCGGTAACAATGCCTCTTAATCATAGTTTGGAAAACAAACGCATTATGGGTGGAATAAAGGGTTTTAAAATGCAATTCAAAAAACTACCTACTTATTCCAAATTAGTGGGTTTTGTCAGGGCGACCATGGAATGTCGTATTAGTATGATAATTTCAATATTTTAGTTGTTAATTTATGTTTATTTTTACGAACTCATTTCACGCAAATGATACAATAAAGGGGAGCTCTTAAGATAAAGTTGTCCGTTCAAAAGTGGTAAGGAATTTAACTGAGCTCTATAGATTTCCAAAATTTCTTAATAAAATAATTTATGATCCCCCATGTTTTGATGCAACATTTTAACTCCATCATTTGCATTTAAAGTACGGTTCTCCAATAACATGTGATTAATTCAATTCAAATTGGATATTGAAATTTCATCAAGTACCCTCAGTCGATAGTTGAGATTTAAACATCTTTTCCCATATTTCACTATTTTCGCATAAATTAGCATTCATTATGTATTGTGAATTTAGAGTCTTTTTAGCATTTATCGTAAAAAGCTTAACATGTGCGTCACTATTTATAACTCAATAATTGCTGATACTCTCACTAATACCAAGATATAAATATAAACCTATTTAGATGCCTAAGTGTATTGAAGTCGAGTCTGCAGTTTTTATATGCACTACATAATTTAAATATCATTAAGGCTCACAATTAATTAATGAAATTTTAATATAACATTCTAATGAAAGGTTTCGCAAGATTACCGCAGTGTTCATTGTCATAATAATGCTACTCCCTGAATCATTATTTATGAACTTCGTTAAAGGAACAACATCCTGGATAGGATACAACAGAATTCATTCATTATAATAATAATATTTCCTTAAAGGAGTGAACAACATTAAAATTAAAATATATTGTTGAAATAAAAACACGAAGTTAAAAGCGGAGATATTCCATCATTCGTCATTTAATATTTTACTGAGGATATGAGTCTTATTTTAATTTATGAATAAACAATGATTAAGTAATATTGAATTGAGAATGAATCAAGAAGATAGCGATCTTTCAGTTTTATAATTATCTCTCTCAGAAATTAAAACTCCCTCCCAGCGTGGAGCATATGGACGAATAATGAAGTCTCTCAGCAAAGGTGTTTAACGGAAAGTAATTATAAGTCAATCGCTCAACCCCTCTTCAGAAGCAGTAATGTTAAAATAATAAGGTTAGGGTAGGATTTGTAGTAATCAAATTGATCTCTATAAGCCCGTTTGATAGATTGGATACTAGATGGGTGGTACATTACATACAGCTGTGCCTTTGGACAAGTTCATGAAAGTGTCCAATCACAAATTTGTATGACCCTTCATGTTAAAATTATTGTATCAGGAAATTTAAGAAATAAATAGGGCCCAACCAATTTTTAACGAACAAATTAATCTCCGTAACTCCCCCTTATTACGCCAGATGAGAAATTGAAGAAATAAATAGGGCCCAACCAATTTTTAACGAACAAATTAATCTCCGTAACTCCCCCTTTTACGCCAGATGAGTTCGTACAATAATCATAAATTATTCCAGAAATCACAATAATTTATTAAGTACAATAAAGCATCTTACAATATTTTTAAATCAGTATGTAAGTATCTCTATGTTATGTTTTTCCCAATTACATTTTAATGCTAATTGGTTCTTAAGACTACCTGCAATTCTAAGTGTTTGTAATTTGTTGATGTAATTATATCCCCAATTAATGTATATTAAATATTTTTTCTTAATTTGTCTTAAATAAAAATGATATAAACTATATATGTATACATATATTTTTTTAAATAAAACAATTCATTTGTACTACTTCCACATATTTATAATGATCAGGACCGGTTTCGCTCATCACGAGCATTATCAACTGAACAGCTCGTGATGAGCGAAACCGGTCCTGATCATTATAAACATGTACAAGGAGTGCATATGAATTGTGTTTTATTTTTTTTAAATATAATGTCTTTTCACCAAGAATTGACAGTTAACACCTTAAAAGTAAACTATATTTAATAACTTGGAGTTGGTTGAAGTTCATCCACGTATTCGAACGCCTGAAGATAACCTGGATGAAAGACGAAACCCAGAAATTCAGGAAATCCATCAAGCACCCTCATTATTTTGAAATAATTAAATTTTCATGAAGCTTTTAAGCTGCTTAGGAAGATTTTTAAACCATGTCTGTTCCCAATGCGGAGTATAGACTCTTGATGAAGGTATCTCAACAGAAGTTTTTCTACGAGAACTATTTGTAGCTCAGTTGTTCAACCTTTCTTTTTTCGAAGAGAGCAGAGATAAGGCAAGGACAGGACTATTAGTTAGCTTATCTCGCTTATGTCTACGAACAGGAATCCATAAATCGACTGAAAAATTAATAAATGAAACTTTCCGTACCGGGATTTGAACCCGAAATATCCGTAACCGTAACCAACAACGTTAACCACCGCACGACGGACCTGACCGAATCTTATAGATTCGTAGAATAATCATTGATTTTTAAATTTCAAATTTAAGATTTCAAACAATTTCAGAATCACATTATAACGTATTTATTTATGCGTAAGATTCGGGGCCAAAAAAAATATCAGCGAGAAGGAAAAATTTATTATGGGCTTCAATAATAGTACTTATATGAGATAGGGTAGAAAATCAACAATGTGCAAGCGATACTTTTTGATCCTTGACTAAGATGGTTCGACTACTGAAAAGAGGATGTAAAATAGATTGACTGAGTTGACCCTCTTATTACTTACGAAAATGTAAATATTTCCACGGTCGAGTAAATATTTGAGAGAATTTTTATTTAGTACACAAACAGGTATAGTTAAAATTCCCTTTTCCAATAATGCATATAAAATACACTGTGATACAATCTGAGCTGATATTTGTCAAAACTAAGGATTCCCTACGTCCCGTTTTATAAAGTACTAGTGAATACCCGGCATGCGTTGCAATGCCAATCAACGAAAGAAAGGGTTTGTGTATTAATTCTGTTTATTGAAGTACTTTTGGATTAGAGGTCTGCACCGGCCGAAATTTCATAAAATTACCCGGTTTGAGCCCGTCATCTTCAGGCCCGTCCCGAGCCCGAGTCTAAATATCACACTTGTTACCCGAACCCGACCCAAAGCCCAGATTTATTTTTCTCATCCCGAAAAAAGCGCGATTTAATTTTTAATATATTAATTCATTTATACTTTTAAAACAATATATGTTATTGTTTCCATATGTACAAGGATATTCATGGCACATGTGAAAAAAATTATTTAAGTTATGAATACTATTATCTTATGGCTGACTCATGACCCAAACATAGTCTGGTGCGTACACGAATAAATCAAAAGGATTTTCCGAGATGTCGCTAGTTGTACGTATTTATTTGATTCTTTTTTTTAGATTTTAAATCTTTTTATTCAGAAACCTTCACGAGTATGCAACAATTCACCAAAGTTTGGTCGAAATCGGATGAATGGGAAAGGAACGCACAGAGGACAAACAAACAAAAATTCATTCATTTTTATATACAATGATAGATAAATAGATCTATTTTAAAAGAAACTGATGTGAAATAAAACCAGAATTTTAAAGCGGTTGATGATGATGCAATATTATTAAATCAGGTATGCATTGAATAAAAATAATTTATTATATTGCGTTACGAACAATGGTACATGAAAAGAAATAATTAATGAACGCATTGATCACAATGCCACGAAGTCGTGTCCTGAACAAATGTTTCATATTCCTCTTATCTAGAGCCGGTTCTTTATGTCTACTGTTAATGATATGGAATAATGAGCAGAGTCAAGACTATGATTATGTTTTATTCAGAGCACTTAAAAAGATGTTATTGCCTTTGTAGGAAGCTGTTAATACTTAATGATGGATTGATACGAAACGTTTCGGTACATATTTAATATGAATATTACAATCTATTCGTTACCAAAGTATTGAAACTCGATAATAATTTTTGTATTTCCTCTACTTATATATCTTTTGACATGACCCAATCATGTTTGGTACGGCTGAGTTGTGAATTGTGCCCAGAACCCTCCTCGAATCACCTCTCGCCATTGGCATGGCAAAATAGATTCATATCGACTCCAATTACTTCACTCCATAAAAAATCTATACCCGCTCCCAATATGGATTATATGAGATTTATATATATGGAAGTGATTGATATAAATATATCATTAGGATTAATATTATAGTTAATTTTAAAAATAAAACACAATTTTTTTGAACTCCTTCCACATGTTTCTACTGATCAGGACCAGCTTCGCTCATCACGAGCATTATTAACTGATAAAGATATAATCATAACAGAGCTATTTATACAAAATGATTTATACGAAAGTGATAAGTTATAAGATGAATTTAGTTTTGAACAGATGAAGTACATATTATTTCAAAGATTATCAATCAGTTAATAAACGATCGTCTGAATCAGAAACGACATAGAATATGTCATATGTCAATAGCCATAATATAAAATACAAAAGATTTTAAATAAGTACTATAGTGTGGTAATGCAATACTAAGAAGTATGACAGCTTTTTTTAAAAGAGGCAAAGGCTTATCTAAATAGAATGTGAAGTAAGTATAATAATTGTTACGAAGAGAGAGATGCCTCGTAATTATTTTAGAATAATACTGTATGGAGCTTTTTTCACAAAGAGCTTTTGATCTATTGTGGCGAGCGGTCTAGTTGCGTATGCTAAAGAATGCCTACTTCACGCTGACTTGACGTAAATAAGTAAGTAGGCTAAAGCGGTAGACAACCTGCTGTCTGATTTTTTTAAATACAGTAAACTCCCAATTATCTGGGCCAATAGTGGGAAGGAATTTCGAATTTTTCTAAGAGCTATTATATCGTTATGTTTGTATCCCGATTGGTCTATATACTCTGATAAGTGTCAGTGTCAGGTTGTGTCTAATGCTTGACAATTTCTCCTTCTTTAATTGCATCTTAATTATCTGTCTCTTCTAGTTGACTATGATTGGAAATAATATCAGTCATACGTTGAACAGCCCTGCAACATGATTCGTTTTCTAATCACTGCTTGATGTTTTCTTTATCGACATTTTCACAACCTTCCAAACATTCCATTAACTCATTAGACATTCCACTAGTATTAAGCTCTTTAGAATTAAAAAATGTTTTTCTACATCTGGTAGAATTTCTCCCGCGATTGAACGAGTGTTACCGACTTATTTTGAACCAAGATTGAGTTACTCTCCAGTATCGCCATTTTTTTTTTGAATTTAATCAAATCGTCATCTTCATGACAAAATGGTTTCATAATGGTGCGCTCATGTCAGGAATGTTATAAGAGAACATACCAGACAGTGTCATTGTTTAAATATCTAGATATTTATTGAACGAAAAGGTGAGCGGTCACTAAACTGGTAAGGAAATAAATGCACCGCTAGTCTCTGGAGTAAACTAAGATATTGCATTACTGCGGTGAGTAACAGTTCAATACATTACCTTATGTGACATTATGCACCATGTCTACGTGTCGGCGTTTAAAATAATAGCACCATGGCACATAGTAAAAAGGTATTTTTCTATTTCATACAATATATATTATATTAGTAAACAGAAATATTATAATATGAATATTTTACTTACCGACTGCATCAAATTTGTGACTTAGTTATGAAGAAACTGTGTTGACTCACCTGTAATGGAAAGAAAAACAACAATATTTTAATGATATTCTCATGTTACAAATATTAGAAAAAATCGATAACATTTCGATATAGTTAACTTCTTAACCTGATGAACGCGCTGGATATGTTTACATGCCCAAGACTTTATCTCGTATTTCTGGCCAAACCAGAAGAAAAAATCTTGTGGATATATGTTTTAAAAATAGTTCAAACCATTGGGTAGAGAAATTAGGTAACAAATTATGAAGGTGTAGAACACAAGGAAATATATTTTTGAAAAGAGCTCTCTACATTCAGTCTTTCGAATTTCAACTTTGAACTGCCGATACGCAGCATTAATCATCAGTCCTTTATATACACATACTCATGCGACTACGCGGTTGCTTATGTCCGTGTTGACGGTGTATATGAAGACAAACCGCAGTCATTTTGCTTGTAAAGTCGTAGATTAAATATTTTTCAGTTTCTTAATTTTCTTCGATTTATTTTAGCGAGAATGCGATAAGTTTAGTTTACTTCTTAATGTAACTAATATATATTTATCATAATTAATATATATTTATCATAATTCTCCATGTTTTACTGTTGAAATTGATAGTAAGCGTTATAACAGATCAATTGATTGAAAATAAATTCGTGCGAAAACGAAGGAAAACAAGTGTCATATTTAGTAACACAGTCAGTGGATTAACAATGCTGTCGATATTATTTTATATTAAAAATGAATTAACACAAAAAATATAGTATGTAACTAGGGTTGTTTTGTACCAGTCGCTCAACCCAACGACTAGCGGATATTTAAATCAACACTAAGCTAAAATTCATTCCCGCATCCACGCTATAAGTTATGATAAGTATGTCACTGAACGTTTTGGAATATAATGAAATACGTACACAAAAGATACTTTGCGAGTAAGCGATTACCATGCAATGTTTAGCATAGACAACAACTTACCAACTTTCCGTTTTACCACAAAGTTACTACAGAACCAAACTGGCAGATAGGGCCCGGCGACAAAGAACGTGCTCAGGGCGTGAGGTAAAATAAGCATAAGGGATTATAAATTTTAGCTCTATCCAAGTAATTATACTGTAGTAAGTTGTGTGAAAATAATTTTCTCTTAATAATGAAAGCATATATCTCTTATGTTATCATTAAATTTCAATATGCGCATTTTATTTAATTACATAGTGATAAAAAATCATCTATATATATTATAAATTTTTTAGGTATGTATTATTTAGATAATTGTAAAAATAAATTAATTGTCGATGAAAAATGCTAGCTTGAGTATTTCTTGGTTTTCTGTAAATTTGTCGTTACCAGGGCTTAATAATTCAAGAGGGGATTTCCAGTTAGCTACTCTCAGATAGAAGAAGAAAAATTAATTACAGTCTCAGGAAGTGTGAATACAGAAGACGCAGCGAGCACTACCAACATCATTGCCGTAACGTTCAGTAACAGGTAATATATTATGCGGTCCTATTCTCAGATTTATTTGTGCCCCGACACTATTAGTGCACGGCCAGAAAGGCCCAACACCTTTACGCCGAACGTGATGATTTTTTAATTTGCTCTATACATGTTTATTCAGTTGGTGTGAAACATAGCTAATATCGTAATACAGGAAAAAGGTTAGCGGATTTTTTATGGTTAAAATTTTTTTCGCGATATATACACAAGTACTGGTGGCGGACCGTGACTTCTGATAAAAGACATGCTGTAGGGTGAAAAATAAGCAAAATGTATCTAGTTTTTTTAAATCAAATTTTATTCACTTCTCTTTCCTACAAAATTCATCAATAACCCGCATTATTTAGAATATTTTCACTTTAAAATTTTTTCGAGAGTTCTTTTTAATTGATATTATTGCAAGAGCAGAAAGTTTTACCTTACTTTTACTATTTCTTGTTAGTTTATATTCGTTTCATTGAAGAAAATAGTTTCTCTACGGAAGTGCTGGCAAAGGCTATGTAAAAAATAGTTTTAATGCATTAAATGCTTCCACTAAAATATCTTTTAATTTATTTTTAATATAATGGATGAACTTCACAAAATTTTGATGATGAATAAATATAAATAACTTCACTCATAAGTCTCACGAAGTCAAAATAGTTAGGTGGGACAGCTTTGCGCCTTAGTGCGGCTCTCTTCAAAAGGGAAGTGTTTGTATCTAATTTATTCCACCATCTATCAATGCTTAACCTCACATGCCAGCACCACATCACATACATCCTTAACGTATTATCTTCCTTCACAAATCGTTCAGGGTGACTGATCGATCGTCTTGACGAGATAAATATTCAAGTGGCCATTATGTCTTGCAAATATCCGCTAAAATGAAAGGCGGTGGAATGGGAGATGACCCCAGGGCAATGAGTTGGGGATAGGTCAGAAGATGACCGCCTTTTTTGCAGGGTTACATATTTATACAAACCTACACAATATTACTATTTGTTCTAATTTCTACATTGCGGAAACTTTTAATATGATGTATCGGAATCGTATGATGACTAGTCTCTTCTAGTATATTTTCTCGAATGATCGAATTTTCTCTCTTCTAGAATGTTTCCAATTGGAATATATTACTAATAATATAAGAAAATTTTTGCTCAATCAAAACTAGTGTCTTTCAAGCATACTCCATGCATGTTTTTATTATTTTGAAAATCAATACACGTCAATGGCGGAGCGTATTTTTGATAAATCAAAAGTTTAGGAATTAAAGTTGCTTCTTGGTTTGTATGTTTCTTCCGATGTTGACGACGGATGATTATGACGGATGAATAGGTGCTTCCCGATCGGAGGTTGGCTTCAAACTAATAATTCTTCTTCTATATTTTTGTTTAGCTGTGTCGCGTCTACCGATAATCGCATATTATGATGATTCTCATGTTTAGCGACTGTCATTGTGTGAAATATCACATTTCACGATACTGCGCGTCGTGTATTCCCACAAAAGTAATTTTTATTATGCTATTGGTACAATGTAAATACGAAACACGTTTACTAAATATATTTGTTGCATAACCCCCACAACATGAAGCAAGCGGCAGTTTTTTTGGGAACTAGTGATAATCAATTATCAATCCTGTGGTAAGTAGCAGAAATCGTTAAGCTAGATGTAGATTTTTATTTGTGTTCCTAAGTAATTTATGTTTTTACTCTCATTCGATATCCTTATAAGTAAATAAATCTAAATTGATAAAAATAATAATTCACAATTGCGGTATTAAAATAACGTAGCAGGAATCAGATTCCATGTTGAATCTTACTTGATAAAAATTGATTTTTTTAGATTCATTCGGAAGAATTGTTATTTAATTTAAAGAAATTATCACTCACTAAATATGAAAATGTAAACGTTCTCATGTACGTTGACGAAAAAAGTTTTGCAAAAAATGATTGCGTAGTTGTGCCCTCTACTTACCAAGATTCAAAGCTAAGCAGGAGAAAACATCGCTTTTTTTTATTATATAGGTTGGAGTCTACACTACATTTTACCGCTTAGTCTACCCTCCGCGGGAGACCACTGTCATAAATAACACACATTCAAAAATACACACAAAAAATAATGTATTTATTTTTCACTTTTTATTGCACCGTCACATTAAAATACCGAGACAAAATATTATTTGAGGGGTAAAAATGGTCCATAAATTCCCAAAAGATGACGTATAAATCTGAATAATAGGGTTAAAGTGGAACACGAAAAGGGAGTTTTCACTAGATTGCTCCCGATAAAATATTGCATAAATTTGACAGGCCCAAGAAAATCACCACTTTTTCCTGTTTTAATTTCCGATTTGAAAACTGAAGATTTTCTTGTGATTTTATTGAAAGGGAATTCTGTACACATTTCTCAATTCATTTAAATTCATATTCAAACAATTATTACTATACGGTTATCGGAAAATGTTTTGCGATGAAAATTTATTTATGACTGTAGGATGTTTTCAAATTTGCATTTTTTTTCTTGTTGAAGATGATTGCAATGAGCGAAACCTGTACTGTGATAAAATTGTGTAATTAGTGCACAAAATTGAGTTTAGTTTTTTTATTTATAATGATTTATCAGTTATAAAAGATAAGGGTATAAAAGCTATTTAACAGGATGACTGCCATAGACGAGATATCTCCTCAAATTGTCCGTGATCAACACGCCAGAGACGAGTTATCTCGTCAATGCCTTTAGAAAATTAACTTTTTTTTGCAAAATATAGCCAGCGTACTAGGTACAGACGTACTTTTTTCTACGGCAGTTAAAAGGCTAAGCGTAACTATTATTAAAATTTATCGCCACCGCACTGACGACTTGTAAGTAACATATTGACAGTTCTGCGTAAACGGTAAATGAAAATTTTAGCTAGGGGTATAAAGTCTTTAGCTTCGGTATTTTATGCTACATAGATAATTATAATATCAAAATATAGATGGATGAATGCCAATCTAACACAAATAAAGTTAGGGATAGACAGGGACAATTGCTTACCTAGAAACATGCATCAATAAATCTATATATATATAAATGAATGTCTGTTGGTTTGTTGGTTTGTTGGTTTGTCCGGATCTTATAGGCTTTTAAACTACTCAACCGATCGCGACGAAACTTTCAGGAAGGACTTATTGTGATCATGCCGGGAAATATTATAAAAAATAAATGTTTGTTTGTCTTTTACGCGTTCCTTTACCATTCATACGATTTGATGACACTTTGGTGAGTTGTTGTGCACACACCCGTGAAGGGTTTTGAAGAAAAAAAATTGAAAATCTAAAATTGAAAAAAAGAATCAAATACGTACATACAAATACAGCGACATCTAGGGAAAACCTTCTGATTTATTCGTGTACGCACCAGACGAAAAACCAAAATATTGTGTTATAACAAGTGTGATATTGAAACTCGGGTTCGGGTTGGGCCAGACCTGAAGATGGTGGGCTCGAACGGTAAGTTTATGAAATTTCGGCCTGTGCAGACCTCTAATCCAAAAGCAGTCAATAAACAGAATTAAAACACAGACCCTTTGTTTCTTTGAGTGGCATTGCAACGCATGCCGGGTACTCACTAGTATACTTATAAAATAAATTGCCGTGTTTTTCCAAATAGGAATAATTAATGCATCAACTGAGTTTTCCAGACAAAGAATTGATATCCAAAATCTTATAGTGCACTTATCTAGTTTTCGTCAATTTAGTTACTTACCAACTTCTGCAAGTACGGTAACGATATGCAAAACTAGTGCATACATAAAAATATTTTTGGCAACCCATTTATTTGTTACTTGTGAATCAATATCTCGACCGTTTTCTGAATGTTCACAGTTTGTTAATTTTCGCTGTTATTATTTATTTATGTAGAACTACCTGTTTGATACAGTTCGTCATCACTGGGGTCCAATAGATATTGCAGAATTTATGAGCTTATCATGGTCGGCTCTCAATAAATGGACTATACAAAGAAGCTTGTAATCAACTTGACTCAGATGACTGAGGTATCCATGTTTCTTGAATGTAATCCTTTTGTATTTCTGTCTGAACGCAAGTGCATGGTTCAAAATTAGTCTACTGCAGCCTTTCTTAGGCCATGGATAAGTGGATTAGACTCATTTTTACTGCCAATTGCGTTGTGGAAAGCGTCCGAAATTCATCTTTCTCATCGAATACGTGCTTACAAAATTAAATAAAAAAACATTTTGCTTTACTTATTAATTTCTATACTATAGTATATTCTACTTTTTTATATATTATTATTTAAATTGTACTTACTGTACGTAAAAAACTAATAATTCGATTTCAATTTTGTGTAAAAATACCTGTTTTCACAGTGTAAACACCAAATTCACAAATGAAAAACAGAAATGCTGAATTTGATGAAAAATTCGATTCTTTTAATAATGTCGATAATATTTTTTATGGAAAGCTTTAAAAATACGTGCACTACACAATCCTATATTCAAAGAGCTATTTTATCAATAAATATTAACAAACTACAGAAGGTTGTTTTTATGAATGTAATGACAAACAAAATAATAAAATATAAACATTAATTTAATATGAATAGTTCATATATTATTTTCAGTGACATTTTCAGACCAAATATTCAATATTGCTTCCAAAATTGCAATTGTCATCAATTTACACATTGTCAATTTTCATAGTTATGTTTATACTAAAATCATCAAGGGAAAAATATTAAACGAATTTTTAAGAATATTCAATGTCCTCTCGCCAAAATGCTGCCCAGCTGATATATCCGCCCACATGACGTTACTTTTATGTTGTTTGCAAAATATTTTCACACATATTTATCTAATATTATGTATAGAAACAGGCATGACACCTGATATTAGTTTCGGAACGGAAGTTAATCACTTGAATGTCTCTACAGCGTTCAGATTTTTTTTTAATGGCTGCCTTCTATCTTTTTGACATATTCCACTCTATAGCTTCTCCAATATCATAATGATAAGTAACATACGTATGTTCGTCTCTGCGTTGAAACTGTCACATTACTTTATACATACTTAATGTAATATGATTTCAATATATTTTTGAATGTATCAACAAATGTCGTTTGGTACCTTGTAAAAACTTAAATGTAATAATGTTTGGAACATCTTTGTTTTTTTTTGAATTATGTATATTAAAAAAAGATAATAATAATACAGTGAACATTTTGATACCTCAGTTCCAAAGTGTAACAAGTTAAAAATTTGCAGTGTTGGGTTAAATATGAGGAAATTCTGAGATTTTTTTACCATGTCCGCTCCCAATGTGGAGCATATGGATTCCTAATGGAGGTACCTCAAAATATGATTTTCTACGAGAACTGCGTGTTACTCAGTTGCTCATCTTTTCTTTTTCGAAGAAAATAGGTATATAAGGAAAGGGCTTGGACAGGACTAGTGACTAGCTAATCGCTTTAGTTACGTTCCGTTTTTTTGGGATGTTCTTAGAATACCGATATCTAACAGTTTCAAAATGTAGTAATCTGTGATTATTTTAGAATTTAGTGGTTATTATTACTTTAAATCAAAACTGTAACAACTACAGAACTCATATCATTAATATCAAAAAAAAAATATGTTTATAATATCATAAATACACTTAAATATATTTTTGAGATAATTTCATTAAAATCTGCAAAAATTAGATTTAGAGTAGAAGATTAAATCTGCTCAAAATCGTGTTTACTTATTATCTCAGAACTATGTATTTTGAGTTGTTACACTTTGGAACTAAGGTATCGATTTGTACAATCGTGTAAAACTCAAACTATTTAAAAAAAACTGCTTTTTCAAAATCAAAAATTTCTTCATGAAAATAAAACCGGTGAAATTGTCGCGTGATTATCGCAAAAAATATAACAACCGATGATTTCGATTTATGGAACTACATACTCACAATTATTTAATAACACCTTTAAGTTGTTTTCTGACGTTAAATGTTATTATAATCAGGTGTCGTCAAGCTCTTTGTGAAAAATCAAAATACGAGCAACAACATAAGTAAACATGTCACAAATTTGTTTTTAAAAATACCCATTATTTAAGTGAACTGAATTACGATATAAATCGTTGGCAGCATAAGTTTATAAAATTTTACGTATAATTGAATAGAAAAAAAAAAAATTCCCTAAAAATTAATATCGTGAAAAATATCTCGTAAATCCTTAAAGAGTTTCAATATGTTTGATGTATAATGTAATGTGTTGTTTTTGAATTTAGGTTCTACTCTAAGTTCTCATCACCCATTTGGCTGTTCAATATATTCTTTATTCAATTCATGGCTAACAATGGTTCACATAATGTACATATCGAGGGTATACTGACAAAAGGCATTAAGTCATAATAACAAGTTCTGAGATAATCGCACTTAAAGCATTATTTTATTTTTAAGGTACTCTCTCTCTGCTGAGAACAATCGTATGTGATTTATCTTTTTGACAGACAATTCCTAAAATTCGATATAGATGAGTTATTGCCATATCATGCTTTCTGTCAAAATATAAAAATAATTTAATACTGCTTTTTTAAAAGCCATTATATCCTATGATTTTTTGCGTTCTACCAGAACGCATAGCGTTACATTACAACATTTTGACTTTTAAAAAGAAAATCGTTCAACACTGACTTAATACGTTCTGTCAGTATAACCACGATATCTTGGTTTGAGTTTCATACTCAATATTTTTGCAAAAATGTAGCCACGGTTTGGATCTAAGCTCAAGGCCAGGGGTGTCCAAACTATGGCCCACAGTCTAACACCGGCCCTCAAGCAACACTTATCCGACCGGCCATAGTTTTTTTCACACAGATAAGAAGTGCCGAAGCCACGAGCAAATTTATGCAACTGATCAGCCAATTTTTTTATCGTAATGATTTAATACGAGTGTATAAATCAGACAGAAGTAGGTTTTTTCCTTGTCAGCTTTTGGCTATTTCCGCCGCAATGAAATATCCTTGACACTTGCCCTTTAAGTACCAATTGAAATTTGCAAGTAATTTATAATTACAGTATGTTGTTATGATGAGCTGGCTAGGTCTCGGCCCTTGGGACTTAGTGGAGGAGTTAGTGTGGCCCTTAGGCTAAAATGTTTGGAGACCCCTGCTTTAGACTGACGATACTTTCAATTCAATTAAGAATAACTTTTTTACTATTAGATACTGTTAAGGAAACGTTCTTGCAATCTATAATATTATATAGTCATTATTTTACCTCGGGGAATATTATCATAGTTTTTCATAAATATCGTTATAGGTATTTAAGTACCAAACTAATCCGCGTAAAGAGATTGTGTTTATATAAGATGTTAATATGTCACGTATTATCAATTCCTGGAATGTTTCTTCTCATTATTATAACGATTAAACCAGTATATCTTAGAAGGAGTCAAAAGATGCCTTTAAGAGAATCTTACAGAGACTTTTACTCAGTAATTGTACACTACTATGGAAATAAAACCAATCACATAGTGAATAGCAATTGCTTCATTTTCCATAATAAATCAAATTTATTCAAACTTGATTGGCTGATTAGTTAGAATTGAAGAAAAAGGTGGACTTTATAAGGGTACCCATTTGAAATTTAAAAGCAATTATATGTATTTTTTTTTGATCTACAGCAGAAAAATGAAGTAATATTAAATTATAATTTTAATTTTTTAAGCAAATAGTAATAATTTAAACTTGTCAGATGGAATTTTATGTTTCAAACGGTAGCCGGACTTAACAGAACATGACGAAACAGAACAGGAAACAACAGAACAGAGCACGAAAAAAAGATGAAAGGCGATTTGGAATATTGAATTAATTTAATAACCGGTAAATGAATTTACAGAAATTTTATAATAATCTTATGCAGTGATAAGATATATTATTTATTTCTTACATGTTCAACAAATAAAAGTTACAATTTATATCATTTAAGACATCGACTTAGGGTGCTTTATGGAATTTCAATATCGAATTTGAATTGTTGAGATTTTGTACATTTCCGTGTATTTTGTCTCTAACGACTCGGGTTTCGACTTTCGACATCTTCAGGCATTCGAGTACACGAATTGGCTCGGATTGACATACAGTAAACAGTGTCCAACGTTTATATATAAGATAAAAATACGACAAAATATTGGGACCCACAGTGCTACCTAAAATTAATCTGAAAAAAACCCCGAGGATAAACTTAATCCCTGTTGAGAGCACAAACCCATTAGCGAAGGAAAATGACAATAGCGATTGCAGATGGCCAGATAATGTTTGATTAACCAGTGATTTTACACTTATAGTGTGGTTTTAAATATACAATTTGAAGTAAGGACAATTCAAATTTAAATTCGAAACCAAATAATAGATACGAAAAAAATATTTTTTTCAAATTGTTCTGTTTTTTCCTGCTCTGTTTCATCATATTCTGTTTAGCTATTTAATCGTTTCAAACATCTTAGCTTTGCTCAAATTTGATTATATATAATGCTGAACAATGTTAGATTAACAGTAATATTAATACATATCGATCATCAAATTCAAAAGACATCAGATCGTCCAGTTCATACTCAGACATATAACCCATATTGAGATAATGGGAAAAGCAATGTTCAAAAGAAATATCCTGTTACTGAGCCAGAAATGTCAACATTTTGTTACATTCTTTAGAATTTATTGTCTTAGCATTTTTTTTGTTGCATTTTTGAGTCATCTGAGTCAACAGTCAGTCATTTTATAATTTGATATTTGAGAAATAAAAGATGTCTTCGCTTAATATCTAAGTCTATATTGTTGTCAGAAGTAAATAATATATTCTGTTTTCTATCAGCATGCAATATTAATTTTACACGACTGGTTTATTTTAAGATTTTTTTGTATTTCAAATGAAATATCATCAATAATAATATGAAATAACATCGCAGAATACTTTAAATTCCAAAAGATTATAAATTCGTAACAAATTTCAACGTTCATAATAATTTTATACTTGGAGCTTCAACAACTTGAAGGAAATAATGCGATAAAAGCTGTGCTCATATAAAATGTCTGTGTGGCGCGAATTGCAGTGATTTATTATCATAACAACTGCGTTTAAGCATGCTTAACTGTCTGGCTGCACGAGCTGACCGCGATACTAGTTACATTCAAATTATCACCAAATTTTATATACCAACTGCTGGGTCATAAATTCCAATGTTTTACCAGAGAAACTTGTTCAATGTTGTTGATGCACTCGTAATTCTTCGTAATGAGTACTATCATAAGATTCATTGGCGAGCCAAATGCTCGCAATTGTCGTTGCGGTACGGCAGACCAGATGGACTGCATTTTCCCCAGATGTGTCCTGGAGGCTGGCATTAAAATCATTAACATCATCCCATTGTCGTCGTCAGTCGGATCTGTCGCCCCCGTCCGGAGTGCCGACTTGGTTGCATCTCTGACAAATTACAAGGCATTCAAAGAGTTCACGGCGTCCTATGGAAAGCGATTGGAACGCAATTCATATAAAATGAACCCCTTTTCTTAAATATTAATATTTATGACTTAACTAAACTTCCTGCACACTAGAGTGCATGCCACATTCCTGGCAAACATTTGAAACAAACATAAAATTGTTACACTGCGGAATACAACCGTAAGAGTGTGAATCTGTAGCGTGTGCTGGTGGGTACAACGTTGAGTACCCTAGAGCAGTGCTCCGCAACCTTTTCTCACCCACGGCACACCTAAGCATTCATTGGTATATCACGGCACACCACAAGCCAAAAACCATAAGCCAAAGTGAATATGAAAAGAGTCGGGTAATGTGTGTGATAGATAAAATAATTAAATACACCCATGAATTTGAAATAGCTTAACTCAAACCATTGAAAAATCCAAGCATTAAAATTGTGCATACAAAGATTCAAGCTCGTGTTCACACATTTGAGTAAAACGTTATCCTAAGAGTGTAACTTCTCAGCTACGCCACTGCTATTTATTAAGTGGAAAGTTTCCCAAAAATCTTTTAATATTATTTTCAGTCAGTTACGGTATTTGTCGTTAACTCTGATAATAAATATTATAAAGTTTACTTAATTTATAGTTTGTTATAATAACACAGTATAAAATTTATTGGATTAATCCAGGAACCCGGTAAAATTTTCACTTAATTTTATAACACGTGTAAAAGGTAAAATGAAAAGTGAAACTAACTTTATGTTATGACTTTGAGTTTTCCGTATATTGTTAAGCTTTATTGAAGTGCAATGTTTGTGTGTTTGGAAGAGACATTCATAAAATAAACTGGTTTATTAGCTACACGATCGTAAATAGCTTTTGAGAGCTTAGTACGAATATGAAATGGGAGTCAAATAGACAATTCCTTTACGTACAATAGGAATAATGGAAAGTGAATGAAAGATTTTTTGATGCAAAATTATTTCAAGTTTTAGATTAAGGACAGTTTTAATGAAATTATTTTAAATTTGAAATAAATAACCAGGGTAAAAAATATATCATTTGACACGCCCAGATATTTTTTGTGAACATTTGTTTCTTATATTTGAAGTTTTCTAATGATCCAGAGTGGCCGTTCGGACGCTTTTAATATAGCAATTCTAGGAAGCCAATTACCTGGCCTGCCGACTACAAGCCTAAATTAGAAAGCGGCCGCTTCCGAATTACACTTTGTGTAGCAAAAGTCGTCGACAAAAGAGTGGAGGGCTGTATGAATACATTTTTGAATTTTGATTTAAAGCCAGTCTATCCTGAGTAGGCAGCGTTTGACGTCAAGTGCTTCGGCCACCGTACCACATCACTTTCGTTTTAAATTGTTTTTCTTATTTAATGTTAAATTTAAAATGATTTGTTTGTGTCGATTGTTTTAAAATTTAAACGTAAATTCATATGTTAAGTGTAAATGTAGTCTCATTGTTATATTGTATTGTAATTGTTGTGTTTTAAGCCACTGCAGTCTTAATAGAAGAGATTAACCAGACCGAGGTCGCGTTTGCATTGAGACCTTCTATTTGATGCTGGATCCCGGTAACCAATTATTCGCCCCCTCTTCGACCGGGCTTTCTCACATTCTATATAGTTCCGCAAAGTCTTCTATCTACCATTATCAAAAAAATATAGTTATCACTTTTAAGGTGTTCGGTCAAAGATACTGTTTCTCCAGTTTTGCTAGTTTCGAAAAAAATGAAGATTATGGAAATAGTATAATGATAAAATATCTTCTCAAATACTGTATCTGGATTTACAATATTTTTACAGCATAAAGATATGACGCACACGAACATTTTGTGTACCTTAACACAATTTCGAAATCAACTAGACATACAATATTTTTGCACTAAGTTATCGATATATTATACTTATAAAAAAGCAAACTAATGTTTCTTTAAACATAGTTCTGATGACTTGAATTTGATAATACTTTTAAAATGAAAATGGCCATTCTTCTATCAACCGAATGAATTCCTTCACCCTGGAGAGCGGATGATGACCATTTGGATGAAGCTATGGGAAGATGAGATGATTTGGGAGGAAGAAAAGAAACTGGCAGGTGACGGAAAATCTTAAAGGCACCGCTTGGTGGCCATACGCTACGAGTAGGGAATGGAAATAGTAAAAATACCATTTTTATGAAGTTTTATAAATAAAAATCTGTTGTAACTTGTATATAAGCAGTATTTTTTTTTGTCATTGTTCATACCATCTATCGGAAAATAAAATAAGATTAAATACATATTCGTGGATAATAATAGGAATCAAATGCAATAGTTTGACATCGATAACTTTGATAAAAAAGAAATGTTCCAAGCCTAGTGGGTTGAGGACTATCAATGTAAATATGTGACATTGATGTAAGTAGTATTTTTAAATGCTAACTGTTTTTTCATTTTTAGGAGTTTGTATGTCCAAGAATTATGTAACCAGGAAGATTAGAAAAGATTACATTTATATTATCTGCTGTGGTGGATAAACGGATTAATATCATGAATTTATTCTTTTCGTTTTTTATCACTGATTCATTAATATTTAATTTCGTCATAATGAAAGGAACATTAAAAAAGTCTTTTCTCCTCGATATAAGTGACGATTAATAAACCTTATATGATGCTGGTAAGTATGTGCCTTTTCGAAGAGTAATTTAGCGAAGGTTTTAAGTCATATAAAGAGTCGTTGAGCAAGAAGACCTATCTTCATTTTATATACGCGCGTCTATAAAAAAAGTCATTATGTTTGGAAATGGGTCGTAATCTCGTCATAAATGAACGGGTTCAAGAAGGGATTTTATTTTTTATTGGTGCATCAAAGAAAAACACTTCAGGGGGTGCGGTGCCCTTTATTATTCTCCTCCCGTATTAGACAAAGGAGAATTACTGCATAAACTATCAACTCGCGTTCAGTTGTAGTATTAACCCTGCAATTTTAAAAATATAGGTACGGTGAATGACGGTTATCAAAGCCCCCTACAGTTACAAGCCATGCTGTACCGCCCGCAAACGGGTATTTTTACAGGCGAGTGGTCCATTATATTCACTTTAAAGTCATGAAATAAAATCGACCATCATGGCATGAGACAATGTATATCTGTTATTGTGTAGTATATTCTCTTTTTAAATCATCACAATTTTGTTTTTGTTAACT
Organism: Himalopsyche phryganea; assembly: GCA_022494535.1. Lineage (NCBI taxonomy): Eukaryota > Metazoa > Arthropoda > Insecta > Trichoptera > Rhyacophilidae > Himalopsyche > Himalopsyche phryganea. The sequence continues at coordinate 1,027,018 of JAGVSL010000119.1, read as the reverse complement.
ACATGAAATCCTAGCATATTGTAATAATAAGAAGTAGTGGGTAATTAAGCGTAATATGTTGAATTTTAACAGGAATCAAGATATTAATTATTTTGAAAGAGAATAATTATGAAGCCTAGTCGTAATCAATGATTGTAATGAATCAACAATTCAAAATGTGATTTTTGCGATGAATTACGAATCAAATAAATCTACCCTCCGCACATCGCATTTCGTGCCATTCACTAGATATATTATGACGACCATACGATATAATTTATTGCGACGATTTAATAATTACTTAACTCTCATATATCGTCGTTTTTGATGAATTGTAGATAGCATCATGATAATGCTAAAGAATCGCACAATAAACTATCAAGAAATCTTTTTAAATATATGTCATATTCGACGAAAAACAGAGTTGAGAGTCGATCTACGTTCAACTGGCGTACAATTTGTTGTTAGAGACTGTGACTTTTAGGACTACTCATTAACTGCGAATTTTATTAAAGCACTGCTTGAAGCTTAAGGTTGCTTTGCTGTTACCTATCTTTATTCACTTGACGTATACTAATTTCAATGTTAGAATACCAAAATATTATATTATGACGAAAAACGCTATGTTGTGAAAATATCCGACTGACCCAACTCGTTATTGGTTTTTGTATCGCATCCAATTTTTATGTATTATCGTTTTTCTTTCACTTCCTATCTATTATTTCAAAATAGAGCGTAAAAAAGTAGCGAAGCAACAACTAGTATTTTCAAATCCTTATTCTTCAACACTTTCTCAAGATTGAGTGACCAGGTCACAAGATTAACCAGTTATCGTTTATTTAGTTTTGTATAAACGTTTAAATATTATTCTATGTTTCCATTCCACAGTTTCATTGAACATTTATTTACCATGGTTACGGATGTCTCGGGCTCAATTTCCGGTATAGACAGTTTCATAAATTGAATTTTTAAACTAATTATTGATTTCTGTTTGTAGGTGTGGACTTCTGTGATATTGAAAATTCCCTCCCACTCATCACGAGTAATTATTGTATTCCTATTCTCTACGAAAAAGGGAGGTTGCACAACTGAGTAATGGCGCAGTTCTCGTAGAAAACCTTCTTTAGAAATACTTCCAGTAGGAGTCCATGTCCTCTACACGAAGATCAGAAATGGTTAAACAAAAATTGCTAAAATAGTACATATAAAATAACAGTATCAATTCATATCACCAACAGAAGTTTTATATCCTCTGATGTCTGAATGCCTTGGTCCGTAGTCATTGCTGAGAAGTATTTCCGGACCTGATTATTTTGTTTTATGCCAATTATTTCATATGAGTTATATTTTGTTTTAAATGATCTCATCTATCATAATAATAATTATATTTTAACATTTAGATACACTCAATACCAGACAGACATCAAATATAAATTATTGTAAGCATAAATTTCGTTTGATTCCCGTGCCAAAACATTTCGTTCGATAACTCGAATTTTGCGTCGGTTCAATTTCAAAGTCGAAGATCGGTTTACCTCGCCGGAAGAAACTTTTCCTAAAGCTTTAATAACTTTTCAAATTAACTCGATTCTTGGAATAATTAGTAACCGAAATGAAAAAGCAGACGAATATTGTTTATCAGAAATCTTAAATAATGTTATTATATTTTATATTTCAGTAATTCTTCATTTTTTATTTGTGTTTTTAGTTTGATAATAAAACTTAGAATTATAAATACACATATTGAAATTATGAATATGCAGGTAGTTTGTTTTATTAATATTAAAAGGGTTATAAATAATTGAACTATGTGTTAGATAGTATTCACTTGGTACACCTGAACTTTTATTTCGATAGTTTGCACTTAGTCACGGATTATTTTAACAAATTAAGTTAAGGTGTAGTAGGTTATATTAGGGTCGGTCTGGTTTGGTTTGTGTAATGTATTCTAATGCGTGGATCAGAGACAATATAGGCGGCCGAATATAGGGTAGAAGAATAAGTGATATTTCATTACAATTTCGTGCAACTATCGATTTCAAAGTGTGAGTATTTATATTGAGTGAAACTATTTTATCTATATGAAAATATTTTTCGTAAGTGTAATATATTTCTTCATTGTTAAAATATATTTTTTTATCTGGGATCACTTTATTTTTACTGAAAGAATTTGTTTTTTGTGGAATGTATTTGTTATAAGTGAAAACCATTTTTATGAAAGTGAATATGACCTAAACAAAAGTGCATTTAATTGTCAGTCATATTAAAATATTCAACATAATTGAAGACCCATTAATATAACCATAAAGTTTATCGAAAAATATGAAAAATTAAAAGCATTCTGGAATGTACATTATTTTTTTTTATAAAAGATAAGGGCTAGTGAAAAGAGTGTAATGTTTGAATGCGAAAAATTGTTGAATGTTTTTTTTTAATTCCGTAATTGAAATAATCTAGAATTCTAAAAATGTCTTAATTGATAAAGGCAATTTATGATATTATATTAGAAATCAATTTAAAAATAAAACACAATTTGTTTTTTCATACTTCCACATTTTTATAATGATCAGGACCGGACAGGATAAAAATGTGGAATTGGTAAAAAAAAAATTGTGTTACATTTTTAAAAATAGTATGTAATGCATTTCTACGAAAAATTGACAGTTAACACCATTAAAGTGATTTAGAAACGGTTTAATGTATAAGGTACCAGTGGTTTACTGATGCTGAAAAGCTATATATTTCTGTCTTCTCTAAAAAGGTAGCCCAGTCGTAAATCGAAGTTACTTATTTTATTAAATTTTGTGACAGAAGACATTAATTATATTCTCAATAAAATCATTTACAGACTGTGAAGACCAAAAAAAGTAAGATACGTTCATTAAACCCCCCCTAGATAAATGAAAAAACCATTTCGCAAAATCGAATATCGTGTTTTGAGTGGGAATTTTGAGTTTTACGACATTTTTATTTTTCGTCCTTAACTGTTTTGGGAAATAAAATGTCTTTTTTAACATACCTTAACATTTTCCTAGCTGTAATATAATAAAAACCTACATATTTGATAGCAAAATCTTCTGTAATACAAGGTGGCTCGAAACACTATGGTAACAAAAAAGTTATACAATAAAGAAAACCTTTTCAGTATTTCACAGAAACAGTAATTCTTGAAATAGATTTGTAGACATTCTTGAGAAGCGATTGATAGATAAAGGTGCAATGAAACTACAACAAAGCTTTTTCCTTATCTGGACCGAGGATGATATGCAATAAATTTAATTGTATAAAAAATATTTAATACAGAAACCTTGAAACAGTTTGTTAACCCTTCCTGAGATCTTTGAAGCCAAAAGACGTGAAAAATATTCATTTATGCGTACAAAATATGTCTTCGGGTTATTTTGATTGTCTTGTTTTTAATTTTTTGATTTTAGATGTTGTATAGTAGCTCAATGGGCTTGAAGTTCTTATTAAATTGATAATGCTCGCGATGAGCAAAACAGGTTCTGATCAATAAAAAAATGTGGAAGTAGTACAACAGAATGTGATTTATTTTTTAAATACAATGCATTTTCACCAATAAAACGTAAAATACAAGAATTGACAGTAAACACCTTAAAAGTGACTCAATTTCATTGGTTAAAACTTTGTATATATGGAAGGGTGGCGAATGAAAAAAATGACAACACGAAAACACTCAATTAAACAAGATTGTACAATTATTGATCGGTGACACAGAAAGAAACTAAACAAGGGTACGTATGATTGCACACGGACAGAAGTAGAATTATACAAGGGAAGAAGTAGACACAATTCATTATTGTTATTGTTATTGGCTGAGAAATTCTTTACATGTATAATTTTATCATGTATTATTTCATCCTGACAACCAATTAGTAATATCTTTATTCCATTCTTCCGTGATTGTCATCCTTGAAGAAAGACATTGAATAATTGACTTATAGCTAATCATTTCAAGAATATACTTTTATTGTACTCCATTCAAAGTCAATAGGCTCTCAGTTGGAGTTTGGATGATTGAAAATTATCAAATATATTATAATCGTTTCCAGGGCATGTTGTAATACAAAAAGGGGTTAGTATTTACTGTTTAACGTGTTTTCGTAAGGGTGACAAATAAAGTTTATGCGTTGTCGTTAATCGCAGCATGTTAAAAGCTCTTTGTTTTCACTTTTATGACCTTCAACTCGCATTTTGTCAAAATTTTCTTTCGATCCTAGATCCGACACTGATAATTTAACTGAAAACAATGATTCATTGTACTGGTAAACAGGGGACAAAAATGAAAATCTACGAATTCAATCTCCTTAGAACACTATAAATAAGTTTCTCTAAAGTTAACGTAGGTAAAAACGATATTCAAGATTTTTTTTCTCCCTACGTTTTTTTTCTATGTCCGCTCTCAATGTGGAGCATATGGTTTCCTAATGGAGATATCTTTTCGATTCAAATGAGCGACCACTATCAGAACTTATATGAAACACACTACGGGTTTTATATGGGTTTGACTCGGGTTCATCCATATACTATGTTGAATTGTCTTATTAAAATTAAACTTATAGCAATCAGCTTGAAAAATTATGTTCTAGTAGGATTTCCAATTCATCATTATTATTTCACGTAAAGGAAGCAGAAAATGGATGTGAATATTTTTCCTAATCCTTCTTTTTTCATAGCAGATTTTTGTAAAATTGTGATCCGTAAAAGTGACTACAATATTAATAAAAAATATGTACTTTATCACAATGTTTCCTAAACTATGTTCCGTGTTCTATGAAACTTGAATAGGTGTTTCGCGAGAAAACTATTATTATTGATTGAATTGGCGTTTCTAGATATGAATCCATTACAATAGGATAAAATATCAAAGTATTAGGAACTAAGAAATAGTTCTGATGATGGTATTAAGCAGAAATAGTTATCAGCTAACTCTCTCAAAACTAAATGATTTGATATTTTATCATATTAAGTTATTATTGTTTCACTTCTAAACAGTAAACACTAAGAAAAAGTGTTTATGCAAAGCAGGATTTTCTTATTATGCTGCAATGAACTTCATTCAATTATTGTAATTATTACCTACCTTTGAAAATAAGCAAAGTATTTCATTGAAATGTCAAGATTTGTGAAGTGTTTCATCGCAGAAAAAGTTTGGAAAACCTTTCTTAACACATTAGTCAAAAATAATTAGCTATAAATTAGTTATTTTTTTGATTATTTTATAAACGTATCATGCTTCATGTAAGTTGATAATATATTACGCATAAGGGAGAATTTCTTTCTTTTTATATTTTATTTGAAACTCAATTAAAACCTTCTTGGCAAAAACTATATTTTCATAAAATCGGTCAGCTTTTATCCGCAGTGAATAAAAAAATCTTTTCTTTTGCATTGAAATATAAATATGCACATTTTTACGATCTATAAAAACGCTTTTAATATCCTTCCCAGAACGCTGATTTCGCTCAAGACGATGAAATAATAAAATTAAGTATATGGATACTAATGTATGAGAAATATATTACGATAAAATTTATGAAAATGGAAAGAAAACTTCTCAGCCGCGATGAACGGATAAAACCTCGCGGAGTAATTCTATAAACGAATATTATAATACCGTAAACATTTCTTTTTAAATGCCTGCATGAAAATATCAGACACTTTGAACTTAGCGCTGCTAAACAAATAGCTTCTTGCTTTCTCGGAATGAGTTCGTGAAGAAAATTTATTTTTATTTAATAATATGTTTTGTAAATTTTACTAAAAATACATTACTTGAATCTAAAAATATACACAGTACGTTTACACTAAATTAAGTAGGTTATATATTCATGTTGGCATGGAAAAAATAGTAATTGATTGAAAGGAATAAATAAAATATTATTGAAAAGAACTGAATTATTATAAAACTAAAGTTCTCTAGTACTGAGTAAAAATCAATAGTAACTGACCTTTCTCGGATAATTAATTAAATAGGTAGATCAAAATCAAATGAAAGTATTATTTTGAATAAAAAATCAAAATTAATAACATAATTAGGTGTAAAATGGGTTTTGATTTTTAGGTAAAACGTAGACATTGATTCTTAAATCATTACTTGTATTACAGTTCCACTGGTTGTCTAATATATTTCAGTGGCATAGTAGAGTTATCAATTATAGTTTTAGATTCAAATTCATGGAAAATACAATTTTCGTTTCAAGCCATGCCCATTTTAAATGTCCAAACGAACACTTAAAGGAATACAACAATGTAAAATTGAAATTAAAGTACTTGAAATTTTGTATATTTTCACACCTTTTGTTACTAACCAACGACCCAATTAAGGTTAAAAGTCATTATTATTAAATCAGTTTTAAAATCAATGTAGTTCCTAAGTGATAATATTTTTTCTTAATTTTTTGTGTATATATAAACGATTTATACTATTTAATAACTGTCAGTGTACTCGAATGTCTGAAGATGCTGAAAGGCGAATCCTTGATGGCTAGTAGCAAAACGTACGAAAATGTACAATATTTTAACTAATAAAATTTGATATTGAAATTCTATCAAGCATTTTCATTCGATATCTTTAATTAAGTAATGTAAAATTTGTTTTTATGAGTATTTTAAATGACAAACAGTTAGCCAATCACTTTCTCAACAACCTGTTTTTAGTATCAGATAATGGATTGGTGCAAATAAATGAATAGATCACATAACATATATCAATGCTTTTGAATACAAACTTATACATCAATTCAACAAATGTTTATTCGAGGATACGAACCACTGATCGTGAAATTGAGTGGGAGGAAACCTTAAGAACGCTTACCACTCGGTTACAATGCGAAACAATATTTTTTCAAAGATTATTGTAATTTCAACTGTACCATGGTTTTAGAGTGTTTAATCAAATCATTAGAATTGGATGATTTACTCTTATGAGAGGGCAATAAATAGTTCCAAATAATCACAGAATATTTCTTACGACTTTTTTATTTATTGTTTTTACTATTCTAGCATATTCGTCACGCCTTCATAATATATTGATTCATAATCAGCATGTTTTTATAGCATATAAAACATGTAAATATTAGTACTTAGTAATTTTTATTACGATTTGCCGATATGACAGTAAATAACGACCATAAGCTAGGGTAATAAATTTATTCAATAAGTTTTTATCACCTATAAATACGGAAAATGAAGTGAGTAGCTTTATTGCTGTTATTGACATGAAATATCATCTAAGTAATACCTATTTCCGGTGCTTAGAATTAGGTATCGAAACCAATATCGAATCTGTAGAGCTTTTCTAAGTTTTTTTTATTAGCTTTAATTTACTTGTCGTATAAAAGCTGTGGACGTTTTTATTGTGATTCATTTTAATTTAATTTTAATTTGTGATATGATTCCGTAACATAACTGATTGCTGAAAGTATTTCATACTTACCCTTGCAGTGATAGTTCTGTCGAAATGCTATATTTTGAGTTTTTTTTAGCAAACCTTAAATATTTTTTACTCATTTCCCTTTAAAAAATACAATGTAATCTTTAACCAGTTAACTGTCGGCCACGCAATTACGCGTGATATCAAAATATTACAACGTTTTTTTAATCATTATAAACTGTGAAGGGGGTTCTACTCGACGGGAAGGTAGAGTGTCAACACACTTTGACTGCCCCAGGTCCCCAGGTGCCCCAGGTGATTCACAGGTTCATTCGTCTTCTATTAAAACTCGCCCGTCAGTTAACTTTCTCTTTATTTGCAGTTAGTTTATAATAATACATTCCTCGAAGGCAGTAACAGAGAAACACAGTTTAAAATACACGATTTGAATTTTTTAAACTCGGCAAGTGATTTTAGGGTCACGATAGGGTCACAATTTTGACCCTAAGCTGTTGTGGCCTTGTCGGCAAGGTTCATCCTTTCAGATCCACCGAGTACGATGTGACCATTTCTCTAGAAGTCGCACGCTTTTTGTTTACCGCTAACGGCAAACAAATAAATATGACAAATTTTTTAACTGTAAAAATACTACGGTACATACATAATTGCAAAAAGGTGTGAATTATTTAAATTATTAATAACAATGCAATGTAATGCACAATAATGAATTTATTTATTGCCTTAGCAGAGACATTACATATTAAATTTGCATTAATAGGAAGAGACTGCAGACGGCTCTTGAATTGTAGGAAGACTCCTGTTCGTCCCGTAAGTACAGGGTGGTGTCAAAACATATGGAAGTAGTACAAATGAATTGTATTTTATTTTTTAAAATATAATGCCTTTCACTTTTAAGGTGTTAGCTGTCAACTCTTGGTGGAAAGCCATTATATTTTATCTCGTCAGAGTTGCCATCTGTATTGATTCGTCCCCCACATAACTTATTGTTAAGTTGCTTTATATAGTATTACAATTAATAAGTAAAGTAGCCAGTGGCTGTGGTTAATTAGAAACATAATTTTTTCTGTCTTTGTAGACTGCTTATTTCAAATAATATTGTTTTATATCTTTGCATATAAGAATTTAAAATAAGTAACAAACCAGATTGTTGATCGATCGATTGTGAAAAAATCTGTCATGTGTCTTATGTTTTGTCTATTCTGTCTTGTCCTTGTTTGTTCGTAAGGTAGTTAAACAAAATAAGTTTTTTGTACTGCAAGGCTGATAAATCATATAAAACAGGTAGCTTTTCACGACTTGAATGAAAGAACGATTGCGTCGTCAAACAATTTGACAGCCCCTGCTACAGAGCATGATAAGTATTTCAAAACTACACATTTATGTAAAATATATTTTTAAATTTATTCGCTAGTGTACGTGTAGGTAATAATTATTATGATGTCATTTTTACATGTTTACAGCCATTGACACAGTTTGAAAAAAGCTTGAATTGAAGATTTATCTAAATTTTATTCGTATGAAAGCTTTTATATAGATAATAAAAACCAACTTTCGATATTTTTCGCAATTTGAAATATTACTTATAATATATTTTATATGCTCCTGGAATAATTTCCAGGTATAATTTATTCAATAAATATAACATATTATTGAAAATATCATCAAGTACAAAAAACACTTTTTTTTATGTCAAGTAAATACGTTCTAAAATATTATTTATAAATCGTATATCAAAGCATGTCGTATGGCAATACTAACAAAATAATATGGTTCATGAGTGACCAAATTGTTTAGTACGATTGATATTGTTTGTCGTACGATTGGATATTGTGGTGTAACCTTTTTAAAATCTTAATAAGCTTTTCCAATACATAAAATGTCAAATAACTTGGAAAATCTGAAAATGTTTTAACATTTAATGACAAGAAGAATTAGAGAAGTTCAACAGTCAAAATCAAATGCCGATATGAACAATTTTATTTCGCTTATATTTATTGCAATTAAAGGATGACAGTCTAGTAATAATATTGTTACGATTTCGTCGCAACACGACAATCGTCACATATCGGCGACACGCACCTCGCTGCGTCGTTGGTAGGAGACGAAGGGGAAGCCTCGCCAAGAATTGCGTTAAAACTTGATTACGCGCCAGGATGTGGAACGGGTAGGACGTGTCGGTAAAGCGCTGGAGATTGGCCTCGGACAGCAGAGTTCGCCGCCGAGATGGTTTATCATCCAAGGTCGTAGTTTTATATTTATATATTATAATAGTTTTCCTGTTTTAGTGTAACCATCTGTTCTTAAAAATTGTTTCGTCGTATAATTTCTGTTTTATTTCTTCATAATGTAAATTCTGTGCATCTACGGTTTCCGCATCTTTAATTAAATGTGTTTTTAACGGTAACCGTGTTTTAATTATTATTATTATCTTTCATTTGGCGTGTATCTTCACGCCTGGCGCCCAAAATTTAATTACCACATATATATATTTCTCCTTACAGAACAAAGTAAAGTGTACCGAGATTGGCAAACCTTATCCACTTCACTGTGATAACTTAATCCTAGTTCTCCGCTGAGCTCCCATTTTACATATTTTGTGATCCCTCTATCCTATATTCTCCGTTTTTTACTTGCAATTGCTTTATTCGAAATAAATACTTTTCTTTTTTTAAATCACAACAATATGTATTCTTTTATTAATTAGAAATACTATACTCATAGAAAAAATAAACCATCGCTATAACAAAAACCGTCGTTAATTACTAATATTGCAATGTGGACATATCGGTGTTTGCTTTAAATAACTCACTAGCTGTGTAGGTAGGTGTGACACATTCTGAAGATTCTAAATAAGTCTCACACCATTTATAATGTAACAACTAATAGAATGACAAAGTTAAAGACTTTAATTTCATATTAAAAAAGAATTTACACAAAGCTACCGCTGAATCAATCGAAAATAAAAATGTATCAAGTAGGGCATCCAATCCCGGGATTGCGGGATTGAAAAAAAACCTGGTTTTCATGTTTGAAATCTTTTTTTTTTGTGGATTGTATGTGCCACGATAAACCGTGTAAATGAAGCCACGGAAAAAATATTATAAATGTTCAAAAAACCCAGTGAAAAAGCTTTTGTAGTTCATACAAAATAAGAGAATTGGTACTCTAGGTAACCTAAAAACGCATAAAAGAACGTAACATCTAGTTATACGCTGATTTTATTGATTTACAATCAAAATATAAAGTAATACAATATAATAATAATTATGAACACTTGCAATCACATAAAAAATATTTTTAAAATAATATATGTAGGTATTTTTAATTCGAGTCTTGTTGTTTGTTGAACTCGAATAAATTTAACAAGATGTCAATAATATTTTATTAAATATATTACATTTACACAGAAAAGAATTTTGTAAATACAAAGAGACCTGGTATAATAATGAATAGAGGTTTAAGTTAATCAAATACTAGGTAGGTATATCACGAATACTCTTATTTATATATAAAATTATTTTAATATGTGAAGACAAATGTTTTGCATTCAGAAATTTTAGAATTTATTATCTAGTAAAATAAACACTTACTTATCTTGTAATTATGTCTATTAAAATGTTGTTTAAAATTATAAATGCTTCGATATTATATTATATTCATTTTATAAATTGAATTCATCTGAACATGAAGACCTTCAGCATATCCACCTTTTGTTTTTCATACTCACTTTTTACACTCCCTTTATTTTCAATCTCTTTGTATTTCCAAACAGAATATTCATAGTAAATTGCGTGCTTATTGTCGTCGAAAGTTTTTGTATTTAAAATTTTATTATAGTTTTAATGATTCAAAATTAAATTACAGTAAGATCACCACGTGTACGTGCAGGTGGCCATATAAAAAATGATTCCAACTGTTGGTTGTGGATAATGTTAACTATCAAAAAACAATAAATTGTCTGTTCCTGTCTATAGCTGATTCGAAATATGAGAGTAAGGGAGAGCACAAAACAAATGTTAATTATGTATACCTATGTAAAGTAAAAATGATGTACTTACATAAATAAAAATAAGTTACACCAGAAAGGTTTTTTATTTGTATAGTCCATCCAGTATGCATTGACAGTTTAAATGTGAATTAATTTTTAATATTTTTTAGTGAATCCCGAAGTCCCGGGATTCGTATTAATTCAATCTCGGGATTACGGGATTGATTAATTGCTCGGGATCCCGGGATTGGAAACCCTAGTATCAAGTATTTCATTTAATAATGGGAATGAAATGTGTTTGAGTTTTGGTCTAAAATCCGCCATATTCTAAGCATGTGTTTCTTTTTGGATTAGTATTAGAAAAATGGACACGGTTGATCTGTTGGCCCTGTCGTGTAAGAGATTGTATAATTATTATTTTTTTAAATCATTGTAAAGAGCAGCGTGTAGCAAGTTTCAAAAATGGCGATGAATTTTAGACAGCAGGAAGTTACAGCTTAATTTCTGCCAAGACAACAAACATACTTAGTTACTAAGCAAACTAGTTTTTTGTTGTTTTGCAAATATCAACTCATAAATAGTTAATTGAATATCAGATTGATTTATTTACTAACAGAGAAGTGTTAATCAATTGCAAGTGTCAATTGTATTTTATGGCTTCATTAATATCGCATTAAGGTTAACGTTCATTGTCAATTAATATCTATCCATTGGCTAACTAAAAACACAACTATGCAGATTTTTTCAGAAAAAATACGTCGAAAATCGCACACTGCCACAGAACTGTTTGCAAGTGTCAGCCGAGATTTCAAAGTTTGGACATGAGATTGTCATGGAGGTATTTTAAACCGACATCTTTGACGCTTGACAGATCGTCTAATAACAACAGTGAACATAGCCGCAATTAATACCGCATCTAAATAAAGGTCTATCTACATAATAAAGATATAATATCGTCGGCATATGGCTCAAAGAGATAAATCAAAAATCGGCTGTTAAGTTAAGAATACGGTCTATCATGTCTGAAAAAACAAGTTCAGCGATATTCCATGATTTTTTAAAGTAATTTGAAGAAATCAATATAAATTAAGTCAATATCTTTCACAGTTATTAGAGCAAAAACTGTACATTACATATATAAAAAAAAAAACAATTGCTTATACTTATATCGAATACGTAAATGTTTAAAGAATCTCATAAAGTGGATAGTTTAATGATTAAGCTATTTAAAGTCATAAATTTCATGATTTTTAAAAAAAATCTATTATCTTAATAGAAGGTTTTTTAATTTAACTACTTCTGCCACTATATCAACGATATATAGGAAATACAAAAATTATTACGTTCGGCGTGAAGGTGTTACTTAACCCGGGCTCTATTATTGTCTAGTGCAGTGTTCCCCAACCGTTTTACACCTGCGGACCGGTAAAAAAAGGAAACAATTTTCTTACTAAAAACTACTGATCAGGACCAGTTTCTCTCATCACGAGCATTATCAACTGAGCGAAACCGGTCCTGATCATTATAAATATGTAGAAGTCGTACATATGAATTATTTTTTTTAAATATAACGTCTTTCCACCAAGAATTGACAGTTAACACCACAAAAGTGAAAAATACTGAAATAAAAATGGTTTTATTTCACAGACAGATGAACATAACTATAAATAATAAGTATACATATGAAATTCTTGGAAATACATTAGGTAGGGTTTTACATCTGGGTGTTCATTCATTATCCAAGAGCAAATATTTCCGTTCTCCCTGAGTGTACTTGGGAACAATTATGACTGTCGATTCTGAGAAAACTAGTATCCATCGTGCCGCATCATCCTACAAATTGTTATTATTCAACAATAACTAAAAATACAAATAAACGCGCAAGCGAAAAAAACCTTATATTTAATATTTTTCATCGCGAATTTCTTAAAATTTGGCATACTTGTTGCGGCACGGCACTGGGCCGCGAACAACCGGTTGGGGAACACTGGTCTAGTAAAAAAGTGACAAACCTTTTCCTGTCAGAAGGCCGCGTTCAAACTTAAAATCAAATAAGGACACATATAAGAAACATACATAAAAACGAATTAAATTATTTTGTGAATGAAGGAAAACAATGATATTTATTTATGTACGGATTTGTTTATTTTAGTCAAAAGGCTGCACTTGAGACGCTATAAGGCTACAGGTTCCTTACCCCTGGTCTAGTCTCTAATAAATTTGAGAAAAGGATTGCTGGAATCCCAGAATATGACATGAAAACAGCCGTGCAATGTTTTATTATTTATTATATACTTAATTAATATGTATACGCTGTTGATAAAACTTAATTAAATATATTATGTTGTAGATATTTTATGTGAAAGGCAATACATTTTTTATTGGAAAGTTATTTTACCCTTTTGAGAAATAGCTATAAAGCTTTTATCCGTGCTTTTGAAATGTTGTTCTAAAGCACTTACCCATAATAAACGAAAACACCTCAAAACAAAATACTCAGTCAAAATATAGTTTCAAACGTTGTTTTACAAGAAGCAGTGTAGAGAAATAATAAACTTTTATTACACACAGAAAGTCATTCAACTTTCAAACTTTCCCGTCAGATGTAGGCACGTGTATTAAAAATAATCCATTTTTGAAACTACACGCCGCATCTGTTTGGAATATGAAATTTGATCACTGTTTGGATCACATAAAAACTTTGGCGATCTATCGAAGTTTTTAACTGATGTAATTTATATTGAGAAATATTGATGAACAATACTTAAAAAGTTTTTTTGTTGCATACTGAAATTATGCGAAGCCTATATTATTCAAAATCCGTTAAGAAAAACTTTGATTTTCTACTTTTATTATTTTTTATATAAAAATAAAACACCAGATATACTTTATATTCCATTATTTTAAAAATGGTAAGTAAATTTAACGATACGGTCAGTAAATATTTTAGGTGAGGCTAGGTTAGGTTAGGTTTTTTTATTCCATTTTATGTGTTCATTTTTCTGATCAGTAAATAAGTGACCAAAAAAAAAATTACTGACCGTTTATTTTATTAACTGACCACGTGATTACAGACCATTAATAGAATTAGTTACAGACCATTTTGATGAATTACTGACCCAGTAAATACAGACGATAATAACACGGACAAAACCAGCTTTGATCTTATCATTAATTGTAATTGAGAATTCGAGCGATTAATTTTTTTTATCCATTTCCACTCCCAACGTAGAGCATTTGGTCTCCTTATAAAGGTATCTCAACAGAATTTTTCAATGAGAACTGTTTGTTACTCAGTTGCTCAACCTCTATTTTTTCGAAGAGAGTAGGGACAGAAGGATATGGTTAGGACAGGACTAGTGGTTAGCTCTCGCTACTCTCCGTGAGGATCAGATACACCCACCCATCCGATTAAAATGAATCAACGTTATCTGCAAAAACGGTTTTTTTTTATAACGTTGTTTTACATTCTTTCCATATCTTCAGTCATTGGTAAAATTTAACGTTAACTAACCATATAAAGTTGTCCCTGTGTTCTTCTCACAAGGAAAATCAAATTTAAAATACATGATAATTTATAAAATACGAACGTTAGGTTTTAAACAAACATCTGCTAAGCTACGAGAAACTAAAAAACGTTTTTTGGCTAACCTGAAAAGTTACACGTGTTGTTTGACATTAAGCTCTCGAATTGATAGTTAACCTCATTCAAATATTCATCCAGTCGGCAGTTTGAATAAATTCAAAGTACTTTTTTACGATTAAAAGTTACTGTTGTCAGCTTCTGTGGTCTAGTGTTAAGAGCTTTACTTAAGCGATCAATTGTGTCTGGTTTCAAGTCCCGGCGTGGTCGACATAGGAATTAGATCTTGGATATGAGTATTTGAGATGTCTTTTCTCCTCGATCTCGTTTATCTCCAATGATTTCTCTAATTAGAATTTGAAAATATCTCGCATGATAAAAACACCCAGCGCATTGGTTGTAAGCTTATAATGCCAGATATTTTTTCGTAAAAAACAGTTTTTTTTTAAATTAGCTTCTTTAAATAACCACTTCTAGTAGCGAAAATATTGTAATATTTTTCGAGGAAACCATTTTTAAATGCGAATTGAAAATAAATTGCTGAAGAGAAAAGGCAGAATTCATTGAAAGTATAATATATAACAAATTGTTCATGCGAGCATTTCATTTTCACTCACCGAGCGTAATCGACGATTATTTGCGAATTTACTTTTGAATTGTGGTATTTACACTAGAACGCGCGAGATAAATTCTGGCCGCTCAACCCTTTCGGCACCTCTGTGAAAATACTTTCTCGTGTGTAATGAGCGTAATAACATTGAGTTAACTCTGTTGCAGCTTTCGTCAATCGGACGCTGGCTTCAGGAAATGACGCCGTGTATCGAAATAACGCCCCGGAATATTTTCACGGTGAGAACGCAGCTTTTAACACATCTACTGCATTTATTATTGCTGATATTTTAAAATGGCATATAGTTATTTAATCAGTAAACCAACAGAGACCGGCGTCAGTTCAGGATGTATTATATTATTTTAGTGACGTAATTTCCAACATTACGTTTTGTCTTATTTTATATAAATTGATATAACTACCGGTGACTGATTTAATACTTATTTTACCATGTCCGCTCCCAATGTGGAGCATATTGTCGTTGCTTTGGAAGAAGACACTAACTGAAAAATACTAATTTTGAGTAATTGGAGTTTGAAGTTTTTCAAATACTTGAAATGGTTTACTTTTTTCATTTAGTTTCTTTGTAAATAAATATTTTTAAATAAAAGCCTAATTAAATAAAATATCTGTGTTCTTGCATACGAGTTCAAAATAAAGAAAATTTTTGTATAACTAACTCAATATGTAATTTTTCACTTATAAGGGGTTAACTGTCAATTCTTGGAGGAAAGACATTATATTTTAAAAAATAAAACACAATTAGAAGAGAGTAAAACCTAAATAAAGCTGTCTATTATAGCTTGAGTCAGTTTCACTCATCACGTTGATAATGCTCGTGATGACCAAAACCGGTCCTAATCATTATAAACATGTGGAAGTAGTACAGATGAATTGTGTTTTATTTTTTAAAATGTTATTTTTCGATTTAGTGTTTTCTTCCAAACCAGCGACTGTATGGCCTCCTAATAAAGTTATCTTAACAGAAGTTTTTCTACTAAAACTGCTCGTTACTCACTTGCTCAACCTCTCTTTTTCGAAGTGAGTAGGGATAAAAGGATAGGGCTAGAACACGACAAGTGGTCAATTAATCGCTCTCACCCAGCCCTGTTTTTAGGATCGGATAGATGGGAGGCAATTCTAGACACCGCAAACATCTATACCTACCAACAGAAAATCATAAATCAATTTATTGAACTGTCCTTACCAGGATTCGAACTCGAGACATCTTTAACCGAAGCTGACGACGTTGACAACTGCACCACGGACCCGGATTTAATATTGTAAGATAATACTTGTAGCTTCTTCAATACGAAAATAGTTGAGATCAATATTTGAATTTAAACATTTGATGATTTCGAATCAACCAAAGAGGTTCGTATCGGATCTTAATTCGAGTGTAGAAGGGATTTCCAATTTTCTAAATCCATTTGACTATACAATTTGAAAACTTTCGCTTAACCTTCAATTGGAAAATTACACTGTACAGTGATTGTAAAATGTTATGAAATTGTTTCAATTTTTTTAGCGATCTGACATTTTGAGAAAGAAGTTTTCCGACCTCTGGCATAGCCAATTTTATCGAATTTACTTAATGCGGTAAACTTCGATGTTCTTAATAAATTCAAACCATCTGATCTATTAAATTAATGAAATATTTGACAGTGAATGTGTTAAGTGGATGGAATAGTATGTTGAAGTGGTGAAAATTTACGCTTTGCGATTAATACGTGAGATAAAATGGTTAATGCCAAATTTCGACATTCCATATTTCTATAGCTAATTCAAGGTATACGAATAAATTTAAGTAAGTGCCATGATTGCTGATTGGACACGCAATGCAGATGCTATAGAATATGTATCTTACACCTAAGCTATTTCTTCTTTCAATCTACTAGGTTGTAGGAGGCCTAATTTCTTAGAACAACTGGAAATCAATAGATATAATCAAGGCCATAGTCTACTTAATAACCAAATAAAGATGAATTCATGGCCTTTATTTAAACCATTACAAGAAGCTCATGTAATTACTAATAATCAGTAAAATTTAAATGCATTTACTTCAACGATTAATTAATAACACCACATAAGTAAAGTATGTTAATTTTAAATAAAAGTTTGATGTTGGAATAAGTTATATGACATAATATTGACTACCTCTTCTAAACAGTACATAAAGTAACTAAACTAAAATAGTTTTAAGCATAGTTTTGTTGATATCGTTTAACCGGAATAGCTATGAACTAACTAATAAAATTTTGTAGAGCTTAATATTTTATACTATAATAATGGAGTCTGTCAAGTATATGCCGATTCGATCAACTACTGTAGTAGAGGGATTAGCTAACGACTAATACTTTCCTATCCCTATCCCTGCACCCTTTGATAAATAGAGGTTGAACGAGTGACTAGCAGTTCTCGGAGAAAAACTTCTGTTAATATACCTCCATAGAAAGCTATATGCTTCACATTGGAAGCGGGACATTAAAACTTGATGTGTACAACCTTTAATAATTGAGTTGTATTATTTTAATAGTGCCAATTCAATTGTGATTCTTATGAAATTAGAGTTAGATGAATAAATTAGAGTATTAGATAATTTGGAGTTCTGACAATCTTTAAAACATAATCGACTGTTTTGGCCAATTGATGTAACCCTAAAAAATACGAAAATGAGTTAATGATTGGATCTCATTTTAAAGTCAACAGAGAAGGTCTTGGCGAAATTATGTAAATTAGATAAACAATTTTATTACTTTTTGGAAGGGAAACATCATTTTATATTGGTTTTAAGCTTAAATATTCTGACCCGGCCACTTGATCTAAGCCACTATTATATCGACACTCCCTAAGTATAATCCCGTATCTGCAAACATGATAATTTACAGGAGTGCACTTCAAAGGTTCATAACGCAACTCACCATATAATGTTTTCGATAAAAACAGTTTTTACTTTCTCCTGAACAATTTCAATTTTGAGGGTTACATCAATGGGTCAAAATACCGTCGAATTATTGTTATATTTATGGATATCTATGTGGTAAAGGAATATTTTTTTATGTATTCATAAGCCATAGATTGGCGAGATCGAAAGTTTGTTGAGAAACACATCTCCTGAATAGATAAATCAACGGTCGGATTCCTCCATTAAGCCCATTCAAACTTTTCTTTTGATTTCCTTCGTACATAATATTATATGAAAAAAAGTGGGTGGTTGAAGTTTGACCAATAATTTTATGAGACGTGTGAACTCACTGAAAGTTAATTTAAGAATTTAAAAAAACATGGGTGCTCTTATTTGACCAATACAATAGTGATTATGAAATTGAAATCGTTATTATTACATTTGTTGTGTTGTCGTTTTAAAAAATATATTATGTTGTTTTAATGATACTGTCATAAACAATTTCATATATTCTTTGATTTTCTTTGAAGTCTTTTGTTGGATGCATAATTGTCAGGTTCAGTGTTTAATCTCGTTGGTTTCGTTTACGGATGTCTCGGGTTCAAACCCCGGGACCGAAAATTTCATAAACAGATTTTTCAATCGATTTATGGATTCGATGGCATGAATGATGGTAATGTCTAGAATTCTCTCCCACTCATCCGATCTTAAAAACATGGTGTAGCGGTCTTAAAAAAAAGGTTGAGCAACTGATAAACAAACAGTAATCGTAGCAAAACTTCTGTTGTCAGATGTTAAAGAAATAAAAATAAATAATCAAATGCATTAATATTCAGCTTTTTATCGGTAACTTCGACATCACAAATACGATTTGTTGTCAATCATTTGTAAATTTTAAGTAAAATGTTTCATAAACTTTTCACAGCCGTGACGTGCACAGAAGAGTTTCAATTTAAAATGAATCAATAAAAAATTAAAACATTAAAATTTTTTTCAAAGGGTCCAAGTCAATATTAAAATCTTGTTTTATTTCAAATATAACCCAAAATTTTTTTGATTGATAGTAAAAGTATTGATTTATTTATCGACACAAATGTGGATAGTTTAATATATACATATAGAATTTGACCTACCAATAGATGTTTCTATTGAAAATCAAGCGTTTAACGTAGAGTTTTGATATTATTATTTATAAAAAAAAATATCCGTATGTCATAAATCAAGCTGTGAGGTGGTTCAATCAATAAAGGTGAAACCTTATATTATATCACGTATCAAATAAATTTACATCTGATATATAGGAACAAAGAACCTTGTCTTTTTTGTATGAATCGTACAGAAAAACAGTTAGATCATTTTCTCAGATTAGTTTTTACTGATTCGTTCATTCGAGTCGCATCACTATATGATGGAAAAAAAATCATGGATGAGTTTTAAATGAATTTTCCGTGAGTTTATTATTTTCGTACTCTTCTTGTAAGTAATGACTGGAAAAAAAATGCTTGCAGTTCAATGTCATTGTATAATTATTTACATACCTGAAGCTTGTACAGGGGTGACACCAAATTTCTTCTGCGCACTCCGTACCATAACTGCATATCCAAACTGCAATCCATGAGCCAGCATCTGCGAAAGAACTGCGCATGCGCAAACAGCCCAGCCCCACCCACCCTCAGGATAGTACCTCCTCCACAGCAATCTCCTGACCAGCGCCTGGGCATCGACAACCTGGTGCCGGTTCCTTGTCTGGTTGGTAGGACTGGAAGATGTCGGACGACTCTGGAATCGGGGGCGCGGGGCGTATCGATGGACTGGTCCGCTGTTGACGCCGTGTAAGAGTGGCCACGAGCGAGCCCTCTGCAGTGACGACATGCGAACACCTTCGATCAGTGCTTTTCAGAACTCTTCTTCGTCCTCGGACATTTTGATGCGGCTTTTTATGGCTGATAGCTTTATTGCGCAAATTATTCTGTCATCCACGAGACACTTGGAATTATTAGATTAATAAATATTATAAATGGCTCATTGCAGGAAAATATTTATGAAGAAATCTGTTAATTTAAAAGTATTTAATTCTATAAATTTTTTTTAGTTAATTGAGAGCTATTTCGGCTTAACGGCATCGTCTGAACTATAATTCCTGACAACATACTGATATTTTATCCTATTATAATGGAGTTCTATCAAGTAAATGATAATTCAAAAAACATCATAATTCGACGGTGTTTTGCCTAATTGATGTAACTCTCAAAATTGAAATTGTTCAGGAGAGAGTAAAAACTGTTTTTACCGAAAAAAATATTTGGTGAGTTGCTTTATGAATCTTTGAAATGCACTTATGTAAATTCTCATGTTTGCAGATACGGGATTATACGAAAAGAGTGTCGATATAATAGTAGCTTTCATTAAATGACCGAGTCAGAATTTTTAAACCTAAAAGCAATGTCAAATCATGTTTCTCTTCCAAAAAGTGATCAATTTATTTTGCTAAGTTACATAATTTTGCCGAGACCTGCTCTGTCGTCTTTAAAATGTGATCGAATCATTAACTCAATCGTATTTTTTGATGGTTACGTCAATTGTCCAAAACACCTTAGACATGTAATTGATTGAAAATTTGAATTTATTCCCACATTCAAAAAAATGACCAATACTAAAAATGGCAAGTAAGATTATTGATTAAAAGTATTAATTTAATACTGTTAATAATGTAAAAGATCTAGTACCACATTTAAAAAAATAGTATTACCTACCAAGACAAATTTATGTATATATTATATCTAAGGTGACCAGATTATGAAAATATCAAAGTAGGACACTTTGGTCAAAATAAAACGAAACATCAAACAAAGTTTCTAAAAGGAGGACAAGCCTCCTGAAATGAGGGCGTTTGGTCATCATAATACAACAATCTGTCAAATCCACGAAAAAAATAATGACATTTAAATAAATATATATTTATTCTAACAATACTGGTATAAAGCAGAATCTGTACATCAGGTATTTATGAATCTGTTTGTACATAAATACTTATGTATATATCCAATACATATAGTGATAGAAACTAGCATTAAACTCGTTTGAACTATATTCCTAATCAATCTAGTCTAAAATAATTACCGTGTTAAACCAGTGTAAGCTCAAAGTTAAACAAACATAATTTATTTGCAAAGTAAAATAAGCTGTTGATATTTTGAAACATTGTTTAATTCTGATTTAGTAGTGTAGGTTTTTTAATTGAAAGTAACGTTCAAAGATATTAAATACATTAATCATTTTTTTGTCCGCAGTGGTTGTGGAATATATGGACATTATGCGTAGTAAATAAAACAGCATGTATCATATATCTACATGTGATAACCTTAAGTCATGTTCTGGTAGGAAATATAGGAATAAATGATGAACACAAACAGTTTTATTTAAACATGTTTCTATAATTCATTGAGAAAATGCGATTCGTAAATGTTTGCCTATCGATTGAATAATTTATTTTCGGAATATATTGATTTCCGTTTTGTTGGTTCTTTTCATAGTTCACTAGCAGTGTTCCATTACGAAAAATTGAATAGAACAGTTTCCAAAAATGTTAGACAATCTTTGCATAATTAAATAAATTGCTTTTCTTGTATTAAGTAAGGAAAATTATAATTAAAATCTTTAAAACTTTCACGTAGATACGTTAATGACATAATCTAATAAGGTATAATTAAAAAAAACTCAATAATTGATTTAGGTATAGCTTATAATACTATTATATACAGCAAACATCTGATGTATAGAGCATAGCATGATAGTGGCATTTTAAAACGGTTTTAAACCGACATTTTTTTAAATTCAATAAGTTTTTCTACAAATTTGAATTGTTGAGATTTTGTACATTTCCATGTTTTTTGTCACCAACAGTTTCCTGGGTTTCGCCAGGCATTCGAGCACACGAATGAACTTGAATTGACGGATCGTTAGTGACAAAATACATGGAAATGTACAAAATCTCAACAATTCAAATTTGATATAGAAATTCCATCAAGCAACCTAAGTTGATGTCTTACAAGTTCTTCCTCACTAAAATGACATATTTTTAACGACGTATATTTTAAAAACAAAACACATTTTTCGTACTACTCCTATGTTATTATAATGATCAGGATCAAAATTTTAATTCTGGACAATTTAATTTCGTAACTGTATAATTTGTTATCTTTAAATTCTTGTCATAGTTCTTGAACCAATATATAGCCTTGTTAAGATTAAAACGTAATAAGTTGATAATGCACGTTATGAGCGAAATCAGTCCTGATCATTTTAATAATGTGAAAGTAGGAAAGGACAATTTTTATTTTATTTTTAAAATAAAATGACATTCTAATCTGATTATAAAAAAAATATTAATTCTTATTCATAGATGTTATAGCTTTGGAAATATTATTCATTTTTCTACCTTTAAGATGACTTGATCGTATTTGGAATAACCTATTTATTCCTTCCCAGTTAGAAACGCAAAAGTTTCTGCGATTCATGATTTTATGTAATATACAACAAAACAATCAATCACTTATAAGGGCTCACATTTCATTCCATCTCTGGCTACAACAGCTGGGCGATTGGTTGTAATAATTACAGTGGTTAAATGAAAACCCGTTTCTTTAATAAAATTAATACATTAATAAATACGAGGCGACGTGACGCGTGAAAAGTGTCTCTCTCAGAGAAGTTGTTTTTAATTAAGACAGCTTACAATTAAATTATTTGTCAAGAAATGACATATTGGATACATTAAAAACAGTGTGTCCGACGAAACGAGGATATGGTGATATTATCTGTTAAGAAATATTGATGTTGTTTAATATCTATTATATGCATAATATAGTAATATGCACTTATAAATCATTTTTATTTTTTTGCATTGTCATTGGAAGCAATGCATGTAGAATTCCGTTTGTTGGACATTTATTTTATTATATTTATGTGCTTGAATGACGTGGTTGGTTGATGGTTTAATTTCTTCATGAATTTGGAGATATTAAAGCGGTATAATCATTGAGCTGGCCTGCATATGTGCTGTGGATACCCTTCTTCCAAGTAGATTAAATTGTGTTACCCAGTAAGGCTGCTGATGACCATCCGTTGAATGGACAGAGGAGATACATTATACTCTGATTAGGGCGTCTAATCCCGGGATCCCGGTCAACTATTTAACTCCGTAATTCCGGGATTATCTAAATATCAATACCGGGATTACGGGATTCACTGTAAATATTATAAAAAAAAATCGTAAATCAAATTAAAACTTCATGATCAACTACAACATTATATTTTCATAATACTTATAAAATAATAAGAAATTAATGTATTATGGTGTCAATCTTTCTCATATTTCGTAACAGCCGTTCTTAACCAATTTGAAATGGTGGACAAATTATGACCACTTCTTAAATGAATGGAGTACAATATTTTAAAGTTGAATTAAAGGAAATGTATTTATTTTAGAGACTATCAGGTGAAACCTAGCGTAATAATGCAATAAATATATAAGACTTTTTTGATCGTTTCTAAAAATGTTTTTTTTTATTAATAACAGTTTGATTCAAAATCAATTAAAAAAAATAATAAATCATATATAAATTCCAATTGAAGCAATAATGGACACAAAATAAATTTTAAATGTAAAATTTAGCACGTGAAATTATACTTAATGACCAATACCGGGATTGAGAAATTTTGAGTCCCGAAATCCCGCGATTATGAAAGGGTTCGGGATTGGATTCCCTAACTGTTATGAAATGGAAAGAAGGCAAAAGACTAACGGGGTTAAAGAATTTTTTAAGGCGATGCATGGTGGGTATATGTTCTAAATAGAGATATCATCAAAGAAGAAGTATAAAAGCTAAATTTGGCATTTAAATCACTAACACCATCCCATTGGCTTGTCAGTTTCGAGCCAGCCATGGCAAGCTCAATACAAAACTCTTGCAAGTTGGTTCTAAAGCCAGATTTGGATGCGAACTTTGGCCCACCTTATTTTATCTATATTGAGATATCAATTATAACAATAAATCAATACATGCTAATAACATTTTATCTTAAGACATTAGCACATTTCTATGTAGAGCAATATCACACATAAATGCAATGGCGAACCATAAAAATACAAAAACCCTCAGAACTGGGCCAAAGTTACCCAGATTAACAGTACTCTTGCTAGTAGCCTGGACTCATTCACATTCACGCGGAATATATGAATATACAAAACAATATCTTTGGTATGCAGCATTTTTATTTAAAATAAATTAAAATCGTATTTTTATGCCTGGAATGTCCAAGTTTCAATTTATTTCATATATTTATGAACCAATAAAACATTTATCAGGGGAAAATGACAGGGTCGTATTGTTAACTTGGGCAACACACACTTCTCGAAAAGAATCGTGTCTACAGCAATATGAGGATTAAACTTGTGACGAAAAGATGGCGGACCTCTCAACAAAGGAGTCCACGTGAAGCTATAATTTAGAGATGGGTTTTATTGGTTCGTAAAAAGGATTCAGTAGATAAGGCTGTTAAACCTCGGCACCCGAATTTCGGATCAGATGTGTTACGACCCGACATAAACCGGCCCTGCAACTTGCTTTATTGTTGAGTGTGCGTAATAAAAATTGAAAGCTTCTGCGGCAACAAAGCGCGTAAATTAAACCTAAAAGTAAGGATTTGTTAATTGATTAATTCTATTGTTTTCAAACGATTCAACATAGCATATTGACTTGAACTTGACGAGGAAAAACTTTACTTGAAATTGTATAACAGTTAAGATGAAAGGTTATTAATTTTCGTCTCGAGAAAATTGGGGGTATTTTCTTTTAAAGTGAAATGAAAAAGTTTGACATTAAAAAGTCACAGTACGACCAAATTTTCATACTACTTACATAACTTTATATTACAATGAGTTACTTATCATAAATACTATTCAAATTGATTCTCGAAAGGGGCGTTGCTTAAAGAGAGTTTGAGAAACCCTGCTCCGGAGCATAGAGTTTATCACTAGGCATTTTTTAACAGTGGCAAAAACGCCAATATTTAAAGCTTGGCATGCGTCGGCACGTTATTTTCAAATAGCAATCTACTAAAGAAAGTTCTCGAATTTGGTTACATTGGACTAATAGGACAACTGAATTTTAAAATGCTGTATTACAGAATGCCAAAAAATTTCTCAATGGTATGCAGGTTTTTTTCTAGCGTCTAGTCTATCTTGTACTAGCGAGTATCCGGCATGCGTTGCAATGCCACTCAAAGAAGTGTTTGTGTTATAATTCTGTTTAATGAAATGATTTTGGATACACAATATTTTTTGATCCGTCTGGTGCGTAAACGAATTAATAAGAAAGTTTTTCCAAGATGTCGCTCTTTGTACGTGTTTGATTCTTTTATTTAGATTTTTTCAGAAACCTTCACGGGTGTGCGCACAACAACTCACCAAAGTTCCATCGACGTCGTATGAATGGTATAGAAACAAATAAACAAACAAAAAAATATTCATTTTTTTATATATATATACAGACGTAGTTTAGTGATTAATTGTGTCATTGATTGCTACTTTGTTATTCTTCTGTAGACTTAAACCCTAGATATAAGTTTTTTTCTAAGACCATCAGGATAAATGGATCTTACGTCAGAAAAGCAATACAAGTACAAATTGTCTTAATTCTTAGTAGAGATACCAATAGAAAAAAAAAGCATTACAGCAAATGCATCAAACATTTTCAAGCTTTATATCACATAATATATCTATCATGAGCGTACTTATGAGTATAACTCCATGTTTGGTAATTTTGCGATAAGTACAAAAAACATTCCAACTATAAGAACGCTTCAGTGGGATTAACAGTATAAGTTGCAGATGATTTACAAAAATTATAATAAATTTATGCGTCTAGACTAAATTATACCTGAAATAAATTTCATTTAATTATTATTATGATTTTATGTTCCCAATAGTATAACTTTGCTCATAAAACAACTATTTTACGGTCCTAGGAGTAATTATTGTTTTAATGAAATTTTATTTTATGCTTAAACACTGCTAATAAGAAAAAAGGAGACTATCATTATTATTGCTGAAAAATTGTCTTTTTGGACTTATACTCATGTTCAGCCTTCATAGATATAAACTCGAGGAGAAACGACATTACAAATACTCACGTCCAAGATCTCAAATCTAAATTGATATTTAACTTTCTACCTGATTGCTATAGGAAAGTTCTTACTACCAGACCACGGAAGTTGGGAGGTCTGCAATTATATCCGTTAACACTTGAGAACATCTCAACTAAGTCAAAGTTAACTACTCCTAAGACACTCCAGGCAAAAATTTGTAGCTGAATACGTCAGGAAAAGCTGTGAAGATTAGGTAATACACAGGGCAGTATATATTTAGAAACTGTCGTTATATTATACATAAAAAGAATATCCGTCATCGTGATTTGTTACCATGTTTACAGACAGACATGAGACAGCAATACGTATTAGTGAAAATTTCGATCAAAAGTGTCAAAAATTCCAGAAGTGAATTTAACAATAATTCTGAGGAGTCTAGTGCATAATGTGACAAGCATAAATTGATCATATTGTGTTTTCACAGATTAAAGCACAGTTCAAGAATCTAAGAACAACATTACATACACTATTTGAAAACATTGGTTTGAAACTGTTGGCATTGGAACCAAAAATAAAATCAATCATCGATATATTATATTATAAAAATACACTTGTGTCTCATATAACATGGTCATATGGTTTCACAAAAACGTCGTGTAATACAAATCAGTGTTATACGAGGTTTGAACTTCATAGTAAATTAGGATATGCGTTCCAAAAAAAATTGAAGTTTGTTCCTTTATATCCTTATTATATATATCCATTAATTTTTTTAATAAACAATCGAAAAAACATACATTATGTATTTATTGAAAAAACTTTAATAACATATAATATATTTTAAAAAATAAAACACAATTCATTTGTACTACTTCCACATATTTATAATGATCAGGACCGGTTTCGCTCATCACGAGCATTATCAACTGATGCTCGTGATGAGCGAAACCGGTCCTGATCATTATAAATATGTGGAAGTAGTACAAATGAATTGTGTTTTATTTTTTAAAATATAATGTCTTTCCACCAAGAATTGACAGTTAACACCTTAAAAGTGAACATATACTATATCATTCATTCACCGCTATCACTAATTCTATATCGTCGTTGTTCTGGAAGAAGACACTAACTGAAAAATACTAATTTTGAGTTATAAGACTTTGAAGTTTGTCAAACGTATGAAATGCTGCACATTTTTTATTTTGTGTGCTTGTACAAAACTGTTTTTCAGTAAAAGTATAATTTATAAAAATAAGTGTATTCTTTCATACGGTAGAGTTTAAAATAAAGAATATTTTTGTATAACTAAGTCAGTATGTCATTTTTTCGATTTAGTGTTTTCTTCCAGAACAGCGACGATATGTTCGATTCTTTTTCGGTTCGGTTCGAGATCAGTTGAGAGTTTTCATCATCGGAGGACTCTAGAGTATTTTTGGATTTACGCTTTAAAAATTCTGTAATAAGCATTTGTTTGCTTTTAGCATATGAATCTTTAGGTATTTCGTGATAAGGTGCCAAGATCTATTGTAATTCCCTTTTGATCTTCAAACTTCTTTAAACCGTGTTATATAAAGCGTGTTGTACGAGGTCCAAGTGTATTAACGGTTTTATCCAATCTAATGTATTTAGAAGTCCTCTTCTGAATTTTCTTATATTGTCAGAGCACACTACTTAATGTATGTATTTTGTCGACTCCGAATAAACACAGCATGGCAGATTGATTAAAACAACAATTGCTTAAACCACCATAAAAAGCTCACTAAATTACACGTATTCGTTTTAATACGAAGCAAAGAACAGATTTTATCGTTGTGGCATTAAATAATTTATATGTAGAGAAAACTCAAGATAAACAAGCCAAAGAGTAAGTAAAATGATTTATGGTGTATATATCTACTAAATTAGTGTGTATATCTACTAAATTTGTGTGAGTAAACCAAAATTTGTTCAAATGTAGTTCTGACTATGACATGAAGCTGAAATAGCTAGCAATTATAATTCTTATGAAACTGAAATTTAACTAATTCAAATTTGGATTATTGAGATTTTGTACACTTCCATTTATTTTGTCACTAACGACCCGGGTTTCGCCTTTCGGCATCTTCAGACATTCGAGCACACGAATGGACTCGAACTGATGGGTCGTTAGTGACAAAATAAATGGAAGTGTACCAAATCTCAATAATCCAAATTTGATATTGAAATTCCATCAAGCACCCTCAGTCGATGTCTTAAATTATATGAAATTTAACTGTTTTAAAATGAATACAACTCTTTATATGCTGATTCTGTTGTTTATTTTGTTACTGAATATTGTGTCATATCACTCGAGAAACCGATTTGAGTCGGTATTCAATAATTTTAATATACAGCTAGATAACAACATGCCTTAATTTGCGTGCTCAAAAAGTATGAGACAATCTTTAGAGTAAGCAATCAAAAAGATTAATGAGTCACTTATTCATTTGATCCTTCGAGCCGTCTCAATATGTAGCAAAAAAATGACTCACCATTCAATTTGAATTAGATTCTCCACGAATCTTTTTTTTTCTCACTCTTCGTGCTAGTATATTAAGAAGCAGTGTTAGACTGGGAAAGCAAGAGATTTCTAACGATTCTATTTTTTTCATTAAGGCAAACGAATGATGTGTTCACTACAAATATACGATCGCAAACGATGCATATCTTTGGAAACTACAGCAAGAACGACAGGAATTAACTGTATTAATAAAGGCATGGTGTAAGAAGTGTATATATAGGGGAACTGGATAAAAAATGAAAGTCGCCATTTTTCTTTTTATTGACATCATCGCACGTTAATGAAAAAAAAACGATCCAACTTACCTATACTTCTAAAGGGTTAAAGATAAGTTATCATACAAATGAAATTCTATGGAAGAAGATACTGTTAATGATAATCCGCGAAAAAGATGATAAATTTATAACATGTTCTCAATATAATAAAAAAACTGAAAATTAATCCGTAAATAAACTATAAACTTTCGATTTTATTGTTATATCTCATTAGAGATCTGCATGGGTCGAAATTTTATGAAATTACACCGTCCGAGCTCGACATCTTCAGACCCAGCCCCGCTTGAGCCCGAGTCTCAATATCACACTTGTTACCCGAACCCGACCCGATGCCCAAATTTATTTTACTCAGCCTGAAAAAGGCAGCTTTTTTCTTTTCAGCTTTTTTAACGAATCAATTTGATTTGCTAATGATTAATTTTCCAGCATGATAAACTGACAATCATTTAAAATTTAAAACCACTGGCTAGGAGGTACTGACACATCATACATGTATGTATGAACGAGATAATATAATAATTGGTCATTCGAAAATAAATAAGACATTTTTGAATTGTTGATATTTAATCTTGAATGCCTGAAGATGCCGAAAAGCGAAGCCAGGGTCGTTAGTGACTAAATATATAGAAATATACAAAATCTCAACAACTCATATTTGATATTGAAATTTCATCGATCTCCCTCAGTCGATGTTTCCAATTATAAATAAAGCATTGTTTCAGATTTCGCTTCAATTAGCGTACAAAATCTTATGGGTCTCTCAGCTTCATTTTCCCAAAGAAAAATGATGATGATGTCATGCCACACTTTTTGAAAAGATATTTTATTCTTTCCACCTTTTCAACGATATTCATAACAAATGGGAAGTTGTTAACGTTTTGTCTGAAAATTCAATTCCTTACCCGGGCCCGGCTTGAATCTGAATTGTCTTTACCAGCCCGTATCCGGACCACGGGCCCGTACAGACCTCTATATCGCATTGCGAATAATACATCAAGTAAACACGTAATATGTAGATTTATAGGTGTTTGCACATTAAAACAATGATAATAAAATTGAATTGTTTTTCTATTATTCGTAGTAATTAATTCCTGAAAATGCAATAACTTTTATATTCAACTTCGATTAAATAAAAATGTTTGTTCAACTTAAATTTTGATGTCGAATAAATCTCGCTTTATTTGTTGTACTAAAATCGCTATCACCGTAAAGATAGCATGTGTTGTTTCGTATATAATTATATAGAATTTTGCAGGAAAATTCACAGTCATTGACTATAATATATACCTCATTAATATAGATTTTATCAGATCATAAAAGAAATGTAGGTACGATACATATTTCCACCGATGGAGTATTAGTTTTTCAAAGAGAGTAAGACCTTTTGAGTCATTAAAAAACAGTTGTGATTGTTTTATGTTTTCTTTTATTTGATATAGAAGAACCATTTTCGAACTTCGACGATAGCATTTTGAAGCATATAGAATGGGACTTGTTTGTCTTTATTCCATGCCTTGGCTTTTTATAGCTAAACTCAAGCTAGTCGGTCTGTTTTCGGTGTATAAATTTACATTAGTTCTGTATATTTGTTTATTGATTTTTTATTATTATTTGATATTGCTTCTTTAAACATGGAAATGTTCAAAGACTTTATTTTCAAACTTTTCTATTTTTGTCATTTGTTTTAGATTAAGAATTGATTATTTATATGCCTTGTGATTGACGATTGTGAAACGATTGTGACGTTTGATTAAATTTATCGTGCATACATAAAATATAACAAATTAATTTTCGAAACCTTTTCAAACAAAAGATTTTTAAATTGTTGAAATATGACTTAGCACAGGTGGCCTTCGACTTTCGCACATAATTGTTTCTTGAAAATGTGTGCCAATGTTGAATGTGCGAAAGTAGAGGGATGTAAAAAAAACTATTCCTAGAAGTCCGCTATTCACGACGGCAATATGTGAATGAGTGCGAAATACCGCTCCGTGGAAGAGACTGCATGTAAGCGAACAATTTTTGCGTTATCGACAGAAATATTTTTTTAAAAATTTGCGAAATAGCTAATTGTGCGAAAGCAAGTGCAAAATTTAAGGGGCGCCTGTATTTTTGAAATCTGTTGATATAATAAGTTAAAAACACAACCTCTATCACAATTAAAATGATTATTTTCGTAACATTAAAAATATCTTAGGTGATTTCGTGAACTGGCTTCACCGTGGATTACTAGCCTCAATAGAAATCACGTCTATGTATGCCAAAGACGGAAAGAAAGCATATCGCAATTAATAAAATAAGAAATGAATTAGACTACAAGTTCATTGACAATAGTTGTCAATGTGTCAAGAAATGATTATTAAAATGGACGATCAATTTTATTTAAAAAATAAAATAAAAAAACAATTAATTCATCAAATTAACTAGAAAACTTGTTGTAAATCACTTGTCTTGGTCTACTGCAAGATGACAAGATAGAGAGTACCATTGAACATGTTGTGGTTCAAACTGGTTTAGATTTGTGAGTTCAACTAACTAGAGTTGTGCAAGTCATCATATCGAACGGGAGGCATATGATTTATTTTGTCGGTTCCTTGAATTATTTTCTTGTTATCGACGACAACATACCCACCTATGTATTTATCCAGAGTCATGTTAGAGTTTCAACAGTCGTTAGGTTTTGGTTTTGTTCAATTTTGACGGAATGATATATATAACACTTGTTGGTGATATAATGAAAATACATTATGTGGAGTTTTGTGCATAGTTTATGCATTATTAACAAATTCAGGTAAGATCCTGTTTGCTAATATCTTTACTGAGTGTTCATTTTCCTTATCGGGAATTGTTTTTAATGTAACTTTCAGCTTGGGGTTTATTACTTTTAATTGTTAATTTTCAATTCAGTATGGAAAGACATTGTCTTAGGACTGGTTTCGGTCTATGCGAGCATTTTCAACTGACTATCAGTCATTATTCGTGACAATATGCATTGAGTTTAATGCAGACTGTTAGGTACAAACGAAAGCAAATAAATGCAAGCACTGAACACAAATGTTTCGCCCAATCAGAAACTGCTCGCAGTGAGTGATGCCGGTCGAATCATGGGGGGCCTTTAACTAGAAGCAGAACACTGTCTGAAACACACGTTTAAAACCAAATACATTTTTTCAACACTTACATTCTAGCAGTGCTTATTTACAGTAGCGAAACGTGGAATCTAACGGAGACTCGAGAAAAGTTGCTTGGGTCAGATATTGGACGTGAAGTGGTTAGTTTTCGTGAGGGACTCGATATCATATACCCAATGATTGATAATAGTCTATGCTTCAATTCATATACCCAGTCTGTCAGAAACCTGTCACGGTTTCAATTACCACAAATAAAAAAATTTGCCATCCCAAAATAATATGTATATACCAAGAAAGATCTTTCGAGACAGTCAATGGTTTCAGGTACGAGAAGGTACACATCATGGGAGATGGCAATCCGTTTAAGGATAGCTGGAGCAACGTTCAACTCAATTCGAAAAATCTGGGTCTCACGGTTGTACTTCGTCAGAATCAAGTGCCACCTATTCAACGCATGCATTTTGATAGTGCTGCTTTACGTTTGCAAATCATAACACATCACAGGGTAATCGTACACTGTGCTTCGAAAATAAATGCCTGCGGTGAATACTAGGGGTACGATGGTTTGACGTTGTTAGAAACTCCTTGATAAGAAAGCAAACATACCAGCTCCTAATTATATTCAAATAAAAAGCGGTGATGTACCTAGCTTGGGCATGTGCTGTAGATGGCCCAGGGGAGCTTGAATTCTACCAAACTCTTCTATTAACCGGATGGATTCCGTCAACCTGGAAAGTCGTTGATGATCATCTATAGGATGTACTCGGCGTAGCTACGGGACGCTGGGATGACCTGGGACGAAGCAAGGAGACTGGCAAGAGACAGAGAATCATGGAGGAACCGTATGGCGGTCATATGCTCTGAATAGGAAGTGGAGGTTGAAAAGAAGGTTTATTAGTAAAGAATTAATGATATAAGTTAATATTATAATTTGAAGTCTACAAGGTAAATTAATTGATTCATATTATTGAAAAATAGTTGATATCGAGCTACAAAATATTGTTAGTTCAGTAATGATATGCTTAAATTTATCTATGTCTTATAGTATGGACAAACTTTTGTTTGCGAGCTGTAACGACAAGTTGACTTATATTCTATCGCTCGAAATTAATTTGATTCAATTGTTTGAATGTGATTAATGTATACGCAAACAAAACTACTGCCATTTCAAATGAAAAATTAAATATTTACATACCGAGAAAACTTTATTCATTACGTTTTCGATTCAGCAATATAGGAAGCGACGCGAAAAGTTTGAGATGGAAACAATTTGTTGTATTATTTTAATGGTAATTTATTATAATAATTATGTACGGTATTTTTTTTTAATTTTGTTCCTTTTGTGTTATGTAAAAAAATCATCATATACTAGTTTTTAAGTTTTTAAGTGGTTCACTACTTTCTTTTCCATTTGCTATTTTGTTTATGAAATTGAGGACATATTTTACATTCATTATATTTTGCTCAGATGATGGATTTTTATTCTGGCTTCAGATTCGTATTTCTTAATTTGTAAGAGGTCCTTAACATTTTAATTGTAGTCTATTTAATTTCGCTTATATATAATTTGTTTGTTACCAGAACATTTTTGTCATAGGTCTTGAACCAACTGTTTTATATACTTTGTAATTGCTAACATTCAATTTTATATAAGTAGCCCTGTTATGATTTCATTTTTATCGGCTGATAATGCTCGTCATGAGCGAAACCAGTCCAGATCATTATGAACATGTGGAAGTAGGACGAACAAATTGTGTTTTATTTTTAAAATACAATGTCTTTCCACCCAGAATTGACAGTTTACATCTACTTATAAGAAATAATATTACTGATGAAATTATTGAAATGATGAAAAGGGAATGGAATGGAAAGAGAGCTCAGTTCACAATAATATGGGATCAACACAAAAAAACTTTTATATTTTTACAAATATAATGTCTTTCCATCAAGAATTGAAAGTTAATACCATAAAAGTGACAATGTAATATGGTTGAGAAAATGATTACAGATAAAATATGGATAAGCGTACACTTTGTATAATATGCAAAGGAGGTTTTTCCTAGTGGGTGCTAGTTACAAATTTCAGATGAAAATATTTTAATATCCGATATACATCCCAAGATATTATATTGATGTGATATCAAGAAGAAAGGTAAGCTCGAACCATAGTCGATTATTAAATTTACAGTGTTAGAATAATAATTCATTAGGAGTTTGGTTACAAAGTAAATACCTATAAGATAAAAGTTTCCTACATGAATGATTAAATTCGAAATCTA
The DNA here is from genome assembly GCA_022494535.1 of Himalopsyche phryganea. Taxonomy (NCBI): domain Eukaryota; kingdom Metazoa; phylum Arthropoda; class Insecta; order Trichoptera; family Rhyacophilidae; genus Himalopsyche; species Himalopsyche phryganea. The sequence goes on along the minus strand of JAGVSL010000119.1, from coordinate 992,164 downwards.
TTTTCGTAAAACGCACATTTCTCCCGCCCGCCAACAAAAGGAGAGATTATTTCGGTCTGCAAAAAAACTCCAATAATTTCAAACGACTGCAAACAAAAGAAAACACCAAAAAGGCTACCCCAAATATAGCTCGACATATTTTTTATGCGGTTTTGATTATGTTTCGATTTCTCTCTCAGATAAAAAACTTTTGAAAAATGTATATTAGGAAGTTTTAATCGCCTTTAAAGAATTTAGCCATACGCTTTTTGGTTATTAACATTTTCGCCTATACGCATTTTACATATTTTAATACTACTAAATGTTTATAAATATTTTAAGGCTTATTCATATTTATAAGCTTGTAAATACTAACCACTCGTTATTCATTAAAGTAAAAGTTACTTAGCTTGATAATTACTAAATAATAAATTAACCATTTCATAACGATTTTTCATTGATTTAACAATGATGTACTCAACATTTTGGATAAAAGTTTTGATCAAACTTTTCAATATGAAGTCAAAAATTTTCAGTTTTATTTATTCATAAATTAAAAATTACAGTACATGGCATTACAGCTGACGACAATGCGTCATGCATTTATACGGTACATATACAATAGTAATAATAATAATAAAAATATTTTAAAAAATAGACAACAGAACAATAAATATTATTAACAAATTAGTAAAAGAAAAAAATATTTAAAAAACAATATGAAGCATTCGTTGCCGAAAATGTCCACCTCTTTAGGTAATGCATTGATCAGCTGAACGGTCCTTGCAACTGGTGACTCTATCTATGACCGACGCAAAGAACAAGTTTTTTGAAAGAAAAAAAAAATAAGTTAAGAATGACGAAATGCTTAGAATTATATTTCAGTTAGAAATTGTAACAATTGGTAGAAATAATCTGTAGTTATTATTAGTATCCACACTATAACTACGAAAATCTTGTTAAAACCTCTGAAAACTCTTATTATCAATATTAAAAAGAAATAAATTATGTATAAACATTATAAAAAAAACTCGTCGTCACAGGAAAGGTCGAAGACAGAAGAGAACATGGAAAGGCCCCAAATCGCTGGAGCGATCAAGTGAAGAGCGCTACAGACCTCTCCTTACTGATGGCCTTCAGAGCAGCGAAGTGCAAAGGCGAGGATCATCAAAGGAAATGGAGCTGTTGCGATACGTGGAGGTTGCGACCTTCACACGTAAGGGATACGACTAAAGAAGAAGAACAATAATTTAGTTAAAATCTACAAAAATTAGATGTATAGTAGAAGACTAAGCCTGCCCAAAATTATCTCAGAAGTATGGTTTTTGAGTTGTTGCATTTCAAAACTGAGATATCGATATTTAAATTGCATTTATAATGTTGGTTACTAGTTTAAGAGAGCATTGTTGAATAGGGCTTCCAATCCTGGTATCCGGAATCCCGGAATTCAGGGATTCGCTGTAAATGTAAAAAATTAATTCATACATCAAATTCATACCTCCTGATGTACTATAACATGTATCTGGGATTGTTCATGTAGATATTTTTGTATAATACCTATAAAATTAGTATAAATTTATCCTAGTCTCTTTCCTTCTCATATTTCGTAACAGCCGTTCTTAACCAATTTGAAATGGAGGACAAATTAGGATCCACTTCTTAAATGTATGGAGAACAATATTTTAACGTCAAATGGAAGGACATGTCCTATTTTTCGATACAATTTGATAAAACCTACCATTATGATGACAGTCTGATTTTAAATCAACAAAAAAAACTATTCTCAACAAACCGATGCCCAAAAAAATATTTAATCATGTATGCATTCCAATTGGACCAATAATGTACACAAATTAAATTTAAAATGAAATTACACTTTATGACCAATCCCGGGATCCCAGGATTGAGAGATTCTGAATCCCGAAATCCCGGGAACGTAAAAAGGGTCCTGAATTGGATGCTCTATTGTGGAAGTATTTCAATATGTATGGTTAGTAAGTTAGTATCGATAATAAAAATCAAAACTATTTTGATTTATACATTACATATCGTTATAAGAAGCCAGTAACGCTAGTGTAAAACAATTTATTGTCTCAATCGAAAGAAAGTATTTTAATTATTGTTTGCCATTATATATCTACGTTAAAATTCACACGAAGTTTGAATAAAGCGAATAGTGAAATACAAAATATTATGCGCTTGGTATTCCATAGAAATTGTTTTAAACTCTCTCACATAGTGAATGAACGTTTCATAAATTGCAAAATCTTACGAGTTTGTAATTTTTATATGGACATTTTCCCAGTTAAGGTTAAAAGTCATTATTATCAGTACAGTTCCTAGACTTGGCGATAATATATATTTTTTTCAAAACTATTTAATATATAAACTATTTAATATCTGTCACTTTGAGTTCATCCGTATACTAGAATAAAGGTGGCGAAAGGCTAAACCCAGATCGTTAGTGACGAATCATGGAAATGAAACATTTGATCGAGTAAAATTCCATCAAGCGCCGTCAGTCGATATCTTAACTTATATCAAAATTCATAACTTTGTTACTTCATTAGTTTTATAGCTATGTTCACTTCAAAGAGACGAAACACGTGACATAAATTTATAAAACATACATTTACAAATGAATCCATCGAATATATTAAAAAGTTTTATATTCATCTGAAATAATTAATATTAGGACGGACAACTCCATGCATCAGTCACTTAGCGATCGACACTCACGTCAAAGTTATCTAATCCAATTTATTGACCCAGTTCCAGACTTGTAACGTTTCCTGGACTCGCAACTATACTGTACTACACTCTATTTCAACCACCCATTATACACGCAACCGCTCTCTGTTCTTAGTTTACTTAATGCCACAAAATTTATCGAGTTTAATTATTCATCCTTTCTTGTACAGTGGCCAAACAATCCCTTATTAATGTCTTTTATATTTGAGGGTTTCGTATAATGTACACCAGGGCTGGTCAACCCATCTATGACGAGCAGCCGTTCAATCGAAATTAATGTCATATTGACCTTAGACGAATAAACATTAAAGTTAAGTATAAGTATATAACCTAGAACAATTTAAGAAGGGTTATTCATTGATTCGTAAGAGAGTGGGTTTTCAATAAACATAGGTAGTTGCACCGACAGCAGTCTCGGAACGAACATTTTCAATTGTTTATTTTTCTATTAATTTTAACCAAAGTCTGTGATGCTTTCACCCTGTTCTAGCCACCGTTTTCAACACTAAAAATGTGACATTGTGACAGTAATTAGCTAAACCCTAAAAGTTTTTTCTTAATCACACATTTAAAAAATAATGTGTGATTTTTATCCAAAAATATAGACATCTAATATAATATTTGAAACTCAACATCGAAAATTTTTAGCAATGCTACAAACCAAAGTACTTAATAACTTATTTCAATTATTTTATTTATGATAAAAAATCATTGTGTCACTGCTGTGGTGCAAAAGTCAACGTCGTTGACTTCGGTTACAGATCTCACGGGTTTCAATCCCATTTCGGGTAATTATATATATTCGAGTCCATTCGTGTGCTCGAATGCCTGAAGATGCCGAAAGGCGAAACCCGGGTCGTTAGTGACAAAATACATGGAAGTGTACAAAATCTCAATAATCCAAATTTGATATTGAAATTCCATCAAGCACCCTCAGTCGATGTCTCAAATTAAATTATAATTATATATATTTTTTTCCAATCCATTTATGGATGTCTGTTTAAGGGCATGGATGTTTGTGATATCTAAAATCCACTCCCACCCATTCAATCCTTAAAACAGGGAGTAACGAGAGCGATTAGCTAACTTCTAGACCTGTCTTAGCCTTATCCTTCTATCTCCACTCTCTTCTGAAAAACGACCGGTTGAGCAACTAGGTAAAAAGCAGTTCTCGAAGAAAAACTTCTGTTGAGATACCTTCATTAGGAGTCTATATGTTCCACATTTGTAGCAGACATGGTTGAAAAAATAATCATTAGAACCGATTTATAATTCTCGCGTTAACACAAAGGTTGTGCAAACCTGCTCATATGACAAATAAACAGAGGATCTACGGTATATGCCTACCTTCATCATGACTGCACGTCATGACTTCAGAGATAAAACAACACTAAAATCCCATGGGCACTGAACGTTTTACCCACAATCACCGCTTACAACTACCCATATTAAGGCGTATATACAATGTTATGCGAGAAATCAACACTTCTAGCAAAAATTTTATTTTATTTCGTGTTCGTTTTAAATGCGCAGTATATTAATCACATAAAGATGATTAAATGATTAGCTGTAAACTTAAAAATTCAAGTTTGGCTCCCAATGTGGAGCAAATGGACTCCTATCGGATGTTGATGTAAATTCTTTTCCTATTGAGGGAAAGTTTTTTATAGATTCCATGTAATTGAATACTTTGTATGTAGGTATACTAATAGCCTTGTATCTAGGTAAAATAAATCAACAATGGTTGTAAATAAAAAATATATTAAATCATTGTCAATGAATCTTATTTATTTTGTTGATTCATGACGTGACAAATGATAGTAATTAAGATAAAGAGACTGATTTTTACGCATTGATCAAAGATTAAATGTCTTAATTTTCATACATATATTTTAAGCCCATTAAGTTCACAATTTGAGGTATCTCTAGCAGAAATTTTCTACGAGGGTTGCGTGTTACTCAGAAGCTCAACGTCTCTTTTTTCGGAAAGAGTAAGGATATACGGATTGGGCTAAGGTAGTGATTCCAACTATTTAGGATTGGCCTGGATTATTCAGGAATTGAAGTTACTGCCTAGAATCCAGGTTGAATGTCAAAATGCCGCGGATAAAAAAATATTCTGAAATGACGTATATTTATTTACATATATAAAAATTAATGAATGTTCGTTTGTCCTCTATGCGTTTCTTTACCATTCATCCGATTTTGATGAATCTTTGGTGAGTTGTTGTGCGCACATCCGTGAAATTGAAAAAAATTAACATCTAAAATCAAATACGTACAGACAGCGACATCTCGGAAGAACCTTCTGATTTATTCGTGTACGCACAAGACGGAAACAAAAAATATTGTATTTCCAAAAGCATTTCAATAAACAGAATTGATACACAAACCTTTTATTTCTTTGAGTGGCGTTGCAACGCATGCCGGGTATTCACTAGTATTATATATAAACGTATATTTCAGTTTTGGGCAATATGCCCAGGCATTGTCTCAAAAAAAGTTTGGCAATCCTAATCTAGGATAGAAAATGTGACCTATTGCTTATTGCTCTCTTTACGCTAGTCTCGTTTTTAGGATCGGATGGGAGGGGTGGAATTTTACATATTCATGCCTTCAATCGAAAATTGATGAATTGATTTTTCCATCGGAAACTGTCCGTAGTGGGATTCGAGCCCGTGAACATCGTAGCCAAATGCTAAAGCCCCTGTAGTTATTTTCGAGTGAGTAACCAGTAGTAAAAACAAGAACCATATCGGTGTAGTGAATTTGCGATCTATAAGACCAGGTATCAGATCCTTATATTGGCAAACATGATATTTAAAATCTGATTGGAATGATTGTCGTGTATTATCTGAGAATGACAAGGTTGTCTGCAAGTTGACGACAGTCCATTAATGATAGATTAAAGATATATACGTCACGATGGCCAGTCTTGGCAAGTCTTTTGTACTTCTATCTGTCTATTTGAATTTGATCTCTCTACATGTGTACTTCTATCAAACATACCATAACAATGTCAAGCTTATATTATAATTGAGATATTTTTGTCTACGTCTGTCAGTAAATCTATCAGTTCCAATGTTGTCAGATTACGCTAGCATTGGGCTTGCGTTATGATAGTGATAATACTTTTTTTTAGCATGTACTACTTCCAATGTGGAGCATATGGTCTCCTAATGGAGGTATCTCAACAGAAGTTTTTTCTGCGAGAATTGCTCGTCACTCAGTTGGTCAACCTGTGTTTAGGGAGTAGATATAGAAAGATAGGGCTAGAACATGACTAGTGGTTGGCTTATCGCTCTCGCTACGCACCATTTTTAAGTATCGGATGGGTGGGAGGTATTTTAAGACATCAGAAACATCCATGTCTACGAACAATAACTCAGTCAAAGGTTTTACAAATTGATGAAAAATCAATTTGTAAAACCGTCGAGACATTCGTAATCGAATCTAATGACGTTAACCACTCCACCACCGACACGACATAATACTTCCTATATTGATTTGTGCTAAAAAATCCATTCAAAAGCCATAATTTCAGTAATTAAAGAAATATCATTGTAGTAATCCGGCAAATTTTAAATATTGTAATGCAATGGAGCGTTTTTGGAACGTATATTTATATAATGCTTAGTTATTAATTATTTAAATCGAATTTTTAGTAGTATTTTTATACTTCAGGAACTAATTAAATGTTCTAACAGTTGATAACGCCGAATAGTTGGAATCCATAATTCTCATTCGTCAAGTGTAATCGACGATTATTTTCAAATTTGAATTTGAATTATAGTATTTATACTAGAACGACTTAAATATATTGTGGTCGTTCGAGCCTTGTAAAAAGAAAAAACTTGTATTGAAATTCTTCAACAAGAGTCCGTACGTTTTACGCTGAGAGCGAAAAAAATTGTACACTATCAAAAATAATTCATAAATAGATTGTATAAGAGACCGTATTGCAGTTGTTTGATTGGAGATCGGATTTTTCATCGATCTGTTTTTTTTGTTAAGAGTAAGTAACCGTTATTTGCGTATCTGATTTGCAATGCTTCGATTAAATATGTTCGTCTTATTTTAGTTTTTTTTTAGCAGCTAATGTTTGAGATGGACGGTTTATCAATATTAAATTTCGTTATACCAGTTTGAAGGAATGCAATTCGATCAACTGTATGAAAGTTTTGAGATAGGTCGGACTGTCGATTAAAATGGCAGATATTTTTAATATTCAATAGAAGCGGATAATTATTCTGTAATTTATCTAGTCAAGCTTTAATCCCAAATGAGATTAGATACAAGTGAACAAATCAGGTTTTCACATGAGCTTGCGACATTTTTATGTAAATCCAAATGATGTTTTCATGGGAAGCTTTTTGTTGTATTTGATTTTTAGCATTAAGGCTTAAATTACCCGTTTGAAATGGAATATCAGTCAAACACTAAATTTAACGTTTTATGTTGGTCTAGAGCATCGCCTTTCAGCATCGACATTTTAGTTTAATTTCATAATGCTGAAGGATTATTAATAACATGATAATAATACATTTTTACTTTTGATTATATTTTAGTATGATAATGATATTGAAAAAATATATGAAATTATGATGAACTAAGCTCAACTACGTATTTGTAAATAATGGCGTCCGTGGCGCTGTTGGTAGCGTCGCTGGCTACGGTTACGGATGTCTTGGGTTCAATTCCCGGTGGAACGGTTTTCATGAGTCCTCCCTCCCACCCATCTCATCCCAACGAGGCGTAGCGAGAGCGATTAGCTACCACTAGTCCTGTCCTAGCACTATGCTTCTATCCCTACTCTCTTCGAAAAAAAATAGAGGTTGAGCAGCTGAGTAACAAGCAGCTCTCGTAGAAAAATTCTTTTAAGATACATCCATTAGGAGACCATATGCTCCACATTGGGAGCGGACATGGAAAAAAAATTATTCACTCCGATAAATTATTCACGAATTAATTTGCTCACAATGTGCACGACTAGGGCTTCCGATCTCTGGATCCCTGTCAATTAGTCCATCCCGTAATCGCGGGATTCGCTGTAGATTTAAGAAAATAATTCAGATTCCTAATTAAATACTTTCCGATTAACAACAAGGTATAACTCGGTTTGCTTATGTTTATACTTTTTTATAATACCTACATAATTAGTACAAATATTTATTTTGATATTTCTCATTCTCATATTTCGTAACTACCGTAGATAATTTTGACAAAAATGTATTATACTATTTTTTTCGTATTATTTTATTAAAATAATTTCTACACTTATCTGTAAATAAAATTTTCTCAATAAATAAAAAAAATGTAAAATCCTAAGACAAAAATAATGGACAGTGATCTAATTTAAAACATGAAATCGAGCTTAACGTATTGAAAAATTGTGAATCCCGGAATCTCGGAATCATAAAGGGAGTCCGGGATTGGGCTGACAAGAAGTTGTTAGACAATTGGATGGGACACTGGTTACCAGCAACTTACCCTTAACAATAAAGATGAGTGAAGAAGCCTACTCACCCAGTGTTCAGCCTGAACCGTACCTGATGATTGTTTTTTTAAGATACATTTGAAAAATATATAAAGTATCTCCCTTCTGATACTAACATTTTGACTAACTATGCTCGAAAAAGAATATCGCCTCGAAACCGATTTTTTGCCATTTAGACCCGCTAAATAAAAAGTAATTTAGGCACATTATCGGGATTTATGTTATTAAAGTTTCGTATAACCGGGTTTTTTCAATACTTCCTGTACCTAATTATGATGTGAAATAAGTTAAAATCCACGCCTAATTGCTATAATTTCAATGCAATAATGTTTTTTTACCATATACTACGCTACACGACTTTTTTAATTGAAAAATACTACTTTTCGAACACATGGTAGCTGAAACCACAAAAAAATTCTATAACATTACGGATTTATGCTGCATAGTAAAAAAATGACCAAATTATTTAATTGGAAAGGAAGTTAGTGAAAAGTGTTTCCTTTATTTATAGAGGCTTTTTACTTATTAGTTAAAATAACCAATCGCAACAAGGCACTTGTAACCAGAGCGTTGGAGCGGAGCCGGAGCACCTAAATTTTGTAGTGCTCTACTGCTCCGAAAGTTGTTTATTATTATAAAATTTTTGTCCTAAATTGCAATGGCTGTAAATTTAAAAAATGACTGTTTGTCGTATGTCTAATGAAAATTTGACATACGACAACGCGGATGGCCAATACTCAAGCGCGTATCGAGCGACTATTGAAGAAAGAAGGATAGAGCTGAAATTATTTTTAAGCGAGGATAGGCAATCTTTGAAAGATGATTTTCTGTATATTTTGTATAACCAATAACGAAAAATAATAAAGTTCATTTAAAAAAACAAAAATTGTATTCCTGCATGCGTTTAATTTTTACGCGGTGCAATACCGAGAGGAGCTGGAGCGGAGCAATTAAAAAAATGAACCGCTTCAATCATCTGATTGTAAAGCTTTAGAATCCTGAATATTAATTTTATGAAACTAACAGCTCAGAAATCGGTATGAAAGAATTTTTAGCACATGTATAAAAGCGATAATCTCTACAGATTGTGTGACAAAGTTAAATGAATTAAAATTTGAAGTCTGCAATGGACAGTCAAAATCCTTACACAAAGAAAGAAAAGAAGAATTCTGTAGTGCATAAGGTTACATAAAAAAGATTTTGTTGAATTGATGGAGAAACTGGATTTGGAAGACACTACCCATGATAGTTTCATTTGAGATTGCAAACATAATTATTTATTTCTTAAATTTGTTTCAGCGATACTACTGCTCTTTCAAACTATTGTTAGATAATAAAAATGGCATTAGATTGAGATTAAAAACATGTTAAACGTGTAATAATCTCAATTAAAATTATTTATTTTAAATGGTAAATGAGTCATATATTGACAATTGAATTAATTGGGAAAAATATCAAATTATGTGGTAACAGTTATGTTATAAATAACACACATATATAATATATTATCATTTTAGCCGTGGGAATTCACGGAATCCATTCGCAAAGAATTAAAAAGACATTAATTAAGCGATTCGCTCGATTTATTACTTGTAAAGAATCAATGAATTAGATTCTGAGGACAGCTGACAACATACTTGCTTGCGATTCGGAGTACCTTCTTTACACAATCTTTATTTCTTGCCATGTTTTCGAATCTCTCAAACGTGTATTACCTTCTTATTGAATCGATTCATTTTATTGATCTGATTTTCTGCTTTTTTTTTATATCGTATGATTTTGAAGAAACATGCCGTATCACAGCACCATTATAATTACAATATCATATTAAATTTGTATTATCTATCTGTAAAGAATTTTTATTTTTATTTGTAGAACCGTGAAATACGAATTTTCTTTTAATCTAACATTATGAGAAATAGGTGCAATATAATATATAATACAGCATTATTAGAAATAGTATAATTATTACAATGTCTTAGTAGAAAACCGTGCAATATGAAAAGATTTTTTATTCAAATATCGTAATATATATTTTTTGGTTTACTTCAACAGTTTTACATTTATTATATCAAAATAAGGTAATATTTTAGTAAAAAACATAAATAAATTTGATAGCTGTTTCGGCATCACACCATCGCCAGAATTATCGATGAATATAAAATACTGTTACCAAAAAAAATATCGACTAAATTATATATTCTTTGCAGGAAATTCGTCTAAGACGTTTTACCAAGGAAATGCACATTAAATCAATAAATACCGTAATTATCAAATTTCGTTCAGCAAGTTCAGATGAAAATGCAAACACGCTCTACCTTTTTAAGCGAATTCGAGTATAATAAATATATAGAGCCTTTTTACGAATAATATTTGAGTAGCCTAAAACCATAACTCACATTTTCAAAAAATAAAATTTTAGGAAATCGCAAAAAACCAGTCGAGCACGGTTTTTTCGTAACTCTAAAAAACTTTGATGAATTAGCATGAATATCAAAAACAAACGAAAAATAGATTTTTCTCATGATACTAAATACTGATTGATTCTTTCCAACCAATTCACATTATTCGTTGAAAAATATTAGTTTTCATATGAACAATGATTTGATTATGATTTTTTATTACGCAACTATATATATTAACATAAATTAATGCATTTAAAATCGTTTCGTATACTTCATTAAAAATGTCAAAAATGAAAAATTTGACTTTTGATTCTAGACGACTCAATTGACAGTCCCATACAATTAATAAAAATTATGCTTGGTAGTCAATATATTTAATTACTTACGTACGCCTTTTCAAAAATTCTTTAATCAATTAATTATTATAGATTAACGCACTTTTTATTAATTAGCTTAACAGTAGCACTGAATTCACCTTTTTTTTACACACAAAATCACTTTAAATATATACGTATAAATCAAGAGATTCAACAAGAAAACCTTAAAAATTGAAAGCAATTTTTCTAATTATTCTTTTTTGTCAACTTTGATAATCAAAGGCCACTCGGAATACTTTTATAATTAAACGAGCACCAGTTGATTTTAATTAAAGTCTTAATGAGAGCACACCCACTTTGTCAAGTGTCAACGATTTTTTATTTAATGACAGCTTCCCGCTATTCGTCGAAGATTTTTTACGCAAAATTCGGCGCACACGTTTCGCGAAATTGCAGGACTATTTCAAACACGCGTGCTCTTCCCGCGGCAGTTTCAAACAGACTGAAGTGAAATGAATGAGAGAATATCTTTATGCCGTGACAGGTGTTAGATTCTGGCCTACGGTAACGGGCGAAGGGTTTTCCCGCTTATCACTTCTGCGACCCTAATACAAAAAGGTTAAATCTCTGCTTTTATAGCTACCATATTCGACATTGACCACGACGCATCTCTTTATGGTAGCCTAATAAATACTTCTGGCCCACATTCTGAGGCTGTTTGATGGCTTTTCCGGGTTGAAATGCAAAATCTTATCTCAATTTTTCTAACTTTTTTATATGGTCCATAAAAAAAGATAAAAATAAAAACGAGGATATATTTATATACTCCAAAAATGTCAATTTTGAAATAACAAATTCATATATTTTTCTATCCCTTGGTATATAAACATAACAATCACGACAAGCGAGAACTGGTTGTTGGTCCATTCAATTTTGGTGAGAACTGGTTGTTACCGAGATACCCTATTCTACAGTATGATTTTTAATAATTATAAAGATTTCCCTTTTGTTTTATTTTTTTTGAAAAATAAAATGTTCAGGAAACAGGAAATATCAAATAGTATTAAATACCTTCTATACATATATTAAGATTTAATTAATATTTCTATGGCGTTATGGCAAAAGTTAATATATTAAGTTAATATAATATGTCCGTCTTTGTCATATTGGGTTTGTTCTCAAAATAAGATATTTGTCAGTATGTGGTGACAAAATTCAGTATGCTAGTCATTATTAATGAAGAAGATTCATTTAATTTGAATTTTTGATAACTTTCCAAGATTCATACTTTTTCTCCTGTAAGCTAACGTAAAACTAACATGTCAACTTCTGCCATAGTGCCACAGATTTTTTCTATTGATTGATTTAAGTATTATGCTGACCTACAGAATATTTTATTGAGAACCTCTGTCTGGTGGTAGCTGAGACAAACGTTTTTATAACAAAAGAAAAAACAGATCAGATTTTTGAAAATTATTTCTGCTGACTGTGATACCTCAGTCATATTAACAGTATTGTAAAACAATAAATTGTTCAAATGCTAGTACTATTCCTTCTTCAATTCTTCTTCTATGATATTACAGTTCAAGTCAAACTTAGAAATCTTCCAAACATCCTGTTCCTTCAGGTTGCTTTTCAAGTTATAATTTTAGGTAAGAAGATCTTTGACTTCTTTATTTATCACTTCATCTCAGGAAATCCGCAGCCTTATGGCTGGACGTTCTGCCCTCTCACTACGAGGATCTTTTAACCATATCTCTGGGTGCTACCGATAGTCTCATCAGCTGTGTGAAAAATGTCCATTGCGGGATTTAAACCATTGGTCGCGATGCAGATTAATAAACTGACAGTACTTAATCTTAATAATCTTTGTTATTATTTCCATTAATTAAATAATTTTAGTGGAATAGAATATATTTTGAATAAATCAATTATCAAAAAGGTAAGACCGTTTCCCAAGCTGAGAAAAATCAGTCGTTTAATTACATTATAATTCACGAAATTTGTACGACACGAATTTTTTTGGAATTTTTTTCTGTTTGTATTATAAAGCTCAATTTTTGATGACCAATATATGTTTTATAAGTGACCTTTCTCTAAATATTACATAAGTGTTAGAGTCTTGAAAGTTAAACTGTCAAACTTTTGCAAATTTTGCAAAATACCGTAAAACGCTTAAGCCACTATCCTTCCAAGCTGTTGCACCCCTGATGCTAGGAAATTTTTACACTTTGGAAGATACCATATTGTCGAGGGAAAACTCTTTTACGACTACCTCAATACTTAAATTTATTGAGAAAATTTTCATTTATGTCAACGTCTTACAAAACATATTTTATGTACTCTTTTTAGGTTTGTCTATCTTGGTAATTTATTTTTAAAAATTATAAAAGACTTAAAGAATAAATCAAATTTGTATTCTGTTCATTGTCACCCCGTAAGAACAAAGCCTTCTCAGCATCCGTTAAACACCTGGAACATTTTGCGCTCTATACGAGATTCGGATAGCAAGCAGATCGTTTATGTAGCATTGATTGATAATAAGTCAAGGAAGAATTCTTTGTTGGTATTCGAGAGCTTCCATAAAATGGAATACGTGTCGCACTCTCAGGAGGCATCCAGAATATGTGCTCAAACCATGTCATCGGCCGTGGAACAAATTGAATACGTACTTTTATATAAGGTATAAGATATTTTATAATCCAGATCAATTTTATTGTCCTTTTATTACGATTTGTACTCTCGTGTTGTAACAATGGCTATTAATTATACTTAAGATTTTTAAAATATTATATATTAACCCCATTCTACGACAGATCAGCTTCCATGTGTTTATTTCAATGTTTATATGCTTAGTATAACCGAACATGTTTTTTTATCCATGAATACTTATTATCGACGATGGCTTTTGACTAATTGATGTAACCCTAAAAAATGAAATTGTTCAAGAGAGAGTAAAAACTGTTTTTGTCGAAAACATTACATGGTGAGTTGCGTTATGAATCTTTGAAATGCACTCTTGTAAATTCTCATGTAGGGAGTGTCGATATAATCATAGCTTACATCAAGTAGGGGGTTCAGAATTTTTAAACCTAAAACTATAGTAAAATAATGCTTCCCTTCCAGAAAGTTGTCAATTTATTTTTCTAATTTACATCATTTGGCCGAGACCTGCTCTGTCGTTTTTAAAATGAAATCCAATCATCAACACATTTTCGTATTTTTTAAGGATTTCATCAATTGGCCAAAACACCGTCGTTATATTATATTATATCGAAAAGTTGTCTCATTATTGTTGTACAGTAAAATAATTATTTGATTCTCGTATTGCAGTCCAGGCTTCAAATCATCAAATAGATATTTGCATTTGACTTTAAAAATACAATCCAAATACGTTATTGTAATAAAAATCATAATATACTTTTCTAACGATTATATCAGATGACCTCTTCACTCTGATTCACATAACTTATAAGCCACCAGTGAAGTAGATTTTGCATTTTTCTATAAACTCAGTTTAAGCCAACAAATTTAGATGTGAATAAAGACGGAATAGGATTTTTGTTTCGATACCGTACCGTGTGACCGAGTTTATTAACGATGCATGTTCCACAATGTAACACAAAAAAACGAATCAATGGAATGGCGTATGCACTTCAAGAATATCCATTTTACGGACCTAAAGGGCGCCTAATCAATATAGATTTTCATTTGCAGCATTGATAATAGCCTTCAGTTATATCTGCGAATAGAAATGACAGGTCTTTTAGTGACTTGTAAATAATACAGCATCTCACATCCCATACAAACCGTTATTGAATGTCTATCCATCAGCAGTGAGAGAAACGTACAAACACTAGACTTGTTATAGGGCTGCTACAAAATAATGATAAGCATAAGATAAATTTGATAAGAAACGGTATGAAATTTTCAATACGGTTGAATTAATTGGATTTAATGTAAGTATTTTGGGACACGAAAAACAGATAGACGGAATTTTTGGTTACCACACAATTCAACATAAGTGTGTGTTTTTTAACGAAGTATATATTAAAATACTTTTTATATTCAAAATTGAGTAAAATTGACAACGTGATACTATGATTCTGCCGGTGTATTTATTCGATTCTTTCAAAAGAATATATATAATCTATCTTTGATTCAAATGTTGAAGACTTCCTACCAACAAACAAATTCCATACTTCGATATCCTAGAGCAAATATATTGTATGTGCAGTTTTTGTCGAAATTGAGTTCAAATACACAAAACTTTTATCTGTATCATATATTTATGCTGCAAAAATATTGTACGTCGAAATAAAATATTTATAGAGATATTGTATCATTAAATTGCATAATATGTCCATTTCACATATTTATTTGTTCCTATCTTCAAATTTGATTTTATCAAAACAAACAAAACTGGAAATACATTATCTTTGCACTAATACATCGATTTTTGACTAAAAAATAAACCGTTTTCGAATTTGTGTGATTATCTGTAAGCTGTTTTCTTAATTATCACACCAATAATTGTTTTGTATACGTTCTCATTTGTTAAACATACTGTTATATAAATAGTCCTATTTTATATTTTCGATGGATTCGGTGGTAACTTTGAGGAAATTAATTTTTAAAATAAAAATTTAATTGATAACTTTTTTATTCCACTTAAGAAAATATTCACTCATTCAGATTTTAGATAGATTTGTTTCAAAGAGGCGAAACTCGTGTCACAGTTAGTCACATAAATAGTGGTATTGTAACAAAATCATCAATTAAAATTGTACATTAATTCTGTTTTATTTTATTTCTCATCAGTTGAAAGTGCTTGCAGTGAGCGGAAGAGGTCATAGTCATTAATTTTAATTTAATTTACGTAAAGATTATGCCTTTTCACCAGAAGAGTACTCTCAACCCTTAAGAAGAATTAAGCAATGAGTAAAATCTAAAAATAATAGTAATTGAAAAATAAATAAAAAGAAAAAAAATAGGCCGGAGAAATTGTTAATTAAAATCATTGTGTATACATTAAATATATAAAATATTGAGCAATATAAAACGTTTAAATAAAATTGATTAAGGTTTTGATTGGATAGCGTTTGGCAACCCTGCTAAATAGTGTGTATGTATGTATTGTAGTTGTTCGTCAGATATATCAAGATGTGATTTATAAGTAAAGAGATAAAACTAATGGATTAGCAATCAAATGCGGATTTTACAAGAGTCATGATGTTCTGTTCAACTCGTAAATAAACTTAAATGCATTGAACTAACAGTTAATGATTTAAAGGTTTTATTGCTCGCATAATAAATTTAAATAATCACTTTAGTTTATATTGAATAGAAATATAAGACAACACGATTTTATAGAAAAGTATTTCTCATACGCATATGGCATCTCACAGTCTTGCGTGAAATATTTTAATAAAGTATGGATGTAGTTTTGCCAATTAAAATAATTCGATACATTGGTTCCAGAAATTTACATGTAAAAAATACCTAACGTCTAATTTGGGATATTGCTTCAAAAACAAAATTGCATAAAAAAAGTGTCAAGAATGTATAACCATTTAAGTTCTTCAAATTAGTGCAAAAAGTCTTTTATTTAGATATAAACCTTTAATTTTTTTTAAATGAAATGGAAAAAAGATAAGACTTGGTGCAAAATAGGGATGTGGTTTGAACGCGCCTTTAGTTCGCTCCGCAGGAGATAACTGCTCATGTATCGTCATCTGGTTAGGATACGTCACTAGCGACACGTTTTTTGGGGAAGTGAAGAAATAAACTAGTCTACGGTGATTACATTGCTAATTATTTTTGATTTTTATTAAAGTAATTGAGATTCAAAAAGTCGAGTGATTGTATACAGGGGTAGCACTTCGATCATTTAAAAATGTTCCATCTCTGAACGTTGAAAGACCTTTCCATACCATAAAATTATTGTGAAATTCTCTGTCTCATTTTAATTAGTATATATGAATATCTTTTTACGAATTCTTTGAGGGAAGTAAGCTTGTTTATCACATATCTATTTTTAATGATTTTTATGACTGTATTTGTGAGCAACTTGAAAATCAAATGGTATTTTCAAATTTGTTACAATAGTCGTAAATTCATTCGTCATCTTTGATTCTTTGCCATTATTTATTCATTCATTAGCAAAATTCTTATCTCTAGAATGAAATCTTGAAATCCTTTCCGTTCCTAATGCGTAGGGATATTTTCCACACATCCTTATCACATTTTCAAATTTTCCCGCAAATAAGATCTTGATAATTTCCTTACGAAGCCTGCTTATCTTTTCTGCGGGTTATCACGTCTTAGGCGAGGACCTACACGGAATAATGAATTTTCCTATTACACCTCTAAATACATGACAAGGATGAGAATGGCGTGCTGTTTATAAATAGCTCATTTTGAGGCATACTAAAAACTAAAGATGGAACATAATGTATAGTATATAATTCTTTATTAAAGTATACAATAGCGAAGTTTTAGAAAGATTGACAAATATTTTATAATATATTTACAAATAAAAATAAAGTGGCGAATGGAGATAACCAAAGTTTTGACTCCTGATTTCTGGACCAGCCAATTCATAACTGGCCATGTCACAAGCTCTTCCAGCTTGGCCGGTTGGTATCTATGTAAATGTGGCAATATGATCCAGGATGCTGATCACATCCTTTGGGAATGTCCAGACATGAACAACGAACGGGAAAAATTGCTCAAGACGATACGACTATCAGTCGGATCTGTCGGTCATGCCGACTTGGTTGCATCTCTGACAAATTACAAGGCATTTAAAGATACGGCGTCTTATGGAAAGCGATTGGAACGCAATTCCTCAACACATTAAACCCCTTGTTTTAGCTTTTCTTTTTTTTTAACACTTATTTTAAACATAACCTACTGCACACTAGAGTGCATGCAACCAAGTCTTGAGGAATTTCTCCTCGGACATTCCTGGCAAACATTTGAAACACGCATAACGTTGTTACGCTGCGGAATACACTCTGTAAGAGTGTGAAGCCGTAGTGGGTGGTGGTGGGTACAACGTTGAGTACCCTAGGGCATTTAAAAAAAAAAAAAATATTTTTTATTAATCACGTTATGATTTATTAAGCTAATATATCGATAATCTTCTTGCTATCATGCTGAATATTGATCTCCTTAATGATACAATTACGGTGCATAGGTGTAATAAACAGCAACAATAAAGAATATTAGAATAACAATAAGTAAATTATTAAATGATATCATTAATAACAATTAACCCATACAAAACGGGGATACAAAAATTAACTTCAACAATTATGGATTGAATGGTGAGTGGCACGCAAGGTAATTTTTGTTCCTTTCTGAATTGATAGAAGTTTTTTGCAGACGAAACTCGATCTGGATATCTTATAGAACAATCACGATTATTTCTATAGGACAAAGACAGGATATCACTCTATCCCACTAGAGATAATTGTTCAATCCCAAAGAATATATTCCGAGTCTTGTTGAAATACACAAGGGCAATTTGGGTTTGGTTATAATCTAAACTTATATTATCCCAAATAGTATTGCCAAAACCATGATCTTTCCTTTTTAAGCTTGGTTTTTGCGTTGGTCATATGAGACTTCATGACTGATGAATAGAGCTATGAGATGAAAATTTTCCTATTTGTATTATATTGTTATGTAAAACAAATTTTGTTTTGAGAAAATCATTAAAATCAATTTAAGCCGTTCTATTTACATCCTTAACCATATATTTATTAAACTAAAACCTTATGAGAATCCCTAATCATTTACGAATTTGATTTAAAGTATAAGTAATTTTTTTTAGTAATGTTAGTTATAGTTTTATGCCACTAATAACTGTGACGACATTGACTTAATTTATATTGATTTCTTCAATTAACATTAAACATACATTGACGATGGCTGAGTTTGTTTTTTCAAAAGACAGACCGTTATAAAATAGATCGTACTGCATTGACCTTCTGCCAATAGTGGCGACGATATATAAAATGAAAATTCAAATGAATAATACACCTATATTTTCCATGTGCATAATTATAATCGGACCTGAATGACGGTTTTAAACTTTCTGATGGTAAATAATCTTGGTTATACTTCGAAGTGTACTAAGCATATGCAACGTGGGAAACAATATGCATTGAAATCGAAACGTCAAAATAAGAAATAATAACAACACGTTGACAGCTGTGGGTCAGGCAGGTCAACCAGAGATGGCGCAGTTCGCAATTATACCCACTTTTGCGATCTGAGATAAAATTAATTTCACATTTCGATAAAGGCAATCTCGGACCATCTGTCGGTTCCTTGAATTTTTAAAGAAATAAACCACCGTTTTTTCTTATGTCTTTCGTGAGAATTTGAAGAATTAAAGCGCCCATAGTTGAAAATGTTGCCACAAAAGTTTTGTGTTATAGTTGCCATCCGATGAAATGTCTTTGAGGCTGAAACACCTGTGATCAGATTTATCATGTTATAAAATGACTGCAATTAAATATTACAATATATTACGAGTAAAGTACTAACTCTTGCTTTATATTTGTAATCAAATCGAGTTTTAATCAATCATATCAATTGTTTTAAAACTACACTCGGTATTCGTCGGAAAATATGTGATGTGTGCGGTGATGGCGCCAAGTATTTTTGGAGCTCCGCCTTGTTGCACGCCATATAAAATGTTCCGTGACGAAATGTAATTGAGAAATGCTTAAGTTGGGCATAGTGTTTTTTAAGGAAGACGTCAAATGCTCCAGATTGGAAGACAACATGGTTCGTTAATTTTAAAATTCTCATTCAATAATTAAAGGAGTACAGTTCATTGGTCACACGTAGCTTTTAATATAGCCAAGGCATGTATTGTAAGAAGTATAGGCGAGACCATTAAATTGACTAAGAAGAGGAAAGAAGAGTCACAATGTAAAATTTTAATAATTTCCACTCGGCTGGGTGTTTTCGTTTCGAGCTAATAATGATAAAATTATGTGTTGCCTGGCGAATTCGGACGAACATTTAGTATCGGAAATGTCGATACAAAGCGGAAATGTTGGCAATTAATAACTGGTTTGGAAATGTCACCCAGCGAATTCTTTGTGGTTCGAATCTACGCTGAATAAACAAATATTTTTTTTACACTCTTTACGAATAAACGCGGCGTTTATTCACTGTCAATTTTTGTGATAAGCAAATCATTATATACGCCATGATTTGCATTTTTTTCTGCAAAGGTATTTTATTTATTCGTCATTCAATCTACAAAAGGTGCGAAATTATTAAAAATGGAATGGCAAATGGCTGTAATTCACACCCTAAAAATGATAACTAGATATTATTGTATAGCTGTGGCATGACCAAGTGGTTTAAACGCCATTATGCAATTCAGGGGTCGCATCCTAAACAGATAACAATTTAAGACATCGACTGAGGGTGCTTGATGGAATTTCAATATCAAATTTGGATTATTGAGATTTGTACACTTCCATGTATTTTGTCACTAACGACCCGGGTTTCGCTTTTCGGCATCTTCAGGCATTCGAGCACACGAATGGACTCGAACTGAGGCTCGAGGCTGAGACTGAGAACGAGGACTCGAACTGAGACTCAGTTCGAGTCCATTCGTGTGCTCGAATGCCTGAAGATGCCGAAAGGCGAAACCCGGGTCGTTAGTGACAAAATACATGGAAGTGTACAAAATCTCAATAATCCAAATTAGATAACAATTTATTTCTTTGCGTTAATTTTTCTACAAACTCGAACATAAACGCATGTTTTGATAAAGTGATTTTTTGAACACTATCGCTCACTTTGATGTTAACTGTCAATTCTTGGCGGAAAGGCATTATATATATAAAAATAAAACAATCTTTGCGTACTGATTTTATGAAATTATTTGGAACGGTTTCGCTCATCGCCAGAATTTTCATGTGAATAAAAATATATTCAAACAAGGCTATTCATATAATATAACATGGCTTAACCTGGTCAGATGAACCCTGCCTTTAAAGCTTTAAAAACAGTCACCGCTCTTCCCTCACGAAGCAATTTTAAAATGTATCGTTCATCTTTGGCAAAATGCAGGTTTGATGTATTGCCTGGCGGATTTCTAGGAAATTCTTGGTTGTCGAAAAATGTCAGCCCCCGAGGGATTGAGTCACCCTGGCCGCCGCATCCCAATAGCTTCTGGCGATTATGTATTTCTATTTTTGTCAGTGGGGTTCCGTCAGTAAAGGCGTGCGGGCGTCTCCTGGCCCAACGAATTGAAATAACGTTAACTATTTTCTTGCCGCACATTAATGTTACGCGCTTGGGTTTTTTTCTTGTAATTTGTAAACATTATTTTTTCATCTAACTATCTGCAATAAAGATTACATTGACTGTACTGGCGTATTTTGACTGTTGCTATCACCCTGACAGTTGAAAATCGATGGAACATCATAATCATAACCACACTGTTTTTTAAGCATGTTATTTTTCGAGCTTATCAAATCACTAATCGCAAGGTTAACAAAACAAATGTTAAAAATACTATGACACAAATTTGTAGAGAATCATACAAAATACATTCACCAACTTGCTATTGAGTGAATGATTTTGGCGGTCAATTTCCGGTGGACATTATTATCAACACTTCAAAATATCAGTAAAATCGATATCGATCATGCGATTAATTCTGGAAGGACTTCTTCAAACTGAGTTTTAATTTTTGAAAATACTTGGTATTCTTAAGGAGCAAATATTGAATCGCTAATTGTTTTATCAACAATAAAAATTATTTTGTTTTTCTTGAGTAATTTAATTGTTCAATTCTTACTGCATTATTGTCATCTTTACAGTAAATCTTGAAGGCGAAACTGTGGAACAAATGGAAAGATGCGTTTTGTTTTGCTTTACTTATTACAAATAATGAAAAAAAGGTCAAGACAGATTGAGCATCGAGGTTAAAATCGTACATACTTATATCAATCTTATTCTGGGGTTGCATTTTGTATCAGAAATTTTATGAAATATGGATAAAGCGGAGCATTAAAAAACTAAAGAATGATCGTTGCTCTAAACTGAAAAACCATTTTCTTATAATGATAGTGATATGGGGGACTAATCAACACTGATTGCAACACAGACGGGATGGCAATACCGACAGGGAAGTAGACCTGAGTACTTATACAAATTAAGAATTTATTCGAATACTCAATAAGAATAATTTGGCTTGTGTCTGTAAATAAGGTTATTTTTACCATGTATATGTTTTTTCATTAAGATAGTAAAAGAACATAATGTATTTTTTTAAATAGAATACGTCAACCTTATTAAGATCTAAATATAGCTCACAAATATATGTTTAGCGGTATTTCTTTGTCACAAAAGAATTCACAATTTTCTTTTTGAAAAAGTCTCATGTAAATTCCTTTTTACGTAAAGTAATCTTGACACTAAATCCTGCGTGGGTACAGCTTGTTGTGTGTAAATTTTCAATAAACGTTCTTCACAACATCGTCCGACAAAGATCGGATATTTCCATCACGCTTACGAGTTTCATAATATATTATTAAAAATATTTTTAAAAATACGTATTCCTAAAAATAATTCTTTTGTCGATTAGAAATTTTTCTACCGATTTTACCCTACTGAATTTACGATCTAATCCAAAAATTGATTGAATATTTTCATTCACTAAGGGTCCTTGGCAAATGGTAATATTTATGAATCGATTAAGAAAAATGAAGAGTGACTTATACAAGAAATTTTTGAATAATAATGAAATTGTATACTGTAATTAGGGTCGTATTGCTCAAATAAGTAAGGAGAAACCCAATTAAAATATTTGGCTTTTTGATCAATATTCGAATGGGGTTCGACGAAAAGGTGAAATGTTGAAAATCTTATAATATTTCTTTAAGTTACTTTAGTTTCTACAATAATACTTAGGATGCTCACTTCGATAGATATCTGACTTCCTGTAATATATAGATGGAGTCTGCACCATAATCACGTGGTAGGAAATTGGCAACGTTAACCCCACCTTCAGCCATTCTGTACGACCATCTTGACTCATTGCTACGGCTGTAAACATGAATAGAATCAGTTGCTCAACTTCTATTTTTCATAGAGAGTAGGTATAGAAGGATAGGGTTAGGACAGGGCTAGTGGTTAGTTAATTGCTCTCGCTACATCCCGTTTTTACTACCAGATGGGGGGCGAGTGAGTACATGCCCTCCTCCACCTACCACTGCTTCCCCATTCGTTATTTGGATACGGCAGTATCTAGTGGTGTAAAAAAATTTTTGCGAGTGTCTTAGGAGCAACTGCCCCAATCGTGGTCGATGCTGGAAATCTTTGAACTGCTGTTTTTATTATTATTCGTCACCAAGATAGCGTAGTCGATTGGTCTGACTTGCGTAGCTCTTCTCTTTACCTTCTTGCATTAAATGACACTCACATGAGATCTGTTCATATATTTCATAGTACCAGTTATCATCGCTGTTGAACAATTTTATCATATATTATTTGTGAGAGTGGCAATAATATTGTATTGTTTTATCAAATTCGACTCACTGAGTAGTCGTGTCAAGATATCTGCATTACAGATAACATTGTCAATGGGTTAAGCCTGTCCCGTTGCAACAGTCAACTTGGTTGCATCTAGAGCGAATTACAAGGCATTTAAAAAATTAACGGCATTCTTTAGCACATAAAAAGATTTCGAGTAGTAGAAGCTCTTTCGTTATCAATTTTATAATCTCGTTTTCTTCAACATTCGTCGCGATGAATTTCCCCTGTGACTTGACTTTTC
The DNA here is from genome assembly GCA_022494535.1 of Himalopsyche phryganea. NCBI lineage: Eukaryota > Metazoa > Arthropoda > Insecta > Trichoptera > Rhyacophilidae > Himalopsyche > Himalopsyche phryganea. The sequence continues at coordinate 968,395 of JAGVSL010000119.1, read as the reverse complement.
AATCGATTTATGGATTTGCGTTCTAAGGCAAGGGTGTCATGATTCCCTCTCACCCATCCGATCCTGAAAAAGATAAGCCAACCACACTAGACCTGTCCTAGGCCTATTATCTTATCTTTAATCTCTCCGAAATGAGAAATTGAGTGACTGAGTAAAATGTTTAGCTTGTCGAGAAAAGATTTATTAGAAGTCCATGTTATAAACTCCACATTGGGAATGGAGGTGGTTGCAAAATTACTGATGTACATCTTATACGTTTCTATAAACGTTCATTGACACTACTACTATACTTTTGGACAAGTTCATAATTATTATCATTAAGCTCACCATTTTGTTTAATATAAAGACTCTTACGAATTATAATATAACAATAACCTGTGATCATTGTGTGGCCATTTTTCCTTGTGATCAATTTTTTGTGAGATAAAACTTCCGCCGTCATTTTTACAATAATTACAAACAATACAACAAATAATTGTAATGTTTACCATATTTGTTTTGCCGATCGATTCAGTCAAAAATAATATTGGCTCACAGAGCATAACGAATGAAGTGCACGTATTTTCGATCCCGGATTATTTTCCAAAGAAACAATGGGAAAAGTTTCGCACAAAGTTTGGCCTTTTCATTCTATTGTGATACATATTTTATCTTTTGTTGATCTTTTTTGCGTCGGTAAGCAACGAATTGTTTTTATTGTATTAAGAAAGTCAAAGTTTCGCACAATCGATTCTGGTAATTTTTTGAACGTCAATACACGTCTGCCTTCCATAATAGTTATTTTGGGATATTCTATAGCTTTACTTATAATATTGGTATTGCTGACTAGATTAACCCATCGCCTACAGGATTTATTAGTGATTGACACTTGCTTACTTTAATGCTATTTGTATAACGCAATGATAACATAAAATTAAAACTTATTTAATACTCCCTTACTTACTTGAATCTATGCAAAGCTTCAAGGAAAAGCTTGATACGGTGACGCGAGTTTGTTTTTGACCAACTAATGGATGTTTTATAATATTTATTATATGAGGCATTGAAAAGCAAAGACCGATGAGTCGAATTTATTTCAAAATCAAACAAATACATACATATACTATGAGTCATTTCACAATATATGTAACTTGCAAAACTTTACAAAAGCATACGAAAACAAATGTAATTTTTTTTAATGGCATGCTAAATTCGATAAGTTAAATAGTTGCATTCAAATTCCGATATTTTATTTCGATTATATTTGTTACAGTTAGAGCTTGACTGACTACTAAAAATTGGATACTTTTTTAATGGAAAATACAATACGATAGAAAAAGTGAACAACCGATGAAACTTAAAATTGTCGGTTATAAACTGGCAAGCCCAGTGCCCAGGTGAAATGACAGTTATAAGCTCTCTTTCCTGTGACATAAGTATTGTACTTAAAGTATCGATATTATCAACTATTGTGTTCTTTATTGCTTTAAAGATCGCGATTTCGTTAGATGGACGGGGTGTCACATGACTTACGAGTGCTGGAGGTCAGCGATTCGTTTAGGAAGGCGGAAAAGCGAGTGGAGTTGACGAGATTAATTAGGATGGTCAAGGATCACAGTAGCTCCAGAAAAAAAGAAGAAAGAATCAGTTAATTCAAACAGTCAAGTTAATTGCCTTTATAAATTTTCGCAGAAGCATTTTGACATTTCATAACAAGCAAAGTATAAGTTATTCACCACCATACTATTATATTGGTTGTATTATCGCTTAAAATAGAATCTTCTATTTATAAACAATAATTTTGATATGAAAGTTGCGGTATAGATTTTAGAACTAGACCATAATTTGGTATATAAGTTATTGTGTTGATACTTAGTTCCAAATTAACATTGTTATGTTTGTTTTTAGTATTGGAAGTAATCCTACAAACTTCGAATGAATCAAAAAGAAGAGTAATAAAAAAAGCAACTTCCTCCATGCAGGTAATTCTATCGTGGATTTATTTCTAATAAAACACGTGGTAAGTTATGAAAGTGTAGTAGAGCTATGTTCAGTGGTGTAGAATTAGTGAAGAAGGCCCTTATGTAATCTTTGTCAGGGGCCACAAAAATACTTTTGATCTTGATTTAAATATTTAGCTGTATTTATAAAAAAAAATTTGTACTCGTTTTAAATTTTTTTATTATAATGCCATAATAAAAGTCATTGAAAACAATTAAAAAAAAAGAAACAGGAAAAAAAATTAAAATCGTATAACATAATATTTAAGTAATGAATGTTGTTACTGCTTATTTCACCTGATTCGTATTTTTATGAAAAGCTGTGTCTGCACATTTTACAAAATATTATGCCATATGTTTTTGTATGTACACAATATAAGTTGAAGTACTTTTATTAAATATTTACCTAGGACAAGTCTTTATATATTATTTAATTGTTTGTTTAGTATTTTATATTTATTAACGGAAATGGTATTTAATTGATTAGACTATATAGTCTGTACTGTAAAACTGTTTGCGGTGTTTTTTTAACATCTCTAATATTATAAAAGTTAAAAAAACAACGCCAACAGTTCTACAAAAAATATCAAATATTGTTGTTAGCTGTTTCGATATCACGTTATTGCTATTGCAAGCTTTTTATATTATATTTCCTTGAGCTTAAAAGTTGAACTAAAATAATAAAAATTACGGTTTCAAAAAAAAATATAGATGCTAATTTTTAATATGGCACTAAAATATTATTTGGCCATATTACCCGTAGACAGCAACAAATAAAACTGCTGGATAACTGAGGTTATCTTGTCATATTGAAGGTATTTTACAAAGGAAGAAAACAAGCTTCTACCTGATGGACATTGATTGTCCAGTTTAATACTCAGACATCTCCAGATAACCCATATTGAGATAATGAGAAAAGTAAAAATAAAATGGTTAGCATAAACCAAATATTACTGATTTGTACCCGAATTTTATACATTCTGTAAACGGGTGTTTTGTTGGCGTCCATGGCGCAGTTGGTAACGTCGCTGACTACGGTTACGGATATATCGGGTTCAATTCCCGGTGCAGACAGTTTTCATAGATTGATTTGTCAATCGATTTATAGATTTCTGTTCGTAGTCTGAGTCCTCCCTCCCACCCATCTCATCCTCACGGGGCGTAGCGAGAGCGATTAGCTAACCACTAATCCTGTCCTAGCTCTATCCTTCTATCCCTACTCTCTTGGAAAAAGAGAGGTTGCGCAACTGAGTAACAAGCAGTTCTAGTAGAAAATTTTTGTTAAGATACCTCCATCAGGAGACCATATGCTCCACATTAGGAGCGGACATGGAAAAAAACGGTGTTTAATAATTAAATTCTTTTTGAGTATAGTCAGCAGAAATTTAAAAATATCAATATTTTATTCAACTCTTTAGAAGGTTATGTGCCTTAGCATTTTTGAGTTATCTGTGTACTGAATCAGCAAAATTTCACATATTACTCCATAGTTAACTCAAATATTAATTATTTGGAGTTGTGTGACCAATGAAATGAGCGTTCGATATGAAATTAAGAATATCACAGGATTTATCCTACCACTGGTCTTGCATGAAATATTTACTGAATATAAAATAAATACTTTATCAAAGGTAAGTCGGGCAATTTTCACGTTATAAATTAATTAAATAAACATGAAATGATTTACTATCTTTTCTCCGTGATACTCGTTATGACTGAAAATTGTTTTCAATCTATTAATTTATTATTAATTAAAGGCCCTATTCGAAATTTTAACGCAAGTGTTACACCAAGTTGATACGCCGCTGGCGATATAAATATAGTTATCTCGGCCTACAACAATGTATGTCTGTTTATCATTCCGTATCATTACTATTAAAGAAAAATTATGACCATGAGAGTACCTTTTTCTCTGAAGATTTCGCCGAAAGAAAAATCCTCAGCATCTAACGTAATAAAAACCATCATGTTTGAAAGGCAAGACATTAATATAAAAATATTATTATCTGTATACAATTAAGTACCAGCTCGAATATAAAATTTTGTATTGCTTTTATAACTGTTTTATGTGCAAAATTAATACGCTTTTCTGTTTTTATGTCATTTCGTGGCACTACTAAAAATAATTTTATGAATCTTACCAAGTAAGTACTGCGCGGAGAAGGTAAAGCTCAAGAGCAAAATTTATCATCTATGGAAAGTAAAGAATTTCCTAGATGTGTTTTTTACTCAGCTACGCGGTAAAGGGCTTAAATTCAAAAATAAACACTATTATTTATTGTGAAATTTTTATGAATTAAATTCCAAATGTTGTATAATTTAAAAAGTTTACTTTAGGTATAAAATGGTATTTTAAAGTGAACATTATGTGGATCCAGAGAGACGTTTTCAGTTCGAGCTGCGACGATAGGTCGTTTTCTATCGCAGTTCATTTGTACTGTCGCCAGGCTGTATTTTTTTCTGCATTAGTCATCACTTGAAGTGATGACTGTTTTCCAGGGCGTTCACCTCTATAATTACTTATACAGAATTGGCGCCGTTTATATTGAATAGTTTCCGCAGATTTTGCATCGGTCAGCACTTGAATTTGTTGACTGCTTTTCAGTGGCGTTAACTTTTATAAATATTATGCGGAATTTGCATCGTCTATATTCTATATAAATAGATTACTGGCCATAAATTAAATACATTTTATAGAAAAAATAATGTATTAGAAATGTTAATAATTGGTTTTTGGATACAGAATTGAAGCGTTTTATTTGTTTGATGCATTGAGCGGCCATGGTACTATGGGACTAGCTTTATAAAACAGTTTAAGATTTTTTGCTTTAAAACAATATCCACTGCTAATGTGCATATATGGCCACCTGATGGAAGTAACTCAACTGAAGTTTTTCTACGAGAACCACTTGTTACTCAGTTCACGAACATCCATACCTTCGAACAAAAATTTATAAATTGATTGTAAAATAAACTTGTCAAACTGGGAATCTCGCCCCTGAGATCCCGTAACCGAATCCAACGATGGTGACCACTGCACTACGATATCGAAAAACCAACCCGAAAAATATGTAGTTTTTTTTATAAATTTATTAACGAAGAAATGTTTTTTATTTCTGAATATCTTTTAGATAACCCATTTATTAATCAAACAAGTTGAAATTGTTTTGATATGAAAAAAATAATGGAAATCCCCTACTGTCATTATATGCTACGTGCATAATAATGCAGTTGTGTTTATTGAATAGAAAACAATTTAAACATATTCAACAAAGATGCTAAGCAAATATCTCTAGCGGCTTGAAAAGCTTTGTGAAAAACTTGTGCAATTGTGCTTTGTGAGATTAGTTCTGCAGCTTTCGCAATCAAATGTGATATTATATTTTCGATTGGACTTAACGAGAATATGGTATTACCATTTGTTCATTTGCCCAATGTATAAAAAAATCATGAACGAATTCAAACATAGCCAGATTGCTTAATGGGTCTTCCCATTCAAAATTACATTTAATATACAAGTATTTTTTAACGGGCTTTGCCAGAAATAGAGGGCTTGAAGTTGAATGTTGAAAATATTATCGTGGACCGTACTTCATGTGACACCTGGAAAATATAGTCTATCAATTAATAATAATGGTAAACTTTGAATGTTAAAATAATGTATTCGTATAGCTATCATTTTTGCAGAGCTTAAAGAATCCTCTCAACGTCGTGTTTGGTGGATTGGCCAGACGATCTTGCAAATTGTCGTCACTAAATTAAATACATTGCCTGTTTTCCAGATGCACATCAAGATCTACGACAGTAGGATGTCGTTTGTGAATGCGAAATCCTTAAATATGCTTCGCCGCTTCATTGATCGAAATATAGCAAACGTAAAGAATCCATCGTGCAGTGGTCAACGTCGCTGGCTTTGGTTACGGATGTCTCGACTTCAAATCTCGAAATTTATAGATTTCTGTTTGTAGGCATAGATTTTTTGATGTTTCAAATTCCCTCACACCCATCGATCCTAAAACAGGGCGCAACAACGATAACTGATTAATAAGCAGTTCTCGTAGAAAACTTCTGTTGAGATACGTCCATTACGAGTCCATAAACTCAACATTGGGAGCGGGTATGGATTTTTTAAAATAATATTTTCAAAGAAATATGTAGGCACACTCCCATCAAATTGTTTTTTTTCAGTACACTAATAGATATTTAAGTATCGTAAAAAATATTAGTTCTTTACAACTTCGTGACCGAAGGAAAAAAACGTTATCTCAGATATTCAATCGACATTAATTTCTATCCAAATAAGGCCTAGGAAAGACAGTTCTATGATTGACGCCGCCCATTATTTGAAAATATTGATTTCGTTTGATGTACTGGAGGCCGTATCAGTCAAATTATGGATACAAATGGTAATGATCGAGATGCTGATTTACTATGATACCAGCGCTTCGTTCTGTTATCCCGATTTTCAATGCCACAATCAATCAATTGGCTTCTAAATGAAAACGGCTAATAAATAGAGTCGTTACGAATAAAATTGCATCACTTGCTTAAGTAAAAAACGCGTTCTGGAGTTTTTTTTGGTACTAATGAAAACATTTTTAAAGTTTGCTTTAAATTTATCATCAATGATATTAATCGAGCAATCAAATATTAAATCATATCTATATTGGAAAACAAAATAGACGGCTTGACGTTTAAGGAATGTACGGAATACAATTGGAAGCTTTCGTGTTATGGATATATGTTGACTGTTGTCTGGTATCTTTATTGGTCAAATTTATATTTATCTTTTTTTAATTGTAGTATGCAGTGTGGAACTCTGGTATACCATCTAAAGAAATAATTTAACAAACACATCCAACATTATTCAATGAAAAACGCAAGTTAATTTTTTTTATTTATCATATATGAATCAGCCAACCACATTCACTATCCACATCACATGATCTAGTCTTCTTCATAGTAATAAACAGTAATGGATGATGACTTGTAGTGGGTGAGTAAAATTTATGTATATAAGCTAAGCAGATCCTCATGACTTTGTCTGGTAAAATCCAAAATTAAATCATTTATAATACAAAAATTAATTAATGTTTCCTCATTTTACGTGTAATAGTTGCTTTACTTAAAATATTGAAGAATACATAAATAAAAGTTCTCCTAAAATCTGCATTAATTAAAAAACGTTTTTTTATTCATCTCATTTTCTATAAAAATGGATTTGATCACTTTTGATACCAGACAACACATTATATCAGCTAATACGAACGTTTCTGGCAGGGTTGCTTGAGGGTGACAGCATCATAGTTAGTTAGTTTACAAAACAAGTATTTTACAATTATTAACTGCTGCAAGTTAAAAGAAGTAATAAAAAAACAAAATTTAAACGGGAACGTAGCGATTGATAAAAAAAATGGACTAGCCATCTGTTCAGATAGGAGTGCAGCGCTTTACCCTCACCCTTACAATACGGTCGCAAGATAATAGGAGATATTAACGATGCGACGATCAAGCATTTAGTGAGAAAAAAATTAAAAAATCGTCTTTTTTAAAAGGTTTTGACCGATGGTGACAGGCAGGTACGTGACCATGGGCATCTGCAACCCTTTGCCTGGGGCGGTAGATCGATTTAAAATGATAACCCGAATGGTTTTATTATTACCGAAGTTAAATTGAATTTAAAATTAAGTTTAGGATTAGAATCATTGCTTACATTTGAAATAGATTACCATGCGATATAGTTAGTCCGAAGATGAGAATGTGATATGTGTTTAAATAATTTAAACACATATCACATTCAGTAACACAGCCAGTGAAATAACTTAGTTATGATTTAAGACATCGACTGAGGGTGCTTGATGGAACTTCAATATCAAATCCAGGCATTCGAGCCTGAAGATGCCGAAAGGCGAAGCCCGGGTCGTTAGTGACAAGATGCATGGAAGTGTACAAAATCTCAATGATCCGGATTTGACTTAGTTATGAATTTTAATTTGAAGTGTTTTCCACATTGACAGTGAATGTCAAAATCCCGGATTGATTTTAAGAGAATCCCGAGTTGACCGGAATGACTAACTGGCTGGGATCCCGGGATCGGAAGCCCTATACACTATCTAATCTCACCGTAGACGAAATTAAACGATACGACTTCCGACTCCTTGTATTTTTTTAAATATATTTTTATCTTGCATCATGATGAATTGTTCTGTTCTGCAAACCCACGTAATACAAAATGTTATAAATGTATTGCACGTAGAGACCGTTTGTTGTAATATAATAAATATTAAAAAAGTAAGAGAAGTCATTTAATCACGCATACCTTTGTTGGTTTATTTCAATGTTAGATAGTAAGAAGCATGCGCCTAAAACTGGTTTAACCATAAATAGACAGACGTTTATTACATAGCTAATTAATTATTTTTTTGGGGTTAGTTTTTTAATGTTTAAATATAACATAGTATTCAAAATATAAAAGCATCAATCGCCCAGTTCATTCCTCAGATATCTCCAAATAACCCATATTGAGATGATGGGAAACAATATATTTAAATGGTCACAATAATTAAATATTATTGATTTGCGCCCGAGTTGTATACATTTTATAAATAGGCGATTAATAATTACGTACTTTCCTTTTACTGGCCCAGGAATATCAACATTTTGTTTGATTCTTTAGAAGGTTATCTACCTTAGCATTTTTGGTAGCATTTTTGATTTATCTGAGTACTGAATTAGATAAAGCACAAAATATGACATACAGTTTATATATTATGTCATATTTAACTTAAATTTCATCTTTTTGTAACTGTCATACAAATGAAATGGATGATCCATATGTGAGAAGTAAATTTACGGTACTCTATCTGAGTGCTTGACGTCGTTGGATTCAGTTGCAGTGTTCTCGAGCTTGAATCTTGGTATGAAAAGTTTCATAAATTATTTTTTCAATTGATTTATGGATTTTTTTGAAGGTATTGATGTGTAAATTCCCTCTCACTCATTCGATCCTGAGAAAAACCGTAGCAAGAGCAATTAGCTAACCACAATAGACCTGTCCTAGCCCTATTATTCCAGTACCTTAACTCTCTCCGGAATATAGGTTAGGTGACTGAGTAACAGACTCAACTTCAGTTAACAAAAGCTCCATTATGAGCACATACGCTCCACATTGGGATGTAAACATGGTTGCAAAATTATCAATGTACATCTAATGCATTTCTATGAAAATTAATTGACGCAATAATTTTTCCTTTGGACAAACTTATATCATTACGCTCGATTTCACTCCCTGCTACTTTCTCATGGTTTGATATGTGCATAAAATAAGCCGAGAGATGATTTAAAGTAGATTGTCAATCATTTAAATTTACACGATATTATATTCACTACAATCTTTCGGTTAAACGAGGGTTACAGACCACAAATCACCCAGGTGAGTTGTATGACTGGTTCACCTATGTCACCCATTTTTTTTCTTTCAAAACAGCGACGTTCACATTTTGAAGAGGCGATTCAACAATTGAGTTCAACGCCTTATCGCTATACATAAGATACTGTTAACCTCATATAAAGTCACGATACATAATAATCAAAAAAATATTCGCAATAATGACTAGAATAGTAATAATTACATTCACAATAGTTTTAACTAAGTGATGCTTAGTTATAAGCGATATCGTTGTAAAAACTTTCTGATTTTGATTAGCTCGTTTATTCGTAAAAAAAATGTTCCCTTTATAATGAGGAATGTACACGGATATGAATATTCTCAGACAATCTGTAAAATCAAATCAACACGGTTGCCAGCCGTACAAAATTTTTCGGGAATGTCTCGATAATCTCACCCAATACTAAAATACTTTTTGTCATTCTCTAATTGATTTATTTGTAAATTAAGTAATTCAGCATCCACTGTTTAATTACCATATTAAAATGTCAGTAATTACTGAAATCATTTTTAAAACGCTGGGTCCATGGTCGAGTGGTCAACGTCGTTGGCTTTGGTTGCGGTACTCACGGGTTCGCACTACTCAAAGTTTTACTTGATTATACGTAAGGAGTGTCGAGATGGTTCAAGGCCGAACAAAAAGTAGTAGAGGGCCGGACACAGCCCGTGTGCCGTGGGTTGCCGATATATATAGATTAAAAAGTACGAAATTTAAGATGTTAGTAAAAAGTTTACGTTATTAATTTCCCATAGTTGATTGATAGTTTAAGTGAAGTTTACAAATAATATTCTATTGATAAAAACTAATAAAAAGCATTATCGGCATGAAGTTTAAATTCACATTTGAATGATAAATTTAATATTATCACTTATCCAATGTTTCATACTTCAAAGTCTTCACAGACTTTGACAAACCATTAATCTTATTCTTTATAGACAAAAATTTATATCGGTTCGGATGAAGGTCTTCAGATAAATGGCCAAACCGTTTATCATGTAAAATATATTTTTTCTTTATTAAATTTCTTTGAAGGTTTTAGTATTGACAGGAAAGATTGTAAGCGAAAATTCATCATGCTTAATATCTCAAGGAAAATTACGTTGAACGTTTGATGCTTCACGCTTTGAAAGGTTTAAATAAATGAATTGAGATTTGAAGAATAGATTCATTTTTCTTATATTATTATAATCAATCAAATAACTTTAGAATTCATCGAAATATTGAAGAATATTATAAAACAGATTGATTTATGAGATAGAGATCTGTCATAATCACCTGATGTATAATCGTGAAATTCTAAGAACGTAGATAGTGAAAAATTATGAAAACATCAGAACAGGATTCGTTGAAATATTGAGAAATGCAAACGAGCTGAAATTAATTTGGAAAAATGTAAATACCTCTTTTTGTACGAATTGTTCAATTTTTTATAATGATTGTGAACGCTTTCAACTAATGAAACATAGAATACAACAGAATTTTTTTCTTTTTTAAGCCATGTCCTCTCACTATTAGAGCCTATGGCTTCCTAATATAGGTTTTCAACACAAGTTTTCTATGAGAACTGCTCTCTACTCAGTTGCTCAACCTCTCTTTTTTCGAAGAGAGTAAATACATATGGATATAAGGGTAGGGATATGAAAGGATTAGTGGTTGGCTAATCGCTTTTGCCCTGTTTTTACAATTAGATGGGTGAGAGGAAAAATTACAAACATCCATGCCTTTGAACAGAAATCCATAAATTGATTTAATGTTCTAATTGTGTTTTTGGAAAAGGAACTTAAATAGTATAAATTAATCGTACAAGTAAATGCGTTGTAATAATTACGAGGACTTCTTATAATGGTTTAAGTAAGGTTGTTGAATTAATGTTTGTTTAATCATAAAGGAGATTATTGCCTTGATTATATGAGTTGCTTAAAATGCTCATGGTGATTTTTCAATAAACTAAGTTTTTAATGTAAGTATGTGTTATATCAATAGATCTATCATGTTTCAAGTTGAAAGTGTAAAATTTCTTTCTTATTCGTCCCCTGTACGAAATCTAAATTTTTTCAAAACTTCAATTGTCGTTTTTTTTACGCGATCTTGATCCTCGTTGTGCACGGTCGGTGCGCTTCGAAAAAACGACTGTGTAAAAGAATATTTTACTTTTCATTATACACCGGAAGACAAAATATAGCTACTCAGCGACTTTTATATATTAATTTCCAGTTGTGTTAAGAAATTAAGCCGAGGCTGAATTAGAAGTTATGTTATCTGAATCTTTTAAGAGGTGGCTTGCGAATTGAGAATCTGTTTTTTTATTATTAAATAATAATATGTGTAAAACCACTCATATGTTTCCATGCAAATATTTCATTTTGAAATAAAAATATGAAATCAGAATTAAAGCAAATAGTAATCCAGCTGTGTAGAGATGAATATTATTTATTATTGTTCGATGCAAAATGGCGATGACTATGAAGAAACGTCTATTCTATTGTATCCGAAAGCCATTAACCGCTATGCGAAGCTTTGCCCGGTAATGGAATTGCTATTATATCACACTGGCCATTATGGTGTTTTGAATAAGGAGTTTGCACGCAAATTATTCCCGTGAAACGTCAATAATTACGGACACGACCAAAGAAAATTATTTGCCTTTCTTTGGTAGTGTGATATTATTTTAATTTCTAAAGCAACCTTTTCTAATGTTGACGTTATGTTCGATTTTCTGACTGCTGTGTGAAATTACGAAAGGAAAGTAGTTATAGTTATTATTTTTCAATATGTTTATACAGTGTGACATTTGCCCTTGTTCTTGTTATCAATAGAGAAATAGTTTCTAGGATATTATTCCCTGACGTTTCCTGAATATTTATAATCGTATGTGACACGACTGAATCGTATTTGGTACGGCCCAGCCGCGAACTGTGCCAAGAACTCTCTCGAATCACTTCTCACAAAGTCATTTAGCAAGGAAGATAGGCAGTGACATGGCAATATACTCAGCAGTTTTACAAAAACGTGGCGATTTCTAAATGATTTGTCAATTCGTTTTAGGTCGTTGAGTGGTGCCTAAGGCTTGGCGTCGCCGTTGTCGTCTCCTGACCATAAGTTCCCTGCCACGCGCCTCTTGCTATTGCATTATTTTTAATTTGTGCTTCGTGTAATTGTAAATTCGTGTAATTGTAAATTCTTAAACTGTGCATTGAACAAACTAACTGCAATAATGATAACTTGTACCAAACTGACGTGTTTTAACTGTCTGAATCAGCCTGCAAGCAAAAAATCGCTATCATCAGCAGGCCTGTTACGTTTTGTGCTTATCGTATACACATATCACATGTAATTTCCTGTAAATGTCGCTAGTTGTAAGTAATAATCAGTTAGTTTTTTTTTGTAAGCTGACAATATGGAAATAATTTTCATTTTACAATTGAAATTTTACATTATAATTGTTTTAGAAATTATTTCATATTAAATAAAATATAACTATTGTTTAATATGCTTCATATCATTAAACTTTTCATTTTCCTGTTAAAATTTCATAGTTTTTTTTATAGTTTTATTTGAATGTTTGTTTGTGTCAAATAAAGAAAATTCTGCGAAATGTCGGCTATTTGTTAATTACATGATTCAACCTGCTTGGGAGTCAAAATTTTTTAATTCGTTACCCCTAGAAGTTTGATAGCTGCTGCATTGATTACACTCTAACAGGCTGATAACCAGTGGCGCATTAAGCACTTGAGACGCCCCAGGCGCATAATAATGATTTGAAGTTCGCATTTATTAGATAATAAAAAGTCATCGCAAATATTATTCGACACTTTCATATTGCGTACCTATATATAATTAATAAAAAAGTTTCAATTTGTAATCTCTTCTAATGATAAATTTCTCAATATCAATGTTGAAGACGTTCCAATTAAAAATCATTGCATGAATGATTTTTTTACCATGTCCGCTCCAAATGTGAAGCACATGGCCTTATAATGGAGGAATTCTACGAGAACTGCTTGTTACTCAGTTGCTTAACCTCTCTTTTACGAAAAGAGTACCTAAATAGGGATAAGGCTAGGACAGGACTAGTGGTTAGCTAATTGCTCTAGCTATGCCCCGTTTTTAGGGTCGGAAGGATGGATGGGAGGAAATTTCAGATATCACAAAAATCCATGCCTAAAAACAGAAATTAATAAATTGGTTGAAAAATCAATGAATGAAACTGTCCGTCCCGGGACTTGAACTCGAGACATGCGTAATCGTATTCAACGACGTTAACCACTGCACCACGGATCCGACAATTTATTCAACAAAAGCAATTGTTACGTTATAATTAAAATTAATACAAATAAATATTAATAATGGAATTAAAAATATGTTGGCTATTTTTGAGGCCTCAATGAGACTGAGGCCCCTTGCGCGAGTCTCTTGAGTTCTTGTGGTAATCCGCCTCTGCTGATAATGATAGATTTAATAAATGAAATACGATATCTGCGAAGTGTCTACTGAAGAAATTTCTCAACGCATTTAGCAAATGGTTACCAATTCTAATAACATCATCAAATCCTATGAATAATGCATTCATTTTATGGAGGCCATTGTGCGATATGTGAATGTCTACAACCGGCTATTTTATGACAAAGGTTTTGTCGCGCGGCAATTCGGCAAGTTGCATTATACGCATTGAAAATGATTTGACAGAAATGCAGTTGAGTTGTCATTTGAGTGAGTTGCAGGTGTTGATGCTGGAACCAAGCAGTGGTTTTAGATAAATCGAAAATTACATTATGATATCTTTACTAATGAAGCAGGCTTTGTTTTACTTTCAAAAAACTTCATTCATGTAATCTAATCAAGCGCATTTGATAAGTTTTTAATCATGTCCGCTCCCTTTGTGGACTCCTTATGGAGTTCATTGCAACATAATTTTAGTTACTCAGTTGCTGAACATCGCTAGTAGAAATATACAAATAGGGCTAGGACATGATAGTAATTATTTGATCGCTCTCTTTACGCCCCGTACCTGCGTCCGGAGTTAATTTCAGACATTAAAATGATCAATACCGTCGAAAATAGATCCATCAATCGATTCAGAAATCAATTAGTGAAACTATCCGTACTGGAATTTGAACCCGTGAGATTTAGGACCGAAGCCAACAATGTTGACCACTACACTGTACCTACGTATATTATATAAAAGAAATTTACACTATTAACCTGTTATTGGTATAATTATTTATTAATTTTATATTAGAATTTGGTATTTCTGTCGGATCTGTGGTGCAGTGGTCAACGACGTTGGCTATGGTTACGGATGTGTCAGGTTCAAGTTCCAAGTTTCATAAATTGATTTTCCAGTTGGTTTATGGATTTCTGTTCGTAGGCATGGATGTTTGTGATGTCTAAAATTCTCTCCCAATCATCCGATCCTGCAAACGGGACGAAGTGAGAGCGATTAGATAACCACTAGTTCTTTCCGAGCGCTATCCTTCTATCCCTACTCTCTTCGTAAAAAAGAGGTTGAAGAGATGAGTAACTAGCAATTCTAGTAGAAAATTTCTGTTGATATACCTCCATTAGGAAACCATATGCTCCACATTGAGAGTGGAAATGGTAAAAAAATCTGTACAGTGGCAAGTTATCAAATAAGCTTTATAATGAAAGTATTTTATTCTTATTCTAAACATTTGTAATGTCCTAAATACTACATAAGTCTGTAATATGACAAAATTAATTCTCCCAACCAGGAAATGGAACATGTTAAAAATCTGCTTTTCCGAAAATAACGTGTGTAATATTTTTAAAGTGAAAGGGGAAACCACAATAAGGATGTTTTGAACTCATACATAATACAACCTCTACGAGTACAGTGTAACCCCAAAATTCTACAACATTCTAAATATAATAATGCACTAGTTTTCAACCTTTGGGTTGACTATCGATAAAATTTTGATTGTAATTCGTTTGCCATCGCTGCCGAAAAAAGATGTTGTCTTTACGTAGCTAAAGATCATCTCAGTTTTTCAGACGCAGCCAATTGGTTGAATTGGCAATATACCTTCGTTGAAAGACTTGGCTTTTTAGATTATCGTCTGACTTGCAAAACTAGAAAAATATTAAACCTGTTATATCTTGACGTTCTTGTTCGAATTTAGATTCTTTTTTCCACTACAAATCTCTGTAAGTAAGTATCTTAAAATTTTCTCCATGTCAGAAACATCAGTCACAACTCAATAGATGTGTAGAATACCCTGAGGTTAGCTTTAATATATTTTTAACTGGTTGTTCAAATGCAGGTAAAAGTTTCAAATGTAATAATATTACATTTAAACAAGGGATACTTGGTTATTAAAAAGGGGCTAGCGTTTTGAAGAGGGTTGGCAACCCGTGGTACAATATAATACATATGTAATAGGGGGACTTTGGTTGTCCAGTATACCATTGGATAACAAGAATTTAATGGTAACTTGTTTAGAATAACGATAAACAAAAAATTGCCCTAAACTTGTGTGTAAGTCAGGGGGATCGGCTGTTAAATGCTTTGGTGGGGATCCACATTCTAGAAGAGAGAAAAACGTAAAAAAAAGCTATCTATTATAGCTAGAGTTGTATTTAATCGCTCACCTAGTAATAGCTAGTTCTAAATTTAGGAATTTATTTCAAATCGCCGATAGAAATAAAGATAGACTGGAAGGCTACTGATGACTACCAATAAGATATACTCGGCGGAGCTACTGGGCGCTGGGATGACCTGAGAGGAAGCAACTGGCGAGAGACATGAAGTCTTAGAGGCATTTATGATGGAAATATGCTACATTTAGGGAGCGGATATGGCTGAAAATATTGTCAATTGTGAGCAAGGCACATTTTCTATTTTTTTCTCTCAATCTTTTATTTTCTTAAGTACAATAATGCATGGTTTAAAGATCGGTCCCGTGTGGCTCGTGGAGGTGGTCCAACCAACTTGTATTGTAAACAGTGGCAATGTGGACATAAAAAAAGCAGGATGTTCATTAAGTTGATTAGTATTTTCTATAAAAACGGTAAACTAATCGCATTATAAGTTTATTAATATTCTTTCTCTCAAGATGCCTTCCGGGCCACAGTATTTATGAAAAAATCATGTTCGAAAAAAAACAATAAGTCTGCAATAATGGGCACGTCAGTTTTGACGAGGATGCGTTGACATTTGTGACGCGACACTTTTCTGCTTTGATAAATTTCGCGCCATTTAATTCGGCTGGAAATAGTCAGCCATTTTGCCATTCGCAGAGATGACGGCCATTTTGTAACAGCGAAATTGGTCATTAAGGCAACGAGCAATGGCTGCCGGAAACTGGATTTCTCTTAATAAATATTACAGATGTTTGTTGTCTTAAAGTTAATTTGAAATTAATTTTAATAGTAATTAATTGTTGATTGATTCTTATGTATTATTAACGACATTGAGCTAAAAACAACTTGAAAAAGTACAGCTATAGTCTGTGACATTTTAATTTTATGCAAAATATTAATTTTTCTATTGAACTCTAATGTAAAAAATATTTCACGTTGACTGATTCTTTAACAAAACATAATAATTCTAAGGAAAGTAACAAATAATTTGAGGCATACAAGAGTTGAAAGATGTGTGGTAATTTTTAAGCCGCCAAAATTGTGTTATAATTGTATCAAAATTGTGTAGAGAAAATCAAAAGAAGTTATGAAAATTATATAATAAATTAAATAATAATCAACCTAATTAATTGTACACTGAAGTGACTAGACTGAGAAGTATTAAATTAAGGGCTTCGTATGGAGTATTTCAATAGTTGGGATTTAACGAGAACTTTTTACTACTCGGAACCTAAAAGTCATTTGTCGGAGAATGTAAAAATATGAAGTTAAATAAATCAATGTTTCTCAAACTATTTCATTCTACGACCCACAAAATTTGCAAAAAATAAGCCTCGAATTAAATTGATTTAGTTCATCAAAAGCTTCGTTAGACATTATGTATAATATATTTAGACATACACCTGCATTCTACCATCGCCTCAAGCACAAAAAATGAATAAAATTACGAAAACCGTGTTCTTCTATAAATAATACATAATTAAATACTTGTAGCTCTACTGCAACATTTTTGCTGCATCCCGCAGAAACCCTACGGACCCCCAGGGTACGCGCCCCATAGCTGGGAAGCAATGAAATAGATGACGTCGTTGATGAGAAATAGTTATTAGTCAAACGCTCGGTTTTAAATAGGACTAATAAAATCACAGATATATGATAATAATTATAACTAAACAGTTACCAAAATGGCTTAAGTAGCTTTAATTATTATATTCTTGGTATTTTTAATAGCCATAAAAAAAACTACATGCTGTCGCTGTTATCGAAGAAAACACTAAATCGAAAAAATAATATTGAGTTAGTACTAACAAAATGTTACTTATTTAAAACACTACCTTATGAAAGAACAAACTTATTTTTATAAATTACACAGTTATGTACAAACAAACAAAATGAAGAAGGTATAGCATTTCAAACATTTGGCAAACCGTTACCTTACTTTGAAAAGGTTCTAACTGACATTTTGGCCTAAAATGACCTTTTAATTGGAATATTTTGTATTAACCATGTTCTATCATATACGTTGATTTCAGTGTCATATATTGTTCAATAAGGTAGCTACCAGTATTCCGGAGTTCTATTAATACATTTTTTTTCATAAATTTGTTTTATACGGTTCTATGAATCGATATAACTCCTTATTATCATCTCACAGAAAAAACGTACAAATCACATTTTTTTTGAAAAGGTTTTCACATTATGTCGAACATTCATCGCTCGATGGTTGGTGTGTATTTTAACCTTTACTTCTATTGTTCTATCGATGTGGTCATTGACGAAAATTAGCTGAGTTCGTTCAAACATTCAAAGTATATATGTATTATTATTCTGTTGTATTATAATATTATTGTTAGCTTATATTGTTCAGCAAGTCACGATAATATATATTATTAATAAATATCTCAAAAATCAGAAGATTTTGTTTGATAAAATTGAAATATCTGATAAAACCTTTTCAAACAAACTCTTGTTGTCAGTTCTAATTAAAGCTTCAGATACTCATTATTTTCTAATATAAAGGTTTTAGTTGAAATAAATTATATGAAAAACAAGTAATATATTTATATATATATATATATAAATATATGCTAACGCACTAATTAAAAATTCATTTTTTCCTTCAAAATACAAAATATGATCAGTCAAAACTTCAAACGCTCGTATCTCAAAAAATGATCAAGTGCGGTTAGAACCTTTTCAAAGTAAGGTTACGAAACTTCAAAGTACAGGTCATTACTCAAGACAGGTATTTTTCAGTTTGTGTCTTCTTTCAGAACAACGACGATATAATGTATCAAAAAAATAAAAATTAAATCGATTTGATATTCTACTGTGATTCAAATATGACAGTTAAGTGATAATAATTGTTTATTGTATGAAGTCATGGATTATAATCTGATGCAAGATTCCGATATGCTTTCGTTACGATATAAATCATAATATCTATAAGCCTGCCGCCAAGTAATGCCGTCTGCCTTGAAGTCTTTATAAGGAAGTAAAGTGACAGGATCGACTTTTTGTTTGACAGCTGCCATCATAACTCTTTCGGACCGACAGACGGAAATATTCTGTCATTGTGATGTCCGTCCGAAATACCGACAACTTATTTTAACCCCACCTCAACAAAAACATCACTATCTTTCGAATCGATTGTTTTATATCAGGTTATTGTAGGTATTAATTACGGTATTTTATGAGTAATAGAAAAAATGAATGATATAAATTGTTACATTATTTTTTAAGCACTCCCGTAATTGATAAAATCTTGGTTACCAGAATATTTATAAAACGTTAAAAATAGAACGCTATTGCCAAATATAAGTTAATCTGTGAAAAATTAATCGAAAATAATTTCTTAGGTAGTGATTATGCACAATAGTTCCTGCGGAAATCATAAATTTGATTAATTTTATTAACACGCTTTAATGTCTGAAAGCTGGACCGGACATACTTTATTGCAATTAAAAGTTTGCAAGAATAAGTGGAGCCATAAACTACTGAAATATTTTCCGGTATTTATTGAGGGAACTTTTGTTAAACTTTTCTGTAAATTTGGGGGCTATCGCATTCGACGGATTAAATTTCTATTGATATCAAAAATATTTTTCTATGAAGTGCTTTATAAAAATACCGTTAGATAGATGGACACGTGTAAATAAAAGGATTTATAATAAAATTGTAGATAAAGAGTATTCAGTATATTACTATTATAGGAAGAATCACAACTTAAGCGCATATATGCGGATTCGCTTACTACCTTACTAGCATACAACGAAATTAATGCAACGGTATTGATTGAATTCGCATTGACTTGGTAGAGCTCCATTAAAATAGGATAAAAGTAACTTAACATTAAGTCCTAAATTTTTCTGTAGAACTTTTATAGAACTGAATACTCATTTAACTTGAATATCTAATTAGGTGATTTATGCAATCTTCATTATCCTTAGTTGAGTTTCCCAATCGCGGGTCGCAGAGAGAACGATAAGCTGACAACTTATCATAGTTTCCTGATATCGACTGAGGGTGCTTGATGCAACTAGAATTTTTCAAATTTTGTACATTTCCATGTATTTCGTCACTAACGACCTTTCAGTATCTTCAAGCATCCTAAATTCGTTTATTCGAATGCATGAAGATACCGAAAAGCGAAACCCGGTTCGTCAGTGATGAAATACATGAAAATTTGTAAAATTTAAACAATCAAAATTTATTTATAGTTTGTAATGTAATTCAATGTCTGCGAGAACATTAAGATTCCAGTAAAATAAATGTAGGTCCACATTGAAACACCCCTCATTCTAAAAAGAACGTAAAATATTATCGAATTTAAGAATCAACGTCTGCTTTTAGTGAGGTAGACCACTTCATCAGACAGTTGAGTCGGTTTACTTCTAACTTGTTAGTTATCAACTTACTCTTCTTCTTCAAGAATTATCATCGCAGTAGACAAAACTTTGTGCAAGATCGTAAATTCCACGAAAATAAAAGATTTTATGTTTTATACTCCTTCAGCTAGTAGATTAGTCAAGGTTCAGAATTAAAAACGGGTTCGAGATAATTGCGGTCATTAACTTTAATAGCTGGCTAGCGTATGCTAGTTGAAAAACCATCATGTCTTCATAATGTACCACAAAAGTAAGAAATAGCAAAGTATATATCGTCGCTGTTCTGGAAGAAAAAACTAAATCAAAAAAATGACATTGTGCTAGTTATATACAAATTTTCCTTATTTCAAACTGTATCGCAGTGATCCGCAACCTTTTCTCACCCATGGCACATCTAAGCACGCATTAATATTTCGCGGCACACAACATGGCAAAATGTAGCAAAACTTACAATTCATCAATTTTTTTTTATTTGATGAATTCTAATGGTAGCTAATTTCTTTTATTGCTTAGTAATTTGATTAGTAATTGATTAGTAATCCAAAATAATCTTTCTGTTTTTAATAATAGTCTTCTTGGACCATCGGAATATTTTCAATGGGCCTAGTCGTAGCTTTGTAAATGTTTGAGTTTCTGTTTGAACCCGTTTTATTTGTCAGAACATGTCAATAACTTTTCATTTCGCTTGTTTGTAATAGTTCCTCTTTGAAACTTTTAACCATCTATGCTTCGCAATATAAGGTTGTTGTCAAACCAATATTTGCTATGTGCAAAAGGTATAACTTTGATATATTGAATAAAAACGCTATCTTGCTAAATTTTAGATGATGCAGATTTATGAAATCTAATTTAAATAAATTTAATATTAATAAATCATATTTAAATTAATTTTGTATATCTTATTTAAAACAATAAATTAAAGATATATGTGTTATAATGCTATAAGTATCATAGCAAACTTTTTATACGAAAATTGGTTAGTAAACTATTCATAAATATGTATTATTATTCTGTTATATTACAATATTATTTTTAGCTTATATTGTTCAACTAGACATGATGATAAAATTGAAATAGCCGATTAAAACTTTTCAAAAGAAGATTTTTTGACTTGACGCTTTCTGCCACTATAAAGACGATATAGTCCAAAGTGAATAATTAAATATTATGTATTGCTAGCTATTTCGGAATCACGCCATCGTCGGAACTAAAAAAACACAATTTTATTTGTACTACTTCCACATGTTTTTATAACAATCAGGACCGGTTTCGCTCATCGCGAGCATCAGCAAGACAATACAACACTATAAAAGTGATAGATAATCAACGGTGTTTTGGCCAATTAATGTAACCCTCAAAATTGAAATTGTTCAGGAGAGAGTAAAAACTGTTTTTATCGAAAACATTGTATAGTGAGTTGCGCTATGAATCTTTCAAATGCAAAATTCTCAAAAGTGGGGGAATTAACCCCAGGAATTAATTCCAGGAATTAACAGTAAGAGTAGTAATTAAAATATTAATTACTTGTGCTTGGAAGGGAATGTTAATAATTGTTTCGTTTCGTTTGTTATAAAACCCTTTAAAAATCAACATTACATCTCTGTTATATCAATTCAGTGTCCATCGTGATAAAATCGCACCTTCACTCATGTTACTAAGCCATACAATACTACTGTAAAAAGTTTTCCAACATGCAGTCATAAATCTTCGTACAATAGATGCATCTTTGACAGTCACTGTATAAGATATACAATTTGGCATCTCTTACATCTCAACACAATTGATCTGAAAATGCACTTTTGTGCACCTATTTGTCATATTCCGTGTTGGAAATATTAATACAAAACTTGCTACATTTGACATTTCTGCGAGCCTGCTCCAAGCTTGTTAAATATTACGTTTTATGACAGAACGTAAAACAATACGAATTTAAATTCTGATTGTAAAATAATTGTTCATTAGCTGCGTATGTGGAATGCCTTTTCTAAATCGATGTATTCGGCTACTTTTTTTAGTGATAGAATTCGCATTTACTCAGCAAACCTCCATTATAATAAGACAAAAATAAAAAAAGTATTTAGTTCCACAAGAATGCTTTTTTTATGTGTTAGCACTCGTTAGTTTATTTTGAATTTGAAAAATCAAAATTTTGTACACTTCAATAAGTTTTGTCACTAACTACTTGGGTTTCGCCTTTCGGGATCATCAGGCATTCTAGTACAAGATTCGACTCGTTAGTTTTTCTTTAGAAATAATGAATACAGCACTGAATAATAATACCATATACTGAGGGTGCTTAATTGAACTTAGTATCCTGTATTGTCATACCATTGTATTGAGTATTGTCATAAACGAACCGGCTTTTAACTTTCAGCATCTTCGGAACTTCAAGTACACGGATGAACGTGAACTGTTTGTGTTTCCCTAAAACGAAAAGTATAAAAGATCACCATAACCGAGTGGTAGCACTTTAAAGCTGCCATTTCACTGGGTCACGCAGCAATGATTGGAATTCTCGAATGGATGCATTTGAGGAATGAATAGCAAAGACAAATATGTTCATAATGTTTTCATTTCTTCTCATTCACCTTATGCTAAAATTGCCAGTACTGTGCAGTTCTGCATTGGGTTAGAAGCGTGATAGGTAAATTTATTCGTTTTTTTGGATTTCTGTGAAGTCATCACCTGTAACATTATCTCATACAGCTATTTATATTGTTCTGCTAATTACAGTTAAATTGGAAACATTAATCTTTAAAACAGGATTAGGAGACCACTGTCAGATGACTGGAGGCTGATTCTATAAGGGAAACCACCAGGAGCATCCTTTGTGTTACCTGTAGACGTATTTCAGTTTACATGCGGTCATAGCAACTCAAACCATGTTTAAATAGCTTAGCAACCAAAACTATTATTATCTCTACTATATGGTACAAAATACACGTAGAAGTCGATATGTTTGTATGTCTATCGGTCACAAGAACTCCTCTCAAACAGTACATATACAGTAGCGCAGTGAAACTTTCACATCTCATTTTGGCTGTCATTTCTAGATCAACTTTGCTATTTTCAAATTTTTACCTTAAACGTCTCAATGACAAGTAACATACAAAATAATAACAAATAGTTCTTTAGCAATCGCTCCATATCAAAATAATCAGTCATATCATCATACCAATTCAATCTGTCTTAAATAGCTTGAGCCGAAAATTAACCATCTTTTAAAATTATGAAACTCAAAACAGTGAAATCCTCATTTCGTGGGTTTTCAAATAAGTATGCCCACAAAGAAGAGAAAAGTGTTAAATGTTTTATGTTGTATGTAAATCGACCCTTATCTTAGGTGAAGCCGCAAAAAACACAAGTTATGATATACAAATATTATAAAATATCATTCATAGATCTTCAATTTTGTAAGTAGTTATAGTTCAAATTTATATGTTCCTCTACTTCAAAGATAGAGCTAGAAATAATCCATCATTTAAAATAAAAAAAAACGTTAAACGGTCGAAACCTCACAGTGATACAGTCAAAAAACCTGCGTGACTTTAAATACACCACGAAATACCCCTTAAGATTCTAATGTATATGATTATATTCAGAAACTATTATCGTTGTGAAAAAATTTTGTCCGGGCCACCCAATTGAGAAGTATGACGTAAAGATAGTTAAAAGTTCAAAATTATATGTAATTATCGACAAATCTAGTTAATACGGCAAAAAATGTACTGCTAGCATATGGTCTTGTAAAAAAATTAAGGCTTATATTTCGACAACTTTTTCTGACCATAAATGCTAAAGACATATTTTATTTTCTAACCTGCTTATTACATTGTTCTGGTAATAATTTGCTCAAATGCCATACCAATTATAATTATAATACTAACAAGATATTTATGAATAATTCAATAGAAATAGGCAGTCGTTTTAAAATTCATAATTTTAGGAGTCAAGAGATTGTCTGCGAAATGATATGAGAGATAGAGTGGAAAGTTTGCTATTCATTAATTAACACAGGAATATCTTGTATGGTATTTTTTAAAGCATTATTTTTTCTAGTGTAGAGCGTATAGAATTTTTGTAGAGCAACAAAAGTTACTTTAACAATAAATGAATTAAAAAATATCATAAATCGTCATACCTTTATTGAATCACATTTAATGTCAAAAATTCACATTTTTTTAAAATTATTTGTTAGTATAAAAATCTAATCTTATTTAAATTGAATAATTTGAAAATTGGAAAATGTTGAAGAAATCTTGAAGAATCGTTCGTATGTGTAATGCATGTAAAGTTCAAAGTGTAATTATATAAAATTTTCTACATCATTGCATTTATGAGATTTGCATCCTAGACCGATGATATTGTGAAACATTATAAAAAAATTGGAATTAAAATTAAAATAACATCTATCTTTGTAATTTGTAATGTGACACGACATTTGGATAACATTTATCTCTACTATATAGCAGAAAATACATTTATAAATCTGTCTGTCTGTTACAAGAACTCCTCCCAAACCGTGCACAGTAGCAACGTGAAATTTGTACATGTCATTTGGGCTGCCATATCTAGGTCAAATGTTCTATTTTCAACTTTTAACATTATTTTTATTTGGTGGACTATATTGTGTGGGTGTTACAAGTGGTACACTTCACGATGATATTTTCAAGTCTAAACTTTTGGCATTAACTAGCACCAAAATAACGCCATAATAATGTCTACATGACCTATTGTTAACGTCCTGTTTCCAGTGTGAAATCTGGTAATAAATAATAAAGTATTACCACCATTACTTCACCGAATTAGAATTGAATTTGAATTGTTCATGTAGAATAAATTTCTCCAATTGCCATTTTATGTAAAATAAATATCTTGTGTACTTTTAATAACCGTCCTTAAAATATCGGTGTTGGAATATATTGAAATTTTAGTTCTGGTTGAGTATGGCAACATTTATAACGCGACGGTGCTACCCTCACTAGCCGCCAAGTTAAATTGGTACATCATTATTACATAATTATAATATTATAAAATTAAAACACATTAGGAAAAAAAAATTGTTTTGTAAAAGTTGTTTGAATTAGATTATCCTGAAAACTCTACTATCTATCTCTCTAATCTATTGCAGTATATTATATGTACAGATTTTTGTGTTTGTGTCCCTTTTCTGATTGATATTAATTGTTTACTTTCAATAATATAATCAATCAGTTTTCTGCTGCAAACACGGCCGCGCGCCAAAACAAACATACCTGTCAGGTGTAAGCAATAAAAATATCGACAAGCTCTGAAGTTTATACAGCGGGGACTCCTAAAATGGAACCAGTACAAATCTCTACCGAGTTAAGCTGCACAATGTTTTGGTTCCATATATGGAACTCGGGCGCGCAATTAATATTATATGACGACATAAAAGAACAAACATAGGCACATGTAAAAAATTCGATATGAAAATATTGTGTGTAAGATAATGATCTTTAGAATAGATATTTAAATGTTTCATATAAGGGTATGTATATTTTATGAAATATTGATGCAATTTACTTGTCAATAAGAAGTTTTGTAAATTATTTATTAACCAGTTTCGCCTGGGATAGAGGACGGTAACATTAGATGTTGGCGTTATTTTGGTGAAACTTATTTTATAGTTGGAAGTTGAAAATATCACGGCGGATACCTCATGTAACATCCGCAAAGTATAGTCAATCACCAGTTATTCGTCAGGGGTCTAGCGATGGACGTGGCGTTGCGGGTCTTGCAGGGACGATGGGACACCTCCCCCAGAGGCCGCCAAAGCTACTTATTTATCCTGAATATAAAGTGGCGAATGGAGATAATCAAACTCTTGAATTCATGACGGGCCACAGTGGATGCACTGCCAAGCTCTTTGGCTGGTTAGCAGATAAGACAATATGCAACTGCAGTGCTATAAAACAGGATGCTGAACAAATCCATGAACGCATGAACGCCCGTGAAAACCAGTCATCAATCCAAGTGTTGAGTAATGCAGAAAAGAATATGGTCCGACGACAGTATGAATGAACAACCATAGAAAAAGAACGATATTCTGTCGTCGCACCCCGAACTGAAAACATCTTTCCAGATCCAGATAATCGTCACTTAAAAATACCATTCTGTACCTAAAGTTAGATCTCGTTAATTATACAACATTTGGAATACATTTCCTAAGAAGGTTAACAAGTTAGGGACCTTATCTAAATAATTAAATGATATCATACACCAGAATTGTAAGACTGTCACTAATTAACAATAAATTATGTAAGTATTAAATAATGAATGTTAAGTAATAATGTTAAGTAATATAATAATCATAATACAAGTTTAAACTAGCTGATAGAAAATAGTACATTTGCTTAAATAAAAATCGTGTAATATGTACTTAGCAAAGTGTTTTTATCATAGGACAGGGTATTATATTTTATGAATATGGAACACATTGTAATCATACAAAGAAAATTCGACCCTTAAAAAATCAATTTACTAACTTACTATCATCATATTATTTACATTTAATTTAAACAAAGCTTATTATCGATTTGACATTTAAACTGATTTCTTTACTACATGTCCAAGTTAGTTTACTCGGTGATTCACAAGTGGATTCACTGTGGTCAGAGTTGAATCGCCTTCTAATAGCATTCGTGATAAAATTGATGATGATCGATTCTGCGTCGACACACAGGGGGCCAACTCAATTCACTTGATTAGCACATCATTTATATTATTTCCAGTATGCTTGAATTGACATCTTCTGTCATCTCATCAACGAAAAAGTAAATTAAAATAAATGACTCGTTCGCCGACGGGTAATATGTCATAATATTTTGGAATATGATTCAATGAAGCGTATTAATTTTAGAGATATCAAACATCTGCTGTGATATTTACTTTAACTAACAGTGAATTAATATAATATGTATTCATTGGAATGTTAATATCTTCAATTTATTCGTGACAAGCAGTCGTTTCAAAGTTAAAATTAATGGAAATTGGTCCTCATAAAAGTCAACCCATGCGGAGTACCTCAAGGCTCTGTCTTAGGACCCAAATGTACAATTATGGAAAAATGACATAATCATAGCTCAGTACGCATGATACTTTTATTTTAGCAAAATTCCGCGATCAACAAAGTGCTACCATACAAGTCCAATCAATTGCTGATACCATATTGGATTGGTGTGAAAACTGAAAAATCGAAATTAATGCTGAAAATAGCGCAGCAGTTATGTTTTCCAAGGGCTTCATTAGAAAAATCAATTAAGATTTCAAGTCGTCCAATACAGTCAAGTATCTTAGACTCAACTTAGATTGTAGAATTAAATTTAACGAAAAATTAGCGTCAAGCTAATGCTGCAAAAGCAAGATTACAATTTATGCATGCGAGTTTCAAATTTACTCTCAAAAGTAAGCAGCTTCTCTACACCGCAATAAATTGCTCAGTCATGGTGTACGCTACTTCAGTATAGGATTATGCTTACTACAAGCATTGAAGCATTTGATCAAGACTCTCCACACTGTAATAAATAAGCTGTTAGCTGCTATCCGTACTCAGGAGGTCATGCTGAATTGATCGCAACCAAAACCAACTTTCAGAGATTCGATACATTTGAAACATCGTACATATGTGGAACGGAGTATCTTCGAATCCTCTTAATATTCAGTAAGGAGTTGATTTTTGAACACCACGGTAGATTCTCAATTTTTTTTAATACGGATACACAGGGTACATTATATCACTTTTAAACTTTGAGTAAGCAAAGTCACTTTATTTATTATTTGTTTTTGCAAGAGAATCGCAACTCAAATTTTGAGGTTATGTTGCAATACTGCCAGCTCATTCTTTTATTCTGTCATTTTAGAGGTGCTGGGTTTGACATTGTGCTGTATTGATTGAGTTTATCGATAGCTCTAAAAACGATTTTAATTGAAAAAATAAATAATTTGCCTTGGAAACCATCAACTCGCGTGCAAAAGATTATGTCTATTGCTTAAGCGACATCGAATAATGCCAACGCTTCTTCAAAAACATCTTCTCGAATACTCGAAAATATAAATATGTCTCGAATACTCACTCTGACACTTAATTCAAAAAAATTGATGTACAGAGACGTTAAAAAATCAAACCTTCGTTTGAAGACATAGTTTTAGAGGCTCTTACACTTCTAATAACTTGCCAAAAATAACAACTGTGGAAAAAGTGATTTGGTTTCATTGTGTGAGCAACTTCTCATACCGCAAGACTTACATTATTTTTTCAAAAATCTGCCAGCAATATTCCACCAAAATGCCGCTGAGCTTGATGAAGGGATAAATTCTGATTCTGAGTTAAAATGTATTTATACTGTTATCATTTAAATTAATTTGGACTTTTATAAAATTGTATTAAACTTGCATACATTTTTCATACAAAATTATTTCATTATTTAATTATTCTTCCAACCCTATAAATCAAACCATTGCAAGACTATCGTAAGTTTTAAAAGTGAAAATATTACTACAGAATAAAGTGTGTATTTAATTTTTTTTTATCAAATATTATAAATTCAACTACACTCGATTGAATAAGAAAAAAATAAAACATAATGCATTTCTTTTGTAATGTTCACACTCAAACGTAAAACTGTACAATTACCCAACAATCAACAATTTGGACTTACGATAGTCTTGTGCTAGGAGTGCGATATATTGTTTTCTTACCTGGAAAAAAACTAGTCACAAAAAATATTCATATAAAATCTATAAACGACATTCATTTCACAATTTTTCCTCATTAATAAATGCTTGTAAAAGAGGAGACTGGTAACAAAGAAAACCGTGAATTCTTCAAATATATAATAACACATCAGGGAAACAAAAGTAATTCCCAAAATAGGAAGCCGTGTGTGACAAGGGTTGAATTCAAGATTCTCAAAATACCCTTGGCCATTATTAATTACTCGGATTAAATTGGGCGTGTGGTCAAACGTACAGTGATTAAATTAATACTAGTTGGTTTGTCATTCTTTGATTTCCCAATTTCAAAAAAATTAAACTTGACAATTTAAATAAGAATTAATTTAAATACCGATCTTACATGAACATTTTTGCAAAACTCAATCAAAGAAAATAATTTTAAAATCAATTGTATAGAGACCTACCTTACTAAATGGTTTGTGGGTTACCAGTAAGTGATGAATAACCAGAAAACTCTTAAAAGCAACACATACACAGGTGAGAAGGTGATAATACCTACTTACCTTTGAGTCGAAAGTCAGTAAAAGGCTTGGCAAGTTAATGTTAGCACTGTTGTTTACGGTACACCCAATTTTTTTCTTATTTTCCCATTTAAAGTCTTCAGTTGACAGAAGCTAGGACACTTGAACACCATTAAAATTAATAACTTTGTTACTCCACTGGTTGTGTTATTAAATTTATTGAGACACGTGTTTCGCTTCTCTGAGAAGCATCTTTAGAGTAAAGCAGGTGGCTCAACACTATTAAATTTGTTTCCCTTGGAATTTTTTACCTAGATGCAAACACTAGTAAGTAATTTTGTTTTCAGTAGTGCTATCTTAATTAGTTCTAAAATCATTTGCGTATAGCCCCCTCCCCACATCCAGAAGAAGTAGATAATTGCATCCTATCCTTCATTTTTATACCAAGAATAAGAATCATTGCTTAAGTAAGAAATTAATAACCTTGCAATATAGTTAGTCTGAAGATGCTTCTCAAAGAAACGAAGCACGTGACACATTAAGTAGCACACACTTATTGCAGTTTAGATAAATTTACATAGGTATATTGTTCAAAGTATAATGCACCCTAAAACATACTTTTTTATGCTTTTAACTATTTTTACTAAATCTTTTTGTGGATTACGGGTATAGTTTGTTTCGAGCAGACCTTTCAGACGTATATACTAGTAGATGTGCGGTAAAAACTCTCTTAGCTTGGTAAATTAGTTGAACAAATGCAATCAGTCACCTTGTGAGTGAACCGAAAGCTGGAAGGTAGTTCCAGCCAACAAAACTTTATTGATTAACCCTTCACAATACACGAAGCAAATAAACTTACTTTACTCGAGGTTATTAATCAGCATCACTGTGTGCTGGCAGATGTAGGATTAAGCTCCTCAAACTGTTCCCACCGAAAATGGATATATTTTATTATATATTTGAAAGTAACATAATATAATTTTTGACATCGACTGAGGGTGCTTGATGGAATTTCAATATCAAATTTGAGTTATTGAGATTTTGTACACTTCCATATATTTTGTCACTAACGACCCGGGTTTCGTCTTTCGGCATCTTCAGACATTTGTGCGCTCGGATGCCTAAAGATGCCGAAAGGCAAAACCGGGTCATTAGTGACAAAATATATGGAAGTGTACAAAATCTCAGTAACATAATGCATTTTTTTAAAACAGTTGATACCTACCACTGGACACTGCAATACGAGTTACAAATAATATGCCCAGATATTATTGGTAATTTTAAAATAATAGTACAAATCGTCTTAGAAGAGGTTTTCAAAGTTTTTACTGTACCTGAATAAAGGGAAATAAAACGAAATTTACATACTGTTTTGGATGTCGAAGCAGGCCAACACCAAGGAGGCTGGCCGCTCGCATGCAAAATCTTAAAAAGCTGCCAAAACTGCGGTTTCTAGGTTATGTGTCGTGTCAATCTATTTACCTGACATTATTATAAATACGCTTATATTTACAAATCATTTTAATAGACGAATATTATTAGTATTTATTGCTTTATATACAGTTCTAATATTATACGATTCATAATATTCGATTATCTTGTAAATTAGTCAAAAGAACAGTTCAGATTAGACTGCTCGTAAAATGGAATAAATATGACGTACTGATATATTCTCTCGACTATTTTTTCATGCATAATGTAATCATAAACTATTTTTTAACTTAACTTCCAGTAAATAAATAGTAGACTAGTAATAGGTACTATAATGCATTGTTTTTAAAAAGATTGTTGCAGCGTGCTATTAGGCTTGTATTGATATAATTATAACTAACATTTTTGCTATGCTACATACTCTATATGATTAATTGTATATAGTAATCAAATTCCCACTTAATTTATTATGATGAATTCCTAAGAAAGTTATTTAAATATATGCAGAAGTGTACTAGCTGCCATAATTATATACGAGAAAAAGGCGGTAAGCTGCTTAACTAAATTGGTGTTGATGATTTTTTTCGAGGAAAAAAGACGTATTCATAAATTTTATTGGTTTTCCTTGAATAACTTATTAAATTAATATCAAATTGGGTAAATAAAACGCCAGATTATTAGTCTTCATGCAACTCAAGGTTGTGTATATTTAATATTTTGATCGAAAATCATTAAAAAAACATTTTTCGTGGCTCCTGTAAAATGTTTTATGTGTGGGTTACGTAACTTGTTCCTTTCCACAGTCGATATCTATATAATTAGTTTAAAACTTCCTCTTATCGGTTCCTAAGTTCATCGAACTGTATTTTTTGTACATACTGCCAACAAGTAAGGGAGCAAGATATTGGTCATGGAACTGTGACTGAAAGCATCACAAATACTAATGTTTCTGGTATTTATAAATACAGTTCTTAGATACATTTTAAAATTATGCAAGTTTACAGCCGCATACGCCCAACTACTCTTTCTCCACATATGATTAATTTAAAAATCACAAATTATCTGTTACACTCGGCTCAGTTGTTTTGAGAACCGTTGTTTATATTATTAAATGTAGTGAATAGCAGTGATTTAACGAAATATGTGAAGCAATCCTTTCCGAAACAATTAATTAGCCTACATGGATTATCCTAAGTAATACAACTAAATAAATTAATCCTACGAAGATGATGAATTATTCTTTAAGATTCCAAGATTTGGATGGCTTGTTGTATCCTAAAATAAGCGACGTCCCCATAATATAACAAAGTGTAAATATTTGAACTCAATGAAATTTGTTTAGTATTTCAATTCGCGATATATAGCAGAAAGTGTTGGGAAGTTATAATTACTAGTGATTGTTACCTGGCCTCGCCTGAGATAGATTCAATCTCATTCTTAATTCATTGTCAGTAGAGCATCTTACGTTAATGTATAACATAAATTATATATTGCACCTACGACAAGCGGATTGTCAAAAATATTTATTGCCAGCCGGGCGTTCACAAGTCCACTTTTTCGAATCCTGAAATCCCGATATTGCTATTGAGTCAATCCTAGGATTACGGGATTGAGTTATTGCTCGGGATCCCGGATCCCGGGATTGAAAGCCCTAATTGTAAGTACATACCAAACCCTTTTTCTACTAAATCACAAAAAGAGACCGGAAATAGAAATATTAGCGTCTGCATTAATTTGGCGTAATTTTAGTGTTGAAAGTTGAAAATATTACCATGGACCGTACTTCATGTAACCACTCAAAAATACACTCCTTCAATTATCAATTGTAATGTTGAAAAATAGCATGGTTGATCAAAAAATGGCAGCCAGAATTACATATAAAAATGTCACGTCGCTACTGTTCACCGTTTGGGAGGAGTTCTTGTAACAGACAGACACACATTCTTTTTTTTATAGTAGAAAAAACTCCTTCCCATATCTACATCAGGTCAAAGATAAAATTGTCCATCCTATTCTTCCTCTCCTAATGGATTATCTCAAAGTAAGTTGCTTTTTACGAAATATAATTTTGAACGGTAAAGATTTAATAGTAGGGCTAGTTAGGTACCCTAATCTCATTGCTATTTTATCACTAAGTTTGTTAACTATTAGTTTCACATTTTAAAAAAAATGTACTTTTTTGTCTCAGTTAAAAAGAAACACTAGTTGAGCAAAACCGGTTTTATTTTCTTTTTAATTAAATTGTTGACTACGGACATACGCTAAATAGTTTCTTAAAAATATATCTTATAAAGTCACCAGTAATAGGAGATGAAGTTTTTTTATCGTACCTGTTTATCACATATGGTAATACTATAATACGAAAGCGACGTAGATGCTGTAGGATGGATAGAGCCAGATCTGGTATATTTTTTCCTCTATCGACTGCATGCTACTGGCAGTGAAATTTATGCATATTGTATTTTCTTCAACTGAACATTATTATTCTTGCAGAAATAGAGTAGTCCTGAATAGGAACTTATCAGGTGTGTACTCCATAGAAAACCATCTGATTAGACTTGCGGAATGGCAATTGGTAATTGATGTTTCTACAAGACGATATTTATTTCCTACAGGTGAGATCTATTATTTGTAAGAAACCCTTTATATAATGCATATATATACACGTGTCTAAAAATTAAAAATGTGTATGAAGACATAACTAGACTTAATTATATGAACAGTAATACATCGTCTGCTGAGTATGTCAAGATTGTAGTGCCATAAATTACAGCTTTACAGGAGAGCCTAGAAATAGCAATAATCTATTATTCATTACAACAAGAGTACCCAACCTTTTTGAGGCTGGGAGCTATTCTTTATCTTAATTATTGTGTTGATTGACTTCTAACATGAATTTTATAAGTTCATTTGGAGTGAAACTTGTATTTGCAGGGTAGTGGATGAGATATTGAGCGAAACGATTATGCGAGCGCCGTACGGATAGTCTCAAAAGAAAGGGGAATAATAAGGAATAAAAAAATCTTCATTTTGTTTTTAATATTTAAAATGTATTTAGTTATAATGTATGGTCGGATCCGTGGTGCAGTGATGAATTTCGTTGGTTTTGGTTAAAGATATCTTGGGTTCAATTTCACGTACGGACTATGTCATAAATTGATTTTTCAATCGATTTATGAGAAAACGAAGATTCAGATACATTTACATAATTACGGCCGGGACGATATTGTTTTTCATTCATGGATGTAAATTTTAAATATGGGAATAGTTGTTATTTTCAATATTCACAATTTTAATTGGGATCAAACTAAATTCGCTTTGCGATCGACTGGTTTACAACTCTTGCGTTAAACATTTAATACAGTATAAAAGAAAGATAAAAATCTTCGTCTTCGTAAGGTTTAATCATCATTATTTAAGTAATTTAGAAAACCCTTACGTCTTATTTCGTTATTAACAAAAAAAATTTTACGATTTAAAAAATTACAGAGATTCATCTCTGAGAATTTCTATTTTAATTAATTTAATTTGCAATGTGGTTTTTGTAGCATCTAAACAGAAGTCAGAAGTCAGTCTAAGGAAAAGTCAGTTTTCATCGGAAAAGGTAACTACAAAAATAGTTTATTGTTCTTTCTCTCTATGCATTGTTTTCAAAACATGCTAGTCGGACATCAATTATTATGTAAATTTATTTTTTACGCGAAAATCCTTAAATTAGTAATTTATGAAATTAAGCACGAACGATTTTGGTCAAGCGAATTGAAGAAAAGGGATCTGTTATATTTTTTGAATTGAAATTGATTGATAAAATGCATTATTTCAGCATAGAAAAAAATGTACTTTTGTCGCTACGTTATTCGTTATAGTGTAGTTCTTTTGAGGATTATGTTGTTGTTTCCACATACATTTTTGAGACCAAATCCAAAACTTAAAAACAATTTCCGAATGTATAATAATATATTCATTAAATTGATAAAAAATGTATAATATACAATATAAACGAATTACACAGAATGTTTCACGTAGAAATCTATTTCCAAATGCTCGACGATAAAGTGAGTAGTTCACAACGCTCAATCGTGTTTAGATTTCTGTTCACGTTCGTTTTTTTTATCCCATGTTATGTTTTACAAACAAAAAGGAAACTGTTCAACCGCACAGATCCCAACAAAAAATGATTATTCTTCCTTATCAGGTGTTCTTTCTATCCGGAAGAGATTTATTTGTATTTTTATTTTTAAGATTTTTTTTTCCATGTCTGCTCCCAATGTGGAGCATATGGTCTCCTAATGGAGGTATCTTGACAGAATTTTTTCTACGAGAACTGCTTATCACTCAGTTGCTCAACCTATCTTTTCTTTTTCAAAGAGAGTAGGGATAGAAGGATAGGGCTATGACAGGACTAGTTGTTAGCTAATCGCTCTTGCTACGCCCCGTGAGGATGGGATTGGTGGGAAGGAGGACTCAGACTACGAACAGAAATCCATAAATCGATTGAAAGATCAATCTATGAAAACTGGAATTGAACCCGAGACATCCGTAACCGTAGCCAGCGACGAAACCAACTGCGCCACGGACGCCAGTAAATTCAATTATTATGTTCCCACAGTTGAATAAATTTTAAATTTCTATCATACATCTGAGATCAAATATAACTTACAATATTATTATATATATTTTCGTCGCTGTTCTGGACAAAAAATGACATAAATTGAGTTAGTTATACTAAAATATTCCTTATTTTGAACTCTACCGTATAGAAGAACACATTTATTTGTATAAAGTATACTTTTATTTAAAGACTGTTTTGTAAACACAAACTTACTGAAAAAGAGTAACATTTCAAAAATTTAAAAAACTTCAAAGTCCAATTAATCAAAACTAGTATTTTTCAGATAGTGTCTTCTTCCAGAACAACTATTTACATATATGTAATTAAAACTTTTTTTATTAAGCCAATTTGTTTGAGTGTATTAATATACTTGTTTCATTGTTATTAATGTCTATGGCATCTTCTTGTCCTGCAATATATATATATATAATATGAAAAGTTTGACTATTTGCCGAATTGGTAAATTTGGTATTTGCCTTACCATAATACTTGAGTTTGACGAATGACTTGGGACTAAAAAAGCACTTTAAACATGCCGTAATTACAGTAATTGAAGAAATACCATTGGAGTAATCCGACGCAGCTGAGTATTTTAAATATTGTAATACTATGTAAAATCATTGGAATGTGTATTTATATTACCTTTATCTGGGATTTGACAGAATTGGGAAAATATTTAGTAATATTATATATATATGAGTGATTTTAAATTTGAATAAATGAGACTTACAAATTTTAATGTATTGTCTTAGTAAAATATATTATAATGTTACCAATTATCCAAATCGAATTATTAATATTACTTTCATAATCACTTTTAAGGTGATAGCTGTCAATTCTTGGTGGAAAGGCATTAAAAAATAAAACACAATTAGTTTGTACTACTTCCACATTTTTATAATGATCAGGACCGGTTTCGCTCATCACCGAATTCGTGATGAGTAAAACCAATCCTGATCATCATAAACATGTGGAAGTAGTAAAAATGAATTGTGTTTTTTTTTTTTTTAAATACTGCCATACTTTAGAAACTATTTGAATAGTTTCTGTTTTACTATTCGATATTCAAATAGTTGATAATGACGACTAGTTGGACAACCCTAGTTGGAGTTCCCTACTGACAAACCTTCACTGTCATCAAATATGTATCGGTTTTCACAAACCGAAACTTGATACCGTTATCGTTTCACAAATTTTGGTCCCTGATTATTCTAATATATTATTTTTTTACCAAGGAAGCAACATTACGCCGCAAAGAAATACAGCAAACTTCTGAGAAATATGATATTCTCAAATTCTTATCTTCCGACCGGAAAAAAGCGCCGCAAAAGCTTTTAATATTATTTGAAGAGCAAAAAGTTCATCGCAAAAAATGTTGACTGATACCGGAACAATAAACGTACATAAATAATTGATTTAATATCAGATTACAATTTTTTTTTTCATATAAAACTAAAAATAAAATTTCTCTCATTTCCTGTGTGATTGTTCCTTATATTTATTTCCTATTTACATTGTTATTAGATAATATCGTCGGCATAGTGGCAGAAGGCGATACATCGAAAATCGGCTGTTTTGAGTTATAAATCGTCGTTGTTGTGGAAGAAAACACTAAATCGAAAAAATTACATATTGAGTTAGTTATATCAAAATGTTCCTTGTCTTAAACGCTACCGTATCTTAAATCGAGTTGACCAATGATTAAAAAATATCATACGGTGATTACTTTAATAAATGATGATTAAGGTATGTAAATAGAAAGATTTAAATTTCGTGATTTTCTTAAAACTCTATTATCTCAAAACAAGGTTTTTTGCGCCTTAACGTCTTCTGCCTCTAGACACTAGACCGACGATTATATAGAAAAGTTTTGAATATGGATATAGACTATTTTTCAACAGTTGTTGAAAAATTAGTTCATACCAACTGCCATGATTTACTTTGTTTTGAAAAAATACCTTTATATTAATGTAAAAACAATTTATTTTATATTTTTTTAGCAATACGCGCTCAAAAATGGTTTGAGTTTTGACGTAGTTGAGTATTGCGTCATAAAAATATGTATGTACTTAATTTCTTTGTGAGGTAACTAAAAATTATTAATGTCGTTTATTCAAATAGAATGATTTGTTTTGATCACATTTAAAGAGGAGTTGACATCGAGGAATGCCATTTTGGCTACAGTCATAATCGCATAACTTTTTTCTTTTTTTTAAAGTATGTTAGCATGACCTGGTTTGTGTAACTTTTCATAAAAAATAATACTTCCCATTTTCAAGGAGCTTTTGGGTATGTATATTAAAATTGAATGTATTTAAGAAGACAAACGCCCAAAATTTCTTTTTGAAAAATGTGTGATACGTACGTTTTAGTGTGCCTTTTTGTGAGGAAAACAATTTCAGCGAAAATAATTACTTTATTGCATGCATATATATGGAAATATTAATC
The DNA here is from genome assembly GCA_022494535.1 of Himalopsyche phryganea. Classification (NCBI taxonomy): domain Eukaryota; kingdom Metazoa; phylum Arthropoda; class Insecta; order Trichoptera; family Rhyacophilidae; genus Himalopsyche; species Himalopsyche phryganea. The sequence goes on along the minus strand of JAGVSL010000119.1, from coordinate 930,271 downwards.
AATTCTATATAACAAACAATCATCACGGTTGAGTTTTCCTACCTTTGATGTTGGACAGATAAGATTGGATTCACCGTGCGATAGCCATATGATCCGAATATAGTAAACATGGGGAAAGAAAAAAAAAATACTTAGATACGAATAGACAAACCTATGAGAGTTATATGAACTTCAAGAATCCTCTATAAAGAATTTACTTCGTTTAGTCAAATATACAAAATTGTAGTAGCTTTTTTATCAGTTTAGTAAAAATACTAAATTCAAGAATGTTTGAGGGACTATTTTGGACATGGTCATATTTAAAATTAATGAAAAAATAGACTCAAATGTTCATTGGATCACGTATTTATGGTACGTACGTTTGAGCAAATAACGTCATGACAAACATAAAAAAATGTTACGTATTCGTCGCACGATTTGAATGTCGGGCATAATATAACAAATTTTGAATATTTCATTACAATATTTACAAATAAAAAGTTTTAGTTGTCCGGCACTGTTGCATTGTGGGAACTAAATCACGGGCCATCCCCTCATAGACCTGTTCATCTGTTATTGTTAATCACTGTCGAACTAGAAACTAAAACATCTAGAACTGGACCATTAAGCTACATTAGCTATGATGTTATGATAACAACGTTTACTATCTTGAAGTCGTATTGTGTTCGGTTGTTGTCATAGCGACCCGAAATAAACAATTACATCAATCACTTTTAAGGTGACCTGTCAATTCTTGGTGGAAAGGCATTATATTAGTAAAATAAAATAGAATTTGTTTGTCCTACTTCCACATGTTTACAATGATCAGCATTACCAGCTGATAAAAATACAATGAAATTAAATATTCAACAACAAAAATGTTAAGGACCTCTTACAAATCAATAAATACTAATCTGTAAATAAATCAATAAATAAATCAAAAATAAAGCTATGTTAAAAATCCGTTAACTGAGCAAAATTTTAATGTGTTTAATCAACTAATGCGTAAATATTCATTACGCAAAATATCATGTTGGGAATTTTTGAAAAGAAATTAATGAACCATTTAAAAATCATTATAAACATGTGGAAGCAGTACTAACAAATTATGCTTTATTTATAAAAAAAAGTGTATAAATATCAAAAACAATAAAACCGTAATTTCAAATGCATCATCCCAGTCATAATGTAGTTACTCGACTGAAAAGATAGAAATATAAAAAAAATCTTAAAACGGTCATAGCTTAACACAGGAAATAAAAAAAAACATGAGTGACGTTACAAATATCAAGAAATAACACTAACGATTTTCATATAAATGATGGGATAATATATATGAATGATATTTATTTTTACCATTTATTTTTATGTGTTGTTTTAATCCTTAGAGGAAATACATTGGAAGATAATAATACATTATAAAAATGGGTAACATGATCAGCTTTTCTCAGTCAGTGAGTGTTTTCAACTACTCAGACTGGTCAAAAGATGTTGAATACAGTTTTGCATATGGATAGAGTCATGATATATAATCATTGTGTATAGAAACTGTAAAATACCGCGCTTTCGTAGGGATGTCGGAATTTTTTTCACCGCGTTATGTCGAAACCACGTAGCGTGTTATTTAAGATTTGCATGAAAAAAAAGGCGACATGAAAGGGTCAAATTTATCAATTGACATTTTTTCGATGTCTTTATCCTAACTTAAAAAATGGGTATTGTCAAAAATATGGTGATATTGGTTTTCAGTTCATGTCCTCTTCGGGCTGACTTGACTGATTAATTGAATGCTTCCACTGAAAAAGTCCCTTGGTTTACAGTGGCGTGCGTAATCTCTTAATGTATTCACAAAATATGTACATAATTACAGCTACAGTTATTTCATTGAAAATAACATATGAGGCTGCAAATTTGAAAAAAGCCTGATTATTAAAATTTAATTGAAAGTACTTACAATTTTCAAAGGTCTTGTTTATAAGGTGGTGAGCGTTTTATAAACTTCTTTTAATATTAATAATAAGTATAATGGTTGGTAAAAATATGTTTTTTGTACATCAGAATATTTTTATTCATAAATAGTTTTTTTATAATAAGTATTATGAAGTCGTGTTTTCAGTAATTTGTATCAAAATAGTAATAGATGGTTTATAGTTTTGGAAAACACAAAAAAAAACTATGGTCGTAACCCCCTTTAAAAACATGCAAACATAACACACGCTGAGTTAGTGGTTTCCAGCCTGTAGAGAATTCCTCGTAAGAGGGGAATTGCTGTTGTGATTTTCAATATTACATAATATCGTCACTGTTCTAGCAGAAAACAGTAAATCGAAAAAAATGACACATTGAGTTAGTTAAAACAAAATGTTACTTATTTCAAACTCTACCCGCTCTACCGTCTAAAAGAACAGACTTGTTTTTATAAATTATTCTTACACACAAAATGAAAATGCATTTCAAACATTTGTTAAACTTCAAACGTCAAAAAGTGGACTCGAACTGAGTCAGTTCGAGTCCATCCGTGTGCTCGAATGCCTGAAGATGGCGAAAGGCGAAACCCGGGTCGTTAGTGAGAAAATACATGGAAGTGTACAAAATCTCAATAATCCAAATTTATTATTTTTCAGTTAGTGTCTTCTTCCAGAACAACGATGATATATACATAGTTAGAATTAATTCACATTTTGAGTGAGGGAATATCTTGGGAAGGTGGGAATTATATTCTGAACATTGGTGAAACGGAGAATGGAATAATAAAAGTTGGCATTCGCCGCTTTGAGTGAAGTGTGATTTTTATAACAGGATTAACTTGTCTTGATTCATTAAAGGGTATAATTTGTACGATATATGAACAAGTGAAATACACAAATAATCAAAATCGATTTACTAAAACTAGAATATTCCTACGTAATATTTTTTTGCGTGAACGATGACGATAGAAAAGTCTTAATAGACTCAATATGTGAAACCGTTTTAACTATTTTAATAAATGTAAGTACTGCGCCACTGGGTGAATTTCACTGTGTTTTTTTTTATGTGAGATTGACGCAATCTCCATCTTATCAGTAGACTAACGGAGAAGGCTTTGTTTTATTCTGCGGTGGAGGAGATTTGCGATTTTCACTTTTGCGAAATGGGCGAGCCTTAGATAAAGCAAACATGACATCGTACTTAGAGGATTTTCAAGGATTTGATATTGAAATTAATGACTTTTCATTTTATGGAAACTTTTTATACTTATATTAAAAGTTAAACTTTAAAGCTCTAAATGGATATTGAGAGTATTTTGAAGAATTATAAGAAAACGAAATCTTTTACTAACTACATATTTAAAATAGAACAATTAATTTTAAAACGTGGCAATGCTGTCGCCGTTATGGGTAGGCTCGAGGTATCCAGTGGGATGCAAGAAATTTTTTTCATTCTGGGCGATAACTGAACATTAAAAATTACTACAAAAAATTTTTTAATATTATGTTATTTTAGAAAATTGTATTTTTATTGACTAATAAATAATTTATTTCAAAAAATTTTTTTTTTAAAACAATACATAAAAAACGCCATTAAATCAGTTAAAAAATTTCAATGCTGAATTGAACATCAAGGAGAAACGACGTCATAAACACAAAGACGCCAGCCCAAGATCTCAGAAGTTTAACCTTCCCGTCTTCATGCTAAAAAAACCTCTTCGGCTCTCATGCAGTCACACTTCGTTACCGTGTAAGTTTTGTTGTATAAACGCATTTAGAAAGCGAAATAACAATTTGAAAAAGGTAAAATATGGTTTTATGAAGTATTAAGTAATTATTTTACGTTAAATTTTGTGTGTAAAACCTGAAATACATATCAAACTATGCGAAATTATCGAAAGACGCAAGAATCGAAATTATTCATAGTAGAACAGGCTCGAGACATGTTTCAGTGCCGTTTGAAACAAAACAGTTGTATACGGTACGGCCATGCATCTCGGAAAGTTATTATACAAAACGAATTGTTACTATACCATATTCAATACTATACTGTACTGTAATGTTGTCTTTTTCGATGGTGAAATTGACGAACTTTTCTCATAATGATTAATTATACAAAGAAGACGTAAAATATATGTATTTTTAATTATACGTAGAATTATTTGCAAACAGCAACATTTTCAATTTTTCTATGACCTATTGTATAAATAATTTAACGGCTTAAAGGCCAAAGTAACTCATTGTTACACCATGAGTACGAAAGGGTTAATAAATCAAAATTTTAGCTTTGAATTGAACTCGGAATCATTTGATTGCTAGAGTAACGTTTCTGCCACTAGATTACATAGGCCGACAATTATGCGAATTATCAATCATTTTGTTTAATTGCAAAGTCATTGAAGTGAAGCCACTTTATTCAGTAATGCATTGGCTTGTGTATAATTTTTTAGCCAGGAAATTGATCTGGAAAAAATAACTGAGTGTTAAGTTATCCAGAAATATTTAATACAGTTTATAGGTGTGATGTGAAAACAGTTATTAAGTCAGTTTTAAGGTGTTAAATATTTTTTTAATGATCAGGATCAGCTTCGCTCATCGTTATTTATATGAATTTGAGTGTTCATAATTACAAGGTATATCAAACAATTGGTTGACGAACAATTTTAAGAATTCTACTTCTCAAAAATCAAAAACAAAATCTGAATCCCGGAATCCCGGGATCATAAAGAGAGTCCGGGATTGGATGCCCTAGTGCAGTGGTCGCCAAAGTGGTGGTCCGTGATAAAATTTTGGTGGTCCACAGGGAAATCTGACATTATTTGAATTTTCTAATCCACAGCAAACCATCCCAGAAAAATCATCTGAATCTCGTAATACTTCAGTTGGCGTGATAAAAGTGCGGCATACGGACGTGTTGAGTTCAAAATAAAATATATTCAATATATCAGATGAAATCAGATGAATTTATAAAGGTGGGGCTTGTTTATTTTATTTTGGCTCATTTTTTAAGACATATATGATTATAAATCTTAACCATGTATATATTTTCTTTTATTTCTTGTATTTATTGAATTAAATCGAGTTTGTCCTTTCTAAATTTATTCACTTTTTTATTTTAGATTAAAATTATTATTAAACCCATAATGAGCGAAAAGAAGCGGAACATTCATCACATTAGAAATGTTTAATGCTAAAAGTCTATATACCGTATTTAATCCTTTTTTTTTGTCACAACTTTTGTTTAATTAATACAGCTTTTATAATTTAATTATAATTAATAGTTATATCTAACAACTATGTGCATTTGATGTCTTCTTTGGTCACTTTTTTCCAATAAATAATAGTAAACACAAAAGTCCCGTTAGTAATCCGCTGGATTAAAATTAAGAATTTAGTGCAAAAAGTTTGCCGGCCGCTGCCCAAGTGGACACTGCCGTTTATGTCACTGCTCGTCTAGTTTTGACAAATTGAATGGTCTATTTTAATTCATTATATTTACATGTCAAACTCAATGTTTATTTTAGTAGGTATAATGAAATAAAATGTCGTAAGAACTATGTCTGTAAAAAGCTTAAGATGAATCGATAGCCATAACTCATATTCACGCATTTTACGACTATAAAGCTGCAATAAGGCACTCATTATGTTTAGCAATAAATTCAGTCATGTTATATCATCATATTAAGTAATAAATAAATCAGTTTATCGATCATCAATCTCGTTCTTTTATGGATACACCTTACCGATTGGGATATTGTGATTTTCCTAATAAGCACTTAGTTGTTTCGCCCAGGGCGTCTATAATAAGAACACCGAAAGTCATATTCTATTTCTTGACTGGAAGAAAGATGCCGCACGCGTTTTGAATAATATATCGTTTTTTGATTTTTTTATTTATTCTAAATGCATATTAATATACATAATTTGCTTAAGTAGTTTTAACAATAGCTATAAATATGTCCTTAAAAGGATTATATATGTACTATATATTTAACAGAAAATACATAATGTATAAATCTGTCTGTCTGTCTGCCACAAAGACTCTTCCCTAACAGTGTACAGAAGCTAGGTGAAATTTGCACATGTGTTCCTGGCTGTCATTTCTACATCTTTATTAACTGTATTATTTTCAACTTTTGACATTTAAAATTATAAAAATTGATGTACTAAGGTTTCTAGGTGTTACATAAGGTACGTTTCATCGTGATATTTTAAATATTCAATTTTTAACATTAATATTAATCGATGGACTATATTTATTTTGGTGTTACATGAGGTAAATACGGTTCATCGTGATATTTTCAGCTTTCAACTCTTAGCATTATTATTATTTTGTGTGTATTACATGGGGATCCAGGTCCACCGTATCAACTTTCAACTTTCAATATTACCCTGCACCCAAATAACGCCGTCTAAATGTAAGCGCTGTCTATCCCTGGCGAAGCTGGGTAATAAATAAAACTAGTACATTATAAATATGAGATTTTGAAGATTGGATTTTAAGTAATATATTAAGCCAAATTTAAAATATCAAAAAACCTCTGTCGTTCGTTCTCTTTATTTATAATTAAATTTAATCGACCTGAAAACACATGATAAATAATACGAACAATATAACTCGTTAACGATGGTTTCCGATAGCAATTTCATTGCCAAATTACTATGGACCATTCCTGTACGTTGTATTGTATTTTTAAATAAATAATCTGAATTGAAATATGCGGGCATGGGCACCGTTACGTAAAAAATAAATATGTTCATTTCGATTCGTCAATAATAAAAAAATAATTAAACAATATCGTCACCGTACTTACCGAAGCTGGGAAGTAACATATTTACAGTTCTGAGTAAACAGCAAATGAAAATTTTAGCTCTTAGGATAAAATCTTTAGCCTCGGAATTTTATGTTACATAGATAATTTATTATAACATCAAAATATAGATGGATTTATGTCGATCTAACACTAATAAATAAACAAGGACAATTGCTTAAGTAGAAATCTACATTGATGTGTATACTAATAAAATTAACTTGCCGTGTTTTTCCAAGCTGGCATAATTATTAATGCACCTACTGAGCTATTTCAGACAAAGAATTAATATCCAAGAATCTCATTGTGCACTTACCTAGTTTACGTCAAAGTTCTTACTTATCAACTTCTGTCAGTACGATGATGATAATATATTCACTAACATTTACCGAACATGTCATAATCTTTGGTTAAATAATCGTGCGTTCATGTTCATGAAATTTCCATTTTGAACCCCGGGTGTGTGTGTGAGGTGTTTTCAGCCCTTCGGCTTCCCCTTGTGGCAATCCGCTATAAGAAAAAGGCGCGTCCCGGAATGACCATCATTGATTTCATCAACATATTATAAGCTCCTCTAAGAAGGGCAGTAAGATTTTATTATTTCAACCATTTTTAATATTCCGACTGCCTAATTAACAATTACAGTATTTTAAGTCAGTGCTATTTATCATCTTACCAATTCGATTTTAATCACTGATTTGGAAATCGATAGATTTATAATAGGATTAAAATAATTTATAGGTGCCTATGTAACTGGGAAAGAAATATTCGTATGTATCATTATCGATTTTGGTTCACTTGTGAGATAGTTTTGAATCACACACTTAGGCCTGCATTTATGGTATCAGTAACCATTTCAATTTTTGGTCGGTAAATTTAATAATTGGTCGATAATTAAACGCAATGGTCAGTTTCCATTGGTATAAACGTGGTCAGTTAATAAAATAAACGGTCAGTAATTTACATAAAATGGTCAGATATTACATTAAACGGTCAGATATTTACATATAAGAGTCAGTTTTTCAATTAAACCTGACCATTTGGAAATTATTTACTCACCAAAGATAATTATTAACTGACCATTTATGGAATGATTCAATGATCAAACAATTATTTGTCTTTATTATACTAAGCAACAATGTCAAATTTATATAGGTAGATTAAATATGTTAGTTTTGTGTAAACAATGCTCTTAATTTTATTACTGGTGACTAAGACGCTTCGCAATAATTACATAATTTAATATTTATAAAAAACATCATATGTGTATTAGTTATGCTTTGTAAATTGGAAAAGACTAGTTCCGTGATACAAGATAATAATTACAATTCTCACGCCAGACTAGCTTTCTAGGCTATACAACCTTTCGTCCAATCTAAATGTATTGATCGATCAAATCATGTTTGTGCATCGAAGCGATTTATTATAATAATGATAGGATGTTGTTGTATAATGTAAACATAATAAGATACATAACTAACAGACACTGATAGAGCCGTTTGGGAATTGTGTTTTATTTTTATACTAGTTTAATTGGGGCAGTAACGTAATAAAGGTCCTCAGCTTTGAATTGTTAATTAAAACGATACATTTTCTGTATTAAAATTTAGAAACGGTAAACTTACTCGTTTTAAAACGGTTATTTAAGGTTCCTCTTTGTATCTAGTCACTAAAAGATAATGTATAGCACGAGAGAAACCGACACTCAAATGAAAATTTTCTGCAGTTTGTGTGATTCCCAATACATTGGACAGACAATAAGAAGTTTTTAAACTAGATTTATTAAAAGAATCACACAGCTTAACTTATAATTCAGGCAATGTATGCCTGTATTTCTGTAATAACATCTTTAGGATTAATTTCTGCGAACAACTGAAAATTAATGTACGATATAATATATAATCAAAGTAAAAACCTCCTTGGTGATTTAACAAACATTAATTTATCACCCTTACTTAAACCATTACAAGAAGCTCACGTAATTACCCATAACCAGTAGAATATCTCAAAATACACAATAAGTAGGTGAATTAACAAAAATATTGCAATAATGACATAAACGTTTTCCGTATAGAAATGAGTTGGTTATAATTTATGAATGCTGTCAAACATTTTCTGCCGATATATTATACAAGAGTAACATTACAAAAAAATTTAATTGAAAATAATCAAATTTATATTCTTTTTATGTAAATTACCCCACGATGACTGTTCAACGCTGATTTATTTTATACCAACTTTAACGATCGTTAATAGAATTGAATTTATGCTACTGCAGGATGAATGAAAACTAAGGAATTTAATTAAATAAATTTCAGATAGCAGATCATATGATGCAACTGAGTTTCGAGAAGAATTTTCACCGTCATTGCAAATGCAAATTCACCGGAAGCATAGTGATCTTTTGAAGTGTGCAGTGGCGCCACCTGATGAAAACCACTTGACAACATCTCTCCACGCTTGCGATATTGTCTGCTTCATTGTAAATTGTAAGGCATTTCAATATTGTTTGAGAAATTTCCATTTTACTAAAAGAATATATATTCTGTATCAAAAGTTACTTAATTTGAAAACAAAAGCTACTAATACGTTTTAAAAAATAAAACACAATTCATTTGTACTACTTCCACATGTTTGTAATGATCAGGACCAGTTTCGCTCATCACGAGCATTATCAACTGATGACTATCAATGCTCGTGATGCGCGAAACCGATCCTGATCTTTATAAACATGCGGAAGTTGTACAAGCGAATTATGTTTTATTTTTTAAAACATAATGGCTTTCCACCAAGAATTGACAGTTAACACCTTAAAAGTGACTACTAATATGTGTTTTTTTATAAAATTATTGGTAAATAAACGTTTAATAAGGAATGTCTTTCATTTCTTCCAATACCGTTTTATTTATTTATTCATTATTTACTTATAATCTGATCATATTTATATAAATATAAACTGTTAAAATCCATAATAAATCATAAAAAAGGCGTTCTGAAGATGACGTTGAAATAACTTTCGTTGAGTTTGATTAAAGGTTTTGCTACATTTTCATGAACAATAAAATTCAATAAAAATTACATTAAAAAAATGAAAAATGAAAAGATTTATAAAGTCAATAGAAATTAAATAAAAACAATAATTAAATTCAAATTTCGATTTCACGTTTCAGAAGTTTTTCATTATTATAAATATATATTTTATTATTATTATGAAATGAAATTTCAATAACGAGTTTTTATCTTTCAATTTAAAATTATTTAAATAGTGGCACCTCTGGTTGAATAGCTAAACTATTGTCAGTTGGCGTTTATACATAAAATACAGGGAACCATTAATTTCACAGATGGCAGTGTTAGTCATATCTATAAAGCTTATAATTTTCACGGTGAGATGACAATGCAATACTTTATTTTTATAAAATTCAACCATAATAATTAAAATTTACTAGATATTTCGGAAATTGGTTACAGTTTTCGACAAATAAAGTTGATTTATTTATCTCCATATAATAAACAACATCAAAGCCGTTGATATTTTATTGTTTCAGTGTGATCATGTTTATTTAACATATCAGAAGGTAACTTGTGCATATTAATAATAGTTATGCGGTATTTATTGAGTATGTTAGGAACATTGAAAATGCATATTATATCAAGTATACGCAATAAATTTTTGATTATCATCACCGATCAGTTTTTTCCAATCGGCTGAAGATGAAATTTTGATTTCAATAAATTTGCTTTTCGAATTTTTAAGAATAGGGGTAAAATTATTTTCTGAAGCTAATTTGTTGTTCCGATTCTCGCCTCGTCCTCGCGACGTATAAACCATGATTAATTTGATGATTTTTCACTGTTAAACAGAACTTTAGTTGATCATTGAATATTTTACAATATTTACCAACATTTCGCATGTTTTAAAAATACTTTTATAATGTCATTTCACAAATAATGACTGATAAAGTTGATAAATAAGTATTGCATTTGAAATTTTTGCGTTAAGTTTTGGTTACTAAATAACCATACAGTTCAACCTTTCATGCATGCATTTAAACTCTGAGCTTTCATTTAAGTTTGTTGATAACGTTGAAATGCGCAATTTCCGAGAATAGGAAGATATTCGACACCGTCTGGTCGACACGAGTAATAATGGAAGCCTCACTTTTTGGGTCAAACACTCACCAGTGCAACTACAAAGCAACGTGTCGGAGCGTATCTAACTTGAACACCTATTTAAATCTAAATGAACTGAATCCATCTGCTATCTGATGACAACGTAACGACGTATTAATGCATGGAACCAAGTGGGTATGATTTAAAGTGATTATTAGTTCATACTATTAACCCTTCCGTACTCATGGTGTAACATTGCGTTACTTCTGCTTTTAAGCCATTAAATTATCTGTGAAATAGGTCACGCAAAAAATTTTAAATTTTGCCATTTGAAAATAAAATAGTTCTACATAAAATTAAAAATTAAAAATACATTATAGTTTACGTCTTCTTTGTATAATTAATCATAATTTGAAAACCTCGTCAATTTTACCATCGTAAAAGACAACATTACATATAGTATAGTATAGTAACGACCCAAGTTGCATGACAGTACTGCATGCAACCGTTTTGTTTCAAACGGCACTGAAGCACGTCTCGAGCCTGTTCTGCTATGAATAATTTTCATTCTTGCGTCTTTCGATAATTTCGCATAGTTTGATGTATTTCAGGTTTTACACACAAAATTTGACGTAAAATAATTACTTAAAACTTTAAAAACCATATTTCACTCTTCGAAATTGTCGTTTCACTTTATAAATGCGTTTATATGAAAAAACCCACACGGTAACGCAATGTGACTGCATGAGATCCGAAGATACTTTTTTGTATGAAAACGGGAATGTTCAGGGGAGCCAATTTTTTTTTGGTTTACTATGAGAGTTATGGTTGTTGCATCTTAAATAGTTATGAAATTCCTTTTTTTTTTTTAAGGGACTAACATGTTTCTGCCACTTATAAATATGATCATTAACTATACTGCCTTGCTAGTAGCAACTCATTAATTACATGTCCAACGATTCGTCAGAATCAGACCTACTATTTTAATTTACCTTTTAGCATAGTAATATTTATATTTGGATAATGATTTTTTTGGATAATGTACAAAGTTGTAATGTTTATAATTTTAACTGTGTTTTTATATTACCCGTAGACAGGAAAAAACAATTTTAAAAACAATTTATTTTTTGGATTTTTGCATTATTTTATGAAAAAATCAATTGCAATTTTTATCTAACAATATATTTTTACATACTTTACATAAAGGCAGAATTACATTTGGATAGAGATAAACATAATTAAACCAACTGAAAATTTGCCGAATCGAGATAAAAAGTAAATAATAGCCTCAAAATTTACGCATGTTTTTAAATACTTTTAGTTAATTTCGTGAATGTGAAAACTATTGAATATTTTTGGTATTATTAATACAACTCTATTACTACTTAAAAAATATAGAAAGCATCTATGGATTTTAAGATATTAATCATTCAGTTGGTTCCTTTTTATTTTATGACAATTTACATACAGACAGTACTTGCAAGCATTTTGCATAAAGGAACCAACAGTTGGTTCCCTTTTACATTATCCCCTTAAATATGCAAAGTGATGAATAATGTATTTATCATAAGCGAGCCAAGTGTAAATAAACATTTTTATGTGTTGAATACTCTATGCATAATGACGGATTATAACGAAATATTTCGTTTTATAAAGTTACTTTTGTGAACAATATGTCTGAATAATAATATTATATTGCAATAAAAGTAGACGGAGATGGATTGAGTATACTAAGATGTCATATGAGGGTGAAAAAATAAAACTAAACACATACACTAGACATAACATATTTATTTCAATTTTTAAAATCTTGTAGCATGGTTTACACAAAATACAAAAGCACAGTAATACAAATAAAAAGTTACACATAGAAGGTTAAAGCCAAATACAAAGACAAGATAAGACGAAAGATGATAACACAGTAATACAACTACAATATATATTTGAAAGACTGGACATAAAAAGTTAGAAATTGCAGTAGAAGGCACGACAATGTTATTATTAAATCCAGTATGCAACTTATATTAAATGCAGGAATAAAGATATTAAAAGATAAATTTTAAAATTGAAAATTATATTTTTGGTACCGCAAGCCGGAAAGAACGCATAGCAACAACGAGATAGCTGCAATAAATAAAATATAAAAATCTGTTCATTATAGGTATATTCATATTTTTTTCGCCTGATTTTCAATACATAAAAAAAACCATTCCAATGCCCAATAAAATATAAATTCATGTATTCATTTCAATTAACGACGAGCACAAAACGTATTTTAAATCTACAAGATAAAACATGAAATTACGATTAATGATCAATCCCGGGATTGAAGAATTGTGAATCCCGGTATCGTAAAGAGGGTCCGGGATTGGATGCCCTAGTTACTGACTCGCTTACAATCAGTTTTCTTTAAAAGTTAAAGGTTAATGTCGATGATGTAGTATCAAATATAGCAAAAGAAACTAATTATAGTCACCCAAAAACAATGCCAAATAAATTCCATTCTATCGTTCTTAGAAAGATAATGAACAATTATTATTTTAATTACGAGAATTTTTTTGTAAGCAAAAGATCCCAAAAAGTTGTTGTTTATTTATTTTGTACAAAGGCATGATCGGCACAGAAATGATACGATGGATATAAATTCGAAATGATTAATCTCGGAAAACGATACACTGTAGACCAGTGTCTGTCAAACTGTGTGCCGCATAAAGCCTCAGTTGTGCTGCAAAAGAAAAAGACAAATTCGGGCTGTGGACGACATATGTTAATAACTCACAGCTTCTCAGGCGTAGACGCTGTCTCAAACAAAATTAAAATTTTGTCAGAAGTGCAGAGGGCGTTATAAATTCTTTCTGCATCACTCTGTATTTTCACTTGATCATTCAATTGATAATAAAATTTATCAATGGGTCATCATGGGAGGAAATTATAATAGATATTAAAAACGACCCTGAACACAAAGCCTCAATTTCTGCATAAGAGTAAGAGCATTTTGAAATTTAGTTTGGAGTCAATATCTTCGATTGGCTACTGCAGTAATTGATTCTCTGATTCCCTTTGGGTCATCACTTTGTTTGCTAATTTCGCTTTTTAGCGCACATAGAAATGCAATCAAAGTAACGAGACCGGTTACAGATGGTATTTGAAGATTTACGTGTTTACTTAATCTAATTTAGAGCCGTTTTTTAAATAATGCTATTTAAAAATCAATTGCATCCTTCTCAGTATTTTTTTTACCACCTCTATGTAAAATTGTTCATGAAACAATCTTATGTATTGTTACCAAATTTTTAAGACATTTTTGGTGTGCCGTGGCACGAGTCCCTCTACCCCTATGTACTGTGAGGTAAAAAAGTTTGGCATGCACTGCTGTAGACCGATCGATGCGAAGTAATTTTGCGTGTGACATGTACTATTTATTTTTTACTACAGAATGAATGAGTTTTGTGTGAAATGATTGTTGAGGAAGCGTTAAGCTCAAGTATCGTGAATTCAAAATAAATATATTTATATAGTTTAGTATAAGCGTACTATTTTATTGTCAACACAATTTTAATTCATTGAACGAGTGTTAAATTGATGAGGATCTACACAACATTAAAATGACGCTTATCAAATCATGAATTATTATTCAAATATAAATTATAAATTAATTTATTTAATATCAATGGGTAATTTAAGGTAACAAAGTTTAAGGTAATAATTTAAGGTATACAGGAAATAACCAGACACGCCAAAATGCATCAAGTACGATCGTTGGTCTACTCCATATGTTTTTATGGCGTGGAGACATAGATTCTAAGAGCGAAATACAAAAAATGGTTTGATGTATTTGCTATGTGGTGCTGGAAAAAGATGCTCCGTATACCATTGACGGCCAAGCGCAGTAACGCATTTATCCTGAACGAGCTGCAAATCCAGGATAGACTCTCTGTCGTTTATACAAGACACCTACTAGGCTTTTTTGGCCACGAAAGGCTTATCGTCATAGAAAAAGTTCAAAGGTATCTTCTTACCGATGGCCCTCAGAGCAGCGGAGTGCAGGATCGAGTGGCGAAGGATCGTCAAAGAAAACGGAGCTGTTGCGATAGACAGAAGTCATTTCCCCTAACCAGTGAAGAACACGACTGAAGAAGAATATAAATAAATGTGACCCTTAAGTTTGTGAAAAAAAATCAACAGGGCACTCGTTGAAAAAAATGAGTTTTGAGAATAGTGCATAATAAAGAGTATTTAGAGTGTAAAAAAATCGTGTGGAGGTTATTTATGTATAGTATTTTGAAATAAGATCAAAGATGACTTACTACTCAATGATTGAAATGCATTTTTTTTATTATCTTAAAATTTTGGATTACTAATAGTTTTTAAGTAAAATTTATGTCAAAATTTCATGTAATTTTGAATTTTTTCTTTCTCTTACAAAGGTTTATTACGTAAAAATCAAATTAAATTAGTATAAATAGTGTGTCAACGTGAATAAGAGATTAATTTACAAATGCACATGTTATTTTTTTCTGTTTTTTATTGTGATTTCATAGGCGCTGTTTCGCAAATGTGCTTTTGCCTGTTATGTAAAAGAAAGATACGAACGAAACTGCATTCATAACTCCAAACCTCCAAAATATCACAAGCGCCTTTTTGCTTTTGGGTACACGATATATTGTGAGAAATACTGAGTCAAAACATTAACCCTACGTAGGTTGAACTTTTGTATTGAAATCAAGACAAAATAATATTATTATCTTACATCTAAGAATCACGTACAATCTGTTTTAGTTATATGATATTATTAATTATAGTTTGAACAAACATTGTAGACAGGTAAACCTAATTAATTCTACCTGATTCTGGCGGCTTGAAGCGAACCGCAGTTGAATCAGAACAACAAGAACAAGAATTATTTCCTGACGCAAGTAATATATTAACAAACCACAACAAAAGGTTTGCCAGGAAGATTAACTACAGATTTACAATTGATAAGACTGTTTCATACAAATACAAGGTGTTGTGTTATTTTAAAGTTAACTCACATCATATAATACTATGAATATTATTCTAATGTAAAAAAAAATGGTGTTTGGTGATTCTGTAACCGAGTTTTAATTCTCTAGATTAAGGCTTCCCAAACATGTATCGCGGAACACTAGTTTTTCGCAAAACACGGTTCTATATGGTGCAATGGCTGCTATTAATTAACTCGAAAATGTACAACTTCATATTGATAAGGAAGATTTTCTTATTACGCTGCAATGAAATCAAAGTCCAGGAACAGCCTCGTTGACATACCAGAAATAAGAATTCAATTTTATAATATTGTGTCTGATATAAAGAGAATTTGCAATTCATGGACCGATAATCATCAAAGTCATTAAGAATTTCATTCGCTAAATAATTGTATTATATTTAGCATTTTTAAAAAAATTCTTTTATAGTGTATCCGTTACCTATCGTGCAAAATAAGTAAGGTGTTCCGCTACAATTTCATGATTTACGAAGTGTTCCATCATAGATAAAGTTTGTGGAACCCTGATCTAAGTCAATGCTTCCAATTAAATTTAGTCACGGAGTTGTCTTTGTTTAGCAGAATGGAACCTTTCGCATATTTTAGCATTACACAGAAAAAATGATATCCTGAAGAAAAACCTTCTTGTTTAAGATCAAATATCTTTAATGTTACAGAATCTGTCATTATTACCTCACATAATTTCAGGGCACGGCAGAATTTCCTTTGGGGTAGACATTTCTTTCTATTTATTTGTGTGGTTGAGTTTGAATCACTGCAACATTTTCATGTAGACATTGATTTCTGTGAACAAATAAAATGATAAGATGTCCCATTACGATAAGAAAAGATTTAAGTCGTTAGTAATGAATCTGTCAATAAGCTGAATATGACGGTGCCTGCTTTATCGATAAATTATAAATTTGAGTTTTGATTTAAATTATTGTAAACGGCTTTTGGTACTTTCCCAGTGCAAAGAAACAGTCGATAAACTGCTTTTTTATTTATTTTTATCATGTTAAATCGTTCTTTAATCTCAAAATAATTATACTATCGTTCTATTGAAGATATCGTCAGTATTTAATGTAGAACTTGAAAACATTTTATTTGAGAGAAAGCTCAGTTTCTATTTAGAGCACAATATGGAATTATGTATTATAAAATAAGTTTTTTTAAACCTTTTCTGATCCCAATGTGAAGAACAGGGTCTCTTTTAAGAGAACTTTTGAATGGATATTCAGTCACTCAACGTTTCTTTATCGATGAGGGCGAAGGTATGATATAAGGATTGAAGAATTTTTTGTAACTATGACCGATTCCAATGGACCATTTGAACTTTCAACAGAAGTTGTTCTGCGAGAACTGTTTGTTACTCAGTCGCCCAACATCTATTTATCCGAGAGACTTGTTCATAAGACAGAATCGAAATCGAAAGTTGGTTAGTCAGACAACTAAAAAAAAAATTACTCACGTATACAATTTGACTATGCCAAGAACTCGCATTTACGAGACCGGATGGACCAGCCCCTAATTACGTCGAATTTACGCTATTACGCTTAAAAAGCGACGACGGACTTGGTTTGGACATGTGCTGTGGATGCCCTAAGGCCTGAAACTCGCCTGTATCTTCTACCAACCGGATGAATTACGTCGTCCTGGAACGCCGATGATGATCATACATAGGATGTACTCGCCGGGGCGCTGGGATGAACTGGGAGAAAGCAAGAAGACTTTCGGTGGTGCTCCGAATAGAGTGCGGATATGATTGAAAAAATATTTTTTGCATGAAATCTGTGATTAAAATATTTACAGACTTGCCATTTTATACTGGGTAATTATGGTTTGCTAAAAATAGAAATGCATTCGCTAGCGATTTGTATTGCGTTGTGATATGGCGTGCTCGCGCTTATTATCACGTCCGTTAGCAATTTTCACTTAAGAGCTGTACCGTCGTGAAAAGAATACCTTATGTTACGATCGCAACAAAGTTGAAATGAAACTAAGCTGAAAACAGTATAATTTTGTTACAGTAGGAAATAAAGACTGTGGTCAGCATATAAATCTGATGATAAGCTTTCCAAAGATGTGTCGTGTCACACAACCACAGGAATAACAGCTACCAATTTTAATTTAATATTTAAAATGTAAATATCGAAAATAGCTGACGCGTTTTTTCACATGATAAGATTTCACTTTATTTATGTAACTACTTGTATTTATTAACCGACTTCACACGGGGAACAGAACGTTTACATTAGGTCATTTAGACGTCGCCGTTATTTTGGTGTTGGTTCATGTATAAAGTTGCTAATATAACCGTGGACCGTACCTCATGTAACACTCACAAAAATAGTCCATCAGTTAATAATAATGTTAAAAATTGATAGTTGAAAATATCACTGTGGACCGTACTTCATGTAATACCCACAAAATAAAGTCTATGAATAGATAAAAATGTTAAATATTGAAAGTTGGCAATAGCACAGTTAACTTATAATGGCACCCAAAATGACACGCGCAAATTTCACATCGCTACTGTACACCGTTTTGGAGGAGTTTTTGTGACAGACAGACAGACAGATATATACTGCTTTATAGAGACTGCTTTGCAGAGATGTAGAAAGTAAATTTACATTTTGATGTTGATAGTGCTCACAATGAGCGAAACCGGTCCTGATATATATAGAATATGTGGAAGTAGCATACAATTTTTTTTTTTATTTTTAAATATGATACGTAAAGGCTTTTACTTCAAGAATTGACAGTTAACACCTTAAAAGTGATTATTTAATTTATACTGAAAGTCACCCATACATATAAAAAATGAAATATTAACTACAAATTGCGTCATATTTTATTGAAAACAAAAATGGTTGAAATAACTAAATGTTTGTGCATTCAAGGATTGTTTTTTATAATTTTGCCATATTTATGATTTATTAATACTGATAAAAGTTTAAAGCATTTCTGCTCAAAATAATAACCTGCTTAAATAGTGGCTCTTGTTTTTCATACATTTTACGGCCCATAACGGTGGGAAGTCATATTTACGACGCAAATTTACTGAAATAAGTACACATTTTTATGGAGAACTTTTGAGGCAGCAATGAAATATGTAAAATAGTTTTTCAATATTTGCAATAGATTTTTTATGAGACATCTCACAAAATAGGCGTCGTCGTAAATAAGGAATATTTTTATAGATTCACAGTTTACAAAGTCGTAAAAATATTGTAATGTTACAAATAAATTCTTTTAACAACCACTAGGATGCATTTCAAAACATAAAGAGTGAGGTTAGGTATGTATATGTCAGGAAATATATCAACTTCTGCTTTGCTGATATAGGTTTCCTCTATTTATTATGTCATAAGTCTATGTTGTTAACACGATGTTACCATTCTTTGTAGTTATATTGTGACTTATTCTTCAATTATATTAATTGTGTAACAAAGTGCTACAATAATTTATTTACACACTTCTTGGGAAAGCAAAAATGGACGCTCTCTTCTTGGAGGTTACTCATTATAGTTTGATATCCTCTCTTGGGCGGGGTGCGGAAGCAGGCGAAAGATTAATCACACTTTTTTCAACTTCCAGGGTGATTCAATCAATCAAACGAGCCAGCTCGATCCAAGTCTATATATCTTTTATTGCATTTGTTTGTACAATACGCAGCTTAATACAGTTATCGAAGTTAGTAACAGTAGCAAAAAAAACATGTTTAAAATATGTACACAGTTTAAATTTAAAAACATGGAGTGAGTTTTACGACTGGCACTTCCGTTGGAGTCAGCTTACCAAGGCGATCGGCTCCTGAGTCGTGATACGATTGATGATGTTTAGGTAAAAACGCGGCTTTTCGCAAATGCCCCGCCCCTACCATGTAACGGGAACTAAAATAAGAAGAAATTTATACCGATGGTCGTTGCCAGATTAAAATTCCAAGAAATTTTTGTGAACGGTAAACATTACTATTTGATGTGAATTATTTACAATTATTAATAAAAATGAATTTAATACACAATAATGATACACCAAGCGAATGAATCTTTGCTTTTCCGCTGCCTGATTTCCCTACTAATTGTGTAGTGAAAGGTGGTTTGGAGAAGATTCTGAACACGTTGGTGCAACGTGGAGGTGTCAAATTTTATACAGATTCAAATTATGTGTACAAAAATGATTTTTAAGACATCACATAAGGAATTTGTACAATATTGTTTCTAGATTTAAATCATAATTAATAACTTCATTTTTATCTTATTACATTGGATCAAATTATTGTTCAGGGCTTTAGAGATTCACAGTGACCTATTTGTAAAAAAAAATGTTTTGAGATTGGTGCAAGCAAAGCATTTGGTTGCAGTTGTATCAAAAAAACATATAATTATTATAATTTAAACTTAAATAGTTGGTTATTATTTTTAATTAATAATACTGAAGGACTGTAATAAGAAAAGACAACAGTAAACAACCGGCATTTACATATCACTGTATAACAAACATGCAATACCACCTTGAGTTGTTTCCAACTTTCGAAAGACGAAAGTGTAAAGAAAGGAGAATAATAATTGAATCAAAGATTCAAACTAGCTTTAACAAGGTCTAGTTAAAAGTAACGTGGTTCAACCCACTTCTTCAGTGACGAAGAATTTATCTAATTAAGGATTATTAGAAGTTGAATTGGATCAGGATACTAATTGAGTTGTCGATTTCAGCGTGATACGTATTTGTAATTCAAACAAAGTTACCTATATAAATAACGTCTTAGGCGCTTGTAAGAAATGATTGGGTGTTCATAGAATATGTATGTTGCGAAGAAGTATTTCTATGACATCTTTAATAAATAATCATGAGCAGAGTTGATAGAATTCAAACAGAACGTTGAGAAATTTTATGTCTGAACATGTAGAGATGTTTGAAAAATGAATGATCTGCTGTGAAAGGTACGGAATTCACTGATTTATTTACTTATGACTCACGTCAACTGTGCAATGTAGCAACGTATCTCGATGCTATGTGAGTAAACGAAATTATTATCGTCATTCATAGTTTTTCATAAGTATCATACATATCTAAAACGAATAAAATTAGCTTTCAATTTAAACTTTAAAGCCTATTCTTTCACGTACAATATAATACAAATTTCAGTTTAAAAAAAACAAATCTTAAATGCACAAATAACGTTTACTTTTCAAAACTACACATTTTTTCTGATTGTTAGGTACTACTGAAATATATTACAATTTTATAACTAAGTAATAACCACACAAAAAGAAAAATACAACTATATGATTTTGTTTCAAATGACTGATTAGGAATATGTGGAGCCACATTTAGCTCAATTCAGACCTTCCGGTACAATCAGCTTTACGTACACGATTAAAACCAAATGCTGATTATTTAATGCTTGCATTCTACCCGTCCTTCTTTACGGTAGCAAATCAATGCGGCATCTGATGAAGACTAAAAAAAACCGTATACTGAGTTTCGAGAATTGATGCTTTAGTTCTAAATTAGGGGAGAGATGGTTTGATTTCATGAGGAATTCGGAGATTGATAAATGTAGCAAGCATCACCCTGTTTCGTCAGTGGTCATGGAGAGACGTTGGAACTGGCTGGGTCACGTGCTGCGGGTGCCTAAGATGAGCCATATTCCTTCCTGCTTCTTTTTCCGACCTGTGGAAGTTCAGCGCCTTGGATGGCAATCGGTTACTATCGCTGAGATGTACTAGACGGATGCGAGAAATTCTGGCATGCCATGAGACGATGCTATTGGCGAGGGTCAGAGAATCATGGACACCATATGCGCAACATAGAGAGGGAGAAAGAAGAAAAATAATTGAGGTTTAATGCTATCTTTTCCAATGTTGCAATATTTTATAGATTTTATAAATCAGCATTATGCTGACATTGGAAGTTTTTAAGCATTGTTAATCTTTATATTTACTAGAATAAATACGTATTTAGAAAATGTACAGATACACTAAAAATTTTCTCCTTTCAAGCTATGTTATTTGGCAAAACACGAATTAATTCATTAGTCAACAGGTGTTATTTTACGATATTTTAACAGGTAAATAATATGGTTTAAAACATGATACTCATTTTCTTCGGGAAAAATTAGTAAATGTTGAAAATAACAATGCAGTTATGTAAGAAATTTAATGAAAACTTATAAAGTGCTAAATTATCATAGATAGTCAGGGACACCAATAATTTACGGAAAATACGAATGATTTATCAGTATGAAAATGTCGGCATAGTAATTATGTCAAATGGTCATTCTTAGAACATGCCATAGAGAAAAATTTTAAATATGCGGAAAATTTTCGTCAAAAAACTTCGTTATTTGCATAAATTATCGTTTTCCTTCAATCCAATGTTTACTGTTTTGACAATTTCCGTTTCGCAATTTAATTTTCTGCAGAAATGAATTGTTTTCAGCAGCATTAAGTAATTTTCCAGACAGTAAAAGAGTAGCATGATATAAAGCATATTTACCCTAGAACAATTTTCAACATTGATATACGACACGTTAAATTTGACCTGCTTGTTGAATGTCAACAAGTGTAAGATCTACATTATTTGTGTTCATCTTGTAATAGGAAATTTGAGAACATGTTATAACTGTTATATCCATGTAATGCGAGATACAGAGACTTGAGTAAGTAATCAAATATTTACTAAATTTGGAAGAGATCGCAGTCGTGGCATGGTAAATCGACCGCGAGAAAAGTTTTCACAAAACTTTGGCTTTTCACATCAACTGCATATGTTAGATTTAAATTGCATCACACGAGCGCACTAAAAGAATTTATATTACTTTGAACGCAAGCTGGATGAGAATTCTAATCTGAATATAGAATACTACAAACAAATAATGGATAATTTAAATTTTGTTAGATTCGGTGATTAATTTTGAAACTTGTAATAGCCGTTTCCTTATATACACGCATTTAATAAATAGTTGAAATTGCTTTTTTGAACATGTCCTCACGCAATAAGTTATAATATTATTTAGGTACATAGTAGAACATCCAATTTCGGACCCTATTTATGATCCCAAGATTGGTCACTAAGCGTAAAATGATTGCTTACAATTATAGTAAAGTATTCCATATGTTGTGATAAATATCAAAATTAATTATGTTAATATTTTCGATGGGTTCGGCGGACCTTTGTAAAAATTTATTTTTAATATAAAATTAATATTTTAGCAATTCTACTGGCTGTGTTTACTAAATGAGACACACATTTCGCTTCTTTAAGAAGCATCTTCAGATTGATTTTATCGCAAGGTTATTTATTTATAAGCTAAATGATAATTCTCATTCTCAACTTAAAAATTAAGGGTGGGGTGGGTTTATTTCCTTCTAGTGAACTTGCGAGAGGGTAAGACACAAACGATAATAGTACTATTTGGATTATTGAGATTTTGTACACTTCCATGTATTTTGTCACTAACGACCCGGGTTTCGCCTTTCGGCATCTTCAGGCATTCGAGCACACGAATGGACTCGAACTGACAGACAGTAAACAGTGTCTAACGTTTATATAGAAGATACAAATACGACAAATATTATTTACGAGGTAAGATATTATACGTCTGAGAGCCACACTGATACCTGAGTTAAAATTTTGAGAATTGCCTTAATCCTTATTTTGTAAACACCACATTTACAGAGTGGCGAATTGTCGCTTTCCAACTTCTTATGGAATTACCAGTGATTTTACAATTATAATAGCATTGTGGGTTTCGACGAGATGCAATTCGACGAAAGGGTAAATATATACAATAGTGACATCTGTTAGGTGTTTCAACGAATAGGATATAATAACGGAGAATTAGGAAGGTTCAGCTGCTCATTCAGAATTGGCAAGGAATTTAACTGTAAATGTGGTGTTTAAAAAATAAGGATTAAGGCAATTCTCGAAATTTTAACTCAAGTATCAGTGTGGCTCTCAGACGTATAATATCTTACCTCGTAAATAATATTTGTCGTATTTGTATCTTCTATATAAACGTTAGACACTGTTTACTGTCTGTCAGTTCGAGTCCATTCGTGTGCTCGAATGCCTGAAGATGCCGAAAGGCGAAACCCGGGTCGTTAGTGACAAAATACATGGAAGTGTACAAAATCTCAATAATCCAAATTTGATATTGAAATTCCATCAAGCACCCTCAGTCGATGTCTTAAATTAGATAATAGTACTAATTACAAAATTAATTATTGGTGTTTTGAGATGAAAATTCCAAGCGTGAGCCACTTGTCAAAAATGTTATTTACTAATAATCGATAACTGTTAATGGTTGTATTATTTTCTAAGAACTCTAAGCTATTCATTTTTTATTTACTCGATGGTGTATTTCTACGTTAATATTTTTATTAAAATTATGATCATTTTCAATCAAATTATTAAAAAAAAATATTGCTATTGAGAGATCTTATTTGGCCTTTAATTGTAATATTAAAATTTCTACCGTAGGGCAGTTCCTAGACTTATTGATAATAATTTGTCTTAATTTATCGTATATATAATCGATATAAATTGTTTACTGACTGTCAGTTTGAGTTTTTTGTTAGTCGTTTTGTTTTGTGTTTTTGATGCTGATCGTTAGTAACAAAATACATTGAAATGTACAAAATTTGAACAATTCAAATTTGATATTGAAATTCTATCAAGCACCCTTAGTCGGGATCTTAAATTATATCTATAAGGATTGTCAAATATAGTCGATAGCTATTTTATCATGATGTATTCATAAATCTTTAGATGTATTTTTACTTACTTTAAATAATACTGACTTAGAAAATATAGATAAAAGTGATAATATCTCATCTGAAACAACGTAGGTGAAAGCTTTCTGGGAAAAATGAATAAATATTCAATACAGATTTATTGAAAGTGGTTTAATGTGGCTTCCATATCGGATACAGTAGTAATGGTGATGAATGAAAATTTAAAAGCTTTTTGAATACACCAAGCCTGGCGAATGAAGACTTACGGTGGAAGAGCGGGAAAATGGACAACGTGATGCAAGAAAAGCTCGAACGGGAAATTCCTAACACACTTATTTTTTTCGCATATTTCTGTAATGCTTTTTTCATCGGTCAGTATTACAAAATCAAAAGCTGTTCTAGACCGTAATGTAAAATAATGACGTATTTTAAAAATAAAACACAATTGTTTTGTACCACCTCTACATGTTTATAATGGTGTGGACGGTTGTAAGAGATCTTTAACATTTTAATTGTAGACGACTTAATTTCGTTTATTTATAATTTGTTTCATCACTTAAATTCTTCTCATCTTGTAATTATTAATATTCAATTTTTGTATAAATAGTCTTGTTACGATTTTTATTTTTATCAGTTGATAATGCTCGCGATGAGTGAAACTGGTCCTGATTATTATAAAAGTGTAGAGGTAATACAAAAAAATGTGTTTTATTTTTAAAATCTAATGCATTACACCAAAAATTGACATTTAACACATTACAAGTGAATAATGACATATGTTTAATTTTCATTCTTAATATTTTATTTATATATTACAGATGGAATTCTTCAATGTTTACCAAACTTCTATTTACCAGTCAAGAAACTATTTGGTCGAATTGTAAATTAATATTCAAAAGGTATAACTTTTTGAGTAGTTTTATTTTATAAAAATTATTTTTGGCATTACAGCTATCCATATGCCATAAATATTTTTAATAACATGAGAAATTTTTTGAGTTTCTCAAGTACATAAACCTCCACAAACACCTATACACAATCTCTCAATTGTTATATTGAAAGAATTATTAATATTGATGTTGCCAGGACTTGAGTCTGAAACTATCTGATCGCTACGCTTACTGTCAGACTAATAATTTAGAACCACAATTGTATCGTTCTTAATTGTAGCAGTTATTTAAGTGGAAGAACTGGTTTATAGTAAATAGTTGTACGAGAATTAGGTCGAGTGAATATGAAAGAATTTCAGTAGTTAAAAATATTTATATTAATTGTTAAATCATAAAAAGCAAAAGTTGGCAAGGGATACAAACTCCGCATCCACAGTAACCCGCTCAATTGTCGCTGTGAAATAACTCTTGTTAAAGTGTCTCAAAATTACAATTTTCTTTCAATAAAATAACGATCGCAAAAAACGTAAAAGTCATAATTTTTGAATGTATAAACGCTGTGTAATATTGTAAGATATTCGGTATATATATATATACATTTTTCGATTTTCAGCTACCCTATTGCTTAATTTCCATACGAATTTTCCAATTTCTATGGCTGGCTATTGAAATGCTGTGACGTCACACGTTCGAAGCTTACATCTGAATACATACAGAGTGGAAAAATCAATCCTTTTCCGCGTCTTTTTGGTGTTCGGCTGAATGGAGAGCACGTTCCGTGGATTTTAGCATTTGAAAACTGATTCAATGGCGTGATTGGATGCTAAGATATTTATAAAAGAACAATGCATTGATCAAGATGAATTTTATTATTCTGATAAAATTTTAAAAAAATTTGCTAAAAAAGAAATAGAATAGTTTAAAAGACACATTGAAAAATAATGACTTGTAAACATTTTTAATGAAAAAACTGACTAGATGTAATAATATTATGAGAGAAACTATTCGTTATTTCGCAAAAAAAAATGAATGCTTAATTTCATCCTTTCAAGGTATATATGGAAAGCGAAAATTTTAATTATTTATTAAACATTCAAACAATCTTTCATCCACCTTTAAGCAAACAATCCGTTAGGGTGGTATGTTAGGTGTTATGTATGGTAACTGGATAAATCAGAACATACAATTTTTTTAAATATAGAATATACACTTCTTTCAAAATTTTATTTTACATAAAAAAAATATATTTATATACCAACCGTGCAGATATAAAACAAAACTTAAAAAATACATATATTCTGTTATAAATAGATATATGTGTTTTGTTTGTTAATTTTCTGTTATAATTAAGTATTATCATGGTTTCTAAAAGATTTTCTTTTCGAATTTCGTAGTAAGTCATAAATAGATACGACAAAATATTTTGTGTTTTATTTCTCCTCTGTGATGTTTTATCATCGTTCTAATTTGTCGTATTCTGATTTGTCAACGAGCCGTCATGTAACCATGGCATAAGACTGTAAGAAAGAACAAATAAAGTGAAATGAAAATCAACAAAATTTATTCTACTTGATGCCAAACGTATGTTTATGTGAAGCTTATTATAATAAAGGTGGGTTTTTGATATACTTTAAATTGTTTGAATGTTAATAGTATTATTCAGTTATTGCTTTATTTGATTGTTTTTTTAACATTTACTTAAATTGTTGTGTATGTAGGTTTATAATAGCGCTTCCAGTCCCAGGATCCCGGTCAATTATTCATTCCCGTAATCCAGGGATTGATAAAAGACAATCCCGGAATTTAGCGACTGACTAAAAAATAGTTCAAATATCAAATTAAAACATCCTGATTAAAAAAAATGTCTACCTCGGTTTGTTCATGTACATAGTTTTTGATTATACCTATAATATTAATATAAATTTAATGTAGTCTCCCTCCTTCTCATATTTCGTAACATCCGTTCTTAACCAATTTGAAATGGTGGACAAATTAAGACCGCTTTTTTAAAACCCTATCATAATAATACATTTAATAAATCAAATTGTAAAATTATTTTGATCATCCTTTTTTTTTCAAATATATTTTCTCCTTTTGTAAATGACTGTCTAATTTTAAATAAAAAAAACCAATAATATTTTATGATATTTAAATTAAAATTGAAGCAATAAAATGGACACACATTAAATTTTAAATGTACAATTCGACTTTTGAAATCACACTTAATGATCAATCCCGGGGTTGAAAAATTTTGAATCCCGAAATCCCGGAATCATAAAAAGAGTCTAGAATTGGATGCCCTAGTTTATAAATAATAATAGTTTTCCAATAATTGGTACATACACATCCTCCTGTTTTGTCAGAAAATAAAGTATATTACATATTCATGAAAACACTTGCATTTATAAAAAAAATAATATTCGAAGATGAAAGCATTTCTAATAACGGGTAAGAGAATGGATCAAAGAAATAAACAAAATATTTTGAGCACAAAATTCTATTCAATCCGTTCACAGAAGAAGAGAAATATTGGCAGCAATAGTAATAAGCAATTGATCCGAAACTAGCTAAAAATAAAACTTTCACCATATCTATGACATGATTTACGATCTTACTTATTATTGACTTAAGACATAAACCGTCTTTCAATGACTTATGGCAACTTGTTATTCCCATGTTTAATTCATTACATTCGAGATTTATTTTAGATAAATACCCGACGAAACTTTTCGGTAATATTGAGTCACTCGGAAAAATAATATGTCAAACGCATCATATACAGCCATGAAATAAGGTCGTAGTAAAGTTTATAGTTTCCGGTTTGGATTTATTGTCAAAAAGCTCGTCGTAAAAAGAGGATGTAATGATGTCAAGTGTTTTGACAGAATTCGTGAGCTTTTAGTTGGTACTGAAAAATCTTATCGTCCTACGACATGACATTAAAAAAAGCATTTCTGACATATGAACAGTAAAGGATAAAAGCTTTATTGTTCTGTTGATGTACAGGATATTTCGGCGTATATGTATTTAAACCCATATATATATGCTAATAAAGTCGTGTCTGTTGTCGAGTGATCAACGTCGTTTGTTTCGGTTACGGATTTCGCGTACTGAAATACCGATACGGACAGTGTTTTGTAAACGGATTTCCGTTCGAAGGAATGAATGTTTGTGATGTTTAAAATTCCCTCCCACACACCCGATCCTAAAAATGGATCGCAGCGAAAGCAAATAGCTAACCACTAGTCCTGTGCTAGCCTTATCCTTTTAACCTTACTCTCTTCGATAAAGAGAGGTTGTGCGACAGAGTAACAAGCAGTTATCGTAGAAAAACTTCTTTGAGATACCTCCATTTAGAGGCTTTATGCTCTACATTGAGAGTGGACATGATTTTATAAAATTTAAACTTTATAATTTTATTGATTGACTTGACATTTATTTGGTAGAACTCCATTACAATAGGATAAAATATAAAAATATTCAGTTTTACATAATTTTATTAGGTAGTTAATGATTATTTTGGCTTAACGCCATCGTCAAAACTATACTGAAACTTATTTTAGCTTAACTATGTATACTGTTTATAAGATGAAATAGGCAATATTATGTCATCTCACGTAGGTATATTGTCTACCTCTTCTAAACTCTTTGTCATTTTATAGTTTTATTAAGACCGATTTTGTTCAGAGTTGATACGTTTTGAATTGATCGAGAAAATAATGTTATATAAAAATGTATTAAAAGAAATAAAATATTGATCACGTTTTATTAAACTTTTAATTTCCGTATAACTGCTTAAATGAAAAAGTTTAATATTGCATTGCTTTTTTTACTTCTTAATACATAAAATATTAACGCGATCCATTTAGACAATCTGAATAATTTATTACGCCCTATGTTTTGTGAAGGAAAATGTAAAGTAAAACAGACTGTATGGAAGCAATCTGATTGCCTCAAGAATTTTGCTATTTGAATAACAAAATTTAAAATGGCAGTAGACTTATCCATTTACACGGAAATCAATTAAATACTTATGTATAATCTACGCGTATCAAATCATCGCTTAAGGGTTGACGAAGATTGTTTGACATTACAATAACAGTTGTAAATGTTCAAACCGTTAAATTGACAAAATGCGTCAAATTAAAATAAATTTGATAACTTTGTTATTCCACTGGTTGTTATTAAATATGACATATATTTCGCTCCTATAATAAGCATTTTCAGGCTAACTATTTCGCAATGTTATTTATTTCTAACAACGATTCTTGTTATCAACTTAGAAATAAATGGTGGGGTAGGGTGATTTCCTTCCACCTGACGTGGGAAGAAGGTAAGAAAAAAAGAGTAATAACACTAATTGCAGAAATAATTTTTAGTGCTTAGAAATGAAAATCCCAAGGGAAATAAATTTAAAAGTGTTGAGACATCTGTTCTTTTTAAAATGTTATTTACTAATAATCGATTAGTGTGGTTTTTATTAATTTATGAAAAACATTAAATTGTTTAACTATGAAAGAAGCAAAAAACGTGACACAGTTAATGGAATAACAACAGTAATAATAAGTTGTCACCGAATCAATCGAAAATAACCAAATACATATCTTGTTTCTGAATAATTATTTTTTTTTAAAACTGGTCCTGATTATTATAAATATGTGGAAATAGTACAAATGAATTGTGTTTTATTTTTTAAAATATAATGTCTTTCCACCAAGAATTGACAGTTAACACCTGAAAAGTGATTTCTTAAAATTCGATTCTTCAAAAACCGTTTCAATGTAGAAATCGCCTAAAGTCAGATTAAGAAAACGATCAATATACATTTTAACACGTACACAAAATAAAATTAATTACAAACACTGTTTGCATTTTTCAACTATCGCTCCAATATGGATTCCCAACGGAGCGTTTCAATGTAAGTTTAAAAATTGCTTGATACTAGACGCTGAACTTAGAGCAAGGAAAGGATTATTATTATTTTAACCGCTCTCACAATGCTCTGTTGAAAACGTTGAATGTTTAAGAGAAATGAAGGAGATAACTTAACAGGTGTGTATGTTGTTGGAGAGGAATTATGGATTGAAAAAAGGTGTATGTAATTTTCATGGCCAAAATGAAATACTGTGCAAAATGAAAAATATGGAAACAACTTCATGGTGATTGAAGTAGCCTTTATTTAGTAAACACATAACACATTGTTTCTGTACTAATTCATCGATTATCTGCAATAAGCTTGATCGGTTTCGGTCATGACGAGCATTTTCAACTGATAAAGAATAAAATAGAACTTATAAAAGAATAGAGTTACATATTATCATATTTTGTTTGCATAAAAAGATGGTATAAAAACGGATGGTGTACGAGTGAGTATGCAAATATTTTACAGATTATCATGAAAATTATCAATAGCTGAAATTTTAACAACCTCTCATAAATAAATAAATATCGTATCTGTAATCGAAAAAAACCACATTCAAAGTGAATAAATTATACCAAGTGGTGTGTTTAATTTTTGATCAATCAATAAAAATCTCTTTATATGAAATATTGTCATTTGGCACATCGTGAATTAACAGATAAATACGATTCGTTGACAGTAATTTTATAGATTTTCATTTGCAACCCTTGCAAATTTATTTTACCTAAGTACAAGGCTCTGAGTTTACCTACCTACAAAGTCTTCAATTATGTTGAACCCATACAAAACGTTCCATCAAAAGGAGAGGAATTTTCATCAACATCAATCATATTTCGAAGACATTTCAGAATTCATCACTTAGCATCGCTATAAGTTCATGCCATCATAACTAGCCGAGTACAAATACCAAAGTGTTTGAACGCGTTACCAAAACTAAATTCAATAAGCAGAAGATTATCGTTAGGAAAATGAAAATGAATTTTTAAACCTCTCTTCACTCGGAGCATATGGTTACCACACGGTGCTTACAAGATTCTTTGTCACCCGTCAGTCTTATTGATTTCTCCCATGTCATCATGGCGTCCTGTAGCTCCGCTGAGTAAATCCTATGGATGGTCATCAGAAACGTCAACGGCATCAGGACAATGGAATCTATCAGGTTGGTAAAAGAGCTGGATTCAGGTATCCGTAGCACATGTTCAAGCCATGTTTTCTTTTGGACGTAGTAAGATGCTGGTCCGTCCACTCTCTTGCCTCCAAGTTCCTGACAATTTCAAACCACTTTACCCCTAGTATCTGTTTTTGAATCACAGTATAAGATTACCCTGTGCTTTAGTGAGATGCCATGACTTGCAAGAGTAAACATACCAAGAATATTGTCTATCTAGACAAGTACTCATTATAGTTATACGATTAATACACAAGAATTTAGTCTATGGAGTTGACGTATAATTTTAAGCAGTTGAGCGTATTATATTCAGATATATAATAATACTATATTTTACAATAAAAACCAAACCAACAGTTTTTTTCCAAAACCAACGTAAAAAATACTCAAAATACAAACCTTTTAATGATTAAATTTGGATTATTGAGATTTTGTACACTTCCATGTATTTTGTCACTAACAGCTCGCGACAATATTAGCCAATACCTTAAAATAATTCATTGTTCTCTTGCACAGAAACTTCATCCTGTAGAATTTGATATATTAGACCGTGATATTAGATATAATGTTTCCGAAATCATACAACGCAAATACGAAAAACAAACTTATAAACTCAAGAAATTGGTCGAAGAGAAAAATAAAAATAAAAGTCTAGCTGATAAATCTAATCTAGTTATAAATGAGGAAACACCTATAAAATTTTTTGATAGAGTTGTAAATTTGTCTAACGTCAATTTAAAAAAAGACGAGCAGAGCCTTTTATCAAAAGGTCTTAAATATTGTCCGCCTTTGCCAAATAGAAAATCGGATTATGAAAACCTTGCTATAGATTTAGAAATTGCATTGCATAAAGATTTAACCAGCAAACATATTTGTTCTCGCATCCTTAAGAAAGATTACTTAAACAGCAACAAAAATTACAATAAGTTTAATGAGGAGTTGGCTACTCTTAAAAATATTAAAACTAAAATTAAAGATAATGATATCATTGTCACAAAGGCGGACAAAGGAAATACCACGGTCCTGTTAACGCGAAAAGACTATGTTGATAAGTTTAATAACTTTCTCGATAATAACGATATAGTCGAATTGAAAAAGATCCTACATTAAAATTTAATAAAAATATTAAAGAGGTTATAAATAGTTGTAGCATTACAATCAACCCTAAGGATTTGTCCTTTTTATCCACTAGAAATCCACAAGCCCCCAAATTTTATGGGCTACCGAAAATTCACAAGGATTCAATACCAATCCGCCCGGTAGTTTCATATATGAATGCTCCAGCGTATAAACTTTCCAAAAGAGCTAACTCTCTCATCCGCAATCACAGTAAATTCAAGCCATTGTATAGTATTAAAAATTCATTAGAGTTAGTAGATAAAATTAAAAATTATAACATTCCGTTAAACGCCAAATTAATTTCTTTTGACGTTGTTAGCTTATTCACTAATGTACCTGTAAACAAATGTAAACAAATCATCAAAGATACCCTTAATACGCGTAGAGTTAATCCTGTCATTACTACGGAATTACTTAATATATTAGACGTTTGCGTTGACCAGAACTATTTTCAATTTGATAATAGATTCTATGAACAAACCGAAGGCCTTGCAATGGGAAGTTGTTTGTCACCACTATTAGCAGAATTTTACATGAACCATTTAGAAAACCTTATTTTCAGCAATAAAACAGAAGTTAGAAACGTAGTTTATTGGTTCCGTTACGTAGATGACATCCTTTGTCTATTCAATGGAACTGAGAGACAAGTTTCTAACCTTCATAATTTTCTTAACTCACTAGATGATAAAATTCAATTCACTTTAGAAGTAGGGGGCAAGAATATAAATTTCCTTGACCTTAATATTGATATTAAAAACTCCAGTCATGAATTTAAAATTTACCGAAAACAGACGTTTTCAGAAGCCACGATCCATTTTAAGTCAGACCATACTTTCTCATATAAATTGGCTGCTTTCCATTCTCAGGTTCACAGATTAGTCACTATACCTCTAAATAAATTTAATTTTGAAAACGAACTAAACATTATTAAACAAATTGCCATTAATAATGGCTATGAGGCGTCTCTTATAGATAGTCTTGTATCAAAAAAACAACGTAAATTAGCAGAAAAGATGCTATATTTCGGGAACTTGTCTAAAGACATAGACCGCCCTAGAATCTGGCATAGAATAAGTTATTTAGGTTGCACAAGCTTTAAAATTAAAAAACAACTCGCTGATAGTGTTAGACCGGCGTTCTATTGCAAAAACTCTCTAGGCAAATTACTTATTAACAATAAAGATAGAGTAAACTTTAAGAACAAATCTGGTATTTATAAATTACAATGCAATGATTGCCAACATTTCTATGTGGGTAAAACCACTCGTACATTAGATATAAGGGTATCAGAACATTTAGCTGCCTTTAGATTAAAAAAGAAACTTCGACATTCGCAAATCACTTGCTAATGGAGAACCATACGTTTAATGCGGATGATGGGGTTAAACTGTTGCATAAAAACATGGGGGATCATAAATTATTTTATCAGGAAATTTTAGAAATTAATAGAGGCCAGTTATACTCCTTACCAATCTTGAATGAGCAGCTGAACCTTCCTAATTCTCCGCTATTATATCCGATACGTTGAAACACCTAACAGATTTCACTAAATGTGGAATGATTGTATATATTTACCCATTCGTCGAATTACATCCCGTCAAAACCCACAATACTATTATAATTGTAAAATCACTGGTATTTCTAAAAGAAGTTGAAAAGCGGCAACCGCCTTCGGCAATTTGCCACTCTGGTAATATGGTGTTTACAAAATAAGGATTAGGACGATTTCCGAAATTTTAACTCAGGTATCGGTGTGGCTCTCAGACGTATAATGTATTGCCTCGTAAATGATATTTGTCGCATTTGTATCTTCTATATAAGCGTTAGAAACTGTTTACTGTCTCTCAGTTCGAGTCCATTCGTGTGCTCGAATGCCTGAAGATGCCGAAAGGCGAAACCCGGGTCGTTAGTGACAAAATACATGGAAGTGTACAAAATCTCAATAATCCAAATTTAATATTGAAATTCCATCAAGCACCCTCAGTCGATGTCTTAAATTATACTTTTAATGATTACCAAAATGTGTATGCTTCCAATTTGTAGTCTTAATAAAGAATTTCTTTAGTGAGTGAAAGTGTTTAGCGAGAATTGGTTATACTTACAACTCTTTGGAGAGTGGGTATGGACTTTAGGCTATGGCACGAAATCGAAAAAAAGTCTAGCTAATAGTTATCTCTACGACCCGTTTCCGGAATTGAAAACGGGACGTGGAACGATTTGACAGGCGTCTATGGCTTGGGTACAAACCTATAAGTCGATTGGGAAACCCATATCGGGCCCCTAGGCTGTGATAGCAAATATATTTTTCTTAAATTTTTTGTTTTGTTTTATAATGGATACGTTGTATCAAAGATGGATGCTTTGTCTATATCCTCATTCCGAGTTTCAGTTCATCTGTACCGTTTTTTACTTTCTAGATTGTGAGTCACTTAAAAAACACTATTCAGTGTTTTAAAGTAGATACATGATATATTTTTAATTTTATGTGTGTAATTTTTAGCAATTCCATCTCACTTGCCTCCCTCCACCCACAACTGTTTTCCCATATATTAATTTTATACATCAGTATCCAGTGGCAACACAAACAATAAGCATAGGTATTTACAGCTTTTTAAAATAATTTGGAATAATTTAGGAGCATCTGCCTAAGACTTGGTGGCGTGCACATAAGTGTGTAAAAATCATTCACCCCCCTAAAATTAAACAATCACATCCGCTTAAAATCCGAATAGATGTATAGTTAGCAAAATGATTTAATATTATATAGAATTCGCCGTGTAAGCCCTGCTATTTTTATAGCACTGTTCCAAACATGTGATATTTTTATTTTAAGCAAATATATTCAAAAACTGCGCAAAGTAAACCCTACTCGGTTATAAATACACCCCGTTTCATTTATTAGAGGCTAAAAACGCAGTT
Source organism: Himalopsyche phryganea (assembly GCA_022494535.1). Lineage (NCBI taxonomy): Eukaryota > Metazoa > Arthropoda > Insecta > Trichoptera > Rhyacophilidae > Himalopsyche > Himalopsyche phryganea. The sequence continues at coordinate 894,635 of JAGVSL010000119.1, read as the reverse complement.
TAAAAAGCTTGTTCAGAAAAAGCTCATCGCGAGGTCAATTATATGCAAGAAACGTTATGGCTTACTCACCGCCTGAAGCTAAACGGGAAAGCTTTCTGCTGCTAACTTTGTATGGGCGTTATTGCATAATTAACCTATTCATGGTGCTGTACCTTATGCAATGTTGTATCAAATTTATTTTATCATCAATCATTCTGAAAGCAGTACAAAATGACTGTCACCTACCAAAGGTTGTATAAATATAAAATTACTTTCAAATATTATATTCACCACCATCCATTATGGCTTCAAACGTCATCCATAGTGTATAATAATGTAATATATTATAATATTTAGGAAGAGAATTATTTTTCAATTTTTGTGAAACCTTTATTGCTTTTTATATTTACGCTTTTAAACGAATTAGTAAAGAAAATACGATAGTGATGAGACATATTGAAGAAATATTAACAATTTAAAACCGATTTTGGTCAAGAAGTGAGGATTATTTCTGATTCATTTGATGTAGTAGCTCATGAATAAAACTTATTCAAGGACAATGTATATGTCATCATAATGCATTTCATACCCTAGTTATTTCCTGATTTTTTTTCCTTTTATCTTTTGAAATTTTCTTAAATTTAAAAAAATTGAAAATATCAGCATGGAACGTACCTTATATAAAACCCACAAAATTTAGTTATCAAATACTAATAATTTTAAAGTTGAAATAGCACAGTTGGCCTGGAAATGGCAGCCTGAATGACATATGCATATTTAACGTCGCTGCTGTACACCAACTTGGAAGAGTTCTTCTGACAAACAGACATACAGACAGATTTGTACATCATGTGTTTTCTGCCATATAGTGAAAATAACGAATATTAATTACACCACTGACAGTTTTCAGTTAAATTAATGATAATTCCAAGTCGAGGTTTATATCATAATTAACACCCACCGTGTGTCAGATGAGTGACGTCAAAGTAAGGCTGTACCAACTGACAAACGGAAAACAGAAGTCTCGTCCGCGTGCTTCACACCCTGGCCTGAATAACCAGGCGTAGGAATATTGCGTACGTACGTGACCCATGGTTTGTAGGTCAGACAGTCTTGCTCTCTGCCCAGGCGCCTGGATTATCTTCCTTCATTTTAACTTCACGTGGAAAACTATGATGTCTTTGGATTTATTTGCCTTGTTGACAAAACACCAGGTATTTCCAAAGTAAGATATACAACATCGCATAGGAAATACAATGCCAATCAATCAGGTTAAAACGTCCAAGTATTTACCGCAACGGGAATTAATAAATATTTCAGTTCAAAACTACAGTTAAACAATTTATCTATCATACAATGTAAACAAATTTAGATTACTATATCGACTGTGCTTTGACCAATTGATGTAACCCTAAAAAAATACGTAAATTAGTTAATGATTGAATATCATTTTAAAGACGACAGAGCAGGTCTCGGCCAAATGGTGTGGTAATAAATTGACCACTAAAGAAGGAAGGAAAACATCATTTTACTTTGGTTTTTTGTTTAAAATTCTGACCCAGCCACTTGATGTGGGCCACTATTATATCGACACTCCTTAGTACGTAGAATCCTGTGTCTGCAAACATGAGAATTTACCAGAGTGCATTTCAAAGATTCACTCACCATAATTTATAATGTTTTCGACAAAAACAGTTTTTACTCTCACCTAAAAATTTCAATTTTGAGGGTTACATCAATTGATCAAAACACCAAAAATCATCTTAATTACTCTAATATCCTAAATTTTAATTATGAATCAATTATTGATTGCTATAATTTCGGTTTAAGTTTAATGTTTTACGAAAACAAATTCGACATTTTCAATTAATTTGAAAAGCAAGTTTCTTCAAAATTATGATGACGACATATAAATAAGTGAGAATGGTTTTAGTAATGATAAAAATTATGATTTATCAAGATTTGTTTGGTCATTCAGGTGGTTATTTCCTTGATCATGTATATTCCGTTTTTAGTGTTGGTATTTAATCTTAGTCATTTGTTACAAAAATATGGGCACACAGGAGACAATATAAATATAGAAGAGAGTTATATCAACTAAATACTAGTTCTATCAATCTTTTAAATTAATTTAAGTGTAATTATATGTTTAGTGGAATACCGGTTTATTGGTTTTTATGGCCCACTCAAAAAAATGATGAATGCGGAATCATTTATTGCGTAAAATGAAAACGTTTCACTTGCTACCGTAAACTGAAACAAAATTCAAATTTTTATTATGATTGAAAACATAATCTTTCTATGGAGCTATTCAAGTTTTTATAGCGAGTTTCTTAAAATTTAAATAATATTAACTGAGCAACAAAGAAATAATTTAAACAACAGTCATTCGTATCAAAATTAGCATTTTTATTTCTTTTCCTATTCTTGTACTTACATAAAGTCATTTTTGGGTTGTCTTTTATTAAAATAACTTAAGATATAAAATCCCACGCCATAAAATGTAAGGGAAGCAAAACTATGGAGATTTATAAAGACTTGAAATATCTTTGTGATTTAATTAAAGAAAACAATGTTTATTAAAATAACAACAAACAAAATCAGTCTTTATTTTTATGTAAACAATCATTTACTCATAAAACTTTTATTTAACAGAACGATTGAGAGATAACTTACAGAAATGAGCATATAATTCATTAAAAATGTTTCAAAAGTAAGGAAAAGTTGACCGTCAGATTCTCAGACAAACCTTTTAGAGACGGTAAAGATCGGTAGGCTCGTGTCGTTGGTTGCAGTTAAAGATCTCGCGTGATCAAATCCCAGTACGGACAGTTACATAAATTAATTTTTCAATCGATTATGGCGAAGGTTCTGTTCAGTTTTCTCATCTATCCTATTCTAAAAACGGTGCCTACCGAACCTGATTAGTAAGTTATTAAAGCAGTAACATATTTTAAGCCAAATGATTACCAAAATTCCGAAATATTCTTAATACTCATTCTGGGATTTAGAAATTAACAAATTTACCAATATCCCGGTATTGGAAGCGTTAGTGGTGATTTGCGTTTACTTCTGTGATGTTAAAAAATATACTCTTTTTATATTACACTGTGATGTTTACCCTGCACAGTTGAATAGTTTTTTGCCCTGAGGGAGAAAAATATGCTCGCTCAGTCATATGCCAGAAATATTTTTCCGTTGCAAACTATTGCTTGTACAAGGTATAGCTGTAGGCTAACATCCTTTCGATTAAATCGTAGATTCAATCAAATTGATGACATACCATCATTATGTTGATTTGGGATCCAGGGCAAAGTTATTAAAAGTCATTTCTCGGACCTATAATATTCATACTTGATCACTGAAGCTTTTAAATTGTAATGGATATCTTATTTATTTAAGTTTCACAAAAAAATTCACTGCGAATATGTTCGTGCCACATTTATAAAAAAAAACATTTCTGAAAATGGATACATTGTTTTGAATTCTATTGTGCTTTCATACATTATTTCTATGTACGTTCTGGAAAAAAGATTCAAATACTAGAATATTGTAATAATTATCTATGGCAGAAAGTTTACAATACATTAGTTTGGTACATATTCAACGAATTAAATTGATACTAAATTTTTCCTCACCATTCTGGAAAAAAACACGAAACATGAATCGAAAGAATTTCACATTGAGTTAGGTTTACTAAAATGTTCCTTATTTCGAACTCTACCTTATGGAAGAACACACTTATTTTTATAAATTATACTTTTACTTAACAACAGTTTTGTACAAATAAACTAAATGAAAAAGCTATGGCATTTTAAACATTTGAAAAACTTCAAAGTCCAATTACTCAAAACCAGTATTATTCAGTTAGTGTCTTCTTCTAGATTCTAGAACAACGATGATATGTGTGCACACATAAACAATGGGCTATAAATAATTACACTTTGTGTTAGATAGTATTCACTTGGTACACTTGATCTTTTATTTCGATAGTTTGCACTTCGGATTAAATAGTATTAACATAGTACACTCAAACTTTGATTTTAATAGTTTACACTTAAAGTGAGTTAAGTTGTAGCAGGTTATGTTAGCGTTGGTCTGGTTTGGTTTGTTTAATGTATTATAATGCGTGTAGCAACGACAATGTAGGCAGCCTGATACAGGGTAGAACAATAAGTGACAATTCATTACAGCTTCGTGCAACTATCGATTTGAAAGTGTGAGTATTTATATTGAGTGAAAACTATTTTATCTATGTGAAAATATTTTTTCGCAAGTGTAAAATAAATGTAAGTGTAAAAGTGTTTCTTCGATGATAGAATATATTTTATTATATGGGATCACGTTATTTTTAGTGAAAGAATTTGTTTTATGTGGAATTTATTTGTTATAAGTGAAAACTATTTTTATGAAAGTGAATAAAATCCAAGCGACAGTGGATTTAATTGTAAGCCATAAACAATTACATCGTGGTTATTGAACGGTTGAGCAATTAATCCTTACAATATATTTTAGATGATATTTTCATTTTTGCAGGCTTATTTAATATGTTTGATTTTTATGAAGAATTTGGTTGGTAATAATTATAATTATACCATATCCGTTCCCAATGTATTAGGAGCATATGGATGTATCTCAAATTATGTTTTTCTACGAAAACTGCTTGTTGCTCAGTTGCAAAACCTCTCTTTTTACAAGAGAGTAGGGATAGAAGACTAGGACTAGTGGTTAACTAATCGCTATCGCTACTCCACGATTTTTGGGTTCTGTTGTGTCTAATCCTTTCCCAACCATCCAGAGAGCACTTTTGATTTCAAATCTTTGAAAGACATTAAAAGTCAAATCTTTTAATGACTACATAAAACTATTGTAATCACTTGACCTGATCGACAATAGGTTAGCATTCCTACTTTAAATGTTTTAAATTAACTTTGATGGAAGTGATAAAATAAAACAACATTTATCAATAAATATGCCAAACACGAATATGAACAAATTTTAATGTACGACAACACCAGCGTGACATTTGAAATTATTTCGTATCCGAGAATTTTCAATATGTAGAAGTAGCATTTATAATTATTTTTAAAGAATTTCTGAAACTTTAAACATTTTCGTTTAGCGCTTCTATTAGTGTTCGTTCTCGTTTTGAAATGGAATAGTATAGAAATATTTCAGGAATGCACTATTAGAAAATATTTGTGCGAAACTGTATACTAGTGAAAAATGCTGTCTTCAAAAAACTCCCTTTGTACATTTATACTCTGGATAAGATAATGCTTCTGTTTCTGGAGACATACCTGTAATTTATTTTCCAGGAAACTGCTGAGTACTTGGCTAACATTATGTAATATATCAATCGTTTCAAAACTCCGTTGTTCCTTCAGAGCAATTTTTAAACAAAAAAAATAGTCAGAATTTAAAGGATCAGGTGAATAGGCAGTATTATCTATCAGTATGACAAACAAATCGATAAAGGCTAACATATCAATATTCATAGAAGTCTTTCTTATGGCCAAATGTTTCAATAAAAAAAAAATTTATACCTATTTGCATATTTTTGCATATTTTTTATAGTAAAATTTCTCTCCCATCTTTGAATGCTTTTTGCAATTAAAACCAACACAATTTTTCATAGTATCTTTACCACAGCATAATTTATATAATCGTCAGTATTTTAAGAAAACATGAAATTATTTTAAGCCTCTCTATTTACTTACCATAACCATCATTTATTAAGCTAACCACTTTTTGAGATTCGTTAATCATTTAAGAATTCGATTTAAGTATCAGAAATTATTTTTTATAGTTTTTTACCATTAATACTGTCAACGAAATTAACTTAACAAATACATGGCATAAGGGTGAACTTGTTTTTTCAAATGATAGACCGTTCTAAAATCTATTGTACTGCATTAATAACTCAAAACAGCCGATTTTCTACTTATCGCGTTCAACCATTATGCGACCAATATGTTACTCTAAACAGTTACGAAATTAGTGTCACCTTTTTTAAATAAGAAACATTGATCAACTCGCTAAAACTAAATAAAATAGAAATTTATAATAAAACTTTGATATGCAGCAAGGGATGAACAATCAAATTTTACTTAGCTTTTAGAAACACGATAAGTTGGTTCTGAAACTGTAATGTTAACTAAAGTTAAAACGTTATTTTCATCTGTAACCATATGTGACCCAGTAATGTTGCCCCAAAAGTTTAGTTATCGATTTGTAATATACACGTATTCCATGCGATCTCTTATCTAATACACCTGGGGAATTAAATATCCTTATAATGGGCTTATCCGCAGACGGTTGTGGGAAGAAGTTGGGAACTATAAAATAGATTTCAACGAGTTTAAAAGTAAGATACAGACAAATAAATATATCATAATATTTTATTTGGTGAAACAAAGAATAATAATTGTTCTTATTTTTATATTCTTCAAATTAAATCTTTAGTAAAACGCAATGCCAGTGTGATTTTTGATAATGCATTTCACCGATTTGTTTCTCACAGCTTGATGGGTATGATGAGTTCTGGTCTTTAACTAATCGTCAAGGTTGGCATCAGTTATTCTTAACTCAAATCGCAAAAAAAGTAACTGTGGAAGAAGAAGTCAACTGTGGAAAGGAAAAAAGACGTAACCCACACACAAAAAATATTGTGTATAGCCCAAATAAAACGTATATTAAATTATATGCTTTGTGATTATCGAAAAAAAATATGTTGAAAAGACGGTGGAATAAGTCCTTTTGCCTTTCTACAGTTGATATATTATATTTTATATAAAAATATAGTGTATTAGTACGGTTTGTTTGAGTTACACATCATATTTTTTGTGTGCGTTACGTCCTTTTTCCTTTTCACGGTCGATATATAATATGCAATGAGTGCCTTTATTGAGAACAGGTTGAGACGTTTATGTAATTGTGAGAGTTCTTGCATTCTAGAGTTTTCAGAATGAAATTGTTTTGACCATGTCCACTCCTAATGTGGAGCATAATATGGACACCTAATTGATCATATCTCAACAGATGTGTTCTACGAACTCTCGCTAAAGCTCTCTTTTTTCGAAGAGAGTAAGCACTGGACTAGGATACAATCAGTGATTAGCAAATCGTTCCCGCTAGGTCTCGTATTTAGGATAAAAAAAGGCTGAAAAAGAATATTACGCATCACTGATATCCATGCTTACGATCAATTCTGAAAAGTGTACATACGGGGACACTGGGAGCTTGCTAGTACCGTAACGGAAGCCAATGACATTTTCCACTTGACTAAAAGCTCGGTTAATTTATAATTTGATAAACCATAACCAGGATTGATTAGCTTCCCCAACATTTCTCCCATGTCCCATTATTATACGCTTTGGCAACAGTTTCTTGCTCCGTACACGTTTTATGTGAATATAATAATAAGATATTATGTTAACTAACAAAACAAATGTTTGCATTTCAAGTCATTATGAAAACTGACTATGAACTATCTATTCTTAGAATTGTGTGCGAAAGGTTTCTATTAAAATTTATTCATATTTGGTTAGGTAAATTATATTGATACATAATATTTGAACTGTTAAGCGCTATTAGATTAGTATGTAAAATAGTAATTTTAAATAACAAATTTTCTCTTAATAACCTTACGTCCTTTATCTTTGAAATAATACACCTATAGACACTAATTATCAAAGGACTGTTTTATTTTCTTCGTCTTTTTCATTCCGTTTCACAGAAGAGTTTTGTAATAGGTTTGATATGATTATGGTAATATTTCGCCTATCGTGCGGCTATGAGCAAGATTAGAATAGGGTTGAGTTCTAATATTTCCTAACAAAGAACATTCTTTTTCATTTAGTACATTGTTGATTTTCAATATTCCTTTGCCAAACAGACGCTTGCTGCTAATAAGGTGAACGGTGGTTTGGCTTTATCAGGAGCCGGTGGTAAGAGAGTGGACATACCAGATTTTTATTACGTTCAAATAAAAAATCGATGATGGACCTGGCTTGGACGTGTGCTGCGGATGCCCAAGGTGAGCCTGAATCCTGCTTGTCTTTTCTACCAACCGGACGGATTTCGTTACCCTGGAAAACAACTGATGATCATCCATAGGATGTAGAGTATACGCCATATAGCTTTACACTTTTTACTACACTGATACGCTCTGTATAATACACACAGCGTGTCAGTGTATTAGTATATATGAATCCGCTAATCCTAGAGCAGGTTATGTATTCCGTGTATGTATTAGTATGGCTCTTAGAGCCGTGTATAGACTTTTTTCCATGTCCGTTCCCAACGTGCGTGTTACTCAGTTGCTCAATCTCTCTTTTTTCACAGAGAGTAGGTATATGAGGATAGAGCTAGGAGAGGACCAGTGGTTAGATAACCGCTTTCGCTACACCCCGTTAGGATTGGATGGGTGGGAGGGTGTTTTAGATACTACAAACAGAAAACCATAAATCGATTGAAAGATCAATTTATGAAAACCGTCCGCACCAGGAATTGAACCCGAGACATCCGTAACCGTAGCCAACGACTCTAACAACTGGGCTACTGACGCCGACAATAGACAATAGATTCCGTTATACTAAATCCAGAATAAGGAGCGGATGTGCCTAAAAACATTTGAATAGTATTGTGAATGAGCTGATATTAATCTTTGTTTTGTTTGCTCTTCTATGGTTATTAGTTTGGGTGTTGTACATCTTCGTCATTTTTCGTTTTCCGATGCATAATATAGTCTTTGAAACCCTTGTTAATATTATGTTATAAAAAAAACATTATTTTTGATTGCCAACAGCTGTAGAAATACTTCACCGAAACATGTTCTTTGAATAGAAAGACATAGATTTAGATATAACCAAAAAAGTATGGTCGTCGTTGTATCAGGCCTGGTCAAAACTTTTTTAATTATATACCGAAAATATTTTCTGTTACTTAATTCTGGAAAAGTTGATATTTGTCTTGACGCAAGATTAACAGATCCATAAAAAGTGTTTTAGGGAGATTCTGACGTCTTGAGTGTAAATTTAAAACGATTTATGAAAAATTGTTGATTGTTCTCGTTTGAAACATAAAATGGCTACGAGCCAAATCTGTAAGAGCGTTGCTCGTATGGAGTCAAGGTTCAATATTTGAGGTCAAATCAAAGAACTGATGTAACGGCCAGATTCACTTTTTATTAATTCTGCATTCAAGATTAATGTACCTAGTGTTAAAATGTAATACCATTATATCTTTTATTAAATAGTGATAGAAATTATTAACATTTTTTTTTAATATAGTATAGTGTTCAGAGAATTTGTGATGATTTCCTTTAGTTTATGTGTGATGTTTGCAGTACTGCTTGATTATCGTGCAATTTATGCAAGATTGTTATTTTTATTTCTGATAGATTTATAGATTTATACTTTATCAGAGATTGAAACGATTGTTATTTATGAATTAATTTTTCGACGGATTCGACGGTAACTTGGTAGAAATTCATTTTTTATATAAGATTTAAATTGATATCTTAGTTATTCCAATAGCTGTGTTACTAAATGTAACGCGGATCGCTTCTTTAAGAAGCAAGTTCGAAGAATTAATTCTTCGTTTTATCTAGTGCAGTGATTCCAAAAGTGGTTGCTACGGACCCCCAGTAGTCCGTGTGACCACTGAGAAGGTCTGTGGCAAATTAAAATTAATTTGGGGGTGTGTGGACAATGTTGGGGGTCGGCGAGAGGTTTAATATAAAAAAATATCTATGACACATTTTCAAATAGATAGCAATACAAAAATTCATAGTGATTTGTTGGGTGTTGGACCCTTTTGGAAGCATACCCACAAACTTAGATGTCTCCATACACGGGAGAAATTTGTTGAATAATCCACAAATGAGGAGCGGAAACTAATGTCTGAACAAGATACCACAAATTTTGGTGATAAAAACAGATACCACTTTCATCTTCTGCATTATGGGTCACTGTGCAGAGGCTGTTGTTGCTTTCCCGTCTTCCTATTTAGTATAACGTGGATTTCGTGAACGTGAACTTCATCATACTTTAAATATAAAAATGTTTTATTTGTATTTTACCTTTCATCACCGTTTATCATTCACGACATAAAATTTAAATTTATGTTTTTTTATTATGCAGTTACATGAGTTATTTTACTTAGCGGGTTCATGGTCAGGTGTTTTCTTTAAGAAGGGGTCCATGGGCATAATAAGTTTGAGAACCACTCATCTCGTGTGTTTTATTTAAATTACCTAGTCAAAATGTTTTATATCGATTGCTCAAAAGTGTATTTAACACTGACTTGAAGATTTACGTCAATGAAAAAATTCAAAATAAAGTTTAAATGAGGCAAAAATTTATGCTTTTGGTACATCTTTTCGTTGTTTTTTTCTCAGCTCTGTACATTTGCAATTGAAAGGATTATTTAATTGTGGAACACTGAATGGATATAATATTAAAGTTGACAGAGAAAACTATTAAATTAGCAATGAAAACTGTTTGGTGGATTTCTCGTTAGCAAAAGTAATAAAAAATCATTATACCATAAAACAACTAAAGCTAATTTTCTTAATTTAACGGCAACGCTCTAAGAATTTCATCTTAAATCCAATATGTAATCGTGGATAAAATTTTGGGAATGTAGATTTTTATAAGCTAAATTTTCCATTCAATTTCTTTATTTTTATTCACGTGCATTAAATTAAATATTCTTTTGTAAAGTATAAAAAAAATGTTTCCCACACATATTCCATATTTTTTAAGGTTTAAAACGGGAGCATTTTTATGGCGAATATTTTCAATCAATAAACAAGTATTTATATAAATGTCAGTTAGAAACACTCAAGAGAGATACGAAACAAGCTTTACATTACATTCTTTAGTGTAACCCTAATCATGTAACCCTGCATGTAACCCTAAAAATCTTATTTAAATTAAACAATTAGTCAGCAAACAGTTTTGCTTTCATTTCATCTTCATATTTTTGTCTTTCAGTGAGATAATAATTCAAAGAAGTAGTGTTCAAATAATTTATATTGTTGCCATAGTGGCAGAAAACGATAAGTCTAAAATCGGCTGTTTTGAGTTATGAATGCATTGCGATACATTTTAGGACGGTCTATCATCTGGCAAAACAAGCTCAGCTATATTCCATATGTTTTATACGTACTTTGAATTAATTAAGTCAATTTCGTCTTCAGCTTTTAGTCGCAAAAATATATTAAACATTGCTATGAAAAAGAATTATTAATACTTAAATCGAATTCGTTAATGATTACCGAATCTCATAAAGTGGTTAGTTTAATAAATAATTATGTTGTGTAAATAGAAAAGGTTAAATTTCATGACTTTCTTAAATGCAGATTATCTCAAAACAGGGTTATTTGACTTATTGCATTCTGCCACTATAACGAAGATTATGGAAATAGGAATCCCTACATTCCAAGAAGTGAGCGTGAAATATTTAATATTTATGATATTAAGTTAAACCTTTATTAATTATTACAATTAATTTAGAAACAGGCATTTGTTACTCACATAGTAGCTCGATGGTGTATTTGTGCAGAAAAAGAATCATTTTTCTATTTCACCTCAAAATATTAATAAAAAATTTCATAACAAGAAATATTTTTTTTGTTGTGTTAAAAATCTGCGAACAAACTTTATGCCCATTCTATAAAGTTTTTTTTTGTTTATTATTTCTATTCAGGATCCTTTTTTGTTAATTTTATTGGAATAAATTGGTAACAATGTATTTTACAGTAGATATCGTTCAATTCAATTTGTTGGCTACTAATAAATTATTTTCGAAATTGAAACAAATGTCTGTGGAAGGATTCAAAAAGAAATATTAGATGATATCTGTTATAAAAGTTACCGATTTCATAACTTTAAAAATTACGTTAGAAAATTAAAACCAGTGGAAATAGCATCAAATTTCACAATCAAAAAATATTGTCACGTAAAGAACACAGGGTAAATATTTTTCCTAATAAAAAGATTTAGTTCGACTTGTTGTATGACATTATTCAAACAGTAGTGCTAGAAATCTAATATCGATACGTTGGTACGGTGAATTTGATATTTCATTAGAAATGTGAATTTGGAACAAATATTCGAAACGATCATTAAAATATTTGAAAAATTTCAATGCGTTTTTTTTAAATAATGGTTTTGTATGAATAACTCAAAAACAACGCTAAAAACAAAATAATTAATACCACTTGATTCTTATAATATTATTTCAGTGTTTTTTCAAGGTGAAGATTTTGTTAATATTTTTACCTGAACAATATTTTTACCGCTCCCGGACTGTTATTTTTATATTCTGTTGACCTTTTGAAATGTTTAAAGCTTACAATATAATTTTCTTTACTTTTTAAAACTACGATAATTGTTTAGGTTTGGTATAAGTGTATTATAGATTGATTGTTAGAAATTCGGTTTCAAAATAATGTGCGAATTTATCAAATATGTAATGTAATAATTGCCAACAGCAGTTAAAAAATATAAGTATAATATTTACTAACAAATGCAACCAAGCGGTATATTATAAAATATATTTAAAAATTTTATATGCGGAAAATAAGGGAAGGAAATTAAATCTCATAATAGATCTCACAGACTTTGAGATGCTTTACTAGCTAAAAGTGTATACTTTTTCTCTGATGGATTCGTCGGTAACTTTGTGCAAATGCATTTCTGATATGCAATTGAAATTGGCAGCTTTTTTATACCACTGGTTGTGCTACATATTGTAACACGTGTTTCGCTTCTTTGATAAACATTTTTAAACAGAGTATTTATGTATACGATTTTATTGCAATACTAAACATGTGTACATTTAAAAATGAAGAAATCTGCAATTGAAATTCTTAACGTAATCAAGAAAATAATAATATTTTATGAATCTATAACTAGTTATGCCATTCACTTAATAGCGCAAAAATGAAATGAATGAAAAAAAATGAAGCTTGCTTTCTGTGAGTATAAATAAAGTTTTTCTAAATAGTTTTATTAAATAACTGAATTAAAAATCCATATTTCCGTGTGAAATAAATCTTGCAAAAAGTTTCTCGGATCCGATAAGCCAAGCGGCAAAGAGATTGATAGCCAGTGTTCACTCAGTCTGTAGCTCCGTTTTTACCCAATTTCTCAAGACTATTTACAAACAGCAGAAATACTCAACGGCATTCATCAAATCAGTTGATTAATTGTTTGATGCGAGGAAATTGTGAAATGAATTATATGTTGACCTAATTTAAGACATCGACTGAGGGTGCTTGATGGAATTTCAATATCGAATTTGGATTATTGAGATTTTGTACAGTGTACAAATCCAAATTTTATATGTTGACCACTCAAGCAAAATCTATCCGATATTTTTAGATATACTAGTTTTGAAGTGCTATCCGTATACCCACTATGTTTAATAAGAGTATTTAATATTGCACACACAACCACCAGCAACGACTTCACTGCCTTTGTATAAGATGTATTCAAATTATTACAACGACAATACGTTCCGAGGAAAATTCATCACGACTAGGTTATGTACATGATTCTTTCCCAGTATTATAAGGATTGTACACAGGATACTTAATATCAATTCGATTTAAATGGCTGATCTGGTTACAGCTTTTCTTCAGGTATTTTTTTCTATTTTTTCGAAGCACACTAGTGCATGGTACAAAATCAGTCTGGTGCAGCTCTGCTTGGGTCATAATTGTGGGAGGTAGACTCCCTTTTATGTCAATAGCGTTGTGGAAGACAGCCATGAAATATTGAATGCACATACATAACGTGTAGAAGTGGAAAAAACCAACTTGAATGGACTATAGTGTAGAGAAAGAAAAATATAGCCATTAATAACACAAATGTTTCTATGAATTAAGATTTACTCGGTCTCGATGGGACTCTTATCTGGAGTAATTCTTTCAGTTCGTCAACGGGATATGGTTGATTCTAGAGGGTATGATCAATAGCATTCAGACAATCTGCCAACCAGCTACGATGACAGAGCTGGGAGAGCCTGACAGCTGTCTGATCATAGCCAGTAGTAGGTTGGTTGAATAATATTTCTGGTGTAAAATTTTTGTGATTTTAATTCACGCTTTACATTTAAAAATGTTTAGTGAGTTTGTCTGCCCTTCGGTTGGACATCTATATCATCCATAAACACTTCCAATAAGCTATTAAATTTACTGATAATCTTTGTTGGGATATCATTTTTAAGTAGTAATAAAAGCACACGTAGTGCTGTGTCCATGTAACGCAAAGTTATCGTAAATAAATATTAGATACCGCAAACAAGGGAAATGTTATAACATTGTTTTTATTGTGGACGCGTCTCAATCATTTTTTTGGCAATAAGAAAGCTAGAAAACATGTGTATTTTTAAGATGCGAAAAAAAACTTAATACTTGGATAAACAAGTGTGAAGACGTTGACAAAATGATCACATATTGAAGGAAGTATGTATTATTACAGATCAGGAAACTAAAACAAGTCTACAAGATCGTCAGTTTCAATAAAACTACTTAACATTAATCCACATATGGGCAATGAAACCATTGAAAATAATGTATAAATGAAAGTTATGATATAATCAGATTGTTTTGTTGTGTGCCCGTTCTCTCTTGTGGGCTTAGTTTTGTAATGTAAAGTGATAAAACATTTGACAGATAATATGAAAGCGTTGTACTTATGGCCCTAGACATTGTATTAACATGTCGTATTTGAAAAGGAGTCGACAAAAATTACTCTTTTGCATTTGTTCTATCAAAAAAATCCATTTTTGCACATGCCTGGACTAATGGAACGGAAACTACAAATTAACAATGTGTTGTGTATTTGGTAGAAAAGACATCGATATGATCCGATATGTAAGTTTTGCAAATGAACATAATTATATATTCTGAATTAATTTTGCTACGATTCGCTATAAAACCATTTTTTACTTACCACGTATTGATATTTGAATTATAGAGATATACCAGTTAGGATTCCCACAAATACACAAACTACCGTTTTACTATTACGGTCGGTAAATAAGCTGTGAATTTCGATCATATAAATAATTTTATGTGATATTGAATAGGCCTGTTCTGAGGCCCGTATTTGTTTGTCCGAAGAGTTGTGGGGGCTAGTTTACGACATACAGTAGCGTGCTAAGCGTTCCCGTGGGATGAGAAAAACGCCCTCACAAATAAATATTCGCATACCGCTAAGCCTATGGACCCTTTGCCTCAAATTGGAAAGTAAAATTGAATGGCTCTTTAAAAAGGGTATTTTTATGGGATTATTTTGGATACTCACAAATATATTTTTACATTTTTTAGTGTAAAGTGTGGTGTGTTTAAGCTCTTGATTTTGTTACAACAGCTGGTTTTTTGAATAAATTCGATTGCCTTAATCAGGAAAGACTTAATTATATTGTGTAATCAAAATTGGTAAGTTAAGGATATAGTCGAGTGGCCAACGTCGTTGGCTTCGATAACTTATCTCACGGGCTCGGATACATATATACTTTTGGATATCTCACGATTTTTGAATCTGTTTTCGAAAAAAAGGATGTCTAAATTTTATCCCATTCATCCGGTCTTAGAAACGGGGTGAATTGATAATAATTAACTAACCACTTGTCTTCCACTAGCCCTATATTTCTATCCTTAATTTATCCGTAAAAGAGAAGTTGAGCAATTGAGTAACTATTAAAGGGTGAGACTAGACTAGGAAGTGTCGTATTTAGGATACGATCTATAACTAATAATAAATAATTCATAGAAATGTCCGTACAGAGATTTGAGCCCTTGGATATCACAACCGGCAAAGACTTCCAGACTACTACACCATTATGCTAGGTTGTGACCCGGCTAGTAGACAAGAAAGAAGCCCAATATTAAATATTTGACAGTTGAAAGTGGCTTGTACTTACGCAGCCATTTATCGCGACAAGCTATTTTCAATTTAACGGTTTACTGCTTTACATTCTCTTCAATAAGTTTTCTTATTGCGCCACACTATCTTCTTTGCTAGCTACATTATAGCCCTCATAAGATTTTTATTTTAAATTGGAAAGTCTGCCAACTGAAACTGTCTTGTGGTTAAAATTTATGGTTACCACTCTGCGATCCGAAATTTCATTGCTTATCTCTACAACGTATAGTAATTGATTAGCAACATTAATTAATATTTTGTGTCCACTTTGTCCACTCTCAAATGAAACATATTTCTCGCAGTGTTTCAAAACGATTAACTGATTGTAATGCAGTAGCTCAACCTCTCTTATTTAACGAGAAAATGATCTTTGAGAAGCATCTTCAGACTAAATATTGTTTAAAAAGGTTATTTATTTCTAAGGTAAGCAACTATTCTAATGCGTAACATGTAAATGCCAGAAGGCGTGAGATTTTTAAAAAGACTCGAAACACATGTCACATTTATTAACACAACTAGTGGAATAACAAAGTCATCAAGTTAAATTTTATATTAAAAATGAATTTCCACAAGGAGAACATAGAAAAAAAGACCAGTTTTTAATTACTGCACAAGGTGAGATAGAATCAAGATACCAAAAAATCTATGCCTCTGGATAAAAAATATAAATTTGAGGTAACGAACCTTTGAGCATGAAGTTTAATAGGATGAATGCAGTAGAGCGTAAGTATTTAATAGAACTAAACATATCATATTAAACAGTATTCATATTTGATTTGCTTTTGTTGAAAGTTCAAAACTAATCTTGACGATTAAAAATAATGAAATAGGTTTTCTCATTTAATCTTGTATTTCCATGAAGGCTCTACAAACGAATATTACATAAAGTTGATTACTCTGCGTGTCAGTCCAGTTTTATAACATTATTTCACTAATATATGCACAAAGGCGATGAGGAGGCAAAATGCATTAAAACAATTAACCCGTGAGCTGCGACATATCTGGTTTTGGCGGTGATGAAGTGAATTAAAAGTCGTATTCAAATAACGCATTCGGTCTAATTGTGAACTGCCACTCTCATAGCTGCATTCTACTAAATGAACTTTGTTATTACTCTATAGAAACTAGGTTTAAACTCTTTTTATTTTTCATCAAGTAGGTTTTTATTAACAAACTTTACAGTGTAGCATTCGGATATGCTTAAAAGTTTTATTTTACGCTAGCTCTTATTACATAAGGTATATTTTTATGACAGTTAAATTATATAAATGTAGATATATTAAAATAAAATTGGATTCTGATTTTTTAAGTTCTTCAATTTTAATTAAAGATATCGATTGAGGGTGCTTGATGGAATTTTAACCGTTCAAATTTTGTACATTTTTATGTGTTTAGTCACTAAAGAACCCGGTTTCAGATTTCGTGCCCTTCAGTCATCTGAGAATCCCGGAACACTAGCGACGAAACGCATGACAAAATTTAAACGATTAAAATTTGTAAAGCTTTTCTTATTGATTTACTATGGGTTCCAAACCGTGTACGTATCTCAAGCTATGAAAATGAATATCCTTAAAGAGTTAAAAAATATTTTAAATTGTTCTAACTTGGACACTTACATAAAAAGTACAAAACGAACTTCAACCGCGAACTTGCAACAGCTGACATACTTTATATTTAAGCGTAAACGCTGAATATTGTTTTAAATAAATAAATTATACATCAAAAGCTTAGAGCAATACGACTAAAATTAACTTTGCGGTACCTAATTCAATGTTTTAACCACTTCAAAGCAATAGTCTCTATGCCCAGCTGTTGGAATATGTCTGGCGTATGGTTCGAATTGGTCGAGACCACAATCACTAATTGCATTGTCAAAGCAAAATATACGAGCATAGATGTAAAGTTAGCATAACGTAAAAAATTGTGCTTTGTGGTTGGTTATTGGTTTTGGGTTTCGAAG
Source organism: Himalopsyche phryganea (assembly GCA_022494535.1). NCBI lineage: Eukaryota > Metazoa > Arthropoda > Insecta > Trichoptera > Rhyacophilidae > Himalopsyche > Himalopsyche phryganea. The sequence goes on along the minus strand of JAGVSL010000119.1, from coordinate 876,752 downwards.
GTGATAATTCATCGTTGTTGCCATATTATTCGCGAATATCGAACTTGAGAATCGCTATCTCCATTAAATATACTCAATTTCTATGAACTGCTTAGTTTAAAAATAAAAAATATGAAATTAGTAGCCTGTGAGGCGTTTTGTTTAATACACTGTGTCTATTCAAATCTAACAATTTTCTTTTATAGGGTAAATTGATAACTCAAATGACAGATGAGATCTTGGGAACGTGTTTGAAGTGAAAACTTCATGTTTTAAATTGCCGACATATTTTCTTTAATAATGTGTGCAATCATTGCTCACATAATCTATAAGAAGGCTTAACAAGTTTTCTTATATATATATTTTATACATAATTTGACGGTGTTTTGGCTAATTAATCCCCTGTTACCCTCAAAAAACACCAAAATGACTTAATGATTGGATATCATTTAAATATCATTTAAAAGACGACTGAACAGGTCTCCGCCAAATGATACAAATTAGAAAAATAAATTCACCACTTTTTAGAAGGGAAAAATCATTTTACATTGGTTTTAGATTTAAAAATTCTGACCCGGCCACTTGATGTAAGCCACTATTGTACCGAAACTCTCTTTGTATAATCACTTATTTGCAAACATGAGAATTTACAGCAGTGCATTTCAAAGATTCATAACCCATGGTGAGTTGTGTTGGGTTGGGGATAATGTTTTCGATGAAAACAATTCTTACTCTCTCCTGAACAATTTAAATTTTGAGGGTTACATCAATAGGTCAAATAGTCAAAAAATTATGCATATATTATTTACAACCAAACGCAACCCAGCGATAGATTTAAAAATAAATTTAGATTTTTTGGATAATATGCCGTTCGGAAAATACGAAAGGCAGTTCAATTTCATAATAGACTTTATGAAGCTTAACTACTTTTTTTTTTAAGCACAATTGTGTTTTAGTTTTTAAAATATAATGTCTTTCCACCAAGAATTGACAGTTATTACCTTAAAAGCTTAACTACCTAGAAGTGCACACCATCGCTATATCGACTGTGAAAAATTGCAGAAATTAAATATAAATTTATACACAAAAAAGCTCAGGCAGTGAGTATTTTAGACTGATACCAATTTAAAATGTCCACTGGCTAAGCAAAATCGGACCTTGTTCTCTATTAATAATGATTAAATTTCGATCGTTCAGTTCATTACTTTGACACCTTAAAATAACCTATATTGATAATGGGAAACGCAAAATTCAAATGGTCACCATATATCAAATATTATTGATTTGTATTATATATTTTATAAACAGATATTTGACAATTTTATTGCACAAGAAATATATTACTAAAGCCAAATTATTATATTATATTAATGTGAATTTCTATTTATGGTATAATAGGGTAAATTGGTATTACCGTTAATATGCAATCAAATCAGAATGCTCTACGGTATATCTGTCACTTCCTAGAATATTCTCTACTGATTCTTTGGTCATATTATTAAAATTACTATTTCTAAAGAGCGCTATTGGTCTAAATATTCATTATGAAAAGTAGACAAAAGATAGATAATAAATTGTCTTGTCTATTCACAGTATCTATGATCACGGCTGGGTTAAAAAGTAAAATGTAAATTTAACATAATTTGCATTTACATACGGAAGCTACAATGTGAGTGAGGCTTCACTAACTTGCCTTAAATCTTTTCTTTTCATACAAAACGTATTTGTATCGCAGATTTTTTGCGTTATTTACGGAAGCAAACTGAAGCTTCAGTAAAAATAAACTGCTAGACGGAGTTGTGAAAAAAGAAAATCGGCAGTATTTTCTAATCAATAAGGCATCGATGATATTAAACGCAATGTTAGCACTCGCCATCATCATCATGAACGTGTTTATCTTTATTCAGTTTGGTAGTTATACAGATTGGTCCTAACAATCTATGACAGTCATTGACAACGTCATTTCAACAGCAAAGTCTTGATGTGCCTGTCCTCGTACGTCTTACCATTTTGTCTCTCAACAGCACATGCTTTGTTGTACAGCCCGTAAATCAAATCGTTCTGTCATTTCTCTCATGTTTCGTAACACCTTCACGTTGCATCAACGTGCCAGAACCTCCTCGAATCACTTCCCATTATGCAATTAGTGAAAAAATAGGCATTGGCAAAGCAAATATAGATTAATTTAGTAAATACGTTCATTAAATTAATTTTTCGTTAAAAGTAGAATCTTTGAGCATATAATTTGCACCATACAGTTAGGTTTACCGTTCACAAAAATCTGTTGTAATAATAAACGTGGCTGTCCACCCGTTAGGCTGTTACCAGGTCAGACGCTGCGACAAAAAGCCACGTTTTTACCTAAACTTTGTCTAACGTTTGTTAGCTGTAAAGCTGAGAGTTACGCTACGCTTTGGGCAGCTGGGTGAGCCCCAACTTTAACGTAACGTACCGTTTGATTTTATCAAGTCCCTTCCTGGTTTCAAATTCAAACTGCTTATTGTAAACATGTTTTTTGTAACCCTTATTAACTTCGGTACACTGTAATAATATTGATCTGGGATGACTGCGGTGTTTTTACTGATCGAATGCTCCTGGAAGATGTGTATCCCTTTCCAACGTCTACCTCCACCCGCACCTGATTGGGAGTATCATTTTTTGTCTATGACTTCGTAGGAGAGTTTTTGTTTCATGAATTGTTATTGAAAGTTCCATTATTAATTACAGCAACCGGTTACCAAAGAATATGTAAATACTTTCTTTAAAAGTGGCTTACAAATGTCGCACTTGGATCACGCAAGAAGTCTCCGACACTGAAATTGTCACGTTGTGTAATTTTTCGCTCCAATGATTAAGTTGATGATTTTTTCGATGTACCCATACTGATTTTCACATGGGGACCGAGGTACTCACAGCTGTCAAATGTGACAAATAGGTATACATTGACGTTTATTTTTGCGAGATTTAAAATAATTTTGGCGAGGTTTTTAATTAATTTTACAGTGTTGTTCAACACAGCCAAAATGATTTCATCGTAAAAGCATTATTCAACAGAATTAATCTAAATTTCCGGGATGGATGTTATCGTTAAATGCCGTTTTTACATGATAATAAACAAGTGAAATATGAATATATTTAAATAAATCCTTCTTTAAGCTCAGTTTCACATCAAAACTCCATTACTGAATAATGCTAAGGCGTAAAATAAGTAATAGGCTTGCGGATCATCTCTGTAATGTAAACACTTTCTGTGCAAATAACTCTGTATGACAAGTCAGAAAGCGATTAATTTAGAAATGATTGCGGTCTCGAAATAAACTTTGGTTTGTGCAAAACAAAAACAAAATTATTTGGTTATTTATCTTATAAAAGCAATTACTTGCTGAAACTGTATGACAATACTATGAGAAAACTTACGACTATAATTGCTACTTTTATTAAATCAGACAGGCTCATTTATTTGAAATTATCCATGACTCATGAACAGGTATACAGAACATTGGTTTTTGATAAATATGAAATATAATTACAGTTGATCATAGGAATTTTAAAGAAATGAAAATAGATTATCCACAATAAAAATGTAAGTATGAAAAATATACATAATGAGTTTTAAAAGTAATTTTTCAATATTCATCAACAAAATTTTGTTAATTTTTGTACAAGTGGGACGAAAATGTCACGTCGTCAGTCTCGGTCACTTTTTATTAAATTATATTATTAAATTTGAATTATTGAGATTTTGTATATTTCCATGTGTCCGACTCGACTGAACTCGGATTCAGTTCAAGTTCGTTCGTGGGCCCGAATGCCGAAAGACAAAACCCGGGTCGTTTGTGACGAAATACATGGAAATGTAGAAAATCTCAACGATTCAAATTTCATATTTAAATTTCATCACGCACCCTCAGTCGATATATTAAATTATTTAATGAAGTTTCTCGTAAACCTCAATTCGTATTTTTGTTTGTCTTTTTTGAAACGTTTTTTAGAGGTTTTGGTTACAAACATTTAAATTGCAGATAGTAAATCAAATAAAAATGTATCCCGATTTTATGAAATTTGTATAAAGAAACGTGTTGAATAGTTTGTTTTTATCTTATTTCAATTTTTATTAAACCGAGTAAAGAAACAAAAGTTTTGTTAGTGAGTGTTTTTAACCAGATTACTAGTAGATGTGAGGCAAAAACACGTTTATATTCTGTAGGTAAATCTTAAAACTAGGCTTTCCGTGTTTTGCTTTCTGATTAAAGAATTGGTTTATCCCTTCATTGAGTTAAACGATCCGAAAGGGCCGAGGCATCTGCCAATTTATTTGCCAGCCTGTTTTTTGGATTTTTATAAATTTATTTCATCCTCCGGGAAACTGGGTGTTTTTTAGTAAAGATATATAAAAATAAAATACTTGTTTCTGGAAAAAGTCTGAGGGAAAATTAAACTGTACTATTTAACCAAAATTTCCAATGGAGTTTGTTGATAATTAACGGTAAAGCAAACATTTCACCAAAAATTAATTGTTCCGTATTTCCAGTCAAATATTGAATAATCAAATAATTTGGGGTGGCATATAGAAATTTTGGCCACCTGCATAAATTATCATTGCTTTTTTATATCAAATATTATAAGAAGATCAGTGTTTAATATTATATATTATCACAACTAAAAATGGTTATTACAACTTACACAGATATTTGTTCAATTGATCTTAGACTGACGTTACCGTCAATTGATGTATTTATTTGATGAACCATCAGCTGTGACGATTAGGGTACCGGAGGAAAATTGTAAAATAACGATAAGCCAAGTTTAGAAGTTCTACCGTTACTCTTTTGAAAACACCAAATTAGGAATGTTTAACGAAAGAAAATAAAATTGCATTCAGCTATTTTTAAATTATGTTAACAAGATAAAAAAAATAAGCCGTGTTCTTTTCACATAGATTGAGAATACCTATTATTTAAAAAAAAAGTATAAACATTTATTAAATTATAATTATGAAATATTATTTTTTGATGAAAACGTTTCTAAATGGCCAATTATTGTCGTTTTCACTCTTTGTCTACAAAGCCTATTGGTAACTTTTGGCAAATATGTAGTTATGCGTAATAAATATCAAAGGGTTATTGTGAAGTTTGTCGGGTATTTTAGGTTATATGAATGTGTGTGAATTGTATATTCATAAATCAAGGAATACGACAGAACCCAATACAACGTTTGGAATATACGCATATGTTTTGCACATTAAATCATATATATTAATATAGTGCATCAAAGCTAAAAAAAAACCACCAGTTGTAAATGACAGTTAAGAAAAGTGAGTCTGTGACTGTGAAAGTTGGTTTTGATTATTTTTTAATATTGTCTATAATATATAGTAAAATTAAAAAATAGCTAGATCACAAAAGATCATATGATAATTGAAATTTGTTCATTTCCATAAAATTTCTTAATTATCAACATAGTAATAATTTATAAATTAAAAATATGTTCTTTTGTTTTTGTCAAGAGATTAGTAGCTGGGAGGGTTTGAACATAAAATTATTGGCTATGAGAGAGGGAAAAGATGTTTCGGTAACTTTAATAAATTTCATTCAAAGAATTCAAAAGTTTTACAATTTGCGAAAAGCAAATACGCAGAGAATTTCCTTATTGCGATTTAATAATGACAAAGTTTCAATGTCACAAGAAGAAAGCAGATACCTACATTTCATAATATAATATCAGAGTGTTACTTTATGAGAATATAAAGTGTGTTTTTCAGTAGGAAGTTACACTGATTAAATAATTGATATCATTAAAATATGGAGCACCCATATTACCAACATTCCATTATTTTTGCAATGCTATAATGAGCGTATGACGTTGTAACTATTCATTTTTAGATTACGCATCAACGCAAATTATGAAAGACTTAAGATTTTAATATATTGAGAATGCTTTAAAATAATACAATTCGAATTCGAAAAACAGTTTACTTGTTTACTTACCGTATTAGTCTGACTATAAGGCAAGGTTTTATTGAAAAACGTGACACGAAAATAAGGGGATTGCCTTTTATTCGAGTCTCAAACAAATGAATAATAAATTCACTCTCTTGCGATGAGCGAGATGACTATATAACTGCCATCACAATATATTTTAATGAGTGCGTTCAACAGATGTCATTGTTTACAAATTACAGTTTCTGACAGTTGTCGCCTTATAATCAGGATCACCCTATAGTCACTCCAATACGGCAATTCGTCTTGAATTTCTTTTAAAACATAAAATGGTTAACATTAAAAATATTTCATAATAACAATCAAATAGTGTTGATTCTTATTATATTCCGCCATCGCTATTGGAAACTAAATATCGTTTATAGCTATTTAACCTTATCATTATATATATATTTAGGTCAAGATTGCTATGTGAATCAATATAAAGATATCGTCAAAAATTAATATCTCGTTAGTGTATTATCGATGTCTGTTCTTTAATTATATTCATCGTAGCAGATATCTTACAGGAAAATAATTCAAAAAGAAATAATAAAGTTGCAAAAAATTCACATCAGAAAGAACAATTATATTATCATTTTAATATTAATGGATACTGATATTATATACATATTATAAACGAAAACGCTATTTTTAACAAAAATGTAGCATGGTGGATAAAGCAGTAAAGTCATAAAATGTTGACGTATAAGAGAAGGTAATACTGGCTTTCGGTTTTAATAGCCTTACGCCTAAAAATCTGGGAGAATTTATGAGAAAGCCGTTTTTGTTTTAAGTTAATTGTACTTACCCTTTTCTAGCAGTTTCATTCTGTGCAAACCAGATTACTTTCATTGCGTCTAATTTTTTAATTATTTTTTAACGACTGAAATTTTTTATGCCTCGTTCAGTAATTTTAAAACTGCATAAAAAATACTTTTACGCACTTTTTCAGATGGTTCTGAATATTAAAAAAAATGATAAATTTTTCGAAATTCCTGGATAATGTAAGAATTTTTAATATATATATACATAATTATGTATTTGTATGTTTTACATATATACTTCATTAATTATACAATCAAAATTATCTGCAGAGCTCGTAAGTACTAATGATGGTAAAAAGCATTGACTCCTTAAACAACAACATTGTTTTTGAAAATAAGTCAGATATTTTGTTGTATTACGTAGGCAATCTTGAGAAATGTTTTTTTATTTAAAATAATATTATTGGAGTTTCCATTTTAATTGTAAGTAACTTCGTAGTGTTCAGTTATATAAGGTAAGCAAATGAGTAGTTGTGTATCTTTATATTTGGGTTATTTAAACATGGTTAACTAAAAGCAAATAATATTTTTAAGTTGGTTAGAACTTCATTTAAAAAAGATAAAACAAATATATTACATTTATGACTTTTAAGATGTTAACTGTCAATTCTTGGTGAAAAGGCATTATATTTAAAAAAATAAAACACAATTCATTTATACTACTTCCACATGTTTATAATGATCAGGACCGGTTTTGCTCATCACGAACATTATCAGCTGATAATACATGTGGAAGTAGTACAAATGATTTATGGTTTATTTCATAAATTTTACTTACAGTAGTTAGCTCTACAAGATTATTTAAAAAAATATATTTGATAGGTATTTCGGCATAACACTATCTTAAGAACTATGGTGTCTGATATCGATTTTTTTTAAACCATGTCCGCCGCCGGTGTGGAGCATATTCTTAATGGAGGTATCTCAACAGAAGTTTTTTTCTTCGAGAACAGCTTATTACTCAGTTCCTCAACCTCTCTTTTACGATGGGAGTAATTAGTAGTTTGTTACCAAGTCCTCTCCCAACGTGGAGCATATGGCCTTCTAATGCAGATATCTCAAAAGAATTTGTTTTTCCATGAGAACTGGGTGTTACTCAGTTGCTCAACCTCCTTTTTTTCGAAGAGATTAGGGATAGAACGATAGGGCTAGGAAAGTACTAGTGATTAGATAATCGCTCTCGCTACGCCCCATTTTTGAAGATCGGATGGGTGTGGGATGGAGTTTTAGACATAACAAGCATTCATGACTACGGACAGAAATCCATAAATTGATTGAAAGACCAATAATTTATGAAAACTGTTCGCACCGGGACTTGAACCCGAGATATCCGTAGTCGTAGCCAACGACGCAACCAACTGCACCGCGGAGCCGACAGGTAGTAGTAGATATCGAAATATCTAACTGAATATCTTGTTATCTTTACATTTTTTGTTCATCTTTAAATTACTAAAAATGTCTGGGAATTGAAACATTTAGTATTTTTTATTTGAAGTACTACGTTTTCCTAAAATGAAGAGAGATTATCTGTCAAAGAGACAGCGCGTTGTTTTCTCTAATTCACATTTTTTCCTTTTTTTTCTCTATCATCTGATTGAGCGTACTGTAATACTTCTGAAATTTAAAAAAAAATATTTGTTATCTTAGAAAAAATAATCTCACAAAAGGATTTTGTCTTGTCCAAAGCATCCCAGGAGATATATTCAGTCTCTATAATGAGATCTTTTAGAATATAGAAAACTTACGTAAAACTCATTAAAATATCAGTTTATATCCGTACTGTGTACTCGAGTTATAGAAAAGATGATTTAAAAAAGTAATATTCTTTTTCAAAATAATAACTTTCACTGATAAAGACTTAAAGTAAACATTTTTTTAAGTCTACTTTGGAGGCATTTTAAAATTATTAATTTGACTGAAAGCGAGCGACGTCAATATTTATTATTTCAAGAGCTTCTCTGAAGTATTTTTATTTTTGAAACTAGATTTTTTGACTTTTAAAAGAAATTTTTGGTACTATGTTGCTTAACCTACCTATTTTTTTCAAAAAGAGTAGGGTTATAATGATAGGGATAGAACAAGACTCACTAGTGATTATCTTATTTTTCTCGCTACGCCCTGTTTTTAGGATTGCATTTGTGGATGGGAGAGAATTTTTGATATCACAAACATCCATGCTATCGAACATACATAACTCAATTAATTGAACTCTTTGTACTGGAATTCGAGCCCGTGAGCGCTGTAGCTGAAGTCAACGATATCTTTTAATACTGTCACCGAATAATTCTGGTGTAAATCGGAGAAAAATATAAAATCATACTTATCAATCATACTTGATGTATATAATTATCCAGAATACAATGCTCCTTATTAGACGGGTTTTTTTCTGTAACAAGCAAATTTGATTTTTGCTTAAAAAAATCTATTTCTTTTTGAAACAGACTTTTTTTTTACATTAAATATTTTTATATAGTGTGTACGCAGAAAGGCCTAAAAGTTTCCAGTACAATATACTAGAACAAGTTATTTAGCTTAAAGGACGAAGATCAGATTTTTTTATTGGTGTATAAAAGTTAATTAGCCGTTCTACAGAACAAGACGTCATCATGGATGTGAATAGAGCTATTCCACATTTTCAAAATTCAGAGATATGGATGTTTGAAAATTATAATTTAAATTAAACTCATATTTCATTACCGTAATCTGATATGTTACCATTTGAAATACCCGAGTTGTGAAAGAATCTATTCCTTCAGATTTTTTTATCATTTATGAGAGTACTTTGCCAACTAATATAAGTCTACATAAATATTAAATCTGCATTAAAATAAATTCTGATCAACATAGCTTCTACATTTAGTAGTGATACAAATTTTCTTAGTTATCTTTTAGGTTGAGTTCATCCGTTCAATTGAAGCCTGAACATGCCAAAACCATTATAAAAGTAATAATTACCATCAAAGGTTATGCCAAATCTTTACTATAATACACAAAAATTCTCACACGTTGACTGTATGTAGCATACATTTTTTTGTGCTTGACAAATCCTAAAGCATATGATTATTTTAAGTTACTTAGGTTCATTATTATTCGAGTTATGAAACGACAAAGATACATTCAAAATCAAAATTCTGTGCAAATTTAGGTAGTAAATCTGGTTTATATGTAAATCTATAAAACCACAAATAAACATTACTAATGGATGTCAAAACAGTTTACTTAATACTTTTCCGTAAAAAAAATCGTATATGTAACAGGATCTCTCGTGTTTATAAGTAAATGTCAGGATGAATTGGGAATAATTTGATCTGCAACAAAAGGAAAACGTTAAAATATCACTGTCATAAGTATGGATTATTATATCGACAAGTACGACAAAACAATGATAAGAAACATTTTTATTTGAATGGCTGTCCATTGTGAATGATACCTGCGTATCGCTTCAGTTACCTCGTTACGTGTAGATTGAAAGATAGCCTTTCTCACATATTGATCTTTCGATGGAAGATTTAAAGTTCGTCATGTTTTTTTTCAATTTCCTTCCAAGTATTTGAGAAAAGCAATGCTGCAAAGATAAAATTTCAATCTCCGGGTAGTGTAAACAGCAAGTTAATTTGTTTTTGACTTGTTAATGTGATTTTAAATAGAGAGAGTCGTTGAACTCAAATCTAGACACATGAATAATTAGGTTGTTTTTTAATTTAATCATTTGTTAAATGCGAATTGGTTTTAGGGGTTGGTGTTACCAGATGTTAAAAATAAATAACTAATTACATAGTAAGTAACTTAGTACAAACACTTTTAAGGTAACAACTGTCAAATATTGATAGAAAGGCAATATAAATATAATTTAAGATATAATTTAAGACATCGACTGAGGGTGCTTGATGGAATTTCAATATCAAATTTGGATTATTGAGATTTTGTACACTTCCATGTATTTTGTCACTAACGACCCGGGTTTCGCCTTTCGGCATCTTCAGGCATTCGAGCACACGAATGGACTCGAACAGTTCGAGTCCATTCGTGTGCTCGAATGCCTGAAGATGCCGAAAGGCGAAACCCGGGTCGTTAGTGACAAAATACATGGAAGTGTACAAAATCTCAATAATCCAAATTCAATATAAATATATTAAAAATAAAACGGAATTCGTTTTGTACTATCTACATATTTTTTATAATAATCAAGCTCGGTTTCGCTCATCGCGAGCATTATCAACTGACCAATATAATGACTTTCCACCATAAATTCTCGGTTTTCACATCAAACGTGATTATTTTAGGAAGTTAGAGTATGTAACCAATTCTTTTTTTATCTAATCAATTAAATCAATTTATTTAAAACGTAGGTACGTATTTTAGTCACACCACATGCCAAAAATTGTTTTGGTGTAGACATCAATATAGAATATTTTATACAAGCTTACAAAGCATGTGTATAAACAAGTCACCGTTTTTGTGCCTGAATAAAACTGCTATGCCCGTAGATTTAAATGCATAGACACTATTTTAATGTCATGAGAAGAGCAAAACCATTCCTGATCATTATGAAAATGTGCAAATACGACAAATAAAATTGTGCTATATTTTGAAAATGAATGTATTTCCACCAAAAATTGACAGTTAACACCTCAATGCACACAGTTTAAAAAAAGCGTTAAGTAAAAAAATATTTTCGTCACTGTCGTTCCTTGTAATTCCTTTAAATTACTAACTATTCAATTTAAATATTAACCGTTTTTTTGGATTTTAAAAAACTGATTATTTATATAATAATCTTACAGAGCTAATATACTACCAAGAAAAATATTGAATTAATTCAGACTCTTAATTATTGTGTAATGAGTTAAAAAATCTTTTCTTTGCGAATAACCCGTAAAAAATCAAGATAAAAGTTAAGGTAAACTTTAAAATAAAAGCTGTTAGAAAGATTATTGATTAAAAGTTATAGTAATATTTTCATTAAGTATATAAAAGTTGTGAGAGAAATAATTAAAGAAAAAAATAATATAAAAATAAGAAAGCATTTCGAAAGAGGCGATGGAAAACTTTCACGGAATGTTTTCGTTATACGATTCGATATTTTCTCATAATTTGTATTTTAGTGATTTCGTACAAAAACAGTATTAAAAAAAGTGACCATGGTCAGTTTTGAATTGGCTGGTTCAGAAATCAGGAGTCAAAGTCGGTTATCACCATTCGCCACTTTACATTTCTGAAGGAATTTTTACTTCGCTGCTAAGCTCTTCAATCACGACAATATGATGACATGGAAAATGAACAGGAAAAATTGCCCAAGGCGAGACGACCAGTCAGATCTGTCAGCCCCGTTGGTCAAGCCAACTTGGTTGTATCTCTGATAATTTACAAGGTATTCAAAGAGATGAAGACGTTTTATGGAAGGCGATTGTTACGCAATTCACAAAAACTTAAACCCTTTTTTTTAATATTTTTATTATTTTACTCCCTGCACACTAGAGTGCATGGTACCAAGTCTTGGAGAATTTCTCCTGAGACATTCCTGGAAAAAAATGAAACATGCATGACGTTGTTTCGGTATGGAATACCCTTAAGGAAGAGCGTGAAGCCGTAGCAGATTGTGCTAAATACATCGTTGAGGGCATTCAAAAAAAAATACCAAAAGTCCTTTACTATAAGATATTTAGATATGTTTTTAGACGAGAATATTTTGGAAAGAAGTCTAAATTTACTTTACGTTTTCATTAATATAGGTACAATCAAATCATGTACGATTAAAGGAACTTAATAAATCCTACTAAATTTAATCTTTTCGTTTAAAAAAACACAGAATTCTTATTATCCAGATATTTCAAAACAACAAATTTACATCAACAAAAAAACACAGAAAGAATTACTGAGAGAATAGAATTGCAAGATGATGTAAAGATCGAGGAATCAGATAGTACTATGTTCTTGGAAAAATGTTCCCTTTTAAATAAAAAACGAGTTTTTTTCTAAAAGCTTCGTAAAAAGAAAAAACTGAAAACAGTACGGAGTAGTTGATGAATGAATAAGTAAAATGGACGTGAACGAGCCCGAAATAATGTTTACACAGTGTGTACTTTAAATTGCATGATTTTTTGAGTTGTCAAAGAAACATCCTTTACGTTGCAAACTGAATTTGTCGCTAATTCTTCTTTTATTTTTTAGTAACTGGATTGAAAGTATATAAACTTAGTAAATAAAGCTTTTCAATTTGCCTCACTGTTATATATTCCACATTGAAACGCGACATCTTTATTTAGAGCAAGACAAATTCAAACACAAAAAGATGTTGTTTAAGCTTCTCTATTGACCATCTCTAAAATGATAAATATCACAGAAGAAACAAAAGCAACTGTCAAAAGTCACTTTGCCAAAATACGCCAGAGAGGTCTTCCATAACTGACGTTGGCCTCTGTGGTCTAGTGATAAGTATTTGCTCTAGTGATCAGTCGAATCTTGGTTCAAGTCCCAGCAAGGTGAATATGAAATTTAGATTTTTTCACTTGAAATTTTTGATCTTGGACATGAGTGACTCCTAAAAATTCTCTGATTTTCAAAATATTTGGCTTGTTGGCTGTCAGCGGTAATGCCAGATATTTCTTTATGTAAATAAAATAAATATTAATAATGTATATATCTATTAATAATAATACCAATAACTGTCGGCCATTCGATAAATTTGTAACATCATATAAGGAGCTGGATATTCTCGATTCCTCGTAGTAGATCGTACCGGAGTAGATCCATCGATTATTTCGATGCTGATTAAATTAAAAATGAGCATTCTAAGTGAGTGAAATTGGTAGGATAATATTCAAACTTAATGCTTTGTGATTGAATTATTGAGTACTAGGTTAACGTTGGTTTACAGTATAGTATTTGCTCCATATGCTTGCCCTAAATTCTGTGAATGCAATATATTTTGTATTATATATTGGTAAACACACAAACTCCATTACAGATTTATGCTTGTATATGAATAGTTGAACGTCATTGAGATTCAATGAACGTCAATAATTATCAAGGCATGTTCGCATCTGAAACTGGAAGATAAATGATACTCTACTATTGTGTTAACTTCAATATAAAATTTATCAATTAAACATTCTAAAGCGATCGCTATTATTAGCTTAGGTCTTTTATAGACGTATTTGGATTTAATTTAACGATCACACGTAATATAATGTATCTTTGTCCAATTTAAATCGTTCAAATTGTATGCATTTCCAAGCCATCGACATTTGCCAACCATTTATTATCATTTTAATCACTCGTTCAGCGTGAATAAAGGTATTCAAACATTGCATCAAAACATATGAAGTAATTTGTCACGAAATTTTAGAAATAAATAGGGCTCAGCTAAGTAGGTTAACAATTTTGAACGAACAAATTAATCTCCTTAACACCCCTTTATTATATCCTTTACGTGAAATGATTTCGTAAAATAATCGTAAATTATTTCAGCAATCAAATTATTTTATTTATTTCAATAATACTTCATCCGATATTTACTCTAACAAAACCTAATAATTTTAAATCAGCACGTTTCTATCTCTGTGATATTTTTACCAATTACGTTCAACGAAAACTTGATTCTTATGACCACAAACAATTATTGCAAAATTCTTTGAGGTTATAATTGTATATGTAGTTATTTTCCCAATTAAGGGTAAATGTAATTACTATCAAATTAGCATTAAAAATAATTCAATGTAGTTCCTTGACTTAGTGATCATATTTTTTTTCTTATATATGAACGATATAAACTATTTACAAACTGTCAATTGGAGTTCATCTGTGTAATAAGTGACAAAATGAATCGAAATGTACAAAATTTTAACGATTCAAATTTGACATTTAAATTCCATAAAGCACCACCAGTCGATACTTTAAATTATTGAAACTTTATCAATTCCCAATGTCGTCTAACAACTCTTTTTCGGATACAGTCAGAATAGAAGGTTTGGAGTAGGGAAGGACTATCGCTTAGAAAATCGATCTCTCCATACCTCCTTTTAAGTATCGGATAGATTGGAGGGAATTTAGGCAACACATACATTTTCACATAAATCCATAAGCCGATTGAAAAAACAATTTATGAAACTATACGTACTGGGATTCTAGCTGGTGAACACTGTAACCGAAGTCAATGACGTTGACCACTCGGCAATATGGACTACTGTACAATATTATCTTAAAAATAAAACATATTGATGGCTGACTGGAAATGTTTGAGAAAAATGATGACAAAGGAAAGCTATTTTCGAGATAATTTGGACTTTCATATTCCTAATGTTTCATCCCCAAAGTTGTACAGCCAGCCTTTCGATAGTGAAGTTTCTTAAACTTTTTATTATTATTCAACGTTATTGGTTTGAATATCGACATAATATTCTCCGTGGACGAGCGTAAGTTTGAACATATCCTGTTTTGAAAGTTTTTGAAATAGACTCTGTTCAACTAGCTCAGAAGACTTCTTTGTCAGTTTTATTTTAAATTTATTATAATATAATATACTGTCTTTAAATTAATGTTTTTTCTTGATAATCAATTGAATTGAATTGCATAGAATTAAAAAAAGTAACGCAGTAATTTTGAACAGTATGTTCAGCGTAAATCCTAACTTGATTTTCATATTCCATGTGAAATGTATAAATGAATGGTAAATTCATAAGTACCTTTTACCATTATCCTGTGGAAAGAAAAGTATCTACTGAAAAATGCGAGAGAGCGATCACGAACCCGGGGTCCTCTTACTGAACTGTGGCGTTGTGTGGCATTGTGAAATCGAAAGTGACAGATGGTCTGCTGGTTGGTAGACCAATCACAATTTATTCATCCCTACATTTTCAAAAGGAGGGTCAGTTTTGACACTTTCTCCAGAGAATATATTATGTCCGGTTATTGTGTGCCCACCCTTATAGATTTTGCGGGTTTTTCAACCCTTTCCGTGACAGATTGATTATATGTATGGAATTTGTTATTAAATAATCATTCCCATAGTAATTGAACAGCAAGTACCAACAACTATGCATAGATATATTATGTATTAGGTTTTGATTTAATTTGAATATTTTATTAAATTGTGATAAGAATTTAAAGATTTTCATTAGTTTATTACCATATGAAAATAATTCATGTTTAGTATTGCAATTGTATGATAGTATACATCTCTTTATCCAAGTGCCTCTTGTCGTTAGTTCAAATATTATCCAAAATATCATTTTTTGTAAAATAGATGACGGTATTGAAATTGAAATACTGAATGTCTAAAGTAGCTGTTCTTTAGTTTCCATACTGACGGACTGATTGTTGTTTGTTTGTTTCGGCATTTACGTCACGTCGGAACTGTGTGTATTGTTTATATACACCGCGGACGCTTAGGTCATGAGAAAATTTTATAGCTACATGTGTATGTGATAATAATAAAATGTCTACATCAATACCTACAAACCGATCTGGGCTATTATATATAAGATATCAAATGCAAATAATGTACAATAGGTCGTCAAATGCAATCGTATAAACACGTCATTAATTTATTTTCAGAAATATAAAAAATCAGCGCTCTATCGGAAACTGGTACCGAAAGGGTAAATGAAGAAAATGGATTATCACATACTAGTCTATATTTGTGTATGTCAGTTGACAATTGCTGTCATTGTGCTGACGATTTTTTACTCCCAACTGTTGAGAAAATCTTGAGAATCATTTTCCATCAAAAAATATGATAAAAGATTTCTAGGATAAGTATACTATCACACATACCAGTGTATGGTATATGATGTTAAGGTATATGTGTTAAGAAATTTAAATATGTTCTCAAATCTTTTGCGATGAACGAATAAATATCGACTGTGGAAAGGAAAAAGGAAATAACCCACACACAAAAAATATTGTGTATAGCCCAAACAAAACGGGTATTAAATTGTATACATTGTGATTATCGAAAAAAAAATATTTGAAAAAGACGGAAGAATGAGTCTTTTTGCCTTTCTACAGTCGATATATTAAATATTTATATATAAATATAGTGTATTAGCACGTTTTGTGTGAGATATGGACAATATTTTTTGGGAAAAAAGGAAGTACTTTTTTCCTTTCCACAGTCGATATGGTCTGCAAATTAAATTCATTCATATTTTTTCAATTAGATTAAAGATTGTAGATACATAAAATATTTTACGAAAAATGGTCGTGATTCAACAATTTCTTAGGCACCATTAATTTATTAAATCATATTTTTTCATCTGAAAAAAAATGTGGCTGATATGGATAATATTTATATTACCGCGGTTAAACAAAAAATCTCTCAAAACCGTCTCGAGAAGAAAAGACGCATATATAAATCGACACTTCGGTTCCAAAGTGTAACAAGTCAGAAATTTGCAGTTTTGAGTTAAGTATGAGAAAATGATTAGAATACCGATATCTACCATTAAAATTTACAAAAATAAGATGTACAGTAGAAAATCACATCGGCTCAAAATTTTGTTTCCTTGTTATTTTCAGAACTAGTCATTTTGAGTTGTTTTGGAATTGAGGTATCGATATAATATTCATGCGTTGATCTGAAATGTTTAATTTAAAAACAAATAAAACTTGAAATCTTCTGATCGCTTAACATCTAATCTATGCCTACAGAGAGGCCAAAATAATCAATGCAAGTCAGTTTCCTGTAATAAATACCCTAGGCTTAATTTCCCCGAACAAATATGAATTAATAAATATAATCAAGGTAATAACTTCCTTCATGACCAAACAAACATTAATTCATCACCCTTACTTAAACATTACAAGAAGCTTACATAATCAAAAAAAAAGATGTTTTTACTTTAACGATTAAATAATAATACCATGTATTTTCCCTTTCTTAGAGCAACACAATTAGTACCTACGGTAAATATTTTGATTTCAAATACAAGTTTTGTTGTTGTAATGAGTAAAATGATAGTATATTGTCTCTTCTAAAACAGTATACATATATAGCTAATTTGCATTGTTGAGATTTTGTACATTTCAATGTATTACGTCACTAATGATCCGGGATTCGCCTTTTGGCATCTTCAGGCATTCGAGCACACGAATGAACTCGAACTGACAAACAGTAAATAGTTTATATCGTTTACAAGATAAAATACGACAAATTATTATCACTAAGTCTAGGAGCTATCTAACACCTGGATTGGTCCCAACACTGACAACAATGAACTTTAATTCTAGTTTGGAACACAAACACATTATGGGTGGAATGGAGGATTTTAAAATGCAATTCGAAGAAATACCTAATTATTCGAAATTAATGAGTTTTGTCAGGGTGACCATGGATTCATGTATTAATATGGGAATTTCATTATTTTTATTGTTAATTTATATTCGTATATCTCAACAATTCAAATTTGATTTTCACCCTTAGTCGATATCTTAAATTATATCTAGTTAAGCTAAATAAAATCTGAACATAGTTTTGACGATCGCGTGAAGCAAAAATAGCTATCAAAAAACTGAAAAATTCTTGTAGAACTGAATACTTTGTTATTTTTACCCTACTGTAATAGAGTTCTACCAAGTAAATGCCAATGCAATAAACTAAACGTTTTTACTAATCACATATATTTTTTCGTACTCTGTGGTACTTTTAACGTCTCGTTAATAGCCCATACCATCTATTAATAACATCGTAACTCGTCACGTATTACTTGCGCAACCATCAACACTATATAAGCGAACGGATTGGAAAGTTTCTTCGTAAAAGTTTTGAAAAATCTCTTTTCTTTTACCTATAACAAAATGGTGATATATTATTTACTAGGTCTGTCCAACGTCGAAATCAACGCTACATTGTGTCCCAAAAGTGGTTTTGGAGATACTGAATATTAAAGTCGTTTTGGTGCCATTTACCCTTTCGAAAACCTATTAGGAATATGACTCAGGACACTAGAGAACAAAGTTACAAAGATGTTTCAATAAAGCTTAAAAGGGTTTTACATATTGCGTCGAAAAATGATTTACTACAAAAATACGTTACGGATTAACAATAATAAATTATGAAGAATGATAATTTCATATTTTCTTATTATTTTTAATATGTGATATTATAAAAGGATTGTAGAAAGAATAAACATAAGATTATAAAATGTATATTTCTTTCAAAATATGAATGGTTCAATAGACTCAAAAAATAACTACGTTTATCTGTCAATTTTTGATGGATGGCCAAAGCTGTTATAATCATTATAAAAAAATGAGGAATTATTACAAATAAACGTTTTATAATTTTTATTAAAAAAATGTATTTATGTGAAAAAGTAATACACACGAACCATTAACCAACAGACACTTTCATGAATAATCGAATTTTTAATCGATACATGAATTTGTAAGCCATCCGTGATTTATAAATTCCCCCTCATCCATCCGATCCAATTCTTTCCTGTCAATATCTTTCAATCCTTAACCTCACAGAAAAACTAGAGATTGAGTGACTAAGTAAATATCAGTTTTCGTAATAAAAGCTTCTGTTGATTTACAGTCTGTATAATTAGTAAAAATCAATTAGGTAATTATCAAAAGATAAAAATAAATATGACAGTTATGGAAATTTGAATTCTTATTTTTAATTTAAAAATACATTTTGAACGATATTATAATGAAGGCAAAACATGCAACATTTCAGTAAATATCGTCTTCTCAGAAATTGTTTATGAAAAAAACGAAATTAAGGTAACTCTGTCTAGTTTGCCTCTAAAACTTAACACATATACAAGGACTCAAGATCCCACGAATGATTAAAATTTTATCGAGCACTGTGAATTTGTTTATTCACAAAAGGCGATCATAAAAAAATGTCTTAGAATCATTGTCATAAATGATTTGTTATATTTATTTCATTTGTGTTTTTTTTATATATTTACCAATGTTTTACCTATATTTACCTACGTCATATCATATTAGCGTGATTCTTTTATTATTTTAAAAAATAAAACACAATTCATTTGTACTACTTCCACATATTTATAATGATCAGGACCGGTTTCGCTCATCACGAGCATTATCAACTGATGATCGTTTATTATTGTCGACATACAATTAACAGATAAATAGAATAGATAATTTTGAATCTATGATAAGTTTCTTTGAAATAATGAAGTGTTTTGGTATGGTAAAGTATCAGGCGAACATAAAGACATGTCGATAGAGGCTCATCTAAATTGGACAACATTGTAATAACGTCATGTGCGTAGTGCTAAGGAAACAAGATGTAATAGTGTGGTCGACGGCAAACCATACGTGGGTGTAAATTTTGCATCAAACGACGAAGATTTTACCCATCCAAGGCACGTCCAACCTACATACGCTAGGTGCGTGCCTCGTCCGCGCTAAATTACAAACTGTCCGAAAACAAAGGTTAGGCAATCGTACGTAATGTAGGATTATCGGATTAGTCGGTTATTTAATGGAGTTTCTTGGAAATTAGACTATAAACAATTACATTAAAACATGTCGCTTAGACAGGTATGTTAAAATATTTTAGAACAATTTAAATGGCAAAACGTAAAATACTACAAATTGGTTGTGTCACCTTCACTCGTTATGTTTATGCGGTCGCTTCTTCACAGAACCCTATCTCCACGCAATAACGATCAGGAAAAGAAAATGATTTAGTCCTCATATTCTTGTCCCGATACAAAGCTGCACACAACTGATCTTTTAACCATGCACTATTGTGGTTAAAAAAACAAAAAAATGGGTAAACCACGCAACAAGCGTTTCCATATATGAGACATAAATTGCAGTCGGCTGAATGATTTTTCTTAGCAATTTTATAAAAATGTTGGAAAATATCCAGAGAAGTAAAGATTTTTACGGCGCATAATATATGCATTTTCAAATATTTTTAGAACAATAAGAACAATAAGAATAAGTGATTTTATAATTTAAATCGTCTCAATTTGACCGTAATATTGTATCTCAGTAATAATTAAAAAAAAGTTAATTTGATAGCATAATGAGAACGTAAAAAATGTGTGGCAACCCTGACTGAGCTTTGATGGAAATCCTTTTATTCCCGAGTGAGATATATTGGAAATATCGATATTTTCTGCTATGAAAGCTTGTCCATAAATGTGTTTTCTAATATTAAAATAAAAATAAGGTTTATTGAAAGGCCTAAAAACAATGTAAAGTATGTGGCCCATCACGTATTTGTGCTGATATGAGAATATACCACTGATCACCGGTCACTAAATGATTAAGAAAATTTATTGCTAGCTATTCATTATGTTAATCTTTATCAGTTATTGGTAAGTAAAACGGAGAGAGTTAGTAAGAAATTTCATTCAATGACTTACGAACTCATCTCACGTAAAGGATACAATAAAGGTGAGTGAGCAAGGATACAATAAAAGCGAGATTATGTTGCTCATTGAAAATTGGTAAGCCATTTAACTGGGCTCTATTAATTTCCAAAATTTCTTGATAAAACAGTTTATGATTCGTCATGTTTTGAAGCAATATTTTGACACATTCATAAGCATTGAACGAGTGGTAATCCGAAACCAAATAGTTTGTAAATTTGTGACACACCCTGGTTTGCTTTGTTAAGTTTAAGTTTTATTAGGGTCAATAACTGAAAACGCCCAGCGGCAATAACAATGATTCGGTGAAATCGACCCAACTGTCATGAAGGGCGATTGCCATCGCCTGCGGGTACATTTGTTGGACGAGTCCATTTTTGACGGAAAGAGGTGGCTCCGACGATGCGGGAATCCTTTTGATTTTATGTGTAGAGAGTCGATTACCAGCCTTCGAGTGGAGGACAGCTGCCGGACTGCGTGGTCGGCACCGTTGACGTTGTAGATTGTTTGTGTTTGTTTTGAAATTGGACTTAATTTAAAATCGTTTGTCGTGTCACTTGCATTATAACCTAAAGTAAATTCAGTTGTAAGTAAATTTAAATGTAGAATCAATTTTATGTGTTAAGAATATTTTTGTATATTTTAAACCACTGCATCTTCGATTAAAATAAATAAGTGTTGAACCGGATTTGAAATGTTGTTTGTTTGAGATCCCAGCCTTTCCGGGACGTCGGTATCCAGCCATCCGCCTTTCTTCGATTCGGGTCTTCTCATATGGATGTATTTTTTTTAATCTAAAAACAACTAAATGTTCTAATACTGTTATGTCGAAGGTACGTTTACTTTTCTCCACATATAATTACTGGCAATCACTTGCACATTGTAATCTATTAATGCCAGATTTGTTCTATTACAATAAATCCGTTATATAAACTATTTACCAACTGTCAGTTCAAGTTCTTTCGTGTACTCGAATGCATGAAGGTGCAAGAAGGCAAAACCCGAGTTTTCAGTGACGAAATACTTGGAAATGTACAAAATTTCAATAATTAAAATTAAATAAAGGTTTTTTTAACATAAGTCATTCGTATACATACAAGTGATGGAAATTTTTGCTGCCCATCAGTTTGAGTCCATTTGTGTTGTTTTAATAGTCCTAAACATCCCACAAACTAAATGTAGGGACGTTAATGACATGCGTTATGGTCCATTTACATCTCTTCAAGCTAGAAGGACAGTCAGTCAGTTTATCTGCCTATGAACTATCACAGTATTACACTAATGAACTAATCACGATAATACTAGTATACTTTTCAACACTGGTCGAGTCGAGTTATCATAAAAGAGTTACTAACCAAAGTGTCTGGTAAAACGCGAAAACGTTGCATTATTTTTCTCTTTCAATTGTCTCAGCTACGATTTAACTTCATGTTTTTTAACACACGTCAGGCAGAAGGTTTTTTTTTAGAAGGTTAATAGGGTAAAATATCAAAGTATTTAGGTCTACAAAATTTTATTAGGTAGTTTAAGGAATAGACAATATTATGTAATCTCACGTATTTAAGCGACGAGATACCAAACACTGCAGAAAGCAGAGACATCGACAGAATGCGTCATACCATACACTGAGACGGGCGATAGAGAGAGCACGATCGAACGTCATAGAAGTTGGACTACCTCACGTTCTGAAATAGGCAACAATAACTTCTCACTAACTGTTGACCACAAAGGTTTGGGGCAGATCTCTTCCTAAATGTTAAGATATCGGTAATTACACAAAACGAATGTTTTATTTGCAATGAAGCCGTATGTGTTTTAGAAGAAAATAATTTAAAACGACAATAGACTACAAAACATGGGAAGGAATATGACAATTTTTAAGAAACTGTATATGTCAGCACATTTACATTAATTTTCTAATTATACTCAAATAAGAATCTGTTTGTCATCCAGCTGTCCCAAGTTAAAAAAAATTCAATCTGGCCTGTTTTTTAAAAAAATTTGGTGACCACTGGTCTATAGTATGCTTCGTATATGAAACTGTCGAAGTTTGAAAAAATGCTAACGAAATAATGTTAATTAGAATATTTCCGTAGTTTTTTCCTAAATATCTCTTTTGTAAATAATTGAACTCAATGTAAATAACTCTTTCTGTGTAATTTAGAAAATGGTTTCAAGATTTTAATTACAATTGAGAGTAATTGAGTGTCCATTTATTACAGAGAAGCATAACTATAATTCCCAGAACAGATATCACTTCCTGGTTGACGATTTAACTATTAAAAGCACACTAAAAGATACGATTTTTATTCGTCAACAAAAATAAAAAGAATCACACTAAAACGATATGATTTTAAGGTTCTCTTAAATCTAAACCATCATAGTCAATATTAGATAGGCATTTTATTATTTTTTTATCATGTTTGTGTTGGGTCCGTGGTGCAGTGGTTAGCGTCGTTTGCTTCGATTAAATATGTCTCTGGCTCAAATCCCGGCATGGACAGTTTCATAAATCGATTTTTAAATCGATTTTTGTGATGTCTAAAGTTCCATCCCTCCCACCTATTCCATCCTAAAACGACGTGTAGCTAGAGTGATCAAATAACCTCTAGTCCTATTTTAACCCCCTACCCTTCTACTCCAGTTGGTTAAGTGAACACATTTAAATTACGAATCTATTTACTATTAAAATATCGTGACATTGTATTTACATCGACGTCAAATATAAAGCAAACCGTTTATTGGTTTTTTATTCGTAATAAAATGTTTTACTTAAAAAACCGATAATAAATTGTTTTTTTTTCCATCAAAGTGACATGGGATGCGAGCACAGTTGACGCCTAGATAAATTTAATGAAAAATCACAAAAAAACAAATTTCGAAGTATTGCAGCGATCGTGTAAAAGGGAACCGGAATGAAAATCCAGTTTGTGGTTTGACACTGTAAATGTTAGTGAAGAAAAAAAATTCTGACGATTTGGTTGAACAAAGTATATTCGTACCTCTTATTTCCATTTTCATCGCAGAGTATGTAAAGGAGGTTGTACTTTAATTTCTTCAGAGAGTATAACTATGAAATCAAATTTAAAGATAACTTAGTTGACAGTTAAAAAGTGATTCAAGATAAGTGATTGTTAACTAAACGCTCCTGTCTCGCTTCATTTTCAATAATGTGTAGGGAGGTAAATGTTGTAAAAAACTCCATACATTAAATTGATTGAACAATCTTTGTTTGCAAATGCTAATATAGAAGTTCTTTTGAAGATAAGTATTGATTACCTGATTTGCAACCAAATTCTCTCTAAGACTTTCTTTAGAAATTATACGCTGTACACGGATACGGCATATATTAAAAAAATGATGAATATTCCTAGAAAATAGAAGATTAAATATACCTATATTAAAAAATCGTTATGTGTATAAATTTGAGCAATTTAATTAATGTTGATTTGATTTTTATGGACCTAAGTGAAAAAAGTAAAAACATTTATTTTGTAATAAAATGACGTCCTTGTAGTTAAACCCTTTCCTCGATTTAGTAGATAATTAAACAAACTCACCTGCAGCATGCATTGGAGCAACGCCAAACTTGAGAGCCGCTGGTGTAACCAGAACTGCTGCTGACAACTGCATTCCATGATCTAAAATAGACACTGCAACACATACTACTAAAATCGTCCACCCCCAACCACCCTCAGGGTAGTAATGCCTGTACAAAGTTTGAGTCTTTCGCGCGCTCAGTGGAGTCTTGGACAGTCCTCCGTTTCCATGGATCATATCCTTATCAGCCAGCTCACTCTGTCTCCTCTTCGGTGCCTCGATGGTGCTATTGCATCGCCTGAAATTAGGTTTAGGTTTGGGGCTAACCTTTTCATGATTCATATGACTTACGCTCTTAGATCTTCCCTTTTTTACAAAAGTGTTTTTGCAAGGTTTTCCTGTTTTATCTGAGAGGTTTCTTGGAATCCATTTGCATATTGAAGATCCTGAACTTCCGGAATATCTTCTTTCCAATATTTTAGATGGAAACTGTACGGATTTAAGTAAAGTGTTAGGTGATAATGCTAAAAGTTGTATACAATAGCATATTTTTGAGTTATATTTGAACAGACTAGACCGACTCGGAGATTCTCCCGAGTTACTCTCTAACGACTTCCGAAGTTTTCTTAATTTATTGAAGTTGTGCAAAAAGTTTGAGTCACAGGAATTGGACCGCAGAACTGTGCTTACAGCCATTTTGTGTTTGTTGAATTCTGACATCCGTTCTTTTCTTTCGCTTTTTTCATAATTAGCATTTGTGTCGTTACATTTTAATTCCGATATTAAATCAAAGTCGACGTCGTTGTAATACTTGTAGGCGCGGTCATTATCCGAATCTTTATTGTGGTTCATTTGACAATCACACCTTTCAAAGTCGCTTTCGTTATTCGATAAAACACATTCGTATCCTAAAGGCTTTACATCACTAGGCACTTTATTTTTTTCCTCACACAAAACATTCGTAATATCACAGTTTGGATTAAAACTATCATCACATTTTTCAATTTGAATTTTTTCATCGTCAAAACGAAGATTCTTTATATCCCCATTCGGTTTAATAAAACTATCGAAATTCTTACAATTCGCGAATAAATCAACTTCAGATTTACTCAGCATTGTCTTTTTAAGATTATTTGTGTTGAAACATTCTTGGATAAATTTATTTTCTCTTGATTTATTAAACCCATTAACCATATAAGTATCAGCGCTAGAATTATTCAAATCAGTAATAAACTCTCCATGATGACTGTTGTTAATCTCATTGTACTCTTCAAAATGTTGGTT
This sequence comes from Himalopsyche phryganea, assembly GCA_022494535.1. NCBI lineage: Eukaryota > Metazoa > Arthropoda > Insecta > Trichoptera > Rhyacophilidae > Himalopsyche > Himalopsyche phryganea. Next base: position 850,781 of record JAGVSL010000119.1, on the reverse strand, counting down.
TTTCAGACGGGAATCAATGTTTTTCTGTTTAGGAGTATAAAATTTTTCCAGAAGATGTGTATTCTCTTCGTGGTTTTCACATTGAATGTGCAAAGCTGGTTTGCAATGACATACTGTTGGAATAGTCTCCACGAATGCAGAGCTTTTTTCATTTTTTTCTGGAGGATTCCCCGCCAGCGAAGTGAAGGCTCTGCCTTGTTGGTCCATCCTCAATTGTACCATAGCCATATTGCATATGGGCCAAGTCTTGCTATGATTTATAGGCATTTTGTATTAAATTAATACTCCGCCAGGCACCCCGGCTTTGTCTAAATGAAAATTAATTGTTTGAGAGCTTTTAAAAACGTACGAAGAGCACATTGTTATATTCAGAGGCTGAAACTTATAGCGTGACGTTAATAATTGAACATGCGTGAAAAATGAAAACTCTAATTTAGGCAATTAATATGTGTCATTAATATTCATTTTTTATTTTTCGCTACGATATATAAAAACTTTTTTAGCTTTCAGGTTCAACAAAACTTGACACATTTGCAGTCACTATGACGAAATAATTTCTCCACACACAGCGTTCTGAAAAAAAGGAAAAACAAGTAATTAAAAATCTTGAATTGATATTTTAAATTGGATATTTACACAATATTATTTTTACTAAAAGGTTTCATTACATTTGCTCTACAACATTACAAAATCAGAACAAAAAAATGCTTTCGAAGAGATCACGATATTTCAAATTCACGAAATTGCTTACTAAGTTGTTCCTCAAACCAGTGTTATCAATTTTAATTTCATGTTAACATGTCCCTTGCTAAAGTAGTAAATTCAATATGAATCAGTTAATATTAAATAATCACGAAGCAGATATTATAACAAACGAATAAGAATTAAATAAACAAAAAAGATCGTGTTCAGCGGTTAAAATGTAAAAAATATTGAACGAATTATTGTTGAATTCAGTTCAATTGAAAAAATATACACGATATTTAGCTTGCTAGACTGCCATTTTTTTAGCAACACTTTATGTCAACTAAACACATTGCAAGCTTTGTGGTACAGTGGTTAACGTCGTTGGCTTCGGTCACAGGCTCGAATTTTTTTATTTCTGTTCGAATGCACGGATGTTTGTTCGACCATCCAATCCAATAAACAGGGCGTTGCGAGAGCAAATAGCCAACGACTAGTTCTGTCATATTCTAGCCCTATCCTTCAAATCCTATTATCCTCAAAAAAGAGAGATTGAGCAACTGAGCAACAAGCATTTCCCATAGAAAAACTATTATACTATTGAGACACCCATATTGGGAGCCGACTTAGTTTAAAAAAACACTTTTGTGAGTGAATTATGGCTTAAGGAGTTATTTTCAAAATACGTGTCGTTCTGTATCTATTCTATGAAAATCTGAGTATTCTAAAAAGTCAACAGAGTTTTTTGAAAACTAAAAAAGAATATTTACAATTTGCAGCTGTATAGTTGACAGAAGGGCACCTTCTCCAACATTAAGCACTTTATACTGTCTCAATTTAAAATAAGACCGATAAATTATCTTATCAAATAATTGAAATGTTAGCAATTCGCGTGATAGAATAGTACTGACCTAACTGAATAAAATGTCGAAGAACATCATTGTATCACATTACTCAATCGATGAATTGTTATGCGGAAGGTCAGAGCGAAACGAGACTGACATATCAATAAATTTACTGAGTGTTTACGTTTGTTTGTTTTCGATATGAAGACATAGCTTTGTAGAAAAAATTCTACGATTTTTAAAAATGAAGTGGATTGGAACCCCGCTACATCATTTTTAAATTTCCGTCAAAAAAACCATGTACACAAGAACGATAGATCGTGATTCCACTAAATAAGTTGTCTTAAGCAAAAACCAATAAGCCAACTATTAATCGTGTTTGCAGTAAACGACATTTTTGTGTTCACAGTTAAATTATTAGTATAATGTATTGAAAGTCTATTTTTTTTCATCGTATATTGTTTCAAATTAAAAACAATATGCTTTTTAACTTTTGCCAGCCGGTCAACTACTCATTGCAAGAAATATAAGCGAAATAAAATTGGACGCTTATATTAAAAGAGCTTAACATTTTTTCATAATTATATTTTTTAATGAGTATTTTTCATGAGTTTTTCAAGTTATATCATTACATAGTATGCGAAATTAATGACTTGACTAATAGTATGATATTATATACATATGTATTTTTTTTTTAGATTTTGATAAAACCGGACGTTTTTTATTGATTTTGAATCAGGCAGTCATTTACAGAAAACGATTAAAAAAAACATACTTAATGATCAAAATATTTTATTTTATTAATTGCATTTTACGGTAGGTTTTATTACACGGTATCCAAAAAGAGGACATGTCGTTCAATTCGACTTGAAAATATTGTCCTCCATCCATTGAAGAAGCGGTCCTAATCTATCTTTCATTTTAAATTGGTTAAGAACGCCTGTTACGAAATATGAAAAGGCCACAATACATTTATATTAATTATATAAGTTTTATAAAAAGTACTTGAATGAACAAACATGTAGTTAATCAGGAAGTTTTAATTTGATATATGAAATATTTTTTAGCATTTACAGTGAATCCTGAAGTCAAGGGATTATAGGATTGAATAATTAACTGGGATCCTGGGATTAGAAGCCATGGTACCTAACTTTACGACATTATAAAAGCAGTAGGAACCAGTCCAGTGTGATGTTAAATTCTTACAAACCTTTAACTCGTGCATCATATTAAAATAATCCATATTACATACTACGTAATTTGTCCAACAAATATTTTAATCTTGCAAATTGTAAATAAGATATGTCTCCTATAGGACATCAATATCAATTATATTGAATATTTTTTCATCTGACATTTTGAATATAAATATAATGGTAGCGAGAGAGCATTTCATAGTTTTAATACTACGATATAAGTCGATCTGTTGCAGCGGTATTCTGATTTAGTGCGTATTTGAATGCCTTTATTCATTTTGTACCATTTAAGTATTATGAATAAGTGACGATGGACCCGGCATGAATATGTGCTACGGACACCTCGGGATAGCCTGAATCCTGCCTGTCTATTCAATATACTGGATGAATACCTTCGCCCTGGAAAGCCGCTGATAACCATCCATAGAATGTTTTCGGCGGAGCTACGGGACACTGACGGGGGCCAGAGAATCTTAAAGTAACCGTGTGATGGCCATGTGCTCCAACTAGGAAGCGAATATGGCTCAAACAAAAGTATTACTGATAACGTATGCTATCATTTTGAGGTTTATCTAATTACCTACTGATATAACGCATGAAGCCATAGAATATAATGGTTTGAAAAAAAAACAGTATTAAGTCATATTTTTAGTTTTTTTATTCTTGCAGAAATCAAGACGTGGCTATAACTCATCGATACCAAATCATACGATTTTTTCGCTAAAAAGAACACTCTTAATAATATAAAAAAATCTTTTTAAATCACAAAGGGAGTACTTCGAAAATAAAATAACACTTAAATGCGATTATCTCTAAACTTTTTTTATGATTTAATGCCTTCTGTCAGTATAACTTCGATATTATCCTGTTTAAGCATGGCGTAACAAATAATAATAAAAACAATTATCGACGACCGCGTGTACTATTTCCTCTGCTACGTTTTGATGAGCTTGTTAGAAAGTGATCACTTAATATTTTGAAATCGTTTGTTCCAGTAATAAAATGATTGACCGTCACAATGCGAAATTGTCTACGCAGACTCGTAATTAATAAAATATAGCCGAGCTACGTGAAATGAATTTTAATATATCCAAAAACCGTCCGTCCTTTCTTCTTTTGGGTACCCATAAAAGTCATTGTTAGATAGAATTACTTTTCCAGCTATTTAAAAGGCTAACTGCTTTTGGTCATTGTAATTTGCCATTATAAACATCGGCTAGAAGAATGCTTCTTAAAAAATGGGGGGGTTTTTTTATGTCAAGCCATAAATAATTTAATAAAGGCATTTTTTCATTAAAAAAATCGTAAAATATTGGCAATGAATCGATTCAGCTTTTGCAATTTCTTTTCAAGGATGTATGTAAAATTGTTTTACCATGTCCGCTCCCTATGTGAAGCATATGGCATCCTAATGGAGGTATATCAGCATAAGTTTTTGTTACTCAATTGCTCAACCTATCTTATTTTAAAGAGAGTAGCGTTAGAAAGATGCAGCTAAGACACGACTAGTGGATAGCTGATCGCTCTCGGTACGCCCCTTTTTTGAGGACAGGATGGGTGGGAGAGAGTTTTAGACATCACAAACATTCATGACTACGAACAGAAAATCCAAAAAAAAGATTGAAAGATCAATTTATGAAACTGTCCGTATTGAGATTTGAACCCGAGACATCTTGAACCATAACCAACGACGTTACCAACTGCGGCATAGAACCGACAAAAATATATTAACCATACCTAATTTGTAGTGTAATTGAGATTGTCAAAAATGATGTTTTTAATAGTGTTTTGTTTTTTTACCTTGTTGTTTATTTTATTTTAAGAGCTCATTGAAAAGGATATAAACAGCGTATTTTGGTTTTACCTTAAAGGCAATTTAAAAGTATTTAAATAAAATACATTGACTCGCAGAATTTTGTTTTTCTGTGCCATATTACATGTTTTCTTTCTAGAGTAAGGTAAAAAATGATAAAGGTTTTACGCGCCAGTAATTCTGCCAGTTTTATAAAAAACATAATTTCATTATTATTTATTCGAAGTTTTGCAAAAGTTATATTGCCTAAAAAAACGTGACTATATTAGAAATGGGAAGATTATGTGTCAAGATTTAAGAATTTCTTGAAACCTACAATATTATAGATCAGAGGTTTCTCATTTGTTTTAGCAACTTTGAATGTAATTTAAATAAAAACTGGAAATACCTGCATTTAATATGAGCGGCTTAACTCACCTGTTCGGCTTAAGAAAGTGTTGAAAAAAAGATCTAGAAAATAATTAAGTGTTCCTTAAACGCACATTATTTGTTATTCGATATAAGACAACGGCCGGTAAACTTTTTGGCTCATGTACCACTTAATTCATATCTTTAACCCAGAGGACCACTAACGGGACTTTTGTGATAAATATTACATTTAAAAAAAAAGTGATCAAAGAAAACATAAAATGCACATACTTCATTAAACATAACCATTAATTAAAATTAAATTATAGAAACTTTTTTAATTAAACAAAAACTATTTAATAGTAACAAAACAAAATAAAAATGGTTTAAATACAATATATAGACTTTTAACATTAAGCATATCTAATGTTATGAGTGTTCCGCTTCTTTTCACTCATTATGGGCTTAATATATTTGAAATTTGGATTATTGAGATTTTGTACACTTCCATGTATTTTGTCACTAACGACCTGGGTTTCACCTTTCGGCATCTTCAGGAATTCGAGCGCACGAATGCCTGAAGATGCTGAAAGGCGAAACCCGGGTCGTTAGTGACAAAATACATGGAAGTGTACAAAATCTCAATAATCCAAATTTGATATTGAAATTCCATCAAGCACCCTCAGTCGATGTCTTGAATTATATAATATATTTGAATCTAAAATAAAAAACCGAAGAAATTTAGAAAAGTCAAACTCAATTTAGTTCGTCAAATACTAAATAAAAGAAAATATATACATGGTTAAAATTTAAGATCATACATGTCTAAAAAAATGCAACAAATAAAAAGAAAATAAATAAGCCTCACGTTTATAATCCACCTAATATATATTTATTTTGAACTCAAGACCTCCGTAAGCCTCACTTTTATCACATCAACTGTCAAAGTAATCAAAGTATTATGTCATGTGACTGGCTTGAACGTTAGACGTGTTTCGAGATTTAGATGATTTTTTCCGGGATGATTTTTTGTGGATCAGAAAATTCAAATAACGTCAGATTTCCTTGCGGACCTTTGGCTACCGCTGATATAGGAGGTGGAAGGGGAAGAAAGAACAATTCCGATCGTCCAGTTTATTAGTCAGACAACAAAAAAAAAATATTTTAAACATACAGTTGTATGTAAAATTTTGCGCACTATCAGTATTCAGATAACTCAAAAAAAGCACTAAAAAATGCTAAGGCAGAAAACGTTAATTGGTATTCCTGTCCCAGTAAAAAGATATTTCTAAATACTCCACACTTCTACTAACCATACTCGTGAAATACCTCATTGTTACAAACTTCGTTTATAAAATGTATAAAACTCGGGAAGAAATCAATTATATTTTAATAGTGGCAAGGATTTGAATACTACTTTACCCATTATCTCAATATGGGTTATTTGGAGATATCTGAGTAATGAACTAGATGAGAAATATTATTGATATAAAAAATCAAAAAAATGTTTTTGGTTTTTATTCGAGGATTCAAATTTGTAGCCCAGCAACTGAATAGAGGGAGCGTTTTTCACTTGGCTACATTGCTGGTAGAATATTATCGATAAGAATATCAGATAGTTTTCTTGAGTTGCTAAAACGTCTAACGATAATTACATTGAAATAAATCTCTAAAGTCACGTCAAAAAAGGAGAGTAAAGTTTTGTTAACAAACTAAGGTATATCATGTGGCATTATTTAAGGCTTGAAATGAAATAAGGATTATGTAAATTGATAAAAGCGGCATTAATCTTCCGCACACTCTCTACTCATCATAAAGAGATTACCTTAGAACTGCTTAAGCCTGATTATGTAAGGGAGTAAGTGAAAATAGATTTTATCATAATATCGTATCTTCCATCTTTAATGATCATTATTAATATTTGAATTGTTCACTGTCACAATTATTTGATAGTTTAAAACAGTATTTCTCAACCGATGGTTCGCAGAAATTTTCTAGTGGTTTGGAAATTGTTGTTATTAAAAAGTTGAGTGCTAAAATTTTGTTTCCTTCTAGACCAGTGATTCGCAAACTTTTTAAAATTTCCTGCAAGGCGGTGCCTCTAAAAATTGTTTGATGGCTCGCGGATCCCTTTAATAAAAAAAATAAAATCTATATTAATTATTTTGAGGAAATCGGAGCGGCAAATGCAGAAGGATTGCACATATTTACATATGGCGCGTAACATAGGCTATTGTGAATAAAACATTGTTATACAAACAACTACATATTCAGAATATATTACATGTTATGTATTACCGTGCGAGAAAGAGGGTGGTCGAATCTTGGTGTGGTGGGGGTAACGACGGAGTTTACTTACATACTTTCCCTACCTGGGATAAATTCAAATCCAAAACCCAAGAAATGTTTCATGCCATAATTATAAAAAAACAAATAGTGTAAATCTGCGTTCGCTTTTTGCGGACCCCAGTTTGACAGCCGCTGTTCTAGACGAAGGGTGATTAGAGTATCTTATTTGTATATTCGAATTTTCAATATCCCAATACATTCGGCCTCTTTTTAATTTTTTGATATTAGAATATTTGGGCAACTTTTCGAATAGTATTTATTACTAATAATTTTTAATGAAGTATTTTACAAATTCGACGAAAGATCATATCCCAATTTCTCGAGATTTCAAAAACAATAACGAATACCACAGGTAGTGGTTATTTTTGTTAAAATTTTGACTTTTTATTTTTATTTTTGTTAAAATAATAATGATCTTAATTGGGTAAATAGACTAACAAATGTACTGAAATGAAAAAATAATGCAAAAATCACATGTACATGGAGGGAAACGAGAACGTAGTTTCAAGTTTTTGTTGTGTATAACTAATTGTGAACAAATACGCAAAATATATTAAAATATTGAAATACTTGTTAAGCTTAGTTTTGATAATATCCTTAAGATGGGAAAGCTTAGACCACAGAAACGGGTTGAGCTGTTAATTCATTGCGTATTAAATATGAAAGTCGAAGCTTATTTAACTCTAAATTTAAGTTAAAGCTTTCACGGTTCGTCATATTGAAATAAAATTTCCGTTAAAACATCTCACTAGCAATGAGCCAAGATTTTTAGAAAGGTTTATTATTAATGAAAATGAGATCCTTCCATTCTATTAAAGGTTTGTTATATCGTTTTATATGGCAATGCAATATTTTAACGTGACTTTCAAACACAATATTTTTGTTAAATAGTTAATAGTATGAATAAATGAACTGAAAAAAGCACAGTTAAAAATAATAGTTTATTTGTACCATCTGAGACAAGAGAGACATTTTCAGCATTACCATTGGCTCGAGCTGAATTTAAAAAAAATACTAGTGAGTATCCGGTATGCGTTGCAATGTCACTCAAAGAAAGAAAGTGTTTGTTTTTTAAATTCTGTTTATTGAAGTGCTTTTGGATACATAATATTTTTTGTTTTCCGTTTGGTGCGTACACGAATAAATCAGTAGGTTTTCCGAGATGTCACTGTTCTTACGTATTTGATTATTTTTTTTTAGATTTTAGTTTTTTTTTTCAAAAACCTTCACGGGTGTGACAAGAACTTATCAAAGTTTCATTGATATCTGATGAATGGTAAAGGAACGCATAGGGAACAAACAAAAAAACATTCATATTTAAATATAGAGATTATTAACATTTATGTAAATTTAAATTATTATTTTTTCCCACCAACATACTCAATATCACAGTTCTATTTATATATCAACATTTTTCATCTCTTGACCTGTAACGTTTTCTATTAAATATGCAATGAAATATAAATGTGAATTGATTATTTCAAAAAAGTAGAGTGTCATTCAGAACACTGTTTTTGGGTAACTATTTTTTTGGTTTATAAATTGAATTGGTGGCAAATCAGCACATTATGTTGAATTTCTTAATTGAATTTTAAAATCATGCGATGAATGAATGGACTTAATATTTAGATATCTTTTATCGTAAACGTAATATTTAGATATTTTTTATCGTAAACGTAATACGGGTCTGATCTATCTGCTCTATTACATTTGAGTTTCTGACCAAATCGAACCACTGTACTTCTAGTATTCACCGAAATCATCTGTTTTCGAAGCGCAGTACACGGTTACTCTATGGTTTAGTGAGGTACCTTGACTCACAATTCACAACCGTAAAGCAGCATTATCAGAATTCATGTGTTGAATAGATAGTACTTGGCATAACGGTCAGTCCTAGACTTTACGTATTGAATTTAAAGTTGCTCCAGCTATCCCTAATCGGAACGCAAGCTCTTTGATTTGATTTGACTCTGCAGTTGCATAGTTATAGTACTTTTAGAAAGCCCTGCAGATAAAATACTATTCATTAAAAATAAGCCAAACACACGGAATATTTTCACTTTAATTGGGCTGAAGTTTATAGTGTTTAATTACCATCGTTAGTTTTGACGTTAGCGTGATGCTATAATTGCGATCAACTCTACAACATAATTCTTATGAAAATAAATAATTTGCTTATTTTTAACATATCGCAATGTGTTTTCACTCAAAAATTGGCATCAGCTAGCACTATTCATGTGAAATTGTCAAGAAATAGAAATCTATATGATAAAAAAACATATTTAATGCATCTAAAAGCAAAAACTGAAGTCCGCTTCCTAGATATTGCCTATGAATAAAGAGCATAAACGTTTCTTTTGGCCAATTACAAAGTTACCAATTTTAATTTTATGCTAAGAGTATAAACATTTTTTTCATGTAATTTTTTCAGGTTTTGTGAGTCATTTATCATTATTGTGTGAAATGACTCATAGTATCGGTATTTTTGATCGCTTTTGACTCGTCGGTTTATGATTTTAGACGGCTCATATTTATAATTATTAAAAAGTACTGTATTACTTGACAAGTTCACTTGAAAAGTGTTAACTGTCAATCAATATATATTATATAGTTGGTATTGGTAACAAATTAATAATAAATATTACCCAATTACTGAGGAATATGGATGACCCGGAGAATGTTTTATTTTAAGCATTAGTCACAACAATAATAAGTCACTGTATTATATTATTATTTGTTCCTTGAAATTATTATCAGAACCATTCCGAATGCTTCACCACGGTCGTAAATCCTGGACGTGTCCTCACGGGAATACTCCGGCCTAACTTTGAGAGCCCGAAAGTAGATAAATAATTTATAAAAATAGAAAGTAACAAGCTTTCGTTACTAAAGCCGCAATATAAAGTTACTTCTGATTATGTGAGAAACCTAGAAAGAGGATTTGTTTGTTACACTTTGTAATGTTTTGGTAAATTCTCTGAATGTTTTAGAATTTGGGAAAAATAGTTTACTTAAAATTAAAACACATTTGAGATACAATTGAAACAATTTTAAATAATATGTTTATGTTGAAAGCTTTTATTTCAATAACTTGAACAATTTGGGTTGCTAGTGAGCTTTTACAGCAACTACTAATATTTGCTTGAAAAGAAACTAATTATATAAAATGATGAGTACCAACTGACTTATGGAGTTGAACGTCGTTGGCTTCGGCTACGGTGCTTACGAGCTCAAATCCCAGGACGGACATTTTCATAAAATCATTTTTCAACCGATTTATGGATTTCACTTTAAATGCATATTTCTGATGTTTAAAATTCCTTCCCACCCATCTGATCCTAAAAACAGGGCATAGCGAAAACGATTAGTACCCATTAGTCCTGTTTGAGTCCTATTCTTCTATCCTTACTATTTTCAATAAAGAAAAGTTGACCAACTGAGTAACAAGCAGTTTTCGAAGAAAAAGAATTCTATTGAGATACCTCCATTAGGAGACCATATGCTCTACATTCCGAGTGAACATGGTAAAAATAATATTAGAAACAGAAGGATTAGCAATAGTTGATAATGCAATGTTGAGTTAAAATAAATATATATTTTATCTTTAAAAATTACATTATATAAGATAACGGTTATCAACACTGCAGTATACGTATTTTGTCACTGCACTTGGGGGGCCCGAAAAGGGTTCTAGGTGCCAAAAATAAAAATGTTTCCTCCAATTTAGTAACACAAAATACATTGAGATAAAACAGAATGTATTATATATTTTTTTGGCTGTCCCATGCGGCGTTAATCGTTTTTTATACAAACAAACCCTACGTCGTGAGATCATATGAGCATTGTTGTTTTTTCTTCCATTCTTCTGTTTTGCCTTTTGTTTTCGAATCCAATATTTTCGTAGACGGTGGTCGCTTTTTTATTATTTTATTATTTACGACCTACGAATAAAGAAATGCGGCATTTTTTTAAAGTCAGAGATGTATTGTCGGGTTGTTTTCACGGAGAAATATATATTATTATAGCTCGACGAGATCAAGTTTGCTAGTTAATTATTTAATGGAATGTTCCAAACAGCGAGTACAATTACAGCTCATATTTTTTTTATCTACACAGATGCGGTAGTGAAAGTACATTGCTTAATAGATGCAATGGTTGTTTCATTTCGATAAGAGTTAAAAAATAGTCCAAGCTGTTATTACTGGCAGCAGGAATTGATCATTGTTCAAAAACCTTTGATCGAGTTACAAATTTCAAGGCGTTAATAATCTGAAACAATTTTCCAAGAATGTTAACTGATTTAGTTACATAAATAGAGCTAGTGGCAAATAATTATAAATGGAATGGAAGTTTTTCATTTTGTCTACCTTTGCTTACTACATTTTAAATATTAAAATAAAAAACAAATGATAAAAATTGCATGGGCCATCTATAAAGCTTTAATATTTTTTAGTGTGGGTTTTGTCCTTTTTCCTTCTCACAGTCGATATAATCGTATAAATGTGGCACAGGCATAAAAATTGCCTATATTTTAGTATTTTCTTAAAATATATTATAACAAGAAATGAGTTGACAGAATTATACTAGTAAAAACCTCTATTATATATAGAGATAATATGCTCTACATTTAGATCGGGTAGGGCAAAGCAAGATGTACTAGAAATAAAGGTTGAGAATCTCAAAAATGAATATTAAAGGCAGGCTTTGATATTACACAATAGAAGATAATTGTATTAAATTTTTTGTCGAATTGATAGAAGTAATAGAAGTCTAAAACGTTCCTTGCTCTCACTGAAAAATATAGGCTAGGCAACTGAATCAAAAATAGACATCGAAGACAAATTTTTGGTATATGTAAGCTTCATTTCTGCTAAAAATATTTTTTTTTTATAAACTGATATTTTATTAATATTTAAAAAGCATAATTGGAAGCGTCTGACTCTAATATTTAGGGAAAACCTAAGGTGTAAGTAAATAGTCGTATAAGATATGGCTGAAACAGCGGTAAGGGAAAAAGCTGTACCTATTTGAACTGTGATAAAATATTTCCTTTGTAGAAAACTTTGTAGAAAACTGAACGCATTCTAGCAATGAGTTGAATCATAGAAAACCTATAGAAGTATTAAAATTTAATTTATTTTAAAATTATATTGGCTATTATATAGAATATGGGCTTACAATGGAGCATTTCAAGAAAGAGTGGTTAAACCAAAATTTCCTTTTCAGTGTAAATATGAGGTTGGAAGAGTCTTTAGGTAAGCTTTTTGCACTGCGGTTGCACCGTCAAAGGCTCGAATATTTGAATGAACATAATCATAAAGTTATTTTTCAGACAAGTGAATTTCTACCTTTCTTATCCAGCTTACCTTCCCACACAAGTTGAGAAACTGACACATAAACTTGTATGCCCCATAAATGAGTGAATTATGCATATCAAAGTGATAAACAGTACTGAAACTTTACTATTTTTTTTAAATTGATACTTTAGTCAATCCACAGAACTACCTACTGATAAACAGCTAGAATTTATATATATATAGTAATAAGATACAAATTTCGTGTTTACCATCCTTTTAAAGTTTTTAAATTATAAAAACAGAGGTTAATTAAATTTGGATAATTGAGATTTTGTACACTTCCATGTATTTTGTCACTAACGACCCGGGTTTCGCCTTTTTGAATCTTCAGGCATTCGAGCGCACGTTAATTATTTTATTAATAAACATTTTTATTGCACTACTTCCATACTTTTATAATGACCATGAGGGTTTCGCTCATCACGAACATTATCAACTGACTATTGGCTCGTGATGAGTGAAAGCAATCCTGATCATTATAAAAATTTGAAAATGGTACAAAACAAATAGTGTTTTATTTTTAAAATAGAATGCCTTACCACCAAGACTTGACAGTTAACACCTTAAAAGTGATTAGGTAAAACTATTTTAATACTTCGTGCTAGATTTTCTTTCTAGGAATATTATTAATGTAGCAGTAACTTTGTCGACAACTATGGAGTGAGACGGATCAAAGACTTTTTATATAAAGCATCGTCCCAACAAAGACAGATACTTACGTTGAAGATACTATTAAGGGTTTGAAATATTTTAAACTTCCTTATTTTACATATTTGGCTCGGTAGTCTTTTAGTATGCTTTCGTGAGTTCAAAGTTGATTATAAATCGATTTGATGATGACTTTTTTTATCATGTCCGCTCCCAATGTGGTGAATACGGACTTCTAATTGAGGTATCTCTACAGAAGATTTTCTACAACAACTGCTAGTTACTCATATGCTCAACCTCTCTTTTTAAAATATAGTAGGAATAAAGTAGGATGTTTAGAATTCCCTCCGACCCATCTGATACTAAAAATGAATCATAGCGAAAGCGATTAGCTTACCACTAGTCTTGCCCTAGCCCTATCCTTCTATCCCTACTCTCTTCTGAATAAAGAGGCTAGAGCTAATACATTTTTGAATAAAACATAATCCTTCTGCTTTAATCTCGTTGGTTTTGTGTTTTTATTGAGTTAAAAATTTGCGGTCGTCATTTTCTTAGGCAATCACTCAGTGGCGGGGTCATACGAGAGCTTTTTGTTTCCCAAACTGTCCATATGATAAAGTCCATCGCTTATAGCGCCACCAGACAGAGGCGACGTTTATATGAACTATAATTTATCATCGTCAGGCTACTCTGTTCGAGACAAAATCGTTTGTTGTCTGCGGAAAGCCTCAAAGGCAGCTTTCACACTTGGGAATTTAAATGAAAGCTTCAATGTCGAGATAAATCTCAGATGCCGTACAGAATAGACAAAACCTTCAAAGTTTATTTGACAAATGCTTGTTGTCATATTATTAAATTGTCATGTATTGTAAACCACCAAAGTTTCAAAAATCATTTTGCGAAAAGTCGCCATATTTTGCTATGGTGCCCACAACTTGGTTTGTATAACCTATTGCTTGAGCACAAGTAAATATGAGAAATTAAAACTAAATGAAAGTAACTTTAGACTATTTTAAAAATAAAACACAATTTGATTTTGCTATTTCCGCATATTTATAATGATCAAGACTGGTTTTGCTCATTGCGAGCATTATGAAATGATAAAAATAAATATGATAACAAGGCTATTTATACAAAATTGAATGTTAATAATTATTTATACATGGTATGACAAACATTTGGCTTAAGAAACAAAATGTAATGCATAAACGAAATTTAATGGTATTTAACCTTTTAGACCAAGGTTTTAGGTCAAGGACATTTAATAATATCCATATCCGCTCCCAGCGTGAAGCATATGGCCTCCTAATGGAGATATCTCAATCGAGTTTTTCTATGAGAACTGCTTGTCAACCTTTCTTTTTTGCAGAGAGTAGAGATAGAAGGAAAAGGCTAAAACAGGACTAGTGAGCTAATCGCTCTCGTTACGCCCTGTTTTGAGGATCGGATGGGTGAGAGAGAGTTTTAGACATCAAAAACACTCAGACTATGAACGAAAATTCATAAATCGATTGAAAGATCAATTTATGAAACTGTCCGCATCGGAAATTGAACCCGAGACATCGGTAACCGTAGCCAACGACGCTACCAACTGCGCCACGGACGCTAACAAACAAATAATTAATAGAATATCAAATATGTAATAACAATAACAATAAACAGCATTAGATAAATTGTGAATGCTGGATAGAAGCTGGGTCACGAGCATCCAAAAGATACCTGAAAAACAAATTTAAAAAGACCAACATCAATTCTTACAGTAAAATCAAAATATATTTGTCGACATAATTAATTTGAATAGATTAATGAAACGGATAAGAAACTGGTGAAGTTGTGAAAATAGTTTTTTCATTCAATAAATTTGAATTACTTGACGTTGGCGTCAACACGAAATAGCTATCAACTACCTGATAAAATTTTGTAAAACAAATTACTTTGTTATTTTATCTTACTGTAATGGAGCTTAACCAAGTAAATGCCAATTCAATCAGTAGATTAATTTCTTGTTTATCTAATTTAAGAGATTTGTTATTTAAGTGAAGGATTTAAAATTTTTGCTTATATCAAAAGTATGTTGTGGTTTTTATTTTTGTATTATAATTTCAAAATACGGAAATGTTCCTACCATATGAACATAATATCTTTTTATCTCACAAACACATTTATTTGTTCTATACAACCTTGTAACGATGTGGTTGCGAGTATTTTTATCAACTCGACAGATGAAATATCTCCCCGTATATCTCATACAGTTTTTCCATGTCAATAGCAGCGTTATAATTGCTTAACCTTTCATATTATTATGTATGGCACGTTTATTTGTGATTCAAAACATTTTCTACATACAGAATTATTGTTGTCGATATAAGTTTATTAAATTTTTCTACAGCTTCGTTGTTGACTGAAAATTATGGTATATTTTCCTGCGATTTAATATCGTGAAGAAATTGTTTTTATTGACTACAGTGACATTTAGAATATGGATATAGTATAAAGAAATCAAATGATTTTATAGAAAGAGCCCAGGTTTTAGTCAAAATAATTAGCATGAATCTTTCAATGAATGTATTGATTAACTGGGTTGAACAATCATAATATATAAGTTTATCTTTTTTATTCTTTCTCAAATTTGTAGTACATGACATTGTTCATGAACAGATGAGACAATGTTTTCAAATATATTGAGCAATAAACAAATAAGTCAGACTTTAGTGATCAGATACTCCACTTTCGACTCTGTCTTGACCAATTGATGTAACCCTAAAAAAATACGAAAGTTATTTAATGATTGGATCTCATTTTAAAAACGATAGAGCAGGTCTCGGCCAAATGATGTAAATTAGAAAAATAAATTGACCACTTTTTGGAAGAGAAATATGATTTGACATTGGTTTTAGGTTAAAAAATTCTCTCCCGACAATCCCTTTGTAAAATATTGTATCTACAAACATGAGAATTTACAAGAGTGCATTTCAAAGATTCATAACGCAACTCACCATATAATGTTTTCGGTAATTTTTACTCTTTCCTGAACAATTTCAATTTTGAAGATAGGTGCTATCAATGTTCCATTATATTTTAAAAAATAAAACACAATTCATTTGTACTACTTCCACATATTTATAATTATCAGGACCGGTTTCGATCATCACGAGCATTATCAACTGATAAAAATACAAACATAACAGGCTTATTTATATAAAATTGAGTGTAAAAATGAAGGTACATAAAACTGATGAAAGTATATAAAATGTTCCATTACTTATTTGACGTTTCTATTGTTAAATTTTGCATTCAAAATAAAAGCAAAAATGTCAGCAGATAGAAAAAAGTGTCTGAAACCTATGATTATGTGATTGTTCCCCCCGCTATCCATAGATTATAATATTATAGGTATATCAAATTACAAACTATTGATACGAAGATGGAAACACATTTAAAAATTATTGATACGATAAGTTTTATTTTCCCGTACAAGCTTCCACTGTAGAGAAAAATGACTATTTACTAACCATCTCGTCACTTTTATTTGACGATGAAAATTTTTTGTCATTCATTTGCTCTACGTTTCTTTTTTATATAAAAGGGTAAATATAGAAAGTCATCACAGCGGTCATGTGGTCGACGTCGTTAGCTTCGGTTGTGATACTTACAGTTTCGAATCCTAGTGCGGACAGTTTTTTTCTGTTAGAAAACTTCGATTTCTGTAATCTCTAATATTCCCTTATATTCACCCACCTGATCCAAAAAACGGAACGAGAGCGATTAGATTACCACTAATGTTTTCCTAACCCTGTCCTTCTACCTCTACTCTCTTAAGTAAGGCTGAGCAACTGAGTACCAGGCAATCTTCGTTGAAAAAGTCTATGAGAATATGCTTTACATTGTGAGCAGACATGTATATTACATATTCTGCCTTGAAAAATTTCAAGTCAATAAAATGGTATGAAACAAAATATTGAGATTGACATCGTCATTTATTTCTTTTGAATATTGACACTTTTGACAGCACTAATCATGCATTTTACTCCTTTATGAAGCATCTAAAAAAATCATATTTGATTTTATTATTTATAGAGTCGATTACCAGTATCGAAATCCGTCAAAAAACATTAGATTTGTTAACTTTGTTTTATCTAGTGTAATCTTATTCGAAGAAAAAGCTTTTCAGAAAATCGGAATCCAATCGTTATAGATTCCAGATCGTTTGTGCTTCTTCTAAATGGTCATAATAGTGAAAATTACCTGAAATAAAATCCGTTCAATTCTCATGCATTATTTTATATGAGTCACTTATACCGGTTAAAGACTGCGGTAAGCTTAAAACCTAGACACGTTTATTTAACAAAATTACTCTCTTTAAAACACTGAAATTAAATTTTTATGTATAAAATGAATAATTGATATAATTAAAAATACTGCGCGTCATAATTGATATTGATCGTAATAATTGATATAATAAAATATTGACTGAGAGTGGCTAGATGGAATTTCAATATAAAATTTGAATTGTTAAAATTTTGCACATTTCCATGCATTACCTAAAAAAACCCACCAATTTAAAATCTTTTTTTTTCCATGTCCGCTCCCAATGTGGAGCATATGGTCTCCTAATGGAGATATCTTGACAAAAAATTTTCTACAAACTGCATGTCACTCAGTTGCTCAACCTCTCTTTTTTCGAAGAGAGTAGGGATAGAAGGATAGGGCAGGATGACAGGACTAGTGGTTAGCTAATCGCTCTCGTTACGCCCAGTGAGAATGGGATTGTTGGGAGGGAGGACTCAGACTACGAACAGAAATCCATAAATCGATTGAAAAATCAATTTATGAAAACCGTCCGCACCGGGAATCGAACCCGAGACATCCTTAACCGTAGCCAGCGACGATACCAACTGCGCCACGGACGCCGATAATAGGTATATCAATTCTATACTTTTTCTGAGTTACATGTTAATGATAATTTGTTCTTGGTCACCTGGAATTACAAAATCTTATTAGTTTGTTGATGTTTATGGGACTATTTTCCCAATTAAAAGTCATTATTATTAAATCAGTGTTAAAATAAATTTAAATATCAATTTGGTTCCTAGACTGTATGATAATATTTTACCTTAGATTGTCGTATATGTAACAATATAAACTATTTACTAACTACTGTCATTTCGAGTTTATTCATCTACTCGAATGCCTAAAGATCCTGAAAGCAAAGTTTCCGTATGAAATTCGATTCTAAAATAAAACCCGCGGATACCACAACTCGTATGTGGAGCGTTGACCGCTCGACTATAAGACTAAAAAATACGTAACGAGTTTTTTTTACCTATAAAGAATATTAAAATCTTTCAATTTTAATAAGTGCCCACGTCAACCTATCTATAACCAAGATAGATTGATGTATTCGACACTTAAAGCTTTAAACTTTCAAAAGCTTGAAGCAATGTTAGTATAGAGTGATCATTAATTTCTTATTGTATGTATGGGTACATACCGATAAAATGATGAAATTTTAAGTATATTTGTTAAGTACTTAAAATGTTACCAAATTATAGCACACTCCTGCCCCAAATCGACTTTTTCGTCACCTTTAAAATCGTATTTAGGTTTTTCTCTTGTATTTAAAAAAATATATGAATTCAAAATTTATATTTAGTCTGTTCTATTCGGTGTCCATATTTTCCTGCTATATGTATATTTTGTGTTTGCGTTAAGATGCATGGATATATGTAATACCTTCCATTAAAATAGAGCATAACAAAGGTGAATACCAAACAAAAATTCATTTCCTAGCCCTATCTTTATAAATCTTTATCGTCTCCCATAAAAATAGGTTAAGCCTATTCAATATCAACAAGTTATACTATGTTATAATTATTTTTAAATGAAACTTGTAATGATTTCACAACGTCGGGTGATTAAGACGAATCTTAACACGATTTTTTCACAAAGTAATAACATTATTGCAAAGCAATCATATAATTATACTGGTAACCGATGACGGTATTGGAAATGAAATAATGAATGTCTAAAGTAGTTAGTACGTCGGAACTGTTTGTGCAATGTTCATACATGTGATATGTGATAATAATAAAACGTCTACAGAGCGGTCTGTGTTATTACATAAATATATATTTCTAGCTGCAAGATGAGAAGCTATTGATATAGTATGTTACAAATAATTACAGTCAAACTGGGAACCGGTGAAACTAGACTTGAGGCTACAGTCAAATTATTTGATCAATATTTATATAAAGCAAACCACAAGCTACACATGACCTATAAAGTTATTAAATGTGACACCTGTAATGTCTTCATAACAACTCAAACTATATTGAAGTCGCTTAACTCGCTCACAATTGGCACAAATAATAGAATTGCATTCATGCATCAAATTTACATGTTTCTCAACACAAAAGAGAGAGTGTACAATTATCAATCATTCAAAATTACTTAAAATTAATTAAAACTTAAGATTTAAAACTTTCAATATCTCACAGAGATACAGTAAAAAAATCTGCCTCACATTACATATACCACTAAATACCCTTTACGATTTTAACATATATGATTTCATACTTCTTGCCAAAATTCGCGGAATCGGAATTTTTCTACATAAGTTCTTATCATTTGTGATTGTAGTTATACTATGTACCAGAACTGTGATGAACGAAGTTTGTCTGATATGGCCAGATAATGGTTTAAAAGAGCTAAGGAAGTTCTTACGCATGAAATTGGATCGAAAGGATTCCCCGCACTCATCAACGACTTTATTGATCATGAATCTCTGCCAAGAATCGACAGCCAAAGCATTAATTACATTAACTAAAAGAACTAGTCGAAACGCGTCGGATTTTGTGTTAGATAAAAATGACTTAAGTTAATTAGGGAGGGTCTAAATAAATTGCCTGTCGGGGTGGATAGGGGTCACTGGTAGCGGCCCGGGGTGGGTTCGACGCCTTAATTGTGACCTTGTAGATGGGATAAATCATTGACGGAAGAAGGCTTTGCCCTTTCAAAGCCTTACAAGGATCGTGTCACCGGATACAGACCCGCTTTCTACCTTCCTCGCCTCACACTTTGAAAGTATAAGCTGTACAGCCTGCGATTATAATAAATTTCCATAAAGTATGGGGTTTTCACTTATGACTAAAAAAACTGTATCGTACAACTTCGAGAAGTTTTTTTTAGAGATTAATATTTATTTACCTGAAGCAAAATATTATAATGAGGTAAATATTGTACAGTATGTAATTCCAGAATAATCATAAAATTTAGTTGATAGCTAGTATAACTACCAAGTCAGAAAATTATTATCATTAATCTGATATAGCGTTTCATAAAAATATGTTTCTAAAAATTTTATTAAAAAAAGGTTTAGTCGAATTTTAGTGCCTTATATATTTTTTTAATATACCTTTCTTCAATATGTAACTCGTCATTTTAAGCGAAATAGGTGTCAATAGTGAAAAGATCTCTCTAGTCACTAATGAAAATATAAAATGGGGAGGGAGTTATATTGATTTTTTATATAATATGAGAAAATCATTTTAAGGTGTTAATTCTTGGTAGAAAGACATTATATTCTAAACCATAAAATACATTTTTTCCCCTGTTATATCATCAAATTTACATTCCCATGTTATTCAAAAATTTATATTTTTGAAAGAATTTACATCAACAACAATGTTCTATTCGATTTATGGATTTATAATGTTATTAAAATCATACATATCTGGAATTTTTTCATCTTTTCTCATCTATTTTATTCTGTAAACGGTACAAAATTATTGCGATTTATTAGATATGAGCTATGAATCATTTTCAAGCCCCAGCGTTCATTCTTCATCTTCTCTGGACCAAGAGTAGGGGAATACATTTTCAACCCGCTCTCGATAGAGAGTTTCCGTAGAAATACCCCATGTGACCCGAAATTGGGAGTGGAAACGTTAAAAAACTCCCAAGAGAAAATTTGCTAAGGGTTGTTTCACCCTCGTGTAAACGAACCTACGTACTAGAAAAGTTTTTACCAATAATATATAATAACAGAAACTTGGGGTACTACATATTTAATACATTACGGAGAAAAACTTCGTTTATATTACTTTACCTACAATCTCTTAATAAATATTAATTTGTCTTTTGGAAAAAAAAATATGTTTTATTGAATATAATGTCTAAGCATATTACAATTGGGAAAATATCTAAATATAAACTATAATTCGTATGATATAGTCTTTCAGTCAATTCATGAATTTACTATTCATCGTGAATTTTTTTTTATAATTCTTAATAAATAATCTGCTAGTCTATTTTAGCCAAGTGTCCAACGTCGTTGTCTTCTGTTGCGTTTTTCACAGGTTGGAACTTCAGTACGAGCTTTATACATTTATTTTTTAATCGATTTACGAATTTGTATTCCAAGGTATAGATATCGTAATGATCCGTTCCTAAAGTACAGAGCGTAGCGACAGTAATAACGTTACCATTAGTTCTCTAATAATATCATTCTATTCTTAATTACTCAGGAAATGAAAGGTTGAGCGACTGATTAAACAGCAGTTCTCATATGAAAACTTCTGTTGAAATAATCTTCATTATGTTCCGCGTTAAGAGCGGATATAGTTACAAAAAAAGCTTGAACTAGAAATGGAAGTCAAAATTACATTGTGGAAATGTGACGTCGCTACTGTTCACCGCTTACGAGGAGTTCTTGTAACATACAGATAGACACATGTATTTTCTTAGATATGTTTTTCGAAAAATTCGTGTTCAAAATTTAAAATAAATGTTTAGAGTTAGGTTCTATAATCTTGACTTTTTTTAGCTTCCAGTTAAAAATACTTTTGTATTAAAATTTCGTCGTTATATTGATTTTCGACGAAATGAGAGCAAATTCTACCTTTTGAATTTTTAAAAATCCACTCTGTCAATGCATAATATATTCATTGATTTGTTCTTTGTATCCACTGCTCATTCAATAAAATCATTTAAATTCTCTCTCCCAGCCAAACCTTTAACGAAACATTTTGTAAAAAAACCATTCACTTTGTCAAAATTTTATCTCTCGGAATACGTATTTTATTTTAGACGAGTTTCTAATGATTCCATTTAACCGAGAAATAGGACACGCAACGAAAAAAAGCTAAAGGAAAAGCATTGTCTTGTAAATCAATTGCCTTTTAAAAAACAGTAGGTTTTTAAGAGATTACTTTGATCTTTCAAACGTCTGCACAATGTCGTGACTATCACACGTCATTAAAACGTATTATAGTTGAGTCAATGTAATATTTTAGTAAAAGAAATTTTCTTCACGCGTGATCATTTTTTATTCTAACTTATAATCCTAAAATCCTTCAAAAACATGGATACAATAACGTTAACTACTATACAAATAAGGTATCGTCTTGAACATGTCATATGATTAATTTTAAATCGTTTAAATTCTGTACACTTCCACAAGTTTCGACACTAACGAACAGGCTTATCCTTTCAGCATCATGTTCGGATGAACACGAATTGACTCGGCTGAAGATGTTGAACGTCTAAATCCGGTTACTCATGGCAGTGTACAAAATGTATCTTGAAATTCCATCAAGCACACTCAGTCGATATCATTGATTGAATTGTTATCTACTTGAAACAACTAATTTATTTATGAAAATGATTATCATCTGTAACACATATTTCTTGTTTCACCTTATATTTTTTTTTTGCTCTTTGTTATTAATAATAGAAGAAAAAAACTCTAAAATAACTAATAGGGTAAAAACATCAAGTATTCAGTTCAACGAGAATTTGTCAGTTTATTGATAAATATTTCGGCCTCAAAGTATCGTCAGAACTATGTATGCTTAAACATAATACAGTTTAGCTATATATTATGTATACTGACTTGAAAAGTTATAATGTTGGAATAAGTGAGATGCTACATTTTGTATATATCTTCTAAACCAGTACACAATATAGTTAATGTAGCTAAGTATTCTCCTCCCACCCACCAGATCCTAAAAATAGAGCGTAGTGAGAGCATTTGGCTAACCACTAGTCATGTCCTAGTCCTATCCTTCTATCCCTACACTTTTTGAAAAATAGAGATTTAGCAACTAAGTAACAAGCAGTTCTCGTGGAACAACTTCAGTCAAAAAAATATATATAAGAAGCCATATGCTCCGCATTGGAAGCGGACACGGTAAAACAAGTTTAAATATAGTTTCAACAAACTGATAAAGTTCTTGTAGAATTAAGTGCATTGTTATTTTTACCCTATTATAATGGAGTTCTACAAAGCAAGTGCCAATTCAATCACTGTAAATTTTGAAATAACTGCTTGATAATTTTACGTTAAATTTAAATTTAATTTATGTATCGACGAATCGTCATTCTATAAGAAATAAAAAAACATTTTCTCTGAGTACTGTTGCATTAATTATTATTATCGATCATAATTACATTATTTTCAGTAGTTCATGGTTGGTACAATTTAAAAAAGGGGGTCTTTTTACTATGTATTTCAATCGTTCTTTTTTTGTCCTATAAGTAATACCCGAGATGTACCTACAGTTGGAATGATCGATATTTAACACTGTACTATTTGCGAGTTTTATATAATCGTTAAGTTCAACATTGAAATACAAAATACCAAAATGTCCAAGGAAATATTACTAAGACGTTAACCAACGATAATTCTTTGGCCTGCATTTCTTTTATGGTTTTGACCCAGAGGCCAAGGAATATTTATAGATAACGCTGGGCAGAAAAACATCCTTAAGTGCGTTGAGAGTTTCTAACTTGCACTGCCTACTTAAATCCTTTTATTACTTAATTCATGTTTCGATATACTATTTAACTTATGTATTATCTAGCAGTAATTGTTATAAAGCGAATGTATTAGTTAAATAAAAACTATAATATTACAATATTGTCAATGTAATTTTAACCCATTTTTTCCCGGTGTTCTAATATTGGAAAATTAATCATTATTTAATACCCGTTCTAATAAACACCATTCAACATAAATTAAGATTGCATTAATCAACGACTAGCAAGTGTTGGAAGTGTCTAATGCAGTTTTCTGTCAGGTTCAAGTCTGCCAGAGTGAGCTATATTTTTTTATTAGCACTTTTTACAAGCAAAAGGACATTTAAACACGAAAATTAAAAGACTGAACAGGCCAAACAAACAAATGCGTGGCATAATTCTACCGTTTTTGCAAATATTAATAAATAATATTTTTTTTATAAAATTGGCTATTTAATATTGCTCACAACATTCAACAGATTTTTATACAAGCCAAGAGAAAATTATATAAATATCTGGATAAAGATTATTTCAATTAATAAAATGAAATTTTTCTTATTTAATTAATTGTTTATTGAAACCACATTTATTTTGAATATCTATATTATCTCAAAACGCGCACGCGCGCATTCTAAAGGGAACACTGCATGTAATCAGACAAAATTTACGAAAAATTGATATTCGATAATTTAAAATAATGAAATGGATAAAATTACTATAGTATTACCAACATTACTTGGCCGCCGCCGAATTTGGAATTAGAATTATCAGTCTAGAATAAATTTCTCTAATTGCCATTTTATGCAAAATAAATGTATTGTTTACTTTTAATAACCGTCGCTAAAATATCAGTTTTAGAATTTATTGAAATTTCAGTTCTGGTTGAGTATGGTAACATTCCTAACGTGACGGTGGCACTCTCACTAGCAGGCAAGTCAAATTGGTACATCTATACATCGAAACACGAATAGAGATAAACGATAAAAATATCATAAACCACACGGATTGATTATCATTGAAAGAATGTTTCTATTCGGCAGTCGTACCACGTTACTACTCACTATGAGACCTTTCGTTAAGCAAAACGATATTTTTAAAGTAAAAATTGTTCAAAAGTATTTAGTAACACAGGAATTATATAGTACATTCGGTTACTAATTATTTATGAATATCATTATCGATGTCTGAAGCTTTAGTTTCTTATTCTTATGGAACTCAATACCTTGATATGTTTAACCCTCTATTAATGGAGTTTTTCGAAGTAAACTCCAATTAAATTAAAGGGATATTTGTATTAGACGTCAGTATGAGTTTGTCCGTTTCCTTTAAGGCAGTTAGGTGCCGAAAAGTGAACTATATTTTGCAATTCACACATGTAACAAACGATATGTTAATCTAAATGTAAATTAAAGTCTCTCCAGAGAAATTAAACCAATTAAGTCAACCATATCTTAGTTGAAAATATTGATGTAGGTATATAATGTTTTCCAATATAAAAAGTCTGACTGACAAGAAAATATTTAAGTAGGATAAAATATACAAATCAAAAGTTCGCTGTATATTTCGATTCAAAAATATTTTACGAAACGAAAACCCAATGCATGCAATTTATCTGACGTATACAACTCATAAATCTCATAAACAGATGTCGCTACAAGCAATAAATAAACACCATTTTTTGCAAAGGCCACTTGGGGGTTATTAATTTTGGTTCCTTTTTTATTGTTGCGGCTTGGTATGTTGTTGCGAATTTTTTTGCCGATGTGACATCAGGGGTATCGGCTTTTCAACAAAATATATTTATTGAACAATATACAATAAAAACTTGACAAAACGGACATTTATATATATCACACAAAATTTACGTTCAAGTGTGAAAATTCTTAAAAACATCCGGTTGATCTATTATATAGTATATTCTTCGTGAATAAATCAGTGTGTGAATAGTCTATGTCGTCTAGGGTGTTGAGTTTAAAATAGGTAAATTTCAGTAGAGTTAAAATAAGATTTGCGTTATTGAGAACTTTATAAAAACATCATGTTTCAACGAGGAATTGAATACTTCAGCGTTCTTAAACCATGTTTACTCCAAATGGATTGCAGCATATGGCCTTGTAATGGAGGTATCTCAACAGAAGTTTTTCGACGAGAGCTGCTTTTTACTAAGTAGCTCAACCTGCTCTTTTCTAAGATATTAAATACATAAGGGTGGGGCTAAGACAGTACTAGGGGTTAGCTAATTGCTATCACTTCACCTAGTTTTTAGTATTGGATGTATGGGAAGGAATTTTAGGCATCTCAAACACCCATGCCTTTGAACAGAAATATATAAATCGATTTATGAAACTGTCTGTTCTACGATTCTAATCCGACGACGTTAACCACTGCACCAAAGACCCGACAAATATTTGCTTTGAAAATTTTTTTTGGCATATTGAATTCAATTTTGACTTTTTATTTGATTTTTTAAGACTAAGTCCCTTTTTCTTTTTTCTCACAGAAAAATGTGTCTTATAATTTAACCATTAGTTAGCCCAGTTCTGCTGTATGAGTCGTATTTAAATATATTTTCGAAGATAGTAAAGTAAGTATAAAAGGAGAGGACTAGTGCAAGACAAGTGGTTAAATGGTCGCTTCTATTAAGCCTTTATGTCACACACTTCATGTCACAGATATCCATGCCAAAAGTCCATAAACACTGATGACTAAAAACCCGGGAAAATTTCAAAATACACCAATTTATTGATTCATTTGCTGTGCATGTCTTCCGAGCTCGAAGAGGTAACGCGGATATAAGTTGCTGAACACGAATGCTTGCATGCAATGCTTTGTATCCACTTAGTCACAATGGTGCATATATTTTGGATGGACAGCCATAAGGGCTTGTTAGCACGCCGACAAGATGCACTGCAGTTGGAGGTTTTCACGAGTTTCTATTTAACACGATATATGCATACCACTTCGAACTCACCGATTCTATTTATTTTAAGGTCTGTCGCTATATGTTAACATGACGTTTGGTGTAATTGAAACTAAAACTTTTTCGATATCAGTAGCTGATTGGTAACGTTTTAATGCGATTATGGTTTCTACCTAGATTACTGTGATCTTTTTTACTTTTCACACTTCACATTTGTTTCAGAAGACTGGTTACGTAGAGAGCTTAAGTATTTTATTGAAGCCATCCAGTTTGAAAAAAAAAATATTTGCAGGTTCTTCATAAACAGTTCACATTATTTTAATAACATTATAAAATACTTTAAATAATAATGGCTTATATAAAAATAAATTTGCATATTTTTTTAAATTAGGGAATTTGTTATATATTTGTTTATATTTCTTGCTGTATGACTATCTACCTGATTTCTTCTGTATTAAAAGACCTCAACATCTAAAAAGTTCTAGTTAACGTAATATAGTTTTATAGTGTAACAAAGTATGTCATTGGCAATCACAATTCAGAAAGATAAAATCAGGACCCAAATACCAAGCGACAAATATATTATAAAACCGGACATTAAAATAAATAAGTTATGTTAAATCGAATATAAAACGAATTATTTCAGATAAACGGCGTGAAGAAAATAGATCAAGCAGTTGATTTATATTGAAACGAAACAAATAAATATCTAAAAGGCGAATGAAATATTCTGTGTTTTTACCACTATCAGGAAAAGCAAAGTGGTCATGCGTCTTTGTGGATTCAAGCATATACTCTTTTCGATAGGATTTTTAAAGTATTTTTAGAGCAAAATTTTGCTGAATTAACTATTTAAAGCATATTTAGATTAAGCTTTATCTCATAATACAATATTTACAATGGTCGGTATATTTTGCGCCACCTTGTGTGGACGGCTATAAGAACGAAAAGGCACTATGTTTTAAAAAATAAAAAAAAACAGCAGAGGCGGAACAATAAATTAATTTGGAGTGGGGTTGTGAAAAAATTCAGTGTGAACGTGTGAAGTGGTCGAGTGAAACGAAAATAAATTTATTTGCATATGAAATAACATTCCGGTTGACTTCCGGCGTAGACGGTCGCTCGTTTTTATGTCACGTCGTAGCGTAGTGCTACGATGATTTTTCAACACTCCCAGAGCAATAGACACGTGGATGGGAAAATATAGATAAACGTATCACGATAGCACACGTATAAAAGCCTTAACTATATACTCTACATAAAAATAAACATATGCTGTTTGTTTGCGATGTCGAGTATTTGTAAACTCTTTATGTATCTACATGGAGAAATAAATATATGCAAGTTCTTATTTTTCTTATTCTAATAAAATTATCAACAGTTGATTTTGTAAATAATATCTTTTTTTTCGTGTTAAGTTGTTTTTGGCTAGTATTATTTCTGTCGGTTCCGTGGTGCAGTGATTAACGTCGTTACCTACGGTTACGGATTTCACGGGCTAGAAACCCAGTTCAGATAGATTACAGATAGATAGTGACAAGCAGTTCTTGTAGAAAAAATTCTGTTGAAATACCTTCATAAGGAGTCCATACGCTTCCCATTGGGAGCGTGTATGGTTAAAAAAATATTTCGAAATCTCCTTACTCTCTTCGAAAAAATAGAAGTTGGGCAATTAAAAAACACAGTTCTCGTAGAAAAAGCTAGTGTTGAGACAAGTTCAATTTTAAGTCCATATTCTCCAAAATGGTTAAAATAAAATGAGTTATTAAAGAATAATCAACTGTTTATAACAATTTGCTGAATCAGTTTTATATATATTTAATTTGATAAATTAATAATATTGAAGTCAAGAATGCGAGAGTTTTTTATATAAAATAATCGTGCAATCGAAGAAATCTTATCTGGATTCTAAGTGAATGTGAATAATAATATAATATTTGAATATATTTTTCCATAAATTACTTTTGCTTTCTTCTACTTGTACATTTTTTTTTAAATGATCTTCTGCTTTACTGTATACATGCGTACCATCTGTGTATGTACCTACACGAATTAGCATGATAAATTTATGTGAAAAGTGTGGTTTGAATTGTCATTTTATGAGTTGAAAATTATTTCTTGCTGAACAAAATTGGTCTTGGTATTTTAATAAAATGCAAAATTATGTTTTGAAAATGTTTTGCAATACAAAATACATCATAAGGTTCACTTATTTTCTATTATTTTCCTAGTGACTGCCTTCAAAAATAATTAGTTTTTAACGATTTTATTTATTCTTCTTTATAATATTAAGTCAAATAATTTAAAATATATTAAAAGTCTGGATTGTGTTATGTTAATTTAATCACATTTTTTTTCTAAAATCAGTTTCAATACATTATTTCGACGGTGTTTTGTCCAATTGATTGAAATTGTTCAGGAAAGAGTAAAAACTGTTATCGAAAACATATGGTGAGTTGCGTTATGAATCTCTGCAATGCACTCTTGTAATTTCTCATGTTCGGATATATGGGATTATACGTGGTGAGTGTATATATAATACTAACTTACATCAAGTGGCCTGGTCAAACCTAAAACCAATGAAAAATCATGTTTCCCTTCCAAAAAGTGGTCAGTTTATTTTTTCTAATTAACATAATTTGGCTGAGACCTGCTCTGTTGTCTTTAAAATAAGATCAATCATTAACTCATTTTTATAGGGTTATTTTTTGAGGGTTACATGAATTGGCCAAAACACCGTTGATATTTAATTTTATTCTCTTATTAAATGATAAACGAGCTCTGTTTTATATTTTGGATCAATTTAAATTGCATATAATAATATAATAAGAAGTTCTGACGACGGTGTGAAGTTGAAATATCTTACAATTGTATCTTAGAATTAATGGAACCAAATATTTCGTTATTTTCTAATTAAATCTATAGTAAAAATTAATTTTTACTTATAATTTCCCTGAGTCATCATTTTATATTATTATCGTCATTAGTAATTTTTTTCAGCTAAATTGACTTTTAATGTAGCTATATTTGTGATTGTAGATTAGTATTTAATGATTTGCAAGAGGTCCATAACATTTTAATTGTAGACTCTTTCATTTGATTTATGTATAATTTGTTTGTTAATCAATATTTTCTTGTCTCATTTCATGAACCATCAGTTTTATATAACTTCATTTTTTCACTCAATTTTATATAAATACGCCTGTTATGTTTGTATTTTTATCAGTTGATAATGCTCGTGATGAGCGAAACCGATCCTGATCATTATAAATATGTGGAAGTAGTACAAACAAATTGTGTTTTATTTTTTAAAATATAATGTCTTTCCTCCAAGAATTGACAGTTAACACCTTAAAAGTAAATCTATATTCTAACCATTTTTGCTCCCAATATGGATAATGTGACATTCTAATGAAGGTATCTCAACCAACGATTTTCTACGAGAAATTCTTGTTACTCAGTTGCTCAACGTTTCTTTTTCAAAGAGAGTAGTAATAGAGATGGGGTAAGGAAGGTACCAGTTTTTAGCTAACCGCTCTCGTTACGCCCCGTTTTTAGAATTGGATGTGTGGAAGGGTATTTTAGACATCACAATCATCCATGCCTTCGAACAGAAATCCATAAATCGATTGAAAAAGCGATTTATGAAACTGTCCGTACTGAAGCCAACGACTTTGACCATTGCATCACGGACTTTATAATAGCGTAGGTATACCTATTAAATGCCAATGTAATCAACACATACATTATTTTCTTAAATAATCGTTATTTTTCATGTGTCCGCGTAGCTTAAAATAAAACTGTAGAGAGAAAATGAAGCAAAAAT
The DNA here is from genome assembly GCA_022494535.1 of Himalopsyche phryganea. Taxonomy (NCBI): domain Eukaryota; kingdom Metazoa; phylum Arthropoda; class Insecta; order Trichoptera; family Rhyacophilidae; genus Himalopsyche; species Himalopsyche phryganea. Next base: position 819,998 of record JAGVSL010000119.1, on the reverse strand, counting down.
ATTTTCTCTCCTGTTTTCAATTGAAGACTACGTCATTATAATTAAAAAACATATATAATGCATATATCTTCATTATTTCGAAGAGAAAAAATTTGATTGTAATTGATATTCATTTTTTGCAGAAACAAGTTCCTATGGATTCTTTTGTCAAGCTCGAGATCGATTGACATTCCATACAAAAGCACTATGTATGAAAATTTTTATCCGATCAGAGCTTTGAGGGTGATTTGATTTATGTCAATTTGAAAATTTTACTGTAAGTAGCGTTGTAACACGTTACATTGTTCTACCTTTTATAAGACATATTCGTTTTAGATTCTTGTATAAATCATTAATTTACTGTGATATAGCGAAGCTAAGTAAAGAATAAACTTAAAACATATTAAAATGATAATAACATATAATGATTGCCCGAGGAGAAATATCCCAAGACTTGGTTCCATGCACTGTCGTGTACAGGAAGTTAAGTAATAAATAATAATAATACTAAAAATAGAAGTAATGTTTTTAGGAATTGCGTTCCAATCGCTTTTCATATGACTCTTGTAATTTGTCAGAGAATGCAAGCAAGTCGGCGTCTATAAAAAAGAACTACCAATTTTTTTCCATGATAGCTTTATCTAAAAAATGTGTATTATTATTGCAATAGATAAATCACATTGTATTAAACGAAATTCAATAAAGATTCATAAATGAGCATTAAGAGTATGAAGAGAGAATTATAGTACATTTATTGATTGAATTGGTATTTATTTGGTACAACTCCATTATTATAAGGAAAAAATATCAATGTTTTTAGTTCTATGAGAATTATAAATAATAGTTGATAACTATTTTGCTTTCACTCTACCATGAGAACTATAAAAAATATAACTTACCCAAATATATGATATTTCGATTTCCGATTCAAAAAGTTATTATAAACTTTTATCATTTATCTGACTCAGTGGTTTCACAACCATCTCTTTTATATGGTACTAAAACACACAATATTGTATCCCAAATAATAATAACTTTCAGACATAAATTAGTTAGAATATGGATTTGTCATAAACAAATACAAAGGACTCGTGTTCGGCTAAAGTAATTATTTTTAGACGCTATATAACTTTGGGGGTCGTAGAAGCGTATGAATATTAGCAGCGTACATCGAAACTGGATTGTAATAAAATTATACGCTGAGTTAATTTTCTACAGAAGTTATTTATAACGAGGTAAGTAATAATCCGTTTTTCTTTCGGGATAGTACGCATGGAATATAAATAATATACTTAAATCGAATTTCGTTTTTCTTTTTATAATGTATCAGTGAGAGAGATAAATTATATTAATAAGCTAAATCTTAATTATCATCAGGAGCATCACAGTCTTGGGTAGCTTATTCCAACTCTATCCACTTTTCGCTCCCTATGTTTAGCATATGACTACTATGCGACGTCTCCAAGATTCTCTGACACCCTTCAATCGCTTTGCTTCCTTTTATGACATGACAGTCTCTCTGAACTCTACCGAGTACATCCTGTGGATAGTAACTCAATGATTGCCTAGGACGCCGGAACCCCACCGGTTGGAAGAAGAGGCAAGCAAGAATGAGGCTCTCCGGAGTCATCCGCAGCACGTGACTCAGCACCCAGATAGTTACAACATCTCTCCATGACCGATGATGTAACAGAGCTCTGTCTGTTACGTTTCCAAATCTCCAAGTTTCTCACGAAATCAAACTACCTCAAAACAGCACAGGTAGAATGCAAACGTTGAAAAGATGGCATTTGGTTTTGATCATGTACAGTTGCCTGTTCCAGACTGTTTGTATCCACCTCTACTCTCTTGTTTAAAGAAGCTGTCCCTCAGCTCGCTTCACAGCTCTGCTCAGCTAGCGGATCTGGGATCTGCTTATTCTTTTGAGCACTTTTTGATAACTGGACATCACTCTTTTTGTGAGCCCATTGTCATCCATAAAGTTTACGCGACCTAGTCAATACAGCTTCCCAATCTCAATTAAATTAATTGCGCTGTAATCTTCACACAGATCGTGCAGCTTGGAATTGCATTACACCTATTCTTTCTTTTTGCCAACCCTGGCTGTTCTAAATATACGTGGAAGTAATTTTATTTTGAAGATATTAAGCAACCGTTCATTCCCGAAAAGTTAACGCCTAGGTTTCAACATAAGGTTCGCAATAAAAATTAAATTCAACAGAAATGGAAACGCTTATCTATATGCTTTAGTGACATCTATTGTTATGTTTATGTGCTAGTGACATGATAGTAATTATTTTTTGAATGATTTGGCTCTCTGTAATGTGGACAATGTCACAATTGATCAAGAAATTACTTTAGGTATTTCTTTAACAAAAATACGATTTTTTCTATGTGTAATAATTTTGTTTGTTTTTCTCGCTTTTTCACAATAAACAAATATATTTTGAGCAACTTGTAAAAGAGTTGAGATGTAAAATAGCAAGTACCTATCCCTAAAACATATAAGGTATACACTAAAATACCTATTACATAATGTAAAGGTATACAGAGTTTATTTAATATTTTCTGGAATCTGATTCTTTGTTAGAAACATTTTGATATACTTTTTTGTGCTGCTCAAAAAAGTAAAACACGTTTATACTAAGCAACCCAAAAAGCAGAGCACCCGAACCGGCACACAAGCGAAAACAAGACCGAAACCGAAACGTATTTTTGCTGATAAAAGCCAGATTTTTGTATTTTGAAAAAAAATATCTGGCATTCCAGCTGACAGCCAATGCGCCAAATATTTTGAAAATTAGAAAATCATACTAGATAAACTCGATAAGAAATTTTAGAAGTCATTCATGTCCAAGACCACAAATTTAAATTAAGAAAATCTAAATTTGATAGTGACCTTGCTGGGAATTGAACCAAAACCCACTTCGCTTGGGCAAAGACTTACCACTAGCCCACAGAGGCTGACAAATTTAATCAATCAAATGTATCGAATCGAAAGCAATTAATAAATTGCCAATAGTGGTAAGTTAAATGATAAGATACACTATTATATATAATTTAAGACATCGACTGAGGGTGCTTGATGGAATTTCAATATCAAATTTGGATTATTGAGATTTTGTACACTTCCATGTATTTTGTCACTAACGACCCGGGTTTCGCCTTTCGGCATCTTCAGGCATTCGAGCACACGAATGGACTCAAACTGAGTCGAACAGTTCAAGTCCATTCGTGTGCTCGAATGCCTGAAGATGCCGAAAGGCGAAACCCGGGTCGTTAGTGACAAAATACATGGAAGTGTACAAAATCTCAATAACCCAAATTTAACTATTATATATCTTAAATATAGTTGATTTTTTCCATGTCCGCTCCCAATGTGGAGTATATGGTCTCCTAATGAAAGTATCCTAACAAATTGTTTCTATAAGAACTACTTGTTATTCAGTTGCTTTACATCTATTTTTTTCGAAGAGAGTAGGGATAGAAGGATAGGACAAGGACAGGGCTAGTGGTTATCTAATCGCTCTCGTTATACCACGTAAGGATCGGTTGGGTGGGGGGGTTAGACATGACAAACACTCAGACTACGAATAGAAATCCATATCTCGATTTAATGTTCAATTTATGAAGACCGTCCGCAACGGGAATTAAACCCGAGACATCCGTAACCGTAGCCAACGACGCTACCAACTGTTCCACAGACGCCGAAAGTTGATTTACTATGATGCAAATATCAATGAACACATTATAGATTGCCTACCAAGAATTCACAATTCAAACACTTGTCGTACTTTTGATCCTAAAAGCATGACCTGGTGTAAAGTTGGCAAGCCTAGAGAAAGTCAATTAAGTATGAGTAAAAAAATGTATTTTGTCTGCATTTTAGCTACATAAGAATCCACTCTCTATTACGCAGTGCATCAGTGGCAAGTCGCACACGCTAAGAAATATTTTCCTTTGACATTATTTTGTATGTAATCATTCTAAGCCATAGCGAAAATCCGTGTAAAGAAAAGTATGGACGGTGTGGGTGTATTTATATTAAATTGCTGATATTTAAATACGAGCTTAACCGAACAGCGAATCAAAATAATAACGGTTCGGGTCCCTAATAAAAAGTCTATAAAACAGTGTTATCAATTTTAATTTTATAAATTAATTTCTATTCGGCATTCCGTTAATCTGAAACAGTTTACCGGATCATTGTTTCGGAGTAACGTCATCATTTTTTGAGTCTATGATATGAAATAATACAATATAATAGAGCAAGACACGCTCGACCAATTTAATTAGCTTAATTACTTGTTCTGGAGGCATGGGAAAGTTTTATGTTTCACAGAAACCGTATCCAAATTTGCATACTTGGAAATAATATTCAAAGGCAAAATCGATATTTCGTTTTGACGATATAGTCACTCAACAGATGACAACCTTGTTGAACAAATAATGTGATTATACAAACCAAATCATAAATTTATTAATATCAGTTAATTACTTTCTAAAATATTCATGTAGGTATTTATAAAGTTTTCACATAAATCAAAAAATATTCGTTTTACGATTAAAACATACTTTTTTAAATGTGGATGCTGTATGATAGATTTTTTACAATGTCTGTTCCCAACATGTAGCATATGGCTTCCTAATGGGGGTATCTCAACAGAAGTTTTCTATGAGAACTGCTTGTTACTCAGTTTCTCAACCTCTCTTTTTTTCGAAGAGAGTAGGGATAAAGAGTTTTAGGCATTACAAACATTAATGACTTCGAACAGAAAACCATAAATAAATTGAAAGATCAATTTATGAAACTGTCCGCACCGGGACTGAAAACCGGAGACATCCGTAACAGTAGCCAACGACGTTACCAACTGTGCCACGAACCCGACGATAGATGATGGAAATACTCAATATTATATAATTATTTAAGTACCTCTTTATCAAAATATTAGAGAATCTTGAAATAGACCAAAAATGGCTAGACACATTTGAAATGTAGTGCTGGAGAAGGATGCTCCGAATGATATGAACTGCCAAACGCACAAACGCATCTATCCTGAACGAGTTAAATATCCAGGATAGACTCTCGCCTGTATACACAAGACGCCTATCGGTTTTTTTGAACACATTGCCAGGTCGTCGTCACAGGAAAAGTCGTACGCAAAAAGGTAACACGGAGTTGTGGCGATAAGTGGAGGCTGCGACTCTCACCAGTGAGGAAAACGACCACGAAGAAGGTGTGCTAGTATGTATGACTCGTGTTTCACGTCTTCGAGTAGCATCTTCAGACTTACTTTATCATAAGATTTATAATTATTTTATATTATAAATAAGAAATTGAATGAAGAATTTTTTTTCGATTCGAAGCTATTAATGCTTATTTCACATTTATATAAATGTTCACAAAGTTACCCCCGATCCATCGAAAATATAATATTGTAAGTGGTTGTTGAAATTAATTTGTGTGAAATGTATATTAATTGATATTTTAGTTACAAGTCGAATGATATAATGATGGATAATTTCTAAAAAGCTCCACTTATTATCACCACCTATAAAGCTGCATAAACAAAACAATTAAATAATTAATCACATTGCTAATAATATTCGTGAGCCCATAAAATGTATTTACATCATTACAATTTTCATTAACGTAATAAACAATCGAGTCTGAATATTCGCAACACTTCAAACAGCTACAAAAATATTTTCTCACCTGAAATTGTTATTTAAGGAGAAATTTATATTGAGTACCTATTAGAAAGTGCTATTTTTATCAAATCTATTTCAAGAAATTTAATGCTGCGCACGTTTCCAGTGACTGTAAATTAAATGAATTCCGGGAAATGGTTTGAAAATATTTTCCGTTCACTTGATTTATTTATGTAATGGATGTTATATTCATTCATTAAAAATGAAATATTACTGTTAGAACTAATAATACTATTATTAATATATTACCAAATAAACTAAAGTAATCAAATAAATAAAAGCTAGATTATCTCTACAAAGACCAAACACATGATAGAACTTAGAGTTGGAGTAGAATCATTTATTTTGAAGAGACATCATTAAAATGTCAAAGCTGTCACAGGCTAACTTGGAGGCAGCTTTTTATACAGTTAACAATTTAGTTAAATTTGTATTGAACAATAAAGATCGAATAAAATCATTGTCACAGTGTGGAATATACCGCCTCTCTTGTGAAAATTGTGAAGCTTAATATGTAGGACAGAAAGAGAGAAGCTTTAATATTAGAGTTAAACAACATATAAGATTTTTCAAAGTTTGCAGGATCATTCAATTAAAAATGATCATAATTTTAATAAAATAATAACGTAGAAGTACTCCATCGAGTAAATAAAAAGTTATAAAATGAATAGCTTAAAGTTTTTAGAAATTAATGAAACCATTATCAGTAATGGAGGATTAGTAAAAATTATTTTAAACAGAACATGCGGTTTACCATTATTAAATTTATTTCCCTTGAGTTTTTCACCTCCGAGTACCAGTAATTGATTTGTAAATGGTTTATATCTTACCCCCTCCTCACGTCCAGTAGAATGGAATAAAACCCACCCCCACCCTATATTTTAATGTAATAATTAGACTCATTGTTAACCTTAGAAATAAATAACCTTGCGATATGGTCAGTCTGAAGATGCTTCTTAAAGAGGCGAAACGCGTCACGTTAGTGATAAACCAAATGCAATAACTAAGTTATCAATTTTAATTTTATATTAAATAAACATTTATTCATCACCCTTACTTAAACCATTATAATAAGCTCGTACAGGTGCGCATAATTAACAAAATGTTATAGCATTCAAATAAACGATTATTAATAATACCGGTTATGTTCCTTTTCCTAAAATTCAAAAACACAATTAAATAGTACATACGTTCAATATTTTGATTTTGAATAAAAGTTTTGATTTTTGAATAAGCGAGATGATATTTATATTGTCTATTAAACAGTACATATAAATATTTAATAAAGCTAAATAAGTTTAAACGTAATGAAAATCAAAAAACTGATAAAATTCTTATGGAAATAAATACTTTGTTATTTTTAATCTATCATAATATCTCTCCACCAAGAATTGTCAATTAAATCAATACAAGTGATTGTGTTAATTTTTCTTTTTTTGTTATAAATAACATTCTTATTGGAATTAAGTAAAACTATTTTTTGATTATGTGCTAGATATCTCATACAGCAATTATTATTAAGTGAAAAATTATTATATTTTTTAAATTGAGTTGTCAGCTATCATTTTTGAATTGCTTAGTAAATAAAATTCGGTAAATAAAAGTCATCTGTCAGGGAGATAGATTGAAACTATGATTTCACGCGTTTGTAAACAAATAAGCGTTTTTAAGTCACCAATTTGACTCTCTACAGTTGCTATGGTAACTTTGTTGTCATAGTGAGAAATGGAGTCAACTTAAGAATCTGTTTAATTCAAGCCAAATGGAAACATTTTGAAAAGGATTTCATAAATTTATTTTGAACGCACCGGAACCAAAGAATTTTATAAAACTCGTAATAGAAAATAACAGACGAATTCATCAAGATATTTACAATAAGGCAAAAGATGTTAAGACATCTAATAAATCATAATTTAAGACAATTTAAGAAAAATGGACGATTCAAATAAACTTATGTCAACGTAATTCGAATAAATCAAAAACATTGTCAAGGTAAAACAAGTCAATTTAAAGGGAATAAACTTATCTAAAACCTACTTGATACTTGATTGATGACTTATAGATTGTTGAAGAACTGAATCAAAAAGATTCTTTTAATAATGTTCCAAACTAAATTCAAATAATGGTTTCTTATTCCGTATGATACATAAAATTTCTTGGAAGCGCCATTTTCTCGATATAAATAATGGTAGCCCTTGAGACTAAAATGTCTTCCGTTAATAAACTCCGAAGAGGAAAATCGACAGCCATTAATGACGTCGCTTGAAATATTGCTAACTTTGGAAATTTTTATAGAGCTATGAGTATGTCGTAAGTATGCGATGGAAATCGCTACAACATTATCGACAAAAAAACATACATAAGGATTATTCACGCAACGCGACCTATATTGTATCAAGCAGATAGTATTTTATGAAGAATAAGGATAGAATAGTTGAAATAAAATTCTATTTCTAACTACATTACTTTTGTTGTGCCGTTTTTAAAACATTTTTTAGAAGCTAAAGCACAATTAAACACGTTACATTTTATTTCTCGCATAATTTTTGTTTTACCATTGTTTATAACTGTAGAGATAAATGTGGATATTAATTTTCAACATTTTTTTGCTCTCGTCTCAAAATGTATAGCATATGAAATCCTAAAGGAGGTATCTCAACGACATTTTTTCTTTGATTACTCTTTACTCAGTTGCTCAATCACTCGTTTTCGAAGAAAATATGAATATAAGGATAGGGCTAGAACAGAACTAGTAGGTAGCATTTAAAAAGATGGTTGATCCATACAATTTATTGAAAAATCAAGATCAAAATCAACTACCTAATAAAAATTTGTAGATCTGAATACTTTGTTATTTTATTCTATTATAATGAAGTTCTACCAAGTAAATGCAAATTCAATCAACAAATAATAATAATCGTAAAGAAAGTAATGTTTTGTGTTGTATGAGAGATTTTCCCTTCTGAGTCAATAAAACATACACATTGAAATGAGTTTTATTTGATGAATTTGATAGTATCAAACATTCTATCCACGTTTTTCTCAAATCTCTATTTTTGTAGCTAAGCTACGGTGATATTGTGCCCCGCAGGATATCTAGATTTAAGATACCCGCGTTTGTGATGTTGTTTTCACTTCTCGTTGATAAGTTACACGGAGAAAAGTCCAACTAAAAGAATACGTTAACACTAGCTTGTTGGGAAATTCAGATGTCTTTATCTGACAATGTTTGTTTCAGGAAATGGCAGCAGGTGATTTTTATCATGCTGTAAAATGATATGAAACAATAGTTGTTTTGTGTATTAGACTTACTCACACAAATAATAACTGTTGTATAAATACGACAGCCAGCTTGCGTTTATAATTAAATAACCAGGTTCATAACGTAGCAAGTGCTTATAGTTAAATAAAAAATAGGTATATCTAATAAAAAATATTTTTTATGCTTCAAATTTTGTTCAAATGATTTTCAAAGGGAGCATTTTAACATGCAGTAAATGGTTTTTTACGTGAGCTAAATATTATGTCAATTGCTCAACTGCTTTTATCGATAAGAAGAAGAACTTAACCTCATCACTAAGACTCAGTATGGTGATGAGGTTAGGGAATGACAAGTTGTTTGAATAGAGCAGGGTCAATGCTTCCGCTAGATCTGTAGTGAAGTGGTCAACTTTATTGGCTTTGGTGACGGTGGTTATTGGTTCGATTCCCAGTACGGATAGATTCATAGATTGATTTTTCAATCGACTTATGGATTTCTGCTTGAAGGCATGAATGTTTATGGTGTCTAAAATTCCATCTAAAAAAACTGAGCGTAGCAAAAGCTATTAAAAATCACTAGTGCTGCCCTAGTTCTATCCTTCTATCTTACTCTCTTCGAAAAGGAGGTTGAGTAACTGAGTAACAAGTATTTCTCGTAGAAAACTTCAGTTGACATTAATTCCATTAAGAGTGGACATGATTAAAACAAATATACAAATCGATGGGAAAATCAGTGCAAGAATTTGTCGACTCGGGGAATCAAAAACTTGATCGCGAAACAGATTTCAATTATCCTTCGGTCGCGGCGGTCAGTAGTATTGTAGGCTTAATGGTAAGTCGGTATCGCTGGTTTATGGATTTTACCTACTACAACACAGTGAAAACTTGCTCTTGCTATGATGCGTCCTCCGTGACGTGTCGACATGTGATGACGTCATTGTGGACTGATTTGACCTGTAAGACAACTCTATAATAGCTATCTGTAGCAGACCGCTTTTGTCACTGAATGCCAAACCAATTGTTAAAGCGCACATGCATTATGTGGCGATTTACATCATGGTCATATTTGTATGAAACATGCATAATAAAAATTGTTGGCAACGGATAAATGTAATAATTATCACTTTTGTATTAGTTTCAGTATTTTTTAAGTTCATTCAAAATATTTTTTATTTTGTATAAATTATTCTAATTTACTCTCCCTAGGAAGAGTTGCAATTAATTATTTTTACCCCGTTAATGTAGCATTTTAAGTAAATAATCTTTGTACAAATCTTAAAAATAGCATAGATAAAATTAATAGACTAGACAGCAACGGTATTTACAACATTTCCTGAGGTTTTTGTGATTTTCCATATTGACAGACAGGAAGGAATATTTTAAGCAGATTTAAAGAACATGAGTAAGAACATTTCATATTAAAATAACACATTCTCAATCCACAAACGACCTTTTTATAAAAATCACACAACATAACTTCTAATTCGGGCCTGGTACGCCCACATTTTTGTAATAAAATCCTGGAAATTAATACATTTAATCAAAGTAATAAACTCCTTCTTGACGAAACAATGAAACATTAATTCATCACCCTTATTACAAGAAGCTCGCGTAATTACGCATAATCAATAAAATGAAAATCCATTTACTTTAACGATTAATTAATAAAACCGTGTATGTTCCTTTCCAAAACAACTCAATAGACCATTAGTACTTACGTTAAATACTTTAATTTTAAATAAAAGTTATAAGGTTGGATTAAGTGAGATTATAGTATAACATCTTTTCTGGAACATTATTTTTAGCTAAGTTAAATTAAGTTTAAGCATAGTTCTGAGCTAATCAAAAGCTATTAGCAAACTAATAAAATCATTGTAAAGCTGAATATTTTATCATTTTTCCATACAGGAATCGAACCCGTGCGTTTAGTTACCGTAACCAAAGATACAGCACTACGAATCCAGTATTATAAATTATTATTTAGTGAATACATAATATGTAATTATAACTGTACATATAATTATTTCGTTTGTCATTTTGTCAAGTTGTTTTTCATTCCATATTATAAAAAAAGTCAAGTTGTTTTTCAAGTCACTGCTTTATTTGTTTTAATTTGAAAAGAAATTTGTATAAAGTTTCTTTTTTAATTAAGCTAACTACTGTAATTTAATATTCGTTCAATAAACCAGTAAAATTGTTTCGCACCCTGTTTTTTGTGTCAACACGATGGCAGTTTTCTTACTGAAAACATAAATAAAGCCTAAAAGTTTCCACTTAACACTCAATAAATTGTGTGTTGTGAGACAACAAAAATACGAAACGCTTTTTTGTGTAATTTACGCTGTTTTTGTAGGTTTGACTTTTTAAAATCAACACAAAAAGATGGGAAAGAAAAACCCAGTGGACCCACTAAGTACGACTTCATTCTACTTAACTGAATTCTGCAGATAGGTGGGCCAGGAGTGCAGACTATTGGTAGTTTATCTTGAGTAAGAAATTGTCTTTAACTCTTTTTAGGCTAAGATTGCCTATTAAGCGAACTACGACAAGTGTAGCAAGAAAAATATGTAACAAATCGCACAATTACTTTCCCGGTGAAGGCATTTTATAAATGTTGACATCTTAAGACTTTAGGTAAGAGTTGAACATTCGATAACCCAAGGCTGAATCCTTGAATTGGTCAAACAACGAAATATCGTTGATTATTTCAATCCTTAATCCTTTCGTAATTCAATACCAAATTCAAATCCACGTACTGAAACTTTCATTTATTAACGACACCTCTAGTTCAATCCTTAAAACAGACAATTTCATATTTATGTCTCTCAAAATTCAATCTTTAACTCTCGTTCATGCATTTTTGTGAAAAATTAATCTATTTTCAATCAAAATATTTGTAAGTAAACGGCTTAATTATTTCATTTGTTGTGTTACAATTCAATACCAAATTCAAATCCACGTACTGAAACTTTCATTTATTAACGACACCTCTAGTTCAATCCTTAAAACAGACAATTTCATATTTATGTCTCTCAAAATTCAATCTTTAACTCTCGTTCATGCATTTTTGTGCAAAATTAATCTATTTTCAATCAAAATATTTGTAAGTAAACGGTTTAATTATTTCATTTGTTGTGTTACAAATTATGACAAAGACAGCTACGGATATATTCCGTCTTAAATGCGTGAAAAAAATTTGAGATCTAGCTACGCAAAAAACGGAATGATATATAAGCAGTGAATTTATTCGTCTAAATATATCTCGTGATATAACATAGAATTAAAATTTTACAAGTAAAAAAATTATATTTATTGATTATAATAGTCACTTTTTAAAGATTATTTAAAGAACTAATTAGCGTAACATCGAAACAAATGACGAACTACGACTGAATCAAAATGGAACGAAAAGATAATCTCCAAAAGATGGTTATTATATACATATATATATTATTTTTGTTTTTTTTTGCTTAAAGGCGTATATAATAGAATTTCTTGTTCTATTTTTATGTATAGTTTTACTTAAAAGATTGGTTAGAAAAAGTGGGAGTAAATGAACTTTTTATTACATTTAAAAAATCATGACACAATTATAGTGAACAAACTGCAAATTTCGCTTCAGTCACTATTAAAATAAACCTTTTTCTATCATTTTTCTTAGGTATCAAATCTCTGTAGCTTAGAGTGAACTTTATTGAGATCATTTCAGTATAAAGCAGTTCAAAAAATATCTGAAAAAGAGTTCTAGACAGGCTTGAAAACTTTATCATTTTCATGTACAAAAATGAAATTATTGAAAAAAAAACGCTAAATGATTAACAATTTTCTCTATGTGGGGAAAAAACTACTAATTTCTCTTAAGTTGTCGACCAATGACACTTTCAATTGAAAAGAAACTGAAAGAAGTCTGAGTGAGTGTGGAGGAGACGTAGAAATATTTCCTGAGCGCTAAGTAGGCTTTTCTATTATTTATTCTACATCCTGGAGGATAAAATAGACGACTCTCACGTGATACGTAATTACATTACGTTTGTAGGAGGTTGCCACATTTTATATACCTACATACATCATATTTCTAAAATAAATTATTATCACTGCCAACAAAGCTTTCGCAACTTCAACTAAAGCTTTGCTGAAAGTGCATGTTAGTTTTTCACTAGTTCTATAATATTTTACTATATGGATACTTTTGAGAAATATTTGATTGTAAGAGATATCAATGGACAGCTGTATTTGTTGTTTGTATTAGATCTTCTTATGGAATTTAAGTTATTATTATTATGGATTATACACAGAATACTTAATTTAAACTTGATTTCAGTGGCTAAGCCAGTCACACCTTTTTTTAAATATAATAAACTAATACATGATGCAAATCTGCTAAGTCCCGTACAACTCTGCTCGCGCCATTATGTGAGGATAGAGTGTTTTATTTTTGTAGAGAGCGTTGTAGAAGTGGCCATGATACATTGTCTACACATACATAACGGGTGGGAGTGGGAAAATCCAAATTGTTGTGTAACTAAATTAAGCACTTGTTCCGCTTCTTAATATAAAATATTTGTAGTGGCTATTGAATGTACCTAATCTCTTTATTTTTATTAAAATTTTTAAAATAGAGGGTAGAGGGGAGTTTTACATTTGACCGGGTATGTAGACGGAGAGAACTCGTCAATTTGAAGAAATTACATGATATAGAAATTGTCTGTATTATCATTACTATCATTGAAAGACTCTGAAATCGTATCATGCTTGGTTAAACAACACGAGGAATAATCAAATGTATTAAAAATGAGCTTCTGCAAAGTAACCGCCTACTTTATCTACGATATTCTGTTTGTTAATTTTATTACAATGCAGAAGTTTGTTTCAAAAGACAGACAGCAGAGCGATTATTTGTATTTGAAACAAATAACTACAATTAATTACAAGTGATGGATTTTAAGATTTTACCTGATGGAAAATTTATCCTTGATTAGTTTTGACACAGTTATTATTTTAAGAGATGATTGGTATACTGTGAAAAAATACAATTTTAATAAATCTTCTTTGATCATAATGTTGCAAGAAATATTAATAATACAAAACCACAAACACATCTAACACCACGTTTTGAAGTTATAAACACACTATATATAAGGGGTGGGAGACTTACGGCATGCGTGCCATACAGGGACGGCTCTTGTAAAGGAGCAAATGGTGCACTGCATTCCAATAAGTCCCATCAAAATATTCCATTAATAAACGATATTCAAATATAATAATTATACCAATTCAATAATTTTAAATTTTCCTCGTGTTTCCCATAGGAAAATATTACAGGAAACGATGATCAATAAACACGACTAGCAAAAGTATTCTGCGTCGATTCAGAATACGCATGAAAGTCGGTCGATGACGCAGTAGGAACATAAATTCTTTTGAATTCCTTAGACGTCTGAAATGTATTTTGACATATTTGTGACGTTGCATCAATATGAACTACGCGCCAGATGCATTTTGTATGGACTGTTTTTGCGGGCCCTTGAGCACTGATCCCCCTGGCAAAAATTCCCGAACGTACCCGAAAGCGATTTGACGTTTGAGTTTACAAGCCTGTAACAGTCATTTGTAAGAATGAAAAAGAGCAGTGGAGCGTAGTAAGCTCATTTAATTTCATTATTTCTATACGCTCTTCAATAAGAATAATATTTACCAACCATTATAACTTTTGGAGTGATTTCGTTGAAGCCCTGTCTATACTTCAATTCTTCACGAATAAAAAATACATGCAGTATTTAGCTAAAACGTTAAGCCATTACAAATAATTTATACAATACCGATGACTTCCGTCGAAAGTGAGTGTTACTTCTAAAATTTAAAAAGAATCAATTCATTTAGAGAAATACCACGACTAAAGACAGACAAGGTTTCCCAAACTATCATCCGCGACAACCTGGAATGGTTGTATATGCTGCTAGGGTTGCAACAAATTTAGACGTACTCAAATTCATATTGGTATTACCTACCCAAAAAAAAAAGAAAAAAGGTGGTCCGTCGAAATTAATCCACAGGAAAGGTTTGGGAAACCCCGGTGAAGAGAAACAGTTGATATCGCCAAATCAGACTTATATTTTCGTATATTATATTTCTGATAGTACTTTCAAAATCCAATATGTGGAGGATAGATTTCTTACATAAATATGTGAATCTTTTTTTGCACTCCCTAATATTCCTGCCACCGGCCGCCACTGGTGCCATAGATGGTACGTAACGATTAACAGATTTTTTAAATAATGGATGGATAAGATATGCGGACTATATTTTTTCGAAAAGCGACGGCAATATTATCAATTTTTTCTTCCACATTGTCATTATTTTCCAAAATGAATTTTACGAAACTTAGTATAAGAAGTTGTTTGACTGATGAATCCAGCTGGGCATGTATTTTACTAAAGCTGACGATATATTAACCGGATGTAAAGTATTTGTCATAGAATTTACAGCAACAAAAGTTTCATTAATACTAATAACATTTTGTGTATTTTTGATAAAATTTTGAAAAACTTTTTTTTTAATTTTTCCCGTAAAAAATTGCTTGAAAGTGTGAATCAACCCATTATTTCTTATCAAACCATGCTATTAAATATGACACGGTCTGCGTGGAATGTTTTTATGTAAAAAAAATAACTATAGAATAATTGCTAATATTAATTATTCAAATAAATAATTTTACTGAAAATTGCTCGGCACGTCAGACAGACGACAAATATTATTTGGGGATATTAAGCAGGCACATAAAAAGGTTCACCACCCCTGCTATAGAATATTTGATGTGGTGTTTTATACATTACGATTATTAAAACCAGTGTTGTTCTTAAATTTTCTGCTGGAATATATTGTACGTACCTACAAAACTTATTTAAAGAAACGTTTATCTTTGTCTACGTGAAGCTCAGTTTTCTGTTCATATACATTTTTACACTCTGAGTAGATGATTATTTAGAGCAAAAATAATATACAAAGGAAGAGTTTGCATCACTCCTATCGCATCGCGAAATTTGTTTAAAAATGTAGTGGTGAAAAATTTCGGGTTCTCTTTGTGAAAGTGTTTGCAATTCTTTGATCATTTGAAATTATTGATTCCCTAGTGTTAAAATATGTTGCCTTACGGCAGTCGATAGATAATTGAGTACTTATTAGTAAGAGTCAGAATATAAAGCAAGACTTTATTGTACTATAATATTGGCTTATACGCCTCTTCAAAACTAGTGAACAAAGCGAGGATATACTGACAGAAGGAAATAAGTCATAAAAACATGTTCTAAGATAATCGCATCTAAAACATATTTTTTTGTTTTTAAAAAGAATTGAGTACATTATAAACAATAATCTTTTTGGCACACAAATCAGAAGATTTGGTATCGATGAGTTATAGTTATATAATGCTTGAAGCCAGAATAAAAAAAAACACAATGACCTTATACTGTTTTTTTTTTCAAAACAAATATATCCGATAACGACATGAAGAGTTTTACCAATACGTCGAGCGTTAAATTGCATACGTTTTGAAATTTTAAACAGAAAACCATTAAAAACTGACTTAATACATTTTGTCAGAATATCCTCGAAAGTCAGTCAAATTTAATAACAATAAAGCTTAGTTCGACTCAAAGCCTACTTCACAGAGTAATATTAATGAAACAATCCTTTATTGTTCAAAAATATGTACATTTTAAAGTTATTATTTAACAATTTTACAGTATAATCATTTTAAAGAATAAAACAATTGGTATGAATCCTTCAAATATTGTACATTAACATAGGTTTTTCCACGAGCTTACAGGTTCACAGAGACTGGAACTGAAGTCAATACAAGTTCATCCGTGCACTTGAAAGCCTGAATATACCGAGAGGCAAATCGTTAGTGAATGAATCATGAATCGTAAGTGAGCATACTTATGGGCGCATACAATATTTGAACAATTTTAATTTCACTGAGATTGTTTTCATTTTAAAACAAAATAGTCCGTGGTGTGTTATTAACAAATTTTGTTTTGAAACTATTTTATCTATGAAGTGACGTAATGATCTATATTGTTAATGTCCATTACAAATATTATTAAAACTAATTAAGCTAACTTTATTAAAATGGCGTGCAATAAATTTTAATTACTTAACTTGTAAAACCAGATTAAATAAATCATGACATTATAAAGATGGTTTTTGCTATGTAATCTATTTTTTAATTACTTTTTCGTTGATAAAAATTCTGTCAAAAAATAAAAGTTTGAATAGACGAACGCTGGTTCAGAGATAACTTTTGAATAGTTTTCTTCCGTTATATGTTATAAATAAGTTTCTTGAATACATTTTCTAAGTTTATCATTTCGCTATACGCAAAATATGAAAGTCTAAACTAGTAAAGTATTTTACACGATAAAGTTGGTAGTTGAAAATTGCGCTTACATCAGCTTGTTATTTTAAATTGATATTTTATAATTACTTTAAAATTCAAGAAAATATATTTTACCATTTATTATAAACCAAAATCTTAACTGTATTTACACAAGCTGTGGAGCGGAAAGTAAGCTTTCTTGAGGGTTTGGATTGAATTTAAGCTTTAAGAGTGGAAATATATTCATCTTCGTATCACTATCAAAAAATATTGATAGCCATTTTGGTATGACACAAACACTGGGGTTAAGCTTCAACAAAGTTATCAATTTTCTCATAGAAAAAAATGAGTGAAGTTAATTTAAGACATCGACTGAGGGTACTTGGTGGAATTTCAATATCAAATTTGAATTATTGAGATGTTATAAATTTTCATGTATTTTGTCACTAACGACCCGGGTTTCGCCTTTCGGCATCTTCAGGCATGCGAGCACACGAATGGACTCGAATTGACAGACAGTAAACAGCGTCTTACGTTTATATACAAGACACAAATACGAGAAAATATTATTTATAAGATAAAATATGATATGTCTAAGACCCTCACTGATACCTGAGTTAAAAATTCTGAGCCGAAATAGCCTTAACATTTGCTGGGAAAACAAACGCATTAACACAGTAACGAATTGTGGGTGGCCAACCAATGTCAGAATTACCAGTGATTTGACACTTATAATAGTATTGTGGGTTTTAAAATGCAATTCGAAGAAAGGATAAATATATACAATCATTCCAAATTTAGTGAGTTCTGTTGGGTGAATATGAGATGAATTTATTAATGTGGGAATATCAATATTTTCCGATTGTTAATTTATGTTTTTTTCGAAATCATCCACATTGGAGGGAGTTTGGAAGATTCGTTCAGAATTGATAAAGAATTTAACTGGGCTCTATTGATTTCCAAAAATTATTGATAAAATAATTTATAATTTCCCATGTTTTGATGCAACATTTTAACCCCATCATCCGCATTGAACGTGTGGTTCTCCAATAACATTCTCATACAAGATCTCAACGATTCAAATTTGACTAAAGTTAAATTTAAATTCATGTGAATATTTGAAGATTATGAGAATTGATTTATGATAATTCTAACTAGATCTAAAACTAGATGGATTGATAGTATTTTTCGTCATCACAAATTTGCTTCTCCTAGATGGTTGCTTGTATGAATGGCTAATGAAAATACATCAATGAGCTGAGCGTTTTTTGGAGAGAATTCTAAGAAAATTTCAATAATTATGCGAATAATATAAAGTTACAAGGATATGAGAGAGTAATTTACTTACAGAGTATAAGAAGTTTGAAACGATGATGTTGATCCTTTTGGTGATCACAGAAATATAGTGGTTTGTGCTTTAGCTTTATTTTTATCTTTCATGCCAACTCGAACTCTGATTTTTACCATTTTAACATTTTCAAAAAGTCCAATTAATTTTTTCATCGTGTGATTTTAATGACAACTTGCGACTTTTAGAACATTCCGTCCTTGATTGATCCGTTTATGATGATTTCAACTCCATAACGTAGCTCATGTTTTTTTTATCGAATGGACGAAATTTTAAAATGCTAGATACCTTTAAATATTGACAACTTTACTGTATGTTAGTTTTTAATCAGCCAATTATTTAAATATCAATTAACTTGTATCAGAGTAAAACATATGTTCATCACCTATCTATATAGATATCACGTTCAATATAAATTAACTGCGTAGCTAATTATATAGATTATACTTCTTGGATAAATCGGAACTGAACTTCAAATTGTATTGTAGCGAATGTAATATTTTGCGTAAATTCCGTACACACTTTCGCCAAAAGTTGAGCCACATATTGTATGTGGGTGTGTTACTTTGAATTTTCGGTATATTACGATATAGGAATATTATAACTCCCTTAATTTTCCGTGGCGTAGGCAGATGAATGTCAAAGACTTTATCAATTCTTGTTTTACTGAAGTACAAGTTATAAATTAGTATTAAAAACGCAGTGATGTGTTAGAAGTAATTTGAAATTAATATAAATTTTTATTTCAACGCTTTTGCTCTGTTTTTTTTTAATTATTTTCGTAGCTAATTACTTGCGTGCGTAAATTTACAGTTTAGTGACTCAAACACAATACATATTTGCAAAATAAAATCATCAAAAAGCAGAAGCAAAACAATGTCATTATCTGTAATATGAAATATGTTTTTAATACTCCAGCAGAAAAGTTCCTTGTTTTATAATTAAATTACAAGTATTAAAAATTGTTCATAAGAAATTTCATTCTTCTTTAGCTTCCTGATTCCTAGTGCTTGATCATTTTCTTTTCTAATGCTACAGCCCAGTATAGGCTTTGGCATCTCCAAGGATATTTATAAATCTAGTTATCTGCAGGTGGTCGTGGAACAGTTGGTAGCGTCGTTGGCTACTATTACGGATGTCTCGGGCTTAATTCCCGGTGCGGACGGTTTTCATAAATTGAACATTGAATCGAGATATGGATTTCTATTCGTAGTCTGAGTGTTTGTGATGACTAAACCCCCCCCACCCAACCGATCCTTACGTGGTATAGCGAGAGCGATTAGCTTACCACTAGTCCTGTCCAAGCTCTATCCTTATATTCCTAATCTCTTCAAAAAAAAAAATAGACGTTGAAATGTTAAGATACTTCCATTAGAAGATCATATACTCCACATAGGGAGCGGATATGGAAAAAAGTTATTTGTTATGTCCAGAGCAGCTTTACCCAATCTCTGAAAAATTTACTTACGTCTATTTATGTTACCAGACACTATCCGATCATTTTGCACGAGGCCGACTAGATCTTCGTTTGTCTAATAAATAAATAATATTAGTAGAATTTTTATTTTAATTCAAAGAAAATGATGAGTATATTAATTTAATCTACGAGAAATGGAAGTGGGATAGAGCTTTTATAAATGATAACGCACAATCGAGATGTACTAAGCTCACAAAGTCAATGTTTATTTGTGATTATATATATGTTATTATATTTTGAGTTTTGAAGGTAATAAAAACATATCCCCAAAAAATAATTACAATTTATTACTCTTATTATTATTTTTGTGATTGTGAGACGCATATAATAGAATTTCTAGTTGCCGTATTTTCTAAAAAAAAGTATATGCAATACAGCTCTACAGTGCAAAGAAACAAACTCTGCTACATTTTAAAAATCTTTATAGAATCGTTATATTCAATAAATTGAAAATTCCATCTGCATCACTTTCTTAAAAATACCTTGTTCTACGACTTTGTTTCAGATATCAAATCTTGATAACTTACAATAAACCCTAATCTAGTCACGGCGTAAATTAAATAAAAGCATATTTGAAAAACAGGTATCAACTCTTTGCTAGACAGGTTTGAAAACTTTACTATTTCCATTAAAAAACCGAAAACGATCAATGATTTTCGTGGATTGACAGAAAAACCTACTAATTCCTCTTAAGAAGATACGGTTTTATAATCTATGGTATTTTCAACGTGTTGTTATCATTATTTTTTTCATTAGAAATGATTTCAATTAAAAAATCCCGATGGCTTTAAAATGTGATTATCATGAATCAAGTTAAGGTTTCTTCGCCGAATAACAAATTCATTAATTCATACCTTCAAAGTCTAAAAACTAATTAGCATACAAAAATGATTTATCAGTTAATGTTAGCAACTGATTAAAAAACTTTTACTTTTGCTTTAATATCTTTAAAATGATAGATAACAAGAAAATATTTAACAAGTTAAAAGGAAATAAAATGGTCTTTGGTTATGAAAAATGCGCAAATTGAAAATACGAAAGTTCATCCAGAAATTTCTCTTCAGTAACAAAAAAGCTTTCATCCAAATATGACATGAAAACAAAACGAAGCTTTAAGCAAATTTGAAAGCTGATATAAAAAGGACATCGATCTGTGGTGAAAATGAAAGTGCATTGGAGTATATGCAGTGTAGCTTTTTTCGCAGACGGCCAAGAATAAAAAGGCTTTTACCGTAAATTAAAGACTTATCCGGAGCTTTAAGCTCCTAGCAGCCGTTGTCGTTTGTTTTAGAAATCGTTTGCCATTACACATTAGACTCATCTTCTTAAAAGCGATTTATATATTGATAATATTTTTTTTTCAAAATCCCGTTAAATCAATTGTTTCAATTTATAATATTAATTCACACACCCTATTGTAAAAGTGGAATATTATATTTTAAGAAAGGTGGCAATATGAATATTTTGAAATATACGATTTTTTTAATTTAATAAAAGTAATTTATTGATAAATTAAATAAAAATAATATATTCATTGCGAAATTGTTATAGTGTAGTAATTTCATTTTTTAAATAAATTCTTAGGG
Source organism: Himalopsyche phryganea (assembly GCA_022494535.1). Taxonomy (NCBI): domain Eukaryota; kingdom Metazoa; phylum Arthropoda; class Insecta; order Trichoptera; family Rhyacophilidae; genus Himalopsyche; species Himalopsyche phryganea. The sequence goes on along the minus strand of JAGVSL010000119.1, from coordinate 798,258 downwards.
CTGTTCAAAATTATTCATATTAAATAAAATTCCAAGCAAAAATCAAAATACATTAATTTGTTTTCAGGTGTCAACTATCAATTTTTGTAGGAAAGGTATTATATTTCAAAAATAAAATATATTTTTTCATACTTCTCCCACATCTGTATAATGATGAGGACTGATGTCGCTCATCGTGAGCATAATCAACTGATATCGGCATCAGTTGATAATGCTCGTGAAATTAAAACCTGTCTTGAAAACAAATAACGAAATTATCTGTGAAATATGTTATATGACAAAATCCACATGGTAATGAAACGTAACTGCATGAGATACAAAAGGATTTTTAGCATGAAAACGGAAAGAAAGAAGTACATGAACACCTAATTGTGATTTGCAACTAAAAATATTCGAAGAAAACTAGTAGTAAGTCAACTATTCAACATCTATTTACAGACAAAAAAACTCCATCCAAAAATATTAACAACTTTTCCGATGAATTTTGCCACCCCATTTTATTTAAAAACATTCAAGCGAAGCTAAAGTGGTATTTCCCCAAAATTTTTGTAGAAAATATTCAAAACGTGCAGCCCTTAATTTAATTTTCGATTATTTTTCCCGATTCAATCATGGCCTGGCTTTTGTTGTCTATGAAGTCATTCAGTTTTCTTTAGATTCTTTCAGTATTTTTTCAATACGTACGATGTATTTTTTCGGCGTTTACTTTAATGTTGATTCGAAAAATTGAAAAAGTTTTTAATAAAAATGCTACAATATGAGGCAAACCATGCCGAAGTATTTTTCATGAAAATAATTTTTTGAAAACTTTATTTCCTATTGTCCCAAAGTAACATTTGGCCCATTGTTGGAATAATAAATATTAAAAATATCAACGTACACAGGATTTATTTTTTCTTGCAAAAAAAAAATGAAAATAATGCTGATTCATTGCCACGTGCTTAAAATATTGCAACTTTTATTTGTAGATTCAATAAAAGGTTAAACATTGAGACTATTTTACATTAAAAATGAAAATTTATTCAGAAATATTTAAGGAAATATAACAGGTAAAAATACTCAAAGAAATAATTCTCTTTGAGTGGGCAATAAAATATTTTTTGGCTACAAAATGCTTTCAACTCCTACAAGAAATGCAAAGTTTTTATGTGAATACATCGGTATTCATATCGTTTTTCAATATCTCTTTTGTAGTTCAAGCCATATTTTTATTTAACGTTTTGTTTCAGGACTATGAAATTTTTCAGATGTATAAAATATGTAATTCTTTAAAATGCTTCTTATATCTAAAAGCGAGATCAGATAAGTATTAGATTAATTAAATATTCAGTTCATTCAGTATAACAGTAAATATTCAGTCCCATCCTCACGGGGCGTAACGAGAGCGATTAGCTAACCACTGGTCCTGTCATAATCCTTCTATCCCTACTCTCTTCGAAAAAGAAAAGAGAGGTTGAGCAACTGAGTGACAAGCAGTTCTCGTAAAAAAATCTGTCAATATACCTCCATTAGGAGACCATATGCTCCACATTGGGAGCGGACATGGAAAAAAAAATATTCAGTTGCAATGTAAGTTTGTAAGTAAGTTTTATAAAATAATACAAATTATAAAGAATGATTTTTTTTTTCAAATAAAACACAATTCATTTGTACTACTTCCACATGTTTATAATGATTAGCACCGGTTTCGATCATCACTAGCATTATCAACTGATAAAAATACAAACATCACAGGCTTATTTATATAAAATTGAATGTAAAAATGAAGGTAAATAAAACTGATGGTTCATGAACTAACTATGCGTTTTATTTTTTAAAATATAATGTCTTTCCACCAAGAATTGACAGTTAACACCTTAAAAGTGAAGAATGAATTTATTTTAAGTATTTGAAAAAAACGGTTACATACGGTTTGTCATGCATCTCGGATTGTTACTATACTATTCCAATTGTTATTATACTATACTATAATTTTCTATTTTTCGATGGTAAAATTGATAAGGTTTTCAAATTATGATCAATTATACAAAGAAGACGTAAACTATAATGTGTTTTTAATTATATGTAAAACTATTTTATATACAAAAAGCAAATTTTGAAATTTTTTGTCAAACCTATTTCACAGATAATTTAAAGGTTTAAAGGCCGAAGTAACTCATGAGTACGAAAGTGTTAACAGCTTTAATTAATATGATGCCTTTCCACCAAGAATTTACATTTAACATCTCAAGAGTGATCTTGCACATATATATACAGGTGATTATAACTTGGTTTCTCTTCGATCGAATTTCCTGGGACTTTTTAACGACCCCTTAAGTTTATCTTAAGTGATCTAAAAATATCTGGTGCATTAAGAATTTAGGCTCTGATAAATCTAAGGATTTGATACATTTTGTGAATAAAATTTGGTTTTAGAAATGTTTTCAGAACAAAATATGGTTTCAAATTTATATGAGTAGCAGAAAAAAAACATGTAGTGAAATTTTATATTAGAAAAAATATAATTCATTAGTGGACAATTTGTAAATCAGTTTTCAGAAGAATTCACCAAAAATGGTCCCTTACACGTAAAAATAAGTCATGAATTACTATTGATAGCATCATTTTATTTTTATCGTGTTTTCTTCTAATGAAATTATAGGATAAAATCAAATCACCATGACTAACAAAGAGTTTTCGAAGAACAATTTTTGTTGATATAGGCTCTATTAGGAGTCCACCCGGTCCACTAATCGTCACTGAGAGCGGGTATTGTAACTTATTGTATTAAATACATGACACCATCAATATTTGTATGTATTAACTGTTTTTCTTTAAAAAAAATCTGCACACTTGTTTTGTAAAACTGTCATTTAGCGCTGCTGACAACATATTTCGATGTGACTATAATTTATTAATTTACAGTATAAAATGTTTGTTTTTGTAGTGCGTAAAGTTAGCTTATTTTATAAAATGATTACCAATCCACCTTCCAGTGAACTTTGCACAGGCAGGTTTGCTAGTATCGGAGCTTTTTTCTGGGAAAAAAATCCCATAACTCTGCCTACTCACTTCATAAGCTCTCGCCGGCGCCCTAAAATACAATATTACGGAGCTTTTAGTAAGTCCACTCAGCGTGATATTGTGGAAACCCTCTCTGGAATGAAATTAATAATACTTAGCGCTTGCGATTTTTGTATAAATTACTTAAAACATGTTTTAACGCGTTTGTCGACGTTTGCGAAAACAAATTATTTTCACGCAGAGAAAACTTGCGCTGAATTAATCATCGTTTATGGACTGCCTGTAGTCAGACAGCGGCGTTCATACGGAAAACAATGCAAAATACTAGTGAAAATGAACTTTTTACTATCAAAGTTGCTACAAAGTTGCAAAGTAGTTATTATGAAATTTAATGAAAGTTTATGTAAATTGTATATTCTATATTTTACTATCCAGTTTCGATTAATTAATACATTGCCTATGTTGTATAATACCTAACATCATGTAATTAAGTATTTCACGAAATAATTACATTGATAGTGCTTCAGATTTATTACATTCACTAGACTTTGAAGGAAGAAAGATCCTACCAATTCTAAATTCCCTAATAATTTGTTCTAGATGCAACCAATCTGACAGATCCGACTGAGGGTTACATTATTTTGAACAATTATTTCCGTTTATTGTTAATATGTAGATATTTCTAGAGAGGTTGTTCAACATCCATAATCATATCTTTGCACTTTATGTTGATTTTCTATTAACTGACTTAAATAAGTGAATTAGTGAATAGTTAAAAAAATAACATTTGTGTACAGGAAAGTGATTAGATTCGCTATCAATGATTTCACATGCATATTTATTTCAAACTGTTAATCAGAAAAACGTTTTATTTGTATTATAATAAAATATATTTCATGAAACTTTTACGGTAAATTATATTTTCATGGTAACACCGTTCGCAATCAAAGCTATTGGAAGCAAAGAGATGATTCTACATACGCTGTAAGCCTAACGTAGTGAATTGAAAGTCATATCAACACAAACCATGGCTAAGCTTGTTACAATATACGTAAATGAAAAAGCTCCAACAGTTCTGCTTTACGAATAATTGATCAGCATCTGGTATGAAAATAATATAGTTTTTATTTATATTCAAATTTTATAAATATGTTTTTCATATAATTCCAATGTACTACTTTTTATAAGGGATGTTTATCGATATAAATATTGCCAGTTTTGTGATACCTAACGATTAGTTCAAAAAATAACAGAAAATTATCTTAAAATATAACAGAAATATCATTTATCTTTAAAACCGTTTTTTTTTGCTTTTCTCCGAATAAAATTATGTAATTGGTATACTATTTGAGATATACTGTACTGCTTTTTTACATGACATTTATCCAGTATAATTGTTCTATTTTATGAGCGCGTGCGATGTCTGCCATCTTTTCACCATTTTCATACTGTTTTATAATTTTTTGATATCCATAGTTATGGTATGTCTTCATTTATCTCACCGTCTGTCACTCTCACATGCACATAATAGTTTATGTAAACAAACGCAGAGCAAAATAAAGCGCAGCCAACTAAATAAATACTCATATTTTTAAATCCCGTAAGTACGAATTCACGTAAGTCGAGGTTTTTATATGTGTTGTTTAGTTACTGTTCTGATTTGTCCGGTTACCACTTCACGTACCTAATTAAAAATATGATTTTCATAGTGATACTTATAAAAAAGCATATATTCAATACCGCTTGATGTCAATATTTTGATTGGGATGAGTCATAAATGTGATGAAGAGAACAGATTTATAGTAAAGAGATTACGAACGCAGTAATTGCCAATCGATTTGGAATGGATACAATCGGTAGCCTATTCTTCCAGTCGTCATTTAGCATCTGTTAATAGGGTGACAAATTGATTGGAATACGGAATAAAATACAATGTTATTTAATCCTTGGAAATGATCACTATATTAAATAAATTTCAGTTAATAAACGGTTAAAATTATTCAAACTGCAAATTTGCCAGATATTTTGATACCAAATCACCTTAGATAAAGACGAGGTTAATTATTTTCACATCGTCAATTCTGAAAATCTAAAATTACAAATTGAATTGCAAAAATTAACATCTATTATCATTTGCTTTATTAGAAATTGAATCAATTTTTTAAGCTATTTTATGCCAGTATGCGGACTGCTTATAGAGCTTATTTTTCTCGGTTAGCTAATCGCTCTTGCTACGTCCCGTTTTTAATATCGGATGGGTTGCACGAACTTTAAAATACACATACATCGATGTTTTCCAAGTAAATTCGAAAAGTTTTCGGCCTCTAGATTTTATAGATAAAATTCAAGTTATATTTTTAGTGGTATCGAAAAGTTTATTAGCCGTTCTAAAAGTGTATCGAAGCAAACGGAGAGTGTATCGAAATATAAAAATGATTGCTTGTTTTTACTATCCATTACTCTTAGGCCGTCAACTTTTTGGAACTGTATCAGTATTTGGTTTGATAAGTCATTTAAAGTTTTGTTGCAGACTTTATTTTATTTATTAATTGAATATGTGGAATTTTGTGAAAATTAAAATTTATATTTCGTTTACTACATACGTCTTTTAGTCACCAAATATAAGAGAGGTTTATACACGGGCATGTCGGACACAACGTTAAATGACCAATAAAGAAGGCAATAGGTCAGGGGAAAGATAAGAGTTTGTGGTGTAATAAACTTTGAAATGAGGTTTGATGGAAAATGTCTAGGCATACAGCCAAAAAAGGAGATACACACTCAACGAAGTTGGTAATCCAGTTGTAGTGAAATAACATGAAACAAACGTAAAAAAGAGACATCTCTAGAATGGTGGCATAATAAAACCGGTAAACTGGTATTGAACAACGATGGATTACGAAATGGGAATGCTTTCATCAAACAGTGAATAGAAGGCGAATGCGTTTTTTGAAATACTTGGATCGTTATAATAATTTATTATAAATGTTCAATACAAAAAACTAGTATGACAATGTATGGTCACCATATGTATTTGTAAATGTAATCGATACAGTGATAACACATCGAATTTTTTCATAAAAAAACTTATTTTACAAAGAGTACCAAAAAAAACTGAAACTGTGGTTGTCAAATATTTTTAATGGCCTATAGTAAAAGAATACTTTATTTGTGAAGGAGGTTTTATGGCAAACTTTCGTATATATAATAAAAATTGTATTATTATTACAAATATTTCTATCTATATTTTATTATAAGGTTTTTTTATCGTGTCTGTGAAAATAAGCATTTGCGATTTCTGATGTGTAGCAATTGGATTTTAAAGAGGAACGATTAAAAATCAGGATGAAAGGACAACAGTCGATTGATATGAATAGCCGTTTTTTGACAATACAAATAGTCTTGTCAATGACCTAAAATCGAATGTTAAAACAATAATTGAAAGTGGACCTATCCAAAAATTGATATTGGATCTTCTACAACATTAAGTCAAGCTTTATTAAGGTTACTGTTGGAGAGATTGAAATTATTTTTCGTTGTCATTCTCAATTATTTTGTAACAGTTTTGGGTGAAATGTTTCAAATATTTGAGAAACGCTTACGAAGTAAGTATTGTACGATGTATTCCGGTTTGGACATGATGGATTGCGCTATTTTTGGATTCAATAATCGTTACATACTTTGAAAAGCCCTATTGAATAGAATAACACCGGAACAAAGCCCTAAAATATCGGACATGATATGACTTAGTCGTAACAAAAAGCTCGTGAAGCGAGGTGAGCTTTTTCAATAGATTTCACCACAGTTTTTTAAAAATAAGCACACTTTGGAAATTGATTATGTATTAATCTGGGAATCAATATAAATTAATTTCTTTGAATTCATTATATTAAACCGTTTTTGAGACTATCAGTTTTTTTGTAAAAATAAAATACAGTTTTCAATCTCCCTTAAGGGGTTCATTATCAATTATTGGAGGAAAGACATTACATTTTTTTTCACTATCAGTTAAAAATGCTCACAATGAGTGAAACCGGACCTCAGCTTTATATTAAATTGTTGATCCTTACAAAAAAAACAATGAATGAAAAGAAGGATTTTTTACCATGTCCACTATCAATACTGAGCTTATGGACTCATAATATACGTATCTTAAAAGAAGTTTTTCTACGAGAACTGCTTGTTATTCAATTACTCAACATTTCTTTTTTCGAAGAGAGTAGGTATATAAGGATAAGGCTAGGAGAGAACTAGTGGTAAGCTAATCGCTCTCGCTACAAATCGTTTATAGCCAGTTTCAGACGTCACAAACATCCTTGTTTTCTAATGGAACTTCATAAATCGATTGACAAATCAGTTTTTTAAACTGTCCGGGCCGAGATTCGAGCCCGTGATGGCCTTCACCGAAGCCAATGACGTTATTACATGCATACAATTTGAAATCATTTAAATACTCGAGAAATCGTCTTAAACTTATGACTATAATTAGAATAAAATTCTTCTTCTTCTTTATAAATGCATATTTTTTTTCCAAAGAAATGAAACGAAAAATAAAAGGTTTACAAAAAGAAACCTTAATTGATTTTAAACTTAAGTGTAGAGATAAAAACAAAAATCATTTGTGTGTATGTGTGTGAAAAAAAAAGCTGTTGTGATATGGAAAATCAAAATAAATAATTTTCCAGAGAGAATGTGATAAAAATATGACTAAAATTGCAGAGGCTTTTATTTGGCAAATGACAGGTAACAATCCAATAAGGAGTATTGAAGCTACAGAGCATTAAAACGGCAACACAACAACACTAATTCGGTGTTATAAATTAAGTTGTTTTGAATACAAAATTTAAACATAATTTATGATGCATAGAGTGGTATTTTATGGAACTTAAAAGTTCTGCTGAAATGCGTTGCAAAGCACAGCACCAAACACAGTTGATTGAAAATGTCTGATGAAAAATAATTATCATCATATTATTGGTGAAAATTAATTACATTTATAAAAACGAAACAACTCCACAATTAAACAAATGATCAAGACCTGTTTCGTATGAAGAATAGATGAAAAGTTAAAGAGCACAGTTAAAAAAGAACCGGATTATTAAAAACTTGACGACTACGAAAGATTAAAACAAAGACATTGAACACAAAAATTTACATATTATTTAATAATACCAACTAAAAATATTGAATTTTTGATGAATTGTAATAATGTCTGATATCGGCATGTTTCTCAATGTCGTTTTTTATTATTTTTCGCGTAAACAAGTTTCCATTAGGTTGATTGATTTTTTCAGAGTATCTAAAAAAATTATTTGTAAAAAATCTGACTACATACCTTCTGGAATTAAAACTTCATGTATTTCATTTTTTAACTGAATTCATAATGCACTCAAAATACACAAAAATGTTTTAATATTACACTTCTTAATATCACTAATCACTTAAAATATTTAACGTACGAAATATATTATTAGAATTGATTATTGGTAGATTTTTACTATAATTTAATCGTAAGAAAGAGATAAAGTATGAACTTAAGGTTGTAATAGAAAAAATTAGATAAGTTTTTGAGTAATTTTCAAAATCTCCGAGTGTCACAAATACAGGACGTAAACTTTAATCGAGTTTAGGCTGAAAATTCCCGATCGGCCGATACAGGTTTCCCTTATCGCGCCGCGTTTCCGACTGAACACTGAAAACCAACAAACCTACCCACGTGTTATCCCGCAAAGCCTTCCTACGTGAACGAAGCCTTATTATCCAGACTCTCTCCCTCTCACTCTCGCGCTTCTTCTCTCCGTTAGAGGCTTTGATAATAGAGGCTGCCGTTTCTAATAATTCTTACCTACGTTTAGACATGCATATTCATGATTTGTTGTTCTAGTACTTTTGGAGCCTGTAATAAGTTGCACGGACATTTTAGCTAGCATGTGTTTTAATATCATACTATTTTCAAAAACGTTTTTTTCTGACTCGTTGCGTTAATGTCTTTTAATTAATTATAAATTATATTATCTTTAATGTAACGACTGCCTTTTATTAGATCCGTAATAAAAAAGGTGAATTGTGTATTCTTTCAGGTTTTATTTATTTTCCAAAGCTAACGAGCAGAATAAGTACCGTTTGAATTGAAACCGAATTCACTTTATAGCATTCTTTTTGTTGAAAGAAAAACAATTAATAATGAAAACAGCTAATGTCAAAGGTTAATATTGAAATGAAGTTAAAACACCGTAATATAGTAAGTACGTGTTTGGTATTTCATAACACATAAGGAGTGATTTTGCTTACCTAGAAATCATTTTAAGTGAAGCATGACTGTAAAGTAAGTAGCTTTTGATGATATTGTGTAAATTCAGCTGACTGCAATAAAGATTTTTCCTGGACTCTGGCGTGATTTAACTGTTGGACGATCCTGGAAGTTGATTACCCGACGCCATTATCATCATCATCATCAGCACCCTAGATTGACAACATGCTATCATTTGGTGGACGGACTCGTTGAAAAAAGGGTTGAACGACTGACTTTAAGCAAGTTTTCTTCGGCTACATATTAATATAAAATAGTTATACCAGAAATATGCTGGAATTTTAGATTTAGTATGCTATTTGGTTACTTGATATATACATTAATTAAATCGAACAAATAGTCACAATTCAAAAATAGCTAAAAAAGTAAAAATTGTATTTAAAACTTCTTATTTTATGTTTACTCAAACTTAGTAATCGAATAATGTCATTTTATATTTTTATGTAAATTTTTTTAAACCATCTCTGCTCCCAATGTGGAGCATTTAAAACCCTAAGGGTACTTGCCAAAAGATTATTAAACTGTTTGTTGTTTAACATATCTTTTTTCCAAGAATATAAAGTTTGAAAAATATGACTAGATCAGCTGTAGCGGTTACCTTATTGCTTTGATTTACAGGCTCATTAATGTTGTATATTATTAATACTATAATTAACTATCAATACATATGACACGGGTAAAAGACGCATTACCTTACACACGGTCGGACAAAAATACTGTTTCACTGGCAGTCGACTGCACAGGCTGACGGCCGCTCTATTCTTAAGTTAAATATCTGTATTGATACAAATTAGAAACACGATGCATTGAAATCATTTAACTAGATATGCGAAAATTTAGATTTGCACCGGTTATACCAATCTATTCAAACTGAACACATAAAAACTTCTCTAATAAAAGACTAGTTATACAATGCTGGTTATATGATTTTTGTATCAATATCATCAAAATGTTGTCTCTCGTAATTTACCCTAATAGTTGATTCCTAATAGATACGTATATTCATGCTTTTATATTATAACTTATGAGTTATTAAATCTAATTCAAAGAATCTCTCATATTTCAACTCTTAAATTACATATAATCGATTTATGTTTTTTAAGATCGGATGTGTGGAAGGGTATTCTAGACACCACAGACATCCATGCCTCCAAACACAAATCCATAAATCAGTTTATGAAACTATCATTACTGGGATTCGATCCCTTGTAGCCATGACCGAAGCAACAACGTTGACTACTTGACGGCATTCCAGGATACATATCCCGTATACGAATTTAATCATGTGATTTACGTTATATGAGAAAGCAACACAGAGTATAAAACAAGTCAATTTAATTTTCAGCATTGAAATCCTCTTCACAAATTAATTAATTAATGGATTACCGTTCAGTTAATCTTATTAAAATACAATCATGAATACCTTTTAACGGGTTTCAATTAAGCCGGATTAATTCGTTTCGTAACTGGGCTAAAATAATTTCTGCAATAGGCAGTTTTGCAAGCTCCAAGTTTAACACTGAAAACGCATATTTGTTCATAAATCTCAACTCAAAAATATAGAAACGGTTTTTAGTAATTGATAAAAGAAATTAGGAGCTTTTAATTAATCAAAATGAAACAGAGGATATGCAGAAATGTTTATTCATTACTATTTGTTATAATTTTCTTTCGATCACTAAAGTAAAAAATATTTATTTATAGTTTTTTTTATTATTTCTTGAGAAAGCTTATGAGTATTTGTCTACTTTATTCGTTGAATTGCAAATAAACTCACTGAAGAAAACAGTTGTCTAATAAATAAAATTGCATAAAATGATGTTTCCCTTCCAAAAAATTTTCAATTTATTTCTCTAGTTTTTATCATTTGGCCGAGACCTGCTCTGTCGTTTTTAAGATGAGAACCAATCATTTACCCATTTTCGTATTTTTTTCAAAACATCAATTGAATGGGGCAGGCTACTAGTATTTTCTTTAACTGTGCCGAGAACTTAGGAAGACCCTCATCGAACAGTAAATGAAGAAAACAATACAAAACCCTATAAATAAACTTTATATTATACTGCTGAGTGCTGAGTATAAAGTAAAAACTTCCTTAAAAGTGAAACTTATTTACAAGAATATTGTTGAAAATTTTACTGTTGATCATTTGGTAAAGTGCATTAAGAATAAAGTTGTGGTCGTAACAATAGTTTATTATTGCGGTGCTCAAACTTTTCTATCACATAAAATAAATAGAAAACTGTAGATACCACATTCATATCTCAAGAGAAAACTGACTTCGGAAGAAATATTCAGAAAAATGAAACACAGACTTATTGTCCTTGCTGCAGTAACTATCAATTGAGAATTTAAACATTTGGACTGTTATAAAAACGGGTTGTTTAAAACTTTTTCGATCTCTTTGATTGTTTGATAAATTGACTGAGGTAATAAGGACTAAGAAGCAATAGGGTAAAAATAACGCTATTCACTTATAATTTTTTTTTTTCATATTATTAACAGCTATTTTGGATTCATTCCATTGTGAGAAATATGTTACAAACATTAATTCATCACCCTTACGTAAACCATAACAAGCTGACGTAATAACACATAATAAAATTATTTTTAAAATCTAAATTATGTTGGAGTTGGGATAGGTTTTGCTGTTAGCTAAGCTGCCCTCCCTGTGGTTTGTGAAATAAAATAGGAGCATTATATAAATTAACACTTTTCGAGACAAATCCATCGATCGGATAAAAAACAACTTATGAAAATGTCTGCACGGAGACTCGAATCCTTGACAGAGGAATCAAATAGGACGAAAGTCCAAGAGCTTCTTCCACAGCAAATAACTGTGAAAATGTTATACATATGTACATAAATTTGAACTTTCTATTGTATTATTGTGCAAGATTCTTACATAACTTGCACGTCATCATTTCGAAATGGTTTCTTGTTCAAATTTCAAATAAAAGATTTTTGTGGTATTTTAAGTGCAAAGAAGCAGGCTGCCAACTCTTTGATTGTAAGTGTTATTTCGTATTTTTATCATCGAGGATTTATTATCATGTTTGGTTTTTAAAAATATGTCTTGAATATTTTTGTATTAATGATACATATAGGAACTCGAAATAGCTGCCAGTAAATAATGGTGTTGCGGAATCGTCAAAAATTTTAAATGATAATTATTATTAACAGCATTTATTTATTTTTTAGTATTAAAAAAAACATTGCCCCAATCTTCTTCTGTATAGAAAATTACCTTAACCAGTTGAATACCGCCAAGCACTTACGCCTGATATTAATATGTCACTTCTTCTTTAGTATTCTACCAGCAGCCGTCGCGTTAATGAGAATGATATTCGACGAATAAATAAGCACTGCAGACAATTTTTCTCACGTTGTGGAAATTTTTGAGTGGTAAACGATTTTTTTCACAAGCTGCAAGAGGATGAAGAAAATTTCCATGCCTTGCTTTGAATTGCCCTATTTCAAAATATTTTTTAAGACAACGGCAACTGATCAACATGATAATATATTCATGAGAAGTAGGATTTGAATGATCCTTTTATGTAGTGGCTAATGGTTTTTTTTTCTATAAATAACAATTCGGGTATTTTTGGTAAAAAAAACATTTTAGATTTCATCAATTTTTTTATCGACTTTAAATATATTGTAAACTTTGTTGTATCTTTTCTTGGTCATTATCAATTTGGTTCTCCCACTATTACCCAAAAGTTTACTACTGATACTCTGACTAGTTTACTACTCATATAATTAATGTTCAGATATTTTGTGGAAAATGAAAATATTTCAGGTATAAAAAAGTTTGAGAAACCGCCTCGTAAAGATTTTGTGTATAATAATAAAGTCGTTTCGACAATATCGACATCTCCAGCAGTAAAACTGCAAACGAGCACATGATAAAGTTTATTTTTCAAACTATTTTGAATGCGGACGTGTTAGTTGAATAAACAGCCAAACGAATATACGAACATTTCAAAATTGTATCATCATTTCATATTCTAAAAATAGACAACACGTTTTGATAAATTGTTACTGTTTTCTTTCAGTCTCTTATTAGTATAAGTCATCCGGGTTTCCGATGTTTCTCCTGACACGCCCTGGCTTGATTTGGCGCTGGACACTACAATATAAAATTAAAGCATGGGCAAACAATAGCTGACAAAAGATGACAAGTTGGCTTCTTAAAATCCTACTTTCGGTCATGTGCAATTTAAAGTATAACAAGTAACATGAATATGGTAACTTTTGTTATTATTTGTCGACTTACAGATAGGGTTGTCAAGGATTGTTTTGCAAGCTTGTGCGTGATTTTTCAAAAATAGCAATCTATTTCTAAGATCATATTAATAATGTTAAATGCCCAGGAATTTAGAAGAAAGCCACCCACCAATTTAATTCAATCTTAAGTCTGTCGCACATAACTCTCCGCAAAAGGAAAGTATATAGTACTGCAAGTGAAACCCACTTGAATTATCGCTATGCGTTTATTTCAATTTTTGTTTTAGGTCACAAGTCCAAGAATCTTCACGACGATAGTTTGCACTCTGCAGTGCTTCGCTAGTGGTTTTGCGTTCTAATTCTTACCAGCTTATTTTTTCAATAGATTTTTCCATTTATTAACATAAAATCATATATTGGCAAATTTTTCTACGCAATACTCGTATAAATACGTCAATTAATTACTTGAATTGGCATTATTCATATTGCGATAATAGTAATGTAACAACGTATGTCACATTTAGTTCCAAAAGAATTATTGCAATACATTTGTTTTGATTTAAGACATCGACTGTGGGTGCTTGATGGAATTACAAAATCAAATGTGACTTGTTGAGATTTTGTACATTTCAATGTATTTTGTCACTAACGACTCGAGTTTTGCCTTTCGGAATCTTCAGGCATTCTCAACAATTCAAATTTGACATTTGAATTATTTTGATTTATCTGTATATCTGCTTGAAAAGCGCAATACAGCACTATGCTTCCTCACGCTACACTCCGCATAGACACAGAGAGTGTGTATATGTGAGTTAGTTGATGATGAGAAATTAAACAACCATTCGGTGTACAACATAACTTGTGCTGTATTTTCTATAATTCTTTCAGCATTTGGCTATCATCAAAAAATTAACCTAGAATTAGTGCTCATGATGGCTTGATGTTAAATAGCTATTAATTATAATTGTCAATAATTATTATTACATTCCTTTTTAAGTATTCAGTAGCGCTATAAGCGTATTCAGTAATTTCTTTGAAAATTTTCCAATTCACTATTTTGGTTATCGACTATTTACGAATTATTAAAAAATAATTATATTTGTTCAGATAATGAATTTTTATCTGTAGGACATCCTTAACATTTCAATTTTAAACTGTTTATATCCGTCTATATATAATTTGTTTGATTACCTGTAAATTCTTGCCACAGTTTATGAAACAACTGTTTAATTTTCCTTGTAAATTGTTAACATTCAATTTTATATAAATAGCCGTATTATGATTTCATTAAGTTGATAATGCTCGTGATAAGTGAAACCGGTCATTATAAACATGTGGTAGTAGTAGAAAAAATTGCGTTTTATTTTTAAAATTTCAACTTTAACTATTTTTGGTAGTAATGCTATTTCTTCCATTATCTCAATAGTAAAAATATTTATAAACAATTGCAAGGCATGAGCAATAATAAATTATTTATTCCCAGTCATTTTTAAAAAAATCTTTTAATATTCTATGAAAATAGTGTTCTTTTTATTTTGTGAAAGACTTCTCTTGCAATTTTTTTGAATGAGTCTTTTAGGAATTACCGAGTCAGACAGAATTGTTCCCTGTGATGCAGACACAAAAATAAGTGAGACCATTACATAATATATTCCACCAGAAAGAAACAGAAAATGTAATCTGATTTTTATCAAAAGCAAGCGAAACTAGAAAGTCTTGGCTTTTTGTGTTTGAAGGGGTCTTGTTGAAACTTTAAAAATAACTCTGCAAACATAAAAACAATGCAGTCTGATAAAGCTTGGTGTGCAAACTTTGACAGTTTATAAGCTTCTTGACAACTTTTTCTCGGAATTTCAAAACAAAGCTTCCGTGAGGGTTTTGTATAATGCCACTGGTATATTATACAGTACAATAAAATCAGATTTACAGTGCAAGGTTCAAACAATACTCTACTAAAAATGTAAAAAAATATTTTAGTCAAAGCAATTTTTTAATTATTATTGATACAGAATATAAATAGCTTTGTACTATTACAGCGGTTCACAATATTTTCTAGAAAAATTATATTGTTGCTTCTTATAACTTTTTTTATTATCCGTTGTTCATTAGTTTCTGGTATTTACCAAAATATTAAGATTACCCAAGCTTTGCGTGATATATTTGATCAGTAAGCATTCACCAACATTTTATTCGTAATTTCATTGTTTATTTGTAGCCAAAGAAACATATAAATGTATAAAATTGTAAGAAGAAACTATGCTAAGTTCATTCGAAAGCAAGTCGCATGACTAGCGTACATTACCGTATCATTACCGTATCAATCTGAATGTCATTCTTGGACAAGATTGTCAATCTGATTGACCGTGTATGGTTGGTTTATGAATTCTGAGTCGAATTGATATCTTACAATCTGTTTCTGAACTAAGAGAAGTAATACTTTTAAGCATTTGTTTCAAAAATAGAATAAATGAAACGTTTTATTCTATTTTTAATTTTTTTTTCCTCCAAAACAAAGGCTTACATAATTTTGATGCTTCAAGTACGATGTACCAATTTAACTTGACCGCTAATGAGGGTGCCACCATCATGCCAGGAATGTTGTCACACTCAACCAGAACTGATATTTTAGCTACGGTTATTAAAAGTAGACAAGATATTTATTTTGCATAAAATGGCAAAAGTAGAAATTTATTCCAGTTCCAAATTCAGCGGCGGACAAGTAATGTTGGTAATACTATAGTATTGTGTATTTGAGCTTATAATATACGTATTTATAGTATGAATATGAACTACGATGATTAAAGGTTGAAACTTCTTCTAATGAACAGACTGTTGAAAAAAGGGTGATTCAATTTTTTAATTAATTAATCGACAATAATTATGATCGTTGACAAACCATCTCAATTATTTAACTTGAACTGTTTTTCTGTTATAAATGTAAAATAATATTATTTATTTGTTTCTTTTGATTGACGACCGTGTTTATGTTTTTTATAAAATGAGATGAAAAAATAAATACACACAGTATAGAACGCAGGCAAAAATTTTGTTATGAAAAATATTTTTTTAAATAACTCAGCACTAATAAGAAGTGGGCGGAAGATAGCAAGAAGTATGTGGGAAGGTAGATGACAGAACGATAGACTGGACGAGGCATATACCCTTAAAAGAATTTTAATATAAAATGCTATATAAAAAAAAATGTTGCTTAATAATATTAATCTTAATTCTTTATTGAAAAATATTCTAAACTACGAGGTCTTTATTTTTGTTATAGCAAAAATACAGCCTGTTTTTTAAAGACGTAAATATTTTCAATTGATTTATTATTATTGGAGTTTTTTTAAATTTTATTTGACATAACTCAATTTTACTTTAGGAATATATTTTGCTTTTCGGGAATAACTTTATAATGCGCTAGATATTTTGGTTTTTTTTATTTAAATCACAGATGATCAACTCGCCGAGAAAAGATGTCTGTCGAGTCATCAATATAACGTTGCAAATAGTATGATATTTATCAAAAATCATATTCATAAAAGATAACACACTTACACATGCAGTCAGCGAAATCAAGCGATGACGGATATACACGACGCTAATTCTGCAGACGCAATGATGAAGCTTAATTCCATGGAAAAGGCAAGTCACAATGACTAAAGTAGAACACAGACAGTCGACGACGGTACTTGTTTACGACCAAGGGAAGGACGGATATTCTGTCGTCGCGCACCGAACTGAATACAAGAACATAGACTGACTCTCAATCCTTAACCAATTGGAATTATATTTCTAAATGTTAACGTGCTTATCAGGACTTAATCCCGTAACCTCTAGATCAGGCGACAAAAAAATGTGTAAATGTACATAATCGTTGAATTGTTTGCAGCTAGCAAAGCAAAGCTGAATAGCAAAAGTAAAATTAATAAACTAGACAGAAGCGGAATTTACAAACTTAACTGCGGCCTCTGTGATTCGATCTATATCGGATAGACAGGAAGGAGCATTTCAACTAGATTTGAGGAACGTGTAAAATCATCAAAAAATAATAAAACAGAGTCTGAATTTACTAGCCACCTCTTGGAAGAAGCCCACAAGATAACCGCTAAATCAGCTCTGATATGCTTACATTTGTGTGAAAAAAGGCTTAGACTTAATCTTTTGGAACAACTCGAAATTATTAGATACAAATTACTCATGACAATAATCGTCTTAATGACCAAACAAATATTAATCCATCACCCTTAATGAAACCATTACATGAAGCCCATGTAATTACGTATAATCAGTAAAATTTCAATACACTCATTTTAACAGCTAATTAATGACACCACGTAAGCTTCTTTTGAAAAAACACAATTATTACTTTAAATGATTTAATTTTAAAATAAACATTATGATGTTTGACATGATATTGTCTATCTCTTCTAAACAGTATATTTAGCTAAGCAAAAATAAGTTTAAGTATAGTTCTGACGATGGGGTAAAGCCGAAATAGCTATCAATTACCTGATAAAATTTTTTGTAGAACTAAATACTTTGTTATTTTATCCACTTAAAGAATAATTTGGGTTATTGATTTATATGAAAGTAATAACAAAATAATATATTTCACTAAAATAGTTCCATTCGGAAATATATTATATTTAGCAATATTGAAGTGGTAATAAGAAAGATAACGCTGTGCTAGGAAGGGTATAAGAAGTATATTATTATTATTGTAGCATTTAAAACCTGAAACAATCTTTTACCTCGCAAGTATCCAGCTGAGGATATTGTTTGTAATCTATCGCGATATTAATTTGTAAGTCTCATAATATCTAAACGAGGGTTCATGCACGTACGCCACTTGGGTAGATGACTTCATAAAAAATATATGTGCAGAAATAGCAATACAATGGAAGTTCTTGCAAAGTTTACAATACCAGGAAACCATAAGTCGTAGCATTAAAGTTAAGTTTTACATGCTTACATAAATCTTTGCAATCTTATTACGGTACAAAATTATTGTTTTGTCTGTATATTTTAATACACGAGAAATATCTTAGAATGCATAATAGACACAAGAGATGCAAAATAATATTAATTGTAGACAATTATTCTACATATTATAATAGAGATATGATTGCTGTTATTCTGGACTAGACAACTTTTTTGCTTTTGGATTCTGTTTTTGTATTCCAAAATTATTTTTGAAGACGTAATAAGACACAGGGGCACACATTTTTCATTTAAACAAATGTAATTACTGAGAGTCCATTAGTGTTTTTAGAGCAACCAATGATAAAAAAAATAAAACCACCTTTTTAAAGAAGCAAACTCGTGTCACATTCGCAACCAGAACTGAATAACAAAGTATTCAACTTTAATTTTAGTTTACAAATGAATTTCTACAATGTTACCACCGAATCAATTGAAAATAAATAAATATTGTTTCACAATAAATGAATCTGATTAACTCCCTCGACATATTTAATTGGAGAGGATATGAATAAAGGTTGAAATTAAGTAGTTAGCTAATCGTTCTATTGAGTTCCCATGTTCTTAGATCGCGGAGATTTTGTAGGTGAAATGAAACATTACAGAAATTCATAAATTTGAGTACAAATCTATGCATTGATTAAAACATTAATGTAAGAATGTTTCCAGTCGAGGATTGGGTCCATTTACCTCGGAACTGAGTTGGAAGAGAGTCCTAAACTCTAAAACGTTAACTTGTCACCATTCGTTGATCACTCAGCTGTGGGTCCAGTATATTATACGACATTTTATTTCAGTCCATAAAAATAATCCAAGATGTAAAACCTTGTTTACAAAATAAAAAGCACTTCATTTGCGCTTAGAAAAATGCATTTTCTATCCTCGCGAGTAAACAGTTTCAAAGCCTTTCCAGGCTGACGATAAACTGCCTCACCTCGCCTACAACGCTAGTGAGCTCGCCTTTCTTTATTTTATAGGCACGAGAAAAATCAAGCTTTATAACGACAAAGTTAAGTGCTTTCACCGGCAATTTAAACGCCTGTCGGGATTAGGAAAAGTTGTAATTTTCTGCGTTAAATTGTTTTTCTTTTGATTAAAAATTGGCTTTGTGATGAAAGTTTGGCAGCATTAAATGGAATTGACTTTTTTAAATGCGGAAACTTAATAACAATTTAAAATTTAAAAAATGACTTATGTTTATAATGTTGACAATTTAAAAGAAAAAGGGAGTGACCCACTATTTTAAGTCTTTTTTAACACCACTGTCTTTTCTATTACTGATTTTACTGATTGGTAAGAGAAGATAAAAGTTGGCTGATTTAATGTTGAAAAAAAAAAACATATTTATAGTCATTTTAAATTTAAAACTGGACCGGCTTCAAACAATTGTAGAACATTGTAAAATAAATGTTATTGCTTACAGTTTATACTTTCACTTACTTTCAGTTGCACTTATATGATTTTGATAATAATAAACTCTTACTAAAAAGGTATAATACATTATTGAAAATATAATAAGTGCAAGTAATATTGGGGCTATTTTTTTGTTGGAAATCATACTTCAAGACTTAATTGCGCTTTATATGAAATATTTTGTCTCTCAGGTGCCTTCAGTTATTGATAAAAAAATATTGAGCAAAGCCCCGATTTTATGTTTTTCAAGGGTCTGACCAAAATATAAATAGTGGGATAATGTATAATTGATATTATTGTGATTTACATTTCCATGTATTTTGTCACTAATGACTCGTGTTTCGTCTTTCGGCATTTTCAGACATTGGATAACAGGAATAAACTCGAATACCTGAAGATGCCGAAAGGCAACACTCTGGTGGTTAGTGACGAAATACATGGAAATGTACGAAATCTCAACAATTGAAATTTGATATTGAAATTTCATCAAGCACCCTCAGTCGATGTCTTAAATTATAAAGGGATAATGTAGATTGGACTGATTGAAAAATTAAATTTATTTTTATTTAAGAAATCACCCAAATTAGATTGATACGTATTTTTGGGCTGAATTGAACTCTTTCGATACTAAAAAATAATTTCCAATGTTTTTCTAATAGTGATTACTGATTAATGTTAGTAAAATAGTTTTAAGGTAGGTACTTAGATCTGAAATTTGGGTAATTTAGACTTGTCTATATTTCATGCATTTAATGCAATATACCAAAATATTTATAAATTACAAAATAAAAATGTAAAAGCGGGTAGGTAATAAATGAAAAGGGACTACATAAATTGCACGCAAATAGTGGGAAAACGTGTATTCCAGGCAATTTAAGCCGCTCCAGTTAAATAAGCTTATTCACTTTACTAGCGTGCCATATTATAACAATATTTTATAATTTATTACTAACTCATTATCTGTTATTGAAAATTTCTCATTCCTCAGCATATTTCAATATTTTCTCAGGAAACTCATAATGTATGATAATTTCGATGCGTGTAACCCGATTTTTTACGTCGCAAAAATTGTGACACGTATACCTTTTATATCCATATACCTAAGACTTGTTTTTTTGTTATTTTCTCTACCCTATTGGCTTTCAGCCAGATGTCTTAATGCCGAAATTGAATTATTACCTTTCCTCGTTCTAGGGGACCGTTAATCGATGAATTCACGTGGAGTTTATCGGTGTTTTTGTTATTTTATGTAGCAGTTCACAGCTGATATTTTATGAAAAATTCGTAAGACACGCGTAAACTAAAATCACTATCAGCTTCATATAAAATGACGTCGAAAAACCTTAGACTGGTTAACTATAAAATAAGGTTCTTTTGGAGCGTTGACCTCCTCGAAAGCTTACTTTAAATGAGGTTAAGATGGGTTTGATAAGGTTTATTTATTTTAATGTCCCCATAGTATTATATGTTAATTCAATTTACAATATAAAAGTATACAATATCGCTTCTCGCAACCTCTGGTAAGCGAGAGGAAGTTTTGACTGTGATTTGATTGAAATCCACCAACATTTTTACGTGTTTTTTACTCCTAGAAAACTTTGTTGTTCCACTGGTTGTGTTGCATGGTGTGACACGTGTTTTGCTTGTTTCAAAAAATCTTCAAAATTCTATTTCAATACTTATATATATTGTTATAAATAAGATATTAAGGGTGGGACTGTTTTCTTTTAGTGGATGCAGAGAGAGAAAAAATACACATAATTGGAAAATAATTGAAAATTTTATTTATGGAATAGATTTTAGTGTAGTACAATTGTAGTGTAATATGATATTATCGCTTATAAAACCACTATCAACAACTTATAGAATCTTTCTGTGAAGTAGAAAGTTGGTGTACTAATCATTATTGCTTTGAGTCAAAGAATTATCTTGTATGAAGTATAGTAATGAGTCAGAACTTTTGCTTTTCGTTTGCTTCTCATTTACATGAATTCGAAGTGGTTGTATTCGTGATAAGTTATGTGCATTATCGTCCCTCTCCCCCTTTCCTATCTAGTTACATTATCAATGCAACCATTGACTACTTACAAAAGGGAAGATCAAATTTGAACTATAATTTTTCATCACAATTATGTAAAATAAATAAAAGGTGTTTCGTAGGGTTATGCTCCAAATTCCACCACTGCAGTCTATGATCTAAATAGTGTATTGATGTGTGTAGTTATTACATCCTGATTTACCATTTATTTGATAGAAATCTATTACAATACACTAGCTATGTAGTAAGTTAAACTTATTATTAATTCTTGATTTGAAGTATAATAAAGTGTCTGATAAATAGTGACCCATTGCAAAAAATTATCCATGGTATACTATTATACGATACTGAAATAGTTTAAATTATGTAAGTTTCCACGAACTTTATGATTTAAGACCCTAAATTACGGGTTTGATGACTTCAGTAGTAGTTCGATTATATATGTGTTTTGTACAGTTGTGAGACCTGAAAAGTTGAGGAGAAACAAGAAAGGGTTATCCAGAAAAAAACAAAACAAAACATTCGTAGACACCAAAGTTTTCACATTCACACACATGCGTTCTTTAATGCTAATTTTATTGACATATTTAGATGGCAAAAAGACTATTATGGAAATGGCAGATTGTTAGATGCAAGTAATCTTTGGCTCTCAAAAAGTTAAGTATGAAGGGATTCCTGAATCTTCATCGGAGAAGATGAGCAGACAGACAACGTCAAGAGCGAAATATAATAGAGGCTGAGTGTGAATGGCATGAGAAAGAGAGAAAGGTCGGGACATGTAGGATGGTGTCAAAGTAATTGTATCGTCAACCAACCATACAAAATTAACAAATTAATGTGAACTGTCAATAATTCTCAGTGGAAAAGCATTATATATAGAAAAATAAAACACAATTTCATTGTACTAATTGAGCATCTTCGTCAGTTGAAAACGTTCGCGATGAGTGAACACAGTCATGATTATTATATAAAATTGGGGAATATTTCAAAAAAAGTGTTTTATTTTTCTAAATAAGCGTTATTTTCTTGAAGTCTGAATATGCCATAGTGTGAAACCTGATACGGCATCATTGATAAAGAAGACTTAGCTTTATTTCTTATACAATTCAACAGTGAGCAAAAGTGAAATTTAATTGTTGCCAAATCCAATGCGAAAGAACAATTTCTTATCAAGTTCTATTTACATTTGTTTGCGTCCAATATTATAACAATGAATTATAATGATTTCTTATTAGTGTTATTATTATACGTCAGGTGGTAGTGCCGACTTTCAATATTTACTCACACGCACATTATCTCTGTCACGTTTTATTTGCACGTACAGTGTTGTGCTTTGTGTTACGGACAGACTTACAGGTAATTCAAGTCACATATTATATAAATTTTCTTGAAAAATAAGATGTCCTGCCCACCTTTCGTCTGATTCGTTAGTTGGTTTGTCAGGAAAACACTTCTTACAAAATCTTCAGACGTCTTTTTTATACGTCAACTCTGACCCATCCGCCTATGAGAAAGTTTCTTGGAGTGCGTCTCTCCTGAAAGCCCTTTCGTTTGTACAGCTATCCGCCGACTGTGATTGTGAAATGAAGGTGTGGGAGGGATAGCGACAGTGGCGGGCAAGCCTCCGCAATTAGAGTGCGAGCGGGATGTAGATAGTTAAGCGAATTCAGATGGAGCTAGTAGTCTTTTTTCAGTTTAGTTTATTTTAGTGTTATCGCTTTTGGGAGCATCATAAGGATCGTCAGCGGCAAGTAGACAAGGTGAAATCTTACCAGTGACAGAGCAGATTAGTCAACTCTGTACAATTTTATAATTAATTAAATACTCTATCTTAACCTCTTACGTGGCAGGCATATTTTACTAGGTGGACACTTACAGGCTAGCTATTTTTGGAATAAAATAAATCACTTGAAAAATATCAAATAGGAATCAACACGTTTCTCTAAATTTTCACACTAAAATGGTAAATACTTTTTCAAAAATATACATCATAACCTCAGAATTTAGGCCAATTTACCAATCTAACCACTATCACTTTTTACATCCTACAGTATTCTAAATTTCAAAAACCTCCACATATAATACAAAATTAAATTTTTTATAAGTGTACCTTATGTACAAACAAATTTGTGATTTGTGAACCCTGTGGCATCTACAAGCGACAAACTGCAACACTTTCTTTCTTGCAGATTTCAGATTTTGTCGATAATATCGATATTTGATCCAATGAAAAAAAATACTACTTGTCAATGTATGGCACTATACAATTTTACACTACAAAAGTCAAAATAAATATTTGATGGCTTGCTGTGACGATGGTAAGAGCTCGCGAGTTAACTCTTCGATGGCCTGGTGCTACATGCAGACTTTGGCGAGTTAGCTCACTTATGGCACTTTAGAGGTTAAACATAAATATATTTATTACGTCCATGTTATGGAGAGTGTCTGATATAATTATATCGAGGATCATATTTTACATAATAAATAATTGAAATCGTTTCTTTGACACTTAAAAATCATACTAATTTTCAAATTCAATGTGACATATTATACATAATTTAAGCACTACAATTAAAACAGAGATATGATATCTTCAGGCATTTGATTACACGAATGGACTCGAACTGAACGATGCCGAAAGGCGAAACCCGGGTTGTTAGTGACAAAATACATGCAAATATACAAAATCTCAATATTTCAAATTTGATATTGAAATTCCGTCAAGCACCCTCAGTCGATGTCTTAAATTATACAAAAATATGTTTTACATCTGAACTTTTTTATTTTTATAAAATAGTATTTTATATGATTATTGAAGTAATTGATTTCAAAATTAAGAGAGACATGTTTACCAGTGACCTTTCAAGGGTAAGGGAAACATTGACCGTTCGTTTTTATAAAAAAAAATGAAATTGAAATGAAAAGATGAATTATTGAACTAGCTTCACCATGGATTACTCACTTAATCAAAAAAAGATTAATGACGCAATAAATTATTTGTTGCTGACGCGTTTTAAATTATGCTCCCTTCATCAAAGATCTCAAGAATATCTTCCAATAGTGTATTTCAAATACTATGAAATGAAGAATTACAAAAACACGTTTTTGTGATACTCATTAGTCACCAATATCATTATTTCAGTCCATCTTTCATAAAAAAATAGAGACCGTAGTTTAAACATATTGTTAGTTATCTGGAAAATTCGATATAATTTAATTTAGGATAAGATTTTTTTTATTAATAATATTGCACAAAAGACGTCGGTAAAAAATGATCGATTCGTAAAATTACTTTGACAAAGTTGTATGTTTTCAAAATGTACAAACATTTTTATTTATATGAAGAAAAAGTCTATCCTTTCTTCAATGTATCCTTTACGTGCATTTCTTTCAGAGAGATGAGCGATACGTTGTATATTTTCTGCCTTTATGTGAACTTAAAAATAAAATAATGATAATTTTATGAGTGCGTTTGTTAGTCAATCATCTTGTATCCCATGTTTAATGCTAATGTACCTATATAAAAATCACAAGAAATCATTTCGTGATCAAAATAAATTTTACTGTTGATTAGTGGTCACATAATTTCATATTATTGAAGTAAAGTTTAAAATTGTAAGTTTTGGTAACGAGAATTAAACTAGACCCAAATTGTCCGTGTGATGATAGAAATCAAGATTCGGAGCATATTTTTTGGAATTGCCTAATTATGTCTTTTGAAATAGATATTCTTATTTCGTTATTTAGAAATAGCTGCGGTGGTTCTATCGAACAGCCAGATTTAGTTTATTCTCCAGAAAACTTGTATAATATTGTGAGAAGACCCGAATCGAAGAGAGACGAATGGCTGGTTATCGACGTCCTGGAAGGGCTGGGATCTCAAACAAACACAATTTTAAATCCGGTTCAACACTTATTTATTTTTAATCAAAGATGCAGTGGTTTAAAATACACAAAATTATTCTTAAAACATAAAATTGAATCTACATTTACATTTATTTAACAACTGAATTTACTTAAAGTTATAATGCAAGTGACACGACAAACGATTTTAAATTAAGTCCAATTTCAAAACAAACACAAACAATTCACAACGTCAACGGTGCCAGCCACGCTGGCCGGCAGCTCCCCTCCACGTGAAGGCTGGTAATCGACAACTAACACATAAAATCAAAAGGCCTCCCGCATCGTCGGAGCCACCCTTTTCCGTCAAAAATAGACTCGTCTTGCGAACGTGTCCGCAAGCGATGGCCGAGCGCCCCTCACGACAAGCTTTGGGTCTATTTCTCCAAACCATTGTCATTAACGCTGTGCGTTTTCAGTTATGGACCCTAATAAAACTTAAACTTAACAAAAAAACCAGGGTGTGTCAATTGATAATTCAAAAAAAGACCTCTTTTGGAGAAAAAGTTTACTTTCCTTGTGCTTCATGAAATCCATAATTATTAATGAAATTATTTTTTATAGCTCCGTCCCGCGATTATTAAAAGACTAAGAGATTAAATGCCCTAATTCACGAAAAAAAGATGTGTTATTTTACTTGTTAATATAATAAATTTAATGTCATCTCTCAAGTTTCACAACTTTTCCGATACGGCATGTTAAATTGCGTTTTGTTGATTGATCGACTCAAGGGTATTTTCTCGATGTCAAAAGAATTTCGCGAAAGACATTTTTGAAGAAAGTAGGAAAAGAAATTAAATTACTGAAAAACTATTTCCTATATACCTGAATACTTATGTACTTTGTTTTGTTGCCTTGGATTATTTTTTTATTAGAAAACGCTTTAACTAAAACACGACAAAACAAACAAAAACCGAAAATAAAATTGGATAGTAAAAAATGATTAACAATATTTTCTTGACTTTATTTAAGGTGGAGGTAAAATCAGTGTCTCCAAATCTACAAATGTAGCTAATAAGCGTGGAATCAATCATGGAGCCCAGGTGTATGTTTAATTGGACAATTAGAAATGTGCATTTTAGCTGCTTTTGGGACCATAATTATATCACTATTGTAAAAACGACGTGTCAATAAAACATTTAAAAAATATAATACTATTTAAATAGAAAAATCAAATATCACATGAAGAAGAAATACAACATTTTGAATGGGTTGTTGATTGTTTGTTGTTTGTATATGCAGCCCACCAAACATTAGTTATATTAAAATTTTATTTGGCCTACCAAAATGATTTCAGTTGGGCAATACTGACTTAGATTTAAGAAATACTTAACTTTTCTGCTGCTCCTTTTTAGAAAATTCAATTTGTATGTACCTACGTTACTTAATTGAATTTTGTAATAACAATCAAAATAATGTCTTTGAGAACTAAAACTTAAATATTATTTGTTAATACAGTTTCCACGAGCAGTGAGTGTGGGTGGTTGCGATTTTCCAGACAATAAACGAAAGGGAGAGTCTAGGGGTGCGTCTCGCCATGACCAATAAACGCTCTCCAGACGTAGGGCCGGAGTGGGGAGGCGGGCGACACGATACTACTGAATCCAGCACTGCAACTTGAAATTTGCTCCGAAGTGCACTTTTATAATGCTCTTGATATTTCGGTTTATTGTTTGAATTATTGTATCGTAAAATGCACACGGCACTGCATTTCCAATGGTCGACGGACTACTCTGAAAAATACATAAATAATATCCATTTATTTTTTTAATGGTGTTCAATCTTAATATTTAGCATATTTTTTGAATAGATTTTTACGTGACACGACAATATGCCAAAATTTATAATACGATAAGTAACAAAATAAATAAGACTTAATTTCCATATAAAAGCTGTCAACCCCTAATGATTTTTTTAATTTTGAATTCACTTGATGTCACTTTAAATCTTATGGTCTGTTAACATCAGAAGCCTTCGAGTATCCTTCTTCCAATACCTAATCTGTGAAATTTGCTACATTTCCATTTCATCGTTGCTTACAAAAAGGCGTGATCACTATAATGTAGTTAAATACGTCACCGCGAAGACATTTCACGAGGTCACCATAGACACATTTAATTTTATTCGAATTTAAGTATTTTCATTATTCATTCACCAATATCTTAAATATTTGCGAGTGACTAAGACAGGGATGGCGCACCTTTTCCTATCGGAAGCCGGCATTCATTTATATTAAATTAAATAAGGCCGTGCTTAAAAAACATTGTATGAAAATGTATATAAATTATTTTGTAAAGTAAGGAAAACAGATCACATCGGGGTCACCACTTTAGGAATGTGTGTTGCTTCCTGGTTTGTATTTCGGTTGACGTAATTAGGACAAACGGCTGATGATGACGGTGGAGGAAGCGGTTCGTTTTGATTGAGAGTTGATTGTAGACTGGCGAACCGTTTCTCGATCTTTTCCGTTGCTTTTCGTTCCCCAAAGTACCCACGTTCGCTTGCAGACGGGATCTCAGCCGTTCGTCCTAATCACGTCAACCGAAAAACAAACCAGGAAACAACACACATATTCCTAAAGTGGTAAACCCAACTTGATTGAAGCCTGGCGTGATGACAACCTTCTGATGACAACCATGAAGACAATGCTCGACACCAAAATGTGGTAGCTTGCATTGTCACTACAAGAACAAAATCAAAAACGCGCAACTGACGTTTTTGATTTGAATATCAACCCAACGATTAACGCCGTCGGAATCAACCAGCAGCATCAACAACCGGAAAACACGATCAAAAGCTGATTGCAGGCTCAACCCGCAACAACCCGTAAATCTTCATGCTCATCCCGCAAGTATTCAGGCTAAACCCGCAACGAGGAACGTCTCCAACACCTGCGAGCAATCTTGACACGCTTGCTGGACTACGGAGTGGTAAACCCACAATGACATGAGTCAACCAGTAACCTTTTAGCACCACCATACGGTTCGCCAGCATCAGGATATAGTGCTCCATCATCAGCATCAGTTTACAATCAACTCTCGATCAGAACGGACCGCTTTCTCCACCGCTAACTAACATTGAGAATGGGAAACATGCATTTTTTCAATTATTTTTAATCTTATATTCCCATATTAACTTTACCAGTGAGTTGTAATAAATATTTTTGTTTACTTGTTATGTTCAAATGAATAGCTGACCAAACGTAAGTAAGGTTCAACCCCAGTCTCCCCTACGCAAAAGTACAACAATTTACGCTTTTGTTTTGACTCGCCTAATAACCCTTTCACTAACGATTATAATTATTAATTTTCGAATAATAAGTTTAGTGTTCTTATCTAATCCACTTTGTTCCAGCTTCACAATAAAGGATAATGAGCGCCCTTTAATTCCTTAATTTTATAATAAGAAGCACAGTTACAAATTTTGAGTTTCATTTTGTATTATTTCGTTTCAATTATTATTGTAAATAATAATATCAAATATATTTCTTAGTTTTAATTCAAATATTTTTTTATATAATAGAACACTCTATAAACGATTATAATGTATAGTAACGTAAAAGTTGACTGGAAAAAATTCTATATAGTGGACTAAATTTATCAATGATTATTAAAAAACATTTTTTTAACCCCCTGTTATTCAAAACTAATTTTTATTAATCCCAGTACAGACAATTTCAAACGTAAATAATATTATATATATATTTTATAACTATAATACTAATTACGTATTTTTTAATATTGTTTTAATTTGATAAAGTTTTTTGTTTTTATATGCCCCAGAAAAATTTTGATTGTGCAGATGTATAATTTTGCAATTGAAATGATGGTAAATGAGGACTGTAGTATCAAAACACAGAATCTCCGTCAGTGCTTGTTTTTGAGAAACCAAAAAAAACGATTTGATGCTACAGGTACAAATGCATTGTTTGATTCAAATAAAACTGTAGAACAGACGCTTACACAATGATATGTAAACAAACACTGGTGGCTATGAAAGTACAATGCAGAACTATTGACTGGAATGGAGATTATTAGTTTAGAAAATTATAGGGCATTAGAGAATATGTGTTTTGAAAATGAACAACGTTGTCACGTTCATTTCAGATGGAAGATTGTTAGTTTAGAAAGATATTTTATAATTTAAATGGTAGATGTGAACACGAATTACATTGTTGAATTCATTACCCATTTTTTGCATTTGTTGGAGATTATGAGTTTTGATACTAGAATCATTATATTTAATGGTAAAATGACATGCAAGACCCGACAAATGTATGCGGAAAAAATGTTTAAATTCTTCCGTATTTCATGGAAGTCACTCGCAGAAACCTATTAATTGAATTCCGATTTGTCCCATTATACCGCTGTGAAAATAAAGAAATTTAAGCTGCAACTCAAAGTTTCCAAGAACCTCGTCAAGATGATGTCAAAATCCTTATGCTTCCCCTCCCCCTCACTTACAGGAAATTCTTCTTTAGCGAAGAAGAGGCTGACAATCAAGTCGACCTTTATTTAATCGATAAGAGATAATTCTTAAATTTAACAAATCATGCTCGTATATTCAGTTAGGGACTGGGTATGTCTAAAAATAAGCTAAGTTAATGCATCAAACTTACGCCAACATTACGAGCAATTCTTGGTAAGAATTGAACTTCTGTTAATGATTCAAAGACAATCATTGATCATTCTCATATGGTGTGTTTTCTCCACACAAAGCCTTTAGCTAACAGAATCTTTTTAGATAACAGTACGTAGCTAGCTTACATGCAGGAAAGCGATATAAAGACTTAGTCTGTACCCACCCTAGCACTGACTTTGGCCAGGAAATTAAGAGACCGCTTCGCGGACTCCACATAATAGTTTCAGTACGAAAATAGAGAAAGGAAAAAAAGAATTTTATTTTATTTTTCTTATATTTATTGCAGTGAGAGGTTGACTAGTTCAAAAAAATAGGAATATCGCCCTTAACTTGAAATACAATACGATAGTAAAAATAAGCTATCGATAAAACTAATAATTTAAGTGTGAAGCATAAAAACGTCATCTACTACTAACATTGTGAAGTGGACATATCTTGTTTTACTTTTAGTCACCTCATATGAAACACGCTTGTTTTCCTGCAACTACAATATCACTTCAACCTTTTCAATTCTTAGTTGACGACTTTTATTATTTTTGTTTCACTTTTCTTTTGACAGTCTTTGTGACATCTTATATCATAAATTTAATATACATTACGTTACGATTTACTTTTATAAATGTAATAATATATAATAAAACATTACATGTAAGTCTGGAAAGCCAATATTACTTGAATAATAATTATGGTCTCGGGGTAACTTTATCGTCTGATATCGTAGCCTAGTTTTTGCAGGCCTGATTTACGATTGAATAATAACTCATAAAAACCATTGGAAATCGCTGAATCAATACGCCAAATATGTCAGCATAAAGAAGAAAATGTGTGGAAAACATATTATTTACTATCATCTAACGTACATATTTTTAAACCAAATCCTGAGTAACTGGTTCTTAGTTCTTCAATCAACCTTTATCTCCAGAGACAATTCTTATCTAACGAACTAGATGCCAATAAATCGCTTTTTCTCTTGTTAAAATGTTAACACCCATGCTGTTGCTTGATTGCTCTGTGTGATTATTATGTCGAATAATAATCCACGGTGAAGTCAGTTCATGAAACCTAAATAGTTCATGGATATCTGTTCGTAGTCATAAATGATTGTGATGTCTAAAATTCCCTACCACCCATCCGATCCTAAAAACGGGGTGTAGCGAGAGCGATAAGCTAACCACTATGCCTGTTCTAGCCTTATCCTTGTATCCCTAATCTCATCGAAAAAGAGAGCTTGAGCAACTTGGTAACTAGCAGTTCTCGTATAAAACTTCTGTTGAGATACCTCCATTAGGAGGTTTTATGCTCCATGTTGGAAGAGGACATGGTAATATATATATATATAGGGGATATTCTGATATTAATATATTTCTTCTGACTGTCTTTATTAAATCTAGGGGTCGGTCGAGAAAACTACTATATGCCTAATATGAAAAAGAAAATTTAAAGAGTTCAGACTAAATGGTACTTTTGTTTTATAATTGAAAAGTATACAGGATATTACAACATATTCCGACTTGTGCCAATCTTTTTGTTGAGTGCTAAGTGCAACGTGTGATCTAACATTGTCATAATTATCCATTTGATTTTTTTTGTGACAGTTCTGTTTATCTGGCACCCAAATGATGTCCGTTAATAAAACTCTCGTTATTTCATGCATGTTTAAGTCTATAAGTACTGCTGCATGTTCGAAATGTCGGTTTTTATTTTTATTCCATGTATTATTTTTCCAAGTCAATAATTATTGAAAATAAATATAATTATTCCAAATATGCCTGAGTTCAGATTTGTCTAATAATTGTGAAATAAAATGCTTTATGTAACACTTACACTAACACAAAAACAAATATGAAGTTGTTTTTCAATAAAATAAAATAATATTTTCTCAATTCCGTGAGTTAGTTAAGTATGTATCTCTTCGAATAGATCGAGATTTGTGACGTCATTTTTCCTTTCACTTTAACGTTTTAAGTCAAACGAAAACTTCGAGAGGATGCATTTTTATGATTGTCTCTGTCTGCCACACTGGTCCCCAAGCTGCACGGCAAACTATTTTCATTGATAATAATAATCATCCATCCGTTTACTTTGTAAGAGAATCCGTTTTAAATCATTGAACCTCGAGGTAACTTGTAGTGGATGAGATTAGGTGAAAATCGATCGATATGATTGGATGCATAGATCAGTGTAACAGCATACTTATCTGTTTCTTGTACATTTACTCATTTCAGTTAATATAGACAATTTTTGCATGTTAAAATTGAGGCACTTGTTATTAAAAGTGCCTGAGTAAATTTATCACTGATTGTAAAGTTGCAATTTTTAATAGAAAAAAAATACTGCCGGATAGAAGTTGGTTGACCCACCTCCACTCGTTATGTCTAAACTGCCGCCGTTTCACGGCCATCTTCCATAACAAAATAACGATCAAGATGCGAAATTCATATACTCACCATGTTTTGGCCCGATGCAGAGCTGTAAGGGACCGAGCTTTTAACCATACACTAATGTGCTTAAGAAAAGTAAAAATAGAGATAGAAAAAAAAAAATAGACTTTCTAAGCCACTTACGTAAGTTTAAGCGATAATAAGTATCATGTGTATCCATATCCTGAGAATCTGCGATAGCGCTAGAGTTTAATCTACTCCACGTTGAATCTAAGCAATCTATTATCGAATGCTTTAAAATTGGCCATGGTTGAGGTCAAGTCAGCGTGATCTGTTGGATTCGTATGAGGACAGATCAAAGCATACAAGCTCTATGTGCTTTCATTAGAAAGCATTGTAAATTTACAAACCTTTTCTTCTCGATTGA
This sequence comes from Himalopsyche phryganea, assembly GCA_022494535.1. Classification (NCBI taxonomy): domain Eukaryota; kingdom Metazoa; phylum Arthropoda; class Insecta; order Trichoptera; family Rhyacophilidae; genus Himalopsyche; species Himalopsyche phryganea. Next base: position 764,932 of record JAGVSL010000119.1, on the reverse strand, counting down.
TTCGAAAAATATATTTTTCTTCAGCCGGAACGACTATTAATCGAAACTTTACCCTTTCAAAGAGTTAATTAAGGTAGGGCCTATTTTCTAACGGTTGATTTCGTTTTTTTGCCAAAGATCAAAATAATCTACTTTGGAAGTCTTAAAATAGTTTATTATGTGCATTATATAAAACGTTGAAAAATTATAGAAATACCTCACATATTGAATTTGAAGAAATCCAATATCTCGGAATTAAAAAATGAATAGCTATTGAAATCTTTTATTTTGAATTAGAGAAAAAAATAAAATACCGTGTAGCAGATAGTTAATCTGTATCAAAATCGTAGTAAACAGTTTTCTGCTTATCGAAACGAAATGTCTTCTCGCAAGTTTATTTACTATATTTATATGCGTTCCACGCATGGTTTGAGTGCCATTGGATAGTGTTACTCGTAACACCAAAACACGCTCTGTTGGTAAATAGTGGAAACAAAACGATGAAAAAGGTGTGTTTCCGCGTCGAAAATCGTAAAATTTTTATATCGCATCGTTAGAAGCGAAGCTGACTCGAAATATCGCATATCATTACTGCCTTTTCGGAGACGTGAATTTTGTATTAGCCTTTTCTTTACTGCACAACAATATTTGGAATTTTGTATTTTTATGATTAGTAGTAAATTATTGCTACAAGCCACATGATGCAAAAAATTAAAGCATTAACGAAAAAATGTACCGAAATGTAAAAAAATGTAACGAAAAAATTACTTCGAGATGCATTAAGGCCAGAGCGAATATTTTGATGCGCATAATAAAGATAATCCTTTTTTTCCGTACTTTCGATTTACTCGGCGGTAACTTTGTGGAAATTTATTTTATAAGTATTCATCGGTGACATTATTAAAGAATAGAGAGAGAAGCTATTCGTCCTATTACAAAAAAAAATACCGCTGTTAAGCTCGTATTGATTTAATGTATATATATATATATATTAATATTCTAATATAAATAATTAAAAATTAAGTACTCACTTAAAACTTTTCGATGTCAAGGGAAGCATTCTTACAATTTAAAGAGAATACGTATCTTTAAAAACACTTATTTTGCGGATAATAATAACAAAAGTGGTTCAAACATGTACCTTGTATATTAAATTTCACATAGTAGATAATTAAAGGTAGGAGTGATTTTATATGTGATTTGTGCGAAGAGAGGTGAAGGATTGACCGCTCGAATTCATAATAATGACTTGCGAAGGAAGGTTTGATAATTTACATTACTATAGACCAGTGGTTCTCATAAAAAATAGTAATATAAAATAAATACGACATTTGTTTATTCGTATTGCGTGCGTATACGGCTCAAAAACGTGTGTGACGAGAGATTATCCATGCAACACATTTGTATCAGTGAGTGTCTTCTGATTTTTTTGTAAATATGGAAGCATCTGTATATTCTATATCTGTAAATCTCAGGATTGTAACAATATAGTACATATATTATAAGAAATTATAATTAAACATAAAAAATTTCTGCCTGCGGCGCAATTTTCTTCGTCGTGCTAGTTTATGGTTAAAAAAATCAAGTTCAAGTAATTTTGAAAATACTCACAACGCTATTGTAAGTACAAAATCATCATTTTTGAAGGAAAAGTGGGGGGGGGGGCGTCAAACTCAAGGACCACCCCGGGTGGAAAAACACCTAATTACGCCACTGCCAACATGTTTAAATGTCTTTTATTGAATAAACTTATACGTTGATCCCTTTTTTTAGTAAATGCATCCGAATAATTTTAAGTTGGTACAACGATCGGCTACGATTTTATTGTATTATTTGCTATTCACACTTTTCACATTCAAACATTTCAAACTCGTTATATTTAATCTTTGAGGCCAATAATAATTGTAGTGTGTCAGGTTTTAAACCACTTATCTTTATCATTCATTGAAATCATAAACAAAATGTATAATTAAAATTGTATGCTTTAGAAAAGAAGTAATATTTACTTGGAAGATAACTAATTTTAAGACGTGATTTGCTATTTTCGTAATAATTAGCATATATTTTGCATTTACAGCACAGTGCTCAATATACGGGTCTCTAGCAATGACTGTTTTAAGAATTTTATCGATCTCCATCCATTACAAAATAATACATTTCAAAAGATATTTTTACGGAAAATATAATATTATAAATCATTCACATAATGATGTCAAATTTTTTCCTAAATATTTTCATCGTGTAATTGAAACTCGCGTTTAATTAAACTTTAAATGACGTTACACGCTATAAAATAACGTCATGAAAACGAGTTTCACATTTCAGGAACGAAATAAACAACTTTTTAATATCGGGTGTGTTGACACTGAACCGTAACGAGACCTAAAATGTATTTTTTCACGTTTAACGAGCATTCTCCCGCGTGAAATAAGCCGCCATTAATTCGGCGCGCACTTCCTGTCATAGAGAAACATCAGTCAACTTGTCTATGGTCGCGTCACTCAATATTCATCTTGTTGAGAGCACCCTGGTTTCACTTCCGGTTAATGATTGATTTTACTTCTTGTCTACTGGTGTGGTCAATTCCGAACTTTATCATGAACTATGTTCGGAACTAGGCATGTACAAGTCAATCAGCGACAGCATAATACATCAAACTATTCCAAACTTTGAAATCTATTTTCAATTATTAATATAATATGTTTCTTCTGGTGTATTAATGTAACTCATAATAACTAATAACTAATATTCATTAACACTTTGAAACTTGAAGTTTTGAATACAGCTTTGTTACCTTTGTACTTAAAATATTTGTTTCAAATTACTAAATAATTGTATGTTCTATTGTGAAAAAAATGTAAATATTTATCATATTCACCAATGATCAAATTATATTTTATAAATCACAGAAAAATATATTTTAAATATTTATGCATACATATATCACCCGGAGCGCTTTATAGGCAATTTTTATCATTGAAAAAATAATATACTATTAATTATTACCGAGTGTCTCTCTTTATTGTTTATGTTTGTAGATTTTTATTGTTTATCGCAACACAGTTTATTTCTTTTGAGAGCCACTAAAGGATCATGAGCTGCTATTATCAACACTCGGATTTAGAAGATCAAATCAACGAATGATATAATTTTTTCAAATAAATAATTTTATATTCAGAACAGAAACAGAGTGGTTTCATATATTTGAGACGTGATACATATTTTAATCAAAAATAAAAATAATGTACAGTAAAATTAAAATTTCCCTATTTAAAAACATTATACGTGTTTTTTTACATTTTTTAAAAAATATGACCTAATAAAAATATTTTATTAAAAAATCAAAAGCATTTTTCAAAAACAACAATTTGAAAGTACAGAGTTTATTCATGGGTTGGCTTTGATAAAAATTAAATGTATTCTGAAGGATGCTACCAAAGTATAAAGCGAATAAAATATAAAAATAATTGGGAAATAACATAATTATTAGAAAACTTAACTCAATGTTTCAAAAATAGTTTTAGTTTCAGACCCCTTTTTATTTTGTAAAATAGTGAATATTTTTAGCTCAATAAAGAACAAAAATACATGCGTCATACCAAGTTTCTAATGAAATTAGTACTAATCTTAAAAACATGAAAATTGTTCGTCGATTTCCTAGTTGCCATTATCTTTTGGTATTTTCAGTCCAAATCCGAAAGGTTTTATGGCTTCTTCTGATTTGGCTAAAGCGTGTACAGAATTAGCAGAACCTTCTCCGGAATTTTGGGGGCTCTCAGATTCTCGCGGACGATGTCTCACAGGCTTCGTGTCTCCGCTACATTTACCGACAAACCTAAGCTCCTCCATCAATTCCTCGCGGAAGGGAACCTGGTAATAAATTATTGACATTAGGATGAATACAAAAGATATAAATTCATAAAAAATAAATCATAGATTTTAATCATTTGAGATATTTTACACACTGTGTGCCATCTATCGATATAAAAGAAAAACAAAATGAATATTCAAATTCGGTTGTCATAATATGTCAAACTTATTTTGATTTGAATAAATTTCAAACTTGAATCATATTTTTTAAGGCAGCGTGGTTCTAAAAATATTTTTAACAAACTGTCCAGAAAATGTATGTGTACTGATTTTGACAATGAAATTATTATTTCAATAATAATATAATGGCATCTAGCGGTATATTTATAAAACAGTATGCTTCATTAAAAATGCAACAGATGACAGTAGTAGTTTGTAGCAACATAAAAGCGATTTATAAATACATACGATTTCGATAACTTTTTTAAATATAGTAATTAAATAATTAATAAATTTTAAATGTCATTATTAAAAATAATTATAAAATATTGTATGAATCACACTCAAAAAAAAAAAAAAGTTACTTCATTATAAATATGTGCGTAAGCTAAATCAAATAAAAAAAATACTAGGTAAGTAGTTATTTTCAGGGAATATTTTCAAAAACAATGAAAACCAATGATCTACCTTGTGTTTGGCTACTCGTTTTCTTACTCCTTGGAACATCTCATGCATTGCAATGAACGTTGCCAAAATACACCCCCCAACAAGTACAACGAAAACACCTCCAACATTGTCGACTCCAAGCTCATCAGTAGCTGCATCACCAGCATCTTCCTGCTTGACCGTTTTTGATGGAATGTGATCGATGGATTTCGAAATTCATTTTCAATTTTGTTACGAAATGTCCAACAATGCCCAATGATGTCCAATGTTGTTCGGAAATGCCAGCCAACGTCCAATAATGCAATGGTGATCGGTGATGATCCACAACCAAAAACAGGTGGCATGTGGTGCATTCGGGGTTGGCATGCAAAAATAAAACCGGTAAAATAGTAATAAAAATAAATCAACCTACTTATAAAAACCATATGGAATGGGGTGAAATAAAATTGCACACCTGGATATAAACATTTTGAATGCAAGGGAAACAATTATTTTTTTATCTACTTATGAATCTTAAATCACTTCAAAGGGGGAAAGGAAACACAATGTCTATTAAAATAAAATTTAAAGGGTGCATTTGAAAGTGTATTGTTTTAAAAACTTTTAATTATTTAAAAAAAACAATATCTCGTATCTTTCGCTCATACTTAAATTTATTCTTAGTAATACAATTTAATTTAAAAAAAATGTTATGTAATATTTATATACTGAATTAATTATTTCACATCAATATTTATATTTTAAATTATTGATTTTGTAGCAATGTAAAAATAACGAATCATTTTATTTAACAAAGATTCCCAATCTTTATTTTTTAAATATCATTATAAATCGAATTTTAAAATATTTAATTAAATTGCCAGAAATGTTTCATACATCAAAAATCAAAACTATACCTACAAGATTTCGGTATTAAACATTAATTATCAGAAAAGATAAAATATTGTAATAATATATCTGTGTTGGATTGAGTAGTTTTGGGAATTATAGATGTATACATTTACAAAGGCTGTACAAACCAAAGAGATGAAAAATCATGCTTGAAATCCTTGCCATTACATGTATAGTATTTTTCACCTTGGCTTCTAAAGCAATATTTCTAACTTCCAATAACCAATCGGCTATCGTGATGAAAATTGCAAATATGCAACCCCCCACCAGAACCACGAATACGCCACCAACGTTTGCCAGAGTCAAAGCAAGAGAGGAGGTCTCAGCGGGGGCAGCACTCTGAACCGCGTGAAAAGATGATGCAAATATTTATTTAATTTCCAAATTCAGACATCTATCGAGCTGGGCTGCATGTCTCAAAATAGATTGCAAATATGTTGATGATAATAATATTGATTGGGATTTATGTTTGTTATTTCGGTCTTGTCTTTTTGGTTCGAAATTCAGATATTAATAACGATACTAAAATATTCTCCAACAATATTAAATTATCTTTCTGCTGCAGTATATTTAAGCACCTACAATATTTTTTTTAACATTTTGAGGAGCACTGGCCACTGAAATGCTAATCGTCAATTCTTCTTATAAAGATATTGCATTTATCAAAATTGTAATTGAACAAGTCACCTGAAAAAGGTTCTAACCAACCAAAATGGTCTATGTTTACTTTCATTTCATTGGGGCTTACGGACAGTTTAAGCTACAAAAAAATACTCTAGGATTGTTTTTGACGGCATCACTATCGCTGAAAGTTTGACAGTCAATATAAAACGCTCCAGTGAATCGGTTTTCCGTTGACGAGTCAACTTATACCATTTTGTTAGGTACAACCTTTTCCAGGTGAAACATTCAATTATTCCATATTTTTTTTTTAATATGACCAGGAGCGGCTATAATAAGTGAGTGATTTTCTTCAACTGATTAAATAAAATATAGAACTGGGATCAAAAATATCGGTTTGTAGTGAATTTAGGAATTTGAATAAAGGTCAATAATTTGAGACTGCATCTTCAACCCTCCCTTGATATACTCACATTATTCACCTTTAATTTTTGTTTCCTAAATTCAAAAAACCATATTATTTCATTATGCAGTAAGATTCATATTGGCTAGCAAGCAGTAATTATAATTAAATACAATAAAGTTATTTTATGAAAAACCGGTTCTCATTTATTTCAATTTTCTGATTTTAAATGCCGACGAAGTAGAATTATTGGTGATTAATCAAGATTATTAAAAAAATAACCCTATAAATAGATAATAAACAAAACCAATTACTATCATTCATGACGAGGGGAAATCCCACCACATTGATTATTTGCTTGTAAAACAACCCTTGTTTGAATAGAGGGCGCAAAATAATTTTAACGAAGTGAATATTGAACGGGGTAAGAATAATATGACGTCGTATGTATTAGGCGCACAGAACTGCAACAAACTTCGCCGGTATTTCATTTCATACAAAATGTAGGGTTGCACTTTTAGATTCTAGATACTAGATTTTACATACATACGTACTAAATAAAGATCTTCAATTTGATACCATGTTATTTTCTAAAACCTTAAAACATCTTAAACCAAATAAAATGTTTAATTTTTTTTTAATGAACATGTCAAGTGAAATCAAAATGATGCAAAATACTAGCAGCGTCGATTTAAGGAAGAAGAAACAAGTTCAGTTCACATTGATTACGATAAATATTCTTTAGGTTTTTGCGAAATAAAAATACATACTCGATAAATAATATTAATTTTTAATCGATACTCACGTTACATGCTCCTCCACCTCTTTTTTCCTCCCACCATTTCATATACATTTTAGTCAACGTTCCGTCTTCTTGTAATTTTAAAACGGCAGCACTAAGAGTGTTTCTGTATGCAGAATCTAAAATAATTTAATGTAATTATGGTTAAGAAAATATCATCGACTTATATGAAAAGGTAGTCAAGCCAAAAATTACCCAAAAGCATTTTAAAACAATCGCTGTCAAAGAATTTGAGCCACAAAAAGACCTATTTATGAGTATTTTGTAAATTGCCAATAGACCTAGCACATATTTATTATACATACATACATTAAAGCAATTAATGTAGACGGGCCCGTCTTTTGAATTCTGAATAAATTCATATTATGATATGTAGCTAAGCGCTGTATGTGACCGTTAATTAAAAGATAACATCACAAAGTATCTATGTTCAAAGTTTCATCGTTCTATCTCTAAAAAATTCAAAAAATGCAAATCTTCGCCCGTGTATTTCTCAGCATTACGATTTTGTGGACTGGGTCCCTTGATATCTACGGCGATAATAATTATATTTAACCAATAAATTTACAATCAGTATAAAATTTTAATTGGTTACTTCATCGATAAAGGGGACATTTGCTTTGTTTTTTTTATGGGTAACTTGATTTAAAAAATAAAATTCTATTTTTATTATATAATACTTTAAAATAAATTATTAATCGATGGGTAAGTTATGCACAAGAGCAATAATTTAAGGTATAGATTAGCTTACAATTAAATGTGTTAGTAAAATAACGGAAGGTAACAGATGAATCTCATAAAAAATGTCTTAGTATTTAATTTAGCTAAAACATACACAAGTCTAATATAAATCAATAACGTAAAAAAATAATACGATGAGATATAAGATCCAAGTTATTTAGACAGTATAGTAAGTACATTTATTATAAAAAACAAAATCAAAATTTAATGAAAGCGTTTTGATTGAAAAATTTTAGTTTTCGGAAAAACACGAAAATATTCCATGAGCTTTTCTTAGAGCTCCGTGTGAAAAATCGTACTAAACTTCCTACCAGGAGAACAGAAAAGTTGGATAGGTGTTTCATTGTAGAGCTACGTCAGCCAAACTTGAATAGACAGATCAAGAAACTCTCATTTTCTCATTCGCACTTCTTTGAATTGTATGAGCAAAGAAAGTATTTTAAGGACAGCAGTGTGTCGGAAAATTTTGCTGAATTATTTCCTCAATGTACCTGCTTTTCTAATGCAAGCTACTCGATAGTTTTAAGCAAAAACTATGCGATGTTGCTTGTGTGATTCCAGCCCTCGGAGCAACGTCAGAGAAGAAAATCATCTAATAATTCCAGGGTAACAGAAAGTAGCAGAAGGTAAAACTATTCAGTGGAAAACATATTTCCATCCCTTACTCTGCCCGCTTGTTTCGTTTAGAAACGAATGAGATAGAATCATAACCCAGTCAAGAAAAGTGCTCTAGACTAGCTCGAGAGAGGCTATAGCCTACTTGTAGCCAGCCAATTTTCAACTATGTAGCTTTCAGGAAGTGTTTCCATTCAGCAAAATAAAACAGTTCCGGAGGCGTAGTGAGGGCGGAGTCGTAGGCAGACGAAAAAGGCTACGACGATATCAGGGTCGCAGGATGTAGTTAGAGGTTGATTGTTACAGGGGAGTGACACGGAGTCGATATGGGAGGGAAAATACGGAACTGGGGCGGATGTGCTTGTCAAGTTGACGGAAGTTCCATTTGCTTTCAGCGCAATTGGGATATGAATTACCAGGCGAACAGAAAACGTATCGGCTAACTAATATTGCTTTAGTATTAATAACGAACCAAACGATCAATATAAATCAACAGTTCTCTTTCTTTTCATTGTAGCAAAAAAAACTATTTGGCTTTAATAGCTTCTGTGAAAATATCGCTGAAAAACAAAAGTTAAAAAATCACGCTAGAATTCAGGAATGATCTTTTTTTTATAAAAAATACAATGAATTGCTGGATATAATAGTTAAATATTTTTGTTTTGCCGCCATTATAGAAAATTATTGCACCACAGTCGTAGCGCTACGAAAACAAGTTATATATATATGTATGGGTAAAAAGAGGCACTCTACGGAGGATATAGTTCCTATGTCTCTCCTTTCTTTCGTAGAGGTTCCTTTGACTCCGGAGAAAGTGGCGCAGGGAGTCTTGTTTCTCTACAAAGTATTAGGCGATCATAAACAGCGAGGAGGTAAATTCATTGCCCTCTACGATTTAATATGATGCAACAGGTTATAGAGCAGTGTAGGGGTGGTAAAGAAGAGTGAGCCCTCTCAAATAGAGAGGGAGAATCAAATAAGAGCGCACGCGCCGGTTGTTATCATTGAGAGGGGTGAGATTTAATATGACGGACGGTCTTGCGCAGTTACAATCTATTGTTTCGGATATCATGTATCAGGAGGGAAGAATTAAGAAACATTTCACCCGAAACTTCATAATACAACTAACTGTTTCATAAAATTTATTGTAGGTCTTTGATATTTAAAAAAATATGTAATGATTAAAATTTATTCACAAAATTTAAAAGAGAATCTTGATAAATATACCTACATCGATAAATTTAGAATAATTTAAAGTTCATTTAATGATTGTACGTGTCATATAAACATAAATGTTAATTTTAAACATTCTTCACGGCCAAAAAATTAGCATTATTTCCGCACCTTCCTTTGTAAAGCAAAATATAATTTTTAATATGAAAACGATAAATATTTTTACATGGAATAATATTTGATAATGTACAGTCACTCATTTAAGATAGTGTTTATGGAGAAAGTGAAGATAGATAATATGTCCTTACCTAAGACTTATTACATCATTTTACGGTGTCAAATATTATTGTAATATTTATCGATACCTCAGTTCCTACCTGTAGCATAACTAGGTATCTAGGTTTGATCTTTTGAAATTCTAGGACTACCTAAAAATACATATTTATATTTACAATACTATAAGCACTATCCTGTTTTTTCTAACGTAGTGATACATGGCGCTGCAGATTTATGAAACATAATACACAATAGATAGTTTTGTTTTGTGTCAGAGTATTGTAATGTTGGGTCAGCAATGTAGACAAAGCAACATTAAGAAATAATAATTATTCATAAAACTTTAATAATTACAAACGAAAAATAATAGGATAAAATAACAAAGTATTTAGTTCCACAAAATTCTAACTAAGTTTGTAGAACTAAATACTTTGTTATTGTATCTTATTATGATGGAGTTCTACCAAGTAAATGCCAATTCAATCGACAAACGAATAAGATTCAATAAAATGCCAATTATGTAAAGTCATCTACTTGACATTGTGGACTTACGAGATGTGATATTCCTAAATGCAAAAATTAATAAATGTGTAAAAGAAAAGATTCTGCAAACTTGAGGTTTATAAAATGCGATTTTTGAAAAACACGAATATACTAAGGTGGAATAAGCACGAGTGATCGTTCTGTCGCCACCCATTGAACTGGACACATCTCTGAACTGTGAATGATTTCATCATCATCCGTAGCTACTGTTTAATCGCGTCACGCATTCAACCTTGGAATTATATTGCTAAACTAATAATTATTAATAATAAGAGTTTTCAGAGGTTTACACAGGATTTTCGTAGTTGTTACAGTTTGGATCTAAATAAATAATAGCCAATGCCATTCTAAAATAAACACAGATTACCAATTGTTCATTTTGGAACTGTTAGATATCAGTATTGTAAGCATTTCCTTATAATTGAACTTGTTACACTTTGAAACTGAGGTATCGATATATAGGGATAACACACAATATTCTCTTCAGGACTCTTAGTACCGGTAACTGATGATTATTTTAATAAAATTTAGATTCATTCATCGAATTTCAAAATTAGCAAATCTATATTGTGAAATTGTTCGCTTAATTCTTACACTGTAGTATCTAAAATCTATTCCAACTGCGATATGCTCGTTCAAAACAATAAAATTGTACATAACAGGAGATTTCGAGCAATACTGTTTTCTCACTTTTTCTCATAGCGATTCCGTATCCCTTGTCATCCAAGAGTCCTCCAATCTGAGTGATATCACACTCCCTTTGAGTTTTGTATTGGATAGAAGACGATTCCATCAAAAATGCATAGTCTTCATCTTTTACCCTAAAACAAATTTCAACCAAAAATATACTTATTTTTAAATTAAAATTACTGTTTGACCAATAGCACTAAAACATCATCTTGTATAAAAAAGATATCTTTAATAAATAAATATCTTCACTCTAAGAAAATTGTAAAAGTGGAGGTTACACAATCCTTAAAGGTCCTATTACACAAAGTTAAAAAATGAAGTTACCAGGCGCACAGAATGAGCGAGGAGGTATATTTATTTTTTACCTTTGTATTCCAGCGTCGTTACTCGACATGAGTGCTTCAGGGTGAGCCATCATGTACTCATACATTATCTTGTATGTAGGCATATCAGCGTCCTGGTGGAAAAATGTTTTTTTTATTAAAGATTTACAATATTTAATATGCTAATTCATAACGATTGAAAATGGTTATAATCATTTTATTCGCAATAATCAAGACAAAAAAATCATTTCTATCAGGAATGAAAATATACTAATACAGTCGATCCCGCTTGATTGAGACATCTCGGGCTAAAGCATTTTGTCCCAAATAAGCGGCTGGCTTTAAAAACGAAGTTAAAAGAAAAAATACTACGTATTTAATTATTGAAAAAAAAAATAATTACGAAAAACAAGTAATTAGTAAGTTTCAACAGAATAATTAATAATACTTATAAAATATATGAATTTTTCAAAAAAAGTGAATTCTTTCTCTTGTTCTCGTAGCCTAAAACCCTAAACAGATTGGTCGAGTAAGTTAGTAGAGTGAAGAGTAATTTAGTTACCATTAAACGATTTAGTAACTGAAAAGTGTCCGAATACAGTACCTACATTAGTGAGTTCTGATATAGCCATTTGTAATGGCTATATCAGAAGAATTGGAGGAATAAATTAGCGAGAAAAAAAACTAATGTGGATAGGAAAATCGATTGGAGAGATGCACTGGGAGCTGCAAATGCTCTAATCAAAAAATTATAATTAGAAGATTGATAGTAATAGAAAATAAATATTAATAGCTACTTAATACTAATTAACTGCTTATTCCAATTGAGTCAATAATTAACTATTGTAATATGTTTAGAAACAACATATATTGTTATAAAATTTAAATTTGGATTATTGAGATTTTGTACACTTCCATGTATTTTGTCACTAACGACCCGGGTTTCGCCTTTCGGCATCTTCAGGCATTCGAGCACACGAATGGACTCGAACTGAGTTCTCAGTTCGAACTCAGTTCGAGTCCATTCGTGTGCTCGAATGCCTGAAGATGCCGAAAGGCGAAACCCGGGTCGTTAGTGACAAAATACATGGAAGTGTACAAAATCTCAATAATCCAAATTTAATATTGAAATTCCATCAAGCACCCTCAGTCGATGTCTTAAATTATATCTTAAATTATATATTGTTATAAATAAAAATCCAGAAATATTCATTGTCTTTTGTCAAGCAGATTGCCTAGCTTGTTTATTTTTATATAAAGGAGATTTAAAATTCCAAAAACACTTATGGCTTGAAATATTTAATTCCGAAAAGAATTTTACGGTAGTATCTTCGCTCCAACGAAAAGTAATTTTTACGACAACTAATGAACTTGACTAAAGATAACGTGTTCAGGCTTGTTTAGTATTTAGAGGGAGTTGGTGGGGGCCGCTACTCGACCGGAAAATTAGAACAAAATGGATTGAATCGACTAAATGATTTTACTTAATTGTTCGACTAAATTTTTTTGTTCATACACGTTTAGTTACTAACATACTCGACCAATCTGAACTAGGGGTTATTAGTGCGGATGTTGAGTTGCCGTCATTGCCTTATTGCATAAAATAACGTTGTTATATAGTTTTGCCTCCTGGTTTGTCACACGAATAAGGGTATATTCATCATCACTGTCATCGCCGTCGCTTGATTCTTTAATTTAATGACTTCAAAAATTGCTTCTACGCAGTCTTAATTTTTTATTTGTCCCAATTAAACGGAATGGTATCCCGGATAACCGAAGTAAATCACTATTAGTTTTTGTTCCTAGGGATTTGTCCCAAATATCCGGCTGTCCCAACTAGCCGGTTTACCAATTAAGCGGAATCGACTGCATATGTATTCTATTTTCTAATAATATATTTGTGAAAGAAAGAAAAATACAGTTAAACCTAAAAATCTAACCTAAAAATAATAACTCGTAAAACATTAGTGACCTTGAAAAAGCTGAGGGTAGATCCGTCCCTCTTGGCCCCGTACATGATTCCATCAGTATTGGTAGCCAGATCTGACGCGTCGTTGATCGGCGAGTAGAGAGATTCGACTGTCAAGAAGGCAGCCAAGTTAGCTGTGTAGGAGGATACCATGATGAGAGTGAAGAACCACCAGATTCCGGCTATCATCCGAGTTGATATTGCGCTGGAAAAATGATTATATTTACATAAAGCAATCATTGTGAAGTATAGGAAATAAATATTTTACAAGGGAAGGAAAAATTTTCTAGTATACTGCTGTGAGCTGTGTGTGAGAAACACAATTTTAGATATTTAAAATTTTTCGTGAATTCGAATTTTATCATTTTTTTTTTTATCGCGGTGTAATACTAAAATAATGTGACGCCTAATAAAAATATAATACTGTACAGTTAGATTAGAGATTTGCACGGGCCCGAGCTTGGGCGTATAAAAGACATTTGAGAATCGGGTCTGGACCGGGCTCGGGTTAGAAATTAAGTTTTCAGAAAAATATTTCAGACTATTTTCTGGCCACGATTCAGCCATGTGACATTACCATTCATAAAAATTGAATATCTTAAATAATTAAAAATAATAATTTTTGGGTTTTTTTTGAGAATATACCAAATAGTTACTAACATGGGCGCGATCTCAGTACCCTGCTGCAAGACAGCACCCACCGTGAACCACAAGGAGTTGGACAAACTGAACTGGTTTTCAAGAGTGTCTGGTTCTTCAATACACGGATAAGGATTCTGCCACTCCTTGGGAGCCAGTCGACCTGATATGAAAAGCAGAACAGAAACACCCAAGTACGCTGATCCTACGCAAAGCCAAACCTGCAATCGTAAAAAATGACAATATGAATTTTAATACAATTAGTAGCTATAAAGTCTGGATTCAGTGGTTTATTTGAATAAAACTGGAGTGGATGAAAGTGTTATGTTACACTTTATGCGTGGATAAAAATGCTATGTACCAATGTAGAAACCCATCTCTCGTAAGGACGTACACATCTTACGATTTAAATGATCTGTAGCGGCAATAGATGAAGGGTGTATGTTACTTTATTTTTTATTTGAAGATTGATGAATTCAATTTATTATTCATAATGTCAGACTTTGTGGTCTAGTGTTAACAGCTTTTCCCTAGTGGTCGGGTGGGTCCTGTTCAAGTCCCAGCAAGATCAATATCAAATTTAGATTTTTTTGAATGTAACTTTGTGATCTCATCGTGTTTATCTCGTATGATTTTCAATTTACAAAATAATTGACGCATTGGCTATCAGCTGTAATAGCAGATGAAAAAAATTAAATAAAAATATTCATCAAAGTTGTATTGTTCTATAAACGAAAAACAAAATGGAAGTTTCTAACAAAATCGTTTTTAGTTTGTAAAATTATATAATCCTTAGTTACATTGTAGGCACAACATAGTAAAATTGTCTTCAATTGAAAATAATACACAGAAAAATTTTCGCTTCAATTTTTTCCAAAAAAATTATTTTCCAACGTCTATCGTTTGTTCAAATTTAAATGGAATAAATAATTTAATTACATATATGATGTAATAAGAAATAAATTAAGTAGAAACACACGCATCACTATATTATAGGTAACTATAAAACGTATGCAAAAATCAAATTATTAATACAAAAAGTGAAATAGGTAATGATTAATACGTATATACATATTATCCATTTTAGAATTGGTGTATTACAAAATTTTCCTAGATTCATTAAATAACGTTTATTTCCTTCATATATTGGTTATTTCCTTATACATGCGACATCAACCAAACGCAACACATTTATTTTTTTTACAATTACAAGCCATGTTTAAAACGAGTTTTACGTTTTTGATAAATTCTAGCGCCATCTCATTTGCTATTTTGAAGCACATGTAAGCCGAAAACCGTGAAGAGCGTTAAGTTTATTTACGAGTCATGAGTCATTAAACCTGTTGGATTCACTAAAACAGGCGTGGTGAACTTATGACACGCGTGCCACTGGTATGCTAATGATGTAGAGATATGATTTTAAATGGTAGTAAAACGCATTTCTTTATAATTATTGTTTAAATATTATGTAAACATCAAATTTTACTCCATATGTTTGCGAGTCACTATTTTATAAGATGCATTTTATAAAAGTCAAATGAATAACTCTGACACGACGTCTGAATTATTATAAGTGAATACGAGATATGAACCAGCGAAACCATTGTTCGTGTAGTATAGAACATCAAAAATCTCAATAATTGATATTGATTTTTATACGACAAAGCAAATGACAAATCAGGGTTTCATTTTTAAGATTTATTATAAGCCTTTGTACCAAATTTAAATCTTTTCTTTTCCTAAAAATACTGTAATAATTATTTGGTTATTATTGTTTTTCCGTTTAAACCCTGTTTATTTACATGTACAGCGATTTTTTTGTCACCTATTTCCATTCTCTTATTTTTTATTGATTTATTATTATTTCTTCAGATCTGGATAGCACACATATCTATTAGTGATTTTTGGCAGTCACATTATTTGTTTCAATTCTTTTTAAAGACATTAATATTTGGAAAAAAAAATCTGTAGCCATATAATATTGAGCGAAACAATTCATTTCTGTTTGACTCCTTTCCTGGAATAAACGTCAATAAAGAACGACATGCTGACATATGATCAAAATAAAGATCATAAGCCGAATTGAAAGTAAAAGCGTCTAGATGATTATTAGAAAGTAGACAATAATTTTTTTTTATTTACATTTTTCAAAATGCATTTTAAAATACTAAAAAAATATTCACTTGATGATATAATACTCTTCCTAGATTGACCCATAAAAAATGTTTTTATATTGTTGTGTGTCGTAATAGTAAAAATAAACATTATGTAAAAAAACTAATTTAATTAAAAATATCACACTAATCAAAAGGTCTGGCACGGAAGTAACTGAAAAGAAATAGTATGTTTAATATTTGGTCGAGGCTAAATAAACAGGTGCGCCACCACTTCAATAGAATGTTCTTTATAAAATGTACATAATTATACAGTTTTTAGTAATAGAAGTATGTAGATATAAGAGAGTCTAGTTAATTTAAGTCTTTTTTAATTTTAAAAAGACGATAAAAATATCTTCAAAATCGCCTTCATAATAATTGCAATAATTATTTATATCGATAACTACATTGAAAACAACCGAAAAATGCGATGATATTCGAACTGGAATGAAAAAAATAAAGAGTTGCTTTCAATAAGCCCTCGAGAGATGTTGCCTTTTGTGCGTCCCATTTTTTTGGCTTTCAAACGTCGATATTATATTTCGACACTCCTACGTATAATCACGTAAGTGCCAAATATATGTATGACCAGTACGATCTGTATTGCACGTGGCTTGGTTAAAAAAAAATAGATCATCGAAACTTAGCATTATGTTCTGGGTACTTACAATATATTTATATAATAAATAACAAATACATGTGATGAAATAAATGTGATATGAACGTTTTATTACAGTTATTGATAGTCACGATCTAATAAATCTTTTAAATTGTTTTATTTATGATTCAGCAATATAATAACATCTTGCATCGTTCTTTAGCTTAAATCCATATTTTTACAAGCACTGCTCATCTGCCTTCGTGGCGCAATGGCAGCGCGTTCGGCTGTTAACCGAAAGGTTGGTGGTTCGAGCCCACCCGGGGGCGTCTATTTTTGTTATTTCAATAGTGCACATGAGAATTGAAACATTAGTACGGAATTAAAATAAAAATTATATGAAAAAGTTAAATTTAGAAACCTACGGCTGTATCCATCACACAGGGAGAGTTCATTTTTTTTTGTAGAGCGGTGCCCAAAGCCGTTTTATTAAAAGTGAATATTTTATATGGAATGCATTTATCTATTAATGTGGAATTCGCCCAGTGGAAAAATTTTCGTCTTCACAATGTAATTATTAAGCAATTTAAATTATCTTTAGTATTTTCGTAGATTGGGCCAAATATATAAAAAATCAGCTTATGCCGTTTTGGTTAGGAAATTCAATATTGAACACCTAACGGGCAGTCGCTGTATATGTAGATTTTATAATATACTAGTGAGTACCCGGCATGCGTTGCAATGCCACTCAAAGAAAGAAAGGGTTTGTGTTTTAATTCTGTTTATTGAACTGCTTTTGGATTAGAGGTCTGCACAAGCCGAAATGTCATAGACTTACCCGGTTCGAGCCCATCATCTTCAGGTCTGGCCCGACCTGAACCCGAGTTTCAATATCAGACTTGTTATAAAAACAATATTTTTGTTTTTCGTCTGGTGTGTACACGAATAAATCAGAAGGTTTTTCCTAGGTGTCGCTGTATGTACGTATTTGATTCATTTTTTCAATTTTAGATTTTCATTTTTTTTTCTTCAGAACCCTTCATGGGTGTGTGCACAACAACTCACCGAAGTTTCATCGAAATCGTATGAATAGTAAAGGAACGCGTAAAGGACAAACATTTATTTTATATAATATATCCCGGCATGATCACAATAAGTCCGTCCTGTAAGTTTCGTCGCGATCGGTAGTTTAGGAGCCTATAAGATCCGGACAAACCAACAAACCAACAGACATTCATTTTTATATATATAGATTTTATATTTATATATATATATTTATTTTGGTATTTTTTGATAGTAATTGCTTTGAAATTAGTATTGTTTTATAATCAATCAATCTATCTTTACCATACTAGAAAACGGAGACATGAAAGAGAACAGGCTAGGTGGCTCCTTCGATGGCTTCTTGTACACAATGGCGATTCCCAGATTCATGAAAGGCATCGTGAAATCCACTGCACTCTCTCTGTCTGCTGTTATTGTCAAATCTGTAATTGCCAAATCCGCTTTCTGGAAATAAAATAATATTAATTATTGAATTTTGTTTGTCAAAAACTAAATATTTAAACGACCAGTAAGTACAATAACGTAATAAATAATGGTAATTATTAAATATAAAAACGCTACATCATTATATGTATTTCACCATTATTAAATTTATTTTCCTCGGTAACTTTTCCCACTTCCAAACACTAGTAATTAATTTTGCAATAAGTAGTGTTGTGGTTCTATCATCGTTTGTATCTATCCCACTTCCAGTGGAAAGAAATAGTCCCACTTCTCATTTTTAAGTTAAGAATTAGAACCATTGTTTAACTTGCGATATAGTTTGTCTGAGATACTCAAACAGGCAAAACACGTGTCACATTTAGTACCATCACCAGAGGAATAACAAAGATTTAAATTTTGATTTCATTTCTTGAAAGCTACCGTCAAATCCATTGAAAATATGATGCATTTATAGCTGAAAGCTTTGTGGTCTAAACATGTCTGATCAAACGTTTTATTTTTCTTCTATTCCGGGTGACGTAATAAAAAAAATATTTGCCCACCCAATCTAGCAGCTGTTGCACCATTCCATTCCATTTTCCAGTCTTCTTATCCAAACTTCCGTATACACCATCCTCTTGCAACACGAATGTGTAGTTAAAACCTAACATTTTTGCAATTTTGTCAATCAATTCGATTCCATATCCCTCGAATCGTTCGTTTCCTTCTAGTTTTTCACTTGCTTCTTTTAACATTCCGTATGGTGCACTCTACAATCAATTAAAATTTAATATCAATTAATTTATATTTCATTAAAACATTTAAATATGATTTGTACTGTCACTGTGCCACCTGTCAGCAGTTAGTCAATACGCTTGATACTCACAATACACCGACAGAGAGTATGTGTGTGTTATCTGCGTGAATTAGCTACACGTAAAAAATCACACATACACACGCACTCTCTCTTTCTGTTCATACGGTGATAGAGACACAGAGATTATGTTTGTGCTGCGCTAGACAGATACATCGAGATAAATATAATTTGTAATACTGAAATATAGAGATATATCATCGCTTCTAAATTCGTACGAAATTGATAGTTTATTTTTTCATTAATGCCGTGAACAGTAAGTACCTCACGTAACACTAATTAAATACACATAGTCCATTAATTAATAATAATGCTATGTGCTGGTAGTTGAAAGGTTGAAAATAGCACAGTTGCTGCTGAAATGACAGCTAGAATGACCTGTGGAAACTCCACGCCGCTACTGTCCACCGTTTGGGAGTTCATATTATATAAATAACATATGGACTAGATTTATATGCTTAGAAATAAAATGGCCTACTCAAAGATAACTTACCAGTGCAGTAAGTACGATAAATGTTCTATTCACTAATGAACCATCCTCCAATGGTGCTTGGGCGCTTTGTAATGCTCTTGTGAAATTGAGACCTTCTGAAGAATTCCATGTGCCAACCTGTAATTAGCCACGAATTGATCGCTTAATAATATTTGATATAAAATTAATACAAAAAAGTTTAAAGCCATATATATCTATTTATGATTAAGATAAGTTGTATACTATTGCAAGTATGGAGCAGTGAATAATGTTGTTGACTGTAGGTCAGGAAGTCTTGAAGCTTAATCGTACGTATTTCAATTATATCCTGTATTTCATTAAAAAAAACGTTTTTCATTACCTTTGTCAATCCAGCATTAGTCAACTCAACAATATCAATAAGGAAGTCACTTCTATATCCTTCATGATCGAACTTTATCACTCGAGTAAGTCCTTTCACATAATTCTGAAAAAAAATATTCCAACTATCAGCGCAGAATGAATGAAAAGTTAAGCAGAATGTTTTTTAAGTTTTAATGAAAGAGAAGCTATGTCTTGTATAAATTATATACTCTATAAAGTTTTTGTTTAAATAGCAAGATCGGTGTCAATTACTGAAAAACTTACTAGCCAAGCGAATCTAATAAATAATGTCTTTGTTCCAGCAAATTAATTTGCAAATTACCAAATTAAATTTAATTATTTCTTGTAAACATTGTTAGGTGACTAAAATTTGAATAAATAAGGAAATAAAAATTCAGCCTCTTCTTGCAATTATTCTGTAAATGGGATTACGGTAGCTGCAAACTGAGAAACGTCTCCGTTGGACACATAGGCACAGGCGCAGACATTCTCGATTGAGTCAATAATTTCAGAAGATTCAGCTTCTGGTACCCAGATTATTTCAGAGGAGGATATAATTATTGCTATGGCAAAATTTTTCATCACCTGAACAGCCAACAAGCTTACAAGTTGTTTAGTTAAAATTAGAAAAATGATCTCCATGTATTTTATAATAGTTCCATTTATTTAAACCCTAGTTCCTATCATGATTTATTGGTAATACTTAGTATTATTTTCTCTACAAAATAATCAAAGAACACACCGTCTTCATATAATTGATAACAGTGAAGCCATGCTCCCAAGTTTCCTCTCCGTCACAGTCAATAGTCTCATGAAGAAATTGGCTTGGATCCAGTTCAGCTAATCCATGGGCAAAAGCGTATACTGCATCGTGCGTCAGAGCAGCATCTGATCGAAGGGTTTCTCTGTTGAAACAATCTTCGGGAGCTTTACCTCTTGCTTCGTCCCAGCTCGCCCACTGTGCCACTGTGTCGACTACGTACGGATCATCGGGATCTAGAAGTCTTACTCCTGAAATATACAGTATAAAATGAAGGAATGAAAAATTTTATAAGATAACTATCATAATACAATAATCCTAGTCAGAATTTTCATTTCCTTTTCCAAATTTAGCACCAGATTTTTGAGAAAAAATAAAATTAAAATAAAAAAAAGTAAATTATTTAAAATGGATAGTTAAGACATAATTTAAGACATCGACTGAGGGTGCTTGATGGAATTTCAATATCAAATTTGGATTATTGAGATTTTGTACACTTCCATGTATTTTGTCACTAACGACCCGGGTTTCGCCTTTCGGCATCTTCAGGCATTCGAGCACACGAATGGACTCGAACTGACGAGTCCAGTCAGTTCGAGTCCATTCGTGTGCTCGAATGCCTGAAGATGCCGAAAGGCGAAACCCGGGTCGTTAGTGACAAAATACATGGAAGTGTACAAAATCTCAATAATCCAAATTTGGATAGTTAAGAGCTCTTGGAATTTTATAAAAGCATTAATAGAAATAAATTATTAGTAAATAACATTTTAAGCAGGACGGCTGGCTCCGAGCTATTAAATTTATTACGGATGTATTCGCCTTCCGATACCAATAATTAATATTTTATCGTTTACTGTTATTATTTGTGCCCCTCCAGACTCCCAATACAAAAATAAAGAAGACATCCAACGCTTTATTTTGCCTTTTGTAAGCTTAGAATTATAATCAATGCCTATGTTATAAATACAAACATAGATTTATTTTGAAGATACTTTAAAAAAGACGAAACACGTGGCACAATCAGTTTAATAACAAAGTAACTATCGAAATTTTGTTTTAATGAAATAAGCACCTGTGATATTGGCACCGCCATATTTAAACGGCTCCATATCAATGGTATGCATGTCAGGGTTGGTGATGATGTATGTATGACCATCAGACATGATGCCTATCTGCTGAGCCTGCATCAGGACTATCTTCAGTTTATCGATGGAGCAATCCAACACGAAACGAGTCTCGCCTGATTGTTTTACTCTATGAAGGACTGGCCTTAAAAAACATGCAAATAAAATGAAAAGAATTAAAACCATAATTCAATATTATAATAGTCAGTAAATCAGGTGAAACATTTATGTTATCTTTAAAGGTTTTGTTATATAACAAAATATAGAAACGTACAAAATCTCAACAATTCAAATTTGATATTTAAATATACATATATATATATAAATATATAGATAAATTTTTAAGCGATACGCACTGGATTGAGAATAACACCAGTAAATCTATGGTTTTATGAACAGGATGTTGGTCAAAGTAATTTGAGACTAAGCTTGATTGCTAGTTGCCGGAGTGTTTAATTAATTACCTGTAATTGTCTCCGATGCCATTATCCAATTGCCTCATGACAACAGAATGACTTTTTGGATGATGCATCTTGATAAGTTCACTAACTCTGGGTAAACTGTTTGTGTTTTCGTATAGGATTGTAAAAGAATCCCATCCCCATGCTCTGACAAGTGATACATAAACCTGAAACAAAAACGGTTATAAATGAATATTTGGAATCACAAGCGTTTGGGAAAGGGCATGGGAAGAAAATTATCATTCGGTTTGAGTGATTGCAATGAGGAATGAGAAATAAGTTGTTAAGTGTCAATTCTTCAATTTTAAAAACACAACACAATTTGTTTTTTACTACTTCCGGACGAGCATTATCAACTGATAATGACGCGTGAAATCGTTCCTGATCATTATAAACATGTGGAAGTAGTACAAATCAAATTGTGTTTTATTCTTAAAGTATGAAGAAGAAGTGTAAAAGATTCAATTTAATTTGAAACAATATAAAACGATTCAAAAAAACGAGTTCACCTTAGTTATCAAGTGTCCAGCTGCTAAAAAACTTATTTTTGTATGAAGAAAAATTGTTTTATTTTTCGGATATCTTTCATATGGTTAATAATTCAGAAGTATGCATTTTCAGGTGTTACTGAAGTAGTTCAAAAAATGGTGTCGGCTAGAGAATTGAAATTAAATTCATGACATAAGGCTTGTACACACAGTTCGCTATTGGGTTATGGAAGATGACTTGAAAATCAAAGGCTGCAAACACATAACGGATGGTGGTGAGACAAGCATAACATATCATGTAAAAATATGTTATACTAGGTATCAACCCGTTCTACGAACTTGTGTATGCTATTTATGAGTCGGATCCGTGGCCATGAGGTCAACGCCGTTGGCCTTGGATGCACTAGGAGCTCATGGGCTCGAATCCCAGTACTGAAAGTTACACTATTAGATTTTTCAAACAACTCATAGATTTATGTCAGGCTTTGGGTGCATGTGATGTCTAAACATTCCTATCACTGATCCGACCCTAAAAACGGCGCGTAGCAAGAGTGATTATCTAACCCCTATTCCTGTCTTATACCTATCCTATATTAGAGAGGTTGAGTAATAGGTCGTTATCCTATAAAAACGTTTGCTGAGATAAACTCCATTAGGAGTCCATATGCTCCACATTTTCAACAATGACCTTCAATTGACTACACAGGGTTACTGTAAACATGTATTACCTAAATCATAACAAACAGCAATGCATTGAAGAAGAAGCAACAATAAAGTTTTAGCTTAAAATCATGATCAGTTGTTAAAGTTTACAATCCCTCACATTGGATAACGCAATGACGTCTGGATATACATTTATAAGGCAATTCCCCCGGCCTTGACCTGGATCTATGCTCATCTCTATGTGAGGCACTTCTTTTGTGTCACACGTGGACTGCACGTGGTGTGACGTCACTCCAGCTGTTGGTCCGAATATGCCGACGGCGCCAGCCTGAAATAAATTCGTATAAACTGAACTTCTTTGATGAAATAAATTGAAATGTACTAAGAATAAAAACATGTGTATAGTTACTAATTTCGATAGCTCAGAGCAGTGTTCTCTAGCCTTATTGAAGTCCTCGTCATCTTTATCTTAGTAAACTTATTCAACACCCCACCCCCCTCTCGGTCGTAAGTAAAAAAGATTTCAATTTTATCTACTTATGTCGTGCAACGGATTTCTTACAATATATTGAACATATTAAGACGAATAATAATATTTTTTCTCATTTCGCAAAAATCGTTAAAAAATATGAAACGTCGAAATATTTTTTTTTTTAAAGTTGGTCAGGAAATAATAGTTAATGCTGCTCGCTATCGCGACATGATAATCCAGTTTTGTGTACCTAAATTGTAAGATATATATGTGGATGACATGTGATTTCAACGAGACGGTACCATATGCCATACAGCCCAAGAAAAATTCAATTACTGCATGAGTCACTTCCTGGTCGTGTAATTTCTCGTTTTGGTTATCAGAGTTGGCCGCCCAGATCATGCGATTTAACGCCGTTAGATTTTTTTCTTTTGAGTTTTTTGAAGTCTCAGGTTTATGCCATCAAGACTCCGATCACCCACGCCTTTAAGGAGAAAATTGAACGCTGTATCAACAAAATTCTGCCACATTTATGCAGAACTGACATGGAAAATTTCTAGTAAAGCCAGGTAGACAATTTACCTGATATGCTACTTCATACATAACCCTATACTGTATACTTTATGAATCAATAAAACAATTACAATTTTTAATAAAAAACCTGTGTTTTCTATCAAAATTAATTCTAGCGTGAATTTTGGGAAATCCTATATTACTTTAAGTTGTATTACTTTAAGTAGCCTGCAGATTGCTTTGGACACTGCAAAGCTGTCATCTTTGGGGGCCCTTTCTGTTTGGGCGACCAGCTGTTGATAGGGTAGGATCTCTCTCTTCTCGTTGATGGCATCCACGGCGTACCTGAACGCCCATTCTTGATCTTCTTCGCTTTCATCGAAAAGCCCTCCTGAAAAGTGTAGTAGAAAATGATGTATATATGGAATGAAATTATAGCTTATATTTGATTGAAAAACGAATGACAACCATAACCATCTTCGTCGGCCACTGTGGTTTAGTGGTAAGTGTTTGCCCTAGAGATCAGGTGGGTCCTGGTTCAATTTCCAGCATGGTCAATATCAAATTTAGATTTTTCAATTTAAATTAGTGATCTTGGACATGTATGACAATAAAAATTATCATCAAGTTTATCTCGTATGATGTTATAATTTTCAAAATATTTCAGTCAGCTGTAATGTCAGATATTTTTTTTTAAATTAATTCAATATTTAAAATGTATAAAAAAAAATATTTTACGCAGCCCCTTCTATTTGTCAAGAGTTTGGAATGCGGCCGGCTGAGGATAATTAGCCTTCGGCGGTTGACGTTCTCGATGGCCGATCATTTCTTAGAAATACGGTCAACAACGTCAAAGATGAACGATGCGTATGAAAATTGTCTCGCGAAAGGTGATTGATGGCTGTTTTGGAACCTTGAAAGGCCTAGGATTCACCCGACAAGATTGGGCCGTGTCAGTTTGTATCATAAATAATATCATTCTACATATAAAATATTTCACTTACCAATTTTAATCCCATTTATTCCAGAAGGTATTTGAAAACAGATCAGGATACATAATGACAATGCAACAGAAAACTTCTTCATTTTGACACCTTTCTCTTTGTAATAATGCACTTAAATCTTATTTATTTTTTCACATCTTATAAACGCTTAAAGACAGTTTTTATTTACCGTATTTATGATCGAATAGTAACTTCTGTCAAACAGTATATTCACATTATTTAGTCGGAGTCGCCTAACCTCTTTGCAGAAAGAGTAAGAATTAATTTATGAAGATAGGGACGGATAAGTTCTCACGTTCTTTCATTTTAAGCTCATTCCCTTTAGAGAATGGGATAGTTTTTGGACAAATAAAATCCATAGACAAAAGAAAATGTTATGACAATGGTGAAATAATAATCGCCGGGTCCGTCACCGAAAAATCAACATTGCTGATTAATGGGTTTCTGTCCGAAGGCATGGATATGTGATGTCTACCATTCATTAAATCCTTAAAAACGGAGAGAGATTAGCTAATTGCTACCCCTCTCCTAGTCTTATTCTTATATCCATAATATCTTCGATAAAGAGAGGTTGGGCAACTGTGTAAGAAATAGTTCTACAAGAAAAACTTATGTTGAGATACATACCATTACGGGTCCACATACTCCACATTTGGAGCGGGCATGGTAAAAAAACTTATTAAATGTATTAGTGAAAACATCTTTTTTGATAGATGTGGTGAATACTCACTGAAAATTCATATTTAATATTTTTTTTCTTATTTCAACGATTATGTATTTAGACGTGACACGTTTTTCGTCGCATTGAGGTGATGTGCTCTGAAGATTCTGTCTATTGAGTAATATTGACATTTAAGGGTATTTTGGTCAATACCGACCAACCAAATATATAATTATCTTCTTTTTTTACTATGTCCGCTACCAGTGTGGAGAATATGGCCTCCTAATGGATATATCTCAACAAAACTTTTTCAACGAGAAATACCTTTTACTCAATTGCTCAAGCTTTCGTTTTTTGGCAGAGAGTTGGAATAGAAGGATAGGACTAGTGATTAACTCGTCGCTTTCACTACACTATCCATCGATGTTTTCGAACAGAAATTCATTAATCGATTGAACGACAAATTTATGAAACTGTCCGTATTGGGATTTGAACTCGCCACATAAGTAACCGAAGCAGACGATGTTGATCACTGCATCACGAACCCGGCTTTTATTATCTAATCACTTAATAATAACAAAACATGAAACTTATATTATCTGAATACGATTAAATGTTGTATTTTAAAAGGAGACATTATCGCGTGTTTACATGGTATCATGCAATAGTTAATTTTAGATAGTATTCACGCCTTATGGCGCCCATGGGAAGGTGTTGACATTTACTGTTTTTTTTTCATTAGGAATTAACAAAATTACAGCACAGTTACATTATACATTTCGTATTTGTATTACGCGCTTAAGTAAGAAGTTTTGGAACTTTTTGTTTTTAGTAATATTGAAACGTTTTGTAACGGCTTAAATATGACAATCAAGAAAAAATAGTTTTTAAAAAGTATCTTAATAGCTGACATCATCTTTTGATGATTTCTATTGTTCAATAACTATGGTCAACTATTTGCTTATATTAATATTATAATACTGATTCGTCAATTGATATGGGAATATGTCTTGAAGGACTTGGATGTTTCATTTTTTCCATCCTTTACATCTCTAAAAATTCTTATACAGTAAACATATATTGATATGGACAAATATTTCAAACTCATGTCCGCTTAACATATCGATATCTCAGTTCCATAGTGTAACAGCTCAAAAAGCGTAGTTCTGAAATAACAATTAGAATACAAGATTTTGGGCTCGTTTAATCTTCCATTGTACAGCTATTTTTTATAGATTTTAATGAAATTATAGGATTATCTAAAATATATATCAAATTTGGATTATTGAGATTTTGTACACTTCCATGTATTTTGTCACTAACGACCCGGGTTTCGCCTTTCGAAGTTGAAAAGCGGCAATTCGCCACTCTGTTAATATGGTGTTTACAAAATAAGGATTAGGGAGATTCCCGAAATTTTAACTCAGGTATCAGTGTGGCTCTCAGACGTATAATATCTTACCTCGTAAATAATATTTGTCGTATTTGTATCTTCTATATAAACGTTAGACACTGTTTACTGTCTCTCAGTTCGAGTCCATTCGTGTGCTCGAATGCCTGAAGACGCCGAAAGGCGAAACCCGGGTCGTTAGTGACAAAATACATGGAAGTGTACAAAATCTCAATAATCCAAATTTGATATTGAAATTCCATCAAGCACCCTCAGTCGATGTCTTAAATTATATAAAATATATATGTTTATATTCATGACTTTACTTCCTTTTATATTAATAATAGGAGTTTTCTGAGGTTTTCACAGGATCTTCGCAGTTCTTACAGTTTGAATAGCCACTGATATTCTAAAATAACCACAGATTACAACATATTACATTCTGGAACTTGTAGGTATCGCTACCTATTCTAAGCATTTCCTCATACTTAACTTAATTACACAATTGCACATTTGCTGAAATTGCACATTTTTGACTTGCTACACTTGTATCGATATGATCATTTCATTGAACATTTAAAGAGAAAATTTTGTACCTCAGTCACATAATAATTTTTATTCAGTTAGGAAATCACTTTAGAATCATGTATTATGAAAATACCACTGGCATCTTTTCCAAAAATCAATAGATTTGGCTGGTCGGGGACTGAAACCCTAGATTATTTGTTTTCTATTCTAAACCTCTCTATTCTAAAAAATTACTTGAACGTCTGAATCCAAAAAAGGCTTAATTTATTAAAGATTCTCCAATCTCTTCAGCATAGCTTGAAACTTGAATGAATTTGATTTAAATATCAATTATATTATATTAAAAATATAAAGACAATTTCTTTTTGCACTTAGATTCAAATTCTATTTTTAAAATAGTTCTGCTATTGATACATAAAGTATGTAGTAATATGAGATAATTTTCACAATAACTTTGATCTTGGAATAACAGAATTCACAGCTGGTGTGGGTTATAATATTATTGTAAAACGGCAAAAGAAAAATATCCTAACACATCCTTTTCAAAACAACTATTATTACGGTGGTGATGAACAGATGTTGAAATGATGATTAATCAAATTTTAAAATTCGCAAGGAACATTTATTTTAAAAAGAATCGATTTAATTTTTGCATTATTTAACCGTAAAAAAAGAATTGTGTTTTTTGAAAACAAAATAATGTCACTACTGATTCATTTTCCGTTATTTATAGTAATAATAAAAATATTTAATTTTATGCAAAATATATATTAATTTCTACCTTGGTTAAATTTATTTTTCTTTATTTATTTGCCTATAACTTAGCACTTACACACATAACCGTACCTACACCTACACACGCTCTCTGCGCATCGTTCGCAGTGCATTGAAATCATTGGCATCGAGTGCATTAGGATATTCACAGAAAACACTACCACTTGGTCATATTTTCTAGTTCAATTATATTTTGTTAAAAAACATTTTTTTTTATTTGGTGACATTAATATCTAGATTAATTTGGAATTACAATATCTTAATGTATTGATTTAATTGCTCAGAAGCTACTTACTTTTAGTAAATAGCTTATTATTCGTTGAGTAGGTTTTATTCAGAAGTCTTGTGAATATAAAACTATTTTCGATACTTCATTAATTACCCGCAATTACAACTTGTAAAATTTACGAATAAATTGTTTCTCATTGAATATTTTCAACCATTTAAGGATTAACGTTTCTGTAGATATACTAGATTTAATAAATCATAATATTATTCATTCTATTATTTTGTTTATTTTATGGTAAAGACAGTGATTTTTATTTTGATAAAGGGTTTTTAAGTACTGAAACGTACAGGCTGTTTCATCACGATCACTTAAAAAAATATACCCTCGTTTCACTAAGTAACACTAAGTAATAAAAAACGTTAAACCACTCAAACGTAAAGAATTATTATGCACTAATACTAGAAGCTAATCAATAATGAATTCTTCATCGCAAAAGCGCACTTTGAAGTAAGTGATCGTAAAATTTTCAACACGCTCTCAAAACTTTGTTTATCCGTCTCGAAAGCTCCAAGCCCCGGCTAAAAAAAGCTTCCGACTGTACTTTGTCCAGTTAAATCACACGAGCTATCGACAAGGCTTTGTACACAACGCGAGCTTTTCACTAAAACTTAGGCTTTCGTTAAGCTTTATCGTTGTTTGTTTCACGATTGTTTACGAAATAAAATGGTAACACAGTTTTGCGAGAGCTTTTCAAACTAACACGGTCCGCGATCAGCGTCTTTTGGAATTGCTTGACAGTAGAGTGTTTGTAAATATTCTGACATATTTTTAGAAACAATGCGTTCATTTATATCTTACCTTTTCACGAGATATATAATGAACAGAAATATCAAAATTGAATAAGGATTTTATACGACACGATAATGTAATACATTTATGAATATTTGTTAAACAATTCAATCTTATCGTCATCATTGATTTATCCATTGGCATTGAGAGATGTTTTGTTGATGAATCATTTATATTCCTGCATTTCTCAATATACACTATTACTTCAAATTGAAATGTTGTTTACGGTTTTGAAATAGCGATATATTTACTAAAATGTACGTGAACGGTATTCATAATTTTAAATTTTATTTGAAAAGTTTCTAATTTTAGTTAATCGCTTTCATTAAACAAAATGATTTTCTCTAATATAATAAAATATCATTAAAAAACTACTGAAGTTGTAAGAAAGAACTATTTATATCGAGAATGATATAGTGAATAACGAAAGAATGATTAAAAACGCCAAGTATGAAAGTCTAACAATATACATTGTTCGATAAATATCGTCATCAATCCATAATAATGCAAAAAGTTTCATGTTGAAAACATCGCTCACAAATTTTTATTGTCCATCAATTATGAATAATGTTAAAAGTTGCCAATATCACAGTTGACCTAGATATGACAACCAGAATGAAACGTGCAATTTCCTCATCGCTACTGTACGCCGCTTGGGAGGAGTTCTTGTGATAGACAGACAGATTGACACATGTATTTTCTGCCATATAATATATCATAGAAAAAATTATTGAAAACTTTGAAGATATGTGCAACGATTCAATATTCAGTTGAATAGATTATTGAATAATCTTAGCATTATTTCTAGTATACAATTTAAACCAGGTCAGCATTTGTACAAATTCTTACGAAACGCACAGTGCTTGGCAAAATGCCACATTCTAATAATAGTGTTTAACTGTGACATCTCAAACACATGTGGCTCAGATAATATTTAAAAAATACCGTTAAAAGATTCATCATTAATTCTTGGAAAAATTATTTCATGTAATTTTTGTCTGTTAACAATGTAGCATATAAATGTTTATTTATATTATGCTGTATTGCCATAGAAATTTCTTGGAAACATGTTAGACGATGTTTTATTTTTATGAATGAAAAATTAAGTGTTAATTTGCTTTTTAATGTAGATCATAGATGGCAGTGCAGATCATAAAATCATTTATCTTGTATTCAAATACAATCTGGTATTTTGCACTAGGTCATACCATTTTTTTGTTTTGTTTTCCCAGTTAGGTTGAAATTTTTCTACATTTTTTCAACTCATGTTTATATAGATATTACTTTGCCACTTTTTAAGTCACGGCAAATTATTTGATTCAGTTGTTAAGACAGTGCTTTTTAATAAGTTACATATTATGCAAGCTTCACTTTCTGTGATACAACCTTATTTATCCTGTAAAAAAACTATTTAATTTCAGATTTAGCTCAATAAAATTTACTGCTTAATACTAAATATCAACCCATTTCAAATCCATAGGTTTTGAATTGGGCAAAGTGATACTATTATTCTCGTATAGGCGTTTATTTTACTAACAATCGACCAAATTAAAAAAATATTACCTCCCACTAGTCCGGTCTTATCCCTATCCTTCTATACTTACTCTCTTCGGAAAAGAGAGGTTAACCAGTTGCGTAACAAACAGTTCCGGGAAGAAAACGGACATGGTGAAAAAAATGAATAAATAGAAAACAATGAAATTGTAAGCCACAGGCAGTGTGAAAATTTCAATGAAAAAAAACAAACAAACATTACTGAGAACTGTTGAGCTATTTTCTGGCAATGTTTTTGCAATTATTTGGAAAGATTTCAAAACATCCCACGTAGTAATAAATCAAAATAAACATTTCCGTTAGTACAAGTTTTTCATTGAATTTGAAATGAAGTCATACGATTTTTTTTAAATATTATATGTTTTGGTCGATTCCTTGGTGCAGTGGTCAATGTTGTTGGCTTCGGTTACAGATCTCACGACCTCGAATCCAAGTTTGGACAGTTTCACAAATTGATTCTTCAATCGTTTTATGAATGTCTGTTTGAAGGTATGAACGTTTTTAGTGTCTAAAATTCCCTCCCACACATCCGATCCTAAAAATTGGGCGTATCGAGAGCGATTAGCTAACCATTAGTCGTATCCAAGCCCATCCTCCTATCTCTACTCTCTTAGAAAAACTACTTTGGGATACCTCCATTAGGAAGTCATATGCTCCACTTTGATAGTAGAAAAATATGATACATTAAGTGCCAGTCCAACCTGCCAACATTCACTCAACACTCTGTGCTGTGCGCGATAGACAGACAGGCATGTAAATCAAAACGAGTATATATAACATATTATTAGCTGGATTCTAACAATGGCAATAATTTTCAACGGATATTCTGATATGTCGATTTATCAACATTGCACTATTCTTGGCATTGGCGTATTGCCCCATAAGCGCATGAGACGCGCGAATAGGGCCTCCAAATGACAGCGGCTCGAAGCTCCTAACTTGCTTTTGATGATTTCAATAGAA
Source organism: Himalopsyche phryganea (assembly GCA_022494535.1). NCBI lineage: Eukaryota > Metazoa > Arthropoda > Insecta > Trichoptera > Rhyacophilidae > Himalopsyche > Himalopsyche phryganea. Next base: position 732,407 of record JAGVSL010000119.1, on the reverse strand, counting down.
AACCTTTGTCAATTATAATAAGATATTTGTGATTAGAAGAGATTTTTTTTTATATGTACGCAGTATGAAAATCACGAAAAAATTTTGCGACACTTTTTCACTGTCCGAAAAATAGTGCCTTCAAATTATATTGCGCCTGGGGCCTCCCAAATGCTTAATCCGTCACTGATTATTTAAATCTCTCTAAATGATTTAGGAGGAGGAAGGATGATAGCAAAAATTGTTATACGAAACACTTATATTTATTTGAAATGCTCATAATATTTTCGGCATCATTTACAAAGCCATTATCCACAGTTTTTTTTTTATTTCGTAATAATGAGGTCATTCAAACATTAACTACACAATTTTTATTATAATATTACAGTACAGAGGTGTCAGAAGCAGATATATTACATATTTATCAGAGAACTGTTTTACATTTAAATATTGTATACATTTTTCACAAGTATGATAATGTATTAGACAAATTGCATTTTATTCTGTGTATTTCATGTGAAAAATATTGAAATAAACGAATAAGGAATAAAGTTTTGTCAGGTGTGTCATTGCATACATTTAAAGATAAAAAATCATCAAAAACAATCTCTTAAGTGGTTAACCACGACTGTTTTGTTAAAATCACTCCAATCCTAATAAAATAAAAAATGTATATTAATATTGTATTTATAATAGAATTTAAGTAATTGGATAATAGGGTAAAAATAACAGAGTATTTAGTTAGCTGTATAAAAATTTCATCAGTTTGTTGATAACTATTTCGGCTTCACGCCATTTGAAAATCTGAAGAACTTTGTTTGAATTCTGGCCGGCTATGAATACATTTTTTTTATAAAGCGACATAGACTTAATGTTCTTGAACGATTGTAAATTACGCATAATCAACAAAATTTCAATGCATTGACATTAGCGATTAATTAATAATACCATGTATGTTCCTTTTCTTAGAACAAAATAAGAACACTTTTGATACTTTTTTATTTAAAATAAAGCTTAAGAAGGTATTATTTTATCTATCTCTTCTAAACCGGTATATATAGCTAAGTTAAATTAAGTTTGAACTTAGTTCTGACGATGGCATGAAGCGTAAATAGCTATCAACAAACTAATAAAATTTTGGTAGATATAAATACTTTGTCATTTTTTTCTTATTTTATTGGAGTTACACAAGTCAAATCAAGAAATAAATACATTTATTGTGTTGGTATTTGGTTTATATTTTGCCACTTGAAACAAAGAACATATTTCGCTGCCCTGGTGATTAAGCTGAGTAGGCCATTCAACAGGATCATTTAAAAAATGTGATTTACGTTCCTTCGGATTTAGAAAACGATATTTAATTTAAAAAAAAGCAATGTAAATACAGCTGAAATCGGTGCTGATCATAATGGAAGTAGTACAAAGCAAATTGTGTTTTGTTTAAAAATATAATGCCTGGTCACCAAGAATTGACAGTTAACACATTAAAAGTGATTAAATATAGCATTTAGAAATCATAATAAATTATTAATTTTATTCAAAAGTATCATCAAGTGTTTTTAGCTCGAATGCAGGAATTTTCTAAGTTTCAATTTAGTAAGAAAAACTGTACTGAGAATAAAATTCGTATGTATACGTCTTGTGTTTAAAGATCTGTACAAACATTTTAATTATTTATTTAGTTATAAATAATTTCATATGCAAATACTACTTTCAAATCATTTTGTTTTGTATTGTATGAGAAGATTGAAGCATTTCTTTGGGAATGTGTTAAAATTTTGACATTATTTTTTAAATTAAAACAATAATTAATATTGATACCCCGTGTGTTCCATGCTTCGAAAACCTTCACTTATCGTGATAAAGATATTAACAAAAATTAAAATTAGCCTAATTTATTTTTTATATGGTGATTTTTCTGAATATACAAAAACAAAAATGTTACTTTAATACCGTCGTCGCTCTGGCAAATATAAATATTAGTTTAGTTGGGAACAGTAAGTTGTCTGTTAATTTCAATCAATTCAACAATAATTACGTTTATAATGGTTTATACCATTACCACGAAAAATTTGTTGAATTTTTATAAATTCAACAAATTTTTCGTTTTACGTAAACGTTCGTGCATTATGGTAAATGAATTTTTTTGTTTCAATTTTGATTAATCTGTTTATTATCGCTAAGCATATCATCTTGGTGGAAATACAATTACTCAAAACATGGCTATTTCGATGTAATTTTTTGCCAGAACGGGGACGATATCTTTTCAGAGCATTTTTATGTCGAGTCGGGAAAGATAGCTATTGAATTATTAATAGGAACCTCATTTTAAAAGAAACACTTTTTTCATAACAAATAATTTAGTGAAGAATTTCTGGAAAAACGAAAAATCTGCTACGTATTCCTTCCTTGTCGCAATAAATGTTTTGATATGAACAATACCATTTGATATGAAACGCAAAATTTAAATCACCGATAATATTTTTTTCCAAATCGATTTATGCGGCCTCTTATTAAACATTCAAATAATATAATCTTGTTCAGGAGTGGAAAAATAATGTTCATTGTAGGGATATAATGGCGACCACAAGGAAAGAACAGAATTTTGACGATAATGGGCATGTATACTAAGTAAATACATTTCAATGAATACATTGTAAGAAGTCGAAAATGGCAAAAACATGTTTAAACGTAAAAACATTCATGGTCGCAATAAAGATAAATGCACATAACAAGTTTTTGCCTTGATATCGTTACACATACATTTTCTGATTAAATTATGTTTGGTGTCGATTCTTCTTTTAAAGATTTCACTCGTTCAACAAATCGTGTATGAAAAATGGATGTAATCTTTTTTTCTAAATTTCTTAAAAAATCTTAACCGGGATAGAATTGATTGCTTTTTAAAATATAAAATATTTTCATAAAAATGCTCTGAAATCATCGACACAAACATTAATAATTCACATTTTATCATCACAATATAATAATTTATAATAATAATTGTCAACGAAATTAATTTACATTTTTAATATTGTTAAAAACAAGCTCTTATAATATCTGAGTATAATTATTTTTTATACCTATGTTTTATGATCATAATAATAATATTATATTAATGATTTTCGTACTCTGACTTAAGACTATAAACAAATAAAATATTTTATTAGGTTGAGCTCAATTAGAAATTCGATTTATCGTCCATACACTTACAAATAGTTCTCTTTTAGGCCTATACATTATTATATACAGTTTTATTGATACAAAAATGTTCTCAAGATATAAAGTCATAACCAATAAATTAATCTAAATAAAACTTTATATTTAATAAATTATCGCCAAACCAAAAATGCTACTAAAAAAACGCAATAAAAATTAACGAACAATACATTATTTACTGAACTAATTAATTATTTTTTCACCACAATAATAAATATATTCATTTTTAATTAATAATGTGTAAAGAAAAAAATATCTTATAAACGCTATTTCACTATTTTTTTATTTTATCATTGTCGAATTTTTAATTATTTAAATAATACGCACCTATTAATTGTTTTACAATTTTTATACAAATTGTGTTGTTAATTTTTATTTATTCACTAAGTAGATCTATTAGGTGTATAATTTTCATTATTTCACACAATTTAATTATTGTTCGGTTTTTACGTATATATTTTATATTGAAGAGAGTGTCTGTTATAGTGTACCACGCATAGAATTGTTTTGTAATTTTTTAATTCCAAAGCTCTTTTTAAAAGTACTGTAGTGAATATAGCTTCACAATTATATTATATACATTACTAAAATTATTAAAATTTAACAAAAATGTCATGTTTAGCAATATCACTAACGTTAAAATTAATAAATAGATCGAATACCTTGCTAGGATTCTTTTTCCATTTAATACAATTTTTCAAAATCAACATTATATATAAATTGTCAAAAAATCTATTTAAAAAAATCGTTTACCATTGAATAATAGAAACGGTAGAATAATAAATCATAGGAATGGGGTTTATAGGAATCTATTTTCTGACATTATAAGAAAGAAGTTTTATCTTTTTTAAGCTTAAAAGAAAGGAAAAAATTATAAATATTAATATGTATATCCGATATCCATAAAATGAAATTAAGTAATGAAAAAAAAAACTTAATTCAAATTAAATAAAAATTTTAGTTTGTATTTCAATCAAATCAGGAATCAATTATTCAATTTGAATTTTACTTATCTTTCAAACAAAATTAAATCATGTAATGAAAATTACTCCATATTTAATTATATAATGTATTTATAATCCTTTCTCTTCTTGTATAATATCTACTAAAATCTCGTGCATATGAAAGTTACCCAGAAACAATAAAAAAATACTATTAAATTATAAAACTACCCCATTTGATATTTAAAATCACTTTCACTCTTTGATTTTTTTCCTTATTTTTACTGTCTTTTGTTAGTTAATATTTTTAAGCCGTAAAAGTATTCAATGTTATTATTTAAAACGTAATGTAAAGAAGTCACAACTAAAGCTGGTAAAAACAGTATCTACAACAACTCCTCTTAAAAAATAATATTCATATCGTATGATGTAATCGCACGACTAGCAATAGCTAAGAATATTAGCCGGGCTGTTGAATTATTCAAGTTATTTGTCCATTGTTTTAAAAAAAGTACTCAACCCTATACAAACAACCACCTGCTAACACTTCACAACGTTCTTAAAGGGTGTATTTCGTAAGCAGCGAAAAGCATGCTTTATTTTTTTGACAAAAACTTGCGATGCATACGCTTTTACTATCATGAATCGGAACAATCATGATATTTTTATAAAGTTTGAATTCTCAATTTATTTATCATTATCTAGAGGGTGTCTTTTGTCGTCAGCCTTTTATTCATTCTAAAAGTGGCAGATAAGTTTGAAGAAATAAAACAAAATGTATCATAAAAAAATGGAAGAGTTTGTACTTGCTCTCTATCAGGCAGTCGTAAATAACAAAGGTATGTACAAACGTTTAATTACTCTTTTACACGTCAATACAGACACTTTCGGAAGACGGGAATGTCTTATTTGTGTAGTGATACATGACGGTGCAGCTTTACGAAACATTATGCTTGTCATTATTCGTCAGCAATATAGACGAAGCTTATTCGCAAATTATATTGAATTTTTAACGCACTTGAAAATGCAGTCAGCGAAATCAAGCGTTGACCAATATGCTACACGGATTATACATACGCTCATGATGGCCAAAGTAGGATACAGACAATCGATGACATTATATATGAACGAATGAGAAAGGACCGTACTCATTATATTACCACCCACCGAACTAGAAACATCTACTCTGAACTGCATAATCGTCATTCCATACATACGGCTTAATCGCGTCAAGCATAAAACTATTGGAAATGTATTTCTAAATTTGTCTAGTTATTAAAGTGCGCTGATAGAATATGATATCCCCATTAAAAATCATAATCTAGAAATCCATATGATACGTAAATATTTTCAGAGGTGGAGATGCGTGGGTACTGTTCGCTACCAAGTGTTGTAAGACCGGCGAAGTTACTTTAATTATCATCTATTGATAGTGAATGGTTTGCTTAGCATCCGCCGGTATCAAAATCCCCGGCGAAAGTGACGGATCACCGTCAATTGAGAGGGTCCTTCCCCCCGAAGCCGTAGTGCATGTAGGGGGACCCCAGGGTCGTCGGCTGGGGTGTTGTCTGAGTGCCCGCGACGTCGTCTCTGGGCGGACCGCGTTTCCGGCTGCTGCCCCCGCTCGACACGCTACCCGGCACACCCTTCCCCTGGCAGCGAAGAGCCTGACGAAGCTCAGATGCCATTTCCGAACAGAGCGAAGCCTGGAATATTTACAAAGGAGTATATCATATTTTGTTTTTAAACGTATTTGTCTCGTTCTTTCATGTAAAATTAAAGATTAGTAAAAAAAAATATTATTATTATATTTATACTTTTGAATGATTTTAAAATTAAAAGTTTACAAAAGTTGACTACTGCTGTAAGAGTAACAGGAAAAATTTTATCATGCAAAGTTTTGAAAATTAATAATCCAACGAGTTAATAAAAAAAATATTATCAGCATTTGATAAAATATTGAGGACTGCTATATAATTATTGTTTTCGTCAGTTGACAATGATCGTGATGAGCGAAACCGATCCTGACTATTATAAAAATATGGAAGCAGTAAAAAAACAAATTGTGTTTTATTTTTAAAATAAAGTGGCCTTTCACCAAGAATTGACAGTTAACGCCTTTAAAATGATAACAATTTATAAAAAAACTGGTATAGAAAAGAAATCTTTCAGCTCAATATCAGTATAGAATTTTCATAATATAAGTTAAATATAATCTGGCGATGAGAAAACACGCACACGTTAAATTTTTTAGCAAATTAATTTTCCGGAAACATTATGATTTTATTTTATTTTTGTAATATTAATAATCGTTCGCAAGAGAAACACAAATAGCTATAGAAATATGAAACACATTCACAAATGATGCAAAATATTAACCATTTTATATGACAATAGAACGCATGATTTTAAATATTGTACGAATAAGGAAATATATGAAATTTTACTCACCTCCTATTTATCCAATTTTAAAACCCCCAAGGAAGGCACAAAGCAATACGCAGACATAGTCATTTTATGTAATTATAGTTGCCATACAACATCAAGAAGTATAGTAATTTTTTTATCTAGATTTATTTGGTAGGAATACCAAAATCAGAAAATAATTGTTTGTTAAACATTCTTTTAGTTGAAAATACTCTATCGAGATTCTAGAAGAATGAAAATAATTGGAAAAAATAGTCATGGCTTAAATATACAGTTATTTTATTTAGTAATAAATTTATAACAATATTTTTATAATATTTTGTAAAATTAAAACAATTAGAAATAATATTTACCGATAGACGAAAAGCGAAAGCTAGAGGTCCTTTTGAAATAAGCATGCATTAAAAAATTTATAAAAATAAATTTAAATGATATAATAATAAAAAAAACAGTAAATGAGAAATAAAAATATTCATCAAACTCTGTAAATATTTCCTTGAAGATAGCTTCATTGGCAATAATGTGAGTTATTTCAATGTTTGGCGGTTCTAAAAATAAATAAAAACATAAAGTTAAGAAGATATTCCAATGAAAATTCAACTTAAAAGTAAATAATAAACAAAATATTTTAGCGATTTAATATGACGTGGGCATTGCTGGTAAATTGTCTTAATTTTTTTTCATTATATGAATAAAAGTGTAGGTTTGACTGACATAAAAGATAGGACCTTTTCTATGAAACAAGGAGTTATAATTGATTTTTTAAAATTGAATGCTAATTTAATAAATCTACGTGTTCCCAAGATATTAACTATTATTATCAGTAAAAGATATTTTTTGATAGAAGAAATGTGTATTTTTTTTGATAAAAGTATCAAAACATAATTTGTCTTCTGATTCTTACAGTAAAGTATTTTTAAAAAATTAAAGCAATCCAAATAAATGTGTTATTTTTAAGATCTTTGCGATTCGGAAGGTGAAGGAGCCTTCCGAATCACTGCGACTTATTCTATTCTCATACAGGCGTGCGGACGCTCCCATAGGGCCTACATCCCGCCGAGGATAGTGCTCACCCGTTCTTCGACGGCCACCTTGCGAGACTTCCAAACGAACTCGCAGACGGCGATCACGCAAGCTACTCCCATGCCGCCCATCAGCACGACAAAAACTCCGCCCACGTTTGCCAGCCCTAGCTCATTCGCAGCTGATGATGATTTAGACGTTTCATCCTGAAAAAAAATTACAATTATTTTAGAAATAAGCTAGGTTTTTTTTAACATGATAAAGTTGCCAGGACGACTGGTAAACGTCGTTGGCTTCGATTGAACTGATTGGAAAAGAGAAGTTGAACAACTGAGTAATAAGCAGTTCTAGTAGAAAAACATGTGTTGATCATGAGAAGTTCATGTGGTACACATTAAGAATGGAAATGCATACGAAATGCGTAAATTGAATGCATGATGAAAAGAGATCGATGATAAAAAATGTCAAAAAAGGTTCTTTACTTTTGTGATCCTCCCATTTACATTTTTTTAAATTTACTTGTACATATTTACATACCTACACAATTTCAAGAGTGGTTAATTTCTGTATTACGGTATTTTGAAACTAAAAGTCTGGTTTTATAAATTGTGCTCGTGTTATGATTCACTTAATTTACTTTTGATATGTTGTTTACACTGACATTTTATGATTAGCAATGTGCATTTCTTTATAATTATTATGAACACTTCCATATCTTTTTTATTGATTCATTTGTAAGTATCATAGTCATACATTGATAGTTTTTGAAACCTTTTTATAAAACACCAATAATTTTCAAATTGTACAGAATACCCTGTTCACAGTTGTTTTTACTAGCTGAGCAGAGCTGATCTTGATTATATAACAAGTACTACACATTGCGTTTTCGACAAAGAGTTGATAATTATGTATCACCACATGAGTTATACGAAATGATGAAAGATATCTGTTAATAAATTTACACAATCTAGATACTTGTGTCAACAATAAATGTATTTTCCGGTGCTTAAGGTAAAACAATAATAATATTTTTTAGATTCTTACCCTGCAAGATCCACCACCTCGTTTTTCTTTCCACCATCTAGTTTTCAGTATATGAAGTTTCCCTTCTTCTTGCAGTTTCAGAACGGCTCCAGTTATAGCAGTTCTGTAAGGAGAATCTGGAAAAATAACCGTTTTATTTAATATCACCAATCGATAATAGCTACTGTTGAAGTGATATCATTTTTGTGTATCGATCATTTTTATTGTGGCTTTAATAGAAAATATAAACGGCCGATACTGATATCAATAATACAATTTGCTTACAGAGTAAAAATATCTATAGTTATTTTTGCTAATTACATCAATATTGAATATGTGTAAAAATGGACACAACTATCAGGACGCTAATCACGTTTGTGAAACTGCCCCGAGATGGCTGCCGAATGAGCAGAGCTGTTTGCTATGGTACGTCCTCATACGAGCCCAATAAGTCAAGCTGACTTGATCTCAACCAAGGGCAACTTTGAGGCATTCGATAAATTTGCAACATCATTTGGGTAATGGAATATTCTCGATTCGTCTTTAGATTAAACTCTAGCGCTACGGCGAATTCTCAGTAAACGGATACACAGGACACTTAATATCGCTTAAGCTGAGTAGCTGAGCAAGACGCATTTTTTTTTCTCTCTCTCGGTCTTTTCTTTTCTTAAGCACAATGAACGTGGTTAAAAGATCGGTCCCGTGCAACTCTGCATCGGACCAAGATTATGCGCAGTAAGTTCGTTTCTTGAGTGTTATTGCATTATCGAAGGTGACTGTGAAACAGCGGCTGCATACACATAACGGGTGGAGGTGGGGCAACCAACTCGTATCTGTAAAAGTGACCCTTTGCAAAAGGCTGTCAGTAGAATCATTCTTACTTTACACGATTGCAGTAAGCCGCTGTTTATGTTAAAAACTTATGCATTCAAATAAAATAAGTAAATATTTATGTATATGCGTAAAGAAATTTAAAAAGAAGTAGTGTTTCTTCCGTCATGGATTTATTTCCACTGGGAATGCTCCTTTTAATCTCACATCCATAAGTTTTATATGACGTTCAATAATAAGAAAATAAATCGGTTTGAGAACTAAAGTACGAAGATTCTTCAAATAATATATTGATTATTGTTATATATTTAGTGAGGTCGTAACAACTTTAACCCGATTTAAAAAAACACGGTGCCTTCGAACAATAATGTGTGCGCCATTTCCTGCCAAGGTCTCAAATTTTATCATTACAAGACAAAAAAAATTTAATGGATTATTTACGTCAGCCATCGAATTATAAAGATTTAGAAAAAGTCAAGCCTGTGTTCTGTAACTTTTTTTATTGACAAGAAACAATACTCACTCGGAGGCATCGCGATTCCGTATCCCTTTGAATCCAACATTCCCCCAACTTGGGTCAGTTCGCAATTCCTCTCAATAACGTATTCAATGGAAGTGGACTCCATGAGGAAAGCGTAATTGCCTTTTCCCTTCACGACTCGCTCTACTCCTTCGACGTTGCTGGAGGTGAAAACGGTTGGCCTGGCCGACTCCATGAAGCTCCACATCCGTTGGTATGTTGAAAAGTTTGAGTCCTTGAATAAACAAATCCCTAAGATCAATACAGCGACTTACCCATTGACGATAAATGATAATTAATTGATGTGAAAATTATAATACAAATATAAATTTGTTATTATATAACAATTGTTTTCAATAGCTTGAAGAAGAAATGTAATTTAATTGAATGTATTTTATTGCAATCGAGTTCATAATTTCTTTCATGCATATATTATTCGGATTTAAATTTCAACAAAACTATTTACCGTCAAAAGAAACTTTGATCATTTGCCTGTCAATCGTATACAATAAAGCGTTGCTTAAATATTGCAGAAATAACAATGAATAATGAACACACGCGCAATCACCGAAAATGCATTATTTTTGCATGTTTTTTGAAACATTTTTTTCATAATGAGATAATTAATTTATTATAAGTTAATAATTTTTAATTAATTTTATATTATAATTAATAATTTTTCAGATGGTGAAGGTTAAAGCGAAATAAATATAAAACTCTCCCATACTCTTTTAAAATGAAATATTTTGTTATTCAATTTCTCAGAAATTATTCTCCATTAGTGAAATTTAATCATAATCATAGTTTAATAAAACTGAGCCTATGTAAGTATGTGTATTATTTTTTCAATCGATCTTATTCTCAATGATGGATATCTTGTGAATTTTTCAATGTATTTAAATAAAAAACATTCCAGGTATTATGTATTAACTGATAACATCAATTCAAATATTCGTCTACCCTAAAGAAAGCTGCTGTCGATCCTCCCCTGAGTGCGCCATATTTGATCTTGGTCTGCTTGGCAAGATCTTCAGCACTTTCTATGGGAGAGTCCATCCGTTCAACGGTCAAAAAGGCGGCCAGGTTGGCAGTGTACGAGGATATCATAATAAGGGTAAAAAACCACCACATTCCGGCTACCATACGCGTTGACACAGCCCTGAAATTAATTAATAAATATATTAAAAATCCAGTGCAGCGTTCTTTTTGAACTTTTATTGTAACGTACATATTTTTAAACGAAGCAGAATAGTTTTATGGATTTAAAAACGCAAACGTTTAATTGAAATGATTTGTTCTATAATATATAAAATGTGATCATTACCCCTCAATAATATCAGTTTTTAGTCTGGTTTGAATTTGATGAGATCAAAAGGATAAATTTAATATTTCTATCTTATTCAACAGAGATGCTTAATTATTTCATTTTTTCAACATAAAACACATATGCAATCTATTTAAAATATTACAATAATTTTGGGAGACCATACGAAAAATTTAATATGATTTTTTGAGTTAAAACAAAAATAAAAATGAACGGATGGGATGTAAGAGTTGATAAAGACGTGCGATGTTATGTCGTAGGAGAATGAAAAAATTTTTATATGATAAATGCGTATGTTATTTACAAATATTATTTTTATCTAAATATTAATATTATAAATAAACATACGCATTGCATGATAAAAATTGAAGTATTATTTATAAAAGAAGAAGAAAAAAAATATTGCACCTTAAAACTTTGAATATTTACAACGAAACTGATGCCCATTTGCTTTTTTAAGACTTACTTCGGTGCAATATCAGATCCCTGCTGCATGAGCGATCCGATGGTGAACCATAAGGAGTTGAGGAGTGAAAACTGGTTCTCCAGGACCTGAGGCTCGTCCAAGCAAGGATGAGGGTTGTCCCACTCGTAGGGGCTGAATCTGAACGCGCGACCCGGAAACAGAAAACGGGGATGATGATGATAACACAAAATCAAAATAATCGCAAAGCATAAAGAAGGAAATCGAAAAACAGTAAGTACAATACATGACATATTAAATGTGTGATTTTTTTGTAAGCTTTTTATTATTTAAGAATTACAGATTGAGACTCTATTTGAGCATTTTTACATTTTAGAAATTGTGAGAATTGTTGAGTTGAATAAATGTTATTGTATATTTGTAAAATTATAAATTTATCCATAAAAAGATCGCAAAGCGCTGAAATGATGATTCAATGAGTGAATTTTGAAAAAACTGTATTCGGGTATTAGAAGTTTGTTTTTCAGTGAAGTCTTATGATTGTAATCGCGGCATTTAAAAATTACAGTTTATTTGGAAAAATCACGTTAGCTTATCACAATCCATATCATATAAAATGTCATTACCTCAGTTATTGTCCGAGAAGTGATTAATTTACTAAATTTCTACGTATTGTAGTGTACTTACGTGTTTTAAAATAGGATAAAAACAAACAAATTACCAAATTTGATATACCTCCCAAAATTGTTGCTTCTTACGATAAGAGAAATTACGCATTTTCTTTCATGAAAAAATGAGCATCAATCACGTAATAGAGTAATCCAGTAAATTATTAACAAATTAAAAATTGCTTAATTCCAGTAAGGCGTCTTGAAGATATTCAAATTGGACACGGTGAAGTAGGTGGTGAAGCTGTTACTTAATTTGATTTCGTATTTGACAAAGTCATTATTACTAGGGCCACGGTAGGAAACGGCCACTCGCCCGTGGAAGACTGTTGCTTCAGCCGAGTGGCAGTTAAAATATTTTACTACCAATTTTACTGTTTTCCTGATAAACAAGCGCTTATTTTGCAGCCCCGTTTGGCTTAATTAAACGACTTGTAAAATGAAATATAGAATTCAATACGTTTACATTTTCAGATGCTATAAAATTTAAAGTATGGATGAAACGTGCTCCGAAATAACGTTCTTTTTTATTTTAAGTGTTTATTTTATCTGCTTCTAAGAGCTGATGCGTTAAATATATAAATTAAAATCAATAGCTCATAAGTATAACATTTACGATAAAACGAGATATTCTTGAATATAGAGAATAATTTATTTTCTTTAACGCACATTTTAAAGGCCATGACTTTAAAATGACTTTATGATGAAAAATCTTATACGTGGAAATATTTCTCTTTGAAAACTTAACTTTTAACTTAGCAATTGGATAGATTGTTTATAACTAATTCTTGGTGTAACAAAACTGAAAAAGTCTGTCCCACTTGGTCTATGAAATAATGAGATTGAAAATACCTTTTGAATTCCGTTCGCTTACAAAAGTCGATGTTTATGACAAATGGTAAATTATCTAATTTAAACTCGAATTTATCATAAAAGAATATTTGATAGAAACTAAACTTGTCCACTTTTTACAGTGACTGTCAAATATTGTTTAAAACTAATTCGTTGTCTCGACATGGTCAAAAATTCTTCAAAAAAAATATTTATCTCATATTTTATATGAAATTCATACTTTTACTCAACTTTATAAATATTCTCCCTTCAGTGTAACGTAAATATATGTTTATTTTGATAAACATAAACAAAGCGTAGCGTTTTAATCAGGAAAACTGTTCAGAAGTGAATTATTATCATGAAAAATTTGAACGTGTTTACACAATATGCTTATATCCAACACTGGTGCAAGATGCTCATTTGATCATTATTAGATCACGCTTTCTCACTGGTCAACCAGCTCTTACTTTGGCAGGAAGTCGCAACTCTGCTGCATCAGGGACCCGATGGCAAACCAGAGGCAGTTAACCATCGAGAAGATGTTCTCCAGCTTATCCGGCTCCGAGGGGTTGCAGGGGTTGGGCTTGTGCCACTCGTATGGGGTAAATCTTACACACAATTAATTAATTTTAGCATTTTACAGTAGAAGAATATTTTCTTGATGTAAGCAATACTGAAATAGTCATTCAAAGAAAGCCTACACAATCAAATTTAAAGAAACAGCCAACCTCAAATATTCTTTGTCTAATGCTTCTTTTTGTTTACCCGCCCTTGTGGTTTCATGAAAGAGAGTTATAAATATGTAACAAAGCGTATTCAATATAAATATAATTGAATTTCGTAAAAAAAATAACTTTTTCAGTTACAAAATTGTTTAGAATCGGTACTCTTAATATTAAACCTACTTTGATAATTACAGCTTTAATTTTCAATTAAATATTAATATTATTAAAATAACAGAGGTAGCTTATTATTGTATCATATATTTTTCATGTTTAAAATTGGAAATTAAAATAGTTTTATAAGTATACTATAATAAGTATATATAAGTATACTAAGTGAGATTATAAATATTTAAAGATTCATTAGATATCGTCAGTACGAATAGAAAATATTTTTTCACGATGGTTGGTTGAAGAATGCGAATACTTTGGTAAATATAAATTACTGATAGCTTTGTAATATCTGTACATGTTTATCAAAGAGCATCATTATTTGCTTAAGGGTATATTTCGAGTGAAAATATGTAATATTATATCATACCTGGCCAAGATGAAAAGCAGAACGGAGACTCCGAGGTAGGCAGTGGCCATATAAATCCACACATCTAGTGAGAGCGGCGACAGGAAGGAGAAGAGGTTGGGCGATTGTTTGATTGGCTTCCGGTACAGAACGGAAATACCCAGGTTCATGAAAGGCATTGTAAAGTCGACCATTTGCTCTCTGAAAATAAAGTTTTCTACGTGTCATATTTACATCGGCTTTGTTAAAAAAACAATTTTCGAGAACTCTAAAATTTACATATAAATTATTAGTAGAAATCAGTGGAAATCTGGGTGTGGAAAATATACACATTATGTTTTTTTATTTTGTAATGAAAATAAAACTCTTGCGAAGTCAAAATTAATATTGTAAAGATGTGCTCTGTATTTTTTAGTATTTTCAGAATATTTTCTAAAAATTGTACAAAAATTTTCATCAAGGTTAGTATTTGGTCAGAATTAATATCTTTGATTCTACACTGGCTGTGTTTACTCTATGCTCAGAATTATAAATTTTACACACCAAACTAGACAAAAAGTAGATTAAAGAATGAAATCAGTGCTAATATTAATTATAAAAAAAATGAATGAAAATAAAAATACATAATTTTGCTTTACCATTCCTTGTATTTTTGGTTAAAGCAAATTTTGACGGACTTCAGGATTGATTCACTCCAATAAAGGTTTCTGAAATTTTAATTTTCTTTATCAACTATTTTTTTATGTCAATCTTTTTATTACAACCGATCGACAATGATTTGGGAGTATTTTTCTCTTATTATCGTAAAGTTCTGACCAGAATTTGCTTTCAATTGGAAAAAAATCTTTAAAGTTGTCATTTACGGTAAGTTTTTGTAAACTAACGTAATTGACTTCTGTTCTAGAAAGCTTGACATATATATTTTCGTTCATTCTCAAAGCGGATTTTGGAACTTTAACGATTTTAAAATTCTTCATTTAAAATTTAAGTTGATAACTTTGTTATTCCACTGACTGTGTTAATGAATGTGAAAGAAGCATCTAAGACTTAATAACTAATTAATTTTGCACTATGTAGTGTTATGGTAATTACTATAATTATCGATTGCGTATCAATCCCTCCCCACCTACAGTAAAAAGAAATAATTCCACTCCAGCCTTAATTAGAATCATTGTTTACCTTAGAAATAAAAAGCTTTACGATGTAGTTAGTTTCTTTGTAAAGAAGCGAAATACGTGTCACGTTAAATAACACGGTCAGTGGAATAAAAGAGTTATCAACTATAATTTTATATTAAAAATGAATTTCCCCAAAGCTACCGCCGAATCAATCAAAAATATTCAAATTCTTTACTTGTTAGTAGGGATTCCAACTCAAATATTCGAATATTCAATATCTGAATATATTTGGCACTTTGGCAACTATTCGAATAATATTTGTAATAATTTTTAATGAAATGTTTTATAAATTCAACGAACGATAACATCACAATTACCCGAGGTAGTGTTTTGTATGCCTTTACTCAACCCGGGTGCTTTCAATATCATATCATATACTTGAGTTTAACGAATGACTCGGGGCTGAAAAACCCTTCAAACATTCCATAATTTCAGTAATTGAAGGAATATCCTTGTAGTAATCCGCCGTAGCTGCAAATTTATAATATTGTGCTACAATGGAATGGGATCGGAACGTGTATTTGTATAATGTTATGTTATTAATTATTCAAATCGACTTTTTAATATTATTTTCATATTTCAGAAAATATTTGAATACTTTCAGTTTTACTAAATAATATTCGAATAGGTGATGATGGCAAATACTTGGAAACCCAACATGTAAGCTTCAGGCGACGGTTTTGGGAAGAAGATGAAAATAACTGGGGACCCAAAAGAGAGAATAGATTTTACAATTTATGAAAGAAGATGAACACACATATAGTTCAATACTATTAGCTTGGAATGTGATACATCCGTATAATATAATATTGCAAATATTGAATTCTTTATTCATTTTACTGTGATTGTAAAAATGAAAAGCATTATAAAATTTGAAATATTCATAAATCACTGGCCACAAAATTATTCAAAACTTAAAAAATGAAGTCTGGAAGATTAATTCTAATTCGCGAATAAAAAAGTTTCCGCACATACCGCAATAGTAGTAATAATAATATAAAAGGTCGTAATTTAGTGCTTTAAAACGTGCCAACTTCTTCGGCAACGATGGCTCTATTTCACTGGAGCCATTTCGGTGATTCATAAAAAAAGAAAAGGGTACTTGCGATCAATCTCCATTACGGAAACGTAATTGATGACAAATGATTGGCTGGAGGTTACTATTTGGGTTTATAACACCTTTAGCCGAGGACGTAATAAAAATGTACTGTATAAATTTTAAAATAAAAATGCTTAATATTTAATGTACCTGTGATATGTAAAATACAATTACCTATGTCATTCTCTTTTCTAGAGGTAAATGTATTTTAAAATGAAAACTATTATATTGCATTTCTTTTCAAAACTTCACGATGTGTACAGCAAAGAAATACAACTGTACGTTGAAAAACCACTTCTTTAAACTTAAGAAGTTCACAAAGAATGCTTGTGGAACGACAATTAAAATTGTGTTGTACAGTAGGAAGCTGGTAGCCGATTTATATTTAATACCATTTTAGCCTAAATATCAAGCATTCTACATTTCGTCATTTTTTTTTTAGTTAAAGTTTAGTTAAACTTAAAGTTTATCTCGGTAAGCTCAGATTTTTTCACTTTATGACCAACTAAAAACTTTTTAACCTATTAACATACATAATAAGTAAACTAGATTGATTCAATGCATAGAGACACGAAAGATTTATAAATCAGAAACGAAAATCTAGATTGTTTCATAAGTTTATTTTGAAACATGAAATCAAACATTGAATGCGATTATTACAGAACTGTTTCATTGTAGGTTACAAACGTTCTACACCACACCGCTCAATTGAAACTTTGAATTTCAATATCAAACTAATCCAAAATCAACACGAGAATAAAAGGCAAACATCCTTGTCTAGATCTCAATTTAATTGGAACAAATAACACATGATATGACCTAGACAGAAATGTGAAATATTATTATATATACTTGGAAATATTCAGGAGGATTCTCTGAAAATATAATTTGTCTATACTGTAGTGGAAATTACGGGAGGGCAGGTTTTATCGGTGGCCAAGCAAAGAAGCGCGAAGGACTTATCCCCATTTATCATTTATAATTAACAGGCGAGATGCAAACATAAACAATTTGGTGAGAGGGGTAGGTAATCTTCAAATTAAACACATTATAAGTAGAATTTAGCTTTAGAACCCAACGAAAATATGAAGTAGACAAATTTTATAAAATTTTTAGCTTAACAAAAATACTTACCAGAGCACCAAGAACAGCATAGCATTAAGAACGTTTTCAACTGAACACTATAAAATTATCAAACAAATTATCTAACAAGCAGTTTTTGTCAAATTAGTTTTGCTAAAATTCTCTATAAGAAGTTGCTATACTTCACAGTGGAAGCAGGCAATGTTAAAAAACTTTATCCTTACCTAACACCATCTCTATTTTCTTTCTCTATCTGAAAAGATCTATCTACATACTGATAACAACGTGGCGAGTAAAAACGGTTAATATATTTTTTTTTAAATTATCAATTATAAGTAATGATGTCTTTTATACGCTGACACATGAACATCACGAGTAAAAACGAACGTTGTAGCTATAACAATAAAAAACAAACAAAAAAACCTAAAACTGAGTAACTTTAATCTCACCTGAGATGGTGCACCAATTAAACAGACAGCCAAAGCAGTAAAACCATTTTAAAACAAAAAACAATCGCAGGTTTAAACGACTTTGCCGAGAAATAATTTCACCGGTGAGAGAAAACTTTCGGAACAAATACAACTAGCAATTATTTCTGCCTGGAAAGTATTCCGCGTTTGCGTCACCTTGGCTTCACTACAATCTCACAAATGCAATAACAGTTAAATATTCCGGAACACTACACTCAAAGCTTTAAAGTACACCCTTGGATATACAACTTCGGTAAGTAACATCAACAGAAGACGGTTACGGTATGATATCTGGTATAAGAAGTCTTTAAGACATGACCTCTTAGGGTTACGGATTGTAATATGAGGCAAGTACATCAAATCCGGCATTTTATAAATAAATAACGGTATTACAAAGATAAACACAAAACAGTGCAGCCAGTTGGGATTGGAATATTGGATAACTAGTTTACTACCAGTAGTTTATCAGCATATTCAATTCCAATGTCCAAATATTGAAGACTGCTTTTCATAAATATCTGAAATTTATTGTTTTTTTTTGTAATAAAAATACAACATTAAAAATGCTGGAATCTGTAAATCCTGATCGAATTTTCGTGAAAGTAATGCCCTTTCAGAATCACCGCTTTTCGAACGAAGGGTTATTAAATATAATAATTGTTCCGCAATACTGAAATGTGCAGTGGTCAACCTCGTTGGATACGTTTACCGATGTCTCGAGATCAAGTTCCGGTACCGACAGTTTCATAAGATAATTTTTTCAATGGATTTATAGATATGCATGGATTGGTATATTTTAATAGATATATACAGGTTGTCGGCGTCCGTGGCGCAGTTGGTAGCGTCGTTGGCTACGGTTGCGGATGTCACGGGTTCGATTGCCGGTGCGGACGGTTTCATAAATTAATCTTTCAATCGATTTATGGATTTTTGTTCGAAATCTGAGTGTTTGCAATGTCTAAAATTACCTCCCACCCATCCGATTCTAAAAACGGGGAGTAGCGAGAGTGATAAGCTAACCAGTCCTTTCCTAGCCCTCTTCTTCTATCCATACTCTCTTATAAAAAGAGAGGTTGAGTGACTGGGTAACAAGTAGTCGTCGTATAAACTTCTGATGAGATAACTTTATTAGGAGGCCATTAAAGATAAAGATAGACAAACGAAAAAAATGATTCATTAATGTCAAAACATTTAAAAGAGCACAACACTTAGGTGATTTAAAAAATACGTGATTCTGATAATTATTCCACATTTCTTTGAAAATCTTCCCTTCAATGAAGACGAAAGACGTACTTCTAACTCCATTGAAATAAATAACAGAGATATACAAATTTACTTGACGCTGTCATTTCCTGTGGTATTATTGCCATCTGTTGGTTGATAAAGTATTTAATTATACAAGACATGGTGACAAAGGCTTTTGCACATTCACTCCGAGAGCGATTAACAACTGAGTGTGTGCAAATTTCAAAATGTATTAATGAAACGTCGTCAAATTCACTCAGCACTAGGTGGAAAGTGTCTTATACAGCAGTAATAATTGTAGAAAATATATTTGACACAGAGCAATTAATATATATTTATTTGTTACATTATTTAAGTAACAAAAAAACTGATAAAATTGAATTTGAATATATTTTGTTTCCTTGGTACTCTCTTCACATTTATAATCGTTTACGGAAGTTACATATTTAGTTAAAATTGTAATTCCACTGGCTGGGCAATAGTGACACGTGTTTCAATCCTTTAAGAAGCAACTTAAGATTGATTGTGTTTCCAGTTTAATAAAAAAGCCGTCAATTTTATTTCCGGTGGGATCGGTGGTAACTTTGTGGAAATTCATTTTTAATATAAAATTAAGGTTGATAACTTAGTTATTCCACTGGCTGTGTTACTAAGTGTGACACGTGTTAACAGCCTTTCATTAAAAATGAGTTTAAACAAAGTTACCGCTGAATCCATAGTATATATTATATTAGTGTACGTAATAGTATGTCATTAAATATATTTGATTATTGTCACTAGAATCATTTTACTTGAATTTGAATTATTTTTATATAAAAAACGTTATGCAATATGTTTAGTAAGTTGATATTGTATCCTATTCTCTTATAAAATGACAATGGTGGTATGCTGAATTCGCTATCAAGTTTGTGATTGCGCAGTAGTTGATAGTTCAATACCCGTTATCGATTGACTATTATTTATATGCAAATACTACTTTTTGTTCATACAAAAAATATCTTAATGTTTCAAGTCATTACATTTTTAAAAAGTAAGATTATTTAATAGCTTAGTGTCTAATATACTTGGAGGAATTGATTGGAGGAATGATGGGGGGAAAGCTTCTGTAGAATGACAACACAACAAAGAATACCTAGTACCCGACTCCGACTTCACAACCCCGTCATGACACTTTCACGCTTGTTAGTGAGATAATACTGTTCAGTAGAAGTAACAAGGAAGTCAGAAATGATTTGACTATTTTTGATGGCTGAAGATGTTTTTATTCTTTAGTATGGTGAGAATCAGGAAGCTCTAATATGTACTTCAATACAAAACAAAACTAATATCAAAAAAAAGTTGTCAAATGCATCAGAAACTTTTTTATTTAAGGAAAATGTTTTACTGACTAAAAATTAGAACTAAAAAAAATGCTGTGGTTTATTGTCTTTTTTATATTACGTATGTTATTTTTTTCGAGGCCACTTCAGATCTACTCAATGTAAAAATGTATATGAATTCTAATCACTTAATTGATAACTGTGTTACTGCACAATAAATTAGTTAGGAAAGGATGGGCGTTTGGAAATAAGTTTACCAGCTAATTACATCATTTTTTAAAAGTATTAACCGTCTCATTTCTATAAATAGTATCTCATTTATTTGCTACTAATCCGTAAATGATAACAGAAGTATTGACCAGTGTAATTAGCTAAATTAATTATTTCAAAATTACTCATTGGGGAAATCACATTAATACTTAACACGTAATGTTAACACGCTACTTTTTTTACGAAATATATAATCTAAAAACTGTTTCCAGAAAGAACCTTTTAATTTTTGTGTATGCCAAGAAGCAATAATCATTATTTGATCTTTTTCATTTAGTATTAAGGATCAATATATTAATAAGATACTCGTTTCGAATATAAATGAACGTTTCTTTTATGTTTGTTGGATATACATTTCTAAAAGAAAAATAATTATGTATTTTATTGAATAGGAAACGAAGAACATACGTCAGATTATGAAAGAAAATATTCAGAAAAAGAGATAATTACTACGATAACAGCAATTTAGTTCTACTCAAGAGATTTATTTCTGAAACCATTGACCGCAATTTCTTCCTTAAGTATCAATATGAGAGTCTACCATTGAAATCTATTTTGTAGCTTAATACAGCTCCATTTTCTTAATGGTTCAGTCTTTAGACTCTCCACATACTAAAATTGAGGTAATGTAGCATCTTTTTTCCGCAATTGAATAGCATGACTCCTGTCAAATTTATAAAAGTCATGGTTACTTTTCAATATCGTTTCATGTGACTTTTGATTGATATTACTGTATGACTAAGTCTGCTCTCTTCGCTACAAATATTTATTACTGTAATTTAATTCATTACTAATTTTTCACATAGTAGATTTTATTTTATTTATAAATAAAAATAATAAAACAATATATTCTGATCGCTTTCTTTTTTGTTTTGAAAACATAATAATTAAAATCATTTTAAATAGTAACAACCAGTATCAATGGGCTTTAAAATGAGATATTTTTCATGGAATTATGAGAGTATTCAAATACTTGCTCTATAATATTTTTGAATTTTCATTATAAAAATAAAAGATCAAAAAAAGTCACATGGAATGTCATCCAGAAAAATTCTTATAAGTGCTGTGTTTTTATCTTTGAGTTAAGTCTAAGAAAATGAAAAAGTGAAATAAAATTAATAAAAAATGTTCAATATACAATACTTAATTCATAATTTGAAAATAATATAAACTGCATTTTTTTCAGCAGTTGGTAAGATAACAAGTGGAAATGTATTTATAATCAAACCTGCATTCAAGGGCATGGATTTCTGTGATGCAAGCATCCTTTTAAATCATCCATCTTCTTAAAAGCGAATGTGATTGGATTATACGATATATTATTTTTACTTTATTTATGTAATATTGATATAAATAATGGTTCTAAAAAGAACCCATAGCTAGCTGAAATTAACATATTTTTTATTGAAATAATCGATAAATAGTTCACAATATCATCTATTTTATTTCTTACTTTGATAAGCGCCAAATCCTAAAATTTGCAGGAGAGCAAAATTAAGAAATTACGAACCAATAATTCAATTTTTTTTAATATATCGAACAATCCTAGGCGCTTAGTATTTTAAAGAAATGAAGAATTTGAGCTATTATGATACTTTCGAATGACGATTTTTTAGTGTTTGTCGTTTAGAATAAAAAAAACAATTATCGAATAACTATGAAAGTACTGCACATTTTGAATTTACAATTATACAGAAATGTAAGAAATTTCATAGGGAATCGATTGATGGAAAACAGCGTATTTCAAAAAATTGAGTTTATGAAAGTTTGGGATTGAAAAGACGATATGGAAAATTTTAGGGATGCAGAGAAATTATGACCATTAGAGTTTTCTATTGAATTGAGTGCACGTAGTCCTTTCAATATGTATATAATGTTAAAAAATACCTAATTAAATAGTAATAACAAACAAAGCTTAGCCAAAATATTGGAAGTGGCTAAGAATAAAATAAATACGTTTATAAGAAAAAACGTTTCGGGTTTTCCTTGCCTTTTCCTCTTAATCTCCATTCCAAATTTGACTGTTACGTCTTTTAAATTTAAATGTTATGATAATATTTAAATAACGGAAACAAAATATTCGTGAACAGTCGTAACGGAAATATCATAAAGATTTTTTAAACGAACTGTCAACAAAACATCCCATTTATACAATGGAATTTCTTCCCTTAAAATTACATTTTTGACAGCTACAAAATGATATTTTGTTACCGAATCCGTAAAACACAGTTTGAAAGTTTGTTTTTCAGCGGCTATAATAATAGCACTTTTTGATGTTTGTAATAAAAATTCAAGCTAAAGACGTGTATATTGGTCTAAAAGTTTTACATATCAAATTATTGTTTAAAAGTATGTTTCCATTGTGTATTTAAATTGTAATATCATGTTTAAATTGAGAACTTTGTTATTTCAATACTTGTATCATCTTTAGTTTTACAACAAGTTATTTATTTTAATTTTAAACTGAAAATCTTTACTCAAATACATCGTTGGATATATTTGTACTTCGGCAGATTAAGAATTACGAGTTTTCCACTCTCCTGACAATACTGTGAATACAATATGTTAAAAAAGGTAGACGCCGAGTCATAGAACACGATGATTCATAGCTTAAAACAGTACATAATGGTAAGCAATGTCTTAACGTTTCTAAGATTACCCACTGAGGAATACCATGTCACCGGCAGAGTGATTCATTAGTCTAATTGCACGACAATCGAAATCGTTGCATGACGAGCAATGTCGCATGAAGCGGAGTGGAGTGGAACTAGCTAGATGGCACTTTGTTAGCCTGTCCTACATCTTCAATTTACGTCCACTCAATTTGTGGGAGACGTATTGCCGTACAAGCTTGTAAGCGAGGTATTAGCTGGGGAGCCTGTTGACAAGCTGTTATTATTTGTACGCCCGTGTAATGCTAACTGCGACAGACCTACAGCCAACTGCGTTAACCGATTAGACGCCACGAAGTCTAAGATAGTGGTACCCTCAAAGCCGCGTAATGTACGTCAACTTCAATTGAAGCTTTTATTTAGGTCGTTGTAACGTTGGGTCGTTTGGTTAACGTCATTGGCTTTGGTTGCTGTGCCCACGGGTCGAATATCAGTACGGGAAGATATAATTGATTGTTCAATCAATTTATAGATTTTTTGTTCGAAGACATGGATGCCTCTGATGACATGTATGACATGGATGTCTGGATGTCTCTGAATAGTGTATTAAATATTTAGTATCATCTAAAACAATATACCGTGTCAACTAAAATAAATATAATGTAAACTTTTTTTGATTTATGTATAATTTGTTTGCTAATCAGTATTTTCTTGTCTTAGTTCATGAACCATCAGTTTTATATACCTTCATTTTTACATTCAATTTTATATAAATAAGCCTGTTAATGTTTGTATTTTTATCAGTTGATAATGCTCGTGATGAGCGAAACCGGTTCTGATCATTATAAATATGTGGAAGTAGTACAAATGAATTGTGTTTTATTTTTTTAAATATAATGTCTTTCCACCAAGAACTGATAGTAAACACCTTAAAAGTGATATAGATATGTGTAATTATGTACAATGTAAAACTACGCAAGAATAGATTAAGTAAACAATATCTAAAGTACTTGAATGATAATTTAACTTGGGAAAGCATGTTGTATTTATTAGCTAAACTATATAGCAGGAAAACTGGTATCAATCTGTATGTCTGTCACAAGAACTCTTCCCAAGCGGTGCACAGTGGAGACATGAATTTGAATTTTGGTTACCATTTCCAGATCAACTGTGCTATTTTCAACTTTTAACATTATTATTAATTGATTGACTACATTTATGTTTTGCAGATGTCACACGAGGTACAGACCACAGTGACATTTTCCACATTCAACAATATGTTTCACCAAAATAACGCCAACGTGACAATATTAGCACACTATGTTCCAGGCAAAGCTGCGTTACAAATACGTATTTTTGATTTACTTTGATTGCGAGTTATCAATATGAGAATGTAGATTTACAAAATATGGTACTCATCAAAAACAATATTATTTATGGCGAGTCATCAATATGATGACTAAGATGAAACACAGACAGCAACGCCGATATAAGTAGACGAACGAGTAAAAGACCGGTATTTTGTCGTCGCTCGTCAAACTGAAGACACGCATAGACCAACTCACTGTAAGTGCATAATCGTCACACGTTACCATTATCTTATAGCTACAGTTAAATTTCGCCAATCATTCAACAATTGGAATTATATTCCTTAACTCGCTACCGACTTATAGATAAGAGTTGATTATGGTCGACGAAATTATTTGTTACGCGTTGTAAACGTCCATAAAAAGACTCATCGTTCAACTATGTGATTGCTACAAATATTCTTCTGTTTATCGGTCGAAAAAATTCGAGAATATCTTTTATTTATTTAACCTATTGCTTCTATCGAGAAGTTACAATAAATTATTTATAAATGGTGAGTTGCTTAACATGAATAAAGTATTTTAATAACATAAAGGATAGGGAAAATTTTAATAACCTTAAATGACTAGAACAGAAATTCAAGCATTTTGTTTCAACACTAATAGTAAAGGTAGCTTATTTAATTTAATATCTGCTATAAGATAATGATACTCTCTTCAGGGATAAGGGACGTTTCAGTAAGCAGATACATTCATATACGGAATATTATGTGATTTTTCTATAATAATAATATCATAACCATAAAATTTACCGACGTCAACTCAAATCCCAGGAAAAGGTCTCACGAGGCAACTCGAGATGCGTAGCCTTTGACACGACTTCAACATTTTCCCTAAATAAAAAAGACCCCTCTCAAAACGACACGGTTGGGAAAATTTAAAATATATACTCCGTGCTTTATATATAGGGTCCAAAGTGGACATTTTGTTTCGCAAGAAGGTTCTCAAAGCGTGATATTTTTGTGTTACGTAAAAGTACACATCAAACAAGAGTTGATATCGTATAAATAACATTATTTTAGTCTGAATTACAATGTACAATATTAAATAAAATAAAAACAACAAATGTCCATTGTTTTTTTTTCGTTTTCATTGTATTGCATTACGATTCTCTCTCTCTATGGCTTTATACAATGGTAAAAAGATATATCTCTGAACATAGCCCCTCAAATTAGCTCTCAAAAATATACAACTTTTCTGAAAACCGTAACTATTCAGGTCGTTTCGCATGAAAACAACAAAAGTCTTTTTCGTCCAAGATATTTTGTTTTACCCTCCCCTGAAAATAAGAGCTTTGTGACGTTTTCTGTGTGTTGACACTTCAACTATCATAGGGCTTTCAAACTCTAGGATTTTTATATAAATAACTCCATCATTTAGTATAGATAATCACAAAAGGTGTAGACGTGTGGAACTCTTTACAACATTGAAGTCTTCATAGAGCTCAAAGATTTTTTGAAGTAACAGGCAATGTTTTTTGTTTTTGATAAAAAATATTACGTCAACCAATAGCTATTATTTAAATTGTTAATTAAATTGCAACAATTTAATGCAATTTAATTAACAATTTAATGCGGATGATGGGGTTAAATTGTTGCATCAAAACATGGGGGTTCATAAATTATTTTATCAAGAAATTTTGGAAATCAATAGAGCCCAGTTAAATTTCTTGCCAATTTTGAACGAACAGCTGAACCTTCCAAACTCCCCGTTATTATATTCTATACGTTGAAACACCTAACAGATGTCACTAAATGTGGAATGATTGTATATATTTATCCTTTCGTAAAATTTCATACCGTCAAAACCCACAATGCTATTATAATTGTAAAATCACTGGTAATTCTAATAGTAGTTGGAAAGCGGCAATTCGCCATTCTGTTAATGCGTTGTTTAAAAAATAAGGATTTAGGCGATTCTCGAAATTTTAACTGAGGTATCAGTGTGGATCCTTGACGTATAATATTTTATCTCGTAAATAATATTTTTCGTATTTGTATCTTCTATATAAACGTTAGACACTGTTTACTGTCTGTTACTTCGAGTCCATTCGTGCGCTCGAATGCCTGAAGATGCCCAAAGGTGAAACCCGGGTCGTTAGTGACAAAATATATGGAAGTGTACAAAATCTCAATAATCCAAATTTGATATTGAAATTCTATCAAGCACCCTCAGTCGATGTCTTATATTATAGCTATTATTTAGTAATAGCACCATCGCCAGTAATATAGTTCAACGTTCAAATAACTACTTTTATTGTCCATTTGAATTAGATACTCTAATTTAATTTTCTATAGTATTTTAACTGATCTTTCAATATTTTTTAATCTGTCACTTGCTTTTCCTGTGAAGGTTATTTTAAGCCAATTATAAAAATTGAATTAATATTGTTTTAACTCAAATCGTTTCTATTTTTATTAGTCATATATTAATATCATACTGTTGTTCCTCACAAAAATTTACAAAATGCCGCTAAAGTCAATGCAGTTTTGTAGGATATTTAATTAAAAATAGGAAGATGCCATTTATGGGAATTAAGGGAACCGATAATTTACGTGAAATAGAAATACATTATCAGTATGAAAAAGTCACCGTAAGATGTCAAATGAAACTTCTTAGAACAAAGTATAGAGACAAAATTTCATAAATGGTGACGAAATACTTCGTATTTCGAATAATTTATCGATCGGTGATTATTTTTAATTTTCAAAGACGAAAATTGTCTTGACTGCGCAGCAAATTATTGTTTGTATATTCTTCTGTCGCTCATTTATTTCAATACAGATAGACAAGAAACATATATATTAACCCGGTATACGACGATTAATGATTTTAATCTGTATTTTTTTGCATTTATACGCAGTTCTTAAAATAATTTATTAATACGTTATTATAAATATGTATTTAGACAGAAAAAAATACAATATTTATAATAAAGATAATGGTTAAATTTAATAATAAATTTGGTCAATGAAACAAACCATTCAAAATTAATACAAAAATAAAAATTTGTCAGATCCGTGGTGCAGAGTTCAACTAAATTAGCTTCAGTTATTGGTCTCACGGGTTCAAATTCCAGTATGGACAGTTTCATAAATTGAATTAAGGACTTCTGTTCTCAGGCATGGCTGTATGTTATATGTACAATTCCCTCCCACCCACCAATCCTAACAAGCATGAGTGCAATCAACTAACCATTAGTCCTATCCTAGCCCTATCCTTATATTTTTACTCTCTTCTAAAAACAGGAGGTTGGGCAACTGATTAACAAGCAGTACTCTAAGAAAAACTTTTGTGGAGACACATTTATTAAGAGGCGATATGCTCTACATTGAGAGATAAAAAAATGTAGAAAAATAGTTCGTCTGAAAACACGTATCTGGACAAAACCGAACTTCGCCAAAAGTCGTATAAAAAATAAAAAATGCTTTAAAGGACCTATTATATGCTATTAGTAGGTAACAGCATTATCTCATTTGCCACGCATATATCAATAGAGAATATATTATTTATTTTATATAGCATATTATCTAAGGGAAAGTCAATTAATAACTACCATGAAAACTTCTCATGTCCATTTTATGATTGAATTAACCAACTGACAATTTGCAATAAAATGTTACATAGATGGCAGGCGAAAGTTTGATTTCATCCGTCGGAGCTGTCACATTTCTCGCGTTATCTACCGTACGCCCAATAATTTTCCACGAATCCCATAATCCCCTCCCCCGTCCGACTAGTAATACACACTTAATTCATTTAAACATGGCGGCTGGATAAAAATTAAAACAAAACTCCGGAAAATATCTGTCAGCTCAATTATTTAATACAGTCGCAGCGTTAAGCACCGAGTTATGGCGCTTAAACGCTTTTGAAATCTGTGAGCTTTTATGACAAGCGGGCGGGGAGTGCTTTTGGGACGTCCGGGGCCGGGCCAGGCCATACCGACTGACGAGGGTGTGAAATAATGTTCCGTTTACTGTCATGGCCACTTGTATAGTGAAAAAATGTTTTAGTTAAATAAATAATGACCGTGTAGCCTCGCGGGTCGATGACAAAACTGCGTGACTTGTCGGTAGTTGATACGAAGTTTTAGGAAGAAAACCACATTTGAAAAATAATAAAACCATCCAATAAAGCAACCATAATAGCATTTTCTCACTAAAAGACAGTTAATTATAAATATAGTTTCATATTTGTCCCTTTCTACAATTGAAAACTTCTAGGTAACTATTCGTTTAATCACTTTTAAGGTGTTAACTGTCAATTATTGGTGGAAAGGCATTATATTTTAAAAAATAAAACATAATTTGTTAGTACTACTTCCACATGTTTATAATGATCAGGATTGATTTCGCTCATCACGAGCATTATCAACTGATTTATACTATTCTACAATTATTCGTTTGGTAAAATCAATTATCTAAGCCTTTACCTGTTTATAATAATGTTCATGAATATAAGATTTCTCTGAAGAAATAGAAACAGTATATCTTTTTTTTCTACGGTTTATCAAAATGTTTATGATTAAAATAGAAATGAAAGTTTACAACCGATTCAATGGATTCGGCGGTAGTTTTGTGGAAACTCATTTTAAATATAAAATTAAACATGATAGCTTCCACTGACTGTGATGCTAAATGTAACACGTGTTTCGGTTTCGGTCTCTAGAGTAAGCAAAACATGTTACACATATAGTAATACAGCCAGTGGAATAACGGAGTTATCAACTTTTCATAGTAACATTCATTATTTAAGGAAACAATTTTTCACTGTTAAATCGATCATGAGATCAGTACTAACCCAATTGTCAAATAGCTGTCATTTTTGAAAAGGGAAAACAGTGAGACAGAGAAGAGATTGTAATGTTGCATAACATTTCACGCTTTATCAATATGAAGAGACTTTTATGTATCATAAATTGACGGTATCTGATTATTTTGCTTTTCCTATCACACTTAAAAGAAAATACATAAAATTATCAGAATCGTGTGAGCATTAAATAAATTAATTGAAATTTAAGAAAAAACAGAATTTTATATCGACGGACTCTCATGAGTATTTTACTCTAAACACTCTATGCAAACTTTCTATGAACCGAACTTTGAATTGCTAGATGCAAATTCACATAACCAGATAAATTCATAATTTAACAGATGAGTTATCAAGTGTAATTGATTCATTAAAATCAAGGCTAAAAAAATACGCTGAAAAGACTTATGTATTAGAACGTGGAGCATATTGTCTCCTAATGGAGGTATCTCAACAACAAATTTCTATGAGAGCTGCTTGTTACTCAATTACTCAACCGCTCTTTTTCCGAAGTGAGTAGGGGTAAAAGCATTGCGCTAGAACATGACTAGCGGTTAGCTAATTGCTATCACTACGCCTTATGACGGTTGAATGGGTGGAAGGAAGTTTTAAGCATCATAAACACTATGAAACCGTTCGCACCGGGAATTGAACCCGAGACATCTGTAGCCGAAGCCAACGAAGTGCTACTGATTCCGACAAACTGTATACATCTATAATAATATACCGATTATTTCTGAAAGCTTAGATCAGTTTGAAATGATATCTTTTTGTGAAATATTCACTAAAAGTTACATATCATCATTACAATGGCAAACAATATTATTTTCTTGAAATCTATTGTTTGCACTCCCACGCAAAAATGTGTAGTAACCTTTTCGAGGTCTATTCAGTAGAAGTAACGATACTTTTTAAATCACAAACACACACCTTAAATGAACGATTTTCCACTATATTTTAGGCTAAAAATACCTCAATGATTTTGAAAACACTAAAATTCTTTTTTACATTTAATAGATAATTTAACTGGGTCATAACTTTCACAAAAGTTGAAGGCCCACTTTAAATTGTGTGTGTGTTTGTAAAGCAGGAAAGGTCAAAGCTCTGGTTACGGTTGATAAAAGCAAGCAAAGAATAATGGACGTTTTATGTTTTTGTTGCGATATTTTTCAGCAGTCACTGCATATTCTGACAAAAAGGTTCAGCAAATTTATATATATATGTTTAAATAAATAAAGTATTAAGTATCATTTTCTTTGGAATAATATCCTTTGTTGTTATTTTTTATTTAAAAAATAGCTTCAACGTTGTGATAAATTTAAATTTTGAAATCAAATGATAACGTATGTATATTTTTATCTCATCTAAAATAAGAAAAAAAAGATACAAAATAAATTAGACTGTTTACGTCATTTTCAGTAAAAACAAGACCGGTTTAATTTACCTAATAAGCATTATCGTTTACATGTTATTTAAAGTAAACGGATAATTAAGTAACACGAAATGAATGACCATGATGCAATAAAAAAATATTTTAATGAAAGATGTTTACTAGATATGTAAAATCGGAATAAAAAATAGGAATGTAGTACAATACAAATTTTCATTATTTTCCAGTGAACCTCAATGCTCTAGATTGACAAGCATGCAAATAATATTATTTGCATGCTTGCTTAGATACAAATTTTAGTAGTTTCTGGACTTATATTTATTTATATCCAGGATAATATGCACCTTTTGAGGTATAGCTTCTAAATATCATTCTGTATATCGAACAAATTATTCATTAACTGAGGAATTCGTATAAATGTTTTCATTGTATGTTTAAATTTTGTATAGGTATATATTGTGTGTCATACCTGTCATAGGTGATGGTCAAGTCAGCAATTGCCAGATCCGCCCTTTGGTCCAGCAGTTCTCTCACCATGCCATCCCATTCTCTGGTCTCCCGATTGAACGAACCGTATCTCCCGTCTGGCACCAGCCGGAAAGTATAGTTGAACATAAGAATCTTGGATATCTCGTGGATGACGTCGATGGCGTAACCTTCAAATTGTGCGTTTCCTGTGAGCTTTTCGCTTGCTTCCTTGCGCATGCAATATGGCGAACTCTGAAAAAAACATTAGTATTGTCTTTGATTCAACATGTGATAACAACACTATAAAAAAGACACGTAAATAAGGACTGGATGAAGAGTTTCATTGTAATCTCAGTTTTCTTTTGCCATCAGATTAACGGTAAGCGATATTAATATTTAAAAATTTCGAATCAATATGAAACAAAGAAAGCAAAAAGATTAATTATTATAAATTGTTAACTGACTTACTGTGCAACGCTCATGGACTTTTCGACGCTTTTATTAAGTTGAATAGAAATCTATAAGTTCACCTTGAACAGCACATAAAGTTGTGTGAAAAAAACTCTTTCAAACCCTACACAATTTTATTGAACTTTTTAATAAATTTGATAACAAAAAATGTCAAATAGTAATCGAATCTCACCAAAATAGTTGTGACGACTAGAGTCTTGTTTTGAAGAATCTCCACAATCTCTCTCTGAGTATCGCCATAAGTTCTCGTATAGTTGACACCTTCCGTGGAATTCCATGTGCCGACTTTTCGGAGTCCATCTTTTCCCAATTCAACTATGTCTAGTGAAAAGTCACTTCTGAATCCTTGATGATCGAATTTTATTACACCAGTCAGCCCCTTCATTTCCACCTGTTAAACGAAGAAAGAAAATTATTAATCAAACGAATATAATAAATAAATATTTCGTATATTCGTCTCCACACATAATTCATATTGAGAATTAAATATGGAGAACTATGGATATTATAAACATTGATAACGTTAATACTTTGAAAAATAAATAAGTAAATTGTGACATAAATTCTTCTTTGATTTTTGGATTATTGAGATTTTGTACACTTCCATGTATTTTGTCACTAACGACCCTGTAAGTGTACAAAATCTCAATAATCCAAATTTGATATTGATTACAATATCATCAATGGAATTATCCATCAAGCACCCTCAGCCGATATCTTAAATTATATATTCTTCTGTTTAATTCAAATTTTCATGTCGAAAAAATTAGGCTTTCGAGTTGTACGAAGTATAAAGACATACGCTTCAATCGTTGGACTACGATAAATGCGAAATTCGTTCGACATTAAAATCACAGAACTCTAAGAAAATAATCAGATGGCTGTAAATAAGGATTGCAACTTTAATAATACCATTAGCAGTATTACAATAAACGATTAAAAAGAGCAAAAACAAAAATAACAATTTGTTATAATCCAAACATCCAAACATCCAAACATAAAATATATTTATATAATATGAGCATTACACGTCAAATTGAAGAGATAATCAAAATACTAAAGAAATCACATCATAACTGTGATTGCGAATTCGGAAATAGATTCAACTTTTATAAGAACCAATGAGTGCAAAATAAGTTACTTTTGTTCAAGAAAATACGTTTGTCGGAGTCTGTGGCGCAGTTGGTAGCGTCGCTGGCTACGGTTACGGACTCAAGTTCAATTCCCGATGCTGACGGTTTTCATAGATTGACCTTTCAATCGATTTATGGATTTCTGTTCGTAGTCTGAGTCCTCCCTTCCACCCATCCCATCCTCACGGGGAGTAGCGAGAGCGATTAGCTAACCACTAGTCCTGTCCTAGCCCTATCCATCTATCCCTACTCTTTTCGAAAAAAGAGAGGTTGAGCAACTAAGTAACAAGCAGTTCTCGTAGAACAATTTTGTTAAGATACCTCCATTAGGAGACCATATGCTCCACATTGGGAGAGAACATGGGAAAAAATACTTTTCCTGGAACAGAAAATATCTATCAGACGATGTATACAATTATACTCTGACGAGTTATAACTCTGCCCACAAAAAAAAACATTATTTAATCAACTACATTAACGTTTTGAATTTACTTCATTTTCAATATCAAACTACCGGTATATTGCAAAACCGGTTTTATGGTATTCAAAATTAGCTAAAATACCAAGATCTGAGAAAGCTGAGAGTAAAAAGTAAGTAAATAGAGTCCACATGACAATTGTCGAAAATGAAATTATATGAAAATTATATCAAATTAATTTACTGAGTCAGTATTCTAATATCGTAGATTAGCATAACGATTGACTACACCGGTCGAAAAGCCATAATTATCTTGACTGTCATCTTACCCGCATAATCAATATCACTGATACCATAGGAAGATAGGTGCACGATGTGATAATATAAGGCAATGGATGATAAAGTTATGTATTATAATTATTTATCCGTAGAAGAAACGGTTGAATATGAATACAGTAATAATTATTGATTCAAATTTTGTATTTCGTTACTAACGACACGGGTTTCGCCTTTCAGTATCTTCATGCATTCGACTACCCGAATAAACTCGAGCTGACAGTTGCTGGCGCTCAGGCGCCTAGTCGCTAAGCACGTTCCCGAATGTTTTTAGGGTTTTGAGTAATTCACGAAAAATTTTTATGGGGAGTATAATAGTTTGAAGTATAATTTAAGTAATTTTGTGTCTTTCGGTGTATAAGAAAAAGTAAAATACTCTTTTACATTGTCGTTTCTTCAGAACGCGTCGACCGTGTAAAACTAGGATCGAAATCGTGCTAGCCGAAATTTTTAAGCTTGGAAAAATTTTGAATTTCAAATAAGGGACGAAATAGGAAGAAATTTTAGACTTGCAACTGGTAAAATTGATAGATATATTGATAGAGCACATACGTACATTTAAAACTTATTTTATTGAAAAATCACCATGAGCATGTTTCGTGAATCAGCGACTCATATATAAGATCAATTCAGAAAAATTGCTATCACTTAGTTTAGTTGTCTAGTACCTAACCACATTGATATTTGAATTAATTTTAATGCTGATTTGATAACAATGACTTTTAACCTTAATTGGGAAAATAATTGCGTAAACAATTATTAAAAATTCATACGACGCAATTGCAGGTGACCAAGAACGAATTATCATTAAAACTTGATTTGGAAAAAATACACTATAGATAATCCTAGTAATTTTAAATTGGTTATCCCATAGGATGAATACGAGATGACGTATTATTGTGGGAATTTAAATATTTTGATTTTTGGAGTAATTTATTATTATTTTACAAAATAATCTCACGTAAAGGATACCATAAGGAGAGTTGAGATTATGTTGTTCGTTCAAATTTGGCATGCTACTTAGCTGTGCACTGTTTATTTGTAAAATTTCCTGATCAAATAATTTATGATCCCTCATGTATTGATGTGTTGAGTGATTCTCTGAAAGCAAATGGTTGGCATTTATGTCGATGTATATTTTTTTATTCTAAAAGTAACTTAATGTTCTAATACTCATATGTCTAATGTACGCGTGAAAAAACAATTTATGCATGTATTTATTGTTATATAGTAGAGATATACACTAAAAGCATATTTTATATGATTTTTTTGAAGAAGATATCATGTTGTGGTTGATGCTAATTACCTGAAAATAACCGCTTAAACCCAACCATTTAGGTATAAAATGACTGGCATTTATTTATCATTCACTCTTTTGTAGATGTTAATGGATGCAAAATTAAATAAAAATTAAATTGAACTAAAGAGCTGTTATTTTTTTACAAATACGAACTCATAAATAAAAGCTTTGTCATAAATCACATCAAATTTAAATTTTACATTCATAAATCTCATTTGAAAGTGAAAAGGGAAAATGTTGAATTCCATACGAATTCAATCGCAATCCAAATGCGTGTGTTTCATAGTCACTGCATTATAATAATAATAATGGATACAATGTTAAGCACTGCAAATGCTTTTATTGATGCAACACAGCGGGTGTAATGATAATGCAGTTTGAAAATATAATAACTGAATTGCTTTGTGTGCATTTGTTCGTTATTTGAAACATTCAGGCTTTGTACAAGTTATCCCATTTGACGTTAACGCACTGATATAACTGGAATTTACAGAGCTTAAAGTTATTTACATTACAATATTATTTTTTTATTTTTATTAGGCCAATTAAGCTATTGGCTTACTGAAAAAAAATTAATACCTAATAGTATAGAGAAAGATCAACACATTTAAAATTATTTTAAAAACCTTCACCAAAAATACGGGTAAAATTAAATTAAATAACTTTATGTCAATGTTTAGAGTCCTTTCAGCTATAGGGAATTACTTTCGAAAATTTAAATGTAAGCCTTATAAAATTCCGGGAAGTTTCAATTTTCATCTTAAACAAATTACATAAATATTTCAGAAACTTCAGGTACTAAATCTATCGCATAAATTTTCATTGTCTAGATTTTTGAATAGGCGATCTTTGAATCCATTTTACGGTTGTTTTAAATGAAATTAGTCAGCCTTCACGTTTGTTTGGCGAAAATTGTATTAATGTAAAATTTATAACCAGTTTACTTAAGTAAAAACTTACCGTATAGTTCAGGAACATTTTACATTCGTGCGAGTTGTAGGACGCTCCAAAGACTTGATTTACTTGCAGACCTGATTACGTGCCTTAGACTTGATTACGTGCAGATCTGATTTTTAATAAGCTTAACTTATCAGAATCTGCTGTTTAACTGTTTTGACTTTGTGAAAAATTAAGAATTAAAAGCAGCTTCCTGTTACTTTACAATACGTAATGTTAGAGTATGAAAAAAAAGTCATTAGCAGCCACTTTCTGTTGTATTTTTGATCACTTATGATTATTTATCTTCTGTAACTCTTATACACGTAAAAGATACCAAATCATGTCAATCCTGTAAGGTTAACCTAACCATACCGTGATACAAACTCCAAATTATGTAAAAAATAAGCGTTCTGTATCCAGCTCTGTTTTCTCACGCAACTTTGTCAGAGTATTTTTGTTCTCGGCTCTATTACCGCACCGTCCTGATAATAATATAAAATAGTACTTTAAATGGTATTTTTCTTTTATAACTGTAATGATTTTCCACTTAGAATTGGCAGATAACACTTGATAGACGTCATTAGTCCAAATATCACGTGACGCTTCTCTTCATTTTAATATACTGTCACGAGATGAATCCAATATGACAAACAGATGAGAAATCCCTGTCATATTGGCAAATTTGAACGGATTCTCGAGTTCGCATATAAAGTTTGTCTGACCACATTCCGGATGAATCCATAAAAAATTGAAATGTCGTCAAAATACGAAGTAAAACACCCCAGACCAATTTATTTTCCAATATCACGTCACATAAAGTTTCGGGTTTTATTGTCAGCTAACACAATTTCATTCAATTCTTAAACCAAGCTAGATATTAAAGGTGGTAGTAAATATTCGATTTGTTTGATGTTTGCTGACATTTTGTTCCGGCTCGTTAGGTCAGGCTGCAAGTTTTACTGCCGCCGCAAAACTTAAAAGACGATTTCGTCAAAAGTTACGAGAGATTTTTTCATTTCCTATTGTAAGGAATGAGAATATTGTCGTAAATATTTATAAGTTCAAATTATTTTTTATTTTGTGTGTCCTGAAATTTTGATGATATTCAAAGAAACTAACTTATAAAATATACTTAATATTTTTTTAAATTATTAAATACCATTAGGAAATTTAAGCGAAATGCTAAGATATCCAATACGTATCGAAGCCCGAAATTTTATTTAAGAGTAATAGTAATAGCTAATATATATAAATGTATTGAAACTTTCTTCAAAACAGTAAATCTGTGGCGTTCTTCAGAAACTTGTGTCAGTTTTACCTTAGCTTACAGGAGAAGTTTGAACCTTTGTAGGTTATCAGAAATTTAAATAAATTGATAATTCCCAATTATTAATGCACGGATGAGTAGCACATAAAATGTTCCATCATATGCTTACAAATATTTTATCGTGAGAGTAAACCATATGACAAAAACGGACATATCAACTTTTGCCAGCGATATATATCCGTCAGAATACTCAAGGTTGCATAGCCTTACATCCGGGGCAACGGACACACCTCGGTCAGGTGGAATTGACATCCTCAGGATGAAGTCGAAGATTATGATTGAGAGAAACGGAGCTAAGACTCAGCTTCGTGGTTGCATTTGATGATGGCAATAACCTTAGTTGGGATTCTTTACAGTTTTAATATTTGCCATAGGAAAAGCCCTCACGGACTATCAAAGACCTTCTCGTAATCCACAAAACAACACACCAGCAAGCCGTTGAATTCGTTCCTTTACTGAAGAAGGCATCTGAGGCTATGATTGATCCGCACAGGATCGGCCAGGCAAGAAATTTGCCTGGTTTTCCCTGAAGATCAGAGTTGCCAGACGTCCTTATTTGAGCAGGACTGTTCCGAGTTCAACTGACAAATCCCGAGTCCCGCATTTACTTTGAAAATCCTTACTTAACAAAACTTGTGTGTATAAAAAAAATTACGTATATAGTTAAAGAGGCTAGCTTAATTTTTATCGCAAAGATGGCGAAGATATTTTGAAACAAACTAAAAGCTCGGAAAAATACTTTTAATAAGCTTGTTATGGTTGTACACATTTTTGCATTTAAATCAAAATGTATTTTCTGTAATTGTATCTAATCAATATATTTATTTAATTTAAGATATAATTTAAGACATCGACTGAGGGTGCTTGATGGAATTTCAATATCAAATTTGGATTATTGAGATTTTGTACTGGTCAGTTCGAGTCCATTCGTGCGCTCGAATGTCTGAAGATGCTGAAAGGTGAAACCCGGGTCGTTAGTGACAAAATACATGGAAGTGTACAAAATCTCAATAATCCAAAATTTAAAAAAATATATATATATTTATTATTATTATTATGCTACCATTTTTTTCTTAATTCTTTAAATTCGTTTTTTTTGGTCTTTAAAAATAGTGAATGTCACAATCTGTAATTTTGGAAATCTGGCAATCCTGCTGAGGATACACATTACTGGAATGTTTATTCTCGCCAAGACCCTGTCGGGCACGCTGAGCAGCGTTATGCCCCGGTAATTGTCACAGCAGAGTCGGTCACTTTTTTGTGAATTGTGATTATTGAAACATATAAACATATATCAAATTAAACTAAATACTGAGTAGCTAAATTGTATCCATACAAATGACCACCTGAAGATTTGAACACCGGACGACAGAACGAAAGTATAGCTCTTAACTATATAGAAAGAACTTTGAAACAGAATGTTACGGAACATTATTGTAATTTAATATGGTGATTGCTATACTTTGTGTAAGCCACTAAAAAGAAAAGTCCAACCATTGCATACCGTCGATAAAAACATTTGATCACTTTGTCTGGCAAACCAACGAAGCTCGGACCGTAAATTTATTCAGAAATAATTTGTACAAAAGTACCTCTATGTCGGTGGATATTCCTGTTCAAAAAACCACAAAGGAAAATTGAACCATTTATAAAAAAAAACCAAGGCGAGCACAGTTTGTACACCAATGAAAAGCCGCGAACTTTGTCGAAACATAATAAAATTTGTTTAGATTTCTAGGAATAAATCTTAAAAGCTTTTCAGTTTATTAAAAAAAAAAAACTAGAAATCAAAAAAATATAGTGACTTTTTAAAGTTTAATTAAACTTCCGTGTTCTTTTGTGATATATCTTTATTATTATGGTATAAAAAAAAATCGTGTGGAACATACTGCATATTTAACAGTCCTAGTGGAGTACCTCAACAGAAATTGTTAAAATTATTTCTTCCAATATAACTTCGTAGTAGTTTGATTTACTAAAACATCGATTAAAATGAATTTCCTCTTCACCAACTTCGATAATAATACATTCGCACAATATTTCTTTTGACAAAAAAAAAATACCGAGGAATCAACCATGATATTTAAAAATATTTTGATTGTGGAAATAATCGTTGAAAAAGAACGAATAATTTAAATATTTTAGTGTGGTATTTTTCATACTAGTGAAATTTATTTTACATTTTGAGTTGCTATCCCAACCACTAACAGCAATGCAACTTCATCATAGTTTGCGTTGCTCGAAAGACCTCCCATATATTACTTTACTATACCGTATATGTATTGGAATACGGTCGCTACAGACCTTCGTAGTTTTTCTTGTATTTAGTAGTCTCCAGTCATCTGACATTAATCGCCAAGTTAATAGAGCCGCATTGGTGTACAAATCATTGAGCCTCTCAGTAGCCGAAAGGAAGTTTGTCAATAAGGCTGTGTTAGCAATTAATTGTCGTCAGTTGTTTCTGAATTAATTTTTTTTCAGATTTTTTTAGTCCGCACAAGTAGTTAGTTGTATTACCCATGTGCACTAAATTTGAGAGAAAATAAAAAAAACGCCCCCGGGTGGGCTCGAACCACCAACCTTTCGGTTAACAGCCGAACGCGCTGCCATTGCGCCACGAAGGCATACGAGCATGAGTTCAAAAATAAAAATTTTAATCTTCGAAGAAACTCGACAAAGCGATTACAAATTTAATAAATCAATTTAAAAATCAAATGAAGTATGACTATCAACAAACAACAAAGTTTGTATAAAATTTCTTACTTTTGATACAATTTTGATTGATCTGTTGATTTGATTTCTGTATAACGGAATCTTAAAAACAAAAACTTGAATATTTACAAAAAATTATGGAAAACGAAGCCATATATTGTACATCGATATTCAAATAACGATATCAAATTAAGGTATGTAAGTAAGTCACCTTATCTAATCAAAAAATTGTTTCCCAATCGAATTTTCAATATTCTTTTGAGTTATTATTAAGCCCCTTTGACAAGGCGAACGTAGGTGGCGGAAATTATTCTTTGATCAGAAGAAAAGTGATTTCCTGAATAATACCTACTTGCAAAAAATTTGGTCGGAATAACAAATGAATCTGTGAATAAGTGATATTCTTTTGTTGCACGGGGATATTAATCAAAATCTTTGGATATGTTCAATCAAGATCCAATCATAAAAAAATGTTTGGCAATGGGATCGAATAAATAAGGTAGATTTTGATAATAAAGAGTCACCGGAATACAATAAGATTTATGTCATTAGTAGGTTGTTTTGAAGAGGAATTATGAATGACAATAATATAATGACATACTATGTTAATAAGAGTTCTGCTGAGGAAATCGCAATTATACTTTATGACAATATTATAATAATTATATTATGGCAAATCATCCAATTCTGTAAAATTTCTCCTTTTAATTGATATAACAATCAAAATTTTTATCTATTTCGATAAAAACCGTTCACCCATAAAAGTTTCATCTTTATGAATATAGTTGATAATATGCAATGTGTAGTCAAACCTTGTTGTATGTAAGATAATGTAAAAATTACATAACATGAAGGGATTACCTATTAATAGGGAAATGCGTTGAATCAAATAAAAATAGAATTTTCTGTGTGCTTTTTTGTGTCCCTTGTCTTGATCAATTTCGATCATTCAAATATGATTAGCAAACTAATACGTCAAAGAATTACAAATTATTTATGTAGTATTAACGAAATGATTGTCTTTTTTTTTCTATTTGCATTTTGATTTTTTGAAATTAATGTCTGTACGACGAAAACTGTAAAAGTGAAAAAGTTTATTCGCCAATAACAATACATTTAAAAATTATTCCACGTGTTTTAAATTCGGAAACAAGAGATATTTAATAGAAAAATAAAATTTTAGTCAAATATAATAAACCCATTCACTTATATTATTTGAAACCTTCGAATGAAAAAATTAAGCCTTGAGAGGACATATCTAAATATGGTATGGTTTATTTATTACAATTGCCAAAAACTATGCTGTTTGCAGATTACATTCAAATTTAATTTTTACTGCAATATAATGATTATATCTTGAATATCAAATTATCGTTTTCGCCGATTGAAAAAGAATATTGATTTCAGCAATTAAACTGTTTCTTAGCGTCCTCAACCATACTC
The DNA here is from genome assembly GCA_022494535.1 of Himalopsyche phryganea. Lineage (NCBI taxonomy): Eukaryota > Metazoa > Arthropoda > Insecta > Trichoptera > Rhyacophilidae > Himalopsyche > Himalopsyche phryganea. Next base: position 690,560 of record JAGVSL010000119.1, on the reverse strand, counting down.
AATCTGAATTGTGTTAATATGATCTTTCCGTTCTCTTTACTTAAAATAAAGGGAGAGTAAGGATGAAGTTGTGCACCTTTTTGAGTGTGTTCGTTTGATACAGACACAACCATAGTTTTCCATTAGATCTGAATGTGGGAAGAGAGGACCAGGACAATATAAAGAATATCTATTTTAGACTGAAAAAACGCTAGAGCAAAGGAGACTAGTCCGAACGGATTTAAATTTTCAAAGAGTTGCTTGTATTCGTAACGCTGATTTTAAAAATAATTCTACAGCAAAGCAGTAAAGAAAGTTTATTGTTTATCCGCGTAGTTTTGGTTACCAATAGAAATTATGTTTATTAATAAATTAAAGTTTGTTTATTATTTATGTGATGTGCAAAAATATTTTTTGAATACAGACTATTTAAAAAAATATGACATATCGAACAGTCAGTAGAATAACAGTTCAAAAAGTAATGTAAATAAATGATGTTACTTTACAAACAATTCACACCTCGAAATTTTGTAATGTTTTGCAACTGTGGAATAATTTATTTTCAAGCTAACATTTTTTTTTTGACTAATTATATAGTTTTGAGTTTATCTTCAAATATATATACTGTGAATAAGTGCTTATCGTAATAATAGCTTAGTGTATTTTTAAATAAATTCTTCTAAGTATTGTCTTATTATGTTTAAGTAAGTTAAGAGCTTAAACAAAAACGTTACAAAACTAGAGTTTTCTCTACTTCTTGTCAAAAATGTATTACATTCATCATTTTTTGAAGAAGAATTTTATTTGAATTTCATTATGACCGTAATTCTTGAAACCTTACAAATATAACTATGTATGTATTTTCTAATGGAACATATTGACTGACATATTTACCTTTTGATATGTTCAAGCAGGCATTCGAGTACACGGATGTACTCGAACTAACAATCAGTAAACAGGTTATATAGTTTTTTATTTAAGAAGAATTATTAACTAGAAAGCACGAGTCACCATTGACAAGACAAATGGAAGTGTACAGGATTTTAACTAAAATATTTCAATACAGATTATTAAAAAAGATCGCACCTCAGCCAGTTGCTCAACATTATTAAGAACTATTCGTCATACCGCGAGGGGAATTGAATGTCGAAATAAATGATACACATATACTTCTAACAATCTCAGCATGAACTATATAAAGAGTATATTGAGAAGCCAGCTAACGAATGAGAGCTTAGAATCGTGATTTGATAGTTATGCCAAAAGGTGAAACTTAGGTTTTTACTGATAAAACGTATGGAAATGTACAAAATTTGATCAATTAAAATTTGTATATTAATTGTTTCAACTTGAGTTTTATAAAAACGCACCTTACTAGTCAGATATATCTCTTTAATCAAAAAAATATTTCTTATAAAATTCAGATATTGCACTGCAAGTCTTGGGACGCTTGTACAATAAAAGATACTTTCACTGACGGATTTGTTTGCCGAAACCAGATATAAAAGGACTTGAAATGTAAGGAGGTTGGCTTCTAAAACTTTAACGAGATGCTCAGGAGGTAAATCGCTTATATCGGAGATGTATTTGAGATTTTCTAAGCTTTTTTCGGCAAAGGAAAGCTCTCTGTACGGGGAACCGAAAACCACTTTGACTTCACCCAAAGCTCAGCTTGAGCGCGAAGCAAAAGGAAGGCCAGGAAGAAGATTGAAAAGTCGAACCCGCAAAGAGAAAGAACACGTAAAATAAAATAAACGGAAGCCTCCTTAAGTATCAGTCTAAAAGCCATATAATAAATTGAAACTAAACTGATTTACGTGTATAAAAAAGCACTTCAAATCTTCTTATGTAGTTTAAACATTTTATTAGGTAACAAGCTATATCATACTGTATGATTTTATTCAGCTATCCAGTATTAATCAGTGCGTTGTACAGATAAAAATGTGTTTGATATTATTTTTATGAATCAGTGACAAGTAGTCAATATTTGGTATATTTGGTCTTAAGTTTTTACCATTTTGTTAAAATATGAAAAAAAATATTTTTTTTTTGATATTACTTTTATACTATGTACCTACACATCGAACATATACTGACAGAAAGCATTAAATCATAAAAAAAACAAGTTCTGAGATAATCCCATTTAAAGTATTCGGCATCTTCAGGCATTCGAGCGCACGAATGGACTCGAACTGACAGACATAAACGTTAGACACTATTTACTGTTTACTGTCTGTCAGTTCGAGTCCATTCGTGCGCTCGAATGCCTGAAGATGCCTAAAGGCGAAACCCGGGTCGTTAGTGACAAAATACATGGAAGTGTACAAAGTCTCAATAATCCAAATTTGATATTGAAATTCCATCTAGCACCCTCAGTCGATGTCTTAAATTAAACTATAAAAACATATTTCATGTTATTAAATCGTTCATAATTTTTTTTTTCCATAAGTCAAACATTTATCAATTCTGCTTAAATAATATAATACTGAAAGTTGCTGTAAAATATTCCTGTTCAAATATTTCAGTTTAAATAACGTCGGCTGGTAGAAATTTAATCCAACCGCATTCAGATAGTCAAACATTTAGCAGCTCATCAAATTATTTTGTGGTCAAACTATTATTTCATTAGTAAATTATTCGTTCATTCTACAATGATTATCTCTACAACATTGAAATGAAATTCCAACATCGTTTAATGTAGATTATCTTTTATGTATTATTTTACAATCCATCAAAAATAACAGAGTCCTCAGAAGTAGACGATTTAATTTAATACTTGATAAAATTAACCATTATAAATGGTTGAAAAATTAACTATTGAAATAATTTGGTAGAGAAGAGGTTTTTTTTTATCCATTAGTATTTACAAGCTTAGTAGGTACTTTACTATTGAAAACACATTACTTCTTCATATAAGGTTTGTTTTTCATAATTCACTTTAAATACTTAGATTAACCCTTCCATATTCATGGCGTAACGGTGAGTTACTTTGGCAATTATACCTTTAAACTATCTGTGAAATAGGTCGTACAAAAAATTTAAAATTTTACTGTTTGTAAATAAAATAGTTATAGGTATAATAAAAAAATAAAAATACACTATAGTTTACGTCTTCTTCGTATAATTGCAGTCGAATGGTCTACCACTAAGCTATATCCCCACAAAATGTTGGCGTCCGTGGCGTAGTTGGTAGCGTCGCTGGCTAAGGTTACGGATGTCTCGGGTTCAATTCCCGGTGCGGACGGCTTTCATAGATTGACCTTTCAATCGATTTATGGATTTCTGTTCGTAATCTGAGTCCTCCCTTCCACCCATCCCATCTTCACGAGGTGTAGCGAGAGCGATTAGCTAACCACTAGCCCTGTCCTAGTCCCTATCCTTCTATCCCTAATCTCTTCGAAAAAGAGAGAGATTGAGCTACTGCGTAACAAGCAGTTGTCGTAGAAAAATTCTATTACGACACCTCCATTAGAAGACCATATGCTCCCCATTGGGAGCGGATATGAAAAACAAAAAGTATAATTAATCATAATTTGAAAATCTCGTCAATTTTATCATCGAAAAATACAATATTACGGTATAGAATAGTATTAAGTATAGTAAAGTAACAATTAATATAGTATAATAACAAGCAGAGGTGCATGACGTACCGTATGCAACCGTTTTCACCGAGACACGTCTTGTGCTTGTTCTGCTATGAAAAATTTAGATTCTTGCGTTTTTCGATAATTTTGCATTGTTTGATATGTATTTCAGGTTTTACACACAAAATATGTGGTCAAATAATTACTTAGTACTACATAACACCATATTTCAATTTTTGAAATAGTCATTTCACTTTATAAATGCGTTTATATGACATAACCCACACAGTGACGAAATGTGACTGCATGAGATCCGAAGGATTTTTTTTTAGCATGAAGACGGGAAGGTTAATTTGAATCACATTTGTGTGTATTATATATTTATTTTTAAGCCATTTCCGCTCCCAATGTGGAAATTATAGACTCATAATAGCGTTTATTTCTACACAAGTAATAAGTGAAGCTGTGTTAATTTATTATGAATAAATTTTCAAATCATAATAATTGCCCTTGAAAATATATTTTGTATGTCTGCTTCATTAAATAAAGTTTCCGAGTAATGTAAGAAACACTCAGCAAGATTTCACTCCGACGCTTACGTGGAAATAACAAGAAAAACTCTTTAGTTATATTTCGTTCATCAAGTCTCAGTATTGAGTCAGTTTATTTTCAGGAACTGTAGGCGAAGTAACAAGTATGGCTTTGAATAAACCTTGAAAACATACAACGAATCTGTATACAGAATATGATTGAAATGAAGCCATATCTTCTGAAGTTACATTCATCAATTATTACCGCACAAAGGAAGTATATATCATTAAAGATTAAATAAATTTATTGAAAAATATGCTTTTATTAAGTAAATGTATTTTTTGAAAAGACCGTTCAAAAAATGGTATTTATTTTTCATTTATTTCACTAGAGAAAGTAGAGAATGGTATATTGAAGGGGTTGAGAAGGCTGGTAATAAGACAAATACGCCCTAATTAAAAAGAGTGATTAGGGTAAGATGGGTCAAAAATGAAACTTCATATGAAACTTTAGCCTCGGTATCGTACATAAAGCTATAAGTTTTTAGAAGTGTGTTGATATTCTAGTGGAAATATGTTCACTTTAAAACAGTTTTGATCGCAAAACCAGATTGTTGATGATGTAGGGTTCCATGGTAAATTAATCGTAGTTTCAAATATCCGGCAACATTTTCGTAAATTTAAAAAAAATGTATTTACGAATTTGTAATTGGCTTCTAACAGTTAATCCACCCAGGTGTGTTTTTAAGCTTGTTCTATTAACAATATTTGACAATAAAAGGGGTGAAGAATAACTATAGCTGTAATGCATATATAAATACATATACGACAATACAAATTCGTTGATTGCCACTTGTGACCCAAACTAACCATCAATGAAAACCGAATGAAATCTTACATATAAAGATTATACAAATATATTCCAGGCTTTTAGTCTCAAAATAGACAAGTTATCTTGCTTTTCTCTGCTGTATAAAGATTTGATAAGCTGAATAAACTTAATTAACAACTTTACAGGTAACGAAAGTATGGAGCTGCTTCTCAACACGTGTCACACATACTTATACAAAAGTCAATTATCAAAATTTAAATTGAATTGTTTAAATTTAATATCACCAAACTAACAGTTGAAAACCCATCGGTGATAAAATGAAATCATTTAAAATTCGGCGTCAAATTTAAACTGTCGTTTCATTATGAAGCGAATGAATTAATATATAATTTGAGCCGTTCATAGCTTCATAGCATTTCGCCATTTGGAGTTTATATCAAATCGGTATAAAATAAATTCAGAGCAATATCAATAAAGTCACTAGTGATATTAATAATTTAAATAACCTTATTATTTTAATTCTTTTATGTACCATATATAAACGATACAAACTGTACACTAGCTGTCAGTTTCAGTTTGTCCGTCCACCGAAAAGTGAAGCCTGATTCGTTATGACAAAACCTATGGAAGTTTACAAAAGTTTAGCGATTCAACTCTTATATTGGCATTCCATCTTGCACCTTTAGTTGACATCTTAAATTACATAATGAAAAAAGTTAAATGTAAGATAACATAATATTCTATTAATTTTACCTTTCTCGATTCATTGAGAATTTAATAATATAATTTAAGACATCGACTGAGGGTGCTTGATGAAATTTCAATATCAAATTTAAATTGTTGAGATTTTGTACATTTCCATGTATTTTGTCACTAACGACCCGGGTTTCGCCTGAATATGCCGAAAGACGAAACCCGGGTTATTTTATTTTGTGATAATGCTTGACAGCCATTATTTATTGTCAGTAGTGCATCTTTTTATGGGCCTAAAGGTGTGGCTATTCCATTATTATAAATTTACTCGTTAAATATCTATTAACTTGGAGTTTCCTATCCCCTTAATAGTATCATAATTATTTAAGCACTTACAACATTGTCACTTTGTATAGTATCTATCACTTTCAAATTCCGCCATATTCACTTTGATACGGGACTGACAGCTAGTATTGCCCTTTGTGTATCTGATAGCTTCCTTTATATACAATTTGAACTAACTCCCACCCGCCGCGAAAATTTGATAAACAACCTGAAAGGAATCCTCTATAGATTAGAAACTTCTCTGAGTTGCCTGCGAACGATAACATTACGTGATTTTCTAAGATAATTTTGAACAACTCTGTCATAATACCGATTAACCAATGAGACACCATTGAAATACGGTAACCTTTGAATTATTAATATTTGGAAAATTATTAAATCTAGTCATGCTCTATAGATTGTAGGAGTTTGATAAAACAATCAGTAAGCATTGCATATATGTTGATACAGTCTTATACATTCTTAAAAGATTTTCTTAACAGGTTAGTTTCAATTTTTTAAATACGACGTAACGTTTTTGTTTCTAATAGGGTAACAATAACAAAGTATTCGGTTCTACAAGAATTTTATCAATTTGTTTATAGCTTATACCATCTTTAGAGCGTACTTTAATATGATTTCCTCATTATAGTAGAATTTTACGAGGTATATGATAATTCAATCAATAATTCACAATATTGCATAATCATTACTATCCAATAAAAAAAAATATTTGGATTCCCAAAATGGACAGTGAAAAAAATATTTGTAAAAACATACAAATTCGAATTCAAGCCAAAAAAAAGTTTTGATAGAAAGACGTATTTAGCCGAACATCTCAAAATAAGTCGTTATTTGTCAAATGATATTGTACTGAAAATTTTATGTAGTAAAATTGATCATTAGATTTACCATTTGAAGTATTGCGACCGCTTAGATTTAGGGTAAATTCTTTCATGGACTTTGAAACCATTAACTCTTAATAATGGGTATTTCTTGGTATCGCAACGAGTTTTCTTCGAAAGTAAGTCACTTGTTTGAACCGAAACCGAAACGATGCAGCCTCCCTCACCTTTCCGGAAGCACCCAATATATCTTCGCTAATGTTGTCTGTAATTAGATCCTATTGTGTGTGGCTCAGATAATTCACAATCTTCGCTTGAACGCGCCGGGAGAAAATCGAATATCCGTTTTCTTAATCGGTATTGATTTCTCAAGTAAATTGTCACACAATGAACAATTTTCGTATTGTATACAGCAGAGTTTGGAGTGGCACGGATCTGTTGTAAAATTCAATCAGCAAATTCAAAACTTTATCTGATTTTGTAATCGACGCAGCAGGCTTAATTTAAAAAAATGCGTTTCATTTCAAGTTTGACGTACTTATTGGGACCTTAATACAACAGGGAATGTAGTTAATTATTTTAATTTGGTATTTTTATGTCATTTTTTATTCTAATGTAGGGTAAATCGACTCATAATAAAGTAAGTAAATCCGAGTAGTAAGATAGTGAGAGTAATATGGTGGAAATAAGGTAAGACTAGATGTAAGCCAATCTCTCAGTTCAATCTCTGTGTTTGAGGATCGGATGGAAAGAATGAAAACATTAATGTCTTTAGATTTACATCCATTTGTTCATATACAAAGCGGAGCTGGAGCACTCACAAATCGTATAAAGCAAAAATGTTATTTATATATATTTATAAAACTAAAAACTAAATCCAAAATCAATTTTAAAGTCAGTGTAAACAATCGCCAATTTTAGTCAATAAAAAAAAACTAACATGTTTCAGACATCATGAAGTAAACTACATGAAACTCTAACCAATGGGATATACTTCATTCTGCTATCCAAACCATATTTTTTTCCAACCGTTCTTCTAAATGGATGTATCTCAATATAATCTTTTCTGCGAAACCTTCGTGTTACTCAGTTGGTCAACCTCTCTTTATCGAGAGAGTAGAGATAGAAGGATATGGCCAAGACAGAAGTAATATTGTGCTAATTGCTATGTCCCGTTTTTGCGATCGGATGGGTGGGAGGGAATTTTTGACTACGTCATGTAAGAAATTTATTATAAATGTATTATTCTTATATGAATGGAGTAAGTTTATAAATAATAACAATACAGTTGAGAAAAGAATCATATTTTTACAACAATATCAGTTTTAATACTGTTTGTTTGCAAACGTCTGACTCGAATTTGATGATGGAAACAAGTTGCAATTCATATCATAACAAAAATCTCCGCGAAATGGAGACCAGTGGTAGAAACTAGCTATTACATATTCTCTATAGTGCGAGCAATTATGACTTAAAAAAACATCAAAACTAGTAAGTAAATATATACATTTTTTTCTATTAATGACTGACAAAAATCCTGTTATGTGTATAAATCCATAGGCATTCGTATAACGCAAGAGATATTGCGCCCTTTTCGGCGTTCCATGGTTTATTGGTTAAAAGGCGGATGGCTTTATTGTTGGGATGCCGGCCCCTTTGATCTGCGATTTATTTTTCCTACCAGATAGCGTTACTCTATATTTATTGGATGTCTCCCCAAAAAGTGCAAAAATGCCTAGTGGACCTTTCAGTTTTGGACACCGGACGGTGACCTCATTACGTGTAGCAATAAATCAAAAAAATAGGTTAATATTACCAGTTGAAATTTTTACAAAGTGTGTCTATTTAATTACTTAATTAATTATTCATTAAAAAAACAGTCCGCTTTATAAGGTTCTATGGAGGACCAAGAAAAACTCCGCTAAAACTAAGCCTCGTATCATCAAAATATTTTATAACACAGGTATTATACTTTTTAATATTTCGGTTGAGTCTGTGGTGCAGTGGTTAAACGACGTTGATGGCTTCAGATGTCACATTATTAGTTCTAGGATCAATTACTTCACACGTTTTTAAATAAGTGTTAATCAAAACTTTTAAATGAAACAATTTTCACCTTTAAAAACAATAACAAAAATTATGAATGTTGCTTAGTGCACAGGAAAAGCGGAAGGCGTTAAATTCCATACTAGCCATTTAATACAACACAGAGTCAAAAAAATGTTTTTTTAATAATATACACAATTTCTTCATCAAACAAAAAAGTTTCTCGCTTCCAGGATTGGATATAATATAATAATTATCAGTTTTGTTTATGTTATAAGGGTATCGTATCTCGTAAATTGAATTTTATCTTAACTTTTTTACTAATTTCATAATTTTAAATTTTGTTTTCATAACAATACACCCACTCACGCATCGTAAAAAGTGGAAAATAATAAACATCGCATGCTGAAAAAGATACCAATTTTTTTAATAAATACTTTGGGAAAAGAAAAAAATAAATAACGCTCGTTGTAAAAAACACGGAAATTGCTAAGCTATTCATAATTGTTATTGATAAGTCAAATTCATGAGTTGTTTACAATAATATGTAACTTTTAAAAAATACTTTTAGTGAATTTTATATAATGTAACAGTAACAACAACAATAATAATTATTAAAAACAGTACTTTTTTAAGGCTGTTTGTTTGTTATATAATATATGTTTAGTAGGGTTGGAACATGTATAAAAAAATTGTATATATCATATATTTAAATGCACATATTATAGAAAATAAATTTGAGATTTATAAACTTTTAGAATTTTTCAAAAATTGGTATATATCATATATTTAAATGCACATATTATAGAAAATAAATTTGAGATTTATAAACTTTTAGAATTTTTCAAAAATATTCTTAGACAAAGGCGTATACAGTACATTATCCACTACAAGTAAATGCTTTCAGAAATAAAAAACAAGAAAAAAATTATCGTCCTAATAGAGCGGCGTAAAGTAGCTTGTCAGTCACGGCGCACGGTATCTGAATATTATCTCACGTGTTTTGATAGAGTTTTCCCGACGTTGATACGAGGTGATATATTATAATATTGATAGTGACATGTGTGTACTTACGATTTTCATATAGTTGATAAGGCTGTACCCGTGCGGCCACGTGTCTTCGGCATCACACGAAAGAGGCTTCACGTCAATCTGCTGTGACGTGTCAAGGTCGTGGAGAGCTTTTGCGAAAAGATGGACCGCATCGTACATCAAAGCTGTTTCCGTCTGAAAATGAGAATATTAACCAGTTTTAATTTAAAGATTACATTTGGTTATAGTATCAAAGATAATACCAAATGAGCACCTTGGAAGAAACCACAGTTTCCACTTAACTAAATTTTAAAACAAATAAGTTTTCTTACATTTTTATAAGTTCTATCAACATGTTCAGTCCAAATATTATATACTAGGAGCATGAACCTTTTTCTGTAAATAATAGATATTACCACATTGTATATTACAAGACGCACGAACTACGTTCCATGCGGAGCTAAAGAAACTTTCCTTTTCTAACATTTGTTCCCCAGCAATTTAAAACCAACTATCTGATAGAGCTTTGCCTCCATTTTTGGATCGTTTCTTAATTGATACGGTCATACGGTTGCCAGCCTATTGAAACTGTCTTCTGATGGAGCATTGCCTCCACTGTTAGATCAATTCTTATCTGATACGGTTCTACGGATTCAGACCCTCTTCGATTGCTACGAAGGTCAACTTCACTCATATTCAACACTTCATGTTTTCACTACTTTTCTCGAACATAGAAAAATGTGGTAAATCCTAAAAGACTTTTCAATAGAAAAGAGTGACGTAAGACTTAACTCGCTTTAATTTACACACTGATGATATAAAATCGTAAGCTTAGGGTGTTGAATAACAATAATATTCGATTCTTATAATTTTATGATCCACTGGTTTCTGCAATAAAATTATTTAGTTGTTCCCTAACGACAATTATAATTAGCAATAAAAATTCCAGCTAACATATCTCGAATTGCCTTTCTTACTAACTTTAGCACTAAAAACGAAATAATACTCATCATTAAATCAATGAACATGATATCAAAGTGATTAACCTTTTTGACGATGGTGTTTTGTGCAATCTTCAAAGTAATCAAATAAGTGTTAGTCGTGTTTTTGTGACTTTGATAAAGATCAAAATTACTTTTGACTCCTGTAAATAAAATTAACCGGAACTTTCGACTGGCAAAAACATTTTCGAGTCACTTCGCCATAACAAAAACAATTAGCATGCAATTTTCTGAAATTGGATATTTAGGTTTGTGAAATGATTAAATTCATTTGTGGAGGGCTATGCTCTGTCTTATGAATGCCAGAAAATAATAGCATATATATAAGAATACTTTTTTTATTCTTCTATTTTAAAAGACTAGTTGGCTACACTAAATTATGCTTGAATAATTATTTTAAGGAAAATATTTTATACTGTACAGAATATGATTAGCCGTGCTTGTGTCAACAACTGGTGTGTTCATGATCTGGCATTGAGTCCTACCCTTGTCAAAATAAACATTTTTTAATATTTTAGTCTAAGTTAATAGAAGGTTGTGTCCCGTGTATTAGTCTTGAGATGCAAGTCCAAAACGTAAAAAGTTCAGGAGAGCCGTAAAACTTTTTTATTTAACCCGAAGAGCTATATTTTAAAATTAAAACCTTTTTTCTACTACTTCCATATTTTTATAATGATCAAGATCGGTTTTTTCTCATCGCATTCATTATCAACCGACAAGAATTGTCAATTAACACATTAGAAGTGATTGATGAGGAGTTATGTTTGTTGCAATCTAAAATGATATTGCTGTATTCTTTTCTGATATTACTTTCAACTTTCTGCCTCTTATAAACATGATAATTAACTATACTTTGGCATCATTAATTAGATTTTTCAAATTTTGGATACCATAACCCTCTTACGTACAGGCTATGCACCTGATTTTCTTAAAAGACGAATTCGTAATAGCACGGCAATATTCTAATAAATAATTATTATCTTTGTCAGACCGATTGTTTTGCTTGAAAAAATTCAAAATATACATAGGAAAAATAATTGGCATATCTCATCTGTCACAAAGCTGTACGATGAATTTCTCATATTTTTAAACTTGATTTAATGGTATTTTATGTTACTTATGAAAGTACTTTAATTCTTAGAAATCGGTGATTAAATATCTCACTTTACTACACACACATTTTTAAAGGTTTGCATCCTATTTTCCAATATTACCTTAATTGAGTATTGTTATTACTAGTATTATTCAAGTATTTATCATGCGTCACAACCCGCCTTTAGCTTACAAGTTAGTTTGGGAGAAAATAGTATTTACAATATAAAAAATGATTAATTAAACTCATTCATGAATTTAAACAAAAGCACAATACCATTTAATATAAACATATATAGGTAGCTTAAAAGGATGGTTTTTTTAACCATATCCACTCCCTATTCGGAGGAAATGGCCATCACGCGGTTCCTCTAAGCTTCTCTGTCCCCCGCCAGTCTCCTTGCTTCCTCCCAGGTCATCCCAGCGTCCCGTAGCCCCGCCGAATACATCCTATGGATGGTCATCAGCGGCCTTCCAGGGCAACGGAATCTATCTGGTTGGTGGAAGAGACAGGCAGGATTCAGGGTCCCTTGGGGCATCCCCAGCACGTGTCCAAAACAGGTCCATCGTCGTTTTTTATTTTGGGCCGGCTGGTCCATTAACTCTCACACCTCCGATTTCCTGACAGTATCAAACCACCGTACCCCTAGTATTCACCGTAAGCATCTGTTTTCAAAGCACAGTATACGGATACCCTGTGCCTTGGTGAGGTGCCATGACTCGCAACCGTAAAACAACACCGTCAGAATGCATGAGTTGAATAAGTGTCACTTGGTTCTGACCGAGTACAACCGCATTTTCTTCATTTACAACAGATTTTCCGCATTGAGTTAAAGGTAGCTCCAGCTATCCGTAATCGGATTGTGAGCTCTTTACGCGGATTGTCACCTCCCGTGATGTGGACCCCCAAAGTACCTGAAGCCGTCGACTCTTTCAATGTCTTGCCTCGCGCTCGTCAGAGGTTAGTCTGGGTCCAGACAGAAACTGTTGCAAGCACATTGGTTTTACTCGCATTGACTTTGAGGCTAATGTGATATGAGTTACTCTGCAGCCTGCCCATTGTTTTTTGAATACCCTCGAGAGATATTTCAAATATAACAGCGTTGTCAGTATACTTGAGGTCGCATAGCGTCAGATTGGCGGCAGCGGTCACACCTCGGTCAGGTGAAATTGACTTCCTCAGAATGAAGCCGAAGATTATTATAAAGGAGGATGGTTAAAGAAAGGTTAAAAGAAGGATATAACTACACCATCACTCTTTCAAAACTAAGCGTATTACGATAGGGTGAACTTTTTCTTCGTCATCGTGTTTATCACTCTATATTTCTGACATTATGACCGTTGCGTCTCCAGGATTCCCTGACACTCGCTTTAAATCTACATGCAGACCGTTAGACTATATAATTGATGCTAGTATTAAGAAACCTTTTTTTTAGACATCAGTAACTGATTGTTCCTGTTGAGATGATATAATTAATAATATTTATAATTAAAAATGTTGGGTTTTATCATCCGTAGCATCAGTGTTTTTTCGGAGGATAATATTGTGATATTAATGTACAATGCTTTAGTTCAAAGTAAGCCTGAGAGTGGGTTGATTGTTTAGGCTGAAGAAACTTGAAATATACACTTTTCGTGGAAAAGTTTTAGAAGATATTTTTGAGACTTCTCTGTTTGAGAGCGTATGGATACTACCCATGACATTATACAATTGACTTTCTCCAATGCGTGCTCAAGTTTTGTAGTTTCAACGTCCAAAGTGAAATGTACCACGTCACTTGACTTTTGTGAGGTCAAAATGAGAATTCCACCATTCTTGAGAATGTCAAGATTTATGTTCCTGATCATATATTGAGCTTACTAAGCGGACTTCGTTGCCATTTTCCAATATTTACTACTTCCATTTTTATTCGATATTATAAACGGTTTTTACATTTCAAAGACATGTAATTGTAATATGTATATATAAAATAAATAAAATAATGATTACTCAAATAAATCATTGATATTTTTAATAGTTACCCACTAGGGCATCCAATCCCGGACCCTTTTTACGACCCCGGGATTTCGGGATTCAGAATTTCTCAATCCCGGGTTATTAATTTAATTTACGATTGTACATTTAAAATTTAATTTTTTTCCATTATTACTTCAATTGGAATTTATATATGATTAAATATTTTTTGGACATTGGAATGATTTTTTTGTTGATTTAAAATCAGACAATCATTTACAAAAAGAGAAAATATTTGAAAAAGACAATCAAAATAATTTTATTTTTTTTATTGCATTATTATGGAAGGTTTTACTAAATTTATCCAAAAAGAGGACATGTCCTTCAATTTGAGATATTGCCCTCCATTCATTTAAGAAGCGGTCTTAATTTACCCTCCATTTCAAATTATTTAAAAACGGCCGTTGGTAAATATGAGAAGGAAGTAGACTATAATAAATTCATTTTAATTCTATAGGTTTTTTAAAAAAATAGAATTGTCTGAATCTCAATCCCGGGATTACGGGATTGAATAATTGAGCGGGATCCCGGATCCCGTAATCGAAAGCCCCATTACCTACCAATTGTCATGATAATAATAAGTATTCATTTAAAGACGTGGTGAGCACAAAATAAATATGATTTCTTGCTTTAAAAGTTTAATTTTGACCGCTAAGTGTATTTAAAAAGTTTGTATTCTTTAGAAATACGCCAAGTAAAATGCGTACCTAATCATAACGAAACCATACTGAGGAAACTTCCAAGACTGCCAATTATTTAATAAATAAAGCCGACCTTTTCCGAACAAAAAAATAAAAACACCTGCTCAAATTTCAAAAGTATGCGTTTCAAAGATGAAGGCCGTTTGTAAGAACATTTTGATTTTATTTTGCATTTGTATTTCATAAAATCAAACGCGAGTGGTTGTTGTTATAAAGTTTTTGGGTCAACTCTAAAAACATGGCAAACTAAGGTTTCTTCAGATTGATTAATAATACCGTGTAAGTTCCTTTTCCAAAAACTGCATTTAAATTTCAAATGAAATTTCTGAAGTTTGAATAAGTGAGATGACATAATATTTCTATCTATTCTAAACAGTATATAATACAGCCTAGTTTAAGCATAGCGATGGCCTTAAGTCGAAATAGCTATCAACTAACTAATAACATTTTGTAGAACTATATAATTTAATATTTTATCTTATTATTGTGTAGTTTTACCAAGTAAATTCCAATTCAATCAATTAACTAAGGTTTCGTTTACATACAAATATTTCGTTGGAAATTAATTCACTCCATATGCTACCATAATCTTTAGAAACAAGAGCTTATAGACTCAAATGTACAGGTACTTAAATTATTTTCTACGAAATTTCTATAATAAATTTCCAAAAACCATACCGTTATTTTTTTATAATTAGTAGTTTGCTATATAGTCATATTATGAAGATGAATTTCATGCTCAGTGCTTGATTAGCGTAATTCGTATATCACACAATGTGAATACAATTTGAATATTGGAAAAAAGATATTTTTACCGGTAAAATAAAAAAAAGCAAACTTCGATATCACAAAGCTTTCAAATTAGAAGGTTTGTTTATTTGATTAACGTTTGAGAGACGGAATTCTTTTAAATATATGAAAAAATATTAATTTATTCGGACTTATAAAAGCTTTTTTATAACCGACATTTCATCAGTTTCATTAAATTACATACTGAAATACTTATTGCTTAATCACCTTTAAGATGTTCTTGTCGGAAACGCATTATATTAAAAAATAAATAAAACACAATTTGTTAGAGCATTATCATTAGTTAATAATGCTCGCGATCATATAGACCAGTCCAACGTGTGGAAGTATTATAAAACAAATCCTGTTAAGTATTGGTTAGTAAAAATTAAAATGGCCATTTAAATATAAAGAACTAAAAAATGAATTAATCAAATTGTGACATCATTCATTATCATTTGAAATTTTATTATTAAAAATTATGATGATTGAAAGAAAGTCAGATTGATTTTACATTATATTGTTTCAATTAAATTAATCTTTATTACGAAAAAAATCGCAAAACGCTAGCTCAAATTTTATCTTCCTTATTCACTATTCATCTTTCATCAATTTAGTTGGTTTCAAAAAATGTCGACTTACAATCCTTTATTGAAACGCTGTGGGTTTGTTTTTTCTTTTATGTTATGAATGACAGAAAAAATATTAAATTTTGATGCAACGTACCTTGATAAACGTCATATTATCCTGGTGTCACGACGCCACATGAAAAAGAAAAACACAAATATTGATATACAAAAAACAGGAAAGTAGAAAACGTTATGGGATGGAAAAAGTGCCTACTTAAATAATAGAATCCATTACGACATTTGCATGAAATTTTCGCGGTGAAAAAAGTTCCCCCACTTTTGATGTTTTCTTTTTTATTTTTGAGGTTCTCTTTATTTCGCACTCGCAAGTCATCCTCCATTCCTACCCATTCCTGTGTCGTCTAATTGAGTTTCCTGGAACATTTGGTTAACATTGTTAAAGATTTTTTTAGGAAATATTTTTTCTGCGTTTACTTTGTATCAAAAAAACGTCTCAGGTTTGAAACGGAAAGGGAATAAAAAACTCATTCGTGGTTGGGATTTTAATAGGACGCAGAATTTTTATAATTTACTTGGTACAAAATTAAAGCATGGAACTTTATCCGGTTGACAAAACAACCATTTTATAACAGCATAAAATTTTTAATTTGAAAGCTTTTAAATCCTTTACTTATAGGGCAGTTACGAAAATATGGTGTCAAAACATATCAAACAAAAAAAGTATTATTAAAAACACGGAAAATCGATTTGCATTTGTAAGTTTATCGTTAGACAATATAAAAAGATGTATTAACAATTCATGCTACATGTCTAAAACATGATCAAAAATATATGTAAAAAAAATGAAACATCGTTACAAATACATAATAATAATATTCTTGACGAAGTTTTTAAATAATTTAATAATTTAAGACATCGCCCGAGGGTACTTGATGGAACTTCAATATCAAACTTGAATTATTGAGATTTTGTACACTTCCATGTATTTTGTCATTAACGAACCGGGAGAATTCGAGTCCATTCGTGCGTTCGAATGCCTGAAGATACCTAAAGGTGAAACCCGGGTTGTTAGTGACAAAATACATGAAAGTGTACAAAATTTCAATAATTCAAGTTTGAAGTTTTTAAAGCATTGAATTCTTCTTTTTAAGTAAAAAAGCAAAACATTAAGTTTCACTCCACCGTCAGAGCTATTTATACTGACGATGCTATAGCTATTTATAATTCACAAACAAAATGTATTACTTAGCTATTAATACAAAATTAAAATTGATTAATACCATAACACTGCTAATTACAAAATCAATTAATATTCTTTGAAGGGGGTGGTTGGAGGTTTGATTGAAAGTAATAATATCCAGGGAAACAGATTCTACATAGGCAAGCCACCTGTCTCTCTTTAAATGTTATTTTTATATATAAATATATATATTTAATACTCAATAATAGTATATGTACATATAATTTAATGGTCAGTGGAATAACCAAAATACCAAGTTTAACTTTCATATTTAATTTGAATTTTCACAAAGTTACCGCCGAATCTATCAAAAATACTTTGCTATTTTTATATTTTTTTAATGGAGTCGAAGCAGTCAAATGTCATACAAAACGAAACTCCTAAAACTAACATAACTTTCAGGAAACAAATTTTCAGTGTGATTGTAATATTGAAATAATTTTTCTATAATCACTCGTACCCTAATTATTTTCTTATACAAATGAAGATACAATTCAAACAATAATTCAGCCTGAGGCTTTCTTATTAATTATTGTATTGGATGTAAAAGTGATGTGAGGAAATCTGTATTATGGTTCGGGATGCTTTGAATATCCTGCAATAATCGGTGTGGTATAGATTTCAGACGGCGCACGGCTTTATAATGTATTGAACAATGCATACACCGAATATGCGGTATTTCGATTGCTAATCCTCCCACACGTGTAGCATATTAAATATCATTCGATAAATAATGATGGCAGAACACTAATATTTTCAGTGACAGGTGTTTCGTCATTTCACAAGTGCCTATTGTAATACAATTTTCACTTTGCATTTCCTGTTTTTAATACATCAAAAGTGGTGAACATTAATTTAAATCATTAGCAGCTATGGATCACAAAATATCAGTTTGTATTGCACAACTATTAATTAACTCTTTATCAAAAAGATGTAATAGAGTACAAATAATCAAGTTCTATAATAATTTTTTCTGTCTTTTGATAGCTATTTCGGCCTCACGCCATCATCAGAAATATTTTAAAACATAATTTAAATTAGCTATATGTGCTGTTATATAAGAGATAGACAATAAATCATTTCATTTATTCCAACATCATAACTTTTCTTTAAAGAAAAAAAATATTTAACGTATGAAATGTGTTTTTGAGTTGAAAAAAGAAAATGAATTGAAATTGTCTTGATTATGTGCAATTACGTGAGCCTAAACATAGTTCTGACAAAAAACTGATTTCGTGATGAAATTCGTGTAAAACTAAATACTTTGTTATTTTTTTCTTATAACAATTGAATTCTACCAAGCAAATGCTTATTCAATCAACAAAAAGATGTTCTTTATTACAAATTATAGGAGACAATAATTTTGTATTGTCTGTGTAAGAAATTTTGTGATTGGTAAATGAAAGGTTTTGTGAATGAAATAGAAAGTGTCCCATCAATTCCACTTCTCGGTATTTTGCCAAAATGGGACTTATCGTACTAAGAAAAATGTAAATATTTTTTAATATTTACCTACAGAATAAAGAGTTTCTCATTAAATATTATATCTGAAGAAATCAATTTTAATACCGCAAATATCCATATGTGTTCTCGCCGTAATTCCAGTTTAAGTGTGTTCTGGCCATAATTAATTTCCATTGAAAAATTGTAAATCTTAATTTTTCAGGAGAGCATAAAAACAACTTAAAAATACCTTTATCGAATTCAATCAAGATAAAAAACAGGTATTTAATATTAAACAAATATATACTTAAGCATAATATTTATCAGAGGTGTTATATTTCATGTACCTAAAGGTAACTTTTGCAGTATAAGTAAAAAGTCAACAGTATGTAGATATACAATTTCGCAATGGAAACGACGATACTATTTTATATTTTTTTGTAAAAAAATAAAAATATACATACCTACTAAAAACATCGATATTGGGAAAGTAGCCCATTTTATACTTTAAAAAGAATAAGGTAAAGTAAACGTAGATTAAATATTGCACATATTTCAAAAGTATAAACAATCTGCGGTTTATGTGTGAAATATAGTTGTCACCTTTGATGAAGTAGGTCCTAGCTGCAGTTTTCTCCCGAAGCGAGCTTCACCGTAGACCCAGTCTTTGACAGCTCTCTGAATTTCAGGCTTATCTGGATCTAGGAGTCTGAAGGCTGTGATGTTGGTGCCGCCATATTTAAACTCATCTAAGTCTACGCTATGTAAATCCTGTAGACAAACAAATTGTAATTTTATTATGAATTCTTTTAAAGTGAACAAAACAAATTACCTTACACATCTAAGATGTGTCTTATATAATCGATGAAAGAATACATAGTTTTAAGCTTTGAACTTCTTTACACCGTGACTACATTAGAGTTTATTGTAGGTTACCGACAATTGATGTCTCAGACAAAATTGTAGGAAAATGTAGTTCTAAGAAAGTGATCGTAGTGTCGAGACAGATGATGAACATCGACTTAATCACAATAGAAGGTAATAAAAACATATTATGATTATTATATGTTATTATTATTTTTTTTGCTAAAAGACGTGTATAATAGAATTATTTGTTGCTCTATTTGGAAAACCAAATATATTAAGTACAGTTCTACTAAAAATATCAGTCAGACAAAGTGCGAGAAAACGAACTCTTTTTGGTATATTTCAAAAATCTTTATAGAATAGTTATATTTAGTAAATTATTGCAAATCGATCACTTTCTTAAAAATACTTTTTTCTACGATTTCGTCTTGGACGTCAAATCCTGGTTACCTACATACAATATAATCTAGTCACGGCGTAATTTTTATCAGTTGATAATGCTCACGATGAGCGAAACCGTTCCTGATTATAAACATGTGGATGTAGTATAAACAAATTGTCTTGCATTTTCAAAAAGTGGTAGACTTTAAGTACTGAAATTGTTTGACTAGGGTCAGTGAGTACAAATATTTACCATTAAATGAACATTGTGCGCTAGTTATAATAGCACATAAACGTAATTTTTAACATAAAAAATTATATTTCCATCCATTATAGACCGGAAATAATACTTTAATGCAAAGAATGAAATAAACGCTAGTAAAAGAGAATTTCGCAAACAGATAGTACAAAAGTCGTTGAAATTTATTGGCGACTCTGCATCGTTATGTGTTGGTGTAACTCATACAACAGTGGCGTTTGTCGAGTCATAAAAATGGCCAAAAAGGGGGCATTGCATTTGCATTTCAGCAACTCCGCCACATTTTTCGGAATAGTACTGCCAAATATACGCGTCGCTTCCTTTTTGCAATATGCCGAGTCGCGAATGGCCGCATTGTAGGTAACGTACCAACATTTTATTGACCCACGCAATTCCGAATTAAGATATCGTTCACCCATTCTGCAATGCTCGCAACTCCACCACATAGAAAAACAACACCGAAGAACATAAAAAAGGTTTAATTTAAGATATCGACTGATGGTGCTTCATGGGACTTCAATATCAAATTTGAATCGATCAAATTTTGTACATTTCAGTTTTTTGTAAATTTAATTTTTTGTATCAGAGTGATATGAGTTAATGTAGTAATAATAAATTACTCCAGCAATCAAAATAATGTAATTCTTACAATAATAAAAAAATCTTTTTTTTAAATAAAACACAATTCGTTTGTACTACTTTCACATGATTATAATGATTAGGACCGTAATATAATATACCGATAAGTCTTCTGATATTTACCCTAACAAAACCCATCAATTTAAAATCACTTGGTATCTCTATATTGTATTTTTCCTAATTAAATTTTAATGATGATTGATTCTTATGACCACTTGCCCTTGTTAAGTCCTATAAATTTGTAATAAATTGTTGATGCGATTGTTTTCCCAATTAGGGTGGAAATTCATTTCTATGAAATTAGTTTTATAAATAATTTTTATATCAATGTAGTTCCTAGATTTAGTGATAATATTTTTTTGTAATTTGTCTTATATAATATATAAATGATATAAACTATTTAAAAACTGTCAGTTTGAGTTCATAGTGTAATCGAATGCCTGAAGATGCCGGTGAATCCCGGGTCGTTCGAGATAAAACGAATGGAAATGTACAAAATTTGATAAAAAAAGGTTGTAGAAACGTGTTGTCATATCAATTTACATCCAATAATTGTATGTTAAATTGTTCTTTTTCTCCACAAGTAATATTCGGGGAATGCTCATTTAAACATAGAACAATTTAACTAACTATGGGTATGTTGTAGTTTTATTTTCAGGAGTAAGAAAATTTTATTTAGAACTTTTATATCACTTATGATCCAAAGTAGAGTTAAAATCCCCTTTTGATTATTTTAGAAGATTGAGTTAGTATAAGTGCACCTGCGTCTGCTATCCCGGGCGTTGAAACTTTACTGTGAAGCACTCATGGATGTACAATGCTTGGAGTAAAAGTCAAGTGTAAAAATGTTGTGTTAGTTACAAAAGCTTTGCAAGCCAAGCTGAAGATATTTGTTCTCAGAAATTATATCTAAATCTACAAGGCAAGCTTAGGAACAAAACATTTTAGTACATTACAATTTAAGCGGAGATTTTTCGAAATGATTACTATGAAATGACTTAAACAAGAATTATTTCAATCAATCTATTATAATAAAGATGTAACTTTTTATACTTTAAGATATCGAATGAGGGGGCTTGATGGAATTTCAATATCAAATTTTAATTGTTGAGATTTTGTAAATTTCCATGAAATATCGAAACTCGGGTTGTTAGTGACGAAATACATAGAAATGTACATAATCTCAACAATTCAACTATGTAATCTTTTACTATCGAATTTGGATGGAGAATCTTTTGTAAAGATTTTTTTTAAATCAATGACTAAATCGATTACAGTTTTTTTTAAATAAATAAACTGTTTTTAAATACATCAACAAGGTGTTGTACATCGTAAGATTTATCACTTACATGGCTCAAATTAGATCGTCAATACTTTTCCATTCGTTTCAAGGAATTCAGTGATACAATAAAAAAATGGTTTAACACAAAAATCAATCCTTCGAAATAAGTTTTCTTTTCAGTTAGTGCATTTTTACAATAAAGTCTCTTATTTAGATCGCAGTAAGGGTTATATTTATAAAATATAGTAAAATAAGATCGTATAAAATATCAGTGAATACCACTGCAACGCATATGTGTAATTCAAATTAAATAATTATGGTAAATTAGAAAAGTACACACTAAAAATGAGTCGGTGCGATGAGTTTTTACATCAAAATACGACTCGATTTTTCGACTGAAAAAGCTTTCTTAAAATTTTTAACATTGTTGCCATCTCGTTATCATCTTCCAGTTTTGAAATAAGAGGAGCTTTCTAACGCCCTCTTTCACCCAGCAATCTAGTGTAACAGTAAACTTCCCACCATTTTGCTTTCTATCTCGGCCTTTATCTAGGATTCATTTATAATCACCATTCTCTCACTCATAGCGTGGTGGACGTATTCCGACCACATGAGCCATAGCCTGTGTATCGGGCGCCAAGCCCCACTGCACACGCTGTACATTGTACAATCCATCACTTATATATTTTATTATTCCAGCCCCTTTCCTTCCCGGTTTTCTATGATATCTACTAGCACATTCCGTTTACAAGTGAAACCGCTTTCCAGCGAAAATAGAATAATAAATTAAATTATTTGCCTAAAGAATATCTAACTGATATCTGGATCTAAGAAAAGTTCTCAGCTCTTCAGCATTTAATGACATGGAGAGCTTTTGATGGAAAAAATCTTGTGGCTTCCTTGTGGATCTGATCTGTCCATCGAGCATAAGGTTTTCTAACATTCTTAACCAAAATAAACGATATTACTTTTAAGTCGCGTACAAGGCAAGACCTAGTAGCTCGCTTTATCTACGACTCGTTTTCAAGTTATAGAAGGTGGGTGTGGAGAAACTAGAATCACTGTAGACAACCATGTTTGTAGATAAAAGCTCAAAAATCTACTCACAAATGTCAAATGATTTGAATCCCCTAGTAGGACAATGAATCATTTTATCTTTGCTTTCAATCAGATACTGTCCACTTAGAAATCAGATGAAAGAAGATCCAAGAAATCTGTTGAACGTTTTTTTTGATTGTGTTAAATATTTGTTAATTATCAAATAATAAATAAATATGCAAGTGAGAAAATTTCATGTGCCTTTGTCTGCTTTATTTCATTTTTCATCGTGGATTATCTCCAGTGGCGGGGGCCGAAGAGCGTAATTGGTGAAAAATTTCAGTTCGGAAAAAATGCATGACTAATGACCATATGTTTCGCGAGCAGCTCGCTCAATACGGACTTTTTAATCCATTAGGTCCACATTCATTGCCCGGGTTGGCCTTTTGCCATCCTCACTGCATCATTTATTACTTTTAGGGTAAATTAAAAATTCTTCAGTTTCTCCTCGCTACGTAAGTGAGCAGGATTGTTTTTTAATTAACCAATATAGAAGCCAAAATAATACTTATACACCAGACTGTTTTTACGCATTTTGTTATATACAATATAATTTAATAACTTTGGACATTTCATTTGTTGTAACAAAGTGACACCCAACAAGTGAAATAACAGAAGTGTGATTTATTTTTAACATTGAAAGAAAATAAACATTCTGAAGATTGAGTTAACTTTAGCTAAGCATATAGTGGAATTTTATTATAAGTTTAGATGTTACAAACATTTTCAATAATGTTGATTATATGACTCTTACCAGAGAGGTAATTAGGTAACTGTGGTAATCAGACATCATGCCAATCTGCTGCGCCTGCTTCAGGACATCGTAGATCCTTTCCGTTGTACAGTCCAGGACTATGTGAGACTCTGCAGAATTTTTTATCTGCTTCAGCAGTGGTCTGTAAACAAAGAGATGCATTTTAAAGTATTGATTAGAAACGCCTTTAAATGACTGCTGATAAGCAACGAAGCGTCAACCATTTAGAAGATATTTGCATCCAATGAAAAACCAAATAGATATTATTAAAAAATATCACTCTTCACTCAATTACTAAAAATCATTACAGTGTTAGGTTCACAATTGAAAATTAAATGTAACATACCTAAAAAATTGTAAGATGCTAAGGATATTATAAAATCATTATTCACATTACTATAAGTAATCTTTTCGTAATGATATATTATACCTAAACAATGTGAACCTTACAAAAAATTTCACATTAAAATTACAAAATTTACTTTATAAATGGCAGGTATATGAAAACTTCATAGCCCATAGCGAAAATTTTAAAAGCTCTACAGAAGCGTTAGCTTTAAAAATTTACACTCTGCGCCGAGCTTATTATAATCTTTCATGAATCCGTTTTGACAGCCCCTTTTCTTTAGTATATTTCGAGAAAACTTTCCTACTGCACACTCTACCCAAAGACCACACTAAAATTTTTATATGCAGTAAAACTCACTAAGGATTCAACCTAAATGAGTGAGGAGTAAACCTAAAGGGAATATTTTATGAGCTGGGGATTCTATTAAACGAACATACTGAGGAAGCTTAACTACCGATTCCCTACAACGGCTTAGTAGGCATAACATCGCGTTTGACCTATGTTTAGTGTCAATTGCCACACAGCCTTCAATAAAACTTGTTGATTTATGTGACTTATCATTGAAATTGGTCACCATTTGTTTAGATAAAGCGTCATAATATCTCCCTAGGGTTTTTACGAGCTTTACTTTCAAGAAAGTAAAGCCCGTAATTGAACAAAATTACAATATTACGTTAGTAACTTATTTAAATCTTATTTTTGTATTAACTTGTAGTATATTTTTTACGTAGTTATACTATCGTTGGGTCCGTGATGCAGTGATCAATGGCGTTGGCGTCGGTTGGGGATCTCACTAGCTTGAACCCCGGTATGGACAGTTTCAGAAATTGATTTTTCAATCGATTTATGGATTTCTGTTGGAAGACATGGATGTTTGCGATGTTTAGAATTCTCTCCTCTTTATTCAACCGTAAATATGAGACGTAATAAGAACGATCAGCTAACCACTAGTCCTGCTCTATCTTTTCAATCCTACTCGAAAAAAAAGAGAGAGGTTGAGAAATTAAGTAACAAGCAATTCGTGTAGAAAATTTTCTTTTGAGATACCTCCATTAGAAAACCATATGGTTCACATTAGGAGTGGAACATGGCTTAGAAAATTAAAACTATAGGTTAAAAAAGTGATTGTAAATAAAAAAAAATGTGGCGTATCACAATAATTAACATAATTGGATAATGATATTTTTGCAGTGGTCGGCATAAGGATGAAAAAATATTTTCTTTTAAATTTTAATGAATATTAAAAATACATATATATTTATCACCATAACCTATAAATAAAAAAAAACTATAAACAGGCCTAATTCTGTTTAATTTGTGTAAATAAACCAAATCGTTGGCATTTACTTAAACTTCTCATAAATTGAAAGACAAATAACCCCCGAGTCAAATTCAATGTTGCTAATTTATTTTACTGCAAAAGGAGGCCTATGTAACCTAATGCACGTTGGAGATATCAATCATGAACAATTTGGCAATAAGCCTCAATCCGTCTTTGCCCTGCTGTAGCGAACATCTTCCTTCGTTATTACCATTCTCTCTTAGAAACAAATTCATCACAAACAATGGACGTATCATTTGACTTAGGTACTTTATAAACAAACATCTCCCTTATGTTTACATTGGAGTGAACTTATTGTAAGAAAACTGTAAACACAGAAGGCCTCTATGAACAGTGGTGTATTTAACGTCCAATTATCAAAATTGATAGGTCAAACTAAACTATATGTAGAGAGAAACAATAGATTGGTTGCAATGTGATTCAGCATTGCATAACGATATTTATAATAAAAACATGTGAAGTTTAATCCACATTTTTAAATGAAACACAGCAGGACCGCGTTCGTTCAGCTAGTTAAAAAATTTAACGGAAACAAATAGTTTTTAAGCATGATTAATTACTTATGGAAAACATTGTAGTTATGATAAACGATAATAAAATCTTATTTTCCTATTTCTTTGGTATGAAACGTCGGATGATAATGTGGTTTCTTCCCAAAATAATAGCTTAGTAAATTTATTAAGGTTATGATATTAAAGACTATGGAGACAAAATGGGGAATGCGTCGTAGTCATAATTACCTCATCAATTTTTCTTTCCACAGATCAAATAAAACACCGAGTTTTACCCTCTCGCTCAATAAAAACTACCACGGCCACACCGAGTGTAGAAGTAATAATTTTGAAGAATATTATTGTAAAATACAATAATGCTGAAACTTTTAATGATTGAAAAAAATTTACACATTCGTTGATGATGGCGTTATTTGTCTTAGAAATAAACAAATCTTAAATCCACGACCTCGTAAATAACGAAATAATGCTCAAATGGAGCAGAAACGTGGTCGTAAATCAAACCAGTTTCGTTGAATATATTCAGGTCAGATCCAAGGTGTTTAAGTAATCATTGTTCCCTAATGCGGCACTGCACTAAAACGGAGTGCCATTTTCATCCCTCACACATCTGTCTTGCATAAATCTTCCCCTGTGGCTTGCATAAATCTTAGTCTAGGGTTCTTCAGCGTCTTAGCAGCCCCTTCCATTCCGATAGTAACCACCTCAGGCGTCTTTTCTTATTTTAAAAACAATTTATCAAACAAAACTCACTTTTCCCGAGGGGTGGCTCTTTAAAATTCCAACCCCGTAAACTAAGGTTTATTTTAGCCTGGGCTGTGATTGGCGGTTGCTGATGTGTACTCTACGTATGCTCATTTTAAGCCATCGATTAATTTGAATATTTGTCACGACAAGGTAACTCAAATTCACAGGTAAACTATGAAAATCGTAAATGAAACTTTATTGTGTGTATGTTGTCAAGATTGATTTACGCATTACCTGCTAAGCGTTGTAAAACGACAAAATTGATTCATTTAAAATTGAAATAAATTGATACTATAGTTATGGGGAAACGAATAAATACGGCGGACAACACCGACGAGCTAGCAACCTTGAACAAAACCTAAGATACCTACATTGCGTGGATACCATCATAGACGGAAGAAAGCGATAGAACAGAACGCGATCGCACGACATAGATGCCGGATGTACCTCGAGCACGGAAAACGCAACAATAATCTCGCCGTCGACCGCAATGGTCGGTGGCGAATTTCAAAATGTTAAAGTATCTGTAATTACAACATGGTTAATAAACGCATTACAATATATTTAAGCCAATGTCACATTTAACGAAACAAGATAATACAAATTACAACTAATCTTAATTAAATATTTTCTCGCCTCATAATTGCTACATTAAAAATGTTTTTAAAATGATTACGTATACGTGATGTAACAAAGTTTTCTGATTGAAAGTTCTTATATGTTTAACAAGTGACATACTCCTAAATTTTTGAGTAACCCTACCTACCTCTAGCGCTTATTCCTGATTGCATCTCGACGGATAGAAATATTGTCACCTATTTTAATTTTTACGAGTCGACCTATATTTCGTAAGCGATGCTGTTCTCCATGCAGTCCTTGTTTTTTTTCCCCTACCATAGAGTCTTCAATAAAAACCATCTATAAACTTAACTGGAAGAAAATATAACCTTAAAATTTAACCACAAGTGTTTTATTAATTATTTCCGACGAGATAAACCCAGAAAATTAACAAAATAATATCACCAAATTAACAATGACTATTGAGTAGAAACTCGGAAAGCCTTTATCTAAAATACTAGAATTGAATCAACAAAGATAGATGATGATACCAAAATATTATTTTTTTATTCTTACTAAAAGATGTCACAAACTTACTTTGCATGAAATTAAACATTTCATAATTTATTTCGCTGCGTAGTTAAGAATGTCGTCTGTCATGTAAATTTGCAAACGGATAAATAAATATCTAATGAAGAATAATATTGAATTATGAATGTCTTTGAAATGGCAACCCCTGTCTCTTAAGCAAGACGTGCCAAATATGACTCAGTCAAGAGGATAAAGTGACAGGACTAAGCCTCCTCGCTTGTATAGGTGAGTATTTGCACACAACCAATCCGTTCGCTAAGAAAATGTTTCCTTAACAGACAATGTAGCTTGAGCATAATGCGTATGTAAATTGTAATTAACCTTTGATATATTTTCGCATTCAAGATATTTTAATTATTATTTTGAATCCATGAGAAGAGTTTTATATCAGTTAATGATAATCGCTTTTTTATTGATGATCTGATAAATAAATGACCTGTTGTCAACAAAATGCTATTGCTAAATTCCAATTTTACATTTATATTGGGTTAGGAAATGTTAAAAGCATCAAAAATGTCAAATTTTAAATCCAAACCAAAAAATGTGATTTATTGAAAAATATGTTTATTTAAAAATTGAAACACTTGACAGCAGAAAGTAATCTCAGAGCACTTTTATTTGGCACTGACGGTATTTGGACTTTTTTAAAACTATGTCCGCTCTCAGTATGAAGCATATGGTCTCTGAGAACTGCCTGCTACCCAGTTGCTCTACCTCTCTTTTTGTAAGAGAGTTGGAGATAGAAGGATAAGGCTAAAACACAACTAGTGGTTAGCTAATCGCTTTCGCTACATCCCGTTTTTATGACCGGATGGGTGGGAGGGAATTTTAGAGATCACAAACATTCATGCCTACGAACCGAAATTCACTAATCGATTGAAAATCAATTTACGAAACTGTCCTTACCGGGGCTTGCACCCGAGACATTCGTAATCGTAGCCAACGACGTTAACCGACGAATTGGAATATAGAGGATCTTAATTGTTATTAAGATCGAATTCTGTAGCTTAATGAAAATTTTAATATAGACTTATTTTAAAGAATATTGTTTATGTCTTAGAATCATTTTCTTAATATTTATCAGTAAATTATGAAATAAAAAATTTAACGCATTGTTTATAACGCATCTTTAGATGCGATAGACAGCGATAACATTTTTGAAAAAGTAATCGAATCTACAATTATTATGCTTTTTATTTGTTTCATGAATATTATATAGACAAATTCAAAACAACAGAATATCAAAAATATAGACGAAGTAAATAAAATTTACGTTCAAATTCATAACCAACCTCAACAAAGATTTCTTTATATTCTGTGTATGGATTGACATCAAATCATACCTCTATCCTGGAAAATTTTGAATTTTAAAAGCTTACTTTTAAATCATACTTTCAAGTTAAGAAAATGTAAATTATTATACAATTTACAGCACAGTTAAAAATATAATATTATTTATTTTAAAATGTAAGTGAAGTTTTCGATGAATTATAAATATTTATTTTAAACATAACAAATTTATTGCATGCCTCAAGTATAAACGTAAATCATAATATTTGTGAAACAGTATGAGTATTTTATTAAGAAATTTATCACGATATCGTATTTATACGAATATAAATATTATGGCGTTTAAATATAAACATAATTATAAAATAGCAAAGAATTTATACAAAGCAAATGACTACGATGTCCTATATTCCAAAGCATTCGTCATGCTGTAATAATAATTTACCGAAGCTTTTCCGAAGTATTTGGCTCAGCTCCTGAACTGTTTATCAAAAATGCTAACAATCCCTGCTAAACTTCAATCGCGTGAAGCTAAAGACTTTTAAAAATTCCCGCTCGCTTTAGGGTCAATTAATTTTAGTAGCTAATTTCCCCCCATTAGTGGCCTGTTAGCACTTTCGATTTTTAATGCCTAATTAAAATACCGAAATGTGTACCTACTCAAAGGGGTGAAATTTTTATTCGTTTAGTGAAATAGTCTCCCGATGTTATAACAAAAGCTTAGAAAAAAAGTTAGCTTAAATTGAGTAAAAAATACTGAAGTTTGATTTTATTTTTTGTTATCAGTAACATTAACTTGACAAACAGACTGTTTAACGAATGTTTATTTTCTCAAGTTTTGAATATTTCTCACGAAAGCTAAGACTCTTTTAATCTCTTTAACTCCGGCTCAGAGGTCGTGTGTAAATAAGATAATGTAAGTAACATAACAATTTATTTCAAGAGCCACGTATATTAATGACGCTATCAATTTTGATTCAATGAATTTTGTCACGAGGTTTACATTTTTGGAATAGATTTCAAATGAAGCAAGTAGTTACTGTTGTTTAAAATAAATAAAAAATTTGCACCTGTTCCTCATATATAACGTATCTTTCATTGTATATGTTTCGTTTAGCAAATCGAGAGTTGCAATTTAACTGACTACCTTATTTTTGTCTCGACTAATAATCTTGCAATTTATGGTTAGAAGTCATCTACGCCTAGGTGAACAGTTTTTCGTGACGTACCAACCCCTTATTACGCCCAAAATAAAAAAAGTGACGATGAACCTAGTTTGGACATGTGGTGGGGATACCGCAGGGGAGCCTGAATTCTGCTTTCTACCAACCAGATAAATTCCGTTACCCTGAAAGGCCACTGATGATCATCAATAGGATGTACTCGGCGGAGTTACGGGACGCTGGTATGACATGGGAGGAAGCAAATGGTAAAAAACTGGCGAGGGGTAGAGAATCTTGGAGGAACCGTGTGGTGGTCATATACTTCGAGTAAAGAGCAGATAAACTTTTTTTTAAGTAAACGTAATTATGAAAATCACCCTGTTATTCTTATGTCGAAGATTTTTCGCTTAATACCGGTGTTAAATGCGAAATATGAAAATAACTGTTTTGATCTATTTGTCCGGTGGTAAAAAATTATATGTTTTTCTCATTTTCATGTATTTTTGTAATATGTAACACCAATATATTCGTCCCAATCCATAAATGAGATAATAATAATATTAAAGCTGTCAGTTCGAGTCCATTCGTGTACTCAAATGCCTGAAAATGACGAAAAGAGAAACCCGGGTCGTAAGTGACAAAATACATGGAAATGTACAAACTCTAAACATTTCAAATTTAATATCAAAGCTTCATGAAAGTTTATTACAAGTGTAATCCAATTTTCTATGATTCTATGATTTAAATTATTGTATTTTTTTTACAGAATTGTGAAATTGTTGTTGTTTAAAAGTTTCTATTTATGTCACTATTTTTAAACACTTTGAGGCAAGACGACGCATTCAAAAACCCATGACGTATTTTCACGACACACTAGTTCGCTTTGGGCGCCTCGGGAGGTTTTCTTCGCGGAAAACTGGAAAAGTTTCGCAAAGGCTCGTTAAAAATGCGACGGTGAACGCGGAATTTTACGAGGTAATTTTCAAGTCGAGCGTCGCGACGCCCTCCCTCACAGCTCTGTTAGCCTGTTACATGAACAAATTATTTACGGCTCGCTTGGAATTGCCAAACGCCGCCTCTCGGTAACTTTTTACATCATGCGATGTTGATTTAGCGCCGATACTTTTAAATAAATACACCGCACATATCTTAAGCGAATCAACAGAAATTTATCTATCTAAAAAAATACCAGGAAACTTTTCTGAACTCTTGATATTTCACCTGAATGGATTTACAAAAAGAAATAAATTTAACGCAAAACTTTTCCTTTTCTGATACACGACGTACAAAAATATTCTTCATCATTTCCGAAATGACTTAACATGATTTTTTTTATAAATAAGGTTTGTGCGAGCTTTTAACGTTCTTTATCAAAAATAATTTTAGCCATTTTATTACTAAACTTCTTTCAAACGCCAGTAAAGAAACTTTCACAATATTTAAAAGCTTAATTTTTACAAAGCACATAAAAATGATGTGGCAATAACTCATTTCTTAATCAATAATTTGAACGGTTAGAATAAGGTAAAAATAACAAAGTGTTATCAGTTTGGTGATAGCTATTTCGGCTTTACGCCATCGTCAGAGCTATGTTCAAATGTTTTTTTCTTATATCTACTTTTCCACTGAAACTATAGGTGGAGTACACTAAGCGGGCTCTTAGTTTTCTTAGGTGAAGGATGGGTAGAGAATAAGACTTTATATATCTTCTCCGCATGAAAGCTAGCTAAGTAATGACTTTCTAAAAGATTCTGTCAGCTGAAGGCTTTGTGTGAGGGAAGCTTTTAATAAAAATTCCTTACGAGAATGATTGTCTTTGAACTATTAACCTATCACTTTTAATGTCTTTACTGTCAATTTTTGATATAAAGGCATTATATTTTAAAAATAAAACACAATTTTTTTTGTACTCTTTTACCATTTTCATTATGAACGAAACCGGTCCTTTGAAAATATTATTTATCTCTATATACTGTTTCAAATGAGAAAGACAATTTTTTATCATCTGACTTATTCCAACATCATAATCTGTTTATAAAATTAAATTATTTAACGAACTAATTGTAGGTTTGTGTTTTTGTAGAAAAAGGAACATACATTATGCTTTAATCAATCGTTAAAGTAAACGCATTGAAATTTTACTGATTATGCGTAATAACGTGAGCTTCTCATAATGGTTAAAGTAAAAGTGATTTACTGTTTCTGATTTCTTTCTGTCTATATCCTGTTGGATCATTTTTAGAGACCCGTACTTTTAGCATCTATTTTTTTTAGTTTTCGCATTTTGGAGCATTTAAAAACTTGGAAAAAATCTATTTATCATCTATTTTTGTAAGACACAAATATCAAATAATTATCAATTCCAATGTATTTTAACATTTTTTTTATATAAAATATTGACAAATATACATAATTATTACACACAATTAAGGGGGATTAAAATGTTCACTGGTGAATATTATCTTACTAATAATGATCGAATTAAAATTTATCAAAATTAATCATGGAGTATGTTTCAATGGATGATTTTTTTAGATTAGTGCGACGATCAGTTACTATTAAATTGTATTTGCTGAAGAATTTTTCAACATCAACACTATTTACTGGACACCAAATTCATTTGATGGCAGCAGAACTAAATTATTCGTACCTAACTTTTGTAGCCAACAATAATTGTAAAATATCAGGTTTTAATTCACTTTTTATAATTTTCAAATGTTGTTTGAAAAAATTTTGATATCCTTAAATATATTGGGATTCTGTTAGTAAATTGAATAAGGGCAAGTTCTTGAAAATTATAATGGTTTGTTTAACATTAATGCTAGATTTTGATCCTGCTACTGATGGATTAAAAAGTTGACTCAAAGTTTCATAATACAAATTGGTCTCATTTATCACTCAATGAGACTCAAGTTAGGCCATAAAGTGTGAGACATACTTGTATATGGGTCATACTGTATGACCCATATATGATATGTATGCAAAAATTATCATTTTTTTTTAAAAAAAAGCAAATTTTGCAATTATTTGTGATTTTAGCATCTATTTGCATATTTTATGAAACTCGCATTTATTAGCATCTATTCCGAATTTTAGCATCTATTTCGCATCTATTTCAAAATGCTAAAAATACGTGTCTCTAATCATTTTATTAACCTCGAATGACTTGTTTTACTTAAGACATATCTTTTAAAGGTGCTTCTTGGCTAAGCAGTTTACTGTGCTATCGTCCGTCGCTGTTCAAGCCCCAAAGGTATGATAGTTTTTATTTGAGCCGGCCTGCAAGCAAAGACAGAACCTTTTGGACGCTAGTTTCCAAGTCTTACTACAATGATGAGAGCAGTTGATATCAAACATATTATCTTGCTACGAGAAAAAAAATCTAAAAGAAAATCGTAAAACTTTAATTCAAACTCGTCAGACTAATTTTCTTATTAAGTCTTAATACTTAGGTGGATAATATAAAAATACTAAAATTGTTATTACAACTAATCCCAGCTTGACATAAAATAATTTACTATGGCTAAAGGGATAACAGTATAAAGCGAGGCTCTTTATAATTGCATCAGCTTTGTAATCTGATTATAGAAATAATGAAAAAAATGTATAGTTGCTTAGTACGCCTTTTTTGTGGGATGTTTTAATACTTTATATTTAGCAAAGCTTAAACGAATTAGGTTATTAACATTTAGAATTTTTTTATTGGCTTAGAGAGCTTAAAAAGAAAATAGATTAATTTAAATGCTAATATTTTACTAAACTCCAGACACAATATATTTTCTTTTCGTAATGATAACAGTCAACGTAAACAAATCTTTGCCTCCAGTCATAGCCTATTTTTTTTTTAAACTACTTCTGCTTTTGAAGTAGAGAGTATGGCCTCTTGATGTTAACAGAAGTTTTTCTACGAGAACTTCTAGACACTCTAGGACCTAGACACATTTTGAGAGAAATTAGTAACTGAGCATGGTATATTTAATTTATGAGAGTGTCATCTTCAATTTGTCAAAAGCTTACAAAAAAATACGTGGTAGAAATACATAGTAATAAGATAAAAAGTAAATTATTATATCATAAAGTTGATGGCTTGAACTACATTTTTTAACCAGATCCGCTGACAATATGGAGTATATTACTTCAAATTACTAGTAAAATTATTATTCTTGTTACATTTTCTTATTCTAAATATCTGTAATTGATTGATATAAAAAACTGTGAAATTTCTTTTAGCATATGAAATCCTACTGGTTTGTTACTCAGTTGTTTAACTTTTTCTTTTCGAAGAGAATGTGGGAAAAAAGTATTAGATTAGGAGCTAGGATAAGACTAGTGGGTAAATAATCGCTCATGCTGTGCTTCGATTCTCGACACATACAGCTGTCCATGTCCTTTGTTGATAGTCACTGCAGTGCGAGTCAAACCGGAAACTGCAGATGTTTAAATTCGATTGACATATCTGTCGGAATCATTGGAATGCCTGGCAACATCTTTGAATCATTTTAATTTTCAAACTTAAAACAAACTGGGGTAAAATCCCAGATATACCTCCCAAATAATCAAGAATCCAATCGTTTTTTTGTTTCCTTAGGTTCCGCGGTAACTTTGTGTAAGTTCATTTTTAATATAGAATTAAAATTGATAACTAAGTTATTGCACTTGGTTTATCACTAACGTGACGCGTTTTGCCTCTTTAAGAAGCATCTTAAGACTAACCATACCGCAAGGTTATTTATTTCTAAGGTAAACAATGATTCTAATTCTTACATTAAAAATAAAGGGTGGGGTAGGCTTAAATCCATTCTACTGAAGCTGGTGGGAGGGGTAAGACATAAACACTGATCATATTTACAAACCAATTACTGGTACTTAGAGGTGAAAAACCCAATAAATTTAATAATGGTGAGCCGCCTGTCCTATTTAAAATGTTATTTACTAATCCTCCATTACTGTTAATGGTTTTGTTAATATCTGAAAACTTTACGCTTTTCATTTTAACACCTTTTTTATTTACTCGATGGAGTATTCATTCCTACGTTATTATTTTTACTAAAAACGTCTCGTTAGTGATAAACCAAGTGGAATAACTAAGTTATCAATTTAAATTTTATATTTGAATTTAAATGTCTTTATTTAAAGAGCAGATCTTTTTGAAGTAATAAGTCTAAATGAGTACACAGTTATTCCAAGAAGAATCTTGTTTCTATGGTCTTAATGCTTAAATCATTTCCCTGTTTTTTTCTTACTCTTTGTATATAAGCAATGCTTTATCGTGTACTATTCGCTTAAGGCGCGAATTTTTACTTCACTTGATTAAATTATTTGAAACGTGTTTTTTTATGGCTGCTAATAATTCTTAAACATCTGCTATCGTGTTCTGAGAAGATTTTGCTTTGGTGCAAAAGAATTAATCACTTTGTATTTATTATGTTTAACAAGAATGCTTTTAGACATTAAAATATCAAGCTTTGAAATATTTTTACTTTCATCGCAAAGTAATTGACCTAGGGTTGATTCGTTAATGGTTATTTATCTCACAAAGGATTTAACACAGTATGTGTAAGTAAAGGATTAAGTAATATATTTCACATAGAATAGCCCTATTCTTAGGTTTTTACTGTCTTCGAAAAAAAGATAGCTTGGGTAATTCAGTATCAGTATTTGTTATAGAAAAACTTCTGTTGAGATACCTTCGTTAAGAGGCCAATGCTCCACACCGGGAGCGGATATGGGTTAAAACGTCCTTGCTTGCATATCGCTATGATATTTTCAACCAATAATTCTAGTCAATATGCGAGATAAAAAAAAATTAACATCATATGGGATACACTTAGGGCTTCCAATTAACCGGAGATTTTAACTAACCGGTTTTCGGTGTTTTTTTGACGAAGAAACCGGTTAACCGGTTTAAACCGAAATATCTCATTTGAAATAGTTCATTATTTTCAAAAAAATCATATAAAGTATTTTTTTTAACTACACCAAATTGAAACAAAGAGTTATAACAAAATTTCAATTTCAATGATAAAACTTAAACTTAAATAATAAAATAATAAAAAACTTTAATAATAATTTCAGTTCGAGTCATTCGTGTGCTCGAATGCCTGAAGATGCCGAAGTGGTTAATAATAAAATTCTTAAAAAAGATTACTATTTGAATGTGTTTAAAAAATATAAGGACAGCAACTGGAGAAATTATAAACAATAGCAACACATACTATATCTTATACAACAACAAAAAAAATGTGGTTATACACACGGAGCAGAAATAAAATCAAATAGACGAAAATATCTAATCAAAATAGAATGAATAATAACTATTATAAATATGTACATATGGACAAAAATATTATTTCCGTATGTTTAATGATAGAATTATCAATTACGTCTAGAATAAACCAGAAAACTCAAGTATAGTTTGTATGATTAAAAAAAAATGTATATTTATTAAAATAATACATGAAAATTTATTTAATGTTTAAAGTGTTTACAGTTCATTCTAGAATTTTGAAATCTTTAATCAATTCCCGTGTGTCGTTGTGATTTTGGATTATCAATCAGAACAATTGATATGCTCTTACGCATCTCATTTATTGTATTGGTCTCAATATTAATGACTCCCGTATTCCATCAATTATAATTATATATTATCATTTGGGTAAAGTTTTTTCGTAATAATTTTTGCAGACGAATCTATGAAAGCTTAATTTAAATATAATTTAGTAAGTTTTATGATAGTTTTTGGTACGGTTCTGTTGTAAAAATATTTCAACTAAGAAATCAGTGGCTTATCAAATCTCTTCGTTCCAATAATCACCGTGTTCGTATCTCATTACTGAGAAAACTTTCAATTCTTTCGAATTGATAGTATAAAAAAATCAAAATTTCTTTCGTAGTTGAATTTTTACAAGTTCTAATGGTCGTAAATCAGATTATATAGATTTATAATTTAGTAATACACACAATTGATAATTTCTTTATTTGACTATCAGTAATATGCTTTGGAAAAAAGGTGTTTTGTCAAAACGTCAGCAAAAGAATATAATAAAAATCAAAATGTGGGTCCTACGGTCGAGAAAACATCTGGTTAGGTTAAATTAGTGATGCTATAACAACTTGCCGCTCAAATATTTATTATTATTTATGGATGTCATATTTTTAACTCCTTACCACCTAACGGATCCTAAAAAACGGAGCGAAACGAGAAAGATTAGCTAACCACTAGTCCTGTCCTAGCCCTATTCTTCTATACCTACTCTCTTCGAAGAAAAATAGGTTGAGCAACTGAGTAACAAGCAGTTCTCGTAGAAAAATTCAGTTTTGAAACCTCCATTAGGAAGACATATGCTCCACGTTGGGAGCAGACATAGTAAAAAAATATATTGAACTAAATATTTTGCTATTTTTCACTTCTTCATAAAGGATTTCTGGAAAGTAAATGCTAATCAATCATTAAATTTATTATTAAAGAGTATTATCAACCTATAGGAGCAGTCGACTCAATGGATTTTTATATTGGAAAATATGAAATATTTATTTTTATTATTTTATACAAGGTAAACATAAAACTAGCACTTAACAGTTATATAATGTCAACATTATTTAATTTTATTATAATTGTAATCTCCTAAAATTACTGTGTAAGTATCATATTTTATGTCGCTAATGCACGATGGCGTTTATAAAGTACAGAGTGTTTTTGGGTGAAAATATATCAAAATACTATTTTTTTTGAATATTTTTCCTATAACTTCACCTATTCATTGCATATGAACATATTTTTTTATTTAAAAGATGAAAATCATGCATTTAAGCGTAAATAATGCATGTGTCTTTTGATGATGCCGTGTAATTCTTTATTGTATAAAATATCGCTGCCATAATTTTGACACATTTGTGATAGAGGCGATTATTCAACAATATGTACATTTTTTCCCTCTTAAAGGCGTTAAATTTTAAAAATAATATAAATAAAAGAATTTTTGAAAATATTTTTAAAAACCCGGTTAACCGCGTGAAATAAACCGGTTTTCGGTTTTTTTCAAAACACGCGATAAACCGGTTAACCGGTTTCGGTTTAAACCGGGTTGGAAGCCCTAGATACACTCAATGAGAAAATACATCACGAACACCCGAAGATCTCAAATCTTATTTTTAAAAATAAATATTGACTTTACCAAAAGTTATTGAATTGCTTTGATGAATCTCTTATGACAAAGGTCGATTTTGTGTTCAAATAAATTAATTTCATGGTTTCAAGTATTTTATTGTGGTTATCTACTTAGCCCCATTTTTCCATGTCTGAAGAGAAAGATACAGCTTTAAAAGGACTGGTGGCTATCTGATCCTTCGCCCTGATTTGAATATCGGACAGGTTGTTGGGAATTGTAGACATAACAGGCATTCAACAGAAATCCATAATTCGATTGAAAAATCAATTCATGAAACACTGTCGGTAATTGGATTCGAAACCGTGATCACAGCAACGAAAGCCGTGAATGATATTGACCACTTGACCACGAACACAGTAAATCAAAGAAAGACCATCAAAATACACGCGTGACGGTTATGCAACGAAATGCTCCTTTCGGTTTGAATATGTATGAAGCTTTAAGTTTCAAAAACTATCGGAAACAAAAGTGGCCGCAAAACTCTCTTTTTTGTTTTTGATTAAAAATACATACACCACAATTTTTGCAAAAATTCCGATTTTTGCTACTTAATATAAGTCATTTACGATGATTCGGCTTTGCAAACGTGATACTCAATAAAATAAAGCAGGGCATTTATTATTCCAGTTCTCTCGATATCGAAATATTTTATTGAATCAGTCGAACGTCGCGGTCGAGTAACCCGACAAAAGGCCACTTAAATAATGGCATAAAAGATCCCTATACCCCTGTAAATAAGACCTGCCGATAGTTTTCCACTTGATACCGGTACTAATATTGGGAAAATCTCCCAACGGAAAATAATAAGCATCGCGGTCTTTTTTGTCTGATGCAACATAATACGGCAATAGAACGGTACATTGACTTCACGGCTGAATAGTTAAATTGCACTACTAAGAACAGCGCAGTACCGCATTTTCCGTGGATTCGACGGTTGCTTTGCGGAAAGTCATTTTCCATATTACAGAATTGATAAAATTGTTATTATCAATACAATATTAAAACTGATAACTCTGTTACTCCACTGTTTGTCTTACTAATTAAGGCATGTGTTTCGCTTCTTTAAGAAGTATCTAGCTTAGCAATAGATAACTTTGTGTTTCCTTAATCTGTATATTCAAGATCCATATATTTTTTTGAATATGAGCTTAATTAACCTTCCCGTTTTTATACTAAAAAAATCCTTCAGATCTCATGCAATCACATTTCGTTACCGTGTAGGTTTTGTAATATAAACAGATTTATAAAGCGAAATGACAATTTCGAAAAGAAAGAATGATGCAAGAATCGAAATTCTTCATAACAAAACAAGCCCGAGACGTGTCTCGGTACCGTTTGAAACAAAACGGTTGCATACGATACGTCATGCACCTTGGATTGTTACTATACTATACTATAATTTTGTATTTTTCGATGGAAAAATTGACGAAGTTATCAAATTTTAATTAATTATACAAAGAAGACGCAAACTATAATGTATTTTTGATTTTTAATTATATGTAGAACTATTTTATTTACAAATAGAAAAATTTTCATTGTTTGTATGACCTGTTTTACAGATAATTTAAAGGTTTAAAGGCCGAACCAACTTATTGTTAGACCATGAATACGGAAGGCTGAAGAAATATCTAGTTTATCAATAAATAACTTTGTGTTTCCTTTATATGTACATTGAAGATCAGTATAGTTTTTTTTAGTTAATAATGTTGAGCATATTTACAGTTTATAATTATGAAAACATTATTCATTCTTATATACAATTCGTCGTTATTAATGTATTCTAAGATAAAAACAGACACGACACGATTAACAAGAAAAAAATGTAGAGTAGAAGTAAATTGAACTGTTATTGGTAAAATGATTGCTTAAAACAACTCCACTGAAAATGTATCTGTTGTCTGAAAAAACGAATGCTTCTATGGAGTATGGAAGCTTAAGGATAAGCTTTTACACAGTGCTTTTGTTGTCAATTCAAATGGAATTATTTATACATCAAACGTTCACAACGAAACTTTACATTACTGCACCTTCCTATAACGTCTTTGTTTATTGTCAAAATAGCGATGGTATGATGCCAAAGCACCAATGAAAAATAGCTAAAAATTTAAATATATTATTATATATGCTTAAATATTATTGTAAAACTTGGATATAACAAACTAATTCAGGATGCTCCGCCTGCCGCTGAGTGATCAATGTCATGCTGTTTGGTTACGCTGTCCAATACTTTCATAAATTGATTTTTCGATTTGTGTTTGAAGGCATTTTTTCCGTGATGTCATAGAACTTCTCGCCACTTATTAGCTAGACCAATCTTCACTGTTTCAGAAAAAAGAGAGATTAAGCAACTGATAAACAAGCAGTTCTATTAGATTCTTTTTTTTATGCCACCATTGAGATAACGTATCGATTGTGGAAAGGAAAAAGGACGTAACCCATACACAAAATATATTGTGTATTTCCCCAACGAAACGTGTATACATTGTGATTATCGAAAAAAACATATTTTTAAAAGACGGAGGGATAAGTTCTTTTGCCTTTCTACAGTCGATATATTATATATTTATATATGAATATAGTGTATTAGCACGTTTTTTGTGAGTTAGAAACAATATTTTTTGGAGTGGGATACGTACTTTTCCCTTTCCACAGTCGATATGGTTCACATCGAAACAAATATGGATTTACAAAATTAAGCGGTGGGGTGTCTGTTAAAGCCAAAATACAGTTCTATTGCCAATGGTTGGAATATTTAACTACATATTGATTTATGCAATACATAATTTGTAGTTTAACAAGTAATTGATTAATCTTTTAATTAACATCAAATGATCCATATAGTTTAAATTATGCTTTCACAAAGTCTGTAGTAATCTCAAAAAACTTCATTTTATTTACGGCTTCACTACATATACAAGAGTATTGAGTTGTTTTTCCTGTGTGGAAACAAATAAAACAATAATAATGCACACATTCGTTTTCTGGGTCCAGAATATTACAGTGACGGAAGCGGAGCAGCGTGGAGATAAGAGATATTTCAGCGCGGGATGTAATATATTTGTTAGAGGCAGCGAAAAGAAAATAATAAAAAAGTTAACATTCTATTTCGAGATTTATTAGGGGTTACATTGCCTCTCTTTCCGGATCTTTTTGTCTTTTTTAGTTTGCCAGTAATGGCGACGAGTAAGAAGTTGAATTTAATAAATGAGGATCGATGATTACTTTTGCGCTGATTTTTTACAAGTTTCCGCTTAGTTGATTAAACTTCCTTGTTTAAAACTGTGCTAGAATCTGGATATTTGTTTTGATTTTCATATCTTCTGATTTACAAACGAAATATTCATAGCTTATAATTACCTTTTTTAATCTACAGCAGTGTCTGTCAAACTGTGTGCCACAAAATGTCTTAGTTGTCCGCAAAAGAAGAATACAAATTAAACGTGTACGCGGCCGCGCAGCAGTTTTAGAACCCCTGCGCAACCCAATACATATTATACAATATGCAAGTTGATAATAAATTCAGTTCCAATAAAAAATATTTTTTTAATTAAAATAATTATTATTCAGTTGAATACCTTTATAATTTTTTCATAGAATGTTGAAAAATCTGTTGAGAGTTGTAAATATTAGAGAAATAATAAATATTTGACCATTTCTTATGAAATAAATACAACATATTAATGTTCGCAAAATGGTTATAATAATACTAAGCATTTGTTTGATTGGCTTATTCAGCCGTTTTTCCGCGCAGAAAACATCTCGTCTTAGAGGAAACATTGTCGGTGACATAAATAAGATTCGCAGACACTGATTATAAATCAACTATTTCGCGGTGATAAAGATTATTAAATTTAATCATTATCTCTTAAAGGAATCATAAAAAGTTATGAAGCTGCTTAAATATTGGACATAATTTGTTTATTTTATGAATTAATCGGAAGCCAGTAAAACCGATTGAGTAAATAATTCTAGCCCAACTTCCCGATATCGCATGGAATTTAGATTCTAATTGTACTGCTCAAAAATTAAAGTTAAACTTAACGTTACTTCAGAGTTTGCTACTCACTTAACAACAGAGTATAAAAAATAATTAACCAGAGTGCACGCTCGTTTATTGTTTTTAAAATTTTAATATGTGCAATTAATAAACATATTTTTAGTTTGTGTAATATTTCTCAGATTGTTTTCTATATGAGTACTCCAATGAAGTAAAATAAATATCATTCACAAAAATGTTTACACCTGCTGTATTTTCATGTCGATTTCAAAAGTAATAAAAATCAAATATTACAAAAACAAAAAACATTGTCCCATTTTATTGAATAATACTACTATTTTAAGTGAACGTTTCAATTCAAATGGATTGTTTATGACTCGTCACGATTCAAATTTTCTGATACAAATATCAAATTCCTAATTTACCGATTTGCAGACACCAATCATTTAATATGATTTATCGTTGTAAGCCAGTTCACATCCCGATATTTATTATAAAGCATAAATATTTATTACTTAAGTATTGGAAAAAACAGGTAATGATTAATATTGGTTTGGGGATTATTCCTTACAATGTTTTGCACACAAATACTCTGCACAGATTGTTACAGACACAATGATTGCTGACAAGAAAACTGTACACACGAATTATTCAGAACATAGAATATTTAACTCACAGAAAATTGCTCATACATCATTTATACCTTCATTAACTTATAAATATTGTAAGCAATGCTATATTTCTTAATGTTTTGAACCCCTAAAGGCCATTACAAGTGAAACAATCTAATATTTGATGTCCATAATAATCTAATATAAAATTAAAATTGATAACTTAGTTTTTCCACTAGCTGTGTTACTGAATGTAACGTGTTTCACTTCTTTTAGAAGCATCTTCAGACTGTCTGATACAGATAACAGTGGAATAACTAAGTTATCAATGTTATATTAAAAATGAATACCCACAAAGTTACCGTCGAATCCATAGGAAAAAACAAAGTAATCCGTATGCGGGGTTTTTTCCCTATGCAATCATTATGTATAATGAGTTGGGGGGGGGG
This sequence comes from Himalopsyche phryganea, assembly GCA_022494535.1. Lineage (NCBI taxonomy): Eukaryota > Metazoa > Arthropoda > Insecta > Trichoptera > Rhyacophilidae > Himalopsyche > Himalopsyche phryganea. Next base: position 646,768 of record JAGVSL010000119.1, on the reverse strand, counting down.
AGAGTGCGGAATAATCTGTTCTTCTTATCATTGAAAGATACATAAAACTGTAAATAATTTATGGTTGATAATTTCGTTTCATTTTTTTTTCATTATTCAAATCTGTCGCGCAATTGCACTGTGGTGGTGCATAAGTATCGAAGTCAACGGTCAAAATTTCAATTTAGTTCACGAGTGTGGGAGCATGTAGCAGTTGTACAGATTTCACGTTGTCCCGTGAAAAACATCGCTGTGACAGGCTGTGCATGTTATCACCGCACCAACAATTACGATTCGTTGCATAACGAAAGCACACATTTCGTTATACGAATAACGAAAGCTCACAACGAAACATCTGGTGCACTCAACGAATTGTCGCAACAAACTATGGATGCAGGGTTTCTGGAAAACAAACCTAACGAAAATGGGTGTAACTTTACGCAGAACTGCTGGGGAGAATATTTTGTTATTCTCGAAATATAATTAACACATATTCTTATTTTAGATATCTTCAAAAAATGAAGCATATTATTGAAATTTATAATTAAATAACTGTGTATTGTTCTGTATTTGTCTATCGTTTGTATCATACCCCGTCCCCGCGTCCAGCAAAAGGAAATAATCCCACCACACACTTAATTTATTAGCTGAGAATTAAAATCATCGTTTACCTTAAAAATTAATAACCTTGCTATATAATTAGTCTGAAGATACTTCTTAAAGAAGCGAAATACGTGTCACATTTAGTTACATTTAGCCAGTGGAACAACAAAGTTATCAACTTATTAAAAATGAATTTTCACCAAATTACCACCGAATCCATTCTTCTTATTAAATAAAACAGGGCCGGCCTTGATTAGATACTGAACATTATCAACTGTCATAAAAAAAATTAAACTAATGTATTTAGTCGGTCGCTTGCCAAGTGTTTTTGGATTTTCGGGGCCAATGATTCGTTTTTTAAAATGGGTTTTTTCAACACTTTTATAAGATCATCAAAGTAGTTCAATTGAAATAAAGGTTTTCTTCCTGTCCATTGTGATATTTAATTATAATTTTATGAATAAATTTTAAATAATCAATATTTCATTGACAGTCCATAATATAACTATGATGGGCGGTCTTATGAGCTTAACTCAATTTTTGGTCATTTTACGATGAGCACGAAAAAAAATTCCAAATATAAGACCGCTTCAGTGGGTCTAAAAGTGTACGTCACAAATGTTGTACAAAAATTGTAGTAAATGTATGCGTCTATTAGACTTACTTATTCTTGAAATAAATGTTATGTTACTGTTTTTATTTTCTGTTTGCTCATTAAATAAATATTTGTATGGTCCAAGAAGTACCGGTTCATTAATTCCTGTTTTAATGATTTTTCAATATATTATATCTATACACTGATGTTTAGAAAAGAAAACATGATTGCCTAATTGTGAGTATAATCATTATTGCTGAAAAAATGACTCCACGATTTTACTTTGTTATTGTTCTTCTGAAAATCGTTTTTTTGAACATATGCGCACAAAGTCCGCCCATCATAGATATTATACTTCCAGTTGGGAGCAAAAGCGGTACAAAAATATAAACGTGGCGGCTGTGATCATGCCTTTGTTAAAATATTCTTATACAATCTTTAGAAATAGATTCTTCCATGAACGCGACAGTTAGCACGGTTCAGATAATCTGTCGCCCACCATGCATAATATATAATTGATAGCAGTGACAAAGATTATCTATACAGGGGACAGTTAACCGATGCGTTATCGTCATAATTACATGGCATATTATGCCATACGCGAATATTACAGCCGTAGCACTGACTGTGCGGTCGATATTTCAAAATTTCATATCTATATGTATATATAAATGAATGCAAGTTTGTTGGTTTGTCCTGTATATGTTCTTTTACCTTTCACCCGATTTCGATAAAACTTTGCTTACTTGTTGTAACGACACCCGTGAAGGTTTCTGAAAAAAGAATTTAAAATCTAAAATTTAAAAAAAAAGATTTAAAAACGTACATACAGCGACATCTCGGAAAAACCTTTTGATTTATTCGTGTACGCACATAGAAAATTATTGTGTATTCCAAATAGAGGCCTACACGGGCTCGGGCGTGGTCCGTGCAGACTTTATACTGCAGGTATTTAATTTTCAGAAGAATATTTCGGACTATGTTCGGGTCATGCCATAAAGCAATAATTCATAACTGAAATAATTTATTTCACATGTGTTATGAATTTCGGTTTCAAGATAAATTGTTTGAAAATTATAAATGAATTACTATATTTGAAAAAATCGGGATTTTTTCGGACAGAAAAAAAAAACAAATCTGTTTTTTGGGTCGGGTTCGGGTAACAAGTGTGATATTGAGGCTCGGGCTCGGGCTGGGCTGGTCCAAAAGTTGTCGCACTGGACGTTATAATTTTATAAATTTTCGGCCCGTGCAGACCTCTAATTCAAAAACATTTCAATAATCAAACACTTTCTTTCTTTGAGTGGCATGGCAACGCATGCCGAGTACTCACTAGTATTAAATAAAAGCGTTCGGTGAGTTGAAATTGGAAATTTTTTGAAATCATAAATACCGCTAGGGTCATTAATATATATAGAAGAAAATTAAATAATAAGTAATATTATATTCTGAGCTGATTGTACTATAGACTGATAAAGTGATTAATAGAAGACGAAGGGTTCTTGATGGAGTTTAAATACTACAATGTTGTAATCTTCGCTAACACAATTTGAATTGAGGTGCCTAGTTGCTTCTTTTCAGGCATTTATGTACATATTTGACTCATGGTAAAAGAGTGTAACGCTGAGCCCGATTGGTTGTACGAAGGTGCTAGCATAAAAACGTATTAAACCAGTAAAGCGTAGATGGAGACGCAAGTAAAGAAAGGTTTCTATTTATAAGTGTCTAGATTCTAGGAATACTTGATAGGAAAACAGTTTCACAGGTAACGGACGTTAATGAATGAATCCTTATTTTTCGATGAGAATCGTTCAAAAATACTAGAATCACCCAATAAACTGAAGAGTCGAATTTCAAATGTTTCGCTTATTTACAACGTTTTTATTTACCTTTATTTTCTTCTAAAGTTATATAAAGCCTGTAAAACGAGCTCTTAGTTTTCTGGCAATATTTATTACTAGACTGGACACAGGATCAGGATCATTATTTAATCACCTCATTGTAAATGTGTACGTCTAAAAACAAATTGAGGTGTTTATTGTTTTTGAAAGTTGATTGTTCGTTGTCAAGTTAAAAGTTGAATAACTACTGTCATTTGATATCATTTAAAGTCAAGAGATAGTAACTGTTGGTCGTTTGTTATTTAGTAAATGTTTAAAAACACACGTTGTTCGTAAGCCAACGTACACCTGGGTTTTACTCTATTTGTCGGGTTATATTTTAATTACAGCTCCCCCAGAGGTAAATGGCACACACAAACACACACAAAACCGGTCGGTTAATTCAAAGTAGATTGAAACGAGAGGAAAGCTCTTTAAACAAGTAACTGGAAGCGAGATGTGCACACCGGAATAAAACACAAGAATCGGGGTTCTACAAACAACCTTTTATTCAACCGGAGGAGGTGCAGATGTCTGCGTTACGGTGTATTTTATTTTAAACATGGTTTGTAATTAACAACATGGAGCTGTGTTTCATAGAATTAAATGAATTTTACTTTTTCTTTTTAATAGTTTTTGCTCATATTGCTACATGATGTTGTTAAAAGTAAAGATATTTTATTAAATAATTTTAATTTTGTTGATACCACATTTTAAGACATCGACTGAGGGTGCTTGATGGAATTTCAATATCAAATTTGGATTATTGAGATTTTGTACACTTCCATGTATTTTTAAAATATTTAAAATATAATACAAATTTGATACCACATTTATTTGGTAATTTAATAGGGAGTGCATGTCGACGATGTTTTGGTCAATTGATGTAACCCTAAAAAAATACGAAAATGTGTTAATGATTGGACTTCATTTTAAAGACGACAGAGCAGGTCTCGGTCAAATGATGTAGATAAGAAAAATAAATTTACCACTTTTTGGAAGGAAAACATCATTTTACATTAGTTTAAGGTTTAAAAATTCTGACCCTCCCACTTGATGTAGGCCGCTATTATATCGGCTCTCCCCACGTATAATCCTGTATCTGCAAACGTGAGAATTTACAGGAGTGTATTTCAAAGATTCATAACGCAACTCACCATATAATGTTTTAGATGAATACAGTTTTTGCTCTCTCCTGAACAATTTCAATTTTGAGAGTTACATCAATTGGCCAAAACACTGTCGAATTGTATTGTTTGTGTTCATAATTATTCATGTAATTTTGCTAGGGGTGACTTTTAGATTCATAGTTCAAATTTACTCGTGGTCATTGTTTTCTATTACATATTACTTTGTAAATGATAATATTTATGCAAGCGATTGGAATGCTGTATTTGGCGGTTCAGCGTGAAGTGCCATATGCAAATGTTCGAATTAATTGTATTCGTTGAGACGAAGATTATGTTTTGAAATATTCAAATTTCGTTAAAACATTTCGATAAAATTTGTTCATAATATTGTGATTAAATTAATCTTGTTATTTCAAATTGGTTTTTGTACTCAAAAAAGCGTGCTTTATTCGAAATTGATTCTCAATTCGGTTTGATTGAATTTCTTTGTATAAGTTTATATTTAGATGGATTATTTGCTACTCATTGTACCATATGTTTGAAAAAATCAAATCTCCATTCTTCGTTTAAGCGAATACTATAATTATCAATACCAGGCATATCTTGATTCGGATGTCTAAACAAAGTTTTGTGGATTAAATTGGTGTATTGACTTAAATAAAAAAAAAAAAATCAAAAACTAAAAATTTCAATAATTGGAGATTAGAAAGAAAGGGAGAGGAGAGTGCACGATGAAAAAAATCAACGTGGTCGAATATCCTGAAACGTTATGGACATAAGGATTGCCACATCTACAGATGAGAAGACTTTAGTGCAAAATATAATTAGTATACAGATAAAACCAAGAGATAGTCGGAATCCATCTGAAATGAATTATACTCGACAAACCAATGTTATCTTCTGCAATACAATGAAAGAAAAATAGGATCAGCTACCTAATGATGATTAGAAACCAATAGACGAAACTGCGTAAGAGGTTAGAATAAGATAAACTATCGCAAAATATTTATTAACTCAATAACTGTAAATAATCATCGGATCTAGTGAACGTTATGATGATGGTGTGATGTCGAAATCGATATTATCTATATACTATATTATTCCGTATAGCATAATTCCCACTAAAATAACTTATTTTAATGGACTTCTACCAAATGAATGTTGATTGAATAAATAAAGCGTATCTTGGAGATGACAGAAACCCCAATTCGGGTGGTGACGCTGATTGTATGTGTGATCAAATTCAGTACGGAAAAATTGGAGAAGAAATAAGAAGATCTTTAATACGGACTTTCCGCCAAAAAGAAAAGTTAGACAATCTTTGACTATAGTAAGCCTTATAGCAGTCATCTCTACACTTGAAAAATGTAAGTTTTGGCATTAAATGATATTATTTTAATTATCTGAATATTGGTGAAGTTTCTTATTATTTTTGTAGACATCTGGCTTCACAGACAGTCTGTTTACTGATTCCTAAAAGAAGCTGATTCATAAAAAATTTTCAAATCTCACTAACAAAAATAATTCAATATGTGCCATGAAACTTTAAGACCTGCACAGACAGAAAAGAGTATTTAAACTAAATTTAAAGACAATATACGGTCATTAAATATTAAAAAACAGATCAGCAATTACTTCTGATTCAGGTCCGGTATGGATTTTTTAATAAAATTCATAAGTTTAATATTCTTGAACAATTAGAAGTCAGTGGACATAATCAGAGTGGAGTAATAACCTTTTTAATGACCTAACAAGAATGAATTAATCATACTTACTTAAACCATCACAATAATCTCACGTGATTACGCATAATTAATATAATTTCAATGCATATACTTTAAATTTTTATTAATAACACTATGTATGCTTTTTTTCATAGAACAACTTGAAAACACAATAAGCACGTTAAATATTTAAATTTTAAATAGAAGTTATGATTTTGGGATATGTGAGATGATATAATATTGTTTATCTTTTCTAAAACAGTATATATAGTTAAACCAAATTAAATTTAAGCCTGATGTCGGCATAAAGTCGATCATCAAACTGAAAAAAGTTCTTGCAGAACTAAAATCCATTGTTATTTCTGTCCTATTTACTACCTGGCCTTTTTTCATTTTGAAATGTGCATTATCTGCATGTCATTTCGGTATTATTTGTATGGACTTTTTATGCCGCTTATGTGTGTAGGGACAAAACACTGACCGGTGTTTTATGAAAGTAATCTAAAAACGCAGCAAAAAACAAGTGATGCTTCTATAAAATCAAAACATCAAGCCGTAAACAAGTAGCGTTATTTGAGCTTTTGAAAGCGGCGTGTTGGGAGCGCAGATTGTGCACGGGAGTAGATAAAAGCTAGGTGATTTGCGATCTGCCCTATGTTTGTGCCATGACCAGAACTAAATTTAATCACGCATCTGCAAGGGAGAAACAAATATGCTCACTGCACTCCTGGTACTACGGACACGCAGCATTTATTTTGTACACGTGATTAATAATGATATAGTATGAGTGAAAACGTTGGGCCGTTAATGAATATGTTTGCTTTTTAAGCAGAGTATTACAGCTAAAATACTTGATTATTTCATTTAATTTGAAAGCCTACTGGACATTATTCATTAGCTTAGACTCTAAGCTTTAGAATCAAATATAATACCGTATTAACCCGAATAAAACACAATGTTTTTTTACGAATTTTTTTAATGTATAAAGCTTAGTAATCGGGTTCTGGTGAAAAAATGCCCGGAACGTCGTTGACGGTGCTCACGCGCTCTGTTTCATAAAGTGATTTTTCAATCGATTTATGAACTTCTATTAGAAGAAATGGATATTTGTGATGTCTAAAATTCCATTCCACCTATCCAATCCTAAAAATGGGTTGTAGCAAGAGCGATTCTCTAACCATTATTCTTGTCCTAGCTTGTCCTTTTGTTTCTACTCTCTCCTCAGAAATCTATGTACTGTGTTTCTCTTTTTATTTGTCGTAGTGTAGTTATAACAAGACTTGTCTGGCGCGTCTAAGTAAAGTATCGTCCTACAGTTTATTTCTTATTGTAAGTGGGATTTATCGATTTCTGCACGCCTCTCACAGTGACAAGAAATCTAATAAGATACATAATGCAGGAAACGAGGTGCCCTTTCAAAGAAGATACGATATAAACTTAAAAACTGCAGTCGCCTGAAAAGTTCAAATAATGGTTTTTATCTTATATATTATTTAATTTATTACTTTCAATCTTGCTCCAGTCTAAATTGTTCAATTGAACGGGTGGTATTAAAAATTACAGCAGTCCACATATCCTTGGTTTTGTAAAACAAAAACAATTTTTTTTTTCTTATGAAATCAGGAGCTTTACTGAAAACTACGATTCCATTAAAAGCCTAATCTATTTATATAAAATTATTTGAAAATAAAAATTAAAAATACTCAAGAGTTTACTAATTATTATCAATTGAAAGTGATATCTTTTTTCTTTTTAATGTTTTGACAGTAAGACATAAACACTGATAGACCAATTATTAATTACTATAACACTACTAATTACAAATCAGTTACTAGTGTTTGGAGGGGAAAATCGCAAGGGAAATAAATTTAATAGTGGTGAGCCAACTATTCTTTTTAAAATCTTATTTACTAATACTCGATTACTGTTAATGTTTTTACTACCGGTTAGATATTAGTGGTCAGCTACCCCCGAATCTTTTAACTGAAACTTTTACAAATTTATTGAGCTAAACTCTATCAATCAGGCCAGGTTATGCGTTTACCGGTAAATCGACACAATATCCGAAAAAAGCAGGTTGGATACTACGCGAAATACGAATTGACAGAATTTCACATAGCACTCAAATTTGAAACTGTATCTCGCTATGATTCTAGAAAAGACGCATATTTCATTTAAAGCGATTGCTTGTTCAATAATTACCGCACGTATTAAGCATAAATTTGTTGCTGATTTCGCATTCCCAATCAAATTTTGCTTAATTAGCATATTATATAATATAATACTTGTATTCTATTTTACTGTTTTTTATTAGACTGTTTTACTGAATTCGGTATATAGAACTAAATTTGAATTTTTGAGATTTTGTACATTTCCATATATTTCCACACTAACGACCCGGGTTTCGCCTTTCGGCATCTTCAGGCATTTGAGCATACGAATGAGATCGAATTGACCCGGGTCGTTAGTGACGAAATATATGGAAACGTACAAAATATCAACAATTCAAATTGTATATTGAAATTCCATCAAGCGCCCTCAGTCGATGTCTTAAAATGTATATAGAATTGTATTTCCATAACCGTTACGTAGTAGAAGTGTTAGACGAAAACGTATTGCTCTTAAATATTTGATAAGTCTCCCGTTACAATAAGCGCATGAACAAGTTTCACAGGTAAGTGGCTGCAAAAAGAAAATAGCAATACCTGAATTTATGTGTCAGATAGAATTTCAAATATCTCGAAATCACACTTAAATATGGGGAGAATTTACTACCCGAATTCGCACGGTAAACAGGGCGTTAAACTTAGTGCATTTACACGTTTGCATTATTTTGGTGCTGGTTGCTGTTGACAGTTGAAAATATCACCGTGACCGTAGATACCTGATGTAAAATAGTTAATTTATCATAGCGCTAAAAACTGAAAGTTGAAAATATCATCGTGGACCGTACCTCATGTAACACCCACAAAATAAAGTAACTATATTAATAATTATGTGAAAAATTGAAAGTTGAAAATAGCAAATGTGCAAATTTCATGTCGCTACTTCACACGGTTTTGGAGTAGTTCTTGTGATCAACAGATATTCAGACTTAAACATGTATTTTCGGCTACATAGTGATGATATCAAAAATTAAAATTATCTCTTACTTCTACTATTAAGTTCGTAATGAATAATTTTCATTAGAAGTTTCAGACGATAATTCATGTTTAATTATTGAAGTGAAGTATTTTCCGCTCAAACTTCAACGGAAGATAATCAAATTACATACATTGTAAGAGAGACTATAAATAATAAATTATTGTTAAACTTTAATTTTGTCACTGAGCCAAGTGGTCTCAGCTCTTATTCGGTTGAATTTTTACATTGTATTTTTAATCGTTGTATGGATTCTAGATTATAAAAACAAGAAACAGAACAAAAAAATTATATATTATCATCTTTTAAATGGTTGACAATATTAAACAAAATCATTTTTCACGAGAATGAAGCGCGTAATATGTATTAAATATTATTTGTATTCATAACATTACACGCTAATTATAATCAAATTCATTCAGTGGCATTTCTCTTACATAATTAACAATAATTTATGTATGCACGTTGATTTTCGGTTAAACAAATGATACATGTATTTATACGCCATAATGCTTATTAACATCGACATAATATTATAAACAATGATTTTCAAATGATGCACATAGTTTCCAATAACCCCTGCAGCGCAAAGTAGAGCATATTGGAGTGCGAGTGAAGAGAGTCCGGTGATTTGGTATCCTCTCAACATCCCGCGCGCAGAAGTGATTTTAATCTCGCTTCCGTGAAATATTTAGTGACTAGAAATTGCACATTTCACCCGCGGCTCCATTCAGCCTTCGCCTAAGTGGAAACGCAGAACGGACAAAGAAAGAAATTCGAATGTTTATTGCTGCTTTCACGCTTATATATCACTGAACGAATGCTTCATAGGCTGTGCCGTTATTAGTCTAAATCAAAATAATAAATATAATTTCGAATCCTGAAGATTTTACCATCTGAATTGCTTATTTTGATCGAAGGTGAATAACGTACAATATCAGCGACAAAGAATGTAAATTTCATCTCAATGACACTGAGTAAATCTTTTGCAGAGCATAAATGAAATTACCTAAAAATTATACCGTGAATTGTTTAAACTGTCGATAACTTCGATTGGTGGTAAGAAGTTATATTTATAAAAATAAAATACAATTTGTTGAATATGAATATGATAACCGGTTTTACTTATCTAGAAATCATTTCCAACTAATCGTTTAAAATATAAGATTGAATTACGAATCAAGCGGTAAATAAACAGGATAACCAAGATTTAAACTTAGATTAAGTTTTGGGGTGGATTTTGATCAGCGTATCATTTGGATAAATATTTTATACCTGTAATGTGAGTTGGATGTTATACAATAGAAATGATATGAAATAATTGCCGGCCTGTAGCCAAGTAGTCAACATCGTTGGCATCATCGGTTTAGGCGTTCAAAGCAACGAATCAATTTATGGATTCGCATTGGAAGGAAGGAATATCTGGCACATCCTTTTATCTGTGCTTTCTTCAAAAAATTAAATTTCTATGACTGAGAAACAAACAGATCACCTAGAAAAAGTTTTGTTGAAATAAGCTCCGTTTGCTTCATATTGGGAGTGAACATGGTGAAAGATAAATAAACTTTAATATAATACATACAATTTAAGATATAATTTAAGACATCGACTGAATCTGTTTGATGGAACTTCAATATAAAATTTGAGTTATTGAGATTTTGTACACTTCCATGTATTTTGTCACTAACGACCCGGGTTTCGTCTTTTGGCATCTTCAGGCACAAATGTGTGCGAGCGCACGAATGTGTGCGTTCGAATGCCTGAAGATGCCAAAAGACGAAACCCGTGTCGTTAGTGACAAAATACATGGAAGTGTATAAAATCTCAATAACTCAAATAATACATACACATAACAATAATAATTGTACAAAATTTTGAAAATGATTTTGATACAAATATTTAAAATAAAGTTTAACAATAATTTAATAAGTAGTAATGATTCTAAAAAACACAAAATGAAGTGCTTTATCGGCGACAAAAATGTGACAAATCGCATCAATAAAATTCTTCGGTAAGTCTTCTGCTAATGAAATAAAATTTTTGTTTATTGCCGATCAAAAGGAGGGAAAAATAACGAATAAAATAAAAGAAAACATCATATTTTGAATAAATTTATAGTCGGCGGTGCAAAAGAATATTGCGACTTTTTCATAAAATTAATTCAGAATGATTCTGAAGCAGGTGTCCTTCGACAAAAGAACCACTTTCCGTCCCGTAAGGAGTGCATAAATTTGCCATTTCATAAGCAGAGCGGACGCTCCACCGCCAGATCGCTTATTGTGAAATACCCCGAGGTAAACGAAAGAATAGACAAGGAATTTTATCGCCCAGAATGGCTTCAAGAAAATAAAATCACACGTCTTCAAATAAACCTACTACATGTTTATTTGAGGATGCAAGATATTATTATTGGTCTTGTTATTTTATGTCTATTGAGACTGGAAAGATAAAACAGCCTAGAAACATTTTGGGGGAAATTAGTAACTGAGCATGGTATATTAATTTTATGCGAGTCTCTTCTTCAACATGTTAAAAATGTTGATTCAATTGGCATAAATGACATGTTGTAGGGTAAAAAATATGTACTTATATCATATAGTTGATGGTTCGAACTATTTTTTTCAACATATCGCTGCCAATGTGCAGCATGGGACCACCTTAACAGAAGGTACTAATGGAGGTAACTTAACTGAAGGTTTTCTACGAGAACTGCTCAGCCTTCATTTTTAGAAGAGAAAAGTGACAGAAGGACAGAGCCAAAGTCAGTGGCTAGCCATTTGTTTATTGTGGTGTTCAGTAAACAGATATGTTCAATTTTCATCAGGAATTGTTTTTAATGTGTTATTTAACGCTAATCACTGTTTTATTATTTTGAATAAAACAAATATACGAGTTGTTAGTTGCTATTTCATTTCTGGTTTATGGCTGATGTATTTTATTTGTATACATGCTACATCTATCATGCTATATGTATAAAAATGAATGTCTGTTTGTTGGTTTGTTGGTTTGTCCGGATCTTATAGGCTCCTAAACTACTCAACCGATCGCGACGAAACTTTCAGGAAGGACTTATTGTGATCATGCCGGAAAATCTATATATATATAAATGAATGTCTGTTTGTAGGTTTGTTGGTTTGTCCGGATCTTATAGGCTCCTAAACTATTCAACCGATCGCGACGAAACTTTCAGGAAGGACTTATTGTGATCATGCCGGGAAATGTTATGTATAATAAATGTTTGTTTGTTCTTTATGCGTTCCTTTACCATTCATACGATTTCTATGAAACTTCGGTGAGTTGTTGTGCACACACCCGTGAAGGGTTCTGAAGAAAATTGAAAAAAGAATAAAATTCGTACATACAGCGACATCTAGGAAAAACCTTCTGATTTATTCATGTACGCACCAGATGAAAAACAAAAATATTATGTTATAACAAGTGTGATATTAAAACTCGGGTTCGGGTCGGGCCAGACCTGAAGATGATGGGCTCGAACCGGGTAAGTCTATGAAATTTCGGCCTGTGCAGACTTCTAATCCAAAAGCAGTTCAATAAACAGAATTAAAACACAAACCCTTTCTTTCTTTGAATGGCATTGCAACGCATGCCGGGTACTCACTAGTAATATATATTATTTTGTCCTCAATAATGTTGTTGAAATTTTATGACATTTCTGGTAGCATTGATTCAATTAAAATTTTACAACACTGTGTCAAAACTGTCCTCTCGAAAGTAAATGAATCAACTTATTTTCATACGTACTAAACAAATCTCAAAATTTATTTATGAGTAATCTCATTATAATTTAAATTTAAAAGCCATTGTATATTGCTTACTTTTTTAAACAATATATATAATATACAATTTAAAGAGTAAAAACAAAATATTATCTTTGAAAGCTGATCTCAAATTATAAAGTGTTATATGATTATTCTATAAGCCATGTGAGTAAACTTCCATTATTATAGTATAAATGACGTTCCACCGTGATAATAATTTGAATATTATTATACGAATTTCCATCCAGCGAATAACTGTCTGTGGAATATCCTGATTATAATATAGTTGGTCACTTCTATTAAACATTCAGTTATATTTAAAATTGGAAAACTTATTTTAAAAATTAAACAAAGAAATACATATTTCATGCTCAAAAAAGTAAGTAGATATAACAGTTTTCCACTATACGCAATCATCGCTCCCAAGTTAAAATAAGTGACCAACTCAAGAGAATAAAATTTGGAATGATATACAAATTGTAAGTGAATAATTTCAAAATGAATTGTGAATCTCTTTGTGTTTTGTCAAATGTTGTAAATATTATTGTTTACATTTCTGCCAAAAGATAAGTTCAAAAGTTATGCGGTGCAGAAATATTTTGACCTGTATTTCGGTTCATATTATGCGTAGGCATGTTTCTGCAAATCCGACTGTTTCAATCTTCTCTTTCTTCCTGTTATTTCTAATAGAAGCCTTAAAGAGCTTTTTGTGTAATTATTAACGCTGAGAGCTTTTGTTTCAAACACGATTTTTAGTACAAGAACATCGTGATTACATTTTTGATAAGAAATTGTGAAAACCTTTGCTTAATGTTTGATATAATCTTTGCAACTATAATTCATTATGTAAAATTATCTCGTAGATATTGAAGTCAATTTATAAAATTGCATTTCCAACTGAAAATTAATTTAATAGCCGATTAAAATCGACTATTTTTTTAAATTAAAATTTGAATAAGATGAGCGATACATTTTGTTTATTCATTAAATGCAATGACAGAAGTTTTTTAAATAAGTTTCTCGTTAAATAAATACTATTGTCATATTTGAAAGAAATAGACAGATAGGAGATAAAGAAAAAGAGAGATATGAGAAAGAAGTGTAGATCGATTGAAACGATTTTACGTTAAATTTAGAAGGATAATTAAGATGAAGCAAAACAGTACAGTGGAAGCAAAATGGTTTACCTCCACTTCGCACTATATGCTATCATCATTAATTTAAAAGAAACTAGCTCGTCGGAAGGCAAGATATTACAACAATAATCTCGCGGCGTGGGATGTAAGAACCCTTCTGCAATTAACAGAGATATTAGAAAGTTTATATGACAAAAAGTGCCCTAAGTAAAAAGGTTAAAGAAACACGGGTATTTAGAAAACTATAAATAAATATAAATGCATGGGCGCCAGTCTGATAACAGATTTTCAGACGAAAATTAATTTTTAATAAATAAAATGCTAAGAATTGTGATAAATTAAATTTTAATATACAACAATGAATTATCACAAATTAATACAAAAAGTTAGAGTTACCTCGTGTTTAACAAAAAATAAGATTTTACATTTAAATGTTGCAATATGCACAACATATGGAATGACCATAGCTTAAGTTAATGCAATAAAAAATAACAAAATAAATATAAATATGATACTGATAGAGATGTTGTTGCTCCATCAGGATCGGATGACTTCCATCAGTGCGCTGCTCGTTTGGGTAGCCCTTGGAGGACCACCTCTGCGGTTGAACGCCAGACCTGAAGTATCTTATAAATTTCGTCGCTTCTATTCTGGCTTAATTATTCTTCGATTTGGAATGACCTTATTGGATCTTTCTTGTCCACCACGGCACGACTTGATTGGTTAAGTCGCGCCGCTGCAATTAACACAAAATTGCCATTGCGTGGACTTCCAATTATTAAATTTTACTTGGAATACATGATCCAAACTATTCCATAAATATATATATAATTTGTAATGTGCAACATTACACTATTTAACTGAAAAATACTGTAATATTAACATATCATTGCAAATTAAGATGATACATAACGTTTTAAGACCCTAATTAAACAAAAACTGTCAAATTAAATGATCATTGAATGAATACGTAGAATTATTGTTCAATCCTACCTATCATATTTGGATTATTGAGATTTTGTACACTTCCATGTATTTTGTCACTAACGACCCGGGTTTCGCCTTTCGGCATCTTCAGGCATTCGAGCACACGAATGAACTCTGACAGACAGCAAACAGTGTCTAACGCTTATATAGATTACTGGAATCACTGGATTGCCAAAATTTCTATGTGGGTACAACCACACGTACATTAGATATAAGGGTATCAGAACATTTAGCTGCCTTTAATTTTAAAAAAGAAACTTCGACATTCGCAAATCACTTGCTAATGGAGAACCATACGTTTAATGCGGATGATGGGGTTAAACTGTTGCATAAAAACATGGGGGATCATGAATTATTTTATCAAGAAAATTTGGAAATCAATAGAGCCCAGTTAAATTCCTTGCCAATTCTGAATGAGCAGCTGAACCTTCCTAATTCTCCGTTATTATATCCGATACGTTGAAACACCTAACAGATGTCACTAAGTGTGGAATGATTGTATATATTTACCCTTTCGTCGAATTGCATCCCTTCGAAACCCACAATACTATTATAATTGTAAAATCACTGGTAATTCCATAAGAAGTTGGAAAGCGACAATTCGCCACTCTGTAAATGTGGTGTTTACAAAATAAGGATTAAAGAAATTTTAACTCAGGTATCAGTGTGGCTCTCAGACGTATAATGTCTTACCTCGTGAATGATATTTGTCGTATTTGTATCTTCTATATAAGCGTTAGACACTGTTTGCTGTCTGTCAGTTCGAGTCCATTCGTGTGCTCGAATGCCTGAAGATGCCGAAAGGCGAAACCCGGGTCGTTAGTGACAAAATACATGGAAGTGTACAAAATCTCAATAATCCAAATTTGATATTGAAATTCCATCAAGCACCCTCAGTCGATGTCTTAAATTATACTACCTATCATGTTGATTTTTTTTCCATTTAAGAAGCATATTTAAGCATGTTGCAGAAAAATATGACAAAAATTCTGTATTAAAAATGTTTTGTAAGCAAGTGTTGTAAATGGTTAAACTCAAGTAATTTAATTTATAGTATTATATTAATGACGAAATACTTTAAACTGGTGTGAAACTATTTAAATAAGTCGAAAGAAATTTGATTGAAATGCTAAAGATGGTTTAATATTAATTTATAATTAAGTTCATACTCTTGTTTTTATATTATAAAACCACTAAGGATATTATTCGGTTTATTATTTTTCATTTCACGAGTAGCAACTTCTTTTGTGAAATCAAATAACAATAGAATTTCCACTTCATAAAAACAATGTTTAAATTAAGTGTTTTTTTTTTACTTTTTCTCCGTCTACAAATTAACATGAAAGAATTTTATTCAAATTTACGAGTTTATATTTAAATTTATTAGAATAAAACACGTAACAATTTTCTTAAATAAAATAATATTTCAACTTTGCTTAAAATAATTATATTAAAATTTAATACTTTGAAAATTAGGACTCATTTACAGAAATATTTGGGTGTCAATTAAAAATTCAATCACCTTACATGAATATCATGTTTACCACAAGGTTTCTCAAAAAATTTCTATCGCTGGCTTGTTTTCTGTTTCCTTGGTAATATTTTTAGCTTTAAGTTGTTGATTACATACTAAATTTGATTGTTATTTATCAAACTATTAATTATTGATTAATGAGAATAGTTGAAAGAGCGAGAGGCAAGTTTCCAGCATTCGACATTCGTTGTTCATGGCCTTTTTTTATGTCAAATGTTACATAAACTGTAATTACATTTAAAATTTATTTTAAATCACTATAAATACATGATTATTTCGAAATGCTAACAGTTAAATTTTCAAATCGTAGTAACATATTATATAAGTGAATACTTTGTTTGTTTTATTTTATCAAAATACAACAGGCTAAGTGCATTAAAAGTAGCATTGTGATTATAATTTTGATAGCACAGAATGTACAACGATAATTATTTTATATTGTCGGCGGCCGTGGCGCATTTGGTTTCGTCGCTGGGTACGGTTACGGATGTCTCGGGTTCAATTCCCGGTGCGGACGGTTTTCATAGATTGATCTTTCAATCGATTTATGGATTTCTGTTCGTAGTCTGAGTCCTCCCTCCCACCAATCCCATGCTCACGGGGATTAACGAGAGCGATTAGCTAACCACTAGTCCTGTCATAGCCCTATCCTTCTATCCCTACTCTCTTCGTAAAAGAAAAAGAGAGGTTGAGCAATTGGGTGACAAGCAGTTCTCGTAGAAAAAAATCTGTCAAGATACCTCCATTAGGAGACCATATGCTCCACATTGGGAGCGGACATGGAAAAAAATATATTTTATAATGCAAAAATATTACAAGTGTGAATGTGAAATATATTTTTTTAGTAACATGTCGCAATTTGAGGTCAAGATTATTAACGGTCGATATAATTTTAACATACAACATGTGTGCGCAGCAAATATATAGACAACACAATTATTATTTTCTTTTATTCTCAACACGTTTTATTTCACGAAACCTCGTTGTTAAATAAAGATGGGTTGGTATAGGACAACATATTTAAATAGTCGTTTTCCCTGTGTCACGTTTTGGATCATTTGCGATAATTTTAATACTTAATATACGATATATTTAAAAATCAATAAATGACAGTGTCAGTCCATGGATTCTAACTCGTGGCCACCTCAACCGGATAGAACAAATGCCAAAGACCGTTGACTTTTCAGCAACATCAACGGCAATATTGAAAAAATGAACATTTAACATCTGTGATCTTAACTTTCGATAATATCTTTACATCTAAAAGTCGTTTTCATGGAGAAAAAAAATGATTGTAGAAGTTTACGATGTCACTTTGAGCATTGACACATTTCATTTATCAGCGATGCAAGTTAATGAGTTTCATAATTTATAGCATGAAAGTAATTTCTGGGGGGTTTTCCCGGTTTATTTTTCCGGAAGCGGAAAATAATCTGACGTGACGTTCGCAGAGTCTATCTCGCTCATAAATCCGGTGAACGTCCTCGTAAATAAAGCAAAAATCAAACCTCGCCGCCTATGGTCGTTTCATCACCCATAGACAACCATTTTCTATTAAAAACTGATTCCGAAATATTGGTTTCAAATTTATTGACTTGGTTTAAAAATAATGCTCGTAGTTAGCTCGTAGTTCAAAACAGGTTGTGTTTTTTTTAAATATATTATCAAATACATTTAAAGTTTCAAAAAACAACTTTTTATTATATTCAGTGAATAAATTGAAATAAAGCAATATATGAGAGTTGGTAGGTAGAATATTGTATTACATATGTCGCTCTGGAAGGCCGCTGACGACCATCCATTGGATGTATTCGGCGGAGCTACGGGACGCTGGGATGACTTGGGAGGAAACGAAGAGACTGGCGGGGGACTGATAAACTTAGAGGAGCTGCGTGATGGCTATATGCTCAGAATAGGGAGCGCATATGGTTAAGAAAAATGTTCTTTTAAATAAATTATGTTTAAAATGAATGTGATAAAATCGTTTAAGCATAATATATTTATTTATTAAATAGAGCTATCAACAATATTTAACAAATATATACATTGCAATTTTCTACCTTATAATAATGGAGTTATACCATGTTGTATCGTTTATTCTACTTATTGTAAACATCCATCCTTTTTGTTGGTATAGCTTTATCTATTCTAAAACGATGTAAATAAATGTATAATATTAACTTATTCAATAGAAAATTTAGTAAGATGAAATTTACTGTATTTTTACATTTTCTCAAGTAATTGTATAAGATGCTTTAATTATGAATCGTTTAAATCTAAGAAATAATTCAAAGCAACAGTTTCGTACTACTGACGTTTGGCACTTTCATTGCAGATGTATGTACGCCATGCTGGGTTCGGCCGGATATCAGATAATTTCGATTAAAATGTATATTGATATATATTTAATGCTGGCATGTAATTTGGTTCATCTACGCAAGTCGATACTAACTCATTTACGAGACTCGTAAAAAGTGAGGAAATATTGTAAAGGGTCTGAATTAATGAGAAAGTTTCGATGCTAAATATCAGGAAGAATGTTTACGTACATGAAATTACTCATGCGTTTAAAGCTTTTTATCTCCATCCGCTTGTTAATACTACAAGATCGTTGATATTATTTAATGTTACATCGAAACGTTCATGGATTACTTAGCTTTATATTCAGAAACAGCCTTGAAAATATTATACAAACTAAATAATATTGTTGACTTGACAGTTTACCAATAAATTGATATATTAATATGCCCTTTTGACATGAAGGAAAAGCTTAGAAATTTCTGTAGGAAGAGATAACCTACATCGAAAGATCCAAAACAAACTTTTTATTTTTGAATAAATTTTAGCTCAAAATAGTTGTTTTTTTTATGATTCCAACTTCCGTCATGTAATTCTTCAACTTTAATAATTTAATTTAAGCCAAACATAATTCTATTTTAACATAGAGTAGACGTTTTAGTCAAAACAGTCGTGCTAAAAAAAACGAATAAAAAATGCATTTGACATAATCATAGATGAATAAAAGGTAGTGTTACGATTTTCGTAACATGAATTCAGACATTTCTCCCGGACATTTAATGTATTCATCAATGATATTCAATGATATTCTTTGACGATCGTCAATCACCGGTCGCAATCGACGTATCAAAGGAGATGTACGGGGAAAAGAAATGCGAGATCCCAGTGGATTTATCAACGGGGATTTTCTGACAGTCGTCCGTGAGAGTCTAACAAATGAGTTCAAGGATTTCAGGCTACCGGTTAATGTCCAGGAGAGCGATTGACAGTGAGATGACGATGGATCGACGCACGAAGGATGGAACTTAGTCGTAATTATCCTCAACTATTTTAATTTTATTGGTATCACATCTGATCATGTATAAATTGCATCTAAGTACTTACAATTCCTTATTTGTACTGTCTTTTATTCACGAGATCTCTCTCTTTGTTTTAAATTAATAAATCTATTAATTATATCTATCAACTTTGTTTCATTTATCTTTTCAACCGATGATTTATTGTCATCATGGTACCAAAACATTTATATAATTTTATAACCAACATGTTTCTATTTCAGAACAGAGTTAAACAAACGGAATTAGTAAACCCATATTCACGCCTTGATTTAAGGTACTATTCCTGCTAACCTATTTTTTATAATAATTTTATTACATTGTTTTTTTGTAAAACCATTATAAATTATGTGAAATCACACGTAAGTCTAATGCCGGTATTCCTTTAAATACACTTGTATTATTTAATATCCCTCTTTTTATGGCACGGTTTACTTGCATATTTTTTATAGTGTATTAATGAGCGAACTCCCAATTAAAAATCCTTTCTTTTTTAAAATTTATATTGTCACAGTAGGTAATATTAAATTAAATCATGAAATTCATGCTCTTTATTCACAATAAGCGAATCATAAATCAGCTTATTGGGAATAAATACGACTAACATGTGTGCTGATGGATCACAGATTGTAAATTAGTAAGGATTCGACCTACATATTTGTAGCGCGAATCATACTTACTGTGCCAATGCGAGATGATAATCGATTATAAAATAATGAAATATGTGCATCATTTATTGTTTTTAATTATTCTTCATTTAGGAAGCGAATAATTCTAAAAACAAATTTCACAAATGAAGACTTATTCAGTGTGAAAAATTGTAAAATTACTCTTTTAAGGCAATTTTTACTGTAACTCGAACAAAAATGGAGCTTTTTAACTTTTGACCATGAAAGTTTTAATGAATAAAAAGGTGTTGTTAACAAACTGATAAAAAATAATCATATTTCTACCCATACTAAATATGCTGAAAACTTGCGGTGTAAAAAATTCTCTCCTCGTGAAAAATAACAGTTTTAAGCATTTTACAGATGTTTTCAGAATTTATAATTACGTTTCAAATTATACCATTAAAACTTTTTTAAACATGAACGCCGAGAACTAATAACGTTGAGTTATTTTTGCGGTTATGGAAGTATTTTAAATTTGAATTTCATATTTTTAATTTTAGCTTGAAATTATTTCTAAATACACAGTAACACATATCGTCATCTAAGCTTTTAAAATACGTATCTTCCTTTGAGAAAAAGGTGAAAAGGAAAATTAAATTCGACAAAAGTTTCAAATCAAAATGTAATAATTTTCTCAAATTACTACGTATTTTGTCAGTTAAATATAGTACACAATTTTTTTGTTCAGTCCGTATTGTCTTTGTTATGATTATTCAACAGATTGAAATGACAGTATTACTAAAAGAAATTTGCTTGGGTAGTATTCCTTTCAGTAATTATTAAAAGATACATATTTGATTTTTTTTTAAATAAACCTAATAGCTCCAATTTTAACTTGAAGGAATTTTTATATGGACGCCAAATAATAGACATATTCAAGCGTACGTAAAAAAACCAAGGAGATGTTAACAGAGTGAATTATAAATGTTTTAATTTGCCTACATAATACATACAAATCATTTCAATATACTTTTATAAAATTGGCAAGCAAAAAACATGTTGTAAGAGAGTTCAGAGTTTGAAAATAAGTATTTTGATACCTGTAGTCAGTTCCGTCGCCAAGTTGTCTCACTGCGATCGGAAACTCCGAAAGCCCGTGCGACTTGAGAAGTTCTTGCAACCTCACTAAGCCTTCGTTGTTTTCGTAGATTATCGTGAAAGATTTCCAGCCCCAGGCTTTCACTATGTCCACGTATGCCTGTAACAATGCAAATAGCGACATAAGAAATACGAATTATGTAAGAAGCAGTAGATTTGTAATAACTTAATTTAAACATAAGTCTTTATTGTAGAGGATAGCCATTTTTTGATCTGTGTTTAAGGTTTTTTCAAATATTTTATTTTGACAATTGAAATATATAAATAAATGCATGCATAGTTGATGGTTGATGTGTGGTACAAATTAAAACTAAAATATGCCAGCCCAATAGCATAGTGGTAACACGTCGGATGCACGACCAAGAGTTCGAATCCACAGATGAAAACATTCATACATTGATATTGTAATGGATTGGAATCCAAAGGGATGGATTTTTGTAATGTTTTCATCCATTTTCATCTGCTTTATACAGCTCGTAAAACGAGGCTTGTAGGAAGCGATTAGCTAAATTCTAATCCTTGTCTAATCCCATCTTGAAGTTAAGCGACTTACAAAAATCGATAGTCTTAAATCTTTTCTATTTAAATAAATTCGCCGTTTAGAGAATATGATAAATGTTCTTTAAGATATTGGGAAAAACATGGTTAAATAAAAGCCTAAATAAATTAGCACCAACTGACTTTATAGTCAGCTTTACTGTATATTATATACCTCACTATTGTATTGTATCAAGGCTTATTCCAAATTGATGTTTTCCATCACAAGCAAACGTGCTTCAAAAACTGTATCTTGATAATTATTCTTAAGATTTACATTCCAAAGAACCCATTAAGTACTACAACATTAACGCAAACGTATACTATACTTGTTTCAATGGCCTATTTTTTAATTTTGCCATTTGATTTTTCTGATGTTTATTCATTGCAATAAGAAGGCATACTTTGAAAATAAACTTGTCGATTTTGTTTTGTTTTTCACAAGAAATAATTTTTCAAAAATCGAATACAGCAAATTCAAAAATTTCACTTCTTTATTCAGAACAAAGAAGTGCCTATCATACCAATTAGAGTAATCTCTTATAGAAAATTGACACTTAAAGCTTATGTTTTGAAGAAGATGACCTTTAAATTTGCTTACATTGACAATTTACATAACGAACTTTATTTGTTTGCCTGACTAAATAATAATTTAAGATAATTTAAGACATCGACTGAGGGTGCTTGATGGAATTTCAATATGAAATTTGGATTATTTGGGAAATTTGGATTATGGGTCGTTAGTGACAAAATACATGGAAGTGTACAAAATCTCAATAATCCAAATTTGACTAAATAATATTTACACAAACATAATTTTACAATAAGAATCCTTTATAGGTGTAACATAATGTTCAAAAAGGCTAATGGTTTTAATAGAAAGATTAAACTATTGAATCGTTGAAATCTTACATATAATAGCACAGAGAACTCTGTAGACGCTTTAGTGGTCAGAGTCAACGCGCGACGGTGGGGCGGGCGCGGCATTTAAAACCGAAATGAAAAACCGCTCAAGACAAGACGCGCGAACTTTTAGTCCCTGTGCATTAACTATGGACATTGCAAAAGCATGCTATGCATTTCAGTTTTAAGCGCCACACCCGCCCCACCGTCTTGCGTTGACTCTGGCCGAACACTTATTATTATAACATATCACATGTAGGTATGAAATTTTCTTATGACCTAAGCGTCAATAAAATGTTACGCAATGGACACAGTTCCGACGTACTAGCTAATTTAAACATTCAGTATTTCAATTTCAACAACGTCATATATGTGGGTACGGTTACTTTAGACATTCAGTATTTCAATTTCACCCTCATTTATGACGGCTATGGTTATTTTAGTTTTTAATAATAGTTCAATTTAGGCAATAATTCAGGAATTCGAGTGCATGGATAAATTCAAATTGATCGATGCAGATACCGAAAGGAAAAACCCGGGTCGCTTTTGACAAAACTGATAAAAAAAAATTCACAATTTGAACGATTCAAATGGTACATAGAACTTTTACCAAGCACCCTCAGTTTATATTTAAAATTAACTATTGTAATGTTGCACATTACAAATTATATATATATTTATGGAATAGTTTGGATTATGTATTCCAACCAAAATTTAATAATTGGAAGTCCACGCAATGGCAATTTTGTGTTAATTGCGGCGGCGCGACTTAACCAATCAAGTCGTGCCGTGGTGGACAAGAAAGAACCAATAAGGTCATTTCAAAATCGAAGAATAATTAAGCCAGAATAGAAGCGACGAAATTATAAGAGACTTCAGGTCTGGCGTTCAACCGCAGAGGTGGTCCTCCAAGGGCTACCCAAACGAGCAGCGCACTGATGGAAGTCATCCGATCCTGATGGAGCAACAACATCTCTATCAGTATCATATTTATATTTCTTTTGTTATTTTTTATTGTATTAACTTAAGCTATGGTCATTCCATATGTTGTGCATATTGCAACATTTAAATGTAAAATCTTATTTTTTGTTAAACACGAGGTAACTCTAACTTTTTGTATTAATTTGTGATAATTCATTGTTGTATATTAAAATTTAATTTATCACAATTCTTAGCATTTTATTTATTAAAAATTAATTTTCGTCTGAAAATCTGTTTTCAGACTGGCGCCCATGCATTTATATTTATTTATAGTTTTCTAAATACTCGTGTTTCTTTAACCTTTTTACTTAGGGCACTTTTTGTCATATCACTTTTATAATATCTCTGTTAATTGCAGAAGGGTTCTTACATCCCACGCCACGAGATTATTGTTGTAAAATCTTGCCTTCCGACGAGCTAGTTTCTTTTAAATTAACGATGATAGCATATAGTGCGAAGTGGAGGTAAACCATTTTGCTTCCACTGTACTGTTTTGCTGCGTCTTAATTATCCTTCTAAATTCAACGTAAAATCATTTCGATCGATCATTTCGCGTTTTCACATCTTTTTTATATTGACATTTTTATAATGTTTTATATACCAGTGTTCTCTCTTTTTCTATATCTTTATCTCAGTCTTATTTCTTTTTATGACACTATCATTTGTTTCATTAATATCAAGAATTATTTATTTACAATCTCAAAACAATAAAATTCTCATTGTTGGCTTTTTTTATGTAGTAGGTTGAACCGAAGAAGACGAAGAAGAGACGAGTAGGTGGAGCAGAAGACAAAAAACGGGTAGACGCATATAAAATGTGGTGCTGGAGAAGGATTCTCATTATACTATAGGCGGCCAATAGCACAAATGCATCTATTCTTAAAGAGCTACAAATCCAGGATAGACTCAAGGCCGTTTTTGATATTGATTATGCGGGTGAGATGACAGTCAAGATAATTATGGCTTTACGACCGGTGTAGTCAATCGTTATGCTAATCTACGATATTAGAATACTGACTCGGTAAATTAATTTGATATAATTTCATTTTCGACAATTGTCATGTGGACTCTATTTACTTACTGTTTACTCTCAGTTTTCTCAGATCTTGATATTTTAGCTAATTTTGAATACCATAAAACAGGTTTTGCAATATACCGGTAGATTCAAAACGTTAATTTACTTGATTAAATAATGTTTTTTTTTGTGGGCAGAGTTATACACCGTCTGATAGATATTTTCTGTTCTAGGAAAAATATTTTTTTTCCATGTCCGTTCCCAATGTGGAGCCTATGGTCTCCTAATGGAGGTATCTTAACAGATTTTTTTCTGTGAGAACTGTTTGTTACTCAGTTGCTCAACCTCTCTTTTTTCTAAGAGAGTAGGGATAGAAGGATAGAGCAATGACAGGACTAGTGGTTAGCTAATCGCTCTCTCTATGCCCCGTGAGGATCAGATGGGAGGGAGTTTTTAGACATCACAAACACTCAGACTACGAACAGAAATCCATAAATCGATTTAAAGATCAATTTATGAAAACCGTCCGCACCGGGAATTGAACCTGAGACATCCGTAACCGTAGCCACCGACGCTACGAACTACGCCACGGACGCCGACACTCGGCCGTTTATGAAAGACTCCTACTAAGCTTTTTTGGCCACATCGCCCGAAAGCCTACTGACAATCTTAAAAGGCTTATTGTCAAAGGAATGGTAGAAGGCAGAAGGAGACGCGAAAGACCCACAGCTGGAGCGACCAAGTGAAGGACGCAACAGGCCGCTCCTTACCGATGGCCCCCTGAGCAGCGGAGTGCAGGAGCGAGTTGCGAAGAATCATCAAAGAAAACTGAGTTGTTGCGGTAGGTGGAGGTCACGATCCTCACCAGTGATCAATAAATACCACCAAAGAAGAAGATGTAGTAAGCACATTTGAAAAAGATAATATAAGTAGATTTAGATTTAAAAAAATGAATTAGGAGCAAAATTTTAAATACGAATTTAGGATTTTGTAAAAACTTTTCGTGATAATATGGTGGCTTCTAAGAATCATTATACTTCCCTAATCTAATGAAAATATTCCTTTCAAAATGGTTAATCCAGTGTGCCACTATAAAAACATCCATCTCTCTACATTTTGTCGTTTTTGCTGGCTTAAAAAACCATCCGTATAATCCGTATTTCGTTTCAGTAAATTTGTTTGTATATTTATAAATATATAAAACATAATGATTTACAGCGTAAAACCACTCAAGTTTTAATATTATTATATATACAAGACATTTGTTTCTTAAAAACAAAAGTTTCTTTGTGTATCATAACAAGCCATCATCAATCTTTGATTACGAAAGAAGTAAAGAATAATAATTCATGCCTTCATAATCGATAATTTTAATTGAAAATCTGTGGCTTGTTTCATCCGGGCAATATTGTGCAGAAGTTTTTAATTAACTTAATTGTTTTATTATGGGTGACGTCAGAAGGTTATAATAATGCTTGATTCGGGCCTATTGCCTTTAATTAAATGAGAAAATGACGTCATAGCGGCTTAGATAAATTTAATATTCAGACAATTTCTTCAATTAAATTTGGTTTCATCTGATTGGAATAATTCACTAAAAGGAAGCCAGCCAAAAAGTACCTATGTCATCCCCTTTAAGTAATACTGCAATTTGAACGAATAATTTACTAAATTTTCAATATGATTTGCGAGTAATTTAAGCTTTGAATGTTTTTGTTATTTACGACCGGGATAAGTCTACCTGCACCGTCACTACTATTAAAATAAGGATGCACTTGATCTGACAGTAACTATTAGACAGTTTATCAATTTTAAAAGTGAATTTATCGGATATATAAAGGAAGCTCGCGGATTGTTATTTTACATCAATTTGAAAGAAAGAAGGTGCTCAAAATTATTTTTAAGATAGTTTTTAAAGCAAAAAAAAAATCAATACATCGTCAAATTTATTGAATATTCGAGATAGGTATACAATTTATTTTGTACTACTTCCACATTTGTATGGTGATCAAAACCTGCTTCGTTCATCGTGAACATTATCAAATGATAAAATAACAAACACAAGCATGCGCATAACGTACGCTTCTCTCTTTCTCGCTCAATCCCGTGTAAAGTGAAGGGTGCGAGAGAGATACAAGGGCTTGCGGGCACATGCTCTTGTATCCAATTTGCTCATATACAAGTGAGGTTGTGCGATAGAGTAGCTGCACCACATGCCGATACGTAAAAAATAAATACAAGCGACGTTACGCCTTCACTCGTTACATCACTTTATTTTTATTTTAATGCGTTACTATTTATCTAGAAATAGCTAAAATCCTAAATTTATATAAAACCTAATAAGCGAGATATTAATATTTTCAACTCGTATGACAATATTCGTGACCCTAAGGCAACGGGAAGGTAATATCAACTGATGATAATGAAAAGGTCCTGACCATTATACAAATGAGGAACCAGTAAAAAAATTAATTGCGTTTTATTTTTAGAAGAAAGTGTTTTCATTGTATTGCTTTTCCATCAAATAAACAATTCTATTTCTAAAAAGATTCACTTTTCAGAAACTATATACTTTTCATTTGAAAACAATTGACACCTTTTTTAATAGGCTTAGGTAAATAAATCCGTGAAATGACAGCCACTGGCCTTAATGAATTCCTTTCACGAGTGCTTATACATTTTGTTATTTCGGTTTGATTGTCTTCAATTGATTGAACAAATACTCCCAGACCCCCTCGAGATTAGATTTGAAAAGCAATTTGAGACGTAATAATATATTCGGATCCTCAAAATGGATTTAGCAAATCGTCGTCAAACGTTCAAGTCAATTTGCATACATAAAAAATTGTGGATGAAATAAAAAGTTTACGTGGCTTTTTAAAAATTTAAATTCAGCTATCGCTAATCACTTTGTTTCTCGGAAAAATCGTAGACGATAACTATTAAAATGGTTTTTAAATAAAAACTTTTCTTTCAATCAAATAATAATGGAACTGCGGCTATATTCACAATAATAATGCTGAAGTACTTTCAAAACCCTTTTCAAAAACTCTTTTCTATTAAAAATAGCATTCATCTGAAGTCTGCTACTAGGATATGACAATTCTTTCAAATTCATTCCTGTATTCCAATAGATGGATAGTTAAGAATGATCACTTAAAATCCGTTTGATTTTTTTATATCAACCAAATGGATTCCTTTTATCTACACCTCTACAATGATGAGGGTTTATCGGTTCGTTTTGCAGTGTATGTAAAAACTAAAACTAACAAATCTAAAAACATCATTTCTCTTGTGTTCTGCTACTTTATTGTTGTCCACAATATTTCTTTTCCTGTGGTGTATCATAAAATATGCTCTATCTGTTGAAATTACTGTCATTTCATTTTTTGTCATTTCTGTTTATTTATTTCACATCCTGATGTTTTAGCATCGATTAAAGATTCTTTGTATGCGTAACCATTCACCAGTTCTAGATCTTATTGCCGTACCGTCAGAGAAACACAGTTTATTACTATGAATCTTAGACTTAAACAAGACTTAAATATATGACCACTTGTTAAATTCGTTGGATCGATTCAGCCAAGCCACGACAATTAGAATATTGTATCTATCCAGAAATTTACTATTCTCATTTTCAACTATTCTCATTTATTTCAATCATAAATTAATAGTCAATAGGCAATAACAAAGTCAAAAATACACTTTCTTTTTGTTAATATTAGTTTTTTTTCAACCATTTAATTTCCGTAAAAAATACAGTTGAGTAATAAAGTAAGAGTAGATCAATCGTGTAGGTGTATAGAGGGATCTTTACAATAAAGATCTTTATTGTATATTCCAAGAGGGTTAACCATTTCTAAATTAAAATGGGCTAGACAAACTATACGTATGACCCGGCATTAGGTCATTAAAAATACTTTCACAGGGAAACGAAAAGAGATCAGTTTCACTGGATGGTTGTGGACAGAAAATATGCAGTCATTTTTTTAACATGGTTTGTGTATGATTATAATGGTTCAAAAATTTATAAGATTTTCTCTTTTTATAAACGTGTTAATACGTTGTTAAATAACAAATTTTGAATGAAAGAAGCATTTTTTGCACTAGGGGATAAAATGAGCAGCATGCCGTGAGACATTACGTAGGGCGTCTACATCGATGTCGCGGCGACAATACCGCGGAACATTTCGCTTGTACACATCATGGCTCACGTCAGTTGTCGCAGAAATGTCACCTGAGAAGGTTATGTTGGTCAATTCATAGACACATGAGATATAAAAGTAGTTTTGTAGAATAAAAAAAAATATGTTAAAGCTATGAAATCATAACATTGCATATTTTTATGAATTTGATGCATCTTGAATTGAAAAAAAAAAATATTTTGAAAACGTGACACGTTTGGCAAAGATTTTTATGATTATTTTTTCTAAGCTATGAAAATGGTGATGTCACTTTGACACTCACGTCACATATTTATGATATTATGACCGTGAAACTTATAAAGCTTTTAGCCTCAAAAAAGTGGAGTGGTGTATAAAAATATATCTTGGTCATAAACGTTTGTGATATGAAAATATATCATTCAGTCAAGGCGCATAGTCCCGACATATTTAGATGATTTTTAATTTTTAGTAAAAATAAAATTATAATTGATTTCAAACGTCAACATTCGTCAACAAATGACATGATGCCCGTGCGCTTTTTTACGGCGTGAGCGCAAGCAACATGTCACGCGTCACATAGAAAAGCCACATAATGTTGCGTGCATCGTTGCGGGACATTCTGTCCCCTAGTACCTAGTTAATACGAGGCTATATAAGTATAAAGCTAAATATGTGTACAGCAATATCGACGCAACTTGTCAATTTTGTATATAACTGGGGCAAACTATCAAGGGTCTCGGAATCTATGGTGTACATGCAAATAATATCCGTCATCAAAAAATAATTATTTATCCCTTTGATTAGAAATATCATATAGTCGATCCGACCCTAATGTACTAAGACATTTGCCGTTTGGACTACACATAAATATGTACCTCTTTTAATATGTCTAATGGACTGGACCAAGTCACACGTAGGGCTTTTGAGTCAATGAAAATGTTAGCACAGATCATATATTTAATATCAAAGTATTTATTTCCACAACGAATTATATGAATTGACTGATAGCTATTTTATTTATTACTTGTTTCAACTATGTTTCAACTTCATTTCGATAAACTATATTTACTGGTTTAGAAGGGATTTATTAGACTATCAACTCGAGAAAAATCTCAAAAGAATCACTCAACATAAGTTCAGTCACCAAATGCTTGCATTTTTTCAACAAAGACCTTAGACGTAACGCAATCAAACCACTATAGATTAATAGATTTGCAAAGGAAATTACCTTCTTAGCTCTTACAACGCGAGCCGTTTTGGACGAATTTATTTTTAGTCAATTGATCTGTTAAAACGCTCACTATGGCTAAAAATAGATCAACTTTAACAGTAAAAAAATGGAAAATTAGGTGAAATACATACTAGTTATCCCTAATCCATCAAGAAGTAAACTAAAATCATCGCATCCAAGCTGAAAAATATTCAATCTACGACTTATAAAATGGCTGCGGCCAGTGTTCATATACACCGCCAACACGCATAAAATCAAGTGCGTAGCCGCATAAGTGCGTTTAATATATAGAGTTGACGATTAATGCTTCGTATCGGCAGTTCAAAGCTGAAATTCGAAAGACTGAATATCGAAAGCTATTTTCAAAAAAATGTTTCCTTGTGTTTTACTAAACATTTTCATGATCTGTTGTCTAATTTCCCTACTTAAAGGTTTGAACTATTTTTAAAACATGTATAAACAAGTGTTTTCTTCTAGTTTGGCCGGAAATACGAGATAAAGTCTTGGACATGTAAATATATCCGGCGCGTTCATCGGCTTAATGATCATACAGATAATACTTGCGTAATAATAATAATTTAAATGTATTTACTTAAACGATTCATTAAAAACACTGTTTCTGTTCCTTTTCTGAAAACAACTCTTGAATACTTTATTTAAAAATAATACAAGTAAGGATATCACACTTTGATAAGTTAAAAGTATTCTACACCAGTAGGTTTATATAAAAGCGAAACTAACTTAAGTTTCAAAATATTTTGTAAAAAAATGGCGTGAAACCGAAATAGATAACAAGCCATTCATACAATTCTTGTGAAAGTATTTTTCTTAACCATGTCTACTCCCAATCAAGAGAAGAGAAGTTTTTCTGCGACAACTACTTATAAGTCAGTAGCTCAACCTTTTTTTTCGAAGAGAGTATGGATAGAAACATAGGGCTATTACAGGACAAGTGGTAAACTAATCATTTTCGTTAAGACCTATTCTAACATCGCATAGGTGGGGCGGAGTTTTAGACATCACAAACAATCAATTTATAAAACTGTCCGTATTGGAATACGATCCCGTGATCCCGTCAACGAAGCTATTATTATATAATTTAAGACATCGACTGAGGGTGCTTGATAGAATTTCAATATCAAATTTGGATTATTGAGATTTTGTACACTTCCATGTATTTTGTCACTAACGACCCAGGTTTCGCCTTTCGGCATCTTCAGGCATTCGAGCACACGAATGGACTCCGACAGATGCCGAAAGGCAAAACCCGGGTCGTTAGTGACAAAATACATGGAAGTGTACAAAATCTCAATAATCCAAATTTGAAGCTATTATTGTCGTTGACCATTGCAACGTGGATCCGATTACTAAATATTAGAACCTTATTATAATTTCCTTCTATATAGTATATGCCAATTCAATCAACAAAACAAATTACATTTCTTTTGGCACAATACATGCAGTGTGCAATGATATTAAATGTACTATGAAATACTACCTCAAAGTGAAACGATCATTTTCGGAAGATTAAAATGTAATGAAGTACTTCGGTTTTGTCAACGGCAAATATTTAACGCACGTGGTACTGGGTAAAATAAATTAATGTTGGAGCACGCTTAAAAGATGAAATACCTAGGTATTAAAAATTTCAGCTTTTCTGCGCGCACTAATGAGATTGCATAACCACTGAAAAACATGAAAAGGTTAACACAATTTACAAGAAACAGAACCGAGTAAGTGCTTAACCCCTTGAAAACCTTTGTAGCAGGTATTCCACTATACATTTATTACGTATTGCCTGATATGGTGTCTGCAAGAAAATGAAACAAAACATGATTCCGTGAAATTTTGTTAACAAAATGTTGTATACTAAATTTAAAGTTGCAATTGAAAATTTTTACACTTTTAAGGTGTTAAGGTGAATGATAAGAGAAATATGTATGTCTTTTTGTTATTTCGCGAAAATCGTTAATCGTTTTCCATCGCCTAAAAAATGTGAAACGTCGAAATATTTTTTTCTCTCTCAATAATTGCACTCTGAAAGTATTTGTTTACACTATTGCACTTTTATTTAAATGAAAATAGTAAAGTTTTCAAGCTTGTCTAGCAATGAGTTGACACACCTGTTTTTCAGAAGTGCTTTTATTTGCTTTATGCGGTGGCTAGATTAGGGTTTATTTTAGGTTATCGAGAATTAATGTCCGAGACAAAACCGTATAGCAAAGTATTTTTAAGAAAGTTATTATGACGGAATTTGCATTCTATTGAATATAACGATTCTATTAAAAATTTGTAAATGTACCAAAAAGTTCGTTTTCTTGGACTTTTCTGACTGATAATTAAAGTAAAATTATACTAAAAATATTTTTTTTTAAAAATAGGAAAACAAGAAATTTTACTATATACGTCTTTTAACAAAAAAATTAATAAGAGTAATAAATAGTAATCATTTTTCGGGAATATGTTTTTATTCCCTTCAATTGTGATTAAGTCGGTGTCTGTCGTCTATCTCGACACTACGCTCGATATTTATTTTAATTATATGTAAGTAGTGAATAGGCGCTATTATAACAGTTAAATAAGATCTAAAGAAATAACAAGTGTGGTTTAGAGGTAAAAAATACGAAAGTCGTACATTTAATTATGTATAAAATGCTCAAGCCTAGCTATTCTCATGGGGTTGATATGAAATATTTCGTATTAAGCTTTGTAATTATTGCAATGTGGTACTATGGAGTACTAAAGAGCGTAAAATTTACTTGAAAATTGCACAAGGTATCTTTCATATAGTATAACTCAGTTTTCAAGAAAAAAAATTTGAAGTTATATTTGTAGTTGGCTTCAACTCGCAACTTTATATTAAAGTATTTATAACCCAGCTTTTCCCGGGTAGATGGTTCTAACATTTATAAATTACTGTTTTTATGGCGTTATTTTGGTGAAAGCTAATTTTTATGTTGAAAATATCACCGTGTACCGTACCTCATCTAACAACCATATATCAAAATATAATTTTAAAGATGGGAACCAAAAAAACATGAACAAAATTAACGTCGCTACTGCTCACTGTTTAAGAAGAGTTCTTGTAACATACAGATTTATACATCATGTATTTTTTGATATTTATGTAGTATAGAATAATTCTGTAGGGTAGGTAGTTATTTATATAAAATATATTCGAAATTTATAAAAATTATAGTTGCTGTGTTGCAAATTATAATTGAATTACAAAAATTCATTATCAAATAATATTTGTATCAATTTGTTGCACACAACACAATACAGCACACACACCCTCTCTCTATTTCTACCAATCGTGCGCATCGAGGAAATTGAGCTAATCAAATGAATTTTGACAGATGGTACTGCCATCTGGTAATTTAATTCATAAATATAAAATACATTTTTTAATTAAATACGCTTATCACTTATTCCAGAATTTAATAATATAATCAGAACCAGTTTCACTGAATGGGTGAGAGCTTTCAACTGAGATATACTTGAATAATCATGTTTCAAAAAACGCTCACTAGTTGAGTGAAACCGTTCGTGGTTACACAATACTATTGTTAAATAAATTTGTACAATTGTGCTTAATTTTCAGAAATATTATTTTAAAAGACGCTACTATTTTTTGTAAATCAAATACGTATTGCCGCTTAACATTTGTAAGAAAAATCTCTTTTTTTAAAAACGTCATTATTAATGTGTATAGAGAGATTGTGTGTAGGCATTTCATTGTATTGTATAAAATCAATTTATATTGAAGTTTCAGGAGTTTGTTAAGAAATACTTACGGAATTATTCACGATTTTAAAATATATTTAACAGTCTTTGCTAAAGTATTCACTAATATTTTTTAAAAAACTGGTGTCCATAAGACTTTTCAATGAAACACATTGAAAGTTACTTTTATATCTTGAATTTAAAGAAACATTTTGTTACATTCAGAAATGGCATGCTTTACAAAATACGTCCATAAAAAAACTTCTGCCAATGTTGATAAATCGATATGAAACACACAATTCGTATAAAAATCGGAAGACTTTTTCTAAATCACGTTTACGCGAAAATAAATTGTTTGCGCTAGCTTTTATTCAAACTTCTAACAAATCAATTACCTTTAGAAAAAGAAAATGATGTCGGCAGTTACTTATTTTTTTCCTTCAGTAAAAATTCACTATTTTTCTGCTTAAAATGTCGCATTAAATAATTGCTGTAAAACATTTTTATTTTGCTGAA
The DNA here is from genome assembly GCA_022494535.1 of Himalopsyche phryganea. NCBI lineage: Eukaryota > Metazoa > Arthropoda > Insecta > Trichoptera > Rhyacophilidae > Himalopsyche > Himalopsyche phryganea. The sequence continues at coordinate 612,083 of JAGVSL010000119.1, read as the reverse complement.
TATACATTTTGAAACGTACTTTAGAATATTTGAATTTATAATATAAAGCTGTTTTTTTCTGTTGACATGAAAACATGAAAACTTAATGATGGCAGTATAGTTTACAACTTAAATTTAAAAGTATTCTGGTTGTCAAAAAAGATACTAAAGTATGATCATTAAATTATTTTCAATCATTGGTTAAATATCCAGATATATTAAAAAAAATATTTATCAAGCAAGCTGCTCATTCATAAACCATCACAATGTGCAATATTTAGATTCCTAATACAGCTTATCTCAACAGAAGTTTTCCTACGAAGACTGTTTGTTTCTCAGATATAGTCTCTTTATTTATAGTCGCTTTGCAAATTCAGCGCACATTGAGTTGTAATGAAGACACGACGGATTATTTTAGTATGGAGCGGTTGCAAGCAATTATTTATTATTATTTTTCACTGAGACGTCAAAAATATACCGTTTTCAGTTAAGGTTAAAAGTTGAGAGTTTAAAGTTGAAAATAGCACAGTTGACCTGGTGAAAAATGAAAAATGAATTTTACAGCGCTACTGTACACCATTTGGGAGGACTTTTTGTGACTGACAGACAAATATATAAACATACATATTTCTACATGTATTTTTTGCTATATAGTGGAGATTATTTTATGATGGTGTACTGACACTGTCATGAATGCCGTAAAAAAATCACGAAGTGTTAAATGTAATTTAAAGGGCAATAAATATTAAGCAATCTCATGGGTAATGCGTCTTGCTCTTGACTCTATGCGATAGTCTGACGAGATCCCCAGAGACCGAAATCGACGAGAAACTTCAAAGTGGCCCTTGACTCAAGAAAGGGTGACCGTGAGCTATTTGCCAAAACTTTCCCGCAATAAAAGTATATCACGAAATGTTAACATTTTTATCTCTAGAGTCACAAAAAATTGTACTAGGTATACATTATTTTGTAGTGTTTGCGATGAAAAAATATTTTATTTTTTATTTTAGGTGAAAATTTTTCCGACCGTAACATTGTGGAAATTAATATCGAATATTAAATTTAAATTGAAAACCAGTGGGATAACAATGTTTTAGATGTTAATGATGCAACTATGACATTGTTTAAATTATTAATATTGTTATTCACTTTTAAGGAGTTAACTGTCAATTCTTGGTGGAAAGGCATTATATTTTAAAAATAAAACACAATTTGTTTGTACTACTGCCACATGTATATAACGATCAGGACCCATTTTACTCATTACGAGCATTGAAATAAACATGGGGAATTAATACAAACAGTTTGTGTTTTACTTTAAAAATAATATTATTACTTTTTCACATGTCAGTTTACATGAGTTAAAGCTCTGCTGAGCCATATCTCAAAACTGCTAACTTCTAGTTGCAACTCTTTGGAACTGGGCCATCGGTAAATTTAATAACAACGAAAGAGTTGAAAGTTAAATGTGATATTTTTGGTAGATTAATAAAATATTGACTTAACGTGTTCGCAAACCAATTTATTCAAGTGCTTTTAAAAATGTATGATTAAAACACAATATGTGTATGTGTGTATTTCATAATACATTATTTCTTTACATCATTTTTAATTTGATTTTGTCCTTTTAAATACTTTCAAGGAATGAAAACCTTCAACCTCTTTCAAAAAATCAAATTTTGACGATACGTATTTGAAATAATATGTTTAAATGAAAATATTTATTTTAGCGATTCCATATTCGTCTGAAAGATTTGTCCGCATATCGTTGCATTATTCCAACATTAGTTTCATGTGTAACTTCACTCGAAACTCTCTCTCCCTGCCTGCTCATAAATAACAAATAATCTTTTATTTTCTTTTGCACAAACTTCTTGCTTACTTTAATATGAAATCGATACATTAAGTTGTTTTGTCGAATTTCTTTGACGTAGATTGAATACTTAACGAACCAGAAAATTAAATCAATTATTTTGTCCATTTCGATTTAGGATTGTGCACATGGTCGACTTCTTTGTTTCGAATATTTCTCTATCACAAATAATCGAATTTATTATTCATTCAATTCATGACTATTGGAATATTTTTAACGTAATTGACAAATCGAAACCCGCACCCAACATTTTTTATGTTGATATGAGCTTCAAAACTAATTTGTTTAAACAAAATATGAAATCTTTTATCTAAAAAAATATTATTCGCTACATTGCAACTCGCCTTTGATAACGATTCATTTTAATTTCTTAGTATTAAGCCTAACTAAACATTGATAAATTATTAGTTTTTTATTGGTAGTTTTATTTTAATTTTAATTTACATTTGACATAAGATTCAATTTATTTCTCTTAATGTTTTAACCTGTAAACTCTAGTAAATAGTTGTGGAATTAGTATTGTTGTGGTAATTAGTACTTTCTATTATCGTTTGTGTCTAAGCCCCTCCACACGTTTAGTAGACACGATTGGAATAATTTTTTACATAACAAATAAATAATCTTGCTGTTAGTCTGAAGATGCTAATTAATGAGATAAATTACTTTTCACATTATTTATTAACACAACTGGTGGAATAAAATATCAATATAAATAAAAATAAATGTTTGATTGTTTGTCCCGTATGCGTTCCTGTAATATTCTTCTGATTTTGATGAAAATTTGGTGAGTTGTTGAGCGCACACTCGCAAAGGTTTAAAAAAAATAATCCAATACGTAGAAGCAGCGACATCTCGGAAAAATTTCTGGTTTATTTATGTATGCACCAGACGGGAAAAAATATTGAATATCTAAAAGCACTTCAATAAACAGAATTAAAACACAAACACTTTCTTTCTTTGAGTAGCGTTGCAACGCATACCAAGTACTTACTTGTTAAGAAAAACGCAAATTTTGATTCGATAATATAAATTAAATTTACTTCATAATTGTGTACATTTCACCTTTATTTTAAAATTTCCTTTTCTTATTTTCAGCCATTTAAACCATCTGTTATTATCTTTTTGCTTGCGAAGGCATTTAATAATAAATATCTCCATTTGAATGAAAATGCTTGTTTTAAGCTACGCAGTGGGGTAAATATTATGTAAATTGGAATGAGCCATTCATGTTCCAACTTGTACAGCAAGATAAGATAAGAACGCAGAAACTTTTCATATAATTGGACCGTTTTCAATTATTCCACACAGATATAACTATCTAAAAAGGAAAATTCAATTAAAAACCTATACAGATTCTAAGAACCCTTCTGATTATGTTTAAAAGATTTTTACATGAAATACAAAGAAAATACAAGTCATTTTCCGCTTCACTAGCTACTTCAAAATTCAGCCCATGCCTTTGTATCGTATTGGGTGGGCCGACTATGCGAAAAAGTCTTTTTCTACTATTTTTGGCGTGATACCAAATAATATGAAAAAAAATAGTCTATTTTTTTTCAGGGTTTCTGGAGAGCATAAGAATTATTGTAGGTATGTTAAAATGTTACGGCTACGTTTAGCTATCGGAACGTTCTTGGCTTAAGTAATATTGAGACCAATATGATATTGCTACAATTCAACAGTCAGCATAAAATATTTTGAGTTATGAACGCTATTTTAGGTAAAACATAATGACGAATCCAATGCCAACAGTAGGATATTTTGAAACTTTAAAATTTGATCTGCGTGGACATGATGTTCCTTACCGTGACTAATTTAATCAATGCAATATCGTCCGTTTGTTCTAGTGTAGCATAATAAGTTTATGAGAATACCGGCAAGAAATTTATATAACTGTTTTTAAATAAAATGCTAAAAAAAGTCTAAGATTTTGCAATACACAACACTGCTATTATATTGAAACTACTATTTTCAAATTGTCTGAAAGTTGTATGGATATAGTGATATAATATATATTATATTTTTGAACTTATTATCAAGTGATCATTGGGTATCAAGTAATTTATAAAAAACAGGGTCATTGGCAATTTATCAGCTGTTTTTTAAAAAATATACGTTTTTTCATTATAAATTTGGTAATCCTCTCGTATAAAAACATTTAAAAATAAAACACAATTTGTTTTGTCCTATTTTAACATTGTTATAATGATAAGAACCGGCTAGAATATTATAAAAAATTTGGAGGTAGTACAATCAAATTGTTTGTGTTTTTTGATTTAATGCCTTTCCACCAAGAAATCACGATGAACATGTTAAAAAAGATGTAAAATATTTAGAATACAAAAATACAAAAAATGCAATTTCATGTGCATTTGATTAGGTGAAAATAATAAACAAATTTTGCCCTAATTATAATTGAAAAGGCCAGCACATAACCGATATACATATACATAATATATAAAAATAGATTTTAGTTGAAATTCTAATACATTATTTTTTACAAATAAAACAAGTAATTTAATCGAGAAAATATTTTGCAAAATACATCAAATAATGAAATGATGGATCACGAGCATTCTAAAATATATTAACATTGTTATAATGAAGGAAAATTTATTTTAAAATTGTTTGAAACCCGGCAGATTATTTATGTCAGTTGTAAGTAAGTATACTGTATATAAATGAATGTGAATTTTCTGCAAGCAATCGTAAAGTCAGAATATGAAATTTAAAATTTAAATGAAGCGATGTGACAAATTTAAGTGGACTCAGCAGAATTGGTAAGATGGAATATAAAATAGGTGCCTGTCAATATTACAAGGGATGAAAAATATTTTTCGTAATATTTTATCATCGTACAATATTTTTATATGAGTCTAAAATGATCGATGTTTTACTGAAGTATTCGTGTAATCAAGATTTTATTTTGTGTATTACTGTGATCGTTTAAAAATATGATAGTTTTTGAATAAAATAACTGATTTTGAAAAAGATACTGAAGACTTCATTAAAAACCACCTTTAAATATCGTATTGCCGAAATAATATTTAAAATAAGCACTTTTTTACGTATGTAAGAGTCAGTTATTTCAAAAATGCTTTATGATCTTATGAAATCTTGAGTTGGATATTGGAGGATAGGTGATTTGACGCTTTGGAGAATCTGGAATTAATAAGCTACGCAGCTACGTGTTATGTCAGTGTTCATGGAAAAGCGTTGGAACTGGCTAGGGTACATTTCCTGGATGCCTCAAGATAGCCTGAACCCCAGGTGTCCATTCTTGTAACCAGTTAGATTCTGTTGTCTTGAACAGTCGATTACAATTTGTAGGTGGTACTTAAGGAATCTGGTATACGATGGAAGAAGTAAAGCTTTTTTTTCTGTTTTTTCGTAAATGATTGTCTGATTCTCAATAAATAAAAAAACCATTCCGATGCCGAAAATAATAATCATTATATTTATTCAAATTAAAACAACGATGCACATTAAATTGATTTTTAAATACACAATTTAAGACATGAAATAATGCTCAATGAACGATCAAGGTATCCCGGGATAGACAAATTGGGAATCCTGAAATCCCGTGATCACAAAAAAGGTCCGGGCTTGAAAGACTTATACATACAGTCAATATGAGTAACTATGGCCCAGTTCTGAGGGATATTTATTTTTATGTTTTGCGATTGCATTTATGTGTTATATTGGTTTACATATAAATGAACAAATTTACAAAATTACTATTAATTCAGTGATTTTAAAGTTTTGGCCACTTTTCTTTATGCCCTGATACATTCTGTAAATAATTAAGATGGGAAAAAATATACAGCATTTGGTTTACAGATTAGTTATACAAATCAAAAATATGGCTAATCCAATTTAATTTAAGAAATGTTTTTAAATTGTTTTTTATCATTCCAAGCTGACAATTTACAAATTCAACAATAAAACAAATCCCTTTGATTAGCTAAAAAATATTCATTTGGCATTAGCATTATCATGATATTATAACAGCACCTTTTCTCATGTACTGGGCCAATCTTAAACTGATGGGCAAACTTACCCCGATTGATGGCAATTAAAAGGTGAAAATAATAATAAAAAAATTTATGGGTATTATATCTAATATGACAAAACGATTTATCGGTATTTTTATTGCATGAATATGTGACATAGGTAAATCACTAAAAGTACATTTATGTCATTCAGTCTCATTGAATCGGTTAGTTGAAAGTCCGCGACTAAATAATATATTGAAAAAACTTTTCCGAAAAAATAATCCTTTGAAACCCGGACCTGTGTGATTTATGAATTGGCATAAATAACTGGCAGAACGTTTTTCAGCGCACCGATTCATTTCTGTGATTTACTGACTGCAGAAAAGCTCAACTCACCGAAAACGATTTTGGATACAAACTTGTTTTTAGACATATTTTGAATGATAGTTATCAGAAAAAGTGTGTTTTCAATATAAAAAAAATTGAAAAATTTTTTTTCAACCACCCCGCTCACAGTTTGAAGCAAATGGAATTCTAGACGGACCATCTTTACAGAGGTTTTTTTTTTAACTTTTCTGGTTTTTCAACATGTTAATCTCTAGTTTTCGGAGACCACAAAATACAATTCATAGAAAGAATCTATATTTGATTCCTTATTTAACTCCACGTTGTATCGTCCACAACCAACAACAGCTTTAAACCTTTCTGATTTCATGATTGTTCCTTTAAAAAGTAATCAGGATGCACTTTTATATTCTGCCCAGAAAGTAAAATATCATTTGGATAAAATGAACAGCATTTTTTTTTTACTAGAGATCCACTCGCTCTCTATAAGATGCTATTATTTTTTTGAATACTTACGCTGTAATACGCTGCGGCTCGTTGTTGTGTTTACGACTAGCCACCTAGAGCTTTCAGTCAGTTTCGAAATGTAATTATTTGTGCATTTTTGGAAATTAAAACATTGTACTAAATTGATGTACAATTACAGATTTTTTCTGTCCATATTTTTTTCTTTTTGAACAATAATGCATGGTTAAAAAATCTGTAGCGTGCCAAAATCAGACCAAAACTATGAGAAAATTCTTTTATCGTCTTGTTATTGCGTTACAAAAAGTGACCATGAAACAGCGGCTGAGCAGACATAACGGGGAGAGTTAAGGCAACAAACTTGTATTTAATTATTGACAATGTAGAGCTAGCTGTTTTGTGGAATGAAATTTTAGAATTTTTGTAAATAAATGGCATATATTCCATAGACAAATAAATGTAAATATTCGGCAAATTTCATGTCCTGTAGGTAAATTCGGCTGCTTACATTGTGTATTAATTTTTCCGAATTGAAATATAAATTTCGATGAACTGTATGGACCGGAATAAGTTTTTGACTAATAAAAGACATGTAATCACAAATAGGGTCAGCTACCGACTAGCCACCTAGTGCAAGGGGCTTCGCGGTGCGCCAGGCCGCGCCTGACATAACATCATGACAACCACCGCGTTTGTCAAAAAATGTTTCATTTTCATATCTGGATATTTGGATTTGATCAACATTCCATACCATCTAGCTGTATTTAAATCCTAGGAAATCTACTAACCGGCCACGCTGGAATAGCTTGGCAGTGAAGTAAACATGGCCAGGTATGATTTGGTAAATACTTTGTTAGTTTTACCAGAAAATGGTGGAATTCTATAAAGTAAATACAAATTCAATCAATAAATGCGTCATACTAATTGTTGATTACGTCTCCTCAAATAGTCTGCAAATGTAATATGCTTCGTGTATGAATATTACATGAAACCTCATATTATATTACTCTATTTTTCGTAATACTCCACAAAAGTATTCCTTCGTTTTTCTTTAACATATAAGCCAATATTTTTTCTCTGAAGGATTATCAAAAGACGTTTATCATCAATTCATATAAACTCACAAAGTTTTCCCTTTATGCGAGCAACTGCTCATATATCAGAATAGATTGCCTTTTTAATAAATCATTATTCACAATAACGAACCGTGGATTTCTTGTGAACTAGATAAAATATGTGTTATTTTATTTGTAAGAATTCTGAATGTTACGATTTTACATGTGTAAAATATGTTTTGGTATTTAACACTATACGCAAAAGATAAATTAACTATGTTATAATATTGCAATTTAGAAAGTTCCAATTTATAACGAAGTATTTAACAACTTTGAAATTAATATTTACTATTTTCTCAATCGTTTCATGGTTTTTTATTCAAATGCGTAGATATCTGTAATGTTTTCATCCTATTGTATTCATTCTATCTGCTCTTAAAAATGAGACGCAGTGAAAGCAATTAACTTACTACTAGTTATTTTCTGACTGAATCTTTCGTTCCTGCAACTCCCCAGGTTGAGCGAATTACTTATGTAAATGCGTTTGGTTAAGAATCCATATACTCCACATTAAGAATTAATGCATATTTATTTTTTTAAATATGACGTATTGCGCAATGAAATAAGCTTAGTAGTTTCACTGAAAGAAATTACAATCTATCATTTGCAAGAGAAGTAAAATTCTGGACGAAAAGACGCCGGTCGTAGAAGAGCGATGAAAAGATCAACTGTGCAGATCAAGTCTACAACGATGATGTTATAAGAGTAGTCAAAATGTTGTAAAAAGTCTCTTTGGTAACATTGAATACAATGGAAAATACCAACATTGAGCAGAATCCTTTTGCAAGAAAAATATGGAGCAGGTAAGGCGTGGATTAAGAAAAGTTTTATCTATGATCCACTTACCATCATTAGCACAAAGTTATTAGCTAACTCATACTAATTTTATACTCATATCGTCATATTCATATCCAATCGAAAGCAAATGATTGAGTGAATAAATTGTAGTCATTATTTCGCAAAAAAAAAATGGATTGAGATACTCCATCAATAATACATAGTATAATCTCACATTGGTTACATTGGAAACTGCAGAAAATTAAAGTTAAAGTGGTATCGTATAAATAAAATTAACTTTCTTAAGCGGCTCAATATCCGAAACGTGGTGTGATTTGTCTGCCAACCTTTCACAGAGGACGAAATCATAAGAAGACGTACAGAAAGGTTTTGAAATGAAAATTTAACGGCAATATTCTAGCTAAATTCTAGGTTTTAAATTTTAATATTTGGTGGAATCGGTCCTAATAAACTAAAACATTGAATATTTTAACATTTTAGTGAAATGTGGTATTCTGAATGGAATAAATAATTGTCTAAAGCTGTTATGCCAAGCACACATTGTGCGTAAAGTACAGCGAGGCTGCGGATGCGTGTTCCAACATTTCTTAAGACGAACGATAATTGTTATAATAATAATAAGTGGACGGTTTACGAGGTAGTCACTCCCGGCATATGTGTACTAGGTTTATTACATCTGTACCTTCAGTTCTCATTTGTTTACAACTCTAAAATCACACTTGCTGCATCGATGTGATGTACCACTTAATTTTTATATGTGGTAAACTAAACCGAAAATACAATCGCTAACCAATTTGTGTGGTCAATTTATATTTGAATATTTTAGTAACACCAGACGACTATAATTAAGCGTGCATTTGTCCAAATTTGTAAACCTATTAAACTCAATAATACCTATTACAATTTGAAGACATCGGTGCTACTTTGCTGATTGACTTGTTGGGTTGTCTTTTTAACCATAAGATTAACTTGAAACTTGAAAATAAATGAGATTTTTTAATCAAATCCGCTTCCTAGTCGGATCATCACACTGTGCCTCCAAGATTCTCTGTCCACCCAGGTCATCCCAGCGCCCCGAAGTTCCACCGAGTACATCCTACGAATGTTCATCAGTGGCTTTACGAAAAGAAAAAATATCTGCCAAATAACCAAACTGCCTTACCTTAAAAAATCTTTGTGAGGCATCTATCAATATATATCCGGAATTGCGTTAAGTTTGCTGAATAATCGTATTGAAATAATGCGTAATTATTTCATATAATATTTTAAGCTAAGTAATTTCTTGAATAAACAGATTTGTTCCTAGTAGTCATTTGTTTAATAAGGAATAATTTTCATCGAATCAGCAGCTTAATAATTGAAATAGATCAAACATTTGCTATTTACATTCGAAATTAAACTCTTGAACGTCTTTTTCTTATATTCTTGCTAAATTATTTATTTGATTGAGTGCGTAAATTTACTCGATTGAGTTGGAATTGACACAGTTTATTAATTCGATTTGTTTGAGATAATTGTTTTTTTTTGATTGCGAAGGACTGTGAAAGTTTTATCATTTGGTTAATTAGGTAATCCGGGATTCCTTCAAGTTTTTAGTGGATCTGTTTTATTAGATATTCGCTTAGGGGCTGAATTTTCTAACAATTTAAAATCTAGAAAGTTTTATGTAATAAATCAGACAAAAGGTAACTAACCATTGTTGTATATTATAATATACTCGTATAACGTGGTACTGAATTTATTTAATTCATAATCCTCGTTTTTATATTTTTAATATGTATGATATTATCAAAAAATTTGTATATTTAATAAGTCATTACCAGGTAACAGTGTCAGCATTTGGTCAACACTCTAAATGCCAAGCAATTAAGGCTTAGCCGGATAGTAGATGTGCTGACATGCACATCTGACAAAATTTAGAATGCTAAACACATCCTCTGGGATTGTCTCAAAATGACAAATGAGCTGAAAAAGATCATGAAGTCGGTCCTGTTGTTCCATCTGTCGGACTCAAATGTTGGGCTCACGGGCCATGCTGACTTGGTAGCTAATAGGGAAATCTATAGCGCCTTCAGCGAATTTGTGGCGTCATACGGCGAGCGAACGGATTTATAAAGATAACGCTACGGCACGTCTAAAACTAGGACAATCAAATTAAAATTGATAACATATCAATTTTATAAGTTATCAATTCTTAATTTAATTTTATATTAAAAATGAACTTCCACAAAGTTACCGCCGAATCCATAGAAAATATTATAGACAATCAGCACACTGAAGTGCAAGCCGCTGAGTTTTGGGCAGCCGCTCACTGCACAAAACCTGAAATAATACGCATCACGTTGTTTACTCCAACGGAAACGTTTGCCAATATCAAAACGTTGTTGGGGATTGCAAAGTCACCCATGCCTTTAAACACAACTCCATAAATCGATTGAAAAATCAATACTTATATGATATTGTGTTTTTTTACCTTTAAGATATTCACATAAAATCACACTCAATGCTTAATTGACAAAATAATAAATTTAAATTTTATGTTCTGAGACAATTTTCATCACCTGAAAATAAAAACCATGGCAAACCCTGATCCAACATCGATTAAGAGGTATATTAAATTTTTAATTTCGGTTGAAACAAAAAATAAAACGCTTAAGTAATGTAGGAATACACGACGCTGTTTATCGGTGAAATGTGATATTTCAAGTAGACGTCGAGTCATCATTTCACACAATAGCAGTTATGGAAGGTGATATTACTGAGTGTAAAGATAAGTAAATACCATTGTAAACGGAGACCGTCTACAGACGTGAGTTTCTTCGAATGCCATATTTGGAAAGTGTAATATATGCTAGAGAAAAATATATAAAATGAATCATTAGTCTTTTACCAACCTCCAATCGGGAAGTACCTATTCCTAAACTCTCAAAAAAACCACATCATCATCCGTCGTTATTTATAATCACGTTAAGCAACATAAGCAGCACATATACCTAAATAAATAAGGATACAACATTAGCAACGAAAGGTAAGCAATAGTGCAGTAATGAGAAGGATTAGTATTTGAACAACAAAAAACCCTCAACAGTTTCCAACTTTTTATAATTTGGATTGATATGGGCGCGACATTTGATTGCAGTGTTAGTGTATAACATATCCAGTGTTTTAACGAGGAAAGTTTTAATTTATATGTTTAAATTGTATTTGTGTTGTGAAATGAGTTATCCTATATATAAAGTTTTGTGAAAGGTAATAAATGTGAATGCGTAATTTCAAAGAGATCAATGCAATATTCATATTGACGTAACGGTAATAACAGTTATAATAATTTTGAAACCAGATTTGTGATGCATAAAATAGCAAGACAAAATATTACACTATGATACTAATTGCATGTTATATTATATAATAACCGGATCCGTGGTGCAGTGGTCAACGTCGTTGGATTCAGTAACGCATCTCGCGCTATCAAATCACAGTATTGCCAGTTTCGTTTATTGATTATTCAACCAATTTTTGAATTTCTGTTCTAAAGCATTGATGTTTGTGGTGTCTAAAATTCCTTCCCACCTGTTCGATCCTATAAACAGGCAAGAGTAATTAGCTAACCACTAGTCTTGTTCAAGCCCTTTCCTTCTATCTCTTCTACGATAGATATTCTTCTAAGAGAGGTTAAGTTTTCGTAAGAAAATTTTTGTTGAAATACCTCCATTTAGAAACCATATGCTCCACGTTGGGAGTGGACATAGTTAAAAACGTCCTCATAAAAAAATATATTTGTCTGAGCAGCAATTAATAATTATAATTGTTAATGCGAGAGATAATTTTTGCACAATATGTGAAAAACTAATTATTGAGAAAAATACACATGAGGGAGGTTGATCAACTAAAACTTCCCTTAACATACCTCCACTAGGAGGCCATATGCTTCACATTGGAAGCGAACATGGTTTTAAAAAGATATGTAATAGCGTATACCGTATTAAAATATTGTAGCCACTTCAATGTTGCGGAATTTTCATAAACGCTGCTAATTTTACATTCATCATCCTTGGTTCATTTAATATCGTACCTAATCTTCAGCCTTTGTAGATTCAATTCTAGATAAAGACGACCCCGTTCATTCTGCATCGGTTCTATCGCTTTTGTTGTTACGTACTCCCAGACCCATTATTTTGTCAATCCAGTTGGCCCTAGGCTATCCTTGTAGTCTAACAACATCTTTAATAGGCCTCTATATCAAGGTTCCCCAAACTATGGTCGGCAGAACGAGAATCGATGATCCACCAATACCTAAAATGGTTTTATATGCAGCAACAAATGACAACATGTTTGAATTCACATTGACAGGCGAATCAATGACTCTGATCAGTCAGTTAATGATTTCTGGGTTAATTTATCAGAAGAGTTACCCAGCTTAAACAAGCTACTATGGTTTTAATTCTATTCACTATGAAATATTTATGCGAAGCAGGATTTTCTTATTATACTGCAGTCGAAGAACAGTTCGACGCTCCAACATATATAAGGATTCAACTTTCTTGTATTTTGCCTGATAGCAAGAAGTTTTTCAAAACAAGGACCTAAAATCATCGAAGTCATTAAGAACTTCATTCTTTTATATTTGAATGAGTTACGTTTCCAATGTTGGTTAAATAATGCAATGGTTACGGATATCTGGGGTTCAAATCCCAGTACGTACAGTTTCATAAATCTGTTAATAAGATGTTTGTGGTGTCTAAAATTACCTCCCAGTCCTCCCACCCATCCGCTCCTTAAAACGGGGCATAGCCAGAGCGATTAGCTAACCCCTTGTCCTGTCCTAGCCTTATCTTGCTATCCGTACTCTCTTTGAAAAAGAGAGGCTGAGCAACTGAGTAATAAGCAGTTTCGTAGAAAAAATTCCATTGATATACCTCCATTAAGAGTCCATATGCTTTACATCGGAAGCGAATATGTAAAAAAATGTTTTCAAACTATTTACTAAATAAATAAGTAATTCTCATATTTTTATTGATTGTGTTAACCTGAAAATTATTATAAACAAGGTGTTCCACTTAAATTTCATAATTTTGTTGGAGGAAAAGTTTTGGTAACTCTACTTTATTTAGTATTATTTGGTAAAGGGTAAACGCGTAAGCGAAAACAGAATAAATACGTTGCTAGAATACTTTATGTATGACACATGATAATGTTTTTAAAGATCATGTTCAGTCGACGCTGCACTGTTTGATATTCAGGTAATTTTGTCCTATAGATTTATTGGATATTTGCTAGATATATGTGTTGGTTGACTTGGTTTATATGGGCTACGTCGATGCAAATATCTTTGAATTAATATTTACCTGCTAATACTCAATTATATTAGGGTTAAAATAGCATCGTAATAAGTTATACCTATCACATACATATAAGTAATAAGATAAGGTTTATATGTTTTTACTGTTACGGTTAAACACTGAAGAAATAGGTGAGAGCAATATTAATTACCAAATAAGATGGATACCTTAATGCCATGCAAGCTACCAACTCTGTTGGTTATAGATAATATAATTATTGCCTTGATTAAAGCAATAATAGATGTAATCAAGGCAAAAATCCAATTAATTATCAAACAAACATTTGTTCATCACCCAGACTTATAGGCCATTGTAAAAAAGTCACCCAATAAAATTTCAATGCATTTACATTAACGAATAATTAATAATACCAAGCTCCTTTTCCAAAATTGCAATAAGTAAGTTAAATATTTTAATTTTAAATAAATGTTATGATGTTGGAATAAGTGAGGTAACATAATATTGTCTATCTTTTCTAAACAGTGTATAAAGCTAAGCTAAAATAAATTTAAGCATAGTTCTGACGACGGCGCTAAGCCGAAATAGCTATCAACTAACTTATAAAATTTGGTAGAACTAAATACTTTAGTACTTTTTTATCCTAATATAATGCCAATTCGATCAGTCAAGGTTAAAAATAACTTAATGGTACGTGAAAGCTCGCCTGTAACAGGAAATTTTAAAATATATTTAACGTCTACGTAATAGTAGGTACTATTTTACGAAAAAAATGTTTTCATTTTTTAGTATTACAAAGAAAAGCCTACGGTAAGTCGGTTTTCTCTAAACTTACAATAAGTATATATATATTGGAAACTTAAAGCTCTTAATCGCAATACTTTGTGTACACCTTCAAATAGTCCGAGAGAACAAAAGGTACTCTAGTCGCCGTTCAGCATATGTTTCAAAGTTTACCAGACAGAGCTTTCCTAAGTAATAAATCAAATCGAAACTAAGTAAAGTAAGTTAGTGAGTAGATGGTCGATGCGTAGATTTGTAGTTTGGAGGCAAGTTGCCAAATCCGAATGCCAAAACTTTATAGATCGGCTTCGGTTAAGAAAATTAAGCATACATGTCATGGAAAAGTCGCAGTATATATCGAAGAAAGGTTGTATAGAATTGATTTAAGATTTATTTTTATAGCACACCAGCGAGTACCTGGCATGCGTTGTAATACCTGTCAATGAAAGAAAGTGTTTGTGTTTTAAATCTGTTTATTTAAGTGCTTTTGGATTAGAGGTCTTCACGGGACGACAATTTATAAAATTAACGCCCGGCCGATCCCGAGCTTCAATATCATACCAGGACCCGACCCGAAAACAAGATTTGTTCATTTTCAGCCCGAAAAAAGCCCGATTTTTTTCAATACAGAAATACATTTATACTTTTAAAACAATATAGGTATCTTATTGTTTCCATATTTCCACCGAAGTTCATAACACATGTGAAATAAATTATTTCAGTTATGAATAGTACTGTCTAATGGCTGAATCGTGACAATTATAATTTACAATTATAATAGTATTGTGGGTTTTGACGGGATGTAATTCGACGAATGGGTAAATATATACAATCATTCCACATTTAGTGACATCTGTTGGGTGTTTCAACGTATCGGATATAATAGCGGATAATTAGGAAGGTTCAGCTGCTCATTCAAGATTGGCAAGGAATTTAACTGGGCTCTATTAATTTCCAAAATTTCTTGATAAAATAATTTATGATCCCCCATGTTTTTATGCAACAGTTTAACCCACAATACTATTATAATTGTAAAATCACTGGTATTTCTAAAAGAAGTTGAAAAGCGGCAATTCGCCACTCTGTTAATATGGTGTTTACAAAATAAGGATTAGGGAAATTCCCGAAATTTTAACTCAGGTATCAGTGTGGCTCTCAGACGTATAATATCTTACCTCGTAAATAATATTTGTCGCATTTGTATCTTCTATATAAACGTTAGACACTGTTTACTGTCTCTCAGTTCGAGTCCATCCGTGTGCTCGAATGCCTGAAGATGTCGAAAGGCGAAACCCGGGTCGTTAGTGACAAAATACATGGAAGTGTACAAAATCTCAATAATCCAAATTTAATAAATACATACACCTAAAGATGTAATGTTTTTTTTATTTTTGTATGGAATCATTGGAAAAATTGATACTGCATTTATATTCTCCGATTTTTTCATCGGTAAAAGTTGATAGTACCCAAAGAGAATTGAAAAACGTAATTTTGGTAAATAAACCGGGTTGTCGTCCCCAAATATGTTTCTTTTGAGATTAGCAAATAAAAATCTTAATAAGGATTTAGAAAATGTACGTACGTGTTTTTCATTGTGTGTTACTTGTTTATTGTTCCTTTATATGCTTATTGTTATAACTATGAAATCCTAAATAGCAACACAGGGCCACAATGAAATATATAATTCGTGTTTGAATTATGGACCCGATGGTGTCTCTGATAGTGTGGAAACATTAACAGTACATTTAGCTAAACCACGGGCGAATGCGATGGACCGGACCTAAGCTGCTCACATTTGTGAACACTTGCTAGCCGAAGGGTTCGCAGATACCATTTGAATATATAGCCTTCTCAACTGTCACAAGTTAGCATCCGGAGGATAATTTATACGTATAACAATGTAGCGATGTGACTCGGGATCCCGCTAAAGCTCGCACGAGCTTAAAAGCTGGCCTTTTGATTTAATTGTAAAGAACTGTTGCTGAGAACAAATAAGTTCATTTAAATTAAATAAAACTTGTACTGTTTTTGATAGCGGTTTCCAGAAATTATCAAACGGTTTGTAGATTTTATAGTCAATCATTAAAAAAAACGTATTTTTCAAACGCCACATGAGTAGTGTTTTGTTGTAAATGTTGTCATGAAGAATACTTCATGACAGCTGTCAAAACGTTTTTTCTAACATCTTACATCTCTCACGAGAACTTTTTGTCTGGAAATTTTTGGGTTTTTTAATCACTATTTTTTATAAAATACTAGTGAGTATCCGGCGTGCGTTACAATGCCACTCAAAGAATTAAAGTGCTTGTATTTTAATTGTGTTTTGAATTACTGAGATTTTGTACACTTCCATGTATTTTATCACTAACGACCCCGGTTTCGCCTTTCGGCATCTTCAGGCATTCTAGCGTACGAATGAACTCGAATTGACAGACAGTAAACAGTGTCTAACGTTTATATACAAGATACAAACAAGGCAAATATTATTTACGAGATAAAATATCATAATTCTAGGATCCACACTGATACCTGACTTAAAATTTCGAGAATCGCCTTCATCCTTATTGTGTAAACAAACGCATTAACAAATTGGTGAATTGCTACTTTCCAACTAATATTAGAATTACCAGTTATTTTACAATTATAATAGCATTGTGGGTTTCGACAGGATGCAATTCGACGAAAGGATCAATCATTCCACATTTAGTGAGTTCTGTTAGGTGACCATGAGATGAATTTATTTTTATGGGAATATCATTGAAGTGCTTTTGGACACACGCGTACACGAATAAATCAGAAGGTTATCCGAGATGTCGTTATTTGTACGAATTGTTACTTAAGAGACTTTATTTAAGATTTTTTTACATTTTATATAAATCTGGATTGTGAGATTGATTTTTATATATAATCAGACCTACTGGAAGTTAAAAAATAAAAAGTTGAGGGTTGGGCTAGGGCAAGGCCGGGCCTGATTGTACTATGCCTTTTTCCTTCACGTAAGTGGAAGCAATAACTTGTCAAAGTTTTATTGGAATCAGATTAATGGTATGGCAGTGCATAAGAAACGAAAAAACCCACATTGATTTTTATGTATTAGATAGATACTGTATCTTTTATATATGTTTGTAAATCTTTTATTTACAGAAGTTTTTTTTGTCAATTCAAAATTTCCTCTCGTCCGCTTACACATAGTACTGGCAAAGGCACGAGGCTGAAATGGCTATCAAATCCATCTTGTAATTCTTGTCAAACTAAATAAGTTTCCATTTATGAATTTTAAATTATTACAATGGAGCTCTATGGAGTAAGTAAATGCCGATTAAAAAATTTGTTTGATCATGTAAGATGGTCACCCTAGAGTAATGGTGGAGATTTGTAATTTATTTATTGTTTTACTTTTAAATATAGAAATACTTGATCTACAGTAAATAAATATCAAGTTGGTTTTTATCACTACCACTTGTTGTGTACGTGCAGTCAATATCTCATAGCCGCCTTCCGAAACACAAAAAAAGGACTCTATTTCTCACACTGTGAGTCGAAGTCATGTCACAAGAAGAGTTCCACGGGAATGATTTTATACCATACACTAGTGTGCTTGGAGCTAGTTATTCCAATCTAACGATATTTATATAAGACTTTTCAACGTATTCCACTAACCGCTAAAAATTTCAATTGCTTGTCCATAAATTCCTAAACTTGAGTGGGCACGGAAAAAAACAAAGTTAGTCAAATTCATGTTTTTTAGTAAAACATTATAATAATTGCTACGTAATAAACACCGTAAAATAAGGTCTCTTGAAAGTTATAGAAGTTTAAATTTACAAAGGGTGTCTACAAAAGAGGTCTGAGAGCTATATAGCTTTGGTTTCAACGGTCTGTGACCTTACAGTGGGGGATGAAAGACACGGCCTCTGATTAAGGGGATCTCGCAACCCTCACTTTCATTTCTATTTTGCGACTCTACGCTTTGATATTTAATATTTCGTATAGAGCCCTGTTAATTCGCTTGACTCGGTTTGCACACTGTTACTCGTAGAAATACTACAATAAAATAAATGTAACAGAGTGTGATACTGTTGGCATTGTACGTAAAATATTCTTGTTTTATATTATTCAGAAGCTGTAGATTTGTTTTGTCTGAAAGAATATTTGTTAGGGTCAACATAATTATTATGTAATCGCTTAAATGTTAACTGTCAATTCTTGGAGAGGATATTCTTTTTTACAAAACAATAATCTTTTAGTGTTAAATAAATGTGAATTTATTGATTGAATTGGCATTTACTTGGTAGAACTCCATTATGATAGGGTTAAACTTTATAGTTCTGAGGATGGCGTAAAGCCGAAATAGCTATCAACTACCTGCTAAAAAAATTTGTAGAACTAAATACTTTGTTATTTAATCCTATTAAATGTGAATTTGCTTTATTGATATTGATTAGTACTGCAGGTACATCAACAGTATCAACACACTTATGGGTTGAACTTATTAAAAATCCAATGCACCTTTAAATTGGACGAAAAGCTTAAGGGAAGGAATTTTTGGATGGCTGTTGGGTTGGTTGTATATTATAAGCTGCATACATACCACTTATATGAACCCTCCAGATGTGAAAAGGGCAGAGTGAAAAAATTAAAAGATTTCTTTATTGAATGTTTTACTTTAATGAACTTCTTTCATTAATTTAACTCCTCAAAGAATAAAATATTTTTGCAGTCTGCATTTACTTAGCTTATTTCACTTTTATGATTCCTTATGACATGTAGTATACTTAAACGCACCCAATTCTTTTTTTTTCAGAAAATATCAGTTGGCTGACTTCACTTCTAATTTGCTCATATATTGAGTTAAAATATGCCGTTTATTATGACTCAAATCATTAATATAGGTTAATACAGGTTAACCCTAAAGTTGTCAAAATACTATAATTATTATTCATTTATTTTTTATTTACAAAAAGCGTTTTTTTTTAATTTTGAAGGAAATTTGGACAAAGAAAATTATTGAAATTATATTCACCGATAATGCTTTCGTTCTGTATTTGTGTCTAAAAAATTTGTGATAATATGATTCATAAAATGTTTTTAATGAACGTGACGCATACTTAATATATATTATTAACTCTGTAATCCTGAAATATGTGTTGTTAGTCTGAAAATGCTTTTAAAAACATAATATTTGTCACGCACAATTACACAAATAATTCATATAATTGTCCATTTGAATTGGATGTAGTTATGCAAAAAGTAGCCAGTCGATTTTGCTAAAAATAGCCTGACTAAAAAAATTACATTCTTTGAATAAAACACTCTGGAAATATTGTGCTGATCATGCAAGTCAGCCAATCGGGTAACAGTCACACTACTCTATCAACAATTAAATAAAAAATAAATTATATTATATTTTATAAAATATAGCATCATTCAATTGGTGATATTTTACTTTTAATAGAAATTAGAATCAATTATCGTTGAATCTATCATATAAATAATAACGCAAGAGCTACGACTTTCATAAATTTTTCATTTCATGTGATTGCAAAAGTGCTATTACCTAAGTTTGATATTATTGTGTATTGGCTACATTTTATTGAACTACATTCAATTATATATTAAATTACTCAAAAACATATCCCTTCTCAAATAATTTTTAATTACCTTTATGAAATCAAATTAGTTTGCAGGAAAATTCGAACTAAAAAGCGATATTGTTATAAATATAA
Source organism: Himalopsyche phryganea (assembly GCA_022494535.1). NCBI lineage: Eukaryota > Metazoa > Arthropoda > Insecta > Trichoptera > Rhyacophilidae > Himalopsyche > Himalopsyche phryganea. The sequence goes on along the minus strand of JAGVSL010000119.1, from coordinate 591,707 downwards.
TCCAATTAAAATTTGTCTGCCCGAGTACTTCAAATTAATATATCATTAATAATAAAAGAACACGAAGATAATTCCATTAGGATTTTAAGGAAAAATCATCGATCTAATATTTTAATATTCATGATTTCGGCTTTGGGTAATTGAATTTTCAGCGTTGGAGGGTGTGACTTAATTAAAAAGTTCATTTAGTTAAACTTTGCAGTTAAGTCATACAAAGTCTTCCTTTTTCTTTTCAGATATGGTATAAAAAATAAATAAATTTAAAAAAGTTAGCTGTCACAAAGCATTTAGATTTTCAGTTTAAGGATTAAGTACCAAATTCAACGGTGAATATTTCACGTGGAATATATGTTAATCGTTAATAATATAAAGATTAGTTTAAGAATTATGCATGTTATCTTATAAATTTGTGATGCGAAAGGCATGAAGTGATGAAAAAATTACAAACATTCGTATGTTGAATTGCTTTTTTTATTTAAATGATATTCTAAATCTGACCGCAATAAGTTTCACTAAGAACATAGTGTAATTTTATAAAGTTGTTTAAAAACAAGCAATTGACTGACTAAATAACAAGCGGCTTAATAATTTCTTGTGAGATACTTCATAAGATACACATGGGGTTGGAAATAATAGAAGGTTTAAGAAGAATGCTGATATTTAACGTTGGCTTTTAACGGTTAGGTATGTATGAACTGCGACTCTTTGTAAGGTCTCACGATCTATACAAATATATGTACACAAAACTGGAAAAAATACTATTAAACAAGTTCGTTAATCTTTGGAAATGTCAAAAATGATAAATATTAATAAATATAATTACCTTCTCTAAAAAAGAGTGATTGAGTAACAGACTTTAGAAGTCGTTTAAACACTGTCTTTTGAAAAATTCGGTTAAAAATATGCTTAACATCGGCAATTAATATTACATAACGATTTTATAATACGCTAAGACAGACAAAGAGTAAAGATTTATTAATAGTTTTTAAATTATGTATTTAAATTTGTCCTCATTAGCATAAATATTCAATTAATTTACATTACTTTTTGATAAAACTAGAGTAAATAATAAATGTTTAATAATATTTTAAGCGAATAGAACATTGAGTTCTGTCTGCGATATGAAATATTGTTAATTCACTAAATCCAGCTAAGTAACGATAATTTATGACGAAGCATAGATAGTAGTTGTTAAATATTTAACCTTTAGTTGATCTTGAGACTATCTAAGTGCTTTCGATGGAAGGGGGAGATATTTCAAAGAAATAAATGTTTTATAAGAAGTGCCAAATAAATTATTCTTAACAGATAAAATTGTTTACAAATTTTTGGCTGTCATTTTTCTTTTCTTCAGTTAAGTAAATTTTATTATTATCAATTTGAGGTATAAAGAAACTATGGGTAAAGAAATAAAACACATTATTCAGAAGGCGCTTATTTCGAAATTTTCTATTGTGGTTTAGCATTAATTTACATCGAACAAAAAAGTATTGGACCGGGCTTACAATATCAATTGAGCCCATATGCGGAAAAACAGCGTTGTCCTAAAAACATTGATCAGAGATAATAGTGGTTGGTTGTTGTGGAGATACCCTTTATCGAAAATATTTATCTTTGATGAATGAAGACGGCTTGAGTAATTTTATTGAAAACACGGCTTATTAATCAAAAAAAATTTTACTGGATAAATGTGTTGACAAAAAAAACAAATAAAGACTAACGCTGTTTTTCCTCATACGAGCTCAATTATTACATTAATGGCAAATAAACTTTCAAATAAAAAATTCTCATTGTATAATTATGTCATATTTATTTGAAATAAGGTGTTTTTTAATCTATATAAACAAGCCTTACATTTTTTTCTGGATTAATTTAAAAAAAACCTTTAAACCCATATTTTTTATGATGATTTCTTGATGAATTTCTTATAAATCTAAGAAAAGCTAAGTTGAAATTGATAAATCTATGTTTACTATTTGAGCTATAGAACCAACAGTTGTAAGATGTTAACTGTCAATTTTTGTTGAAAAGGCATTATATTTTTAAAAAACAGTTTATTGGTTAATGATTGAAAACAATAATTCTAGAGCAATGAATGAAGTTTGTTATTCCAAAAAAAATATTTATATTTTTCTGTTCCAAATGTTGCTTCAGATAAGTATCTTTCGTGGAATGTTAATTTCAATATATTTTGTGTCTGCCGGATTTCAATATCAAATTCAAATTTTAATTCTAATGATTATTTTTGTATAATAACATAACTGATTTTTTTAAGTTTTTTTTTTTGTTTGAATGGGTGTACAAAACAATATTCGAAAGTAACTTTAAAGGACGTTTTAACTGTCAATTCTGGGTAAAAAGGCTTCTTTTACTTGATAATGCTCGGTCCTGATCATTATAATCATGTGGAAGTAGTGCAAACGAATTGTGTTTTATTTTTAAAATATACGAAAGCGTTCGGACGTCTTCTAATATAGAAAACTACAGTGAGAGCAATCTATTCCTGGATTTTCACTTAATACTTTTGTGCGTAAGACATCTGAATTTTTTATTACTATACAATCCGATTCAGGATGTTGCATAAATATCTAATTTTTGTTTCCTACCTTGCTCAATGTGGTGGGATGCGGATAAAGGTTGACTAAACAGCTTTCTCTTCTAAGTCTGTAATCCCATCTGGTCTCTAAGTGAGGCATCTCCATTGTGTCACATATTGACTGGACGTGACTTGCAGCATGAGCACTTTGAGGGCCAAATATTGCTGCAACTCCGCTTCGAAGAAGGTGACAAACTGAAAGAATAATACATATTTCAATATCGAAAGGTCAGTTATATTATAAAATCATTACTAAAACTAGTTAGAAAATGGAAGAACACAACTTTATTTTAAATAGTTTTGATTCACAGTATCAATTTAAGAGGCCAATAAATACATAAAAAACTTAAAAACATACATCATATGAAGCGGTAAAACCGATATTTCCACTTTTCAATATTAATTGTAAAAGAAGTTTTTGTGTTTTACGCAAAATCGCGTTGTTTGTTTCCGTCGTATTTCTAATTAAGAAAACTATGCAAAAATTTAGAAGCCTGTCAACCGAAAACCGCAATAAATATAAATGAAATAAAATTGAACATATCAACATTTCGACTGTGGAAGGTAAAAAGGACGTAACCCACAGATAAAAAAATTTACAGGAGCCACGAAAAACGTTTTTTAATGATTTTTGGCTAAAAATATTAAATATACACAACCTTGAGTTGTATGAAGACTAATAATCTGGCGTTTTGTTTACCCAATCTGATTTTAATGTGGTAAGTTTTTTATTAAAAACCAATAAAATTGATGGTTACGTCTTTTTTCCCGGACAAAAATTATCAACACTAATGTAGTTAAGCAGCTTACAGCCTTTTTCCTCACAAATTTAAAATGCTTCTTTGAATATACGTATATAAATATGGCAGCTAGTACACTTCTGCATATATTTAAAATAGCTTCCTTAGGAATCCATCATAATTAATTAACTGGCAATTTGATTACTATATATAATAAATGACATAGAGTATGGAGCATAGCAAAAATGTTAGTAATAATTATATCAATATAAGCCTAATAGCATGCTGCAGCAATTTTTTAGAAAACAATGCATGATAGTACCTATTACTATTCTTTTATTTATTTACTGCAAGACAAGTTAAGACAAACTTTATCATACATTATGCGTGAAAACATAGACGGGAAAATATATCAGTACGTCATATTTATTCTATTTTACGAGCAGTGTAATCTGAACTTCTTGTGAATCTTATTCTGACTAACTTACAAGATAATCGAATATTATGCCCCGTATAGTATTAAGACTGTATATTAAGCAGTAAATACTAATGATATTCGTCTATTAATATGATTTAAATCGTAAATATAAACGTATTTATAATAATTTCAGGTATATCGATTGACACTAAGCATAACCCGAAAACTGCACGGTGATGTTTGTAGTAAATATAGCAAAAATTGTGTTAACTTCCTCGTCTAATATGAACAAGAGATCATTGATCTATTTTCCACGCCGCAAATTTCAGAGTCCCTCTTTTTTTCAAATTCAAAATCCAAATTTTGATACTAATTAAACATTGACAGCATACATCCATTTTATATAACGTGTAGTAAAATGCATACATTGTGATTATCAAAAAAAAAGCTATTTTGGAAAAACTAAGGGTTAAGTCCTTTTTCCTTCTCACAGTCGATTTACTTGTTTAATTGAAATTAAGCTTACCGAAGTCTTAAAAATTTAACCACTTTTTCTTCGTATGCTTTTTACGGGTAATGCAAGTTATTTGTCATTACATATTGCGTTAAATGCTTAAATGTAGGTAGTTTTTGCTCGATTCTTACAAAATGTGCACTTTGCTAAATAAAATGGGTACTATGTTTCAGTTTTTTCAAATTATAGAAGCATTTTCGTTTTGAGAAAATGTCATTGAAATGTTAGTACATTCGAACAGTATTAAACGACGTTTTTGTGATTCACACACAATCATTATTTACTTATAACGATAAAGTTTTCAATCGCATTGTATTTACAATTATTACAATGAATAAAAGCTAAATAAAATTCGACATATTAGCACTTTAATAGTAACCATTCAAAATATCAAATTGTGCGCGTCATTAAGCAAGTGGACATTTTTTTCTATGCCTATGTCAGGTTTCGCAAGTTATTAGTCAAAAAATATTGCGTGCAATGACTTATTTTTGATATATTTTTTGTTAGCTTTTGACAAAATGTGAATTTATTAGTTTATGGTTTGCATCGCCTCATACTTGAAATGAGATTAGAAATGATAACTTAATTTTTCCACACAAATCTTATCGCTGTGTCTAAGAAATTAACATCTATACTAGTGACCACCTTACGACTGAACAGAGGGGTGAGGGGTTTTTTTTTAAATACAATTCCAAGAGATCTCAATTTCAAGTTAGGGTGACCATGGAACGATGTATTAATATGGGAAATTCGATATTTGATATTGAAGTTCCTTCAAGCACCCTCAGTCGATGTCTCAAAAAAGGTATGTAAAGTATGGGATTATTTGTTTCTACTGAACGTAGGGACGTATTTGTTGAACAAACATTTTTACTATATGTGAAGAACGTTCTATATGTGAAGAACGTTCTATATGTGATTGACAACTCAATATTCAAAATTGATTAATGCGAAATCAATATTTCTGAGTCTTTGGTCAGAACGATGACAATACTTAATATTTTTCCTATAAAAACAAAGGTGATTACCTTTGAGTGTCCATGAATAATATTTAATCGGTGCTGGATATACGCTACTTTAAATGTATTTTACGTGAAAAAAGTGATTTAGCGAGGGTCAATAAGTGGTCAAACACCGAAGACCAACAGCGGTTAAGCCAAGATAATCCCAGCGGTAAAAAAACTTCGTTGAAAAAATCATTGATGCTATAAATCTCTATTTCCACATCCGCTCTGTCAACAGAAGCTTTGAGTAAGCTTTCCAAAGCTCGGAAAGGCTTGCGCAGTTGGAACGGAAACGAGGAAACTTTCGGTTTTAACTGCACTTTTACAACAACTTGTATGTTGAATAGCAACTGAAGAAAATCTCACTCCTACTTTGTAAGCTGCTTTGCTATTTTGCTAATTTCCAGTACTGCTTTGAATATATGTTACGCTGCAGGTAATGATCACATCGCAGTACACAATTAAACTGCAGTTTGTTGCACTGGAAAACAAACGTTAAATCGTAAATTAACCATTCCAAGCTTTTACTGATAGCTTTAATATATGAATTAGCTTATTAAAATGATCAAGACTAATACTGATAAAATTAATTAATATATTAAACCCTTTAATCTCGTTTCCAAGTACAGTATATGTACATGGGAAAACCAGAACTTGAATAAATCTAATATAGTTTCTTTTGTATATACTTTCTTGTGTATATTGAAATATTTTATACATCACTCAATTGACGAACAAATAAAACATCTAATTCTATATATTATCAAACTGATTCAATCTCAGCTTCCGCTTCCGTTAAAGCAGTTTTGTTAATAATTAAGGTATCATCGCAAGACCATGATGATCCATAAAGTTTAATGTTAATAGAGCATAATTAATCTATTTAAAATAAACTGTCAAGCAAAGTTCATATGAAGTTATAAAGACAATCTTTAGAAGGTACTTATTCCAAAATTTAGAAGTATAAAATACAGTTTTTCTCTGAGACTGAGAATTTTCATTTCACAAATTAGATACCCACACAAGTTTAATTATACTATACAGTTTTATGCTGGACAATTAAACCTTGGATAATAATTAAATTCCAGATATAAAGCGATTATTTGTAAGTGCTTAAAGGACATGATATGAATAAATTGTATTTCCACTTCAACAAAAAAAAAAACAAGAAGTGAAGAAGTCGGTCTATAATACTATTGGAATTAATGCGCTATGAACCGAGATGTTTTTAGAAGGTACTAGGTAAGACAGGACATTAACGATTTGCTACGTTTTATTTTTAAGAGGACTTCGATATATGAAAAGGTGTAACAAGAAGGATAACGAACATCCGCGACAGGATTTAGTAAGAGAAGAGGGCAGTTATTTTCAGATTAGCACACGAAAAGGACACCTCTGTCAATATGATATAAAAAACCTTCGTAGCTCGATACGCAAGAAAAAGAGGCGTAGGAAAATAATTGTAATTTATTTTGATGGCATCAAAGTTTATTTAGTATATTATTTTATAAATCTATTGTGTTGAAAGAGTCATCAGATAAAGGCCTGCATTTATTTGGACGGTAGCTATTTCAATTTTTAGTCGGTAAGAAATAAAAAAATGGTCAGTAATTAGTCAAAATGGTCAGTATTTTATTCGATAGGTGGTTAGTATACACTAAGGCATCATATCCCGCACCCCTTTTACGATCACGGGATTACGGATTGGTCATTAAGTGTAATTTCATGTGTTAAATTGTACATTTAAAATTTAATTTGTGTCCATGATTGCTTCAATTGGAAAGCATTCAAGAATTGGAATGGTTTTTTTGTGTATTTAAAATCAGACAGTCATTTACAAAAAAGAGAAAAATATTTAAAAAAAACATAATGATGATAATTTTATATCATTTTATTTATTGCATTACTATGGTAGGTTTTATCAAATGGTATTCAAGAAGAGGACATTTCCTTCATTTATTTCGAATTTAAAATATTGTCCTTCATTCATTTAAGAAGCGGTTCTAATTTGTCCTCCATTTCAAATTGGCTAAGAACGGCTGTTACGAAATATGAGAATGAGGGAGACTACAATAAATTCATATTAATTTTATAAATTAACTAAGTACATGAACAAACCGAAGTACACGTTGTAGTTAATCAGGAAGTTTTCATTATATATATGAATTATTTTTTAGCATTTACAGTAAAATCTGAAATCCCGGTATTGTCTAAATATCAGTATACACTTGTTCAGTTATTAAATTTGAAGGTCAAATATTTCTATAAGACGGTCAGTTTTTTAATTAAATCTAACCTAAAATTTATTTAGTTGGTACTTATTTACTTGCTAGACACAATTATTAACTGACCATTTAACGAATTAGTTACCGATCAAATAATTAGCTGTAATATATTTTTTAAATACGAAAAAAGCCGTAAGATAAAAATAAAGCAAATTTTTATTTTTAAATTTAATCTCTTATTCTGGATAAAACTTCACTGCAGAAAATAAAAAAATGACTATATATATTATATTGTATGTGTTCTACAATTTTTAACTAAAAATACAGTACCAGTTTCATGTATGATAATTTTCTTACGGTGATCAAAATCAATCCTGTGTCTTTAAACAAATATTATGAAATATGTATCGTACATATTATTTGTTTTCACAATGGTTGGTAAATTAAACACGTTCCGCGCTGTACTAATATATTGGAATACATATCGCTTATCTAATTATTAAGTAAACCTTCCCAGTTGAGAGAAATGAAAATCAAACAAGGAATGTTTATTTAAAGCGGTTATAGATAATTGAAAATCTTTAGTTGTTTAAATAAATTAAACTGAAATTGATTCAATAAACCTATACATAATTAGTTTCTTTGTACATTTATTGCGTGAGGATCTATTTAAATTTTTGGTCAGTAATAAATAATAAATGGTTAGTAATTGATCAAAATAGTCAGTAACTAATTCGATAAATGGTCAGTATTTATACACTTCGTCAGTTGATAAAATAAACAGCCATAATTTAAAAAAAAATGTTCAGTTATTAAATTAGACTGCCAGATTTTTATATAAAACAGTCTGTTTTTTAGTTAAACCTAACCTAACCTAAGCGAACATAATCTAACCTTACCTAACCTTTCATTTATTTGCCAGTTATTTACTGAGCAAATGATAAATTACCTTTTTATTACATACTTTAAATAAACATTCAATTTTTACATGTTTATAAAAAATCAATTAAGTTGTAAAAATATGGACTCGCACTCGATAAAATGATAATAATATTCAGAATCTAACGAAATTTAATCACCATTAACTTAAACTCTAAAAATGATAACTGACAACGCGAAACCAGTAGACCTAGATATGCGGTCTTGTTCTGAGAAGATTTAGTGATAGACAATAATACGGATAATAGAGGTACGGTAGTTTGACTTTGTCACGAACTCGTAGGTAAGAGAGCGGACGGACTTACTCCTTATTACGTCAAGAATATTAAAAAAAGCGATGGTGGACCTGGCTTGGACATGTGTTTCGGATGTCCCAGGGGAGCCTGAACCCTGCCTGTGTTTACTACCAACCGGGTGGATTCCGTCGCCCCGAAAGGCCGCTGATGACCAACCATTAGATGTAATCGGTAGATCTACGGGACGCTGGGATGAACTGAGAGAAAGCAAGAAGACTGGCAGGCGATATAGAATATTAGTGGTACTGTGTGGTGGCCATATGCTTCGAGAAGATGGCGGATATGGTGTAAAAAAAACAGTTATCTATAATACGCTTGATTAAATATTAATACAAACCCGTACATCCACAAATATTAACTTATTTTAAAACGAGTAATTTGGTTTATATATGCAAAAAAGTTACAACAAAAGAACTTTGTAAGATTAAAAAAAGCTTTTATGGCACGTGAAACAGTTTGCACGTAATAATTTTGCATTTTATGTTTTCCGGAGGTAATTAAAGAACTTGCTTAGAGTCGAGATATTTTAACTGCAATGTAAAACACTGTTTTAATTATACTTCTTGTCAGTATACAATTACGAAACGGTGACACATTACTAATTGACGGCTTTAACTTTATTTAAGTATGTAAAAATACGCAGATAATACAAATATTTCTTTTTTTTTTTTTAATTAAAAGGCATTGTAAAAATTGAACATTCCTAATGCTTTATAAAAAAATATGCTTTTATTCGTTTCAGTTTACGATGCGCACCATTAGGATCATTACGTGAGTAATGTACAGTCCATGTCCGCTCCCAATGTGAAGCAAATGGACTCTTAAAGGAAGTATCTCAACAGAATTTAAAAGATAAATTTTATAGAAGACTAAAAGAAATCAAGCACATTATTATAAATTTCACCAAAATACGACAAAAGACAATGTTGAAAATACTTTTCCTGTTAGATTTGCATACATTCATTCAGTTCGTGCACTCAGGAATACCGACACAGTTAGTTATTTATTTAGTACATTATTTTTATTTACTGCAACTCCACAGAACAATACAGTTCACTAAAGTTTTAATAAAAATGAAATTAAGATTTTAAAATGGGGCTGGCTTAAAAGATAATTAAGCATGAATAACTGAGAATTCAAATTTTTTTTATAAATCGGAGGCTCCCAACTAGTGGCTAACTTCCTCCAAGGGGTGAGTTTTAGTTTTCCAAGAGTGGAATTGCTGCCGTTTAATAATTATTTTGAATATTATATGCATATTTGAAAACCACCTTTTAAGTTAGAGTCAGATTTTAAGTAGGGTGGAATCACATTCAGAACATTGGTGAAAGGGCGATGGAGCAACAAAGATTTGGATCCCTTGATATAGATCTTAGTTCTGGAAAACTCTCATAAATTTTTAAAAAATATTTTGTCAAGCTCTATGAATAAATTGTCGATGTAAACCTAATATACGTCTAGAGTTTTTGAAAAATAAGTAAAGCTGTTATTCTAGCGCCTGCCTTCGCATTAATAAAACACTTTATCGCATCTCGTTACTCTCTTTCGTGGCCATCCTTTGTCTTCTTTCTTGCATATAAATTGCACTCTTGCACTGATTATGCGAAATGAGCATTGGATGCATTCAGCTGTGTGCAGAGATTGGAGAAATAGATTTCCTCGAATTATTTACTTCAGCTGCATTTTATTTGATTAAATTAAAACGTTAAATTAAGACGTTTTAAAAAATATTTTACGATCATGAAAAAGAAAATATGGGAAAACTGGTCTTTTTGAGATTGCAATCCTTTTAAAATTCTGTTGATATCATACGGAAATTTTTTTTTATTCAAATAAAAGAAAAACAACTTCACTATCAAAGGAATTGGTATTTACTTGATAAAACTCCATTTTAATAGGAAATGAAAATGATAAATGCATGAAAATATTTAAATTTCATTGCGCAGAATCTCGTCATCTCTAGCCTTGTGGTAGGAGTTTTAAGCTAGAGATCAGATAGGTCTGGTTTCAAGTGTCGGCAAGTTAAAAATCAAATATAACAAAGTATATGAGGACTTGGGCATAGGTCTTTTCTCGTCGTTTCAGAATTTTTCCCTTCCCAAGTTAACAAAACTGAAACTCAAATGGTGCTTTCAGATAAACACACAATATGTTATATTCAAAATTAATGATTAAACGGCAGCAATTCCGTCGAGTTGATCTAATAAAACTTTCTTAATCTTTGTACGCACATTTATTTATTATCCAAACATTTCATTACTATTTACAGTGTAACAATAACATTTTTATGTGATGCAAATAAGAATTTTTTTTTATCCTGACCGAGTTTCAGATGAGACTTTAATATGTATTACGATATTAGGTCGTTAATGAAACAAACTCTTGCTATCAAAGTGAGCTTTAACATATTTATTTATTAAAAATATAATGCTTTTCCACCAAGAATTGACAGTTAACACACTAATAGTGATTTAACATAAATATTTTCCCATTATCTCTTAGCATATAAAGAATATAATTTAGCTTTTTGACAAATGAATGTTGATACATGTGTGTTATTTAATTGTAGGAAAATACATTAATGGGTTTCTATCGAATTATCGATGTTGTCACCGTCCACATTTAAATGTATTTATTTTGATAATTTATACTAATTAAACATGCAAATTAAATGAATTCCTCGTATCAGGTATCTAGCCAATAAATTAATCCCTGCCCTCGATAATTCCTGTCCATCGAACAGTCACGCACGTCCATAAGTGTTTACCGATATTTATTCGGACCGGGCGAGCGGGTGGTTATCGAATTAACTGATCACGTGATGGCGATTTGACCACGTGGTGGTAATTCGACCTCGTGATGTGTTGGTCATTCGTACACGTGACGGGGAAGTGAGCATAGTCGTACTGAAACCGCACACAACCTCGCCCCGGTGGCTGCTTTACAATGCAAAACTTTACATTATGGTCTATTGTAAATTTGTTTATAACTTTGGAGCTTTTACGAGGGTGGCGTGGACGGTCTTTGTGAAAATTAGCTATTGTGTAAGCTTGTTATTTGAGCCAACATTGATTATATGATTATTAACATAGGCTCTAGATCAAAATATTTGAAAATTGTTTCTGTAAAATATTAAAATTAAAATTGTGAGCGTTATTTTGTAATATATAATATAACTGGCGATGTTTTTAAATAAGATCTTTTAAAAAATTGCTCGCTCATTTATTATTTGTAACATCAATAATGAGTTTTAGGTTTCTATGCCAAAAAACAACACCGATTCGATTTTAACTACGGTTGCATTGTGACATTGTGTAATTTAATACTGTTACATGTTATCACATGATTCTCTTTGGGGCTTCCGGTCATCTGATAGTAATCTTCGAGTACAGTACCCACTTTGACTGTGCAATACAATATGAACAGTTGAGTGAGGTGATTGCCAGTGTCCTCTTAAAGAGCTGTGATGCCAGGTAGTCTTTATATTACTTATTGTATTATACTATTTACATTAATTGTGATCAATAATAATTGTATATTTAAATGTACACTTATAGCTTGAGGCTGAAGATCAACGATACTACCTGGGCTCAAGACTATATATATGCAGGTGGAGTTGGATCGATAAAACTCTAAAATGCTGCTATGACAGATGGTTGCAAAACATATTATGCATTGTCCTTATTAAAACAAGATGCAGAACAATAGTTTAGGAGAACTTTAGGAATCGCGTCCCTAACATATATAATTACAGAGTCCAGAAGCACGGGTGGAGTCATGCGGCCGACTGCCAGTGAAGTAGTATTGTCATCCCTCCGTACGTGAGGTAGTACGGCTTCTGTCTATGTCTATGCTTTTGTTCCAGTATTGCCATGTCGTCTGGGTTGCCAGTAATTTATTCGAAATCCTTCAACATTTACTGGTTAAAAATTAACGTTCGATTAGTGAAATCGATACTGTGTAAAACGGACATCATTCAGATTTCATAAAATAGTTTTTTAAGAAGTAACTGTTGTTAAAACAGAAATATTGTTTAATGTTAACAATAGAAATCATGAATAATTTGTTCTTTTTACCTTACTTTACTGGAGTTCTACCAAGTAAATGCTAATTCAATCAATAAGTAAAAACATCCTGGTCAATTGAGAGTTATTTGACAAAAAAAGGATTTTATAACCGAATGAGGTGTGTAAATAGGATAGATTTCGACAGCATTGTTAATTTTATTTAATTAATAAAATCAAATGAATTTATTTTTATTATTAATTTTTGGTCACCGTAAAGAAACATACTATTATCAAATTTCTTTAAGCCATTACTACTCACTATGTGGAGCATTCAGACTTTAACAAAGGCCTAGTAGTATAAAAAATGCATCTTCTACTGCAGTTCTCCGCAACCGGTGTGCCGCGGCACATTGGTGCATCGCGAGACGATCCTAGGTGTGCCGCGACGCAGTGCGTCCAAAATTAGAAAAAATCCAGTATTTTTATATGTATCAGAAAAAAATGAAGGACACAAGGTTGCTAAAATCTCTGTTTAAATTATAATGATGATTATCGAGAAGAATTCAAAATTATGTTGCTGGTTAACATAATGAAACAGATGTGTGGAAGCATGGCAAAGGTTAAACTTCCGCAATTCATTCAAAAATATAATTTTACTCTCGCAACTGTGTTGTTTACTCTGAAAGGAGCTTTTTGAAGTTAAAATAATAAAACAACTATTTAATATCGACAATGAGCAATAAGCCATTACAATTTTTTGCAATACTTTCAATGGAACACCAACTGGAAGATAAAATAGATTCCGATAGTGCTATTGATGGTTTCGCTCTTATAAAATATTTATTTAAATATTTTCTTCTAATTCTTGCGCATTGTTAGTAAAATCTGCTGAATATCATGTTCTCAATTGATTTACAATTATCAATTCTTTTTATGTGCAATTAATGTATTTTTACATAAATAATTTCGTGTTTCTACATTAATATTAAATTTAAAATTTTCCAGGATTATAAAAATATAGTAGATATTTTTCAAGAAATTGTATTTATACATTAAATTTTCTGTCTGCGGCGCAACCTTTTGCGTCGTCATCACTGAAAAACTTTTGTAGTAAAGGTGGGGGAGGGCGGCAAACCCAACGACCACCCCAGGCGGCACAACCTCTAGCTACGCCACTGCATGCGACTTTTATTGAAAAGAGAAAGATTATTTTGGATTTGGTCAAACAAAAAAATCGGCAATATTTTTGTCCACTCAACTTAGGTTAAATAATTTTTAGTAGTGAAGTTAAGCTAGTTTTTTTAGTTGTACTTTTCAAATGATTTTTTTTCCAAGTGTCCCATCACTTTGATAGGGTTAAATAGTTTAATTGGCTTTTGTTAAAAATATATAAGCCACTGTTTCAAATTCATCAAATAAAAATAAATTGTATGTTGTGTTTCTGAAATTTACTTTTGGCTTTTAGTGTGCCGCGAAATATTTTTAAGTACTTAGGTGTGCCGTGGGCGAGAAAAGATTGCGGAGCACAGTACTACTGAATCGTAAGGATCGGTCGAGAACAATGAAAGCATTCAACAAACACTTTATTGACTTAACAAACGATTAGATGGCCCAACATTATTGAGTCCTTAATTCATTTTTTTTCAAATCAATTTTAATGTACCAATAATTTATCATGGATATGATGTTATATTACTTTTCTCTGTAAAGCTCTAGCACTTTATTTTTCAGTAAAATGTAATTTATCACGATGTAATAAAATTCGGGCCAACTCTCATTTGATATCTTGTTCAGTGACCGCAAAAGATAAAGGCGAATAATAATTTGGAATGATTCGTTTTATTTTTGCTTGTGTGACTGCACAAGCGAGCAAAATAAATATGCCAAGTCAAATGAAAACTTTACCTGGTCGAGTGTTTAAATTCGTCAAATATAAATATCGAATTTGCTTTGGATGCTTTCCAAAAGTTCGACTCCCGATTGACCTAAATCGGGATAATTTGACAAGTGATTTTGTGGTTGGCGATCATTTGAATTCTTAAATATCTTTTTTTCAATGGCGAAATAGAGGCCGATGTCTATAAACACGTATTTCACTTTTTGCGTAAAAATTTGATTACTTTATTTTAGAATGTTGAAATTTTGTCCACGAATTCTCGAATAAAATTTTATTTTTCTTAATTTTACATAGAAATCAATATATATACTAAAATATTATGTATCAATAATATAATATTCTAAAATATAGATTATTTCTTGCCGTCGTCCGCCCACCATCGCTTTTACACTCGTTAATTGTAAATGGTAGTATGCAATGTCGTTATAAACATTCAGTGTGTCTACGGTTTTTTTCTAAGAGTGAGGATATTATGATGGTTTGCACCTGGGCAATTTTTTTTTTGACAGTTTTCAAATAAAATAATGTTTATTTTGTGAAGTCACCTGGTTTGAAAACAGTGTGTTATTTATAATACAAAATTGTTTATGTACCAATTAAAACGACGAAAATTCGTATTGTGATGATCATGGACGTAATTTTGTTTGGAGGGAAAATTGTCTACACTGCCACCCTCCAAATGACGTCCCTAGTTGTGATACCTGTGTCAATTGTATTAGTATAGTAGTGCGTACACGAATAACTCAGAAGGTTTTTTAGAGATGTCGCTGTATGTACGCATTTGTTTTTTTTTCATAAACCTTTACGGGCGTGCCCACAACAACTTCATCGAAGTTTCATCGAAATCGTATGAATAGTAAAAAAACGCATAGAGGAAAAACAAACAAACAAAAATATATTCATTTTATATATATCTGAGACCTATGTCACACTTTTTATAAAGCTTAGTCTTGCAACATGCAAAACTAGACGACCATTATCAAAATTAAATTTAAATTTGGTTAAGCCCACTTGAACCAAATTGTTCTAAACGTTCATAAAGCTTCTCGTCTATATTTTTATGTGAACAAGCATTCAGAGTTTATTCTCGTAGAGACACGTTAAAGCAAATGGAAACAGAACTAGATTGATATGTTGACATTTAATATGACCGATTCATAGCACATCAAATTTGAGTAAACAGTAATATCGTAAAATAAGTTCCTTCTTGAAATATCATTCTGCTGACCCTAGAGAATGCTTAGTTCATTTAAAGTAGCGGAGCATATGCTTTGTACCAGTGTAGCTTATTCGGTAACCTCAGGGAAATACCGCTGAAATTACTTTTTAAGGGATTCAAGGTGCTCAATCATTTTATTTTCCAAATAACATTTTAGTTTACTTCTTCTCTACCACACTGCAGAGCTTCTTAAAAATGCTGTATGTCCATTATTGACTGCTTTTAAAGAGGAATTTATCTTTATTCAATGGTTAGAAAATCTGGTAAATAAAGTTGAGATATCAATGAAAAATAATCGTAGTTAGAGTTTTTTTTATATAATTATTTTAATAGTTGTTTATAAAACCTTTGGCATTCGAGATTAAGGTAATCCAATGAGGTAATTCCAGCAATAAATGGATAAGAATGCTCTCTGTAACTACGATTTAAAGCAATAAAGACATCGGTTACTGATAAAAAAGGCGATACTATCGGTTGTCGACTTCGTCATTAATTTTAAATGGAAAGCAACTGACCAACCTTGCAATAATATGTGACGTGAATTGATAACTTTTTTTAATTTGTAATTATACAACGCGTATTATTGCTTTAATTGTTTGCGAGGGAATCTCCCAGCGCCTATTTTTAAGAGTGAGAAGGATAAGTAAACTTTGTGATCTTTATTTTAAAATTTGAATTATAAATTAAAAAATTATCCTAATTATTGTATCGGTATAACTAGAATAAGTGCATTGTTTCTATAAAAAAAATAATCAGACGGTATTTTTTTATTAGACAATGATGACAATTCATTTATTATCAAAGTAAAAGACAAATACAGTACGCAAAAAAGTAAGAGACGGCGAAACTAAAAAGAGAATACGTAGGTTAAAATGATATATCAAACCACGTTATAGTAAACAAATACAATCTATATATATATATATAAATGAAGATTTGTTTGTTTGTCCTCTATGCATTCCTTTACTATTCGTTAGATTTTGATCAAACTTTGGTGAGTTATTGTACCCGTGAAGGTTTCTGAAGAAAAAAATTCAAAATTTTAAATCTAAAAAAAGAATCAAATACATACAACTAGCGACATCTCTGAACCAGGCGGAAAAACCAAAAAAAAATTGTTTATCCAAAATTGACGTCTGCATGGGCCTGGGCTCGAGCGGGTAAAGACAATTCAGATTCAGGCTCGGGTAAGCAATTCAAATTTAAGAAAAATATTTCGTCCTATGTTCTGGTCATGAGTCAGTCATAAGGCAATAGTTTTCATAACATTAATAATTGATTTCACATGTGCTATGAATATCGTTGGAAATGTGGAAACAAAAACACATATTGTTTGAAAAGTATAAATGAATTACTATATTAAAAAATAAATCGGGTTGTTTTCAGGCTGAGAAAAATAAATCTGGGCTTCAGGTCGGGTAGGGCCATGCCTGAAGATAATGGGCTCAGACCGGGTAATTTTATGAAATTTCGACCCGTGCAGACCTCTAATTCAAAAGCATTTTTATAAACAGAATTAAAGCACAAATATTTCCTTTCTTTGAGTGGCATTTCAACGCATGCCGGGTACTCACTAGTATTAAATAAAAATAAATAACTTAGTAGGTCCACTTGGTTTATCACTAACGTGACGCGTTTTGCCTCTCTAAGAAGCATCTTCAGGTTAAGGTTAGTGTGAAGATACTCCTTAAAGAGGCGAACGAACTTCTACAAAGTTACCGCCGAATCCGTAGAAAAAAAACCAAACAATACTTTGCTGGTTTGTAAAATTATGTGACTTTATAAAAAGTGATATGCGCAATTTATAAAATAGAAACTAGATTGAACAACAAATGAAGATGCATTACAGATGTTATGACGGAAAAATATAAAACTTTTCATAGCACGCCCGTTTAAAACTTTAAAATCCCCGCTTGTTTTGACAAGTGCATGGCAAAGTTTTGTCTCTTGAGGAAATATATCAATATTTGCATTTGGAAAGCTTCTACAGGGGCATGGAAATGTAAACTCTATTGGAAGACGTGTTTGAGAAATGCATTTTATCTTGCACAGTGCGGTTTGTGCAACGCGCAATAAGACAGACTCGTCCATGCAAATAGTATTGCATGTACGGGAGGATATTTCCATCGAAATGTGTTATTCTTCAAACATGCATAAGAGCTAAAATGAGACTAGAGCTAAAAAAGCTGATGTAAAACGGAACTTTATATAAATAAAATTGTTATTACTATGTTTATAAAATGAATTTAATGTTGCTAACGAATTCAGACTATTACTTATATATCTGACAAAAATAATGTGTATTTTATTTTACATCCAGCCAGCTCAAAGTACGAGGAATATTGTACGATCTTCAATGAAACGTTACAGTTTCTGAGAGTACTACTTCTAATAATAACTGTTGATGCGGTGAAAAGTGTAGTGTTTAAAAGTAGCTTGAACGATTTATTAGCTCTCTACCAGTACTGTCATAGCCATAATCCTTTCAACTTACTAATTAAAATTTAGTACTACAACTTCTCTCTTAGCAAGCAGTTTTTGTAGAAAAAAATCTATTTACATATGTCTATTATGAAGCCATATATGCTCTATATTAAAAGTGGACATTTTTTAATGAAAAGTAGTCATAAATTAAGAAAATAGGTCAAATAATGCATAATGGTAAGCGTGTAGTTAATATGGTTATTTCGATTAATAAATATTACGTATCGGTGTTATGATTTTCAACGACAATCGACATGTTAAGTATTAGTAAATTAATGCACTCATTATTATCTCATGGTCAGAATCTTCTGGGTCTGTGTCAATACTGCCAATGTCCGTACTGAAATAGTATAGCATACAAACATATAAGATAGAATTCTTTAATAGAAATAATGAAGATAAGTTTTTTCTAGAAATAACATCAAAATCACATATGAGGATAAAAGCTGTTTTTGCTACTTTAAAATTTAAAAATACCAACATATATAGATTCACGAATAATATCTAAATCTTCGCTTAAGGCAATATGATACTGATAAACGCGTTTATAAAAATCTCAGACATTATTGATACGCTTTCAACGGTTAAGGGTTAGTATTTAAGGAAAGATTATAGGTTTAAGCCGTGCTTAAGTTTGAGGCATATGGGACTAGAGATTTCTCTCCAGAATTTCAGTCAATATTAATGGCATCCGCAATTTCGATATGAATTATTATTACATGCATGACAAGGGGGTTTCTATTCTCAGAGGGTTTTGTTAGGTCCTTAGGTTGTCTTAATTTAATGATTCCGTCATCGTTCACTTTAAGCTGATATCGATTTCACCATGAAAAGTAAATCAAAATGTTAAGTGTGTATCACAGTGTTGTTTTAATGAATTGGATTTGATATTCTACATTACTTTATTGGCTTGTAAAAGCGTAAAAATAACAGGTAAACATGGAAAAGATTAGAGAAATGTTTAACAACTATGTACTGAGAAAATTGAAAGAAAAATACAAAACATGTATTTCAATGGATTCACAATGGGGTAAAAATAACAAAATATACAGTTCTGTAAGAATTTTATCAGTTTCTTGTTAGCTGTTTGGGCTTCACGCCATCTTCACGCGGCTTCTATGTTTAAACTTAATTTAGTTAAGCTATATACTATACTGTTGTCGGGTCCGTGGTAATATTCACGCTAAACGACAGCTGCGTAGAGAGTCCATAGGATTCTGATCGGGCCCAGCCAATAATTTAGCAGGATATATCATATTTTTATGATGTGTTTAGATATTTATATAGCGTATAGCGAGAGCGAATACCTAACCGCTCTGTATTCTCACGGGCTCAAGTGCCAGTACGGACACTTTCGTAAATTGATTTTCAATCGATTTATGGATATCTGTCCGTAAGTATGGATGTTTGTGATGTCTAGAATTCCCCCCTCACATTTGATCTTAGAAACGGGGCATAGCGAGAGCGGTTAGCGACACAACTAGTCCTATCATTGTCCCACTCTTACTCCCTTCGAAGAGATTGAGCATCTGACTAATAGGAAAACTTCTGTTCAGATAAGCTCTGAATGTGCTCCGCATCGGAAGCGCCCATGGTTAAAACAATATTTAAATATCTATCCGTATACACTTGGTTAATTTAAGCTTGCGTAAATAATTATTTAACAGTATTTTTGTTGTTTTTTTTCTTAATTTAATTATCGTTAGTTCTCACCCACAAGAATAAAAAAACTTAAATCGTTAATGTCAATTAATTTTCATAAATGAATAAACGTGATGTTAAAAAGACCTGGCCGTAAGTTTTTTTACAAAAAATAAACTATTACATAATTGTAACAAAAACATATTGAGTATTATCAGGCAGTTAGAACTGTGTAAGTATCGTTGAAAGTAAATGCGAATCAACACACGGTTCAGTTCTATTGAAAAACCGTTAGATTTATTTTCTAAGCATTCTTTAGAAGCAATTTGAATCGTATCAATGAAATCCAGACGAGAATTTGTAACGGGCTGAGTTTTGTTTGTTTTTTGCACACCACAACCACATGCCTTCCACTGTAAGGGATCTTTACGCGTAATAGGTGGTTATATGCCATCCCATTAAAGCTAGATTATTAATTCAACCGTTTGATAGTATTTTTAAATGAAGATAAAAATCTTTACATCGTATTATATGGCTATAGTTTTTTTTGTGAATTCAGCTTGTTCCATAATGTGAGGCTTATTTTTGAGAAAGGTTACTTTTAAAGTGATTTAAATTGTACGAAGGTTTTTGCAATTAAAATATTTGGGATATACTGACTCTAATTGATAGTGTTTTTTTAATGGATGGTAGTTTTTAAGCTCAATTAAATAAAGGTTAACCTTTCCGTTTTCACAATAAAAATCCCTTCTGATCTCATGCAGTCACACTTTGTTACCGTGTGGGTTTTATCATATAAACGCATTTATAAAGCAAAATGGTAATTTTAAAGAGTGAAATATGGTTTTATGAAGGATTAAGTAATTATTTTTTGTCATATTTTGTGTGTAAAACCTAAAAAATATAATATTAAGCGAAATTATCGAAAGACACAAGAATCGATATTCTTCATAGCAAAACAAGTTCGAGATGTGTGTCAGTGCCATTTGAAACAAAACAGTTGCGAGATTTTCAAATTATGATTAATGATACAAAGATGACGTAAACTATTATGTATTTTTAAATTATATGTAGAACGATTTTATATACAAATAGCAATTTTTTAAATTTTTTGGATGCATATAATTTAAAGGTTCAAAGGCCAAAGTAAGTCATTGTTACATTATGAATACGGAAAGCTAAAGGAATTTTTTTTCAGAATTTAAATTCTTTGGTAAATCGTTTACCTTTACTTATAAAAAAATATTGATTTAAATTTCTTGTTTACTAATTAATTTTTAGCTTACGCCCATAGTGCAAGAGGTATAGCTGAGCTGGATGAGCAGTCACCATTTTTGCATTTTTGACGACGTTTTATACTTATTGAATTACAATCTGCTATATTTACAACATTGTCTTGGTCACTTATTAAACAAAAACAAAGATCAAGCTCACGTATTTTACTTCTTACACCGTTGTCGTAAACAAAGTAAATTGTAACTCAATCAACAAAGTCAATAGAGGCAAAAATGGTGAGATTTATTTTTTATTTAGCTCACCTATACTCTATGACTTTTGCTACCGTAATGTGACATTAAATAATAATAAGTTTTTATTTACATACATGTAGTAATTACAGCTCTTTCAGCCTGACATACAGCTTTAAATCTTAAATCATCAATTAAAAATACAAGTGCATGACAAAACGGATGTTAAACATCACCATGCTTAATCAATTTTCAATTCAATTCTATTTTTTATAACATACCTTTCGCTTACACGCGTCCTACGCTAATAATTGGTCGTTCCTATCCTTCTGTTTAAATCTTTATCATGTCAAACAAAACCCAACAAAAGATGATTATTTATGAGAAAATAGGAAGGATAGTCAATAAATTCATCGTTAAAACAGTTGACTGGCGTTTTCATCGATATAACTTTATGAAGGTTGGCCATGAAATGAAATCTAACAAAGGTCACAGTTACAAATTGTTTTTGTAAGAACGGCTTAAATGTATGACGATTGTCGATAAACCTTTTATATTCTTGCACAACTCTCAATAAAGCGTTTGCGATATGAAAAATGCCTATCATATTTTAGCGAAGTACAAAAAAAGATGACTTATTGAATTTCAACAAAAACGATAAATCGACCAATATTTGATTTAGTAATGTAATAAATTACACCTATATTGAAAATGGACGGTATTTAAATCACAATTGATACGTCATTTAATATAAATAGCCTTAAGTTGCTGCTGCATGAAGGTATTGTTAAGTAAAATACACATAATAAAAGTCACAACACTACATACTACCTTGTTTATACATCAAAACTTGTGTAAATATTTTTCAGATGTAAAAATATTATTTTAAAAAGACAACGTGTATTGTTTAGTGGTATTCTGCAGACAATCTTCTCTCCATTTTAACAGAGAAAAGGGGATAAAATTTTGAAAACGTCTGCAAATTACTTAATGGCATTTTTTTGTAACCTTTCTTCCCTTTGGCATGCTTTGTTCAATTGTGACGAAAATAAATTGACGTAAGATACCTACGAAAAAATAACATAACATAAAAACAGTACAATATAAAAGCTTTAATTCATGAGATAAAAATAAATTGATTAAAGATACATTTTTTTTTTCAAAATAAAACACAATTTGTTTAAACTACTTCCACATGTCTATAATGATCAGGACCGGTTTTGCTCATCAAGTGCATTATTAACAGTATATTGCTCGTGATGAGCGGAACCGGTAATAATCGTTATAAACATGTGGAAGTAGTACAAACGAATTGTGTTTTATTTTGTAAAATATAATGTCTATCCACCAAGAATTTACAGTTATCACCAAAAAAGTGAAAAAAATTAAGACAAATGAGAGCCAGTAAAAATTATCCAAATAAAAATAGTGTATTTTTGTAGTTTTTTTTAAGAAAAATAAATATTTGGCATTACAGTTAATAATTGCCAATGTACAAAATATTTTTAAATTTCAAATTAGGTACATTATATAAACAAGATGAGGTTTTTTTTCAATTCACACGAGATTAACTCGAAGAGAAATAACATCATTAACATCCATGTCAAAGATTTCAAATTAAAATTGAAAATTAAATTCACCTTCTCGTAACTTGAACTGAAACCAATCTGATTGTAAAGCTCTTAAAACTAGACCATATGGATAAACATAATGAGTACTAAACAATGCATTATTTTGTGCTGCGCCATTTAGAAGCATTGTGTATTAAAAGAGGTAATCCGCACTTGTATGTTGATTTAAAAATGAAAAATGGGCGTTAACCCATCATACCTTCTCCGTGTTTAATGTGCAGTGTGCAAGTGGTTCCCTCGGGAATATAAAATACCGTTTTGTTCTTCTTGGGCTAGAGATTTTAAATTAAAAGTCCGGGCAACGAGTGTCTGATATAGGGCAATTTTAAAATATTCAAAAACGTTCAAAGCCTCTGAGCTTTAACTACTCTTTTGAAAAAACACGAACATGAAGTACTTACAATATCATCGCTATGCAGTTGAAAGCTTCTTCGAATAGTTCGTTGGAAAATGATTAAATTGGCACTTTGCTTGTATTATAAAATATACAATTTATCGTTCAAAAAGAAATCTAACTCAAGAAAATTAATAGTGACGTCAATTGATCACGAGGAAAATTAATCGCAAGATCGTTATAAAATTCTATCTGTAAAATTTTGTCTGTCGTTTGTCTTTTTGGTATGTCACTACTTCTGCAATACCATACCAAGAAAATGAAAATTTATTCCATCCTAAAATATGTTAGAAAGCTCCAAGAAACCAACTGAAACACACTTTATAGATATGAATAAAGCACTGTTACAAATGTATAGTTTGTCAAAATCAAAATGTAAAAAAAATCCTTTTCATAAATATAAATAATCTTCCGTAACATATAATTTTAACCAAAAAACCGTTTAGGAAACGTTGCTTTGCACCATTTGATTTAGTGGCTATATTCAAAATTTTTGAAAATTGAATACTTAGTCTGAAAAAATACTAGAATAATTTAAATCAAGCATTATCATTGTTATATAATACAAAGAAAACTATTTTTTTATCTTGCTGTAAGCGGTGGAAATTGAAATTATTTTTTAGATCCGTAAACTCGAATTTCGTGAGAGCAAAAACCTATCCCAATAAAAGCTCACAAAGCACACTTCAAGAGGTTGAGTACGCAATGCAAATGACTGACCAGCCGGATTCTTGTTGAATAATTAAACACATGATTAGGGATGAGTGATAACTTTTGCGATGTGCGATATTTTCTTAGGTGTACTTGAGGTTATTGTTATATACATCATTGGGAAATGATAATAGCTATTATTAATCGCTTCATTTGTAAGTTTATAAAAACATGAGTAAAACTATTACTTGGATAATGTCTAAAATAAATTAAAATATTATCATTCTTATTTGAATCTTTATTTGTAATCTTTTATTGATAGCTTTCTTAACAACGCCTATATACCACTAAAGATTTGATAAAATTTAAATTGCTCTATTTCGACATATATTTTCGTAAATGTTTTTCTAAGAATATCTAATTATAATTTTTGTATTTATCTCTCAAATAAAGTCATATCTACTCGTAACATCTGCCTAATTAAATAACGATATTTATAGATGCTCAAGCCTTGTTCAATGCCTAATTGAAGTTTTTAATTAGTATTTTAAGTTAAAATTGTTTGTAAACTCTTATTGTGATTCAAATAACTCTACAAAGCAAGGTGATAATATTAATATTAATTCAATACAAAACCAATCGTTTTATCTTCATATAGGTGAAGGTGACAAAAAAGTCATTATTTCATTTACATCATGACATCATTTACATCATTCATAATTTCGATGAGCGACTTGCCCGTAACAAATAATATAAGGGGCAATAATTTTATCCGTCAATAATAACATGAGAAAGGGGCGCTCGAGGGGTGCGAGGTGCGAGCATACCTTGAAATTTCAGGACGTGTCAATACATATCGTATAATTATTTATAATACTTTTTTACACATGTAATTTATTTTATAAAATTGACTTTTTAATAAAAAATATATTGATGTTTTAAAATTGAATAAGAATCTCGAAGTATAAAATATTTTTGTTTCATTGTACTGATTTTTCGTTCATATAATGTAACTTAAACAAACAAACGATGAAATGAAAAGTTTTTTTCTCTTTCGCAAATCCAACAAGCGACTTCGTCTGACATCTGACTGACATCTTTCTTACTGTCAACTATACCTTTTGTGTGACGAACGAATTTAAATGAGTTTCTAAGGAGGGGAAAAAATGCCTTTGTAAAAATTGTATAACAAATGAAAAAACAAACAGCGAAATATAAACCTTTTACTCTAATTCTTAAATAAACGTCACATATCAGTTTTAATTTAAAACCTTGGAATAAAAGAAAAATAAAGTTATCACTGCTTTCTTTTCATTTTTAGCCATATAACTGAATTCATTCCAAACAATGCATACATTCAAAGATTATTTTTAAAGATACCTACGGGCCAATTTTATAACCGAAGAATCATTTTCCATGAATTGACAGTCAATCACTCGTCAGGCGTAACATTGTAATAAAAAAATTAGATATTCGACTCAATATTAATTAATATAAACGTAATGTGATTGTGATTGTTGTTTTTTTTAAGTAAACACACTTTTAACCGTATCAACACAGCCGTCAACCGGGTGTTGTCTTGGTGGAAATATTGTATTGCATAATATTTTTTAAATAAATTAGTATAATAATTTGTATTATGTAAAGCAAAGAAAAAAACTCAGTTTTATAAAAAAAAAACGTTTTAAATGCGATTATCTCAGAACTTGTTTTTATGACTTCTGTCAGTATACCCACGATATGTTTAACCGCGATATCCAACAAAATAATCATGAATTATACATTTTTACTTCTTTGAAGTATTTTATGATTCCATTCGAATTTGATTGAACTCTACGTGGGCTATTTATTCCAAATACACAGTCTAGTCAATATAAACAAAAATCAAAGATTTTGTATTTTTTCTGATCCTTGATTATATTAAATAACATCGTTTCGGTATGATTAATAAAAAATAGTAAGTCGTAAAAAACGGTTGCAAGTAAACAATATATTATTGCATACACATAAACTGCGATTTCAACCCAAGGCTATTTTTAATTTATTTTTCAGATTTTTTCGATTCTTAATTATCGTAAGCCAGAGTAACTAATATAAGTAGGTACTAAGGTACATTGGTAGAAATACACCTTTTCCCGTTTACTATCTTTTACTAATGATAGCAGTATATTATTCTTTTTACTGAAATTAAAATGCTGCAGAGAAATGGTTGAAGTAATTCATTAATTATACTGCTAATCGGCTTAGTATCAGAATTTCAAATATATTATCCAATTTTAAAATGAAACGAAAGACTTTTAGCAAAAAGTATTTTTCATCTGCATTGAATTTTTATACTTAATGAATCTCTGAAATTAAGTAAGGATATTAAATTGTTTTGTTTTTCTATATTTATATAAACTTTTTTTACAAAATAAAGTTGTGAAAAGCTTTACCTATGATAAAAATGATTATTTTTCTTAAATAAGCAAATACTTAAAATTTGATTTCATTTATATACTTGAAAGCAAATAATTTTAGTTCACAACGCAAATGCTTTTTCTACAAAATTTTGTATAAATAACATACTTTCAATGAAATTTTAAACGTAGAGATGGATATTTTAATTTTCTTCGCAAATTAAAAATATTTTTCGATGTTTTTTTTTTATCATGAAAGCTTTTTCCTGTGAGATGGGTAGATGGTTATGTTAAACGAAATTGTTGCATCGTAGTAATTTTGATATTTCGTCAAAACTCGCTTATTACTTATTCTTAAAACGTTTAATTGGTTTTCTTAAATCATACACATTGTGAATAAAAATGTAGAAAGTAATTACTAAGAGATACAATTTATTATTACTAGGCTTTATAATCCTCTGTGAGTCTTGGTTTCCTCAAGGAAACGATTTCACTTCTGCCAAACAGTTGTCACTGCTCCAGATTCTTTTTCTCAATAGTCTTGTGTATGCTTCTACATAGTTCAACCATTGTCATAATTTTCGGTGTCCACACACCCCTTTAGATATTATCTGCTATTGAGGAGCCTCTTACGCGATCGAGCATTCTTTATCTTTTGTGGGTGGCCACCAAAAAGACTTGTCCAATTGGTTTACTAGAAGTCCTTCAAACAGCGGGCACAATTTGTGATTGTAAATCGCTACGCACCAATGTCACAAACAGTTCTATTATTCCCACAGAAAACTCTGAAAAGAAGCATCATATATTTAATATTATTTGCTTCCCATAAATAAATTTTGAATCAACATTACTCCATGAAAATAGCCTAGTTTTATACTGATTATAATAATTTATTAACTGCCCGTAACTGCTCCCTACGGGATCACCTAATGCCAATATCAAATTAATCTTCTATTGTCCATAGCCGTATCCGAGTGCACACGCCTTTAAGTAACATTATCTGACATCTGTGATGTTATCATGGTAGAGTTTTACACTTTTTACTACACTGATACGCTTTCTGCACAATGTACAGAGCGTGGCAGTGTATTCGTATTTATGGATCTCCTAATCTTGGAACATATGAGTTTCTAAATCCTGTGTGTGTATCAGTATGGATCCTAGACCCATGTATGGATCCTTTGATCTTTAATCCTAGAACTGGAGTGCAAAGTTATACGTTATAATGCACATTATTTTTATTAGTCGTATTGTTGTCAGCTATAATCAAAGCAACCCTAAATAAACAATAAAGTAAACGTAAAAAATAATAAAATTTTAAATTTCGCAAGCATTTTTGCAGTTTTTATATAGTTACCCGATTCAAAAGATAGATTCCAAAAAAAACCAAACATTTAAAAAAAACATTCAAAACTGTAAAATTCTCGCAGCAAACATTAAAAAAAATCTGCGCGAAATACTGCTTACGATCTTAATTTAGTATAATTATGATATCAGCTATCGTTAGGTTAAGTTCGTTTTCTTCAGACGTTGGTTGAAAATATTTGAATTTATTTACAATTTATGCACATGCTTATCATTATGTATTTGCGCATAAAATGCAAAGCGGTTTAGGAGTAGGTTTTGTGTCAAATTAATGTGAGCAATTATTCAAAATTTATTTTGGCCAGACTAATAATAAGGAGCAAAATTTCTCGTCCGAGGGGTTTTAAGAAATATGAGCCAGACTTGTAAAGTTGCGCTACTATTACAGGTCTCTGAGGTCGTTAACTTTAACGAGAGTAACTTTAATATCATGTCAACTTTTTGATAGCTTTTCCCAATCTCTGTTGAGCCTCAAAAACTTAAAGTAAGAGAAAAAGCTTTGTTTCTCATATATAGAAAACTTGAATGAGTAAATTGTGAAAAAGCTATTCACACGTACTGGATATTGAACTTTTTCTTTTGAAAGATTCAAATTTTATTTCCATTTTATTATGTATCTGTATATAAGAAAAATTCTGCCATTTTACTAATTACAAACGAAGGCTAATTATACGCAGCTTCGTATATACATTGTTGTTCATTTTTTCTTGATAATCGTTCAAGCTCTGCCAAATGTGTTGTAGATAGGTGGATAAGTTACAGATCATAGTTGCAAAATAGCCTTGTTATAGAATGACGTATTCGCAATTCAGGAATCAAACCTTCAACTGTAAGTTCACATTCATTGATATTTCAATCGTTATATAATTTTTTTTACCTTACTCTTTATTCTTTTCTTCAAACGACTGAATTAAATGCAACTTACATACAATTATAACAGCAGACATAATACTTTAATTTGCTTCATTTTTCTTCATTTGCTAATTTGAAAAAAACAATATTTGTTCCTTTTTACTAATTTCACTTTTTTAATACTATACAATCTGCTCATCAAGCGTATACTGTCATATACTAATGTTCTATAAGATATTAAGCACTTCAATATTCCACCAAAGGAAAAAAATATTTCATAAAACAAAATTCTCACCAGGAAATAATCAGGTGTATCAATTTAGAAGTCCCATTTGTAAGCGGCGGGCTTAAAATTTGGGACGCTTAAAACCAATGATCGTTTCAATCTCTTATCCAATTTCTCCCATTGTGCGAAGAGTGGAGAAAAAGGATGACCCCTTAAGGCTCAGCTGCTATCTTCACACAGTTAAGAATTTCATTAGGGACCGTAATGGGAATAGTTATTCTAATGAGCATAGATTACCTACCGAACCAATTCCACTGCGATATAATATATACTGGAAACCGTTACGCCAATTCAACGCGATGTTACGCGAATTCTTGGACGATTATTAGTATTTATTAAAATGAAAACATAATACCATTTACAATAAAATATTTTTACTGAATTCTAGAATGAAATTTTCTTTATCTTGCACATTTTCTATTGTAGAAAACTACCCGTTTTACATATTTCATCCGTTTGAATATCGATAGCGTATTTTCAAAGAATTTCTTTATCGTTTTCGTATTTTCAAAAATACATTGCTACTTTTGAAAACCTTTCTTACCATGTTCACCATCTTACCATTTTTTTCATCCATGGCCCCTCCCAATGCGCAGCATATGGCCTCCTAATGGAGTTCTCTCAACAGAATCTGAACAGAAGTTTTTATTCTAGTTATTATTACTCAATCTTTCTTTTTAGACTAGAATAGAGATGAAGGAGAGGGCCAGGATAGGAAATGTTTCATTTTTAGTATTGAATGAGTGCCAGGGAATTTGAGAAATCACAAACATTCAATTTATGAAACTGTCCGTACTGGGATTCAAGTTTGTGAAATCTTTAACGGAAGCCAGCAACATTGACCACTGAACCCGGTTAGGTTGGGTTAAGTAAGGTGTCATATCGTCGCCGTTCAGGCAAAAGTCACCAACTCTTAACAAGCAGTTTTTAGTTGAGTATGCCACCCGAAGCGTAAAATTATGTTCTTTCAGATGCTAAAGTCACCACTGTAGATTAGTTAGTAAAATGTTGCGTGAATCTGAATTATTTGTTTTCAACTGAACGAAGTCTGAAGTCTGCTTCAAAACCTACCAGAAGATGCATAAAT
This sequence comes from Himalopsyche phryganea, assembly GCA_022494535.1. Taxonomy (NCBI): domain Eukaryota; kingdom Metazoa; phylum Arthropoda; class Insecta; order Trichoptera; family Rhyacophilidae; genus Himalopsyche; species Himalopsyche phryganea. Next base: position 561,593 of record JAGVSL010000119.1, on the reverse strand, counting down.
TAACATCAAAAAGTAAAAGTAATCTAAAGAATTTATTCAAGAGACATGATAAAATTATGTAATGTAGATAAAACCTTTTAAACATTATAATTGGGTTTTTCCTCTATTTCCAAACTTTCAAATAGTGATATTGAAAAATGAAGGTTTTATGGATAATTACTTTTGTCTGACTGGTGATAATATGGACTGCTAAAATGGCATCATTAGACAACTTGTTGTAAAAGCGATAACTGGTTGTTAATCAGTCATTCTCTTCCGTTTTACCATATATCAACCAATTTAAAATTAAATGTATGTTTGTATTAGGCTTTGGTAACCGTGATTCTGTAGCTGAGTGGATGGAGCGCAAAAGTATTGTTATTCACTTGATAATGCTTGTGTGAGCAAAACTGGTCCTGATCATTATAAACATGTCGTAGCAGTACAAACAAATTGTGTTTTATTTTTAAAAACCAAAAGTATTGGTCACTCGGCTAATTTACTACCCGTCAAATGCTATATCTATAGTTACTTATGCAGTTAAGTGGAAAATAATGTCTTCGTAGAGAAGACAAATTTTCTTTTCAATACGCAATTGATTGCAAACAAAATCTTTGGTCGTAGTATAGCGTTTTTTCAAGTATTTAAATTGCAATTTATTTTTCAAACAAAAATCTTTTATATATATTCAGTCTTTGCTTTTTACATTGCTTTATTGCAATATCACTATCAAGAAATTTTATGTTCAGGTAAAAGTCTGAATAATCGTAGAGCAACAATAAACACAAGTTTGAAATATAAATCATACCTATTGAGGCAAACTAAAGATATGTCATATTGTATAAACTTGCTTGGTTGACTGTCACCTTCAGTATGTCAGCATGGTAAAAAAAATTCAAGATTTTTAAAAACTAAGACTTACTGTACAATATTTCAAATTGAGGAAAAAATATGTTTTATAATATCAGGTCTGTCACTTTATTAATAAACTTGAAAAATATAATCCTCATACAGTTAAAATTTAAAGTAATAAAAAATCAAAACACAATTACTAATATTCAATTCTAAATTATTTATCACGTTCACATTATGAATAATAAAATAGCATCCCTAAACATATATATATATATCTACACTCATTAAAATAAAATTCGTCAAAAGCAATGTAATCTTATAAAATAAAAATTAATTGCTTTATAAAAACCAATTCGTTAATAATCATACATAATATTGTAAAAATAAATGTTTTATCAGTTGAAAATGCTCACGATGAGTGAGATCAATCCTGATTATTATTAAAAACATGAAATCAGTTTAAACATGTTTTATTTATATAAAGATAATGCATTGCTATGAAATAATAACAGTTTATATCTTAAATAATAATATACCATAATTTATGGTTTAAATATTCTTCGGAGAGAAATTTTATTAATTGCCACATTAAAAAATAACACTTTTACATTGGGTGTTTTTAAATTAAAATGTTGAATGCTGCATTATATTCTTTAAGTTTATATAGACATTTTTTATATATTATATATTCATTTATCCTTTTAAGGTTTGCCAAGTCCTCTCAAATAAGAGGTTTGAGAGGAATTGGATAAGGTGAACTTTTTTGATTTCAAAAGATGTTAACCTTTTTCAATTTAAGATTTCTATACAGAACGCCGATATAAGGATTGATTTTAAATAATCTAGGCCCCTTTAAAAAGCAAATAGAATGAAATGAAAGAGTCTTTTGAAGCTAACAATGGCAATTCACAAAAACTTGCAGCTAAAGTATAAAAAAATTTGGGAATTGGATTCCAAATTTTGTAAAATTAACGATATATAACTTTAGGTACAGGATGGTAATTTAAAGTGACGATTATGTGCATTCACAGAGATGCCTTGAGTTTGGGGTCGTCATATTGGTCAGTGTTAGAATTTGCTGACTGCATTTGTATCGACGATAATTTTTATAAATAATATGTTTGAAAAAAGATATTTGTAAATTTGTATCGTCTACATTGGATGACATGCCACAAAAGCATACAGTAAGATAAGATAAGTTATGCAGAATGTCTTTCATATGATTACAGAATCGTAATATACAGCCTGTAAAGATTGATAGAAGCATGTTAATATCGGTTTTTATATGGTAACGAAGCGTCCAATATACAAATTTTGATTCTAACGATGTTGAAGGCGATATCGAATATTTGTGGAATTATTGTGTTATTTGTTTTTACCATGTCCACTCCCAATGTAGAGAATATGGCCTCCTAATAAAAGTATCTCAACATAAGTTTTTCACGAAAACTGCTTGTTACTCAGTTGTTCAAGCTATCTTTGTTGAAGAGAAAAGGATAGGACTAGGACAGGATTAGTGGTTAGGTAATTGCCCTCCCTACGCCCCGTTTTGAGGATCGGATGGGTGGGAGAGAATTTCAGACATCAAAAACATCCATTCCTACGAGCGGAAATCCATGAACCGATTGATAAATCAATTTTTAAAACCTTCTGTACCGGGACTTGAATCCGAGACATCTTGACCACTGCACCACGGACTCGACAATACAACACATTCAATTTAAGACATCGACTGAGGGTGTTTGATGGAATTTCAATATCAAATTTGAATTATTGAGATTTTGTACACTTCCATGTATTTTGTCACTAACGACCCGGGTTTCACCTTTCGGCTTCTTCAGGCATTCGAGCGCACGAATGGACTTGAACTGACGTCAGTTCGAGTCCATTTATGCGCTCGAATGCCTAAAAATGCCGAAAGGTGAAACCCGGGTCGTTAGTGACAAAATACATGTAAGTGTACAAAATCTCAAAAATTCAAACAATACATTCAAATAAATGCTTAGAAATTAATGCGTTTTTATCATGTTTGAAGATTCCAAATTATTTTTAACATAGGTACATAAATGTTGTCACAAATCTTCAAAAAATATATCTAATTACGGTGTTTGTGAGTTGTCAATTATTGAGAGTATAGAAGCACTTTATTTTTAAAAATAAAAGCAACTTGTACCCATTCCACAAGTTTATCAAAGGATAAGACCCGGTACTTATCACAAGCATTTTCAACTGACGACTAGGGATTGGTTTTTGAATAAGATTATTTTTTTATTTATAATGATTATAAAAAACTTTTGAATGCCAAATAATATATATTATATTCGTGTATTTTCATGAGTACGTTACGCAAAAGCACTTGATGTGATTGGAGTTTCACATTACACATTCCGATCAGTATTTCTTGATAAAATTTTCAACTTTGATTGTAAAACTTTTATAATTACCTGCCGCTCTATAATGTGTACCGGTATGAACCCGCCCTCGGTTATGTAAAAGAGGGGTGGAATTGAGAATACGTGGAACGTGTAAACCGGAAGAGGGCTTAATTAAAAATTAAATCACGGATATGGCACCAGCCTACGACTTTAATATCCGCTACCGGCTACGCGATACTGCTTTAACTTCGCTCTTTAATTGGCCGCCTAACTGGATAGGCTTAAAAATTGAAAACTGTACAGAATGCACGCAGGTATCTACCAAATATGCTTACAATTTCGTGTGTTTGCCTGCAAAGGTTTTGTTTTTGGGGCGGCCATTTCGTGGAAAGGTTTTCTCGCTAGTAGATTCTATTGAAATTAATTATGTATTAAATTTTATTTCACACAGATATTACGTGTTAAATGCTTAAGTAAAGCATTCAAAGCTTGCGTTACATGAGAAGGAACGTTGGGAAAATAATTAAAGAAATAATCAGTATTTTAAGAAACACAGTGAGAATCAAGTTACTAAACTTCCGTAAGCGTTTTGTATAGTTACGGAAAAAAATATAATGAAAAAGGATTCGTAAATTGTAACATTTTTATTGTATTAAAATAATAAATTTCGTTGAATTAAAAATCAATATCTTGTAATAGCATTTGTTCGGGGCGTATAAATCCATCGTGTTTACTTTTATGAGTGATATTGTGTTGAAAAATTCGTATGAATCTTATCAAGTCCAAAATGGGTTGAATTTGCTTAATGATTTTCTGGTAAATATGATTTTTGAGTGGTTTGTGATACAAAGAAAAAAATCGAATTTCCCATTTGGGATAACTATCTAAAAAACCAAATAATTATGCTCAGCGCTATTGTCATTGATAACTCTAATACTAGAGGTAGACTTATAATTATTATAAAATATGATTAGGAGTTCCACGTTATAAAAACTTTGTTGAAATAAATCGCATTATTATTGATATTGACACGAAAACTTTCCTTCCTAGCGAATAGTTAAATAGAGCTATGGTTTCTTTGTATTCTAGGAAAGTTTCTTCTCTGACTTGTTCCTGTTCTTACTAATCTATTTCGGAGAGAAGGCACAAAGTGTATGATAAAGTTTTATTCTTTGATATTACAACTCGCTATTATAACTCAACTATTTTAAGTTCAAATAAAGCCTTCACTGTGCCACGTTCTTTACACTATCGCAAGAATATTTCAATAAAACTTTGACTAAGACATACACAAATTTATCTAATTTAAAGTACTTTTATGGTAAAGTAATAAAAATCAACATTTGGGAGTAAGTCTCTAGCACAATTTGTCACATTGAATTTAAGGTATAGTTTTTCGTCCGATGATGCTGATGATTACGAGTTAATGGCTTCAGCATGACGATTCGGGATAAATGATTGGCTGGAAACAACTTGTGGAGGACAACACTCAATAGAGATGATTTTCAGTATTATATTTATCAAAAAATCAAATCGTTTATCAATGATACAAATGGTTTTGTCACGTACAACCTGGGCTTAGCCTTTCAATATTCGATAACTCGAATGAATATTACTGTAACAAAATTTATAAAGATGTAAAATTCATCAGTTGGAAATGTTGACGATTATCAAAAACAGTCCTGATTATATGATGAAATGTGTATTTCTTAAAAATATTTGTTAGTACCTAAATCGATAATTCCAAAAATAAAATGTCATAGATTCCAGTGCTTGGGCACTTGATTTTTTTATATTGGTGTTATTCATTTTTTGAATTTTGAATGATTGTTAATCCATCGACATGCATGATTTTATTTGTATAATTCAAAAGGACTTTTAAAAGGGTAGCTTTAAGCTTTTATGTTACCATATCTTTTTGTATTTAAGCCCATTATCAAAGCAAAGGTCATTACTTATTATTAATAATAATAAACACCTGATATTAAAATGCTAAATTAACCATTATAGAGGTTGATGCCTCAAAATAATTAGTTGAAGTCTGAAGCTTGATGACAAAACCATCCCTAAAAGATTTGAAGTTATTGATTGAATTAATATAATCTCGTATAATATGTTACATATAGCAATAAATTGAGTTCTACAGGGATAAAAAAAATATTTAGTAGTCTATTAATATTGGAAATCTAAGTCTTGGACGTCCATGGTAACAATTCTCTTATTGAGTGTTTTTTTTTTAATCAAGTTTTTCTTCAGTAATATCAAAATCAAAACTAGTTGCAACATTATCAATTGGCTGAAATAATATCAATTTAGTTCAGGAAGACTATGTTAAATAAAACAAATTACAAAATGAATCTTACGCACATAATAATATTTATAAACAATAAAAAATTTACCTACAAACCGAGTGTTATTAAAATGATTTATATGGGAGCATATAAAATAATTACTTTTATATGTATTTTAATAAATAACATTGAAGCATCTCACGTGGCAAAACAAATATGCAATATGCTAAGAGTTCTTTTGACAGGTACGTTACCTGTGTTTTCATAGCTTTTGTGCAATAAAACCAAGATGCTGCCTTTTAAAAGCAACTCGCGCTGAGTTAACAAGTTTGATCAATCAAGCGCAAAGTCTTTTATGGCATAGTGGAAATTTCTCGGCTTTCTTCGCTTCAGAAACCGACCTTTTGTTATTCAATATAACAGAATTTGCGATTAGCTTTTACATAGCAAAAAATCTTCCACAAGAAGTTCACTAAGAAGGTATTTTCAAATAATAATATATTGAATTACTTAACGTTACACTGATTAAAACACTGATTTACACCACCCGTGAGTAATTTAATAAGCTGAGAAAATACTGAGAAAAAACCACTATGTAAGAAGTCATTTAACGACAAACTTCAATTTTAAAATATGTAATAATAAATAGATATAAAACAGTTACAAAGATTCAAATTTATCTATTCAATTGACTCAATATTTAAGTCAATCTTTGTTTGAAAATATTTGTTTTTTTTTTTAAAAATTGTTTTTTTAAATGAATTTTGCGAAGCTTATTATCAAACGTGCGGCACATGTTTTACTCGTATTTATAAGAAACTAAGCCTATATAGACTTACAGAAAGAATTTATTTTATTTCTATTGATAAGATGTATGAACTTTTTATAATAATATAATAAAGTATATACAAATGGAAAAAATAGAATCGTTTGAAGGTAAAATAAAAATAAAACTGTTTGATTGTTAATAAGTACAAATTTACTATCAAATTTATTACATCGAAAATCAAATTTATCTTTCAGAAAAGACGATAAATTTAAAAATTTAAACCCTGTAATACAGAGTCAAATGCAACTATTTTGTCATAAAATAATGATTACCTTAAATCCGACAAATTATTCGAAAATTTTATATGATTTGGTTTCGAACAATGAAAAGCTAGTCGAACTTGATAAATAAATCGGAAAATTAAGACTTTTTAAACAGTTGTTAAAAATTTTATAAAGCTGTAAGATTTTATTTTTATCAGTTGAAAAGGAGAATTTTTAAAAACTGTATTTGTTTTTAATCATTAAATAAATAATTATATAAAATTAAACAATGTGTTTGAATGAGAAAGTTCTAAATGTTTCAGTTCTTGATATTTATCTTTAAAATTATATTTTTTACTTTTCACTAAAATTTAACAATTCTTCTTGGTTTTGTGACATCTCTGTAATTTTAGGGTTATTTATATATTTTAAGATATTTATAGACACTTTACACGTCTGTTGGAAAATAGTTTCAGAGGTTGGGAAAATGGTTTTGTTTGGCATCAAACTGTTTTGCAAATTTACTTTATTATTGTTCACCGTTATTGGTATTTTCAATGAGGCTTCTTTCACTTCCTGCTCTGCAAAATCCTGGATTGGAAACTGTCAGATGCACTAATACGGTAAGAATACATTTTTACATGTTTGCAAACATTTTAAGCTATTTTTTAGGTCTCTCAAACTAATATTATACAAAATATCAGTTTCTTATCATTTACAAAACGTATTTATTATATGTTTAATCAAAATTTTTTATAAATTTATTGGATAGTTTAAGACATCGACTGAGGGTGCTTGATGGAATTTCAATATCAAATTTGGATTATTGAGATTTTGTACACTTCCATGTATTTTATCACTAACGACCCGGGTTTCGCCTTTCGGCAAGTCAGTTCGAGTCCATTCGTGAGCTCGAATGCCTGAAGATGCCAAAAGGCGAAACCCGGGTCGTTAGTGACAAAATACATGGAAGTGTACAAAATCTCAATAATCCAATTTTTTTATTGGATAGATTTGTGACTAGATTCTCGAGTATTAATTCTAAAACAGTTTGTTGTTTTAGAATAATAATTAACTTATAGCGTATTTAGTTGGGTGTGATTGATACATAAAAATATAATATATCGAAGACAGTTTCAAGTTACGCAAGAATATTTGTTATTTTTTTTAAATTTAGACTTGAAAAATTTAATACATTGGAATATGAATTCAATTTATCAAGGCTCTGCACTGATATACAACTGCTAACGATCAAATGGGTGAAATACGTTAACCAAATGTACATGTAAGGGTGTCAATAAAAGTCCATGGCGGACATATAGATTGAAAGCGAAAGGTACAATTTTCGTGATTCAGCTGAATTGTATTTGTCAGGGGGCAGGCGAAAAAGTGATCGCAGTGATTGCAGTAAAGTGATGATTGAAGGTGCTGAGTCGCTATGTGGGGTGTAACTTTATTAATAAAAGAAAAGGAAAACCATTTTGGATACATACGGCAAAGAAATGTGTTTTAGTATACAACACAATGTCAAACTAAAATATTATCATCAGATATTAAAATTTCTAATTTGATTACCATGTTTTGTGGAAGCCGCCAAATCCATAGAAAATGTTATCGTGCTTTTACTAAATTTGATTTGAATTGAGTGAATCTCTAAAATCAACTAAATTTTAGCATAAAAAAACGTATTAATAATTTTTCTATGCCAGAGTTCTTAATTGAGACGTTTTTACTTTAAATACTTGTTTAATATTATCAGCAGAAATAGATTACTTATAAAAAAATAATAAAGTTATTTTTGCGTTAGTCTCATGGGCTCGGAAAAAGCCGAAGGCTACGTCATTTTTAGCTGAATTGATAAATTGAGTAATTCATTTTTTAAGAGCACTCTAATTCCAACTGATTAATTATCTTAAGTAGTACCTACCCCTTCCAAAGATGGAGGAAAGAATATCTTTTAAATGAATAAAATATTTTTCCATGGAAAAATATCAAAAGATTGCGTAAAATTACACAATGTTACTAAGATATTATTAGTGTTTTTAATAAATAAATTCCATTTTTTTTCTGTGGCTATTTTTCATACAAAAATATTTTGCACAAAAATATTTTGTTAATTATTTTTTTACTGTACCTACTGTAAAAGCTTAAGTATTTGAAGAAAATAACGTATAAAATATTATAAAAAATATAATTTAAAAATGCCCAACTTTTTTTCCACAAAAAATATACGATGAAAAACGAAATTTGATGAAAAGTAAACGAAATAGTTTCGTATATAAATAGCTGTTTCATTTACCGCAGAGAAAAATAATACTCGTGGACTCTTACTATAAGCATGGGTATTTGGAATTTTCATTTCATATTTAATTTCACGGTTTCGAGTCCAATCAATTTATGGATTTCTGTTTTTTAGGTAAGGATATTTATGATGTCTGAAACTCACTCCCACCCATCCGATTCTTAAAACGGGGTAATAGCGAGAGTGATTAACTAATCACTAGTCCTGTCCTAGCGCTACTCTCTTAAAAAAAAGAGAAGTCGATCAACTGAGGAACAAGCTTATCTTGCAGAAAAAATTCTGTCAAGAGACCTCGATTAGGAGGCCGTATGCTTTATATTTATTTTTATGTATTTTATTGTAAATTAAAATAAATAGAATTACAACTGACGCCAATGCGCCGTGCATTAATGAATTATCATAATAATAATACAAATATTTAAAAAAAAAATAGAATATAGAAAGCAGAAAAGAGAACAATAAATATTATTGTCATACAAACTCATAAAACAAAATAAAATTTAAAAAAAAACAACACTCAGAGGTCGCTACTGCAAATATCCACATCTTTAGGCAATGCATTGATCAACCGAACGGCCCTTGCAATTGGTGACTCAAATGAACGATTCGAACAACACGTTTTAAGAATAACGATTGTTTGGTTATGGGTTCGGTCAAGCAGATAAAAAAATGGTAGCATTTAAGTTTGTAGCACATTTGGAAACGGAAATGGTTTAAAAAAATAGTAGTATTCTTAACAATCATTTCCACATTTGATCGGTAAGTTGATTTTATCCAAAGTTTGTAATATTGAGTTTTGTTGTTATTTGACGTGAGTATATAAATATTAGTTAACTCGTCTTGTTATAAACTTTTTACATAGGCTAAGTCTACATGCTTCACATATAATCCTCTCCTGTCTGTGCTAGAAGGCGAACTGTACTAAAAGAGATAAATCCATTTCATAAGTGTTTTGCGCGATGCAAAGTTTCACCACCATTAATGAGGATGGCAAAGTTTGTCGTACAAGCGACTCGTCATTCATCGCCTCAAGACTTATCGTGTCATTTATGGCACTGCACTTATTCTAAGCATCACTCAGCGTAATTCAACTCTGCTGTTATTAATAATAACTACAGTTATCATTAAAGACTGAAGTAAAACTTTTTAAAAGTTTCATTTAATTTTGTTTCAGTTTTAATTCAAATTAGAAAATACTGTTGTATTTTCATATTATGTTTTTATTCTTCTACGTTTCATAAAGGTTAAATATTCTTTTCGATGGGGTCAGCGGTAACTTTCTGGAAATTCATTTTTAATATAAAATTAATATTGATAACTTAGTTATTCTACAGGCTAAATATTATTTATAAACCAAAAAATTAGTATATTTTTACAAACAGATATCAATAATGAAGAATTTATTTTATTATTAACACATCGATTGTTAATTACTCAGACTTCTCCAAATAACCTCTATTGAGATGATGGGAATAGCAATATGGGGAATGAATCGATACAAATGGCAATATTAGAACAGAAGCATAGACACGGATGATAATATTACTTCACTGGTTGTCAGGTGCACGGGTCCACCAAAGCTTTTGGACAAGTCGACGGCCGAACTATTCCAATGTTGAATGCGTGACGCGTTTAAGCAGTAGGTACGGTTGACGATGATAATGATGACGATTATGCAGTTCAAAGGAGACTTTTCCAGTTCAATGGGTGAACCAGAAATCTTATTCATCGTTCTTTGTTCATATATACCGGCGTCAATTGTCTGTGTTCTACTTAAGTCATCATGGCTTGCCTTTTTAGAGCGTTCAACTTTATCGCATTGTATACAGAAAAGAGTATATTGGTCATCGGTTAATTTCGCTGACTGCATTTTCAAGTGCGTTTAGAAAGAAAAAATATTTACCAATTAGTCTCGTTTACATTGCTGACAAATAATGACAAACATTATATTTCGTAAATCTGCAGCGTCATGTATTACTACAGATGTGTACCAAAGTTTTACACATTTGAAAATTTAACAATTACGTAATTTCAGCGTATAGTCAGTAGAAAGATATTCCGAAATATTCTTTTACTGACTCAACTACATGAAATATAAACAATTTGTTTAATTCTTTAGAAGGTTATCTGCATTAACATTTTTTTGGTAGCATTTTTGAGATCTTAATGCGGAATCAGATAGAGCGCAAAACTTTACATAATAAGTGTGCATTAAGAAATTGTCTTATTAATAAACTGGACGATCAATTTTGTTACATTTGCTTTTTAAAAATATTATCTTCCAATTGAATACTAATTAAATCAAACAAAGTTGTATAATGGAGATATTTAAAATGATCTTTAGTTTTTCTTATAGAAGTTTATAATATTGGTTAGCTTAAAAAATATAATATGAAATTGTTGTGCTCAGTTTAAAAATCATTTTCCTGTTCCGTAGCTGAGTGGTAAACGTTTCGGCTTACTCGTTTGCCCTGCCAAAGAATTGAAACTTCGAACACTTTCGTATCTTGTTTTTTTCAATCAAAAGCCATAAATACCTGTGATGTTAATATGGCTCCCCACCAAACCTTTCCGATATTGAAATTAAGGTGTAACAGGAATTTGTAAGCTAACCACAAGTAGGGACTTGTGGTTAGCTTACAGGGGATATTAATTTCAATAATCATCTGTAGGGTCCACCTTCTCATTAAAATAAAAGTTGTTTTAACCGCTACAAGTTGAATTGCCTATATAATTACCGTTTTTCGTGATGCAGAAACATTCATAACACCCAAATGATTGCCAGTTGTACCTCGGGAGCAATTTTAAAAGCAAATTGGTATTAACAAAATCGAATTTTTATTAAATGACAGGTATTATTTTGATTTTGAACAGAACAGTTTTGTATCTATACCTTACATGATATTATCAAAATTGGATATAGCTTTAAATATTGTTTACCTTTCTAAAAATCTGTATCGAAGATTACTTTCTGAAAATGCTCGTGTTCAGTGAAGATAGAAACAATATTTACAGGTAAAAGGAAATGTATATTTAGTTGATGGGGTATTACGATACTTACACGAAAGTTCCTGACCGAAACATCAAAACGATTTTCTTTTGGTTCGATGAATTTTGAGGTAGAGGTTCAAAGAAAAATGCGTGAGCGTGCAAGGAAAACTTCATGAATTATAAACTAAATAATTTCAGCCTATCAACGAATGATAAATGTACAGTATAATTTTATTTGAATGATTTTTATTGCTAAATTTATGACCCATTTATGAAATATTGGTATTTTTTAGGATTTACTAAATGACATATTATGTAAAGGGAACAGTAAAAAAAATACATAATTTTTTGACATGACTTCCATATTCATCAGGAGAAGTGGAAGAATGTTTAATATTTCGATCCATCTATACTAGAAGACAAATACAAGTCAGGGAAAAAATTGCTCATGCCCGTTTTCAATATTTGCTTTTGGTACATGTCAAAAATATACAGAAAAACTGCTAAGAGAACAGCGCTAGGTGACTTATAGCTATATTTCTAATTCGCATGTAGCGCACGATGATGCGATGCTGTCTAAACTGTGATATATACCTATTCGTTTTCTGAGTGACGTTTATGTTTTTGCTGACAAAATCAAGCGACATGTAAAGTATCAACTGGTTTCAACCAGTAGGATTTGAAACTAAAAATTCTTCTCCTATAAAATAGCACATTTGTAAAATATACTATTTTTTGTTTTTGCCACGGACTTGTTTTATCAGAAAAGGGACAACAAGTTCTAAGAAGATGGAATTTAAGTAAAAATTCAATGATACACAAGTATAATTATAGAAAAACCATTAAGAAAATATCACATTATTTATTACGGAGAGATAAAATAATTCCCTTTACCTTGGTAGACGTTTTCTATATTGTTAAATATGAAACTCGAAGGTTACTATCTTTTGAACTGTTTTGCTTAGTAACGACGCGTAAATAATGTGAAATGGACGAAGGGAAACCGTCGGGTGCTATCATCTCAAAAACATGCGACGTGTGAAGTAGAAAACTCGAATAATATTTCGACCCAAATAATGGACTCCCAATGTAAGCAAATAGAACATAATATACCAGATAATGGTTTCTAAACTTTATCCTTACAGATTTCTGCAGATGGTTTTATTGGCTTTTTATCTATCGGGAAAAAAATGAGAAGGAAAAACAGCATGGACGATAAAGTTGTATAAGTATTTTTACGATAAAATACTCTTAACCTTTTTTAGACTATTTAAAGTTGTCATTGAGTAGTAATAATTCTGTAATTGGTTAACATATGACTACATTATTTTTTTCAATATTCATATTTCAAGGTTTCGATACGGTTACGTCAATGATTCGATATTAAGACAAAAGATATTATAGATGAAAGATAATTTTAAATATGTCTGTAAATTCTTCTTATTAAATCGATGAAAACCATCTGTCGAATCTATGAATCATTGAACAATATTAACTGAGTCAATTATAATAAGCACAAATAAGATTATATTAATAACTAAGCCTCCTTTGTGATCGAGGAGTAAAAATGGTATCCAAATTATCAGATGGGGATCCTGAGATCAATTCCCAAAAAGATCAATATCGCGATATTTTCTGTGAATTCGGCGGTAACTTTGTGGAAATTAATTTTTTATATAAAGTTTAACTTAAACTATAGAAAACAATTAACCCAGTGAAACAACAAAGTTACCAAATTTAATTTTATATTTTCCACTTTTACCACTCTTTTATGTTTGATATAAATTAATAATATCTCACGTGTAACTGATATCGTGAGGATATTTCACGTCGCCTCGGGAATTCATTATTAGATACCTTTTGTTTTTGGCTACAAAAGACATTTTGTAAACGCTGAGTCTGTCGGACCTTTTGCAATCTATCTAAAAGCGACGCCTGAAAATGCGAACAAAGGTACTATCTTGTCTTGTATTTATCTAGTGACCTTTCAGTGAGGATCAAAAACAAAAACAGTTGTGCCTGCTGCCTCCACATGTAATAAATCTTTCAGAAGGTCCACTAAACTGTTACAAAAGCGTATTTGCTAGGTAAATTTTTGCATGGCTTGGAATGGGAAAGCAATATTTATTTTGTTTCGCATAGAAATTTTTTTACAAAAATAGTTTCATTCGATTGTTTTGTAAATAATTTCATTCAAAGATTATAAAATAAACAGAACCGGTTCTACTCAGCTAATAAGCATTTTAAGCTGTTAAATAAGATATATTACCATTTCCGCTGCCAATATCGAGCATATGTATTTCTAAAATGATATCTTGTTTTGAGAAAGATTAATTTGTTTTTACTTGTACGAGTAATGGAATACAGATAAATTTAAATATTAAAAACTACTTTGAGTTGATAAAATTGTTCATAAGATATTTAATAAGAGTTATTATGGATTACAATTTCAGTTCATATATATTAGTTATTATAAAAGGAATAGAATATACAAACTACTGAATTCAACATTATATTTTCAATAAAAAGTTAATTCAAAATACATGTATAGATTTGAATATTTGTTTTCTTTAAATATTTCTTATTTTCCGTCTTACCGTATTTTTTAATACTATATAGTAATAAACCAAAAAATATTTTATTAAAATACAAAATGAATTAGATCCTGTAAAAATGTTGGCTCAAGTATGATATAATCTTAAGGATGGCAAAGCGTATACCATACTATGTATCTTGATATAACATTGTTCATTCACTGAGGTTCAATTGGCTAAAAGACGTAATGTATTAGTCGAATAAAATTAAGCCACGTTTAAATGTATATTATTTATTTGCGAAAGCATAGTCAGTTCAAAAAATATAAATGCAGAGTAAATCTATGGTTAATTGACCAGGCCAGAGAAGGACCATAAGGTTTTAGTTTCTATTTATACTGTTTTTTTGTATTTATTGTGTACTGTAGTGTAATGAATGGACTCGAACTGAGTTCGAGTCCATTCGTGTCCTCGAATGCCTGAAGATGCCGAAAGGCGAAACCCGGGTCGTTAGTGACAAAATACATGGAAGTGTAAAAATCTCAATAATCCAAATTTGGTATCAATTAGTATACAATAATAATTAAGAGGAAACAGCAACGATGGGATATATTTATAAAATATGTAATAACATGAGATAAACTATGAAATTTTTTTGAGATTCCAAAAAAGATTTAAATTGAATGAACCGGGGCATGGACCTAGACTCATTTGATTGTCAGGGTAAACCTTTTACCACTAGATGACAACGCCCAATATTATTTTCATTTAAAGCTTTTTAAAAAAAAAACAAAATTAAGAAAAAAATCTTGTATCAAATTATTGTTATTCGTTTAAACGTGGAAAATTGTGTTTGATCGCCGTTTACCTTTGAATGAAACTCATTATAAAGGCCTTCTTTAAGGATCGTTTTTTCATTATTGCAAAAAACTTTTTCCCTTAAGAGGAATTTGTTGCCAAACTTACATTACTTTTGATTTAAACTCTAAATTAAGTCAAAGTACAATTTTCTTCTCTTGGATAAATTAAATAATTATATTAATTATTTTCAAAGCGGAAGTCGTTGGAATAATTAAATTTGACTGTAAAAATAGCTTTATAACAATTAGCCTATTCCTTTTATAGAACATTGATTTTGGTTAATGTCTGTAACGGGCAATTATGACGTCACAGAATCCGCGGCGACAATTGACGTAACAATTTGGCGTAGCAAATCGTAGCGGCGTAGAGAGGAGAGAAGAAAATTGAACGAAGTTCATAGAGTGCTTATATTTGCTTAACCGTCCCAAAGTAACTGTTGGCTTGCGAGACATTATATCTTCTTTTGTAATTTTATATTAACTGAAACCCAATAATTTCTTTGCTCTTCTTCCGGAAATGTTTTCGGTGGTTTTTGTTGTAATTCTATCACCAGTTTCATTTGAATCTATGTCCGCTACGCAATTAAGAGCATATTGACATCTTATAGAGCAGCAAAAATAGATTTTTATTCTATCTTTCTTTTTTAGAGACGGTGATAATACAAGGGTAGAAGTTAGTTAATAGCTCTGCGTATCCCCCACTTTTCAGACCGAATGACTGGGAAGGAGCGTTAAAATCATTGTCAAAAAAAATATCGAAGTTGCTTAGAAAACTCGTTTCATGAAGATTAATTCTCATTTGAATAAAAAACACTAAAAAAAAAACAGTTTTATACAAACCAATTCCATAATTCGTGTACTTTTTACAAAGGTTTGTTCTGTAAACAAGTAAAAAAAGTAGATAAGTTTTGTAAACTAAACCATTACCAGAAACATACGTAATTACGCATAATTAGTAAAATTGCAATGCATTTATTTAACGACTAATTAAAAACACCACATAAGCTCGTTTTCTAAAAACACAATTGATCACTTTTAAGGTGTAACTATCAATTCTTGGTGGAAAGACATTATATTTTAAAAAATAAAACACAATTCATTCGTAATACTTCCACATATTTATAATGATCAGGACCGGTTTCGCTCATCACGAGCATGAGAAAATGATAAAAGTCATCAGATATCAGTTGGTAATGCTCGTGATGAGCGAAACTGGTCCTGATCATTATACATATGTGGAAGCAGTAGAAATGAATTGTGTTTTATTTTTTAAAAAACACAATTGATGTCTTGAATGATTTAATTTTAAATTTACATTATAAAGTTTGAATACGTGAGATGGCGTTGTTGTCAATCTCTTCTTAACAGTATATTTATATAACTAAGCGAAAATAAGTTTAATTATAGTTCTGACGATGGCGTAAAGCCGAAATAGTTATTAAATACCTTATGACAATTTTGTAGAACTAAATACTTTTGTCATTTTCGATTATAATGGAGTTCTAGCAAGTAAATGCCAATTTAATCAGTAATGTCCATTGAGGTTCATCTAAAGTTCATCCTCAAGTCCTCAAATCATTTTTGAAGACCAAAAAAAAGAAAAACGTCTAACTTCAAATATAATTATATGAGAGTCCAATTGTTAAAACACAGAAAACTTTTCTGCATAAGTCGGTGGGAACATCTATACATACTTACGTGTACTAGTTAGGTGAAGTGTATTAACGGTATTAAGCCACTAATATACATATAAATCCACCCCCGATTTAAGCAGTTTTACTTTAACGCGGTCGATCAAAATGCTTTTTTTTAAATATGCAAATTTCGAATAAAGGCTTTAGATGCATTCATAATTATGCCCCGATTCTAAATTGCATAAAACACATTTTTGCGGAATGAAAAGAAATTAGACCAACCACTTTGATTATTTTTTGTAGACCAATATAGTCAGAAAAGATTGTTAAAGAAATGAAGAATTTTCTTGCATTATTTATTTGTCACATTTATCTGGAAAAACAGGTTTTGAAGATTGATGAAGTAATAACCAAACTTATGAGAAGACTTCAATCGAAGAGAAGCGAATGGTTGGTTATCAACGTCCTGGAATGTCTGGGATCTTAAGCAAACACCATTTCTAATCCGGTTCATCACGTATTTATTTAACTGAATATGCAGTGGTTTATTACACACAAATATTACTAACATATAAAATTGAGGCTACATTAACATTTACTTAACACATGAATTTACCTTTAAGTTATATTGCAATTGACACAATAACGATTTTAAATTAATTCCAATTTCAAAACAAACAAAACAATTTATAATTCCTTCGACTCAGTGGCTCCGCCGGCCGCCCTCAGCCGGCGACGCCTCTCAGTCGACTCTGACAAAACTCACAATCAAAACCCCGACCACTCTAGGTTGCACCCCTTTTTGTCAAAAATGGACTCTTCCGGACACTTTCTAATTCCCGGCGGTTAGAAACCGATAGCTTTCAACGACAACAATCGGTTGGAATACCACGAATCATTGCCATTAACGCTGGCCGCTGTCAGTTACGGACCCTAATAAAACATAAACTTAACAAAAAAACCAGATTGTGTCACTTGGTTAGTTATTTGCATTATTAAGCTGAACCCACAAACAAAAGTGAATGCGTCAATTATTCAGACGAACCATCTACATACAATTCATTTTTTTACGCATGTTCGCAATACGTATTGCTTTAATTTCTCTATTTACATGGTTTTTACCTTGGAACCAATCCCATGATTTTATATAGGTTGTGTATGAGGGTATTTTTTTCTTATGCGGCTTATCGTGAAACGTATCGTAATTTGGAGATGGGTGTGGTCTATACAAAAGAGATGGCTGTAGATCTTCACGTTTCCGATTTTTGTTAATAATAACGTTGTATGTCTTGTGTGATGGATGTCTTACTTATTGCGTTAAGACTTAATTTTAGCTCAACTAATATTATCAACAATGAATAGGCACAGCAAAAAAAGGTTCTGAATTACCTTATCAAAGTGTGTGGAGCAAGTTAGGTCAGAGAATGGATCATCAATCATCGTTAGCAAAGATAAGTAACAAGGGATGCTTCCGGTCATTAACGAAGACTCTATATATGAGGAAGCTTACAAACCAAATTCGCCACCAGTTCGTAACTTGCCTTTGCTGGTTTCTATAACAATTTACTAAGTGAGATTTTTTGCTTTTATATGACACATTTGCGTCGTACATAATTAATATTTGCTTAAATAAAAAGTAAATATGTCTTGAATGGAAGAAATTTCACTAAAACTGTAAGTTTTTAATTCGAAAATCAATTAAATAATAGCTAAGGTAACACTTAAGAATATAAACATTAAATGATAAAAAGGAAAATCTAACAAAAATGACTTTTTTACAAAAGGTTTTTTAAGCGAAAACAGAAGCTAATATTGTCCATAACAATTTCAATCACGATCAACTCGCACTGAAAAGACTTCGATATGTTTTCTTTGACATACCATCACTTTAGATTCATCCAATCATTAGGTGTATGCTTAACTGCAAGGTATCAGAGAACGACTCAAACGAGAAAAATGAAAAATGATGAAAAAGGTACATAACGTGAAAGTCAATCAAAAATCCAAAATTCACAAGCTGGGAGTCGTTTAATATACTTTCGTACAATGACATAACCAGTAATAATTATTACCGGTGAAATAAATGTCGAGATAAATTGTGTAGAAATTTCTTACCTGATAATATACGACAACATCAAGATGTTTTTTCCCCCCTTAATAAAAGATAAAAGGAAAAGTATTAAAATATTTTCGCTGATAAAGGTATATTCGATTTCGTTGTGAATAAGATTATAGATAACGCTCGATTGAATGTATTTATTTATATTTGGATGATTTTTCGAATCCTTGGTAGAGAGAAGCGATTCGATATCAATAATTTTTCTAAACGATTGAACATGTTACAAGTTTCATCGTTTGCAATTCGCTTCTTCGTTTTTAAGATAACATTTAACTTTAGGTAAACATTTACCATATCATTGAATCAAATCAAATATAACAGAAAATGATTTCGTTGATGTATTTATTTAATTTACTATACTTTGAAAAATTCGATCGAGTGTTCATTTATTATTTCTTTGGATGGCTTAAGAATTTTTTGAACATGAAGTGAAAAAAACTACTAAGAGTTAATATTTGACAGAATTAGATATCAGATTCAGTAACAATAAATAAATTTGAACAAAGAGATTATGCGTTTACAAACAAAGCATTTAAATGAAAATATTCTTGTGTTAATTTAAAATATGATCACGAACCAATACTAAATTTGGTAAAATCGTTTTTGTAATATTCCTAATTAATCAAAGTCATCCGAAGAAAAGTTTAGATCACATAAAAGTTTATTTCTTAAAAAATATATCAATATGAAAATTTTAACAAAAAAACTGCCTACTGGTTTTCCCAGTGTATCAAGGATTGCTATCAAATTTCAAAAATATTTTTATGACCAATGTATTTTCTCCAAAATACATGTTGACTTACTACAAATAATGTGACTTTAAAAAAAATCTGAAGCTTTATAAAGCTTTTTGAATGTCAAAATATATAATTTAATTATATCATATAAACGATTATAAAATTTATCACATTTAAAATAAGTTACGTGACCTTCAAATTCTCCAAAATACATGTTAGCTATAAACAAAATTTTGGCAACATAATGTCTAGCTAGGACAAGATCAATATTTTTTATATCCTAAATACAATATTCCTGCCTGTAAAAAGATTGAGAAAAAAGCATCACTCGTCATATTACGTTTTTACAAATAATGTCTTATTGACATCACAACGCCGTCTCGTTAAAATGTTTTATGCCAGCCATTTGCTGTGTCTCGACGCTCACGACCTAATAAACTATTTTACTATACCGCAAAGAGTATTTTGAAGGATTTTATCCGTTAAAGATAGAAATTTTGAACCGTCTATACTTGAGAAATCACTGCCTCAAAGATGAAAATTATGGACGATTAATAAGCATTATTTTTTATGGGCACTGTGTGCTTAACAGTACTTTTGAAAATCTTTTCTCGGTGATATTAAAATAGAGTGGAGTTAGGAATATCCACTATTTTCGACCAATTCGTTTTAGCCTCTGCTTTAGATAAGTACATTAAATGTATATAAATACAAATTTATGTATATTCAAAAGTACATATATTTAGTGATACATGCCGCTGCAGGCTTACGAAACATTACACTTGTCATTATTCGTCAGCAATACAGACGAGGATAATTGGCAAATAATATGTTATTTCTGCTATTACTCTGCAATAAAGGTGGACGTTCTGAAAAGTCATGATGAGAAAAGAAGAACACATATAGGCGACGACAGCATATATGAACAAAGAAGAAAGAACCGTATTCATTCGGTAATCGCCAACCAAACATGAATTCTGTCGCCACTGGTCGAACTGACAACATCTTTTCTGAACTGCAATATCGTCATCATCATACGTACTGTTTAATTGCGTCACGTATTCAACATTGAAAATATTTTCGTAAATATATAATAGGAAAATAGTTTTATCTTAAGATGAAAAAAGTAACTTTTACAGTGATATTATTTTAATTAAAATAAACATCGGCAATAAACTATTGTGTGAACATGATGTCAATGTATAAAATATGAATTATTTTTAAACATAATATATTTATCTTATATATAATTGACTGTTTATTATTGTGGTTAATTTTTTTATTACAGACTAGAAGTCATTTATTTGAAAGAGTTCCTTATTTTAATTGTAGATTATTTAATTTCATTTATACATAATTTGTATATTTTCGTCATATTGCTTGATCCAACTATTTTGTGTAACTGGCAATTATTAATTCTATTTTTTAATTTAGTCTTGATTTTTATAAATAATGTGAGAGTAGGAATCAAATTGTGTTTGTTTTTTAAAATAATATACATTGCCTTCTCACCAAGAATCGGTAGTTAGCACCTTAAAGACAAATTTTGGTAAACTACATTTAACGTGTGACTATTTTAACCTATCCATACGATATTTATTAAATCTGGATTATTGAGATTTTGTACACTTCCATGTATTTTGTCACTAACGACCCGGGTTTCGCCTTTCGACATCTTCAGGCATTCGAGCACACGAATGGACTCGAACTGACAGACAGTAAACAGTGTCTAACGTTTATATAGAAGATACAAATACGACAAATATTATTTACGAGGCTAAAATATTATACGTCTGAGAGCCATTGCCAATTCTGAATGAGCAGCTGAACTTCCTAATTCTGCGTTATTATATCCTGTACGTTGAAACACCTAACAGATGTCACTCAACGTGGAATGATTGTATATATTTACCCTTTCGTCGAATTGCATCCCGTCGAAACCCACAATGCTATTATAATTGTAAAATCACTGGTAATTCTAAAAGTAGTTGGAAAGCGGAAATTCACCACTCTGTTAATGTGTTGTTTACAAAATACGGATTAAGGCGATTCTCGAAATGTTAACTCAGGTATCAGTGTGGATCTCAGACGTATAATATTTTATCTCGTAAATAATATTTGTCGTATTTGTATCTTCTATATAAACGTTAGACACTGTTTACTGTCTGTCAGTTCGAGTCCATTCGTGTGCTCGAATGCCTGAAGATGCCGAAAAGCGAAACCCGGGTCGTTAGTGACAAAATACATGGATGTGTACAAAATCTCAATAATCCATATTAGATATTGAAATTCCATCAAGCACCCTCAGTCGATGTCTTAAATTATATCGATATTTATTAATTTTTACAGCATTAAAATAAGTTTGTGCACTTTTAAGCGGATCTGTTCCGAGCACTAATATTATCTCCCCAAAGTTCAAAAACTGTCTCACAAATGTATGCCTCGCCAGTAAAGCATTTATATATTTACAGAGGCGTACTATTAAAAGAAAAATAAATCTCGCCCAACCGCCATTGGTTTTCCGAGCAATAAAATTATATTTATGCAGCACGGCGTTCAACCAATCTCTACAGTCTCGGATAACTCATGACCAGACTTATCTGGCTAGTACGTACATTCATGGACTACTAGACATATCTGATCGCATATATTCTTGTTGAGCTTTCAATTTATCCAATCTGAGCACTTTAAAAGCTCCTCTCTGTGAGTTTATTGAGTGCATCTGTATTGACTCAAAAATAAAAGTATTCGAAATGAACAAAATGATAACATTATATTCTAGCTAAGTGTTTTACGAAGGCGTATATTCATACAAAATTATATCTTAAATAGCGTACTAAATTTTATTATCTGTAATTACCATAGTTGAATGTGTTTCAATGTTTTCCTTAAGAGAATACAGTAGTTTTTTTTTCAATTATTATTAAAATAGTTAATCGTGTACTTTCACCTTAATCTTATGAACCGTCAAAAATAATTTAATAATTGCATTTTCAGAGTATTTTTTCACACTATTGCATTTTTTTACTTATGGAAATAGTAAAGTTATCAAGTCTGTCCTTCGAAGAGTTGACCCCTATTTTTCAGATGTGTTGTTAACTACTTTATGCTGTAACTTTTTTAGAGTTTATTGAATCCAACTCCTAAATCACAAATCATAAACATTGTGCAGAATTTTCATAGTATCTCGTAGTACAGTTTTTCCTAGCCTACAGGAACGCGGATAAACGCAAACTGATAAAGAGGATCTTGACGATGATAAGAGGTGAAACCGGAGCAGTTGATTACTGAAAATATGAAAACGTTAAATAAACAATAATTCAACTATCACCTTCAATTTAAAATACTCAAGTAAGCAGAAGAGTCGCAATTTAAAATAAAAGCATATCTTTATAGATAAATGAGGTTAAGGTAATTAATAAGATATCATTTTTTTAAAAGACAATCTTGACCGTCTACGTAAAAAAGAACCTGCTGACATATTTTATATATGGCATCGATTTAAAATCAATGTAAACTTCATATGTTTCAAATATCTGTCAAAAAATTGTTTTACTTTTGAAACATTTATAGAAAAATTAAAGAGTTGAGTGTTATCGATTCTCATCAACTGTAATGAGATTGCTTTTATATTATCCTTTTTGGAAATCACATTACTCCACTGGTTTTGCAATTTTTCTTCAGCCGAAAATTTATTTTTTCACATTATACTCTCTACTATAGAGCAGAAAATACTCAATATAACACGTCAAAATAAGGTGTTTTTAAAATATTATAATTATCAACGTACTTTTTTCAAGAAAAGCTCGAATTATTTTTTTTTTGACCCTACATGGTCCCAGTGTGGGACATAAATTGACTCGGAATGAAATTTTTTACGCCCGTTTTTTTAAGATCGGAGAGATGTGAGTCATTCATGATTTGAACACAATTCTATAAACCGTTTGAAAAAATAATATACAAAACTGTCCGTTATGCGATTGGGGCCAAAGATCCAACGACGTTGACCCCTCAACCACAGGCTCAGCAATACTCACAAAATATTATGATTATAATATCACAGTTAAGCTTAATACATGTAAGAGCATGTTGGTAGTAAATAGTATATATCTTTCGAGTATAAGTAAACGAATATTGTTTAAGTATAAGTTTGACGATGGCATGATGCTGAAAGAGCAATTAATATTATTTCTGTGGGGTTATGGAAAAATTGGTATGTCCGTTTTTCTCATACTTTACTCTCGCAATAAGATATTTGTCAGCATCTGGTGGTAAAATTCGGTATGTTAGTCATTGTGCAGGACAAAAGATCCATTGAATAAGTGCAATACATAAGAAATAATCAATTTAATTTGTATTTTCAATAATTCCCCAAGGCTTATATTTTTTTCCCTGTAACTTTAGCTAAAAATGATATATTGACTTCTGTCATAACGCCCACAGATTTGATAAATCTTGTGAAAAAATTGTACCTATCAATCAATAAAAACAATTTTCTTCTGAACTTTTTGAAATATCTTTTTGCTTTCGTCGCACAGTTTGGCAAGTCCAATACTACCTATTGTAACAAAATTCGGAAGTCTGTCGATCTGTATACAAAACTTTTAATGAATGCTTCTTCAATTATCCCATTCGAGAAAAACAAAAAAAGCTCTGCGTAATGGAATTGCCTCAAGTTTCGATAATAAGGCAGCGTTGGTAAGACCAGTCGGAGGAAACATTTGCTCATAAAAAGTCCCACATTCTGTTTCCACAGAAGAAAATCTTTCATTATTTAGTTTTTCTTTGATAAACGGTCTAATTTATTATTATAAATCAACGAACAAAAGTACTTTTTTGACGTATTGATGCTACGTCATAAAATGAATGAGCTAATTTTTCCACCGCAGAATGTTTCTTTCGAAAGAAATTATATTCACTGTTTTATATTGATTATATTATGCGATATTTGGCAATGGTCTCATTAAAATTTGAAAGACAGATAGCAGTGTTTAAAATGGCTTTTTAAATTCGTTTGTATCGCTTAAAATGTTTAGCCTACGAATGAGCCTACATCTCCTAACCTGTTTTAATAAATTATTTACTTAAGTTTCTTTGAATGATTCTTAGCTTGTTTCAAATTTAATACTTTTTTTTTCTACCGTTTCAGAAAACGACAGTCACAATAAAAATGTTCCAAATATGTAAATATATTACAAAAGAATATTTAATTATAATTATAAGTATAATTAACACGAATTTGAATTGTTGAAATTTTTGTACATTTTCATGTATTTCGTTACTAAAAACCCGGGTTTTCGCCTTTCGGCATCTTCAGGCATTTGATCACACGAATGAACTCAAACTGTCATGGCAATGTACACAATTTCAAAAATCCAAATATGATATTTGAAATTCCATCAAGCACCCTCAGTCGATATCTTAAATTACATAATTAATATAATTCTATCTTATAAATTTTTTTATAGAATTATAATTCCAAGAATAAGCATCACAAAAGTGTTTTGAAATAAAAACGCTTTCATTAAATTCTTTAAGTAATCTAAGACAGATTGTGATAAGAATGACTTTTTTATTTAAAGAAATAATCTTGATAATTCGTTTAAATAAAAATGTAATTTTAATTAAATATCCCATTAAGATATTCTTGTAATTGCTTAAACAAAATTTAATGTCTATACGACCACTAAAATTTATAGTGGAAATTGGTTTATTTGAAATTATTTCACTAGAATTGATTTTAATTCATTCTTCCTGCATGAAATGTCAGAGAAATAGAGAAAAAATACGAAATTTTCCAGGATAGACAAAGACGCACGTAATTCAGATACCCATGTTTTTGTGTTTCGTATTTAATACCATGATTTTGTGTTTTTTTTAAATTTTCGATTCATGTATATTATGTTACAAAAGTGAATAAAAGCATTATCCAAAACACTTTGTTTAATGCTATCTCAAGTAAAAATTTTCTCATTTTATCTTAAACAACTGACAGGAAAAGTAATTCGTTTCAGAAAATTCAAACAGCTTCATGGAACGATGCTACTTGAGGGTAAATATCTACTGTGTAATACTGTTCTTAAACAGTGAACAACAGTAATAATTACAAATAGTTTACGTTTAAGTTTTAGACTTTGTAAAGATGTTTAACTTAATCGTGATTGAACATGAGACATTAATGTTAAACCAGCTTAACATGAGAGCATAGTTTTAAAATCAAAGTGTTAGAACAGATGCTTACTTACACTATAATATAATGTGTTACAAGCAGAACATGGTGTTATTATAACTTTTGAATATTTCTTTGGTTGTAATGATATGAACTCACCTCTCTTTGAAGCGTGGAAGCTATCTTGGGGGGATATTTTCTCAATTTGAGCTAGCAATTTGGACCTGGGCAGTATCGTCCTGTCGGAGTTGATTCTTTCAACAGCATATCTGAAAGCCACTTCCTGTTTGTCATCAGCAGGATGAAAGAGGCCACCTGAAAATAAATAAATATTTCAATTAACATAAATGTGAGATAAATTTTTTTGGTTTGGTTTAGCTCAGCAAGTTAACATTTTCCAATGCTATTGATTAGGGCTTCTAATGCTTTGATTTCGGGATTCACTTTAAATGTTAAAACAATAATTTATATATCAAATTAAATATTTACTGATTAACTACAACGTGTAGGTTTATCGATTTTTTATTTAAATATTAAAAAGGGTGCGAGATTGGATGCTCTACCCTTGATATAATTATTATAAAATAGTATAAGTTAACTTTCTTTTCGAGATTAACGAAACCGGTCTATATGACGAATACCCGGCAAGAATTAAAAATACTTTATTTATTCAAAAAACAAGGTTTAATGTTTCTGGAATTTTAAATGAATGTTAACTATTACCTTCTGGTAGTAGTTCTTAGTTATAT
Organism: Himalopsyche phryganea; assembly: GCA_022494535.1. Taxonomy (NCBI): domain Eukaryota; kingdom Metazoa; phylum Arthropoda; class Insecta; order Trichoptera; family Rhyacophilidae; genus Himalopsyche; species Himalopsyche phryganea. The sequence continues at coordinate 534,966 of JAGVSL010000119.1, read as the reverse complement.
ATATGACATGGCGCCTAAATAATTATCAAATATATTGGTTATGGAACTCAATACACTTGTTTTATTTACATCGTACTATAAATGGAGTTACTAATTAATGGCCAATTCATAGAAGATAAAGTGAAGAATTTTAACAACGCCAGTAGAAATCAAATCATGTAACAAAGTAAACAAAGTAATCGTCTTATTGAGTAATTCACAATTTTAAATTGACTTTATCAATACTCAAACCTGGAATCTTCTTATTTTTGGCGGATCTCTTATTGTCACTAACTTTTCTTTAATATAAAATTTATTATGCGGCATGCGACACTGTTGTGTTAAATTATGTTCATTTGAAAACATCTGTCAACTGAAATAATATTAAAATTAAATAGATAAAATTATTCATTCATCTCTACTTAAAATAAGAATTGGAAAACTTTTAGGTTTATAAGAAATAATCTTATTTGTTTATACTTATTCTACAAACTTTAAATATGATCATCATTAAAAATTGTGGAATTAAAAATTCTAATAAGTTTTATAAATGAAATCCTTTTACACCAAAAAATGTACAGTAAAAAAGTGTATATATTATGTATCTTTGAATTAAGAAAAAGTTTGTTGGAGTAGGTTTTGAAAATAAATTTTAATTCCGATCGTATTTGAAAGTATTGCTTGGATAGATTTTAAAATACAGTAATTTTCATATTTAAATTTTAATCAAAAAAGAGTTCTTGTTTTTATGGAATCCTTATTTATATGTTTCGAGAATCTAACTTTAAAAATGATTTTGTATTGTTATTTAACCTGCTTAAAAGTCATTCAATTGAAATACGATTTTCTATGTTCTGTTGAGGGCTGTTACTACGGTTACGGGTTAATTGTTTTTGGAATCGAACCCCAAATAGAGTGCTGGTTATTAAGAAAATTTAGATTAAATTCTCCTGCGTAAAAAAGAGAAAAATATAGTCATCCGATACAGGAACATCCGTATTTAATTGTAACCATCGATTTTAAATCGATTGACATTGCAAGTAACTTTTCACTAAAAATCCAGCAACCACTGCCCTTTGGATCTCTTTATATAATTTATTTTATTTACAAAAACATAAGTAACTGAGTAAAAAAAAATATTACATTTTGGTCTACATTAATAGTCACGAAATATTTGGAAACTAACAACTCATCTTATTATTGATTGAATTGCTAGAACTCCATTATACATTAATAAAACAAAAGTAGCATTATATTGAAGTAGAATTGTTAAATATTATTGATAGATATTTTGGCATCACGCCATCTTGACAAAAAATATTTAACAGATCTTTAGGGATAATATTGGTAAGACTGTTGCAATATATTTTTTTTACTGTGTCCAATCCTAATGCGGAGCATATGGGTGTCTAATGAAGGTACCTCATCCGTAGCTTTTCTTCGAGAACTGCTTGATACTTAGTTGCTCAACCGCTCTCTTTCGAAGAAAGTAGAGCTCGGACCCGGTGCTTTGCTAATCGCTCTCACTTAACCACGGACATTATTATACGGATAATACTATACAAACGGCGGAAAAATACCGACATAGCTACTGGAAATATTTTACGATTCTATTAAAACGTATAAGATTACAATTTTTTATTTAACGATGAAATTCAATTAATTTAATATTCAACCTTTGAAGTTATATTAATTTTGTTTCCTACTTCCTAGTTCAATGAAATTTTATTAAATAAGCCCCAATTAAATGAATTGAATACAAAACTTGAATAACCTGTATTGCACAAGTGGTTTTAACATAATGGTAAAATTATTCTTTTATTCTTGTCATGATAACTTAAGAGGTACAAATATGTGTTGTGTTTTGGAATTATCAATCACGTATTCATTGAAATTCTCATACACCATGTCACGTAGTGCCTGGTTTCATTGTGTTCTATAATTTAATTGGAGCAGACGGCAAAATTAGGGAACTTTTGCGGATGACACCATACTTCAAATTTAATCTTTGTGATGCGACGTTAAGAGGGTGAAGGAAATATATTCCGACACACAAATTTTGCGTACATTAAGTACTTAAGATACATAATGTTATCAGATACGATTAATTATAAAACGTGCTATGTCTTATTTCACAAACAAGTTAAAATGCCACCGCCGTACAAGATAAAGTGACAAAGTGCAATTTTTACGAAAATCGACTAAATAACTGAGGCTCTGAAAAGCAAAGTCTACTCATCTTGTCAAAATCGAACAAAAAGTAAGTCGATGTAAGATAAGTTATTTCGCACAATACGTACACACAAATAGCACGATAAAAGCATACAAAAAAAATGATTAAACTTTTAATGATATCTACAATCGGATATGCTTAACAGTTACAATCAAATACGCGACTCAAGTGGTTGACTGGCTCCTAAAAATATGTTCTTAGTTGAAAATGCAATACCATGGGAAAAATAAACCATTGCTAAAACTAAAAAAATTGAAATACAAAAACGTCGCTTACTACAAATATTGCAAAGTGGACATATCGATTTTTGCTTCTCAACGCCTTAATTATTTGACGTATGACGAACATAAAAGCTGTCTCTATAAGATGTTCCGGATTGACAACAAATTAAATCAAAGATTTGAGTGCAATTCGGGGAGAGGTTTTGGATTCATCAAAAATTTTACGACGATTTTATTGAACATTTTACTGATTTAAATTAGGCCATTTTTCCTGTGTGATGAGATCAATATACTTGATGAGAACGATGCGCAGACATGAATATAAAGAGATGAAAACATTCACTGAACTATAAAAATTAACTCAACACTTGCACTCGCATAAACTCTCTTCCCTGTGCATACGCTGACAGAAAGAGAGTGCGTGTGTGTGTGAAAAATAAATTAAGACTATTATTATACAGCACATATTGTAATTCAACGAAATACTGTACTTCGTAAATTATTTATACAATGTAAATTTCAAAATACCCTAAGGCACTTTTTCATAATTTTACAGACGGCGTTAGGCAGACCTAGTTGCACGGTGCTTGAATTCCAGTCTGTTTGTATTATGTCTTTCAATGAATTCATATATAAAATGGCTTTGGAAGTGGGTTGTTATAAACAATACTTAAAATTAAATTAGATAAATTTGATTACAATCAGCATATGTATAATATTTTTATTCATTTTTAATTATGAAATGGAAGCTTTTCGCAATCAGGAAAATGCTAGAGCAGGGGTCTTCAAAAAGGGCCCGCGGCCTTGGGCCGGACATTCATGGTATTTGGTGAGCCATAATTTATCTTGTTTACATGAGTAAATTATACAAAATATTTTTATTTAACGACCTATTAAGAAACACAATAACCGAAGAACGTAATGAAAATGAACATTTTAACTAATAATTTTAATAATTGACAATATAATATTTATACTAAAATCTCTGTAAATAAGTGACATACATAGATAATCTACGTTATGTCATTTTAAATTATAATTACGATGATTGAGATTTATGTGAATGTAAATTTTCACTGACAATTGTTTGCAGTTGTGGATCAAGTTTACTAGTGGAAATTATCAGTAGAAATTTTAAATGCTCATCAGTTTATTTGAATCTGTAAATATTTTTTGTATACATCATTTAGAATGTTTTTATTAGATATAAGTAGTGCCAACAGCGGAAAAAAAGCCACGAGCAAATTTATGCAACTGATCGAACTGTGGGAGTGAAAGAGTGAAAGACAATGATGATTAATATCTTTCTTTTAAAATGTCACTACACTGCAAATCAATCGTTTCCGTTTGAAGGTCTGGGATAAGATTTTTTACAATATATCGGCGTTAAAGGATTTTAATAAATCTTGATTTCGTTTGCAATTGCATCAAAATTGCTAAAAAACGAGATTCAAAATTTACATCTAAAGCATCCAAAGCTTAAATTTTGAAACCTACCGGAAATACCGGAAACTGTAATTCAAAACTACAGTCTGTTGGTATGATGGGTGAGCTAGGTACTTAGTGGAGGAGTTAGCGTGGCCCTTAGGATAAAAAGTTTGCAGACCCCTGTGCTAGAGAAATGAAAATAAATCAAAAATGATGAATTTCTGTAAGTTTATATTGTACTAAAAACTAATATCGACGAAAAGCGGATGCTGTAAGTCTTTGATTAATTTGCACGTTTTCTGCGGTTTATCATCAATAATAGAAGCAATATTCGTTGCTGAATTTGAAATTGTGTGCGGTTGTTTTTCACCTCACGTAATGTCGCCGGCGATGTTATTGAAATGTCGGAATTTTCCAGGCACGCACACAGCCACGCACGATCACGCGTGTACACATTCCCACATACACGTGCGCGGAGTTTTCACTCATGTATACACCACCCCATTACACGTCCCATCCTCTTATGCGTGCTCGCGAGGAGCATCTTGGCATTCAAGCAATCAAAATTATTTATTTTAGTAATTTTACAATTACTACACATATTTAACACAGCATTTCTATTCAATGCCCTTATTTTTGCTTAGTTAACAAAATATAACGCTTGATTGGGAAACATCGAGACTACGGCATTTTTGACCAACTAAGTGGCTGTATCAATTAAAAGAATTGATTATATATATATTTTTTTTCCGCTTCCAATGTGTAGCATATGGCCTTCTAATAGAGTTATCTCAACAAAATTTTGTCCACGATAACTGTTTTTTACTCTGTTGCTCTGCATCTCTTTTTTTTTCAAAGAGAGTGGGGATAAAAGGATAGAGCTAGAAAAAGATTTGTAGTTAGTTAATCGCTTTCTCTTTGACAAACGCTATGCGTGTTTAAATTCTTTGCCAGGAATGTCTTAGGAGAAATTCTTCAAGACTCGTTTACTTGCACTTTAGTGAGCGGGAAGATAAATAATAAATGATAGTAAAAAATGTAGTTGATCAAAGGAAGGGTGTAGGAACCAACGGGTTTGACAGATCAGACTGATTGTCGTATCGTCTTGAACCATTTTTCTGATTCTTTGCCATGTCTAGGCATCCCAAAAGAATGTGATCAGCATTCTGAATTATATTACCAAAACTGGAAATGCTTGGTAGTGAACTGACAATGGGCATTACATAATATGTGAAACGACGTCAATTATAAAATTAAATATGTATTTTTTGTCAATCAAAGCCCGCAATAAGCTGTCTAGAACAGGGAGTGTTGCCCATTTGTTATAACTGTATCATTAAGTACTCGTATTTGTTATTTTATCAAAAAACTGTCATTATTTCAATAGAATTATAAAACTTTGCAACGATGCCTCATCAGAACGACAACATATATTTAAATTATTTACAAATCGTAGGTCTTACCGTGACGAGTGCGTTGTAATTAGACTATTTTTTCTGCTTCCTCGTAATTAATTCGGAAATAACGATCTTTCTGATCCGTGGAGTTGCGTTAATTGAATTAGAGCCGTATAAAGGCAGCGATGTGAAAGTCATAGCGAGAATTCTGCGGGTTACATCAATTTATTTTACACAGAAATAACCAACATTACAAGTACTTATTAATAGTGATAAAAAGGGTATTTACTTAGTCTCTTACTTTACTTTATTAAAATATTTTAATGTTGAAGCATACAACTTATTAATTAGATATTTTTTAATTTGTTTCCGAAATAAATCACATGTATTTCTTATGAAACTCTTTACAAAAGTTTAGTTGTGTTGGGTTAGGAAAGTACTAGTTCTTAGCTTAACTGTCTATTTTAGCTTAGCTTTAAGGATCGCATGGAGGTGTGGGATGAAATTTAAATATTACAGATATCGTTGCCTTTTGAAACTATTTCATAAATCCATTAGTGGTCTGTTCATGGATACAAACTTTGATCGCGTGTTTGGATTGAGTTTTTCTATCTAAATCAAATATTTGATTTCAATTGAAAAGTTTGCTTTCACAACAAATTTCAATCACAAAAATAAAAACCATTTTTGTTTGTCGTACAAATAACAGTGGTCATAATTCAATTCGAATCAACAGTGACATAGAACATCATGGTAAATAATATTTTTTGATATTTTAGAAACAATAAAACTATTCAAAAGAATACGATTAGTAATCATCGAACTGACGTCAGTTCGAATAAATAGTAAACAAATTGATTTTATATGTCAACTAAAGAATGAACAGAAATACAACAAAATCATTATCATTATGGATGCAGCAACCTTTGGTTGGTCTCATCTTTCAGTCCCACCTTAGCTCATTTATCTCTAGCCTATGAGTAAATTTTCCAGTTGGTTAAGCATAGATTCAATAAAAAATATCATTTACAAACATATTTGATGAATCTAAAATTTTAAGTTATTGAGGTTTTGTACACTTCCATATATTTTGTCACTAACGACCCTGGTTTGCCTTTTCGGCATCTTCAGGTATTCGAGCGCACGAATACCTGAAGATGCCGAAAGGTGAAACCCGGGTCTTTAGTGACAAAATATATGGAAGTGTACAAAATCTCAATAACTCAAATTTGATATTGAAATTCCATCAAGCACCCTCAGTCCATGTCTTAAATGAATCTGCAATTACTAATTCAATTTTCCAAACATATGTCATAACACTTAGTCAAGTGTACCTCATTAAGTTTTCTCAATAGTTCGAGAGCTTTGATATTAATTGAATAATTTAGAATTGAACATACATTATTTTAACGTTTATAACATATATTTATTGTACAAAATTAGAGTTGATAATTTTGTTATTCAACTGTTTGGGTTAGTAAATGTGGCACATAATTCGCATCTTTGTGAAGTATCTTCAGACTAACTGTATCGCAAATTTTTTTTCAGTTTTTATTTATTTTGGAAGGGGTTTCGTCATAGGTAGTGTTATGATAATTGGTACTAATTTTGTTTGTGCCTACACTCTCTTTGTTTATTTAAAAGTGCTTAACGCTTAACTAAGAGAAATTCATCATGATGGTGAGTTCAACGTTGAGTGTCATAGAAATATCGGTAAGAGTATTTGTTGTTATATCGTCAAAACCCACGTGTTAAGTTTCCCATGCAAAAATATGTATAAAAGATTGAGTTTCTTAAATTCGTTTAGCTGGAAGTTTCAATTAAAAAAACATTATTTCAAAATAAATATTCTCATATTCCCACAGTTTATACAGCGATGCTGTTAAACATAATATCTAGGTACAAATGTTTGCTAAGCGAATTGAATTTATCAGATAAATTCAACGACTGTCGCTTCTATACGTCGCATTAGTATGCTCCCTTTATCTTGTACCAAATAGTAATTAATATCTGTATCATATTTCGTAAAGCGTCTTATTTTAATGGTTTGTCAACATTATATTTGAGAAGTTTTCTTAATAATTGTTTGCCGTTGAAATTAATTATGGTGACAGTTCGTACTCAAGGGAAATCTTTTTAAAAGTCAGATTTTCTTTTGTGTAAGAATAAATTAAGATTAATCATGGAATTTGTTTGAATTTTTACATTTTAAATATGATATAGCAGATGATTTATTGAGGAAAACAGGTTTTTAGCAAGTTTTATTGTCATCTGAGATGATTATGATACGTCAAACATGTAGTATAAGTAATATTTGGCTGATAAAAGCTCATAATACATTATATATCACTTGAAAATGCTGATTGACTAGTCACTGGTTTCACGTTTGCAACTAAATTGAGAGATCACTATAAAAATCAGCAGTTACTTGACCGGTGACAATGTTGTAAACTCCGAGGTTGAAAAACTGGAATGAACTTGCTTAAATACTATGGATTTTACAATCAATATACTTCCATCCAAAACAATGACTGTGATGTTTTGAACCCTTCCTATCGCACCCACACTAGGAAGACGTTTTGAACAGCAATTTACAGTCCTCCCTTAACCTTATCCTCCAATCATTACCCCCTCGAAAATCGTAGTTGGGCGAATGACTTAATGTCTTCGTTAAAAGTGCTAGAAGTTAATGGAAGCCGATGTTTTTGGATTTGGACTCATTATTGAATAATTAAAGTTTATGGCTTATTTAATGGCTCAATCTGGAAAGAAACTTAGAGTTTCTGTCACACTACAACTAATAGTAAACTAATTTTTTCCACATAAAATCATTGCTTTGTTTTAATGGAGTCTTACTGTTTTTTGCATAATTTCTTGATGTAAAGTCTCATATGTGTTAATTATCGTCTAAACTCATGTTGTATTTTTTCTCATCGTATTATTTGCTTTAAAAGACTATCTATTCCATTTTATAAGGCGAAATTTATTAGTTCGGTAATGTTTTTCTGCTATTAAAATGTATCGATTTCGTTTCATAATATACGCGCCGCTGGTATACGTATCAAAACTGACAGTACAGAAGGAAGATAGCTGATTCATAGTTCCAGAGTAATTACGATCGTCAAACGTAAGTAATTGCTGTGAGTTGCAATATTTTTTATTTGAAAAATACTGACTCAGTACGGGATTATTGAAAGTACGAATAAATAAAACGCTAATAATTTACAAACTAATTAAAATTGAGACCCACGCGCTCAATTAGCCAATTGAGTTAATTGACTAAGTAGCCACTTTTGTGTATGATCTAAATGGAGTTTGTGGCTTTAAGTTTTAAACTGTGTTATCTCTTCTGTAATTAGAGTTTCAAATTGACTTTAACTTCAACTGACATATCTGCGGAATTGCAGTTCGCTCAACAGACTTTAGCTCATAATTAAGGTGTCATCAAATGAGAATTCTCAAATGAAAACAATTTAATTAATACCTTCATATAATATTGTTATATGAATATTGTCTTATGTTTTACTTAAATAAATGATGCAGACTTTTTTAATAACATAAAATGAAATAATAATATACATAACACAGACTTTTCAATTGATAAATAATATTTATTTTATAAAAAACATGTAAATTAAAAATTTATAAATATGACAAATTTGAGAAATAAACTTTATAAATAAATTTTATCAACAAAATGCTAATATAGTTTGTATAAGAACTAGCAATAAATAAATAACAAAAAGTACAGTAAGATAAATTCTGATCAACTTTGTGAAACCGGATGTGTCACGTGTTTTTCCTCTGAGGGAAACATCTTTTGACTATCTCTTTCGTAAGATTATTTAAATTTCAGTTTGAAATAAAGAATAAGATGTTGCTATTTTTTTAATGGTGGGGAGCATGGTAGATACAAACAATCACTCACTCATTATAATTAATTAATTGAAAGAGAAAATCCAAAAGAAAATGTTATTTGTGGTACAAGTGGATTTATTTTTACCATGCATTTAAGCCAAACATTACTATCAGTCAACTGTTGTTCAATGCGCATGAGTTATTTGTAATTAATGTAATTTTTCAATAACATCCGGATGTTATAATGAGAATAATAGGGCTTGAAGATTGACTTTAGTCATTTGATTTAGTCTTTCTTTTAACGAAAGAGTTTGAAGTATTGCAAAAAAGCTTTCCTTTTATAAAATACTTATTTTACCACAGATTTGAGATTATACAGTCAGGATATAAATATGGTAACTGAGTATCATTATATCATAAAATATCGGAGGTAGATCTTTTTGTATTAAAAAAACTGTCCAACAAAACTTTGAATTGTATTTATTTGTTCTATGTTATTAAATAACGATACATTTTTAAAATTTATAACTTTGGACACTGCAATTTATTAAACAACAGTTATGCAGTACGCATTTTCAATTAAATGTTTGGTAGAAAACATTGGATTGAAAATATGCAGTATTTGACTAATGAAAAATAATAACAGTGTGTCAACGTGCTACAGCGTTCTATTGGAAATAATAAACTTTACATTCGTCAAATGATAAAAATTCAATCAAGATTTTTAATAGAATAATTTTAATTAAAAAAAAATGGGTTTTGAGTTATTCTTATCAATTTAATATTGTATTTTTGTCATTCAAAAAACCCTTGTCATACCCTTTGTATCAATTGAACACTAAGCTCTAAGGATTCTTAAAAGTAGCAATTGTTGTTTGAGCTTACAGTAGCTTGTTAGATCTGGAGAGACTATCGAGGTAGCAGAGTAATGTACCCTAAGTTAAAAATTTACTCAAAAATGCAATAAACACACTGCCGATATATACCTACACGGAAATTAAGATAGTTTCTTTATCTTTTAAAAAATAAAACACAATTCATTTGTACTACTTCCACATATTTATAATGATCAGGACCGGTTTCGCTCATCACGAGCATTATCAACTGATAAAAATACAAACATAAGAGGCTTATTTATATCAAATTGAGTGTAAAAATGAAGGTATATAAAACTGATGGTTCATGAACTGAGACAAGAAAATACTGATTAACAAACAAATTATACATAAATCAAATGAAAGAGTCTACAATTAAAATGTTATGGACCTCTTGCAAATCATTAAATACTAATCTGAAATCCCAAATATAGCTACATTAAAAGTCCATTTAGCTGAACAAAATTATTAATGACGTTACTAATATAATATAAAATATTGAATCAGGGAAATTATAAGAAAAAATTAATGAACCATTTAAAAGTAATCAAATATTAAGTATGTAATTAATATGAATAATAAACAGCCATCTTAAGTGGAGAAAGCAGAGCAGCTATGAGTATCCAATAAATTTTAATATCTGAAAAACAAAAATTACAGAGACAGAATCAATTCTTAAAAGTTAAAAATAACCTTACAGGTATAATGCAAATTAATGAATCGGATATAACAAAGTTTGTATTTTTATCAGTTGATAATGCTCGCGATGAGGGAAGCCGGTCCTGATCATTATAAATATGTGGAAGTAGTACAAATGAATTGTGTTTTATTTTTTAAAATATAATGTCTTTCCACCAAGAATTGACAGTTAACACCTTAAAAGTTTCTTTATCGTTAATATTTTTTCTCGGAGTCGTTGACATGTATTGCAAGAGAACCTGCTTAATAATAATGATTATTTTTTTGGTAAATGTGAAATAGTAATACATCTTAATTATAGTACGTGAATTAATCAGTAATTATAGAAATTATCAATTTTTTTTATCGTGATCTTCAAATCAGATTTCGCAGCATTGCAGCAATAAATCAATGTCAACATTATAGTATATAGATTCATTTGTGACGACGCATAATTTTTAGAGCAAGCTTAATGATCACTATGAAAACCGGGACATTGTCAGATTTAGGTATATAGAGACTAGCGAAAATGTCCTGCGCTAGTCTCTAGGAATAGCACAAAAGTTCTTCAGATTTGCGCTCCTAGGAGAATTCGATGAATTCGTGGGATTTGAAATGTCTCAAATTACTCATTATGTACAAAAAATCCTTGATTTTATGACCACTTCTCATAACTCAGAGATAAGAACTATAAGAATCAAGGAAAATAAGTATTTTTTTCGTACCTTCTTCTGGGACTAGGCTTCGATTCGATTCGATTAAAAAAGCAAAGGAACGTTCAGAATTTAGGAATCTAGGAGTGTCATAGTATGCCCAATGCTCATCTCAGACCACAGAAGCACTAAAAAATCATAATTTATATTTTATTATCTAATAATTTCATATAGAAAATGTCCAATATCTAAATGATATGCCTACATTCTTGGACATATGACCTTCAAATGACCAGTGACTTGCTATCAGTTTTTTAGTATTTAACAATATTACTATGTTTATTACAAATTTTATAAAAAATCGAAATGTGGGAATGATGAAAAACGTTGAAGTAAGGAAAGTAGTATTTGAAATATTCGGTTATCTGTTTGACAGCCTGAATTCCATAAAAGGAATGAAGGAGAACTGAATACCATTGAAATCAGAATAAATATGACAATCTTTCTCGCGTTTTATATTAAACATTTGACGAATGAATCTTTCACAATTTGGCTGTCGGGGCTTTTCGATTCGGTCGTGAAAAGATTTCCCCGCGCTCGCGCTCCTCTATTGAACGATGCGACGTGAACAAAAGGTGGAAGTGATTAGAAAACTTATTGAGCGCTCTCCTTCCCTTCGAGCCCTCTCGACGACGATCACAACGGTGGCCCGCTTGGATTACTGCGAAGCGTTTATGGATCCACACATGCTCAAGTCGAACTTAATTCGGATTTAAACTTGTGTAATTTAAGTAAATATAATAGATGTACTGTTATATTACAACAGTGGGAATCAACCTTGAGCCTCAATTTCACATCTGTCTAGATTTACACGGTCATGTTTTGCTTTCTAGTGTTTGTATAGCAAACTTGCTTATAAGATATAAATTAATATTTTTTTTCAGTCATGAAAGACATGAGTCTATGCGCTTTCCTGCGTGTTTACACGTAAGCGCGCTCACAGTACGCTTACGTGTAAAGACCGCAATTATTATTAGAGAGGTTTCTCTGAGCTGGTACGCTATTTCAATCGATACAAAACCTATTCATTCATTATTGATGACAGTAAGCAACGACAAAAATAAGTCGTTTGGTATTATCAAGTGTATGCAATATATTACAAAATAAAAAATAAGATGGAAAGATTGCATTTTTTTTACATTTGATAAAGTGATCTGATTTGATCACAATATATTAATTAAGTTGTATGTTCTAGTAAATTCCCCTCAATACCCCGCCTGACATAACGTTATAATACGGCCACATACAGTGTGACTTTTCCTCCATATAACATGATTCTATTTCTTTAACTTTTCGTACATATTTTGTTAATTAAATATGTATTTACCTTTTAACTTCAATATGACAAATTACAGATTCATAAATCGTTGCAAGATCATTAGTATGGATGTGCATACATATATTTCCCTTTATCTATAATTATTGCGACAAATTTGTGTCCATGTGTTTTTATAGGAAGCATTTTATATGAGAGATACAATTAAAATTAATATAAAAAAACACTAACATAATACGTGTGCGGAATTTTCTATGACACTGATTTAAATAGGATTCTCCTGATTATCGCGCTAAAAGGTAGGTGACTGATTCGGATATATTATTTCAGCAGTTGCTAAAGTAAAATGGTTTTCTATAACTTATTGCACAGCTTAAACTGAGAGCAAAACCGTGTTATACTCTTAAGTATACGTAGGTACGCAATTTATACGGCCAAAAGATATTTTATATTACTTTGAAAAAATATATAAAATATTCACAGAGGACTAACAAAGTTTTTTCATAACATTAAGAAAATTATTATTCTGCTCCTGAGGGAAATGAAATGTAAAATATTCATATCGATTATATTTAACTTGACGTGAAAGAATTTTGTTCACCCATATAGAAACGAATTCCAAGGGTAGATTTATTATTTTATGATTAATATTTACATTTTTTTTATTAATTCCAAAAACAAATTTTTATCCACGGTGATAATACAGGGGGAGAAAAATCATAAAATAAAATAAACCAACACCACCATTCCATAATAATACATATCTTCTCTACCACTTTTATATTATTCAGTATTTTAAAAAAAGTGTACGCGCTTCATAATTACATTTTATTTCAAAGACTGGCATATTGCGTTATTGCTCTCTCACATAGTAAACAATAATCTTAAATACGTTGCCCACTTACAGAATATTAGTTAGCTTATTTATTTAATTGGTATTTATTTGAGAAAACTCCATTTTAATTGGGTAAAAATATCAAATTATTCAGTTTTACAATAATTTATCAGTTTTTTAAAAGCTATGACGGTTTCACGCCATAGTCAGAACTGTCAGAACATAATATTTTTTCTTCCAGCTTAATATCTTTTTATGACTTCCGTAATGCCTGAATTTGTGTAATAAAAAGCCTAGGTTACAATTCTTAGAATAGATTGAAATTGATGTATATAATCAAGCTAAAAAGCACCTTAGTGACCAAGTAATCATTAATACATCATCCTTAACCATTATAAAAAAATCTTGTAATTACGCATTATCAATGAAACTTTTCTAAAATTGAATACTTTGTTATTTTTACCCTATTTAGCTAATCACTAAACCAATGCCGCGTTTTTAGGATCGGGTAGGGTGAGCGGAAAGGGACTTGGACACAAACCCTTAATTTAATACATGAAAATTTCTTTTCAGTAAACCATGAGCATGTAGTAGTTTCTTTAAGTAAGCATATAGTTGTAACTTAATTTACTGTTAAAAATTTAAATCTTTGTAATATATGTATAATATAAAAAACATTTAGTATGATAACTAAATTCGGCTGCGTGGTACAGTTAGTAACGTCGCTACGGTTCCAGATGTCTCGGGTTCAAGTACCGGTGCGGACAGTTTCATAAATCGATCTTTCAATTTATTTATGGATTTCTGTTCGTAGTCATGAATGTCTGTGATGTTTAGAACTACTTCCCACTCATCCGATCCTCAAACATGGGGCGCAACAAGATCGATTAGCTAACTAGTCCTAGCCCTATCCTTCTATCTCTACTCTTTTCGAAAAAAGAGTTAGGAGCGGGCATGGTAAAAAAAATAAAACTAACAATATTATTGCTAAAACATCAAATATTTTATTAAAAGTCGCTTGAGAGCAAATCGATGAAAAACGAAATCATTTATTCCCATGCAGATGACCTTAAATGATAAATTGAAAAAATCTAGTTTTTCCATTGACTTATTTCAAAATAAAATGCAATTTGTTTTGTATTACTCCCATATTTGTATAATGATCACAACCGGTTTTTGTTATCATGATCATTATCACTTAATAATGATAGTGATGAGCAAAACCAGATGTGGAAGAAGTACAGAATAAATAGTGCTTCATTTTTTAAATATAATGCCTCTCCACCATCAATTTACAGATACCAGCTCAAAAGTGATTTGCATTGACCATGATAAAACTTAAACTCAAATATTTGACTGCTAAAGTAAAACTGTCAGAACTAATCCATATAGATGAATGTATGCTTTTTTATAATCTCTTCCGCGAGGTGTTGTTAAGACTATCGATAATCCATAGCTGTTTATGCATTTTCGTTTTGATTAAATCGATGATATTTTATGTTGATGCTCAAGAAGGTGGTTTTTATTGTATAATTTGTTTTGACCATAAGTTTTTATTAGTTCTATTTCTACTGGATTCTCCTACGAGTCTAAATCTGTTTCAATTTAAAATACTGCTTACGCACACTGTACATATGTCAGCCAGACTGGCATATATATTTATCAGTTAAGCAATTTCACGTAATACATGCTAAGCTAGGGTTACACCTCCATTTTATTCGTATTATGGCAGCAATCCCAGATTGGAGGCGACGCAACTACTGACAAGAAGATGAGATTATTTTCAAGGCAAGTCAGGAACGTTGGGTTACCTTAGATAAGAAAATGTAAATGTTGGAATAATTAGATTTTCTTGACGACTTTAGAATATTCGTTATTATTTATTCCATAAAACAAAAAGATTTTCACGTTATCTTTCCAAAGTCAAATTAATAGATTACGTAGAAAGGTAAAGAGTAAATATGGCATTGCTAAAAAATGGTTTTTTTAAATAAGACACCACTACGTTTATTGATATTATCAATAAGCATTTATTTTTGCTTTTGAGTCTCTTAAAAATGTATAAGAAATATTTCATAACCTGCTTCTTTCAGAAGAAATACGAGACAACGAAAAACTTTAAAGCTAAATCTCTAGTATACATTAATTTAAAATTGCAGATAAATTTCTATAATTTTAAATTAATGTGTACTAGAAATAAAAAAAGCTGAAATATATTTATAGAATCCATACATTTGATTACCATATTTATCCATGACAGCCTAAGATATTCTTATTTCAAATGCACAATAAACATAATCATTTCTTGCTCAAAGACTTGATGTCACACTGGTTCGGTTAATTTATAAAGAGTGTTTTTTAGAGGTATAGAATTTTAAAATTAAATAAAAGATTTAATAATCGTGGTTATGCTCATTAAATTGGATTTATTAAAAAATTTATTAAATGCCATTAGAATTTAAAAATGATTTCCGGTATGTGAGCACCACGGCTGGCTTGAAGAAAGCGCGAAGTCCAATTTTCAAGCACTTTCTGAAGCAGCTGCGCTGTGGCTGTATATAACGCGGCGGATGTTTGCTTCAAGGCCATTAAGCGTTGCTAGTTTATCGACGTAGACTTGTGACTTTACATACCCCACATGAAAGAAATCCCAAGGTGTTAAATGACATGATCTCGGTGGCCAGTTCATAGGTCCATTCCGGGAAATTATGCGCTCATTGAAAGTTTCCTTTAGCAAATTGATTGTGGCGTAGGCTGTATGGCATGCTGCACCTACTTGTTGAAACCAAAGCTTGTTTACATTATGGCCATTCAATTTTGGAACGAAAAAATTAGAAACCATTGATCTACAGTGCTCTTCATTGACAGCTACAATCCGGCCGGCATCGTCTTCGAAAAAATATGAACCAATGAATCCACCAGTTCATAAAGCATACCAAACTGATAATTTTTGTGGATGTGACGGCGTTTCTAAAATGAATTGTGAATTTTCATCGCTCCGAATCTGGCAATTTTGTTTATTGACAAAGCCATTTAACCAGAAATGAGCCTCATCACTGAACAAAATTTTTCGGTAAACGTCAGGATCAGATGCAATTTTTGTTTCGCTTCATTCACCGAAGTTGCGACGCACACGATGGTTAAGCGGTATGTTAGCTGTCGGCTATAAAATTGGCGATCACTGGAAAAAGTTTAAAAAGAAACGTCTGAAAAAAACAACCTTTATATTAAACCCTCGGTCTATGATGCGCTTAGATAGAGACTTGCTGACACAACGATGTTGTGATTAACGACATGCAATTTTGAAATCTATGTTTTCCTCCATTTCAAATGTGTTGTAGCGATAAATTGCACATTGTATAGTAGTAATTATGTTTGATTTGGACGGATTAACGTTAAATACACGCTAAACTCTGTTGTTTAATTAGCTTCGAAACGCTAAATTGAATCGTCAAAACGCTGAATTGTATAAAAATAGATGCTAATTACATTTATCTCTGCTCACAAGTAAATACATTATCGGTTTTTAACATGTTCGCTGCACATTCCGTGTATATTTAGACTGTGGAAAGGAAAAATAACATAACCCACCCACAAAAAATATTGTGTATAGCCCAAAAAAACGTGTTTACATTGTGATTATCGAAAAAAAATATTATGAAAAGACGGAAGGATAAGTCTTTTTGCCTTTATACATTCAATATATTATATATTTATATATAAATATAGTGTATTAGCACGTTTTGTGTGAGTTATACACACAATTTTTCATGTGTGTTGCATCCTTTTTCTTTTCCACAGTCGATATGGGATCAAGCGTCGGAGCCCACACGTCCACCTTGTATATATACGCATAACCCAATATTTGGCATATAAATAAAAAATTCTTTTACATTGGCACGTCATCATTGTGAACTTCTGTTTTAATGTTATCACAAGCTAATTAGTTCTTGAAATATTCGGCGTGAGAAGATAAATCGTGTTTCGCGGCTGGGCACGGAAAGGGTTAAATACTCAACACAATGGTTTAGCTTTAATATAGAATCATAATAAATGAGAGCATGTAATTTTAATTATTTTATAGCGATGGGTTGAAATGAAACTTTAGTCATGTAGTAATTTGAAATCCGGCGTATACTTTTACATGCACCCCTGAGCAGAGCCTTAAATTGCCAGCAGAAGTTGCTTAATAGTTATAAGATGATTATTAAATTCTACTTGTATTATATTCTCTTAAATATTGTCACAAAACTTTGGAGCGGATTTCAGAATTTTCTACTTATTACAAAAGCTCTAGGGCAAGCTAAAACTTTTGTTGCGATCCATTGAGAGTTGTAAAATTTTAATCTCTCATTATCTTGTTGTGTATTAGGTTGTAACAGAATTCATTCCTAATTTGAGTCTTGCAGATTTGAATAATATATTCATCACATTTCAGTATGCTAATAAATTTACTAATTTCGTTATGTTTCAAACATTCATTCTCTTAATTACGTTATTAAGTTATAAAATCGTACATTTGTATTATATGTTGATGGCAAAAAATATGATATAAATATAATGAAAAAAATATAATATGTCCTATATTTATTTTGAATCTTTTATTTATGCAAGGTTTTTCAATTTAAATGCAATATTGCTCGAAGAATACAGTAGAAAATAGTAAAGGTGTTTTTATAAAATTGTTAGTATAATTCTCAAAAAAATAGGGAGGCTGTTTATGGAAAAGTTTTACACAGAGTAGTATCTAAATTCTTCTTAATGCCTACAGAATTGATGGAGTTGTTAGATTTTCCGATATATCTTACTTATCAGTTGGTGCTACAGATCGTTCAGTTTTATGGTCATTTAGGCAACCGTTCTCTAGATATCTCAAGTCTTAGCTTTATCGTTTCAGTAAGACATCTTTAGCACTATGGAATCGTTTTCAAGGTGTCAAAATATCACAGTAGGTATAAAGACGTAATGCATTTGACAACGTGATCTGCCCATTTGATTCTACGATCCCTTTTTGCGTTCTTGATACGACGCTTAAGGGAGGCAAACGTGTCATTATTTAACGAATGTACCATTCTTCAGTAAACCTTATTGGGCCAATTTTTATTCGTTGGAAAATTATTAACATTCGTACAATAAAATAGACCTAATGCTTACCCTTTTTATGTGTACATACGATTTTTTTTGATTGAATTGCCATTTACTTGTTAGAACTCCATTATGAAATCCATACATAGTATTCATTTCTATAAACAATTTATCAGTTTACTGATAGTTATTTCGGCTTCAACCCATTGACAAAACTATTTTTTGACTGAATGTTTTTTCTATTATCTTAACGCCTTTCCCGGTGTGCCACCATTTGTGTAATAAGATACCTAGAACAGCTAGAAATTAATAGATATTATAAAGTTATTAACCACCCTCATGACTAAACATACGTTGAAGTACTTAAGCCATTACAAGAAGCTTACGTAATTACGCATAAACATCATTTTTAAGGTGTTAACTGTCAATTCTTGGTGAAAAGACATTATATTTAAAAAACTAAAACACAATTTGTGTGTTCCAAATGTTTATAATGATCAGGATCTGAAAGGAATGAAGTTTATATAATACTAGTCCTATCAATAGAAACGTTTAAATAAAACAAAACTAAATAGGAATAAGCAAACTGTTGAAACTTGCCTATTCATCCATTTGTAAATAAATTTAAGATTCATGTACACATTGGTTTATGTAAAGGCTGTCCCAAGTCGTCTAGAAATAGTTTGTTTGATATGTAAAATGGTTACGCAAATATATTATTTAACAGCTGACTGTTCTGTTTATCGATGTTTACGTATTACATTGTAAGTAGAAATATTAAAAATATGGATAGTAACCCTTCTGTCGTTATTATCAGTAGGAAATAGAGTACTGTTTCAATAAAGCGTGCTGTTTCTAAAGTCAGTGATGAGTGACTAAGCATTCATGAGTTTCTACAATGTGTCTCTTCTGCTATTTGTAGAATATATTGTTTGTCAGAAATTGTCTGTAAAATCCAATAAGGACATATTATTCCATTGGTCTGAAATTTACAGAACAATGATAAATCTTTCAAATTTGGATTATTGAGATTTTGTACACTTCCATGTATTTTGTCACTAACGACCCGGGTTTCGCCTTTCGGCATCTTCAGGCATTCGAGCACACGAATGGACTCGAACTGTATTACAAATTTAAATGTCGAACTGTGTACAAATTTAATATTGAAATTCCATCAAGCACCCTCAGTCGATGTCTTAAATTAGATAAATCTTTCATTTTTAGATCAAAAGTATAACCAATTTTTATTACTCAATTTACTTAGACATCAAGTTTTAATTGTTAAAATTTGATGTTAAAATTACCCCAAGCACCCTTAGTCGATATCCTAATTAACTTTGATAAAATTAATTAAATAAAAGGTTTAATCCAAAATAGGTTCATTTCGTATAACAAAAAATGACATAACAATTTATTTAAAATCTTCCAGACTCAAAAAAAAAAATCATTGGAGAAAAAAACATCATTTAAAGTAATTGGAAGACAATAATAACTCTTTTTTAGAAAATATCAAATGTCCAATGTAAAAATACAGTTATTGATTTAACTTCTCTGCAATTTTAAAAGCCTTATACATTGGCACAATATTATTATGTATAGCTTTTTCTTACATGCCTTTATATTGTATAAAACGAAGATACGGTAACTGTGCTTAATATGTATAGTATAATTTATGCATACCAGGCAATTCATTTTCAACATAAAACTTGATTCGCTTTCATGTGATGGGTTCTCTTTATTAGAATTGAAGTTAGTTTAGTTTATCTTTCTTCTTATTTTGCAATGTTGACTTACATTGCTAAATATAGTTAAACAGTCTATTAAATATTCAAACTATTTATTAGTGACAATGCCTACTTTGGAACAAATTGGCACCACACATAAGCTTCAAATTCACCATCAACCAACATCTTTTATGTTTCATATTTGATTATGCTAGAGTACCGTAGCTCTGCGAAATACATTCTATGAATGATTTTAAAAAATTGTCAAGAAGCCAAGATACATCTGGTATAAAGCATGTGACTATGACAATTCCATCAACAGTTGAAGGCTTGAAACAAAAATACTGAAGAAATAAAGGACAGCACTTAAGCTCAATTTTTTTTTCATGTCCGCTCCCAATGTGGAGCATATGGTCTCCTAATGGAGGTATCTTGACAGATTTTTTTCTACGAGAACTGCTTGTCACTCAGTTGCTCAACCTCTCTTTTCTTGTTCGAAGAGAGTAGGGATAGAAGGATAGGGCTATGACAGGACTAGTGGTAAGCTAATCGCTCTCGTTACGCCCCGTGGGGATGGGATTGGTGGGAGGGAGGACTCAGACTACGAACAGAAAACCATAAATCGATTGAAAGATCAATCCATGAAAACCGTCCGCACCGGGAATTGAACCCGAGACATCCGTAACCGTAGCCAGCGACGAAACCAACTGTAAGCTCAATAGAGTGTATTTAATTTCCTCAGTAATTTTGATTTTTCTTTTTACATGATAACCGTGGTAGACATAGCTCCATTTCAATTTTTATCACGTCCATTTCCACTAATCTGCAGTATTTCTCAGCATGATAGGCGGCCTAAAGCATTATAAATTCAGTTTTGAAAAGCTTAGTAATATTTTAAATGAGTAATTAACGTCGTAAAATCCACTTCAATCCTAAGCAAACTTTTACATTCTTTTCTAAAAATTCAAAATGCCCATAACCCTAAAAACGAAATGCTAATAAAAATAAAACAAGAAAGGTAATCTACAACAGCCGTTCCTATAATAAAGCTCCGAATTTTCCATTGAGTTTTTTTTTGCATTTTCTGAGAAATTCTTTTGCGCGAGATTTTCCACTCAATTATGAGAAGGGATAAAAAGTGAAATGGGGTTGGAAATAGGTTATATAAAGGTTTTCCGTGAGATATTACCTCGCGTGGAGAACCAACGCCATTGTGTAGTTAGTTACCTGTCGACGGTTATTGTGTGTTCCTTAAATTTGCTAAGCTCCGGTTGATATTTATTCAAATGAACATATAAATTTACTTCAATAGAAGACTTGAAGAGGCATTTGTATTTGAAAAAAATTAACCTGTTATACTTGGTAAATAAATATGGTTTCATTTCCTTGCTAAACTTCAATAGAAATGTTCCTCTAATGCAATATTTTATCATATGCAATATATAATTATGTTCATGAGTATTTATTTTTATGTGCTATAAAAAGAAAAATAAGATGAAATAAATAATGACGTAAATACGTCATGCATTTGGCGTAACGTAAACAAACAATTTTATAGGATTTTGAAAAACGAAAATGAAAAATATTAATAGTATTTAGCTAAACATTAACATTAAAATAAAATAAAATATTTCACAAAGTTTGTTGCAAAATATTTCTAGCTCTTCATGTATTCATCAGTCAAATAGCGCTCACGACTTGTGTCTCAAATGACCTTTGCGGAGAGCTTTAAAATATTTTGGTTAGGTTTTGTGAAATTTGGTAGCATATAATAAGTCTTCACAGGTTTTTAAACTCGGCGCCGTATAACCATCACAATAATATGATAATCTTATAACAAAAATGAAAAAATAATTCCCCAAAATAAATTAATGCTGTATTTTGACTACAAAAATTTTAACATTTAATAACATTTCTAACATACTTACATTTGTGTTAATTTTTTATTCTTTAATCTATTGCATAACTGCAGAATATTTTCATAAAGTGACAAACGAAAGCCTTTAGCTTTATTCATAATGAAATATTTAAACTAGTTGGGATATTTAGACTAGTTTAAGTGAATAATATGAGCCCCCAAGAAGTGAAATGAGCCAAGTGACAAAATGGTGAAACTTGTTTATTGAATGTTTGAGTTAAATGATCTTCCTACATTTATTTACACTCTACTTATTTAAACTTCCTATAGAATAAAGTACTTTTACAGCGTGTATTTAATTATCTCTCTTCACTTTTATGACTCTTTATGACATGTAGAATACAACAACACGCTTCACTCACTTTACTTATCATTGGCTCATATAGTAATGTACTAGGAAGAGTCTGTCAAAGTTTTATACTACTGAAAATTCTTACTTAATTAGTTTTTGAATCCTTTAGCTGTATGCTTTGAGTTTCTTATTAATTTTGAAATATTTTATCGTAGTAATCTTACTAGATCACGTGAAATACCCACTGTTGAAATATTCCTTGTAATTTAAACGAGTCCAAACATGGTTAGCATTTTTTTGAATAAAATAAACACCATTGCTAAATTATAGCAGTATCAAAACCCTTTTATGTAGGAATATTGAAAAATATACAACCTGTATAACATCCAAAAACACTTTAGATAACACAGGACCACCAAAAGAAGAATATTAATAAAAATAGGGGGTTTTAATTTACCCTAACAAAACTGCAGAAAAATTAAATGCACTAGTGACAAAGCTATACAGTCATCAACGAAGGAAAATTTTACGCGCACCGCACGTACGAGAAAATAAATATTTTTTTAGACGTGGCGCTTAAAAGCCGACTTTAATTTATGGTAACGTTTATTCTCATTATTTTTCTTCTTTCGAAAGAAAAAAAATAATATAAGTGATAATAAAAAGCTTAAGTAATTTGTAACTACTTAGCGGAAATGAATAACGAATTCTCATACCCGCATCACAACCCCGTCTGCAAGGGTACAAACGTAGAAATGTGGGGCTCAAAGGTTTTTTACCTCTGCGTGACACGGGTCCGCCAATTCATTATACTTCCCCCAGAGGGAGTGTATACGTCGTAAGATGCTGACGAAAGATATCATCAAGCAAAGGATTGCAGCCATTAGTATTATTGTTATTTGTAATGAAAATGTTCTAACTATATAATGATTTTTTTTATTGCCAACTAAAATGCTCTTGCTCTCTCGCATAAGTTTTAAACCTCCCAAATTCAAATAAGAATAAAGTTTTTAAAAAAATGTAATCAGAAATTAGCGCATTCCAGTCGCAAACTATCAACGCTCTATGAGAATAAAGTATTATATATTTTGAACAATTGGTTAATTTTACATAATCGTAAAGCTTTATTTCATATATAAATTCAGTATTTATTGTTCTTATTTAATTAAATATCACTATTTGTACACTTCCGTTTCAAGAGGATTCATGCTTACAAATCCTTTTAAAACCATCATGAAACGTCGTTGTAATATACTAACTATGGAAAGTCAGAGTTTTCATTTTCTCCTTGCCTAAGCATAAAAGAATACGTTATGGATTGGATGGGCTGAATGATATGCAATGAAAACACTTAAATTAACTGAAAAAAACGTATATATGTAAGTATCAATTAATATCCAATGATTAGAGCCTTTGATATGCATTAACGAGTAAGACGAGATCTCCACAGCTCCATTACTCTGCTAACGTAACTAAGGTGTATTTAAAATATAATATGTAATACACAGGGTCATGTTATAATAATGTTATATTGTAAAAAACATAATAAGTGATCTTTATTTGTATTTAAAGCTTTTCTAATAAATATGTACTTGTAAGCTACTCTATAAAATACACCTTGCAAAGCTCTGCGTGTTGAGTGTAGACCAAGAGACCACACCGGCCGTAAGACTGAGAATCCCTTTTGAGATCATTTATTACCTCGACACATTCAGACGGTATCTATTCTATAATGCTTACTTACTCTAAGAGAAGTCACCTCCGCTTTAACGTCTTCATCCAAATATTTATTTATACGAAATACTGAAACTTTAAAACTTCTGTAAAGTTTATATTTGTAGAAAAGAATCAATTTTCTTTATAGTATGTTGATTTAAAAACTTATATCAAGATTTTTGAAATAAAAAGTAGATTGTAATGAGATATTATATATTTTCATAGGAAATAATCCAATTTCATTATAGTTTTTAAATTACAAATATATCATTCTTTAAAAAGCTTTTATCTAAACAGTGACATCTATATAAAGTAATTTGTATTTTAAAAAATAAAACACAATTCATTTGTACTACTTCCACATATTTACAATGATCAAGACCAGTTTTGCTCATCACGATAATGATCAACTGTTGATAATCAGTTGATAATGCTCGTGATATATGTGGAAGTAGTACAAATGAATTGTGTTTTATTTTTAATAATATACCTTTCCACCAAGAATTGACAGTTAACGCCTTAAAAGTGAAAAGTAATTTGTAGTAGTTTAAATAAAACATTATAGGTATTGATTTTATTATGCTCTTTTGTAATGCCATGAGAAATGGTTAAGAAATAAGTGGCAATTATTCCAAATAATTTACAACAATAATTGTTGAATATTTATTACAGGAAAAGTTTATACGTTGCTCGGTTGAAATAAAGCTCATTTATTTCGAAAGTCTTAATTTAAGGCTCGCCTGAAAATTAAACTTTATTCCTATTTCATTCGAACACTTGCTTCATTATGTTTGAAAACAATGAGTTAAATTCTGACAGGCGAGTTGCAAAACTTTGTATTTTGTAAAAAGTGTTTTATGATGTAAATAAACTATATTAACGTTTTTATTTGATACCAAACACAGAATTTATTCACGTTATTAGTTTTTCTTTATTCTAAATTTTATATTCTTAAAAGATTTCACTAAAAAATAGAATTAAATTTCACGTAAATTGTCCAATTTTATTTGAAAGCCATTAAGACTAATCACCGTCAAAACTATGAGAAGATTAGTTTTAACATGCTTCTGACGTTGAAATAGCTATCAATACTATTTGAAAATTATTTCCAATAAAGTATATTTCCATATTTATGATAATCAGGGATGGTTTGACAGTTTGATTTTTAAATCGAAGAGAATGTTTTGACTTTTCAAATTCTTCAAATGTGTCGTATTGTGTAATTATCTAGATAAAAAAGCAAAATTAGTACTCAACTTTACTGTGATCTGGAAAGACAATCTTTCATTGTTTCACCGGTGAATTAGGTTAAAATGTAACAAATAGATCTTCACACACATTTTTTAAAATTAAATGTTAGAATAACTGAGCGTGGAATAAAAAGTAGTATACTTATATTAGAATATCTTTTGACCCATAAGAAGACAATACATATTTTAGATTTACATAAAAAAGCACGCATTAAACAAAAGGAAATGGTTTCTTCGCCATTTAAATAATTCTTTTATTTTTCAGAAAGATATTTGCATCGCCCAAATCTTTTGATACAACACGATTCTCCTTTCTATCTTACAAGAGCGTCCTGGCTACAGAAAATTTATATACATATTTATTTTTAACCATGTCCACTCCCAATGTGGACCATATAGCATCCTACTGGAGGTATCTAAACAAGGTTTTTTTACGAAAATTGCTTGTCACTCAGTTCCTCAACTACTCTTTTTCGAAAAGAGGAGCAACAGAAGGATAATGCTAAGAAACAACTACTGGCTAGTTAATCGCTGACGCAACGACGTTGATCACTGCACCAAAGACCTGTCATATAAATGATAAGTATTCAACGAGAAATTTATTGCATTGATTTGGCTCGATTGCTAAATAAAAGAATTTTTAACTAGTGATCTTTGGAATGGTATTATAAAATTAAATTATGAACTTATGAAGAGTGTGCCAATTATTGTAGGTGATTATAGTATGCTTGAAACAATTTATCGTTAGTTAATAGGAAAATACGGACATAGCATTTTTTTATTAATCCCAATTCAATTTTTAATCTATCATATCAAGTAGTGTTTATAACGTCAACTCAAACTAAAAAAATCGAAATAAATTCTCGATTTTAAACGAAATACAGCTTCTCTAAAAATTTAAATTTAAAAAAAATGTGAATATATACTATAATAAAACGAGAGCCTTGTTTACAACCGTCGAAGAATCATCATATTTGAACGAGTGCAGTATTGAAAAATATATCATTTCTTTCTGACGGTTCTGCTATTACTACATGAAAATTAATTTTCATGATTGGAATATACCATTCTTGTTCCGGATAAAACAAATGTAACTTTCGAAAAAATCGTTTTTTGAGTTGTTTATACATGTTTGATTTTAGCTTTATCGTCTGGCAAAACACACAAATTTATTTAAATTTAAATTCTCTTGAAAAGAACCCTTGTCAGAAAACATGCAGATTTATAAAAACAAAATATTCAAAGTGAAGTGAAAAAGAGCATACATTTGAATATCGGATTGTAATTCATACTGATTCATTGCTCAGCATCTAGTATTTATATGATATTTGAACCATACATTTTTAAGTCGATACCTTAAGTCCAAAGTGTAACAACTCAAAAATCATAGTACTGAGATAATTAGTAAACAGGATTTTGAGTAGGTTTAATGGCTTACTGTAATCTAATTTTTGCTGACTTTAATGATATTCTACGATTATATAAAACATATATTTCTAATATGATACACATTATTATTTTCTAATATTATACAGGATTTCACAGGACTTTCGTAAATATTACTGGTTGTATCTAAAGTAATTATAACCACTGTTAGTCTTAAATAACCACTTATTACAATTTGCAACTGTTATGTATCGGTATTTAAAGCATTTCTTCATACTCAACTAAAAACGAAAAATTTTCGATTTGTTGCACTTTGGAACTGAGATATCGATTTATAGATACACCATTAACATCATTATATTTACGATTTAAGTTCTCAAATTAATATTTTAGTATGATATACTTCAATGTTCAGTTTCCAAATTATAATTTTACAAAATTTCTTAAATGCCTCAAAGCTGGCCTTAGTTGAGGTCAAGTCAGTGCTACTCACGCGCTCCGTTATCAAAATTTTGTCTCTACATAAATATATTCTTGTCAGCAAACATTTTCTTAAATGAAATGTGTCGAGAACACTTTACGAAATAGACTAACACAAGAAAATCTTTATTCCTCTTTTCGACTTAAGTCAACCATGTATTAGCCAAATATTGAAAATTATCAAAAAAACTTCAAACCCAAGGGAGCCGCTAATAAAAATATTATATTATATCTATTAAAAAAAAATATGTATTTACTCGTACATATACGTAAAAAATATTATTTTACAATACATATTAAAAATTTGTTTTCAACTTTTTACTCACTAAATATTTTTTTTAAATTAAAACTTTTACCCATTCAATCAAAAGGATGCCGGCCACTGCTTTTCATTTTGAGCGTTGATGGTTGATTACAATATGTGGAATATAATCAATACATCAGTTGTAGATTAATATATTTTTTACAATACATCCTACCTGAAAATTCTTAACATGTTTCACAAATATGTGTACAAGCTTAAAAACAATCCCACATTTATTCTTTGTGTATGTATATCTGATACGTAAATTTTGTGTTTTTTATCATTATTAAAAGATTGTTTCGTCACTCATTAAATATAGATTATGGGTTTTGATTGTTTTGTAAAATAACTTCTCAGAATTTTCTCTTACCTCTGTCGAACAGTCACATAGACATTTCAATCTTCACTTCTTTATTCAATAGAACCTGCGACGTTTTGTTTTTACTGTACATCTTATCGTACACTAGACTCTTTAATAATAAATGAGCATATACGGTTAGAAGAAAATTCAAGTTTAATTTATTTTATTAGACTAAGCTAATTTTGGCGTACTAAGAAACATTTCTTTATATCATAAGTAAATTTTATGACAGACTATTTTCGTATCTCATACTCAGTAAATAATTAATTAAATGTCAACAACTCAAGAATATCGTTAACTTGGCTTGTTAAATAAATTAGAATCCACAAACAATTCGCACACAAACTTCTAAAACACGAGCCTATTCTTCTGTTACAGTACAATGTTAGACTCAGAGCTATTAATTTCATGTTGTTGTTTTCTTAGGAGAAATGTGGAATTGTTTCAACCTTCTCATACATAACGTTTATTTCCTTAGACAATTCATCTAAGTCGTTCAAAGAAAGTCAATGCTACATATTATTTTCCCAGAGACTTCTATAACTCGGTACATATTTTGAGAGTAGGGCTGAACACGTTTCGACAAATGGTGGCATTTCGACACACTGCAACTTTTTGCGTAAAACTATTTCAGTACTCATCTACACTATTATTTGCTGTCCTTATATGAATCGTAAAAAATGTTGAGGGGTTCTTCATATCAAAGTATCATTATCTTCATTCTTTCAAAAAGGCAACGAAGCACTTGAAACGTAATATCATATTTATTTGTGTAGTACTCACTGTCAGAAACTGTTGACCCATTTCGACTTGAAAGCTTTTCTCGTTTCTAATATATAATGAGCATATGAAACAAATAATATAACATTACATCACCGGTTTTGATCAACATTTTTGACACAGGTTGAATAGAATACATAAAATCTTTATTCTACATTTCACAAACGTATATTAATTAAGCAGTTGCTATTTCAGTATTTATTCTGTTATGAATATCTAATAACTCTAATAAACGGACGAACAAAAAAAAAAGCTTTAGGGTGATTTTCAAAATAAATTTACCGTTGAAGTTACAAGTAAGATAAATTAATTTATTGAAAAAAAATAGATTCACTGTTTATACTATAATACATGCCACTACCCTTAAATAATACGCTTTGTAAGTCACTAATCTTTCAATTTCGGGATTTGTCATTTCACTTTATTAATTTCATATACTTTTTTGGCATTAAAATTGTTTTTTTTTATTTATTGAGAACATTTTATTTATAGATCATAGCTGAAATTTATTATTTTTACAAAATAATACAGAAAAAAACAGTAAAATATATTGTCGTTAAAATTATCCGTACCTACTTGTTTACAGTAGTTTCAAAATATAAGGAGGGAGACCACAATATATTTAAAATTAGATATAATGAAAAGTATGAGGATAAGCAAACCGAGATGCAAGTTGTAGTTAATCAGGAAGTATTTAATTTGAAATACATGAGAATTATTTTTTGACATTAACAGTGATTCCCGGTATTGGAAGCACTGGTTACCAATCACTTTTCAAACGTTTAGTTGGAAAGTCCAAGGTGTACGCTATTTCCGTAAATAATCCATGTAAACATAGATCACCATCAGATGAAATAAGTATAATTTGAACTTGCATAATAAAGTACACAATATAGTATGGTCGAATTTCCTTCGAAGGTTCTTTTCGTTTAGTGGCGTGACAAAAACTACTAACAAAGATAATCTTTTATGGGGGAGGAAATAAAGAATTTGAAAGTAACTTGAATTTACCGACAGATGCCGCTCCGAGCGCCAGATGTTGGGCCATTTAAAATATTTCCTCTGGCCTCTTTTATGAAAGCGTCGTGGGTGAATCTTTGATGCGGGTAAATAACGGTAATAAAGAAAAAAACATTATTATGATAATCTGTATCATTCATTATTTATATTACGCTTTTGTTTTCATAATATAACAACAATTCATATCAGCTGTTGCAAATGGCAATTCGAGTTTTTTTAGCAAACAAAAAGTAATATTAAAAATTGAATCGAATAAAGTTATGATGAAATTACGAATAGAACATTTTTTTCAGAAACATCTAAGACGTAATTATTTTAAACAATGGTCAGCGTTGATATTTAAATTGATAAAAATAATATTGCAGGGAATAAATAAAATTAATACATAAAACTAAAAACCACTTTTCTCTCTGTGCATGCACTGGTAGCGAGAGAAAGAAAGGGTATGTGTTTGTGTGTTTCATATTTAAATTTGATATAGTCATAGTTTTTTACTATTTATCATTAGAATAATCAATTATTGAGTATACTTTCAATGAAAGGCAGAAGACGTTTTTCTTAATTTTACTTCCTAATTAACTGTATTACCAGTTTTTGTATAAATTCTGTGATAACTTATTATTGTTTATCAATGAGTCATATAAATAGTTTAATAATTAAAGAATTTACTAATCAACAGAATAAATAATGTCAAATAACAAATATTTCTCTTTAATTCATCATCGTATTTTTTCCGTCAATTATTGCTTATCTTTCCTAAGATCAGGTAACAAAAAGCTTGCATCAGCTAAATACTATTCTATAATATAATACAGACGGAGTTTTCTCACCCAAAATTTTAAGCAGGCAGGACTTAAAAAAATTGTATTGGTACAATAAATAATAAAAACGTCAAAATTGTTCCAAAAGTTTTGAACCGTCACACTGTGGAAGTATCAATGTATGATTGTAATACACTTAGAATGATATGCAAATAGCCATAGGAAATTACCTGGAAAACTTTTATTTAATCATTATCCACTTATCGCTTTGTGTAACAATGCATAAATCATCCCTTATCAAGCAATAAAAGCCTACACATTATTAACGCTTGTGTACGTTTTCGAAATGAAAAAATGAAAAGTTTATTTTTTGTTTTGGGTTATCCATTTCGGCAGGATCCCCAGGGATGGTTTTGGTTAATTGTTTGAAGATGGATTTCATCCCGGGGGCGCTTAAGAGAGGTTTCCACTCCCTTGTTTATATACCTTGCCGTGCAAATATTTATGAATTAATTAGCTTCAAATAAATTTTATTAGTATTAAATATGAGCTGCTCCAGTTTCAATAAAGCCTCTGACCTTAGGTCAAAGGTTATACATAGTAAATTTCGTAAAGTTAAGACAGAATTATCTCAAGGGAGTCTAGTCAATTGCTTGGTGTTACTCGTTACAACATTTTCAATACCTACCAGTTCCTGCAAATAAATTTATCATAAATACTTTTTTTAAAGTATGAGAATGTAAACATTATTGAATTTTTAACACAAATTCATCAGTCGATCAAAAATCAAATTATGAAAAAGTCCACCCCTGAAGTCTATCTCGTTGACTACGTCACTTTATTAGACGAACGCATGTGAGCGTTGGCAACTCAACTACAGGCCAGCTTCCTTTTTTTATATTTTTTAGTTTGTGAGAACCAACAGAAATAATTTTATAAATATTTCAAAGCGGTGACATTTTTACTTTCCAGAACCAGTTCGCTCCGAAATTTAATCATTATTTTTAAAAGAATCAATTGTAAAGTTATCATAATGGGAATTGAAAACATTCAGTAGCTCAGAAAAATTGGTCCTGATAAAAATACTAATCTTTGATCTATTTTATTTCTTTATGATTATGTATAATATCGTTGCTGAAACTAGACAATTGTGCGAACACAAGTATTGTACAAATCTAAGGCTTTGGAGATCCATCACTTTTATCATGTATAGTCATTTTATTTATCAATGCAACACTTTTTCGACAATGCTACAATAAGTGGTTTTTGGTGATACATAGGATATTTTAAAAAATAAAATACAATTCATTTGTTTTAATTTTGATCATTATAAATATGTGGAAGTGGTATAGATGAGTTGTGTTTTATCTTTTTAAAATATAATGTCTTGCCACCAAGAATTGACAGTTAACACTTTAAAAGATACATAGGATACTTTATATCGACTTGATTTAAGTGGCTGAGCTAGTAACCCTTTTTTAATCGGTTCAAAATCAGTCCCGTGCAGCTCTGCTTGGGCCGTGAGTGAGGGTTAGAGTCATTTTTTTCTGTGATGAAAAGTTAACTTGCCAAAATTATCATAATGCCGATATGCGAAATTTTTATATAAGACCTCCCAAATAGATGAAAATTAGAATGACTTTACCCTCTTCTTAAATGAAATATTAAAAAAACGATCTTTGTTGTAGAAAATCTCATACTAATAAAATACATTATTCCGGTTATCAGATTTTCTATTATAGCTTTATGAATTGAATAAATGAGTTACTCAAATAGAAATGAGATTTTCCTTCAGAAAACACCTATATAGGAGTTCATAAAACATCTTGAGGCAATTTTCTTCGCAAATTCTTTCTGTACGTTATAACTTTAATATATTTCAGAATCATTTTCTGTATAAGCTATGCTCTTTTCAATCCAACTAAATAAAACTATTTTTTTTTTTGTAATAATAAAAAGTTTCTCATTTTTGACAGTTCAAGATTACTTTTAACTCGTGTTTTCGTTTGTAATAAATTATAAACTTTTATTACTATCTGTTCCGTAAAATGTAAAACGTAACACCACAAAATTATTTCAAAGAATAAATTGCTTCGTACCCTTAACTATAATAGTATAACATTTTTCTTATTTTATTCGTGACGTTTAATATAATATATATTTTTTAATATAATTTGTATGATTTACAACGCACGTTTGAATCTAATACGTGTTCCACTATTTTCCATATCATAACAATAAATCATCATTTCTCAAGAAGATATAAGCACTTTCATAAATTTGACTGATTTTACAGATGTAATCATATTTTGCAAAACCGGTTTCGTTTTACGAGAAAAGCAACGCTGAAGCTTGTTCGATTGTGACATGTATTGATGTCAATTATAATTCATTTAGACGCATTTGAATATGAGTTTAATTTCAATAATGTAAATTATCAGCAACGTTTCATATAATGAAGTTATTGCATACAATATTATTTTTATAACCGTCAAACGTTTCTCGTAACCACACAAAAATAAATCTAGATAATAAATAAATGCATTTTTACTATCGACTTTCGTCTATGTACGAGAAAAAAATGTATTTATTTTAATAATTATTTATATTATGTAAATCACTTCATAGAATGTTTACAAAGGGTCTGTTCAAGTTTATCTATGCACTTGAATTCACAGAGGTGGATGTGGGTCGTTAGATAAAAATATGTGAAAATATATAAAAATTTTAACGATTTTACTATGATATTGATGTTTCATCAAGCAGTCAAATTCGATATCATTAATTATCGATCCCTTTAAATATAATCATTTCCTTGTCATTAATTATTTCTTTTTCACAAATATCACTTTCATTTGATGATTGTTTAATTAAGTGTAATCAAAAAATAGTTATGAACTAATTTGTCTTATTCATTAGCTTGCTATTTTTACTCAGACTTATTCTAACTAAACAAAAGCGCAATTGATTAAAACAATTGAAATAAAGTAAATGTATTTTCTTTGGACGAACTATTTTCGCCAAGTGGCGTAGAAAAGGTACTGAAGGTTCATAATTATTTTATATGAAATGATTACAATTATTAACTCAGCATAATCAAAATAACACAAAAGATTTACGGTGTTACGTTATCAAAGTTGAATCTATTGATGTAACGATGTAACGATGGAACATAATGAAAATTATTATTAATTTAAGCCAACAGACGCGGTAATTACTTTGCAGTAGCCTGTAGGCGACTTGACTTATCGTGAAGCCCACAATTCAGTGATAACGATACATAAGGCAATATCTATGTTTGATATTATATACCGGACCCGAAAAAGCATCTATGTTTCAACCCTTACGTAACTAAATTGATACGAGACATGATATCATGAATTAAGCCAGATGACAGATGATAGATATACGAAAGATATACATAGGAGTTAAGATAACGGAAAACCACTTTGAAATAATTCATTAATAAATAATCAGCCGGGTCTAAGATTTAAGGAAACAAAATGTCGAGTTAAAAGTAGTGACAATTTTTGCTATTTTTTTAATATAAAATTTAATTTATTATAATATTACAGTAAATATGTATTGACTGAATTGATTTTTTACTCAGACCAACAAGTATAATAAAGTTTAGTTGATAGCTATTTTGACTTCACGTCATCCTCAAAATTACGGCTTTATGATGATCAGTTTTTTTTAAATGAAAAAAAAAAGCTTAGGTTCATTAAGAAAAATCACACATTATAATCATCGCGAGTAAGTAACATACATAATAATATAAATATATATAAACCTGTAAAATTAAATTAATAATAGATACTTGCAATACTACCAATGATTAACAATGCTATATAGTAAAACCTTTCCAAAATTATGTACGTTCAGTTACGCATAATATTTAACTTTGATGAGTAAATAAAATACCTGTGATTTTTTTTGGTTTCAGACCCTAAGTACATTTTAAGCTCAAAACTCTGTACGTTATTCTAAAGCTCATTATCGCTATCTACACAAGTGAAGGGTTAATGTACAGAACTTATCGCATCATCCCAATTAAACCTAAGCAAATTTGTATCGGTCCGTCTTGTTTGGCTAAGACCCTCTGTTTGGAAGGTATCACGTGGAGAGAGAATGATTTCGGTATGTAGAATAGGGGTCACGTTTACATACCTTAAACGGAAAAGGCTATACCCTGAAGAGAGCGCGGTATGCGGGTCGGGGTGGCTATAAGTAAGAAACTTCCGACAGAATGGATCACTGCGAAGAACTTGCAACTGAGAACTTTCTCTTGGAAACTTACTGTGAAATTGAAACTGTTTGAGTTAGGAAATCAAATGATCTCACTCGCAGTAGACACAATGGCCATGAAAACGAATACTGTTTCTTTGTAAAGTTATTAATAAAAATATTCTCGAAACCATTTTTATTTAAATTTTGTTCAATAAATTCTTCCTGATAAATTAATCATTGACGATACTATTTTCATATGATTGAATTATTCATAGTACATACCGATGGCCTAATATTATAAACCCGTATCTAATATTTGACGAACATGACTTTATAAACAGTATCTTGTTTAATTACAATAATACAAACTATTACAAGTACCCTAACATACTATCCATTTAATTCCTAGAAGGAAAAAAAGTCTAGTATATTAATGTAAATATTCAGTTTCTTTTAGCCTCCTGTAAAATTTGTTAAAAGTCACTTACGGAATTACAACATTAGGCTGTCGGTATCTTAATTGATTGGTCAAATTGGGATTATGCATTATAAAATGTTTCCGCGGATATTCATAAAGATTATACAACATATTTATGTAATTTTTGTTGGTCGAAAATTTTCCCTTACTTTTTTTGTGACGAAAACTCCATGTCTAAACAAATTCTGATTAGAACTTTTTTTTAAATAAATTCACATCTTTTAATTTTACCTGACACAAACATCGTCATAAGGAATTTTTATTTCATTTTATTAATTGCATTAAGCACATTCTTAACCGCTTGAACCCAGACACCAGTGTCTATGACATTTCAAAAATTACTTACATGGTATTCCAATACAATTTTAGTTGGATTATGGTAAATAAAAATAGTGACATGTGGGGGGGGGGGGTAATATAAACATTTAAAAATAACACTTTATCGTTTTTAAATTTAAAAAATTTTGTTAATTTATGTTGAAGTCATTTAAACAAATTTTATATTTATTATTAAAATGGAAATAAAAAATCGTTTTTGTACAAAATATAAATAGCCATTTATTGTATATACCAACGAATTAAAAATTATGAATCTATTTAGAACAAAATATTCAGTAGATTTTACTAACATAACATATTAAAACTGTAAGAATTTTATTTTTCGTCGCTTTGCTCTTAGCAAAATCGTTAGCAACATAATAAAATCTATTTTTACTGCCAGTTGGTGTCCTATTGAAAGTATTGCAATTTTTTTAATCGAAAATTGCTCACTGTTGATATTTAACCGTTTTTTTTTTATTGATTTTGACTTTGAAAAACTCATTTTACAGCTAGCAACACAATTACCAAGAAAGTTAAACCATTTCAATATTTCCAAATCAACATCATTATGATCTTGATATAACTGACACTCGTAACTTTCACTCGAAAGATTTGATGAAGCAACCATATTTCTCAGCAAGATTATGAAGCTGAAGAAAATTGTTATCCCCAAT
This sequence comes from Himalopsyche phryganea, assembly GCA_022494535.1. Lineage (NCBI taxonomy): Eukaryota > Metazoa > Arthropoda > Insecta > Trichoptera > Rhyacophilidae > Himalopsyche > Himalopsyche phryganea. The sequence goes on along the minus strand of JAGVSL010000119.1, from coordinate 498,693 downwards.
TCAGCTTCGAATGATAATTCAGCATCTTGCGATTGTTCACCAGACAACAATTTCTTTTTTCCACTCGTCATCGAGGCTTCATGATTATCCTTAGATCTTTTAGAGAGGATATATATTTTGTCAGTGAGTCACAAAGCATAACAATTTTTATTTGTTTATTACCTACATAATTTTTTACTCATTTTCAAGAATGCCGCACCAAACAAGTATATTTTGTCAGCGAGTTACAAATTATAGGGAAGAAAATATGGTGAATGGAATATAACTTGCATTGATTATGTAAATAATATATATTAAAAAAACAGTTAAACAGTGCTTTCAGTTGACATCCTACTTAAAGAGATTACATAATCTGCATTGGGAGTAGAGTCCAATGCATAGTAAAAACTCAATAAAATACGGTGTACAAATTTGAGTGTGTTTATATTCAATGATTTATTTATTATCAATGGTTTATTTATTATAATATTAGATTTAGATTAAGTGGCGCACTCACTTCTTATAACTATTTTTATATAAATGAATTCTATAAAAAAGTAAGTTATTTGAACCTCATCTTTACTTTGCCGTGAAATTGATAAAGAAAAATTACCTATATAAAAAGACTGAATCAAAATTTAGAAAATAATGTAAATTTCCAGAGAAAATTCTTATTAGAAGTACATTGTAATATGAATTAATTTAAAATGTCAATCCCAATCTAAAAATGGCCAGAAACCTTTTGATTAGAGTGTGACCAATCGGTCACGGTGATTTAAACATATTTTTTAAAGAATGTGAAAAGATATCACGAAAGAAATTCGGAAACAGTATTCGGAAAATAAAATCAATGAATAATCATAAATAAAAAAGATTCAAGAATCTTTGAAACTAACTTACGTTGGCTGCCTTTACTCACAGCAAAGTTTGATTAGAGTAAAAGTTTTTATTCCTTTAAGCAGCTACAATTTACTACAATATATGTACATTTTATTATTTTATTATAAAAAGCAGATTTTTAAAGTTATGTACGAGTATCCATAAAAAAGTAAGAAAAAGTTAAACTTTCCACACAGACCCTCTTAAATCAAAAAACGTGGAAGAAAAAAGTGAAGACACGGGTCGGACCTTTGCCACGGTATAATTTTATCGACGAGACAAAGCTCTCTGTAAAACAAAGTTTGGCAGATGAGCTTCATCAATTCACCTCCATATAAGACAGGTAAAGCGGTATACCCAGGGTTAGCGGTTATTCACAAACACTTTAACTCGGGCGAGACTTGCAAGGAAAGACTTTTTTATGTTTAATCATAATAAAAAAAAATATGTAGCTTTTTTTTTGAAACTGAAAAACTATATCACAGTCCTAAATATTAAAATCTTACTGGAAATTTCGTGTCACATATATTCATTTTTACCAATCATGCATCATGGCAATGACCGTTTTTTGTTTTTTTTCTGATTTTAAATAACTTATCCATAACTTCTCGCTTTATTTTTTGCAAAGATGCTAACAAAAATTTAAATTTTCGTATGTAGTTTTATTATTCGTGCCATTTATATTATTTTTAGGTTTCTATGCCAACGACAATCAACAATTCGACTTCACCATAGTCTTTATTATGAAAACATCATGAGTGTCACATAACCTTACTTAAGGGCACGTGAATATACGGTCTATTTCCAAAGTTACCTGTTCCCATACGTACGATGTACCACAATCCAGTGATGTACCGTGCAGTTCTTATTTTCAATAATTCAAAAACACGTTTTTTCAAATACATAGCATAACTTAGTTATTTCACTTGGTTTATCACTAACATTACGCGTTTCGCCTCTTTAACAAGCATCTTCAGACTAACCTTATCTCAAGGTTATTTATTTCTAAGGTAAACGATGATTTTAACTAAGTTATCAATTTTTAATTTAATTTTATATTGAAAATGAACTTCCACAAAGTTACCGCCGAATCCATAGAAGAAATTATTTGTATTTATGTACTGTCTAGCATCTCTAGCACAGAATTCAATCGTGTTTGATCTTTTGTCCTACTCAATTGCGCTGTCAAAGGGTAGAATTCTTGCATATAATCTTTCATATTTTGATTTATAGATTAATATCACAAGACCTGAATTTTAGTTGAGTTTTAATCTTTTACTATCCAACATAATCGGTGGTCTTTTGGCCAATTGATCTAACCCTTAAAATTGAAATTGTTAATGAGAGTAAAAACTGTTGTTATCGAAAACATTATACGGTGAGTTGCGTTATGAATCTTTGAAATTCACTCCTGTAAATTCTTATGTTTGCAGATACGTGATAATACGAAGGAAGTGTCAATACAGCAGTGCCTTACGTCAAGTGGCTGGGTCAGAATTTTCAAACCCAAAACCAATATAAAATGATGTTCCCCTTCCGAAAATTAGTCAATTTATTTTTCTAATTTACATAATTTGGCCGAGATCTGTTCTATCGTCATTAAAATTAGATTCATTCATTAACTCATTTTCGTATTTTTTGAGGGTTACATCAATTGGCCAAAACATCATCGATTATATGCAATCATGCGTGATTAAAATGCCATCAGCTTACTGTTTATAATACCTAGCTTCGTCGTTATATTCTTACCCTTTTTGAAGGTTAGTTAGATGTGCAAATGCATTGAATTAAATTTCCATTTTGAGTAGACACGGTTAAAATAAATAATTAAAAATTATGCAAAACGTAGTCATAAAGTGCATTTTGAAAAATGTAAAAAGTCCTGTCGATAATATTGCTTCATTTTTATTGAAAGAGTGACATACTATAATATTAATGGTTTTATTAGTACTGTTTTCCATTTTTTCAGCGTATCTTTCGTTACTATCAATGAAGGTCATGATTTTGTCTACGCGAAGGGGTTTTTATATTTTGAGATTATGACCATCAAAAATTCGTCATAGTACAAATTCTATAAGAATTTGTGAATGTCTTTACTTCGATAATCTTCGAGTTGATTAACAGCTTAATGGCCAGATGTTTTTTCGCATTTTTAAAAATAACTGTAATTTCACTAAATTCACTATAATTTGTAAACCAATTGAGATATCTTAACCAAATTTAATTGTATGACTTTCAAATACTTTGCCGCATAAATCAATACCATTTATTAATTTAAGTACCACGTTATTTATTTTTATGTGACAATTGTAAAAACTTACTTATTTTGATGACCCTGATTTCCGAGGTGAGGTACTTGAAAGCGGTACTTGGGGTGAAGATTCAGGAATGGTGGCGATGAGATTGCGAGAAGCCTACCGTATGAAAACCCGCATATAACAAAAAGCCTACGTGCAAATCAGTGCCGAAAATAAATCACCAAAATTTATATAGGTTCATATTGTATAAAGATAAATAAAAGGAGAAAAATTCATCGCCGATCGGCGTAATTTTATAAATCACGGAGTGCGGAAAATGAAATGGATTCAATGAAACTTTGCTAGATGGTTTGTTTTTTTGTAAACCATATCCTTAAGAGCCTATTAAAACCTTTCGTAAAAAAACTACTAAATTTTTTGTTCTTTAGGTGGTGAAAGATGTAATTGCGATAAAAATGAGACAAGTTTCTCTCCTGTTCTATTACTGATAACTGATAAGTAATCATGAACAGACAATGATGTGGTAATAGATAGACAACCAACAGGGTGATTAAAATAAGCCAGTCAAACGCCGAAACATTACTATGTAGTCAATTGCAGCGGAATTCTTAATTTTCTTTCGAGATTGTAAAACATGGACAAACATACTCTGACACTGTAGAAAAAATATTTCCATAACTTATTTTTCGTGATCGAAAATTTAATAATCATGTAATTCATTAGTATATTGGATTTTTAAGATTAAAAACACTACCTACCACGTTTGAATAGTTAAAATGTGTGTCACGAACTACGCAGGTTTCACCTTTAGGCATCTTGATGCATAATATTGAAATTTCATTAAGCACTCTCAATGAAATACCTGCCATATTGAATCTTTTATTTTACTAGTACTTGCCGGTGATAGACCACCATTACACTTAGACGTTGGCCTCATTATATTGCGAGAAAATATTTAAAGTTGAAAATATCACCTCTATATATATATATATACTAATACAATATATACTAATTTTACATCGTTACTAGACACCGTTTCGGAGGATTTCTTGTGACAATCAGACATATTAATTCATGTATTTTCTGCTATTTAGAAGAGATATAATCATGTTTTTAATCAAATTTTCCTTTATTGGATTATAACTTGAATTAATCGCTCTACTGAAATATTTATCGATGATTAAATTCATGTTGCAAATGTATTGAAAATCAATGATGGGTTCACGATTTACCGACCTCGCCAATACCCGCATTGTTGTTTTATGTTTTATTCATACTATTTTTCAATCAATTGCACTCTCGCCAGTAACACCACTGTATAAAATAGTACACTACAGGCTTGTTCCTTTACCGCCCACCTAAGTTCTCGATGAAGCAGAAAAAAATTGCGGCCCAAAATAAGTACCCGTTCCATGATATAAAAAAGCTCGAAGGTCGAAATTTACGCCCATAAAAGAAAATATGGGAAAAATCTTCTATAATGTTACTCATAAATATTAGAATAAAGTTTTGTCCTAGCAAGCGGAAAACTTTGTTTGAGCAAAGGTGATTGCTATAAACAAAGAATTTATGAAATGAATTGTTTTATTTTTAAAATAAGAAATATTTTCCTTTGTCGTTATCATGTGTTCCATCATCAGCAGCCTTTTTAAGTCTGCTACTAGATGAAGACCTTCATATGTTTCTTGGTGCATGTGATAGATCTTTTATTTCTTAAAATTTCATTATTCAATACATCTACCCCGCTTTAAAGGTTGCTAACGCTGTCATTCAACGGAGTGCTTAAATCCTTTATCAGGTCACATAGGAATAGACAAATCGTAACTAAATGGTTTTTAATGTGACAAATATTGTATGAATGGATCATTGTAAAGCATTGGTCATATAATTAGTACACTGAGAAACCAAATAATAAATTTAAAAAATGGACACTTCAAGTAACATACAATGTATAACTACACTAGAAGGATAGGGCTAGGAAAGGACTAGTGGTTAGTTAATCGCTCTCGCACGCCCCGTGAGGATGGGATGGGTGGGTGGTGAGGAGGGAGTTTTAGACAACACAAACACTCAGACTACGAACAGAAATCCATAAATCGAATGAAATATCAATTTATAAAAACCGTCCGCACCGGGAATTGAACCCGAGACATCCATAGCCGTAGCCCACGACGTGCCAATTATTACGTATATTAAACATTTTAATAATACCTGATAATAAAAATATTTGGTGTGTATAAATATTTTTCAAAGAAGTTAACTAGATAATAATTAACGATTTAAAAGAATGCTGTTACAAAATAAATCCCAGCGCAGCAATAAAAACATGTAAGCTACACGTAAAGAAATCTTTTTAGGAAAAAAGACACTTCTTTTAGATTTCCCAGGAAAGTTCACAGGCCGTGATATTCTGCTAGAAAAAAACTGTGTTAGAAGTCCTCCAAGCTAAGTGTGAAATAAGACTCACCTATTTTTATAGTCTCTGGAAGCGCTGTTAGCTGACCAGAAAAAACTATGAGCATCAATGGCCGTAACCAACCAGCCATCTTGAAGATGTGGTGGATCACCAAGTCTTAGGGCACCAACCAAAACCCTTTCAAAATCACTCGAGGCCAATAAAATTAAGTTGCCAGTCCTTTTCGGTCATTGCCCCATACTCAGGGCGATTCTGGAAAGAAAAAAATTGCACATATTTAGATTATTTATCTTTTGAGTAAATATTTTCCATTAGTTGTATTTTTTTGAGGTTTCGCTTTTCGATAACTGAAGCTGATCGATTTTTATTGAGTAATAATTATCAATTTTTGCATGAAACTGTTTTTTCTTATTAAAAGAAATTCTATTTTATGTTTGGAATAAATGACACGCTAGAGTGCAGCTCGATCAACAGTCTACTGAATATTTAAAAATGTTAGAGTTATAAGCTGCGCGTCTTATAAAAAGTTATTGTAAGTATCGATATTGAAGGATGTAGAATTATTTATTTTCTAAAATTGATAAGCTGTCAGAGATAAAGTTAATAATATCAATTTTATACACGGAAATTAGGTTAAATTGCGTAGAATAATAATTAAAAAGTCAATTATAGTCAAGAAAACCTATTTCAAATAAATATCATCAAAAAATAAATATCATCAAAAACAGAATAGGCGTAGTGAGAGGGAATCGCTATCTACATTTACTGTTCTACCCCAATTCTTGTCTCCCTAATCTTTTTAAAAAAGAGAGGTTGTTTGACATAATAGTAGAATATTTTCCATTAAGAGGCTACATTAGAAGTCCATACACTAAACATTGGGAATGGACATGGTCGAAAAAAACTGTTATTAACAAAAACTGACTTTAAGCCAATTCAGCTACTTTTTAGAATTGTATGATGGGGTGAAAAATGGGTACACCAACACCCCATTTTCTGATTCGTCAATTTTTGATGAGGAAAGATAAAACATTACAAACATTCGTGTCATGGAAAAAAAAAATTAAAATCATTATATGAAAGTATGCATTCAAAGATTCAAACCTTTGGCTGTGTAATCGACTAAGATGTAACTCAAGGAAGTTACAGTATAGTTATATCTAGATTGCTCTACTTTTGCATTTATTCACTCACATTTTATTTGCAAAGAATTTATTTATAAAGTTTTTAAATAAATAATCAGATTTATCCTGTAATGTTTAACTGTTTAATCGTAATACCATCTATGGTATAATAGTGAAAGAGAGTGCTGAATATCAAACTACAACAATTTTTGTTATTCAAATTTAATTTTAATTCAGATTTCCACTGAGCAGATGCATTTAATTTGCACAATTAATTACGTCCAAAGTTTTTTTAAATTTCCTGCCATTTTGCGTTTTGTAATTACTGCAAGTTTAAATTTCTCGAACAAAATGAATTATTATTGGGTCAAAGTTTACGTACTCCCCGCAGTTAATTAATTTGATTTATGATGTTGTATTATAATAGAATTCAAAATGATTTATAGTTATAATTTTACTTTGTTTTAGTTGTATACCATTTTATCTCATTTAATGGGGTTTTAGTTGACAATAAGTTTTAGTTTATCATATAAAACTCAAAATAATCACAATATATCTGTACCACAGAAGCAGATGGATGCAACTCCATTTTTGGCGAACATTAGTTTTTGACGGATTCATCATGTTAAAGGCATTATCTATGATATATATAGAGGTGAAGGTCCTAACTGCTATAATAAGAAAGATAGGCAAAACATAAAGATGCAAGTGCTATATGTATAATAGAAGCAGAAGGATGCAAGTGGAGTTGCACCCTAATGCATTTGTTTAAAAATAAACTATTTAAATGCAACTTCACTTGCATCATTATGCCTTGCAATAAATACTTTATATATGCTTTCAATTGTTACATGAAATCATGCATTTTTAATGAAAAATTTAGATTAGCGAAATCGGTTTATGAATGAAAAATATGGCAAAAAATGTATGTCATTGAAAAGCAAGTTTTTTATTAAACATAGATAAAAAACTGGGATTTAAATTATTGAATATATGCGTTTAGTGTACGTGCAAAAGCTCTTAAATTTTACAGCACAACGTAATAGAAGCTGAGTTAAGAGCCTTTCAAAACAGATAACAAGTTACGCATTGCAACCAAAGCTCGGTACAACACAATCTGGCGTTCTATTTTGCTTTTCCTTTGTTGAAATACGAATTAATTTAGTATGGCATGTCACACCTATGTGAATCTATTAATTTAGCTCACCTTCCACACGCTTATGAAGCTAAAATCCGCAAAACCTCTCTTCGACATGTTTAGGTTATCTCATTGTCAAAAGGAAACTGCTGTTTAACAATACACAACATTCTACCCTTTACAGGATAATTTTAATGTTATTAGACGTAACGAAATACCGAGAAAGCTTTTATGTTTTTAATTAGCTTCACTTTCACATTATTTATGATGATTTAAGGGGTGATTAATTTTTATCGGAAAATGAAAAATTAAGTACTGTTTCTATACTTGATAATAAAATATAATGTTTATTTTGTTGATCTACTTGGTATTAACTTAGTAGAACTCCGCTATAGAAAGATGAAAATAAACAGTATATAGTTCCACGAGCATTATGTAATATAGTTGTAATCTATTTCGGCATCACACCTACATTATATAATATTTATGAAAATAATGTATTCGAAAATAACTGTCAAAGATATTATATAAGTCTCGTGAAAATAAATAATAAGTAGTTATTCCACAATTATGACAGAATAAAGACAGGACTCTTGAAAAAATCTTTCTTGCTGAATGAAACCGATACAACCGAACAATAATTTATAACGATGGATTTATTACTATAGCAAGTTTTTTTATTATTATCTTAAACATAATAGATAAACGGTGCAACCATTTTAGCGATTCATTGTTTTTTACTTATAAAATGAGTTTCGTCTCAGGCCTATAACACACCTGACAAATGACAGAAACTTTAGCATAAAACCAATCAGCTTGGAGATCAAAAATGACAAAATCTTAATGATAATTAAAATACTCAAAAAATTATTCTCTAATTAGTGTCTTTTATCTTCTATGAAAGCTTGGTGACCAAATTGCATAGAGCTCATAATTGTTGTTTACTTTTGTTTGTACTACTTTCACATGTTTATAATGATCAGAACCAGTTTCGTTCATCACGAGCATTATAAACTGATGAAGAGTGAAACTGGTCCTGATAATTATATACATGTGGAAGTAGTACAATCAAATTGTGTTTTATTTTTATAATATAATGATTTTCACCAAGAATTAAGAGTTTACACCTTAAAAAGGAATAATTTTACGCTTTTGTCGAGTGAATACCCACGATCAGTATTCGTAAGGGAAGTTTCTAAATTTATTTTCCATTCAAAGCCTTCAGCTGACAACATCTTTAATAATATAGTACATAGATAAAATTTACAATATAATATGTGATCGTGAGGTGTATAAAAACTCTGTACCTACCATAGAAATAAAAATAGTCAGGAAACTAAGAGCCCGGTTTGCAGGTTCTAGATAATCTCATTAGGTTATAATAGGCAAGGGAAACACAAATAGTTTTTTGTTATCTTCATACAAAAATTGCTGTCTTTTAAAAGCACTTTAATAAGTCAGACACTTCTGTGTCACCGTGTTAACTCTGCTACCTAGGACATAATTATCAAACATATTGCTAGTCGTCTACTTTTCCATTATGCGAAACAAACACATAAACTAGAATTTGTATGCTTCATTTAGTCTCGTGATTAGCATCCCATACATATATTACAAGCCTTTGTGTATACAAAATGTCTTCTTTATTCAAACACGTGTTAAGCCATTGTAAAAATATTGTAATATTTATATGCACTATGTATGTAAAGGATTTCTATTTTTTTTAAATCTCTTGTTGGAATATTTATAAAATTTCTAGATGTCGGTGTCTTCAAATTGTTTAAAATCAATAAAGAATATTCTTAAAAAAATAAAATACAATCTGATTGAATATGGCAAGTAAGAAAAATATAACTGTGAATTGTTGGTAGAAGGGCATTACCTGTATTTAAAAAAACACACAATTTGTTTTGTACTACTTCACAACTTTTATAAATATCAGTACCGGTTTCGCTTATTGTGAGCACTATCATCATCAGCCGATTGTGCTCGCGATGAGCGAAAATCGATGTCTTAGTGCAGAGATATTGTAGGTCCAGTTTTTGTCGAAATTGACTTAATATGTACAAAATATTGGTCTGTATCATATCTTTATGCTGAAAACATATTGTACGTTCAAATGAAGTATTCGAAGTCATTTTTTTCAAAACAACTGCACATACAAGGTCTTTGCTCTAAAACATCGAAATTGTCTCGATCTCTGTGAAAAATATGGAAGTAAATAATACAAAGCAAATTGTGTGTTTTAAAAAAGAACAAACTCGGTTGGAAATATTGAAAACTCTGATATAAAACGATGATTTTTCACAATGTAGCATTTGACTGTTAGATGGTATGACTGTATATGCGACGATTGTAGTTTATTGGTAAGAGCTTTGCTCCGTTTCACCTTAATGTCCTCGAAATTTCAATACAAAATAATTTGGACATGTGCATGAATATTTGTCATGTTTTTTCTTCTCAATCATTGACTTCAAAAAGTTTTATTAAATATCTTTTGAGTACATCTATACTTAACTTGAAAAATATTAAAAAAACACTTTTATCGTTAGTGTGCGAATTAATATTCCAAAAGTATATCCTTGCGTATGTGTGCACAACCAAATAATAATTATGCGCGTACCGACTGTGAAATAAGCAATTATTTTAAGGGTCGTGCAATGAAACAGTGGTTTAATTCCAGCAATAACAATTTAAAAACTGACCACGCCTAAAGTGGAATTCCTAGGCAGTCGTTAAGGGAACCCACTCTCGAGACTCAGCAACGTACCTCCCTTTTCCATAAATTAGTAAAGTAGGCTTCAAAACTTATTAAGTCTCCCTCTTGGCTGTAAGGAGATTTATTTCATATGTGAAAACAAAAGTCCACAACTAGGGATTGTAAAACACAGAGACTGAATCGTTCCCGTTATGTCGAAATTGCTTTATTTTGATTTATTCATACGCAAACTGGCTTTAAATATTTATTATTTAACAAGATTTTATAAAACAGATAGATTGAATACTAACGATGAAGTAGAATCATTATCTCAGTGTGGTTTATACCGCCTCTGTTGATAATCCCATCAACCTTCTTATATAGAGTAGAGAGGTAGAAAGCATAATATTTCAATTAAACAGCATATAATAAGACTACATCTTGCGATTACGTGTGCCAAAGCAGCCATGAACATTATTTTAAATTCCTTGCAGAACTATGTTGCGAATTTTAGAAAGTTAACCTATTTGTTATAGAGTCCCTTGTCCCTTCCAAGTAAATCACAAACTAATCAATATCATTCAGAATTAAAAAACAAACAATGAAAGACACCACCATCAAAGTAAAGAATGGTTATTTATTTATAGTAAAATGAAAAAGACATTACATGGCATTAGAGCTGAGGTCAATGTGCCATGAATTTTGACAAATGTAATAAAGACATTACATATTAAAAAAAACTTTTTTAGAAAAAAAATTACGTAAAATTTAAATCATTCAAAAATCTAAAAAACAAAATGGAAAGTTCATTATTAATATGAGGTTGAATTCTCGAGAAGTGAAACTTGTAAGTGAAAGTTTTAGTTCAATGATCTTTTTACAATAATTTACACGTTATTATTTTATTTAACTTCGTAGAGAAAGAATACTTTTGCCGAATGTATTTACTAAACTCACTTCATTTTTATGATACTCCATGACGCATAGAATATCAAAACGCACCTGAGCTATTTTTTTCTAAAATACCAGTAAGTTTACTTCACTTCTCGTTGACTCAATATAGGCTTAAGTTAGCTCCAAAATAGAAAAGAAAAAAGGCTTTAAAATCAAAAACCAATTTCGATCTTTGTAACTATTCCTGAAATACAAAACCGTTTTTTTTAAGTTATACTATTTATACTAAGCAGTATTTTGATTCCAACTATCAAGTACACAAACTATTTGAACATCCGTCTGTGGCGTTCTTGAGTTAAGATAAGTTCGTATTCATGAACGTAGTATAGAATTTAATATCTAAGGGTCTGCAGAGGATTCAAGTGTCTCTAATATTGAAGATGCTGAAGATAATGATGAATCTCCGCAATAATTTTCCATATTGCTTGGCATTTAGTGGTACAAGTTGGCAGTGAGCTACACAACTTTCCCCCTTTGCGGCGTTCGTCGCGTTAGGGCGGCCGGAACGCCTACCCTTTCGTCGCAAACAGCGAAACTTATTTGCCCTTCCCATTATTACGGCCGCAGAGTGGTACACTTAGATTGTTCGACCAGGAAAATTAATTATACTTTGTGGACAGAGGTCGTCCGGGAGAGCCGGCCAAATAAATTCAACTCAAATAATAGACGACCCCCGTATAAAAGGGTTAAAAATCACTTAAATATTTCGTAATGGTCGTATTTGTTTCAATTAACTTATTAAAGTGTCGCTTACTTAAACAGTCCCTTAGGTAATCAAGGTTGTATCCACGACTTCGTAGAGTGTTTCAAACATGAGTAAATTAGATGCTAAATGGTGTGAAGAAAATAAAAAAATTGTTACAAGCTCCATAGGTAACGGCTTGCTATTTGCCATACAACCAATCCTTTTTTACGTGATACATTCCAGAAATTAACGCGTAAAAAAATTGGGTTTCTTTATAATTTGTTGCTAAAAGCGTGTAAAAAAGTATCAAGAATGTAAGGAAAACTAAAAATGTTTTTTTAAATTTGTGCAAAGCCACTTGCTGCTTTCATTTGCAGTATTGAGTAAACTAGATAGTGAAGTGGCTATGACTATTGATATGCTAGTTGAGTAAAATATTTTTTACAATTTAACTTTCGCATCCTTCCCATTTAAAGAAGCTCATTTTTCAAGTAACCCTTCTTTCCAAAAGTTTCTTTATGTACATAATGTTTTAATGCGCCACTGTGAGAACGTGTGGTCTAAATTTGAAGTGGTAATAATTAAAAACACTGGAAAGAAAACATCATTTGTAAATGTTGATAATTTAACTTCTCTGGCGTAAAGCTTTGTGAGGTCGCATCAAATCGTGTTGTTTTCATTAAGTCCATAAAAGGGTCTGCAAATTGACAATATTTGGGTCTTCAATGACCCAAACGAAGACATTACGATAAAGTGGAAATGTATGTGAGCCTTATGTGCTAGTATTTTCTTTTGCCATCTTTCTTGAGAGCTTACAGCGCTTAGTCTAATCCGAATGTAAATCGATAGGTATAGCACAAACCAAAGAGGTAAATGCCGACTAAATAGGCAAATACTCTTTTACTTGAGTGAGGTACAATCTTAACCTAACCTTTTGCTTGTCAATGAAAAGAATTTGTTTTCTTTACGGTACATACAAATTTAAATTCTATTCACCAATTATTCGTTTTATTACAAATAATACAGATTTGCATGTAAAATAAATTAATATACCACATAAGATTCATTTGAGGGCACCCAATAAAACACTACAACTATACCATGGCGATCTATTTAAGCTATATTTGACTCATGTGTTAATATTATATAAAGAAAGCTCATTAGAAAAATCACACATTCTCGTTGTACTTACTGCCTTTGCAATGAATGCTATGCATAGTTCGGTAAACAAAAAATAAAAATTTATTTAAAAAGACAATCCATACTTTAGTTAGATATAACACATTTTTAATTTATAAAACTTTTTCAGATTTCACATTTCTCGCAAAATTTGCAAAAAAATCAAATTAAACTGTTAACATTTATTTACATAATTGAATAAATAATATTTATAAAGATCAGCGTTAAATTATGAATTCTTGTCTAAACATGAGTAGAAATAATTTTAAATTATCTGTGTTGAAATTAAAATGATAAATAAAACTTAAGCTATTTTAAAATTTAATCTTTTTCTGACTCAATTCAAACCCATGTATTGTTTCATTTTTTTCCCATCTTTCGCAAACTCAATGAGACATTTATCATCAAACAAAAATAGTACCTACTGAGTTATTAGAAATTACCCTAGGCTTTACTTTAAAAATATAAATATAAAAGCCTTAAAATATTATTTTTAACTTGGATTGTTTGAAAACTTTCATTGAATACTTGAAATAAATTGTACTTTTCAAAATGAGATTTAAATTTTTTTATGTATTAAGGTATATTGTTACAAAATGAATCATTTGTTTTTTTTCCATTTTTAATAACCATGTATCTAGTTAAACTATCAGTATTTAAAAAAAAATTATGCATCGTGCATGTTTCCTGAAGTATTAAAATTATTTTATAATTTATGATGCATTATTTGTGCTTATATAAAATTTAAGTTAATAATATTGTTGTTCCACTTGTTTTATAACTGAAGGTGACATGTGATTTGCTTCTTTTAGAGACATTCTCAGTTTTTTGTAAAAGTTAATCACTACCTTGTATAGATCTATATATATTACTAGTATAGGGCGTTAAAAAATTAGTTCATTTAGACGTTGGCGTAATTGTGGCATTATTTTAGTGGTATTTAAAGATGAAAGATGGAGACATCACCGTTGACCGAACCATATTTAACACACAAAAAATGCAGTCAATGAATTAAAGATAATTTTAAAAGTTGAAAATAATATAGCTGAGCAATAAATGACAACCAGAATGATGTCTGCAAATTCCACGATTGCTTATAGAAAAAAGACGTAAACTGTAAAGTATTTTTAATTTTCAATTATACGTAGAACTATTTTATTTACAAATAGCAAAATTTTCAATTTTTTTTATGACTTATTTCACAGATAATTTAAAGGCTCATTGTTACGCCACGAATACGGAAAAGTTAAGGTTGTATTGCACGAGGATGCAAATTTAAGATAACGTCTTTGTGATCATAAAGTTTCAGTTAAATTATACTATTTAAATTTATTGATTTAGAAATACAATACGATGGACAAAAAACTATCGATAAAACTAATTATTTAAAAGCGAAACACAAAAACGTCGCGGAGTAATAACAGTTTAAAGTGAACGTATCGGTTTTTGCTTTAAGATACCTCATATATGTACACACTAATCACTCAAAATATTATATATCACAGCCATCAAGAACATACACGGTACATGATGTAAGTAGACGATATGATAAATACATGTTTGAATCATACAAGACATTAATATTTCTTTGTTTTTGAAATTTGTTTGAACCTCATGAGAAATCTGAAGAACATGTGCAGCGTTATTATGATACAAGTGACGCAGTATAATTTATAAAACACAATGAAATACGGAAGCATTTTGTAAGAAATATATGTGAAAAACGCTTTTATATTTACGGTAGGTAAAGAGAACGTGTATTCCTTTGTGTGAGTTTGGTGACTATAAATTTTTGGTTTAAGAGAAACGTTAATTATTTCAGTGATTTGATTTTATAAAATAGTCTTTCTGTTCTATATATTTTTTAATTGAATTTGCATTACCAAATTACCATAAGGTCTATTATAGCACATAGAACACAGAAATATAAGAATATCGTTTAACCGGAACTTTTTAGCGGCGTGATGCCAGTATCGTTCATGGGTGTGTAATGTGTACATACAATATATACATTTGAAGTGTGTGAAGCTTAAAAGGTGTGAGCGGACGTCTAGAAGTCTTTAGTCAGTGTTGTAATTTGGCGCAAACTTAATTCGTTAGATTCGTTAGATTCGTGGTGCAGCGGTCAACTTTCGTTACGGATCTCACAGGTCAAGTGACAGTTACATAAATTGATTTATGGATTTCTATTCGAAGGCATGGATGTTTGTGATTTCTATAATGCCCTCCTACACATCTGACCTTGTGCTAAAGCCAGAGCGATTACCTAACCACTAGTCCTGTCGTAGTCTTATCTTTATATTTCTACACTTATGGAATGAAAAAAGTTAGGTTTTACAACTGAGTAACATGTAGTTCTCGTTGAAGCACTTTTGTTGATCTATCTCCATAAGAAGGCCATATTTTTAAAATTCATTGTTGCTTTATGCCCACGTGGTATTTTTGATTGTCCGTTATGTGTTTACATACTGAGTAAAATCTGTTCAGAATAATGACACAATTCGGGGGCTGGTTGGTATTACAAGAATGCTTTCACGTTATTTTAAACCTCTAAAAAATCAACAGATAAAATTTCGTGCCTTCAATATCTATGAAAACGGTGTAATAAGATAACTTGTAGTAAAAAAAGTAATGATAATGGACACATTTTTTTGTATAACCATCAGAAAAAAAAGTTCATCTTAAGGTATTATGATATAAATATTCACTTTTAAGGTGTTAACTGTCAATTCTTGGTGTAAAGGCATTACATTTTAAAAATTAAAAGACAATTTGTTTGTATTACTTCCACATGTTCAATTGATAGTGATCGTGATAAACGAAACCGGTCCTGATCATTATAATCGTGTGAAAGTAGTACAAAACAAATTGTGAATTATTTTTTAAATATAAATATTCAATTAATTATTATTTATTACGATATGTCTATAAACAGCTGTTTTTATCTCTTTTCATAAACCGTACGTAATATACTCGTTGTCACAAAAAGCGTAACATAGCTTTATTATATTTCATTGGCAGGAAAAGTTCATAGTCGGAGTAAACAAAAAGAATTTGTCAATAAAGGAAGACCGTCCAAACAATGTCTTAAAAGAGAAAAAACGCAATGCTGTACGAAGTAATACAATGACAAAAGCCTCATATGAGGAAACGTTCAGTTCATGTACAGGAAGCATTTCCACTGGGAAATAAAGCTTATATGAACCGTTTGTTAAGCTCGCTACAGCTTCTGTCTTTGCTCTTATTAATAATTATTACCTGTTAGTTGGCGAGACTTTTTTGTTCATGGATAGCAAAGTAAATGGCTTATTTTATTTGATTTAATTTACTGCTGTAAGGTTATATTACCTGTTGAATTTATAAAAGAATTTATTAAAAGCGTTTTATTTATTTATATCAGTTGTATTTATATGTGCATAGTTTTTATTTTATGATTAAAAAATCAAACAAATACAAGAGAACCATTCTAAATACACTGATTGGTACAGAAAGTAACAAATTAACTGGCACGTGAATAATTTAATAATAACAGCTTCCAAAATGAACCTCTAATATGTTTGATACGAAGAAAAGTTTATTTTGTAAATAAAATAATCAATCATTTTTAATAAATCTTTATTGTCAAACATAAAAATATTTTTTGAATGTTCCACAAGTGTGCTTCTTATTGATGTCGAATATGGTTGTATCAACATCATTTGAGTAAATTTTGACACGCCCTGATATTTTTGCTAACATTTATATGTTTCTTGGAAGGTTGGAGTGATCCAGGAACGGCATTCGAACACTTATAATATTGCAATGCTCCGAATAAGTTCCAACTAATGTTAGCTAGCCTAACCGGTTTATGGCCGTTAAAAAGCCATCGGTTGCTAACCGACGCGGGCCTATAGCTGAAATTAGAAAGCAGACGCTTTTAAGCCACACGTCCGCTGGATGGGTTTATTATTGAGAACTAGGGGAGGAATCTACTGTGGTTGAGGTTTAATTTTTTTTTTTGCGAACAGTCGACTGAGAGGTCTCGCCAGCTAAGGGCGACCGGCGTAGCAGATGCGTCGAAGTAATTATAAATTGTTTTTGTTTGTTTTGCAATTGGACTTAATTTAAGTTTAAACTCGTTGTTGTGTCAATTGCATTATAACGTAAAGGTAAATTCATGTGTTAAGTAAATGGAAATGTCGACTCAATTTTATGTGTTACTGATATTTTGTGTAATAAACCACTGCATCTTCGTTAATTAAATAAGAGATGAACTGGATTTGAAATGGTGTTTACTTGAGATCCCAGACCTTCCAGACGTTGATAACCAAACATTCGCTTCTCTTCGATTTGGTCGTTTCAATTTATAATCCGATTTTAATCAATATTTCGAAATAAATATTTGTAATAGTCATATTATTTGTGATGTGTATTATAATGAGCTCCACGCATACAAATTAATACTAGTAGAAATTCCCTCTACCCTCATCACACAGTTATCTCTAGCAATGTCCTCGCTCCTTAGTATCCTGTACTTTCAACAATCATTATTAATGAAATATTATATTGTTTTTTTTTGAATGTGAGAATTCTTTTCAAAGAAAGGAATTATTTGACGAAATAAGTTACACGACAATGGAGTAACAAATGTATCAATTTTATTTTAATACTGAAATTTTGTTGCTTCTAAAGAGAAATAATACATTGAACTTAAGCAGTATCCGTTTCAAAGTTATTCACAATACTTGGAAATTGTTAAGTAGAAAACATGTGAAATCTTTACCTAGTGTAGAAATGTTTTAAGATACATAATTTCACCAATTATAGTAAAGAGTAAAACAGTAAGCAGCTTTCTCGATACAGCAACAAGCTTAGTTATCAAATTGATCATAGTTGTTTTATTGATATACTGAAAAATAGGATGTACTTAATCATTACATTCTTCTGCATCGAAAATATCAGTCAAAAATCATCGATCACCAGTTCCCTGTTTGAATGATCGTCAAACTATGTGGATCTTTTTTGACAGGCAAATTTACTGGCCGCCAGCCTTAGCTGAGGTCATCAATCACGCGCTTTCCACAAATTCCACAAGAATTATTTCACGCGGACGCTTTATTGTTTTCGCTGATGGATTGTGTATTATTTACAAACCTGTTCGTAAGTCAACTGGTTTTGCAGTGGCAGCAAATATATTATTTGCGCCAAATTTGCAAAGGAAATGGCTTAAAATCAATATATTATTCAGTTTACTAATAATCCGCAACAAGAATAGATGTACTTTGATGTAGTATATGAATAAGGGAAGTGGTAAATGACTTAATGGGAAGGATTATTCACACGAATAGATAGTCGTCCAAAGTAACGGTTGAATATCATCGCTTTTCCTAACTTCAAGAAACATTAATAATAAATTTAATAGAACCGATTAACCACGACTGATAATAAAATTGGTTCTATAGTCAAATGGTAAATGCTTTTGAGCGTTCTTCAAATTCTCCTGCGGTGTCTAAACGTTCGCGTCCCAGAACGAACACTTTCATACATTGATTTTCCGATTCATTTGTGGACTTTCGTTCAAAAGCATGAATGTCTGCAATGCTCACTTTTCCTTCCGACCATCCAATTCCAAAAATGTGGCTAAAGAAAAACAATTGTCCGACTACTGGTAATTTCACTTTTCTATCTGTACCTTTTCTTAAAATGTGAGGATGAACAACTGAATTGTATATAACCTGTTGTTGAGATACTTCATTATAAGAACACGTTACAAGTGCCTGTGTTGTATTTATCAATTGTTCAGTACAGGCGATTTTTTATATCTCAATAACATGAGAAGACCCCGGATCGAAGAGAGGCGAGCGGCTGGTTATCCGGAGTCCTGGAAGGGCTGATCTCAGACAAACACCATTTCAGATCCGGTTCAAAACTTATTTATTTTCCATTCAAGATGCAGTGGTTTAACATTACACAAATATATAAATCTTAACACATAAAATTGATTCTACATTTACATTTACTTAGCAACTGAATTTACTTTAAGTTATAATACAAATGACACAACGAATTTAAATAAAGTCCAATGCAAATAAAAAAAACAAACAGTTCACATCGTCACGTCACCTTCGCCGCGACGAGACTTCGCTCGTCCGCCTCGGCAGATCGTAATCGACTGTTTACAAATACTTAAAATAAAAACTCCCTGCACCGTCGGAGCTACCTTTTTTTCCGTAAAAATGGACTCGTCCAGCGGACGCACCAGACGGCAATTTAACGCCTGGCAACAAGAGCCCGTTCTGCGAAATATTGCTGTTGCCGCTGACTGATTTCAGTTCTGGAAATTAATGACACTTATACTTAACAAAAACCAGGGTGTGTCAAACAATATATATCATTATATTTCACGTTACTGTAGCCAAATACTGTGATGATTTTCACTATAGATTTCCTCTTATTTCATTCATTTTAAATTGGTTTACATAGGGATTTATAACATTAAAAGGATGAAAATTTAAAAGTACTTTCTGTTATTTAAATCAAAATGGTCAAAATCTGACATAGGCACTTATATCATTAGGCCCCAGATATATATTATAAATTATTTTTCAACGAAATAAAACACATCTCTCCCATCAACCAAGAGATCAGTTTGATTATTCAATACTTCAAAATAACTCCCAAGGAGCTAGAAATATTATTAATAAAAAATGTGAAAATCCACCGAAAACAGTTCCAGCTTAATTTATGATTGGTCTCTTTGTAAATATAATGACGGTGGAGGAGATTTTCAGAAAAAAAAACTTGTTCTCCTTATTGATCATATGAGACTTAGTTGTAAATGCTCTCAGACTGATCAATAAAAGACTGAGATATGAACATTTTGAGCAGAAAAGTTAATTCATTGTTCCGAATACTTTAAATGAGTAAATCTTACTTGGAAAGCTTTATTTTATATTTTAAACGTTTATTTTAATATGAAAAAATATTTCGTTCGATGAAAACAAAGACAAAAATACTTTCCTAATGAATTATCATAATCACTTTTAAGGTGTTAACTGTCAATTCTTGGTGGAAAGACATTATATTTTAAAAAATAAAACACAATTCATTTGTACTACTTCCACATATTTATTATGATTAGGACCGGTTTCACTCATCACGAGCATTATCAACTGATAAAAATACAAACATAACAAAAAAAAAAAACAAAAATTATCATAATAATATATAAAACAATTGAAGATTCTATAAAATTTGTTAGTCAGCAAATAAATTCGATTGTAAAAAATATTTGAAAGATCATAGTGGTATTTTTTTGTAGCGACGCATAATAATACAACGTGTCTATGATCGCTTGCAAAAAACATATTCTTTTTTTATTTGACCAAATATTCTTTTGTCTATTTGCCTAAAAGCTCTCCAAATATATAGAAATGTCCAAAAACTTTGACATATTACCTGCTAGAGACATATCAATTTATCTCAAATGATAAGTCTAATAAAAGAAAAATATTCCCTTGGATGTAATAAATTCTCATAAAGTTTACCTGTAAAGAACGCGATATAAATATCAGCGATAAAAAAACACAATATGAATTTGAAGTGAACGAAAAATTCGATTTCATGGTTTCTGGTCGAATTTTCCGACAATATTCCGAAAAGCTCGATGAAAAGACTATTTTTTGATAATTTTAAGGCAAAGAAATTTTGTTTGATCACGTCAAACATTTGATTATTTTGGGGAAGGTAATTTGTAAATAACCAAACGCCGTTGTTTTCGTATTGGAATTATTATTTGCTGAACGTTGGTTGGACCTCCGTTATGAGAAATACATTTTTCAATTGGTAAAATAAACACACCATTTCAGTATTTATCTTGATTCGGGAATTTTTTCAATCGTTACTTAATGGATACACTCACTTATTAACATTAACAAATTGTGGGCAACTTTCCGTTTCACATATTTTAAAAAAACAGTCTAGAAACTTGTTTATTGCACAGTCAAGTCTTTTATCGTTATGTGAAATATTATATGCTAATTGAGTGCCTGTTAATCAGCAAGGATTAGGTAAAAAAGATCAAAAACAGTATTGAATAAATTTATTACCGTTCATGTATTTTTTATTTAATTTTTATAATAATAATTTTAATTTGAAACTTGAAACATAGATCTAAAGCAATAATCACTTGATCGATACTGTCGAATATTTCAAACTAGCTAAATATGGACTGATAAAAAAATAATTGAATTAAAAAGAATGCCTTCACTGTAATAAACGAAGGTAACGAGAAACCACTGCATTTAACATTTCGCTGTAGAGATAACTATACACTACCACCAAGAGACCAATTGGAATATTTTCGCCAGCCTAAAGAAAGCAAGATGGAATTCACCAGAAGATTTGACCATCGCGCATCAGTCCGATCTGCTGAATTCATACAATTTCTTTCATTATTTTATTGATATTCAAGATATTCATTTTCCTACTAACTTCTTGGTAAATATTTAAAATATGCTCCATATGTTTCCTTTGTGGATTACACTATGTAAAAGTGTAACGACGCTGATGTCATCGGGTTAACGGTTGCCTAATTATTTATTTGCCGGGTCTGTGATGCAGTGGTCAGTGTCATTGATTATGGATGTCTCGGGCTTAAGTTCCGGTACGGACAGTTTCATAAATTGATTTTTCAATCGATTTATGGATTTCTGTTAGTAGGCATGGAATTTTGTGAAGTGTAAAATTCCATCCGACCCATCCAATCCTAAAGGGGCGTTTAGAGACCGACTAGCAAACAACCATTCCTATTCTAGACCTAACCTTCTATCCCTACTCTCTTCGAAAAAGAGAGGTTGATCAACTGAGTAACAAGCAGCTCTTGTAGGAAACTTCCGTTAAAATACCTCTATTAAGAGGTCATATGCTCCACCTTGGGAGCGGATAAAGTAAAAAAAATATTGTATCTCAAAGAAAGCTATTCTACCTAAAGTTATTTTGTAAAGAAGTTGACAGAGCTCTGAAGCAATCATTATACAAAAAATCATAACTTCATATTATTAATGTTTATAACGCATATGACAAATAATAAATACTAAATGTAAAACTTTTATATTTTGATGATAAAATATTGCTCATGTAGTCATAATAACCTATTTTTCAAATTTAAAAAATCTACGTAAAACAAAGTGTTTTAAAAATGCTTTAAATATTCCCTAAGCGATACATTGGTCAAAAGTTTTCTAATATGTGAATCTTGCAGACAGAATGATGGATAGCTTTGAATAAAAAAACAGCCTTCGTGCCAAACAAAAAGCTCAATAAAAAACACTAAAAGTGACGCGATAAATGTCCTGATCGTGTGTTACTTTAAGCTAAGCACAACTCATTTTATATAAATGGTTTTTGGAGGACTCCACTTTTTACTTCGTTGGACACACTGTGAAAGTGCCAAATAAATTAAACCGACAATGAAAACAGCTAAAATTATTTAAGTTCGGTGAACGTTGAAAAACATTATAACTTTTGAAGTTTGAATTTTTCTTATTCCAATCAGGTAACCAACATAAACCTCTACTAAGGGATGAATTCAATAAATGGTCCGTGCTTCGTTTTGAGAAATAGATATGAAGGTTTTGGCTCCATGGCTCTATTTTGCCTTATCTGTCACTTGTTTAATTCTTTTACGAATGAGGTCGTGACCGTTTGAGAATATTTAAAAATTCTTCGTCAGCTGTATGTCATCATGATTTTCTTAAGAATATGGTGCAGTGGCTTTATCTTGTCTTCTGCACCGCTATTAAGTAGCTGCTGTTAAAGCGATCGCCACTTAATAATAATTGAAAAAGAGATGCATGCAAATTCGAAATATATTTTAATGAAAACATGGCATCATTATGAACAGGCGCTATTTCCAGAATCATAGCTGAAACCACAAAAGCAATTTTTTTAAACCATACCCGCCTTCTACTTGGAGTATATGTCAATCACATGGTTCCTCCAAGATTGTTTTCCCCCAGCCAGTTTTCTTGCTGCCTCCCAGGTCATCCCAGCGTCCCGTAACTTCCTCGAGTACATCCTACAGATGGTCATCAGCGGCCTTTCAGGGCGACGGAATCCATCCGGTTGGTAAAAGAGACAGGCAGGATTTAGGCTACCCTGGTGTATACGCAGCACATATCCAAGCTAGATCCATACTGATTTTTTTTTTATTTTGATAATAATAAGGGGATGGTCCGTCCGCTCTTTTAACGCCATGTTCCTAACAAAGTCAAACCACCGTACCCCTTGTATTCGCTAGTTACATATTTTAAATAAAATGTGCCTGGCTTACAATATATTTATTTGAATAATGGTAACAAATATTATGAAACAATTCGCAATTATAAAGTCGTCACGAAAACTTTCTAGGTGATACGCTTTCAATATGTTGAAAAAACAATATGTGAAAAGGATCTTTCTGTTTCAAAAATTCACTTTCCTTATTATACCCTTGTATTCTTTGGGTAACGTTTTAAGCAAAATAAAACCAATGATTGGTTGAAATGTTAAATAAATCTTTGTTTTTATTGTTTCTGGTGAAAAATATACAGCTATTAAATAATTCCATGAACTCTTAATCATTTGAAAGTATTTACGAAGATTTACTGGCCATTATTAATTTATCTTCTTTTAAAAGTTACAAAAGAATTCAAAGTTTATAAGATGGACTAAAGCTTTTCGATGTTATTAATATAAATTATGAAAGGCTCTCCTAATTCTGATGCTTTTTGAGGATCCTTTATTATTTACAAAACGAAATAAATCAAATTCTGCGGTGAACTTTACTCCCCGCCTATAAATAGATAGATATTCGGAGTCAGGAAGTGGTTACTGTCTACTGGTCGAGGATGTATCCTTCGCTGAAACGGAATGATTTATGTGAGACCTTCGGGTTAAGCTTTGATAAGCCTCTTTAAGGTATTTTTCTTCACTGATTTTGTGTAAAGTCTAAGGTTACTCTAAGAAATCACGAGATGAATTTGATTGCGTTTTTTTATTCATTTCAAGATGCCATTTATCAATGAAAAGGAATCGAACAAAGTGTTCAAACGTCTGACGTCTTTAAAAGTTACAATATTAAGCATTTTCAGATAGTTTTGTTAGGAGCACAGATATGATTATTAGATTAATAGGGTTAATTTATATATAAATGTGATTCGGTACATCGAAAAGAGAATCGTATGATGCGTCACCGTAAAGAAAACATGATAATTATAAATATTGCCAGTTTTTGTAAGTATTGATTTTGTTGACTGGTTTGTTGCTTCTTTTTAATTTTATTTTTAGAATCGGTTGTTACCATCAACACGCATCAGTATGAGTACCACATAACATGCTTATCATTTGTGGTGAAGTGAGAAAATTGGTGAGTCGTGGTGTGGACTGCATTATGGGAGGGTAACGTATAATGAATAACTAATAAAAGATGTATTTATAAATATAAAACCCTTTGCTTTAGTGTAAAAAAATGTTACGCCTTATTGGCAACTGAAATGGCTAGAAAATTTTGTGATACTAAAATTTTAAGCCTAGTGGCATTTTCGTCGAATTAAAAAATAAATATGATTATTAATGGAATACAATGATGCACATATAAAAATACGATTAATATTACCAAAACATGTTTGGGTGAGTCATGATAAATTGACAAAAGTTTGTTAATTTAATAGATATATATTTTTTTTCTTTCTTCATCACATTTGCGTATTAATATTTTTTTTAACTTGAATTATACATATTTTTTTAAAAAAATATTTAAAACCTTGCCTGCCTTGTATTTGACTACCGGAAAGATGCCTAACTAAAGCCACAGGCGTTGACCACCACCCTACGGATCCGGCAATGATTTTTACTTTGTCAAAACTAACTAAAGCTACTTTTTCTAAAACAATTATGAGCTTAAGTAAAAGCACTGGTAAAAGTTGATGCATGGTTCTATCATAGTAGGTAATTCTCTTGGTTGTTTTACAAAGGAATATTAATTAAAATGGTTTCAATGTGAGTTTTGTTCTATCATTGCTGTATATTTGTATGCAAGGGAGAAATCATTAATTTGGTTATGAAATTTTGATGAATACATGTAGTCCTGTGATTTTGCAGAATATAGTTGCTAGTCCATTTAAGCATAGCAACTATTTCTCATTCAAACTATACCACAATTAAATAATGGGTTCAATTGTTTATTTGTAAATATAATTGAATTTAAAAACAGTAAATTCAGAATATTTCTTTGAACAATTAAAGATTATTATTTTTGACATTTAAAAGATACGCCTTTCAGAAAAATTGATTCAAAACTCCCATTACGAAACACTTACTCGGCATTTTTCTTTCTTTCGTGAGTTATTTTTTTTTCTTTTCTCATTTCAAAAAGGTTCGTTAAGAAGTACAGACTTCTGCAAAAAATGCCAACTCTGTTAAAATATACCTATGTCGGGGAAATGTTGTACTTGTGACTTTTCTTGGTGACCATTTTTCAATTATTTTCAGAATGAACAAAAATAAATATACGGCTTTTATTCAAAGAGATATGAAATTTGTCGGTCGGTATTGAACTGGAGTAAGATATAAAAATCATAGACGGGAGATTCTTCAATTGCATTTAGAATATCACTTACATAGATTTTATTGTTTTTATGATTCCCAATAGTTTTTATAACTCTTTATCTTTTCCGCTATTGGTTATTTATGGCTATAAGACAGTCAGTTATTGCACAGTTTATATTCAATATATTGATTGAATTGACATTTACTTCATATCAATCCATTATAATCAAGAAAAAATAGTAGAGTATTCAAATTCATATGAATAATTATAAGACAAAATTTATAGTTATTTTGGATTCCAGTTTTAGTTAGTTCTCAGGTTGGCGTGAAGCATTTTGTTATGTGTATAAAAACAAATACTATCTATTTATACTTAACTATAGTCAGAATCGTTTTTAAAAAGTGCATTTTTACTCCAAAGCATTCATAATAAAGGTTAAACATGATTAATCGAGGATTTCTAGAAACCATTGAGAATCTTTAAAAAAACATTTTTGAACTCTAGGAAGTTTCTTCTCAAATTTATTATTAATCAAAGACATACCTTCAAATTCCTCAATATGTTCATTTAAAATTTTCCGTATTTTTTGTCGATTTTCATTAACTGTTTCCTAGTGAACAATAAACAGTTTAAAAAATTGCATGGTTTCTCGGTATGTGATTTGATAAATCAATCCAATTCTGATTGTAGACACTTTAACTCTATGAAATTTCAGTTCGAAGTAATAATGGTCACCCTCAAATAAAAGTCAAAACAAACTATAGAAGTTGCCACAGGCGAAAAAAATGTAAGAAAAGTCCTTTTCATCTTTTTATCGTAAATTGACCATAACGTTGGGGGATTGAGGTCGAATAAAATAAAAGTACTAAGTCAAAGTAAAAGTGAGTCTAGATAAATAAATGTACTTCGACAAAAGTTAAGCAATATGGTTTATACAGTTTTTGTTTATGACTTAGTAAAAAAGGGACGATTATTTATCATAAAATCGAAAATTCTGCTGGTCGATAAAGAAGATTCATTCATTCATTCATTGGAAAAATAATATTCGACGCTGAAACTGGACGACTATAATTATATTATTTTGTTTCGAAATAAATAATTTTTAGCTTTAATTTTGAGAAAAAAAATTTTACTCTATGAAATATTTTAAGAAATCCATTAATTTGGGCAAAGTTTTGCGAATATTATTTCAATATTTAATCATTTTACACTAGCAGAATTAAACTATGCGCACTGCAGTTTTTGCTAGTATCAATGCAGATCATTCTACATTCATTTAAAGACATGGGTATGAGGTGTAGGAGGCGTAGGAGGCTTTCCAGACTTTTTTCACCCTTCAAATATGGTGGGTGATAAATAGAGAAAAATTTACCTTAATAAAATAGTTGAATATCTGTATTTTATTTTTAAATCGTGAAGGATGAACACACGGTACGTTTCTCAATTTCCTTATACGCTTTCAACGAAACATTTTAAAATTATCCAATCTGATGTACTTAAACAAATACACTAGAAATACATGTAGATATAAATTTTGAATGAGAATATTAAAATTTTCGAAAGTTTTGATCCGAATTTTCATTTCATATAAATCGATGGGATATTTAATTGTTATAATAAAATTTTATGACTTTTACTATTTAAATTAGAACGGGACGATTTAAAATCACGATATTTTTAAGTTCTTGGTGCATTCTATCTTTCTCAGAATATTGGATTGTAGTTATTTCATCGACGTTATGCGCTGTGAGTAAGGAGACGTCAGCGTATCTGGTAGGACTTTCCTTTGATTTATGAATATGTATGCAATTTAAATCCTTTTATTAACGGCATTAAAGGACATGTGATTTATTCATACACATGAAATCGTCGTCGATAAAGTCGTATATAAGGAATTTAATCCTCACGGTCGAGTTCCCTCAAAGGCGATGATTGCTCAAGAATTTCAATTCAATCGCCCGTCTCTACGCTCGATATTTAATGCAAATTTATGCGAAATTTATTGCCGAGCCAAAGGGAAATACCTTTTGTCTATACCAGGGATAGCCAAATACGCTTAATCTCTAAGCTCGTCGACCGCCTATAGATTTTCAAAGTTTGTCTCTGGGGTTCGCAATCAAATTGGCGAGTTGTTCTTGATTCATCGATGTAATTCAATATGTCTGAGGTTGTCACATTATTTCAATAATCAACCAATATTATTTTATAAACCTATTTAATGAATAAATCCTTCAACATCTCAACGAAACGAATTATTCGTCACTAAGAGAAAATATTTGATACACACGCGGTCGCTATCTAATGTAAGAAATATTTTCAAGGCAATATTATGATTTGTTGTCTTTTTACCTAGATAAGAGTTGATATCTGGATAACAGAAATAAATTCTTCCAAGTAAACAGCAAACAGTTTTACTATTAAGTACTGTAACTAATTTTTTATTTTAACCACTTTGTGATTCAGTATTATTTGTAATAGTCCAGTTAATAGCCTTATCTTTTTTATTTAGATACGCGTGTTTCAATGACGTAAAACGTCCAGGTGAAAGATGTTACAAGAAACCAGCTTGTATCTGTCTCAATAATCGTAGAGAAGGTTGGATTGGTGAATGAGCTGATTAGAGGGTTGTCGCTATTCCATAATGACAATTATCTTCAGCCATCAAGAAAAAACAAATGATATAAGGTGGGAAACCAATTCTATATCACAATTAGGTATGTTATTAATGACCGAGATATTAATAGAAACATGGACATATTATATCCATTAAATATATTATTATTATTGATGTCTCTCAACATCAAACAATGCATAATTATTTCTATATATGCTGGTAAATAAGGTATTTATTGATTTTTTTAATACACGTATAATATTGGTAACTGATTATTAATTGGAGTGATAAAATAACTAACAGATTTTATCAATATTGATTAAGAATCGGTTACTAAAAGAGCACTGCTAATTGGAAATAATGAGATCATTAGTTATATAGCATATTATTAAGATTGACTGAGTTCCTACTAATGGGTGCATGCCAATAGTAAATAGATTATTCCAGTTAACTGAGCAGAAACGATTTTATTAGACTCATTTCATTCTACGTAAACAAGTAGTAAAGAGAAAATTATAGCTTATCACAACTCTTCCTCTTCATTGAATTCTATAATATTTCTGATTACCTTGATTACAGCAGATCTTTTGATCAGTTGCCTTTATTAAATTCTTCATTCCTTCAGACTCTTCCCAGAAGATGTTGTATTGTTATCTCATTTAACTGACATTCTGTCCAGAAACGTGTGTCTCTCTAAGTTTTGTAATTCTCAACAAACAGTTTTCTCCAAAAAATTGCATATCGTGCCGGAAGAAAACTAAAATTAATCTTTTCCCCGATCATTGGTTTTGTGTTTAGTCTGCAATATCCTCAGCATGTGCTTTTTCAACCTCTCGGTGTTGTCAATCGTGTTTATTCGTTTCCTCACAAGTGTTTAAGATGTTTAAAGCATTAATGTTTTTGTTGCGTAAAATGAATCTTTAAGGAAAAAATTTTCTTCTCTCATCAAATCAAAACCATACCAAGCAGAAAAAAAGTAAGTCATAATAATTGTAGGGATTAAGCATTTGTTTTTTATACAATGCTGGATAATATTGTTTTCGAAACAATTAAAAATAGTAAAAAATACATTTTTAAACCATTTCTGCTGTCGAGTATATGAACTTTGAATGGAGCATTTCAACATTAAGTGTTTAAAGAGAACCATTTATTAGTCAGTTTTCCAGCCTATATTTTACTATTGAGCTACATATTTTTTAAGTTTAGCTTGTGAAATGATTTCAGATAAATTTATTGAACAATATCTTTTGGTCAATTGAATACATGATCGTGGAATCATGTATCACGAAAGCTAAAGCACGTTAAGACAGTGGTGATATATACATATGTATATTTATAATTTTATATACAAAATCACTTTTAAGGTGTTAACTGTCAATTCTTGGTGGAAGTAGTACAAATAAATTGTGTTTTATTTAAAAAAAAAAAAATATATGGAAAACTTTAAAACATTTTTATTGGCTATATGTAATCTAGGATTTGTATTTTAAATGAAATATAATTTTTTGATATTTGAGAATTTACAATGCCTGACTAGATAGATGTCTCACATCACAGAGCATAGAAAAAGGTTTTATAATTTGTTCAGTGAACTGAATTAAACCTCAAAAGCTAAAAAAATGTATAAATGAAAATATTCGATGAGAAGAAAAATACGAAAATTTCGCTGCAGGTAAAAAAAGCAGGTAAAAGTGTTTCTTTAAAAATATCTTCTATATCTAATTTTAGGCCTTTCAGTAATATTTATTATTTAAATATTCAGTTGAATACTGACAGAATGCGAAATTTAACTTTCTTAAATCTTCAATTTAAATTAGTGTAATAGCTCTGCATTATAAATAATATAGTATTATACAGTAATGTGTTCCAATTCATTATAATAAAGCATCTTCTCTCGTCGAATCCGTTTATTTATCAAAAAAACAATTTCTGTATTAAAAAAAATATCCGATAGTAGATAAAATTCAATCACATATTTTAAGCTATTATGCGTTACAACGTAGACGTTGATTCTAATTCTAAACTTATAAAATAAATGAAAAGCCAGTCGATTGTGACAAGACTTATCGAAGTTCGCACAATTCGAAAGATAAAAATTTGATATTGATGTTTCGTCAAATACCCTGAGGCAAGTTTTGTTTTCGATTATTGATAACGATTTTTGTAATAAGGCCAAAATACCAGTGTTTTCAGTTCTACAAGAATTGTATCAATTTGCTAATAGATATTTCCGCCTCCCGCCATTGTCAGAACTATTAATTCGTGTAGCTGAAATCAATAAACTGATAAAATTCTTGTAGAACTTAATGCTTTATTATTTTAGCCCTGATAATATACAATGAACTTCTACCAAGTAAATGCCAATTCAATGAATGATTTGTGTTGCTTATAAGCATAGTATTATAATAATGTTTGGTACATGGTATTAAGATAGTTATAGAGGACGGCAGAGACAATGATAATGAACAACTATTTTTTATTAATTTTTATAGTATGTAAAAAAGTTTGTTGCAACTTTATTAAAAACGAGTTTTATTATTCATTCATACAGTTTATTTGAGGGGCAAGAGTTCAAAGAAATTTTGAAAGTTTCTAGATTTGATATGAATTAAAACAGATTTTTGTGCGAAAATTTTTATCGTTTTCTAACTAAAGACAGAGTAATATAACTCAGCCGGCAGGGTAGATAGGACTTGCAAAACGATAGATTAATCAAAAAGAAATATTATCTCATTTATTTCGAAAAGAGTAACCGCACGTTACAGATTTATATTCCAATTTGTCGAGCATCAAAATAAAAAATATGAAAGAAATTAAAGATAAAAACGCTGAATACACTTTTAAAACGGTACGAAATTCACAAAAAAATATTTAATGTGAACACAATAAAGTATATTAATTGACGTTGCAGAGTGAATTTGAACCAATGATCATACCAACCATGAATAACGATTTAATCAAAATTTTAAAGGTATTATAAATTAAGAGTTTTTATCACCCAGCATTGCCACTGATAGACAGCGCTAAAATTTGGTTCAGGCTAATATTACAAGTTGGACATTGAAAGTTGAAAATATCATGGTGGACCGTACTTTATGTAACACTCACAAAATAAAGATAATCAATTAAAAATCACGATAAAAGTTGAATGCTGAAAATAAAACAGTTGACCCAGAAATGGAAGTCAGAATAAAAAAGGAAAATTTCATGTCGCTACTGTACAGCGTTTAGGAAGAGTGCTTGATAAAGACAGACAGGCCGTTTAAACATGTATTTTTTGCTATACAGTAGATATAATACCATACTTTGATAAAAAAAGAATTTTCTCGCGATGACTTAATTATCTAGTTATTATTCCACTCGCACACAGGCTCTGGTAATAATATTATGTTAATAAGTGAATTGAATAATCATAAACACGAACATAGAAACATAAATATTAAATTACGTACGTGGCATAAATTAAATTATTATGAAATGAGATTTGTTTTTAAATTATTTATGATAAACACTTACGGCGTGGCAAACGCAGTATTTGAAATGAAAATATTGTTTTTATGTAAGCACACATAATGTCATCTTTACAGTGGCAACAGGCGTTAAGTCAAATAATCTTGTTTTGAGATGATAGATTTCTTAGAAAATTATGAAATTTTAGTTTTTTCTATTCATATATCTTGGTCAATAATTATAAAAGTAAAGACTTTTTAATCATTTAAAAATTCTATTTAATTTTAGTAATATTAATTATAGGTTTTTAAAACGTCCTAAAATAACAATATAAATATCTATGTCTTAAGATTATTTTTTCAAAAAATATTTAACAAGTTCTCTGATCTGACTTCTATATCTCCTTCATACAACTGTTCGAGACAAAAACAATGATTGTATTATTCTGCGATTGCTCTTTTGATTTATAAAGGTCGGTGAAAAAGTCGAACAAATAGGCGATTCTATTATTTTCTTTTCTGTGGGATCAGGGTTGTTAATTGCTATTGAAAAGAATGAGTAGTCTCTTTTTGTTAAAGTGGTAGGTATTTATTAGTACACTTATCATGAATGATCCCAATATATAAAATCCTAATGGAAAATCTCAACAGATTTTGTTTGAAGAGTTCCAGTTGTAAACCTAGTCTAGTTGAAATCGTCAATGACTTCGTTTATCTCAGCTCATGCATCACCGAAAATGGAAGTTGCAAACCAGAAGCCATAAGATGAATTGGGGTGGCTAAGGCCCCAATTTCTCGGCTGTAAATGGAAAAGCAAGGAAATATCAAAACATACTAAAATGCATCTAGTACGATCGCTGGTCCACTCCATATGCATTTACAGTGTGGAGACATGGACTCTAAAATTGAAAGACCAAAGACGGCTAGACGCATTTTAAATGTGGTTTTGGAAAAAGTTACTCTTTATACCATTGGTGGCCATGCGCACAAAAGTCTCTCCTGAAAGTGCTCCAAAAACATGATAAACTCTCGGCCGTCTATACAAGAAGCATACTCGACTTTTGAGGCCATAAGCCTACCGAAAATCTTGAGAGGCTCGTCGTCACAGGAAAGGTTTAAGGCAGAAAGGTCCCAACTTGCTGTGAGCTACCAAACGAAGGACGTCACAGGTCTCTCCTTATGGATTGCTCTCAGAGCAGCGGGGTGCAGGAGCGAGTGCTGAAGGATCGTGAAAGGAAATGGAGTTGTTGCGGTAGGCGGAGGTCACGACCCTCACACGTTGCTTGAATTTAAAAAAAATGTGTACTTCAAATCAGTCAAATGAAACACGTTGATACTGAATCATTTTGATATATTTTTTAAACAAAATTGCTTGTACAAAGATGAAGAAATACTTAATGATTTGATAATAAGAGATTCAAAAGGTGAAATTAATTATATTTATGAAAAAAATTATGGTTCTATTTCTATATTTTTGGTCATGTACCATCGAAAATGCGCGGAAGATTTTAAGACTCATCTGTATGCCAGGCATGTTTTTGAGAAAAAGATTAAAAATGCAAATGTAGTAAGTATACCAAAAAAAAAACCTACAACGGAATCCACTTTAAACGTCTCTTCCACCATTGTTATGTGACGCTTTAACACATTTGCGAACAGACGATTTGGTTTGATAAGAGCCCCATTTTAGTTTGTGAATACACCACTTCTATATTATATCAAACATTTGCTTTCACTGAAAGAAATACAATTTAAAACCGATATTTTTATAAATATAAGTGTTCATAAAAATCTATCCCCATACTTTTAAAATTTCGTAAGATTCTAAATGAAAAAGCTAAGGTAAAAATTTCACACTAATACATAATTTTTATTTTTTAAATGTTGCCAGTTTCTCTGAGCTTGTAGAGCATTTTTAGCTCAAAAATGGATTTTTTTTGAAAACAATCAGTAACTACTTTCTACATGCCAATAACCAGTATTGCCAACAATTACAATTAAGTGATTGGTAAAGTAACAGAACGTCTACAGTATTTTAGAATTTTATATATGATGTTAATAACATAATAAATACAATGCTCATGTGGTATGAAGTCTTGATATTAATTTATTCCATAGGCTTGCAGTCACTTTCCATTTTCTCGGGCTTCATTTGCAATACACATTTTCAATTACTATTTTTTTTTTATCTCATGTTGCTTAAACAAGATTAATGGCTCTTAAACTAAATGCATCGTTAACATAATATATATTTATATAGATACTTTTATCGTAATAATTATCTGCATTTCATTATTCCTATGTGTATTCTTTTTTTAACTGAATTTGAAAGACTTAATTACAAATAGTTTTTGTGAATTCTTTCTATTCAAAAAGGAGTTATAAGAGTAAACAGTGAACATTGGAAGTAAATATAAAAGTGGGACCAACGTAGAAATACTCCATCAAGTAAATAAGAAAGGCATTAAAATGAACAGTTTTGAGATTTTATAAATTTATGAAACCATTAAGAGTAATCGATTATTTGTAAATTACATTTGAAATGGATAGGTAGGTCAACACTATTAAATTTAATTGGGATTTTCTCCTCTAAGCACTAGTAATTAATTTTGTAATTAGTATTATCATCGTTTATGTCTTACCTCCTCCCCACTTTCAATATAAAGAAACAAACCCACCGTACCGTTCATTATTAGTTTAATAATTGGAATCATTGTTTACATTAGAAAAAAATAAATAACCTTCCGATTTAGTTAGTCTGAAGACGCTTTTTAAAGAAGAAAAACGCCTTACACTTATTAACACAGCCAGTGGAATTATTAAGTTATCAATATTAATTTTATATTAAAAATTAATTTTCACGAAATTATCGCTGAATCCATTGAAAATATTTAGATCGCGAATATTGCTGAGAATTATAGATTTATAATTATGGCAAACAATAACTTAACATTTAAAATCAATAGCATTTTGTAAGTTAAGGAAGTCTTACAAACGCTTTTCTGTTCTCACATATCTTAAATTGTATCCAAAGAGATATTTTGCAGAAAAGAGATAAAAAAATGCTATAATGCGATGTAAGAATAAAGTTGTTGATTGTGTGATGCGTGATTTATATGTAGCGCGAGAGCAAATTTCATATGAAGCCTGAGTGCAGGAAGCATAATAAATGTTTCAACATCATATAGCAATAATGCACGCGAATGAATGTATCTTTGAAACGAACAATCGTATATTAATGGTGCTTTTTCTGAATAAAGTATTCCATACTCACGTACAAAGTATCTTTTCATGTTGCTTCGGTAACATTATTATGAATTAATACACCATCAACACTGAACATATTTATAATAAATAATATAAATACGACTTAATAAAAAAATGTTTTTAGCACATTTTTCGTCATAGAGTACAAATAATTATTCATTTCTACAAGAACTGTATTTGAGTGTCAATAGATATTTCGACTTCACGCCATCGTCAGATATATGTTAGCTTTGCTACGTATACTGTTTTAGAAGAGATAGGCAATATTATTTCATCTCACTAATTCCAACTTTAATTTTAAATTATTGAACTTACTTTATATTTATTAGGATATTAAGTATTAGTTCTTTATTACACACATACAGAAACACCGGGCTTGAATTATTATTAGTTTTGTTTTTGAGAATTGAAAACCTGTTTTTTTATTACTGAATGACCTTAGAAATTAGAAGGAAAGCAAAAATGATGATTTTACTTGTTCAATCATTTTATAAATTATGTTCAGGTGACCTTTCTGGGAAAATTAATCTGTGTACCTTAAACCACCAGCTGTATTACTTATACCCGCCGTCTAGACTTAAGAGGGTATACTGTAGCACCGCAATTTTTAAATTCATTCAAATTTAGCAATATATAAAGTAAAACACACGCAATTAAAAAAAAACTTAGTTGAAGTTATGTTTTTATTTTATTCGAATCTTAATATTCTTAAATGTATATAAAACTTATGATTTTTTTGAAAAAGCGTATCAAATTCACAATTTTATATTAAATAATTTCTATAAAAGCTGGAATATTACAAACAAGAATACATTTTTTCGCTATTTATTTCTGATAAACGAAATCAATAGTTCATTCTTAAACGCTTATTGAGAGAACTTTTATTGACAATCGCTAATTGTAGAATCATAATTTCAAAGTGAGTATATTTAAAATAAACTTATATTTATTGTTTTTTGACACATTTCAAATCGATTCACTATCCGTTACCAAAAAACTCGATATCGGATAAGATTGTTATAAATTATTATTAATTTCACTTAAGCTTTTTCTCAAATAGCATGAATTTCATGGGCAAAATTTTTGAGAAACAAAGCTGGAAATATTATTAAACAATTAAGTCACAAATCGATGGTTAAAATCACAACCATTTTCAAAGAGAATAATAGTCTGTCATAAACAACAGCTTGTAAACGATATTCAACATTTTCTATTTAACCTATTAAATATCAAATTTTTATCTAATTTATACATTTTTTCATTTTGATAATAGTGTGGTTGCTTTGTAGGTAAAAAATATGCTTGTATAGTGTTCCTGAAATTTGTGAATAACGAAAAACATTTTTAACAAAAAATTTGTGGAAATAAAAATAATGCAACCCGTTTCGGTATACGATAGCAGTCGACAAAAGGAAAAAATACGGAATTCACATTTTTTAGTGGTTGGTATTATTTTGGGAGCCGTGTACCAAAAAAGGCTAACGAAATTTTAAGACTAGAACAATGATTGTACTCTTTTATTTTTTGATATTCAGTTCAGTTCAATGGCATATTACAAATAGTATTAATGCAAAGTAAAGTATTTTCATTGAGAAAAAATGATAAAATTTAAATATACTGCCTAAGAAAATCATGATTTATCCTGATTTTTATTTAACACTGTTGAATTCAATACATAATGAAAAACGATACTTATTGCTAATAAGTTGTTCATAATATGATCTCTACGTATAAATATATTACACTAAACTTATTAATGAATGCGACAGATCTCATATATTTCGAATATATTTTTAGTCGCGCTCTGCAGCTTTGCGTTAGTATCGTTGAAAACTTCACTTTCTTAGGAGATACATTTCACAGCAACTAACTCCTTATCTTAGTTATTTTTATATTGAATAAATGCAGATGCAATATGGGTTTGCTTATCACGAGCATCAGTTGATAATGTTGACAACAGTTGATAATGCTCGTGGCGAGTGAAACCAATCCTAAAAATTGATAAATATTTCACTTAGAGAATGAAATATCATAACTTTTAACGATGTGGATACAATTGTATTTGATAAAATACTCAGTTGTTGATGATTAATATCGATTGTTGAAATATTTCTACTCCTGAGGGAAAACAGAACGTTGGAAGATCGTGACTTTGCCGAATGGACTGATGTCGCAAAACTTATGAGTGCTGGAGTTCAGCGATTGGCGTAGGAAGGCGGAGGACTGAGTGGAGTGGAGGATACTTAAATAGATGGCCAACGTTCACTCCTGACTTAACTACTGGTAAAGAAGAAGGAGAAGAAAAATATTAAATTTTCACGTAGTGTGTCGTGATAATCAAATATGTTCTGATCAATTTATTTTATGCCTTAAAGATGAATATGATAACTCTGCTTAACACGTTGGAAAAGGTCATGGAAATCCTTGGATACCTTATTATAAGAAATCACGAAATCTTTACTTAAATTTTATTTCTAAATGAATATTTTACGCCATCAAAATTCAAAAAGCAAATGTTTTACAATTGAGATTTATATCAGCTGAAAAGCTCTGCGAAAATCTAAATACGCATTTTTTATAAAAGCGCACGGCCAATTACAATTTATTTACGTCAAAGGAAAAACGCATTTTTTCCAATCATTTTTGATTGAACATTCGATAATTCGGCAAACGTTGGTTCAATGATGTCATCCATGTGTATTAAATTGAAAATTCAGATATTATTTCTGTAAAATTTTCGATGCACTGCAATTATTAGTTTTTAGTAATAGTTTTTTATCCATTGGCTGTAATTCCTTTATCATATTTAAAAGCATTTGGGGCCACGCTGTTAATATAACACACTCATAAATGATTTTAAAAATTTCTTTAAAGCTTTTGCTGTTTCTTAATTGGATAAAATTTAACTACAACATGTTGACAGTAAGACGTTATCATATTATGTGAATATGGTATGTCCGCCACCTAATTACTATGATGTTAATTTTGTGCATGAAATATGATGCATTTCTTTAAGATGCTAGATTTTTAAACAGGGCTATAACAGTCATTCAAAAATTTACAAACTTATTGTCCCACTTAACCTGACACCCAACTCCGATTACACCTACCATTTTCAATGCTAGATTATGTTGGTTCAAATTTACTATCCTATATATAAATATTACGTATATTTATAATTGCCGTTATTTCACCATTTGCTGCACAATTTTTTTTCATATCCCTGCAGTTAATATTATACATAATAATTTATTGACAAGAGTGATAGCGTATGCCAAAAGTGGAGAATCTGTTAGATATGAAAGGTGACATTTATGTTAATTAAAAATGTATAGTAGTATTATGTGATTTTTACGCAATTTTAGTTTTAAAAAATTTAATCTTAATGGAAATTTCTTGTTTTAATTTCATTTTATTGTACTACCAAATATCAACATAAAACAGAATAACTACTTTATATATTTTTGCACAATTATTTTAGGGCATCGACTGAGGGTGCTTGATGGAATTTCAATATCGAATTTGAATTATTGAGATTTTGTACACTTCCATGTATTTTGTCACTAACGTCCCGGATTTCGCCTTTCGGCATCTTCAGACATTCGAGGGCACGAATGGACTCGAACGGATAGACAGTAAACAGTGTCTAACGTTTATATAGAAGATACAAATACGACAAATATTATTTACGAGATATAAGTCCAGGATCCACACTGATTACTGTCTGTCAGTTCGAGTCCATTCGTGCGCTCGAATGCCTGAAGATACCGAAAGGCGAATCCCGGATCGTTAGTGACAAAATACATGGAAGTGTACGAAATCTCAATAATTAAAATTTGCACAGATATTTATTTATAAAATGCAAATTATCTCGTTCTGTAAATTCTTACACAACAAAATCTTATTTACTTTGCACTTTAAGAGTTCCCAACAACTGTGCAATAATATGTAATACTTGTCGAAGGAAATCCCTCGTGTTTCATAAAAGAAGTTCCTCATCTTGCATAAATGGCATTTCCTCGTATTTTGCTACCTGTCCTGTTAAAACACATTCGCAAAGATTGCTTGTGTTATCTTATTAATAAAGTATGATAAATATACTGCGCAAATGACACAAGTTCTGTTAATAAGAATAATTATTAAAAAAAAAAATTTAAAAACTTTCTAATCAAATGAAAATCTACATTTTTGATCTAGCGTATAACGTATATACACATTTAGGTATTTTAATTACATACCTTTTCTGTAAAGACTACAAAAAAAATATTCATATTTACTTTTGATTGGTTGTTGCTATCGTTTGTTTTTAATTTCAGTCATTTATAATTCGTTTGCAGATTAGTAAAACCATTTCAGTATCATAAAGAAATTGGCATATCAGATATGCATTTATGTTTCTTTTCAGCTGATAATTCTATTCATATGAGGTAAGCTCAATGACAAAATCTTAAGTACCTCAAAATGACCTATTGAGAAAACATATCACGGACTTACCATGATTTGTAATATTTCTATTTACTACTTTTAATAATTGTGAATATAAAATAAGCTTTACGATGTGAAGCTGGGGTTCTTTCTTCAAACTCTTTTCGAACGTAACCAAAATAATTATTTGATTTTATGATTGAAAATTCTAAAAAACTACATTTTTTTTATAGAAATTTAGAAACAACAAAAATTGATGTTATTTCATTTTCTGTTTAGTCAGGTTATAATTTACTTTTTATATGATAATTTTGTATAACTTAGGACATTGACTGAGGGTGATTGATGGAATTTCAATTTGAATTGTTGATGTATTTTGTCACTAACGACCCGGGTTTCGTCTTTCAGCATCTTCAGGCATTCGAGCACACGAATGGACTCGAATTGACAGACAGTAAACAGTGTCGAACGTTTTAAGGTGTTTACCGTCAATTCTTGGTGAAAAGACATTATATTTTGAAAAAGTAAAACACAATTCATTCGTACTACTTCCTTAATTTGTAAGAGGTCCTTAAAATTTTAATTGTAGACTATTTATGTATTTTTTTTTTTGATAATCAGTAATTTCTTGTCTTAGTTCATGAACCAATTGTTTTAGATACCTTAATTTTTAACTCACAATTTTATATAAATAGACCTG
This sequence comes from Himalopsyche phryganea, assembly GCA_022494535.1. Taxonomy (NCBI): domain Eukaryota; kingdom Metazoa; phylum Arthropoda; class Insecta; order Trichoptera; family Rhyacophilidae; genus Himalopsyche; species Himalopsyche phryganea. The sequence continues at coordinate 458,360 of JAGVSL010000119.1, read as the reverse complement.
TTATGTTTGTATTTTTATCAGTTGCTCGTGATGAGCAAAACCAGTTCTGATCATTATAAACAAGTAGTACAAATGAATTGTGTTTTATTTTTTTCAAAAAAAAAAGTGTCTAACGTTTATACACAAGTTACAAATACGAAACATTATTATTTATTATATAAAATATTATAAGTCTAGGACCCAGGCTGATACCGGAGTTAAAAATTCCGCGAATAGCCTTAATCTTTGTTGGGAAAACAAACGCATTAACAAAGTAGCGAATTGCGGTGGCCAACCAATGTCAGAATTAGCAGTGATTTCACATTTATAAAAGCATTGTGGGTTTTGAAATGCAATACAAGGAAAGGATAAATATATACAATCATTCCAAATTTAGTGAGTTCTGTTGGGTGACTATGAGATGAATTTATTAATATGGGAATAAGAATATCTTCCGATTGTTAATTAATGTTTTTTACGAAATCATCCACGTAGAGTATACAGCAATTTTAAATTTAAATTTGGATAATTGAGATTTTGTACACTTCCATGTATCCGAAAGGCAAAACCCGGGTCGTTAGTGACAAAATACATGGAAGTGTACAAAATCTCAATAATCCAAATTTGATATTGAAATTCCATCAAGCACCCTCAGTCGATGTCTTAAATTATACTTAAATTATCTTAAATTAAATTATACAGCAATTGGTAAGGAATTTAACTGGGCTCTATTGATTTGCAAAATTTATTGATAAAATAATTTATGATACCACATGTTTTGATGCAACATTTTTACCTTATCATCCGCATTGAAAGTACGGTTCTCCAATAACAATAATTTGTATCTTGACAATATTTATTGTCTGTCAATTCGAGTCCATTCGTGTGTTCGAATGCCTTAAGATGCTGGACTAATTAGTGACAAAATACATGGAAATATACAAAATCTCAACATTTCAGATTTCAACATTTTGTGTTAATACATTAATCTTCTATATTTCGTTATTTATGACTTTATTAATATCGCGCCATATAGCTGAGTTAATTAGATAGATTCGCTAGAATGTAACATCATCTGGTAAAGCAAAATTTCTTAGACACGTCAGACGACCGCATCTCAGCTATCTCACGTTCCTACGTGAAATTCCATTAACGTTGCTATATCTTACATGAGTCACGTATTTATAATTATTCGTCTCCAAACTTTCAGTTTTCACGTAAAACTACCTCCGAGTTAATCAAAATTGTTTAAGTTACTAACTGGTATTACTTTTGAAAATTCATAACGGAAACATACGCAAAACATAATTTTCATCTAGTATTTTTAAGTTTACAAGAATATCGTAGAGAATATTTCAATTTAAAACGTTTAAATGAAATATGTTTTTCGATGGAACATTTAATCATTTTTAGTGTAAGTCGCAAAACCAGGTTTAAATGAATTAATTAAAAATACCACCCGCAGCGAAGTGATCAATTTTGTTTACCTTTCATTGGCTCAGTTATGTGTTATATGGTCAAGGTTTCAAATCCTTAAATGGAAACATTCATACATTGATTTTGCAATTGAGGTGTACGCAAATGGCAAAGATTTATTTGATATTTTTATACCTCCCACCCACTCCCACTCCGATAATGAGGAATAGAGCTTAGAGAGAACAATAATTTTACTATTAGTCTTTCCCTAGATCCATCTTTTTTTCATTACTCTCTCCGAATAAAGATATTGAACGATTGATTAAAAATCAACTATGATGTGTTATCACGCAATCTCATCTTAAAATGGTTCATGACAGTATTTAGCTAATTGATCTCTTTAAGTCTCGTCTTCAAAATCTAATAAGATAGGATTTAAGACATCGATTGAGGGTGCTTGATGGACCTGAAGATTATTGAGATTTTGTACACTTCCATGTATTTTGTCACTAACGACCCCGTTTCGTGGCATCTTCAAACTGAGTTCGAGTCCATTCGTGCTCGAATGCCTGAAGATGCAAAAAACCTCTCAATAATCCAAATTTAATAAGATAGGAATGAAGTTATGAAAAATGTCATAATATATCAAAAAATACATGTCGAAAATACACATAAAACTGTCCTTTCAAGTAAAACAGCCTAGTTTAATGCGTTACCACTCGTGTACGGCGACTAATTAAATAACCACTAGTTTGGAATTTTCTTGTTAAACATGAACTTCGACTTTTTTCCAAATTTCTTTAATATTTTTTTCATAAATAAACAATGACATCAGCATTTCCCGCTCGATGGTAACTTATTGTTTAGTGTTGTGTTCAGGTTTGTGTTAGTCCGATCATATTATTTACTTCAACAACTAACTTTGATAGTTGTATTATTGTAGCCTTAATGCAATTCATCAAAACTATTTGAAACTCGATAAAACAACATCAACATACGGTTGCGTAAAAAATATGTAAAGGATACAACATACAACTCACATTGTTGAATTAAGTATAAATAACATATTTCTCTCTATCAAATAAGATTTATATTCTCAAAGTAGTCTAAAATTTTAATAATTAAAAAAACTACTATATTACTTTATAATTATACATTATATAATTATCATACATATATAGAACCAGATTATAGTGACAGAGAAGTAATACTTTAAGCCTGTTTCTTTGCTATGGTAAAAAAAATACTACCTTTATTTACTTACTAAAACTACGGAGAGCCGATGAAGCGGGCGACTAATTTTCTGTCTATTTTTATTTTTAGAGTTAGACTAAGTGCAGACTAAGTCTTTTTATCATTTTCTCGTATTAATTCTATCTAACTGCTGTATTACTGTTATATGACAGCTTTGAACGTAGAAAACAATTTAGAAAACTTCTGAACATATTCAATAATGGGTTTATAATACTAGCATACATTTGTGTCTTATAAACGAGAAAAAAGCAATTTTAAGCATGAATGAAATGATGAGGCGAACGAACGTTCTAGTAGTGATGTATTTATGTTTTCAAAATGGACAAAAAATGTAATTATTGTGTTGTCCTTATTTGATTCTTTACAACTAGCACTGGCTCAATTTTTTGAAAATATTTTTTACCAAACTGCTATCTCTTGAAATAAATTTTGCTTACTATGAAACACCTAGTATATTCTTAAGCAGGCTTATTATTTTATCTTGCGTGTATACAGTGTAACATGTATATGACAAATGTAATTTCTTCCGAAAACAAATTGTACTTCGCGTCTTCGAGTGAGACGATTATTTCCTAAGCCTATTGTGCCGCTCGCATTGCATTAGATAGCACCACTTCTTGACGAATTGTATTTGTTTCTGGGTTTGCGGAATCTTGCGAACAAAACATAGTTCTGAGAACACTCGTGAACTTTGTTACGCAACGAAACAAAACAACCGAAAGCTACGCCAATTCATCACACATTTGTTTTTGGAAATAGCGCAGCATTTTGCTGAACGGGAATTTTCGAAATTATTCTGAAAAGTGGCAACAAATCACTTTAATTATTCGAAATTTATTTTGTTTATAAAACAATTGGTAATACCAACGTAATTGGATCGATTTAATACTAAAGTAAACAATTAGTGTCATATTCTAAATTGTTCTACAGTAAAATATCAATTAGCTTTAAGTGGTTACCTGAAACAGTAATATTACATTTCTTGATTCTTTTTAATTTCTGCTAATTGGATATTCTATTGATTACAATCCAAGCTACTCCCTTTGTTACTTTTGAAGGACATTTTTGCCAATCGTCAGTCACCGTATCTGATTAGTAAAACACTAGAGTTTTCTTTCTATTCAGTATCAAAGTCACAAATTTTAAGTCCACAATGGACACTGAAATGCATTTATTTGTACAATTTATGTAATTTTATATCTTAAGCGCTGAGAATAAAAACGAGAATGGTTTTTGCGCAACGGTTAATTATCATCAATCGCGATGTTTTTAGCCGACAGAAATACAACAATATTTTTTATTTTTAGCGAAAAAATACATTTTTCCTATATTTCTATTTGAAGTACATAAACTGGCTAAACACACAATAAAATCGTAGATAAACTAAGACAAAAGTGTAGTATCAGTCTCTTACGTAATGGAGAAAAGATAATTCTAAAGTTTCCGAGACAGACATTGATGGTGATAATAAGCTTAAGTGTACGAAAGCTCTCAATATGAAAGGCTTCATACTTATCAACGCCGAAGTAATAATTCATTACATCAACTTAATGGTGAGATAGACTGACATGAGAACAAAACAGTAAGTTACAGTCAACGAAATAATAAATTGCGCTATTCCCAGCTACGCCGTAACGCGCTCTCCAGACTACGTGACGTGACGGATCGTTAAAGTGTTGTTAGTTTTTTCCTCTCTCAAGTCGTCAAACAGAAACAGCCCGGTCCATCAAGGTGACGTGTGGGAGAAAACTGAATGAATGATGGATGGATCAAACAGTCACCTGTTATAATACTCTTATATAAATGCGGAAGCTAATAATATTATTGATGAGCCTATCCGTGTTTCCATACAAAGGTGGATTTCGTGTAAAAATAACAACTATACATATGAAAATGTTTATTCTTCGGATTTTTATTTGTTCTTTTATCATATTCAATTAGTTTTTAACTTTTTTAACATTAGTAACACAAGGAATACACTGCATAAAACTTGGATAATATTTAAATCATTATTTAAAACCCCTTTGCTATGGTTACAGTTAGTCAAATTCCAGTGTGGACAGTTTTTTCATCAATTCCTTTTTGAAGGCATGTACAGCTGTGATGTTTGAAATTCCCTCCCATCCATTTGATCCTTAAAAATGGATGTAATGAGAGCGATTAGACAAACGCTGTCCAGTGCCAACCCTATCATTATATCTCTAATCTTTTCGAAAAAAAGAGTTTGAGCAACTGAGGAAACCAAATTTCTGTTGAGATAAACCCCATAACAAGTCCATTTGTTACAAATTGAGAGTGGGATGGTCAAAAAACGTTATTTTTAAAGTAAGTAAGCAGTTTGTTATTGGGTGACATTATATATTGAATTTTATCAATCATTTTTACATTTTTTTTACAAAAATCAAATTCTTTATTTCGTTTAAGAATCGATTGATGTGTTGAATTCATAATCATTTTTGAAGAGAAATTAAAATATTAAAATTAAGTAATTAGGCTTCAACAATTGATAAATATGTTAAATTAAAAATGTAAATAATGTTTTAATTTCTGAATTTAATAGATAAAAACAATTACAATATATTTCAAAAAGTTTATCTTTAGTTTCAATACCTGCTAACACTTTATCGATAATGATAATATTATATTGAGTTAATTTGGAAATATTTCAGGGGCAAGATATTGTAATTTAAATAATTTTACGCATTAGAACATCCAATGTTAATAACTTCGTATAAATTACTAAGGTTAAATTTACGAAAGGTCGATTCCTGGCATTAATCGCTCGACCTTTGTTTAAGTTACTTACGCCCTCAACAGAAGAATAAATAACTCTCTTGACGTTTATTATAACAATAATTTTGTAAAGGTATCCGGGTTGTGCTTAATTTCATTACACATAATTAGCGTAAACACTTTTATTTCGTATAATCAAATTTAATACATTATTATAATATTTAACTTCTTATCGGCCACTCTGGTCAAGTGTTCAACCTCCAGATAATCCAGATCTTTCGTTTTTCTCGGTTACGCGGTCAAAGACTCGGATGCAGAATGGACATTTTTGTTAAATATTTTATTTTCACCAATACTATTTTCAATCGTCTATTTATATATTTGTATCCAAAGGTAAAGTTGTTTTCATTTATTCCGTAAACCTATCCGACGTATCCAATAATCCTGAAGCATGAGTATGGATAACAGTATCAATTAACTTTTTTGATTGAATTGGTATTTACTTGGTTGAACCACATTATTAGAAAGTAAAAATAACATAGTATTTAGTTCCACAAGAACTTTATCAGTTTATAGAAAAGTTGTTTTAAGAAAATGTTGTTATTTATTAAACTTTAATGATTAGACGTAATTACATGTCAAACCTTACTGACCTGCCACTGTTAGTATCTGGACCAGGGACGGCTTTTGCAAAGGAGCAAATTGTGCACTGCACTCCAATGAGTCCCATGTACATATTCTATTAATAAATGATATTCAAACATAATAATTATACTAATTCACTCATTTTAAATTTCCCGCGTGTTCCCGATAGGAAAATATTGCAAAAAAAGAAATTATTCCGCGCCAATTCAGAATACGCATGAAAGTCGGTTGATGACGCGTAAGGAGAGCATAACACGCTGTGCACCCCCAACCGAGACACAGACGGTTAAATTTAGTATGGTATTTGTGACGTCATGCCAGTATGAACCACGTGACACATAAATTTTGTATGCAAAAGTTGGTCGACGTTGGAGCATTGCACTCCCTATAAGCTAAAATTTTGGGACTGAAAGAACGAATGAAATTAACGAAACGAGCGTTACGATGAGTTATCGACATGCTTGCAATAGGTAGTTGTACGGATTTTTTACCTTTTGATTTCAATATAATTCCCTAACTACACGTACAATAATAATAATATATACCTACAATGATAACTTTCTGATTGATCAATAATATTTATAACATAATAGCTATGATTGTGTTTCACAGTTAAGGAGTTTTTTTTTCAATATTTAAGATAAGACAGCTTAAAATGTTTTTAAGAGCTGGCTACAGGTATTTCATAATGTTCAACTGTGTATTTGGCTCGGTCTTATAATATACATTCTTCTAATATTTATATAATTCAATAATGAATTCTACAAATTACTTACCCCATTATATTATCCACTATGTAATATAGTAAGCGATAATATATTGGATCAAACGAAAAACCATTTCATTTGCCAAGGTTATTTAATTAAAGTTAAATTGACTTTCAGTGAAAAATTTCCGGGTTAACACAGAATTTTTCCAATTGCAGACTTTAATGTCAACTTAAAAATACGATTTCATGGTAGAATTAATCTTTCACGAATAAAATCGTACAATCCAATGTCGGAATTTAAGGTTAGCAACATCCAAGAAGAGGAGGATGGATTTCTTACACAAATAGGTGAATCTTTTTTTGCACCCCCTTAAATTCTTGTCACCGGCCGCCACTGATCTGGACACTAATACAATATATCTGAGAATATAACCACACATGCTCCTTATTGCGATAGACAAATGCGTATTTTTACTTTTCTCATGTTTGATTAATGATGCTTAGAATAATTGACTCAAGCAACGATAATCCCAACATTATTTTTGTATCTAGTATTAAAAGTACATGCATTTTAAAGTTCTTTTGAGTAAATAGTAACTACATAAGAGACACTTTAAAAAGCTATTACACATATACCTTACATATTAATTCGTTGTGTTTGTACTGGACCATACGGTTTTGTTATTATTTCATTTAGTCTTAATTGTTTATTTTTACCTTACAACAATAATTATGTATTATTTGTGAGAGTCATTCTTAAATGTTGAATTTCCGTTATTCTGCGTAAAAAAGTACCGGTTAAATGATCGATGGTCTAACTGGAAAAAAGTCGGCGCGTAATTAAATGAATTTTTTGTTCTTTTATTGTACTGGAACGGCTTTCCGTAATCCACTCAATCATTTAATAGCAGATTTTAATTTGACGTCCCTCGGACAAAAAAAGTAAAAAGAGAGTCCCTTTTATACGATTTTTTACACAATTTCTGTTGGGCTTATTTTTTTATTACAGTTTGCGAAACATGACTGCCCAGAAACGGGTGATTAAATAAAAATAATGGGATTGGAAAATTTGCGTCGTCCATGTTTATTGTTATTGCTCATTTGAAAATTTTAAGTTTTTGCCGAAAATGTGGTTATAACGTAATTATTTCAACATTTTAACTTGCGAATATACTTACGTATATTTAGAATTTTTAATGATTTTTTTCCTGTGCTCATGCTTATAAATAGATTTCAAGGATTATTAACGTTATTAAAAAACATAATTTTAATCAGCTAAATTATGAAATAGCACATGGGATGTTTAATTACAATTGACAGACACATTGAAAACTGAAATGGAAGTTTTATCTACAAAACCCTTTATTATGAAAACAATTTATTTGACTGCGTTCGCACCAAATGTGGAGCGTATAGACTCTTTATGGAGTGTATCTAAACAATTAGAGAACTTTGGATTATTGAGATTTTGTACACTTCCATTATTTTGTCACTAACGACCCGGGATTCGCCTTTCGGCATCTTCAGGCATTCGAGCACACGAATGGACTCGAACTGAGAGACAGTAAACAGTGTCTAACGTTTATATAGAAGATACAAATGCGACAAATATTATTTACGAGGTAAGATATTATACGTCTGAGAGCCACACTGATACCTGAGTTAAAATTTCGGGAATCATCTTAATCCTTATTTTGTAAACACCATATTAACAGAGTGGCGAATTGCCGCTTTTCAACTTATTTTAGAAATACCAATGATTTTACAATTATAATAGTATTGTGGGTTTTGACGGGATGTAATTCGACGAATGGGTAAATATATACAATCATTCCACATTTAGTGACATCTGTTAGGTGTTTCAACGTATAGGATACAATAGCGGAGAATTAGGGAGGTTCAGCTGCTCATTCAAAATTGGGAAGGATCTTAGTCGATGTCTTAAATTAGAGAACTATTTGTTTCTCAGTTGCTCAACCTCTCATTTTCGAAGAGAGTAGGGATATATTCTTATGACATGACTAGGGCAGCACTAACGGTTAACTCTCGTCACGCCCCGTTTTTGGGGTTAGATGGGTTGTAGAGAATTATAAACATCACATACATCTATGCCTTTAACAGAAATCCATTAATTTGTTAAACTTGTACATACTGGGATTTCAGCCCACATCCGAAAACGAAATTGACCCCTCGACCACCACAGACCTAACAACAATATAAAACCGTCGGATATATTGTGTTTAGTTTATTCACCTCGTTCTTTACTATTTCCATGTCATCATTTTTCACCGATCTGCAAGATTTATTGTAATTTTTGTAACAATTTTGAGATGGTACTCAATGTTTTACCACCAATCACGATATCACGTATAATGAGCGTATTCAGTAACACAGCAACTTTGCACTGTAGTTTACTTACAATCTTATATTAATCTTTAACCAGTTGAAATTTACTCGGACTAGCATGGCCAACCGGTACTACTGTTTTTCATCCCTGACTTATTATTTCTTTTCTTCCATTGTCAATCTCTACACCTTTCCAGTAGATGTGCTGAACACCTTCGAGTACATTGCCCCTCAATTTCATTCCTTATAAAAATGAATAGTTTAACAATTTTTAGTACTCTAGGAAACAAAAAAAGAGCCGGTAACATAAAACAAATAAGCATTTTGAAATACGGACACAAAAGTCTTATTATTTTACAAAAACAAGAAAATCCTTTCAAGATGAGTATTTATGTGTATACTTTAGAATTTTTATTTGACATTCACTTTTTTTTCAAATGCTTACACTAAAAATATTTCAGTCGATTTAGTAGGTGTACGATTTTAGAAAGTATTCGCAATGTGTCACGAAATTGTTACTAAGAAATTTTCGCACACAATAAAAATAAAAAAAGAAAGAATGCGAGCAAACAAGTTATATTTTTTAAAATCCAAGTAGTTAGAGGAATTCCGTAAAAAATGACATGTGAAAGCATGATTACCACATTTTTCTTATTCGTTTATAATAAATATGTTTAAAGCATATTAAAAATATATGTATATATATGAGCCAAATGTATTAACGAAAGATAATTTGAAATCAAATCGCTTTCATTGTTACTACGTAACTAAAAATTCGTTACTAATATAATTTAAAAATTGATTATTTTGAAAGTAGTGAAAGTAGGTGACAAGTGTTATAGTTTCTTCGAAAATCTTCTGACTAATTATTTCTAAAAATAGATCATTGTTTCAGGTTAAGATTCTTTGAGACTCACTCCACAAGAAATTATTTGAGCAATAAGTACTTTACCCCTTAATTTTGAATGATATTCAATATTTATTAAAATACGAAGTACATATTTCAAGACAGAAATGAGGCTTATGTAACAGTTGGTTAACACTTGTGAAAACAATGTTTGAATTTTGAGCTTCATTTTATACAAAATATAATATTTACATCTATCCGCAAGCGTTTTTACTGTATTTTTAACGATGTTTTTAATTGATTAGTTATTTACTATACTAACTCTGACATACTTCTTCGTTAAGAGACCATTAAATATAAACATATATAATACTGTACACATATATTAAATATAAACGGTTTTTTTTTAGAAATATAAATAAAAATCCTTTTAATCAACCCTATGATTTTAAAGGTTTATACGAAAATACGAAAGCATTTTCATTATATCGTAATAAACTTTAGCTTTGAGGGTAATAAATTATTTTTCCAACTATCCGACAGTGTAAGAGATGTGGAGCCAAATAGTATACTTTAAATGAAAAAAAAATAACAAAAATCGTACTGTAACATGTTGTTAGAATGGCGATCCGCAAAAAGTTGAATTCTAGTATAGTACGCGTTGCTACGACGTACTCTTAATAGTGATGTCCACTCAATTATCAAGACCTATGCTTTAAAATAAGTACTCACTATTTATAATACCCAAATATAAACCTAATGTATGGTCAGTTTGATTTTTGAGTGATTATTCAATTGTAAAAATAATTATTTATTAGACATTTATAATCCATAGATTGATTCAAATAATCGCGACAGCATTAAGATGGTTCAAGTATACTGAATAATCAATTAATATGAAACACGAACATAATATGAAACAATTTGTTGTGGTATGGGAAGTTCTTTTGATTTCGTACAAGACTGGGATTATTATGCAATATTTTTAAAACTCATTGTTTCATGCACCAGCAATTACCATTCCGGACATTTGTTAAAAATAATATCACACGAATTTTCTACAAATAAGTTGGAAAAAAAGTGAAAAGTAGAATTAAAGTTGATAACTTTGTTATTACATTGGTAGAGTTACTAGGTTTGAAACGCTTTTTGCTTCTCAAAAAACATCTTTAGAAAATAAAAATTCACAGACTTCGCATATTTTTTTATTCACAAACAAATAATTTTTTTACGATTTTAAGTAGACAATTCTGTTTTCCAATAAATTGAAATAATAACTTGCTTCTTTTGGACCGATTTAAATGCAAGATAAATAAGATGCATTGATATTGATGTTGATAACTGTAGCGCTAACCAAGTGACAAAAAACAAAACCTTCTACAACAGAATTTTCCTGAACATTTTGAATTATTTGATTTTTTAAATAATACATCAAACGTTAAATTTGTCATACCACATTTGAAGAGAATGTAAAAAAAATATCGCTTTAGATGCATATATTTCAATACCAAAGTTATTGGTCCATAAAGACTTACAGGGGAGTCATCCGTAGTTTTGAAAGTAAATTAAAAATATTCACTAGTGAATCATTCGTAGCAAATGTGTTATTGCAGCATGTTTTATATTTTTATACTGTAAAATATTCTCAATTATAGCTAGATGTTTACATTATCTTTAACATTGGAAAATGTTTTATCCGTTTTTTCTAAGCCACCTTGAAAAACTATTTAAAAATATAAATTGACTGTTTCCAGTAATTCAACTCAAAGAAGACATTGATAAAAAAATATGTAGGTTCCAACCATTTATATTTTTGAACTGCCTTCTATTTTTTTATTCTTTACTGACCATTTCTTAGGTCAATTACTGATCGATTGTGAATTAAGTTACTGTCCAAATAATGAGTTGCCTTGAATAAGTTGGCACAGAGCTATTTGGCATCTCTAGTTTTTTAGTCTTTGTGTTGGACCGCGGTACCAAAAACACGGGATTGGTTGACATTGTGCGGAAAGAAAATAAATGTTCTAGTAATGCGGCTTATTCCAACAAACTCTGTTTGGCTATTGTTGAGCAAATACGTACAGACATCCGACTAAAAGTGAAACCGCTGCTTTTATTTAGAGAAAAAATGTGTGCCCGGATGAGAATATTTACTGAAATAAAAATACTTCATTGAGAATACCAAAGATTTAGACGTTTCAAAATTTTTAAGTTTGAAACATAATGTTCGCCAATCACTTTTAAGGTGTTAACTGTCAATTCTTGGTTATTTCTAATATCTCTTGTTTATCTAATTTTAAAGATTTGTTATTTAAGTGCAGGATTTTGAAATTTTCTGTTATGTCAAACGTATGTTTATTCAGAAATAAATGGTTACCAAATGTAGACAAATCATCTCCTTTTTATCACAATATACATTCAATTTTACACTCAATTTTAAATAAATAAGTCTGTTGTGTTTGTATTTTTATCAGTTCATAATGCTCGTGATGAGCGAAACCGGTCTTGATCATTATAAATATGTCAAAGTAGTACAAATGAATTGTGTTTTATTTTTTAAAATATAATGTTCACCGGTGAATCATTTCACGTTGTATTAAAATAATATCAAAAATTGTTTGACTTATTTTTTTTACTATATCCGCGCTTAATGTGAAGAGCATGGAATTGCTTTCCTTATCTAAGTATATTTTTTGGCTGAGTTATAAATTGTAAATATTAATACATTGTATCAATAATGACGATATGATGAGAAAATTCCCAAATTTCTAAAACCTCATTGATTTAAATAAATGTTTTGTAATATTGTACGATATGAGAATCAATATCATCATCACCATGACTGCAAAACCATTTTGTGGGTTCTTACCGTCTCCAATAACTGGCGCTTACAGTCTCACACATAGAAGATACAACCTTACGATACCACACCAACTACTTTATTAGAATGTCAGTTAGTAGTTTTAAGTCATTGTTAATTGCTACATCCGTGGTCGAGTGGTTAACATTGTTGACTACGTTTAGGGTGCTCCCAGTACAGATTTATGGATTTATGTACAAACGTGTAGATTTTAGTGATATCTAAAATTCTCCGGCAACGCATTCAGCGATTAGCTCACCACTAGTCCTGTCCTAGCCTAATCCTTCTATCTCTACTCTCTTTGAAAAATAAAGGTTGAGTAACTGAGTAACAAGCAGTTTTTGTATGAAAACTCGTTTTGGTATACCTCCATTAGGAGGCCATATTTTCAACGTTGGGAGCGGAAATGAAAAAAAAAATTATTAAGCATAATAGTGCATGATTAAAAGATCGGCTCTGTGCAGTTCTGTATCTGGACAAGAAAAAAAATAGTAAATTCTTTTCTTTTCTTGCTTGTTGACCAACTTGTATCATTAACATTCATATGTCAAACCAATATGCAGTAGGTATAGCTGAGAGACATTTAATTTTAATAGTAGATGGCATTAAGAGAATAACAGTAACTTTAATCGGCCATAATGTAAACGAAACATATGGCTACGCGATGGAATTAATTTTATTTTATATAAAAAAAACAAATCAAATTTAAAACACTTTTTTTCTAAGAAATGTGTTTGGTAATGATTTTATTATACAAAATGAAACATATTGCGCGTTTAAAAAAAGCGGAAGAGGGGCTCTCATTGCCCCAGTCAGTAGCGTATTGCCGCCCCCATTTGCATAAAGGGCACAATACCTGGGACAGTGGTCGTTCAGCGACATACGTGTTCGACCCCATTTGCCGCCCTCGCAGCCCTCACATACCCTCGTAAGGTACTCACCAAGGGCGTGCTTTTATAAAGAAACTGCCTCATTTGCACTGACAAAATAATCTAAAAAATGGCAGGCTGGCTCGCCAAGGTGGCAGCTGTTATCTCAACGCTAGACAAAATGTGTTTCATGTATGTGTTATATTTTTATTTAAAAAAATATAGGTTATATTGAAACAATCATTATGGTTTTGGAAATATCGAGAGATGGACAACGAAAGGGAAATCAGTCGAATCTGTCAACCCCGTTGGTTGGTTGGTGCTTGCAACCAAGTCTTAATGAATTTCTCCATGTGTATTCCTGGAAAAAATTGAATCACGCATAACGTTGTTACACTCTTAAAAGGAGAGTGAAGCTGTAACGGGTTTTGGTAGGTACAACGTTGAGTACCTTAGAGTAAAAAAAAAAACAATATGGTTACACACAATGGCAGGCGCAAGATTTAATTTTCACCCAAACTGTTGGTATGCAATTAAACTAAACAACACAATAACTATTACAATGATGTATTTACATTTCCGGTTTCATTTTGAAGGGCTATATAATATTGTAATGTAATATTCTTTTGCATTATTTAGCTACAGTCATTCCGAATGAAACCTGTAAAGTTTTTAAAACTTTATTTTTCCAATATAACAACATTTTATTCAACAATCATGTACGCAGGATGGGTAAACCGCGCGGTTTAAAAAATAATGGTAAGTATTTCAAATGTCGGACGGTAAAAGAAGTACTAATTGGTCTCGTCCTAAATGAGTGGATAGTGTTGTGTCATATCTAACAAGCTTGAGTGTTAGGATAAGCTGCATTTAATAAAACTTACTTATACAGGCAAATTGTTGGGAAGACAAAGAAGAAAAATGAAAAATAAGCTATTATATTTATACTACTTGAATGAATGAATATAATAATAACAATAACAATCGCAAGGAAAAAGATTCTTTTATGATTATTAGAATTTGTGGTGCCTAAAACGGGGTGTAGCGAGAGCGATTTGCTAACCACTATTCCCGTTCTAGCTCTATCCTTATATCCCTTATCTATTCGAAAAAGAGAGCTTGAGCAAGTGAGTAACAAGCAGTTTTTGTAGAAAACTTCTGTTGAGATACGTCTATTAGGAGTCTATATGATGTACATTGGTAGCGGACATGGTAAAAAATATACATATTTTGTATACAGTTACGATATTTGTAATTTATATAAAAATGAATTTGTTTATATCAGCTGTAGTGTCGCTCAGATTTTAAATAATTAATTGCGGAAAATTTGTTTTCATTTAATGACAAAATGAAATTGATTTGAATTAAAATTTGCGAACATAACTTTTTTAAACACAATCTGCTTAATAAATTATCTGAGTTGCATTACTAACTGCAATTAAAAGTGTCGCAAGCATTGTCAACTGATGCGCTAAACGTTAAACGATATAAAAAATTGTTTGATCAATGAATGTCAATTGAAATAAACATTCTTTCAATCAAACACATGCTGTGAAAAGCTGCAAAATAAATTTACTATCGCTAATTTAAATGCATAAAATATTTATTTCATACAATTTGATTGGAAAAAATTCGTAGTGAAATTACAAAAACACTTTTTTCATTAATGCGATGTAGATAAAATCAAGTTTGGCCTAATGCCGTGGTGGTATAGAATGATTACAAAATCTACACTTTTTGGATGCCACATTAAAACAATTCACAACGTATAATGTCTTAATTAGATCATCTCATACGCCACTGTAAAGCTTAAAGCTTTCGCAATCCTTCCTTTAACAACACAGCCTGCGTTTGTTGGCTTTAGAGGTAAGGGCCTGCTAACATGACCGCAGGACAGCGGTCACTGTGTCATCCAGGGCTGCCAACTATTCAATTTAATAATTTTATAGAATTGAACGACCTTATTGTTTTTGTACCCATTATTGTAAATGCAGATTAATAATGCTCGCGATGAGTGAAATCAATCCTGATTATTATAAAAATGTGATATGAAAGATTCTATGTATAATTTTTAAAGTATAATCTCTTTCCGCTAATAATTAAAACTGGTAAATGCTGATATTTATTAAACTGCAATTAAAATGCAGCTATTAATAATACTCTTTACAATTTAAATCCTGAGAGACTTATTCAAGTTGTTATTTTTTTGTAAATATTTAGACTACGGTCTACAGATTCAGCAGCGTTTAAATATATATATATATATAAATGTATGCATTATATTTCAGTGAAAGCATCTGTACTTAAATGCACACATCTTTCTAAAATTATCTTATTGACAGGAAGAGTTAAAAACATCAATGCTTAATCTAGAGTTACAGTCCTTGAGATTTTACAAATAGACACGATTTTATTTATTCAATTTCACCAAGGTTATATATATCTACAAACAAAATAACATGTCAACTTAGCAACCTAAATAAATCACGTGTATAATGCTGCAATATAGGTCTGGTGTATCTATTAATCTCAATTCCCGCGGCCAGCGTTACAAAAATCAAAGTAATTTGCGCATAAATATACAATACTTCATCTTTAACAATACGATTGACCCATTTTTATTTATGTAAGATATAATTTAGAGTCCGTGGTGCAGTGGCTTTGGTTACAAATTTTACGGGTTCAAATCCCGTTACTGATAGTTTCAAAAATTGATTTTGATTGAATTCCCTCCCACCGGTGTTATCCTTAAAACGGGGAGTAGCGAGAGTGATTAGTTAACTATTAGTCTTGTCCTAGCAGTATCCTCTTATTCATACTCTCTTCAAAATAGAGATTGGGCAACTGAATAATAAGTAATTCAGGTAGATTTTTTTATTGGGATACCTCCATTAGGAGTTCATATGCTATACATTGGGTGCGGACATCGTAAGAAAAGTCTAGTTTAATTCCTATATTCAAATTTATTATTTCTTACCAGTCCATAACTCGAAATGTGATTTAATTAGAATATTTTTTATTGCTCTAATATTTTCTTGGTATACCACGCCATAACGGAAACTTCATTGTTTTTAAACTATTATTATTCAGCAATACTGTTGTATCAACTTAAGATTGAAAAGAAATCTTTGGCTTTATCTTATTCAAAAATTAAAACATTTTTTTTTAATAAAAAATAATTACAGTTTTTTGAGACTAGTGAGATTTCCGATTTACAATTTGTCCCAAAATTGTACCATTAGCTATATTTGATGTTTCACTGAGCATAACAAAAAGACAGAGAAGCAATTTCATTAATTTATTTTATATTTGATACAACATATTATTATGTAAAATAGTAACTAGGGATGAAAGTGATGTGTGCTCTATCACTTAAAAGAAAAATATGTTCAAAAACGAAACCTGTCAAAAAAAGTCACAATGGTGAAACACAGTTTGGTTTCTTAGCTTAATTGATTTTTTGGCATGGACTAATAAGCGAATAGTTAGCGTGTAGAAGCCTTCATCTAGATCAATCAAAAGCTGAAGAATGCAACTAGGTTTACACACTATTCTTATAATATTTGATAGCGGCGTTACCAGAATATCAACAACGACAGATTGTTTTTGAATCATTCGTGTACGCGAAATTTCTCAAAGAAATAACATTATTTCAATAACAATTCTTACATTATTCATTATAAAAACGACCATTAAATTTAACCCATGCTTGATCTGAAACAAATAATTATTATGTACAGACTTCGCTTTTTCATGAAAGAAATTATAATATGCATATTTACTCTTCTTTGAGATATACCTTTCAAGGAAAGCAATAGAACAATTAAATTGTACTTTGTTACACCCAAAAAATCTTTTCATCTAAAAATAACAATAACCCATTAAAGTGTGTATTCAATTTGCGTGTTTTTACACAACCCTTACAAAATGTTATTTGTAAAATTTTCAGATAAAACCCGAGACCCGGTAAAGGTCTAAAACGATAATCTACAAAATCTTGTGCCCGCATGTAGATGTTACATTTTCCCCTCTCTCATAGACAATATAGGGCTACGAAATACGTCCATGTATACATTGTGCCTACTATAATATGTTGTGCAAAGGGATATTTAATAACGAAGGCGAGGAACAATGACTGTTTGAACGAAAAGTTTCTTCATTACAAAATAGTGTAAGGATAAATAAACGAATTTTGATTAGATGGAAGGGAAAAGGGTGTTATTTTTAGTAAAGTATAATGAAAAAACTTTTTCTTATTTGAGAAATATTTTTTTGAAAATACAAAATGAAATAAAACTTTAGCAACAATCAAAATTAATTATTTCGCCAGTTATACTAAATTTATTTTCAGCCAGTAAATGAATATTTTGCAACACACCAGACGGTGCCTAAAGAAAGAATCCATATGATGTATTCGGCTGAGGCATGACAACTGGGAGGACACAAGAAGACTGGCGAGGGACAGAGAGTCTTGGAGGCATTGTGTGGTGGTCATATTCTCTCAGTACGGAACAAGTATGGTGAAAAAATACAATTTTTGCAAGTTAGTATTCAATATAGCAGTAAAAAATATTAAGCTATGAAGTTTAACGTCGTTATTACGACACTAAGCGACCGTATTTAATTCATCCAATAATCATAAACGACTCTAACGGCCTGAATGGTAAATTGATTGCAAAAAATTCCGTGTTTTTTTATTGTTATAATAACATTGATTCGGGAACATAAAAGAGCAATGAATTTCAGTTACTTACCATTACTTTTATGGCATAGGTAAACAATGTCAAAACAGTGTTTATCAAAAACGTTTTTATTTTTTTACGACTGGTAAGTAAGCATCGTAAAATTGTCTCATATTTACAGCACTCCTAACGGCTGACACACTTTTGTCATTTTTATTTTTTTGCACAACCCCAGGGTTAAAAAGGTATACATGATTAGGGATGTCAATTTATTGACATTTTTTGATACTCGTATAATCAAGAATTCACAAAACCTATAAAGATTTTATTTCAGAAAACTGTATTTATAAGAGACACGATCTCTATTTATATATACAGTATTTCACATAAAAAGTTATCGAAGAAGAAAGAATTTATCTGTTAATGTAAAACAGCGGATAGTTGACTGAAATTTAAATGGTAATTTATTGTAAAGTTTCATTAAGCCAGGATTACAAATTCATCGTTTCGTATCATAGTTTTAATCAAAATATTGAAGATCTCAATGTGAAAAACATTGTAATTATTCTGATAATGTATTTCAATTGATGTAGCTCAACAAGAACTAGTCTTAGTCAGTCACTCACCCCTAATCGATGAAGAGGGTAAGGAGAGAAGGATATGGGAAACTAATCGATCTCTCTTTGTCTAATCGGGATCAGATATGATGTATAAAGGATGGACGGGTGGTTATGAAAATAAAAAAGACATCTCTGGCTGTAGGAACATATCTATTTCCTTTTTAAGGTCAATGCATGAATGTTTCCAGAGTGCTTGAATCTAATCATGCAACCGAGTAGGCAAAAGCCCAAAAGTTTTGTTTTAATATAATATATTATATACCTACGCTTGATAATAAGGGTTGTGATTAGTGTAACATTAAAATATTAACAATTCTGACTCGTTAATAAGACAAATTTAGAAAAGTTACATGGCAAGCTGTACGTTGTACGTATGGCTACAATGGTGGTGTACCCGTGAAACTGTATTATAACTGGCAAACCAAAGAGAAAACTCTAATGGTCATTTACAGAAAACCAGAATACATCATTAGATATTTTTTTGTGCATCGGAATGGTTTTTTTATTGATTGGCAATCAGAAATTCATTTACAAAAAGAGAGAAAAAAATTGAAAACATAATGATCAAAATAATTTCATATTTTATTTTATTTATTTCATTATAAAGGTATGTTCTACCAGGTGGTATTCAAAAGGTGACTTGTCTTGCAATTCTACATCAAAATCTTGCCCTCCATCCATTTAAGAAGCTTTGTAAGTACTTACAAAGGAGGACTCTTTGTCAGTATTTAATTTGAAATATTGCTTAGCATTTACAATGAATCCCAAAATCCCGGGATTACGTGATTGAATACTTGATTGGGATTGGAAGCCCTAGTCAAGTGACTATTCAGTAATAATTTTGTAACTGAGTATAGTTACAAAAATGTGGTAGGTGAACCGAATACAGGTTTGTCGAATGACCATCACTAGCCAAGTTAGATATAGGCAGATACCTTTTTATAACTGGCCATATAAAAAACGAAATATCGGTATGTACGTATGTATTTTTGAATCGCGCGTATGTCCATACAATATATGGTAAAATTTAATCGGTCCCCACTTCACAGAGTTTCATATTTTCACTCATAGAGTTCGCACAATGAGATCGTTTTCATACAAATGTACACAAATGTTGTTTTGGAATAGTCAGTATTTGGCAACATTTTATAAAAATCTCGATGCTCGTATGAAAGGACTTATTTTACAATATTAACATTTTTAAACCATATTCATTGAAAATATGCAGCATATAATAATAATACTGCTGAATCCCGTCAACAAGAGTCAATTTAACGAGAACTTCCTTATGTCAGTTGCTTAAGCGACCTCTCCATAAAAGGTAAGGATACAAGGATTGGGTAAAGGTTACTCAGGCAGTCGCTCTCTTTTTTAGGAAAGGATGTAAACCACGTAGCTATTAATATTTCTTAACACAAATCCACAAATTGATCAAAAATCGTTTCCGACATATTCAGTAACTAGCTAATTTTCAGATGTTTTCATTTAAATTAAATTTGTTAACCATATTTACCAACAATCCATATACAATATTGCTTTCCACACCCAAAAAAGGTGTCACAGATTGTTGCACAACAATAAAATAATTCTCAAAAATGTTCATTTGAAAACTTTACCTCTTGTACGCGAATCCTAGCAGGGAAAAGGTCTTAGAGTCTAAGTTTTTCCAATGACAGAATTCACGTAAATATTAATGCCTACTGTATGCTTTTCTGATCAAGAGTACATTTAATGCTAAAAATAGATGCGATAAAGATGAATGCTGAACACATCCTATGAGAGTGTCATTTAATATATCAAGAAAGAGAAAAGCTGCGCAAGTCAGTCTAAACATCCATTGGACCGATCTGCCACACTGACTTACTGGCCAATAAGAAAAACTGCCAGGCCTTTATCGAAATTGTGGCATCATACGGCAAACGAGTAGACTTCAAGTCACAGTAGTTTTTTGTTTATTTGGTGGGATCGATTTTCTGCCCACTGAAGTGCACGTCACCAAGTCTTGGGCAGTTGCTCCGAAAACAATCCCAATCAAGAAAAAAATGTTGTAGATACACATAACGTTTGCTTCACCACTGGATACAGGGTATACAATTAAAGGGTAGGAAAGCAGTGATAGGTGGAGGGGGACAAGTGAATGTATTCAATTTACTCTTAATATAGCATTTTGGCTGACGGTTTTTCAACGAGCATTGCTTTTAAGTCGAATGTAAAAAAGAATAGAGAAAGCATATAAAGAATTGATTAGAAAATAACTTTTAGTTAGATATAAAAAACAATTCGTGCCCCGTTTTTTCAAGATCACATTGCATTTAATAAAATATTAATGGTACAAACAATGAGTTCAAGTCAATAAAATTATGAATTTCATAGTCTGAAAATATAACCAAGCAAAATTATAATATTCAAATGAATAAATACATCACAATGTTTGCGTTGATTCATTTACAGGGTAAAAGAATCAAATGTATAAGATGATTTAATTCTTAAATTTACTTTCACG
Organism: Himalopsyche phryganea; assembly: GCA_022494535.1. Lineage (NCBI taxonomy): Eukaryota > Metazoa > Arthropoda > Insecta > Trichoptera > Rhyacophilidae > Himalopsyche > Himalopsyche phryganea. Next base: position 436,897 of record JAGVSL010000119.1, on the reverse strand, counting down.
TTTTTAATTTTTTTGACTGTGTTGGAGAACTGCTGATTTTTCTGATTTTTTGCTTAAATGTAAAATTAATATATCTTTTCAAATATTGACTTTTGTTTGTATACATGTGCCAATGGTATCGAAAGGATGTCGGCGAGAATATGAGAGTACAAAAACGAGCCAAAATTTCCATATTTTATGACTTCCAAGTGCTTTGAAGGATAAACAGATTTTTTCGGGCATAATTTTTCTAAGCTTTGTTATTTTCTCTGAGAAAACTTTTACATTTTCCGCCTAAAAATAACAATTTCATAAATATGTTAAAATAATATCGTTCTTTTTTTATGCAAAGAATTTGAATATTCTTTCAATAAATGATTTAATATAAAATGAATTTAAAAGTTTCCGCATAATCATTCCATAGTTCAAGGTGAATTTTATTTGCCAATAAAGTAAATATTTTTTTCAAAAAGCTTTCACAGGAGAATTTTACATTTTGGTTAAAAGGGCTTTATTATTACTTTCGAAGATACTTTATAAAAAAGTTTTTGTATAAAGATAATATAACTTACTCGAGAAAACCAAAATACAATATTTTATACTTATTCCAAATTATTAATCATAATTTATAATTTTTTATGCTTTCAAACAAAAATGAAGATTTATTTTATTATAGGTATTCCAAGAAAATGCCGATGAATTTAATTTATATTAAAAACAAAACGTTTCATCAGAAAAGTTAGGCCAGAGAAGAAATTTAATTTTATATCTTCCGTATAAAATATTTATTTATATTGTAGTCAAATTGATTTCGGTAGCGTGTATTTTTCTTTTCTCAGATACGTTTATAAACTCACGTAAACACACTTTTTTACACTAGTATCCGTTATAACCAATGTTTCATGACTGTCTTCCACAACAGAAAAAAGGTATTCTACCCCTTACATTCATGAGTCGTGCATGCTGCATGGGACTGATTTGTATACCATGCACTAGTGCGCTTAAGAAAACAGAAAAAATATATGTAAAAACATGTCTAGATCAGCCACTTAAATAAAGTTGACATAAGTATCCTGAAAGTAAACTTTCCACACTAACATTTTATCAGGTGCTATAAAATTGGGTGGGAGAGAACGATTGACTTACTACTAGTTCTTTATTCACATTCTCATAAGTAAAACTTAGATATGATATATTTTTTTTTTACAACGGCATTCAATTGACTTTGACGTAAGATAATAATTTTTAGTATATCATTTGAGTATGAACTTTTGATACACAGATTGAAAATTCTTATGAAACGTAAAATGAATATTTTTTTATTCTAACCTGTTTAGTGCAATGACACTGATACAGCTTTTCTACAACTTTCACACCTGAAAAAGAAAAATATTCATTAATTTATAATGAGTAACGACACCACAAAAACACTCAATTAATAAATTATACAACTCAAGCATACTATAAATAATAATTATATTATGCAAAACTGTTCCTCCGGTTAAAAGCTTTTAGTTTTCGAAACATGTATTTTTTGCTTCAGTTACTATACTTACTACAGCTTAAAGCTAAAACTATTCACGCTAATTGAATTAAATTAGAGGTAATTCTCTGTGATTCTATTCGAAGAATTGAGGCTTCAATTTAAAAGTTAGTATAGGTTTGCGTGGGCCCTATCTTCTTTTACTGATTACTGCCTGGCCCAACTCGCGTTCCCTGACGGGTAACGACGATTGAGATTTAGGGTCTTTGGCGAGCCAGGTATTGAATTTACTATTTATAAAAATATTTAGAATTGTTTTCAATTCATGAGAAAAAAACGACTTAAAATGCTCCTTATCATAATATTCAAACTCTGCTTTCCATTGCTATTAAAATGTTGATGTTCGATGAGTTACTGACTATTTTTATGTTACCTATGTTATACATTTATGTTTTTTTTTTCGTAAATTGTACAATTATTGATCGACAAGCTCATGATCATTTACTGCAATTAGCTATGGATTACAAAAAAATTCAGACTCCTTCATTTATTTAAAAAAAAATAAAGAGTGATAAGTGTCCAATCAATTCTCAATATCAACATCCTTAAAATCCATAATACTACACCCATTATAATATGTTTAAAACACTGAATTCAACCAATATAATCCAACGTTAATGTAAACTCATATATGTGTACATGTACGGCAGATTCGAAAACTATGTTCTTTTTAACTGCTTTCATTGGCAGATGTTTTCTTTTCAGATGTTTCTCTCCAAACTTATTTTTTATAGTTATCTCAGTGTTGCTAAGATGCTTTGATGACCTTTCTGATTCTTTGTTCCAATTACTCTCATTTTGGCTTAGTGGTCTAAAAGCATCTCTAGGATATTACTCATCTGGTTCACATAACCGCCTCTTTCCACTCTTAGCTTTAAAGCAATTTATTTTGTCAGTCCAATTGCTATTGCTTGATGTAGTATAGTATTTTAATATAAATATATCCAATCCACGTTAAGTTACTTAAACTTTTTTGATTTAAATGGATTGCTGGAATTCTAACCGCTTGAAAAAAAACCGTTTATTATTTAAACAAGCATGCGTATATATAAATAAAAAATAATCATTTCATCTTTATTATAAGAATCATTATCAGAACAAGCGTTATTAGAAAATGTGTTATGGGAAAGCTTAAAACCCATGAAATAATTAATGATCTCATCTTTCTCCCATCGCGAGGATTTTCAACTGGTGGAAATAGTACAAAAAAATGTGATTTATTTTAAAAATATAATGCCTTTCTACTAATAATTGACAGTTCACACCTTTAAAGTGATTAGTTTGTTTATATATATATATATCGTCCAGTTTAATAGTCAAACAACACTAAATAAAATTTTGCGCTTTAAACAAAATGTTGGTATTTATGGTTCACTAAACGAACATTTCTTAATACCCTCTCACTGATTATGCTCGGAAATTACCTGGTTTTGAAGCACATGTTTATAAAATGCATAAAACCCGAATAGAAATCAATACTGTTTGATTTATATGTTAACTATTCGAATATTCGTTTTATCTCGATATGAGTTATTTAGAGATGTTTGAGTAGTAAACTGAATGATCGATATTTATATTGAAAACATCTCAATAATAAAACATTGAATGATTTTGCTGTAGCGGAGGAAGATGAGCTAAAAATTATAAAATATTAGTGTAAAATTATCTAAGAGTTTTTTAGATACCTTTTCCTAGTGAAAGTAAAATAAATAAAAGGTGAGTGACGATGATTGAAGTTTCTCACCAGCTAGAGGAATATTCCTCAGACAACACCCGATCAAAAGAAATAATATCACCTAGCATCACAATTTAGTATAGAGGTCGATGGTTTGACTTTATAAATTACGATTCGGGAATGTTTTCGGCGATCCAGTCCCGCCAATAGAGATCGAGACCTAATCGACAGGAAGCAAAGTCAGTGGAGCGAGTCCCTGCACCGGAAATGAGAAATAACCACCTCCCGCACCCCTATATACCATCCCTCGCCATTATCCAACACACTCGACGAAAATCCTCCCAATGATATGGATTTTTTGCACGTTCGATTTTACAGTCGATCATTCCAAGCATTTTATGGTTGGAGTCAAGGATATTGAATTTCATATATTTTACCAAATAATATCGGCATCGTTATTGAAATTATAATGAGATGAACACAAATATCAAGTAACTTTTGTTGATATCTAGCGTATTTATATGTAGATATGAGATACGCTTGACGGTCAGAAGGATACGGCTAAAATTTCGGTATTTGTAATTCTTTTTCAATTTAATATTATTTAATATCAAAGACATTGGTGGGTTTGATACCTCTTCTCTTCTAATCAATCCCAAGTGTATTTACTAAATCCTTATTTTGGGATTTCAAAAATATCTTAAGTACTTTGTCAATTCTTGATGGAAAGGCAGTATATTATTATTAGTTATTGCTGTATAATTAAAATCGATAACTTTGGTGTAACACTTGTTTCGTCTGGTTGATAAGTATCTGCATCTGTAGAAAATATATTACATTTTGCAAAGATTAAACTTCAATAGATTTTAAGTAGCTCATAAATATGAATCAAACATTGAAAACTTCAAAACTACAGTGACATAATGCATTGATTGCTTTATGTTTCATTATTTTTATGATATTTTAAAACTTATTACTTAATTTAATGTAAATGACAAATAAACGTCCTATAACGACCGAAACTTCCGGATAAACGTTTTTGCCAAAACACTGTTTATATAGAAGAATAAATGAAAAATAGCACAGTATCATTTTTCACAGAACTTAAATGATCAAGGGACACAGAGATAACGTTTCTCCGATTCTTTATTGCACAAGCGATTTAATGCTCTAAAATGATAAATGGATAAAATTGAGTCAGGCAGCCAAAGGATCTGGAGTTATTGATGGTAAAATTTAAAATCACCCGTAAAGCTATCTCAATCACATATTTTATTCACATTACATAACATAGACTTTATTCGTTTTTTGATCAAATTTTTGTAAGTTTTATTTCATTTAATTAAAATTTATTTCTGAAGTAAATAAAACGTACCAAATATACTAAAACCTTTACTATTATGCTCTTTCATAAGCCGTAATAAAAATTAAGTATATCTTTAATTTAAGACATCGACTGAGGGTGCTTGATAAAATTAAAACCTCAATAATTCAAATTTAACATCTTTAATTAACTATTTAAGCATGAAAGAAACCTTAACTTCAATTATCTCAAAACTGGTTATTTTGATTTGCTCACTTCGGTTTTTATGTAGCGATATGTAAAATATTTTTTAATTAAATACTGATAAAAGTAAAAAAAAACAGGCACTAATTTAACAGTAGGAAAGCAATTTATTTTCTTCTCCCCGAGTCGTCCAATACTATGGATAGTTATTTCACATATTAATATTCTTGAAAAATTAAATATATTCATATTGTTTACTCAATTTTATTAAGGTTTCACCAAGTAGCTAATGGTTCAATCAATACAAAAAATTACTTTCTGCGATAAGACTAACCGGTAGCTTGTAAAGTAACGCAGTCATCTGACGACAAAATATGACAGTTATTGTCAAGTTAAGAATGCGCTCATTAACTTCCACTTCACTCAATATTAATTAAATACGTAGACATGAACTTATTATAGATCTCGGGTATATATAAAATTATTAAAAAAACGCTCCTTATTGTTTGAAATCATTAAAGGTAATTCACACTTCGAAAACGGTTTCACGTCACTATTTTAGAATAATATGTTTTATATATGATATTATTTAGAAGAAGATTGTTTGTTTATACTTAAATATCTCATTGAGAGATGTTATAACTGCTCTGCACTAAAAACAACTAATTCATGCGGATATTGCGGAGATGGTAAAAAAAATGTATCCAATTAAAACGTGTTATATTAGGTATATTTTTAATGACTTTTAATTGTTTTTAACTGCAAAATAGTATTCGTTTCATGGGACGATGTTCATTTTAATAAAGAAAATAACAGTATTCCCGTAATTAACTAGATACTTGTTGACATTGACGCTGGATGGAAAACGATACATTTATAAAGCTGCGTGAGTAGTATCAAAATGACTTTTTACTACCTAATAAAAAATATCTCTTTAGCTTTATAAGTATGGTTTTATTTAAATTAAAACAACCTTGCTATGAAACAAGCGTGAATCAAGAGTAACTTTCATAGAATAAATTACTGTTAATGAATTTGCGCGCTGTTAAACTGTGAACTGATCTGCTGATAATGGTCGCGATGAGTGACATCGGTCCTGTTTATTATAAAAATATGGAAGTAGTAAAAAAAATATTATTTTATTTTAATAAATCAAAAATCAATGAAGTAAGTAAATGATATATTTTCAAAAAAAACTAAGACAGACATCGTAAATAAGTATATTTAGTTTCTTAAATAATTATGTGGTATTAAGACCACGTAAGCTCTCAGCGTGGAAAATTTCAAAACGGTTGTAATTAAGACAATTATCCTTTCTCTGTGAGGGGTAAAGAACATAGGTTTTGGTTCAAATTCGTATTTGATTATTTAAAAAGATATAATAATACATAATCACGAAAATAAAAATAAGAATTTTTACAGAAACTGAGCATTACACTATTTATGTCTATGTTTTTTACGAAAATACTTTCGACGCAGAATGATTTTTTCCCTATGGGTATCTTTAATGCTTTTTGTCTTGTTTGTTTAACAATGAGAGTATTCTAATGTATCGAAATGGGCAAATAAAATTCAATTGTGAACCAAATAAAGAGCTTTGATACAATAGTCGTACCTACGGACTTTGTGAAAGAAATCCTTAGGGCGTATTGCATTTGATCGTATCATCTTCAAAGCGGGTCAGCCAACTCTCAGAGCTTTCAGAATCAACAAAAGCCCAATGCAATTTATTTACATGCTTCTAAGTAGGCACTATATACAATTCATATCAGAAAGTTTAGTACAACACTAAACATGTTTAAAACATCGTTGAAAAACCGGCCAATTTAATCATTTTGTAATTTTTTCATCGATTTAATCGTAAATCATTTAGTTTGCTTTGTTTGAACTCGATTTGCTATAGATGTCAAAAGGCGGAACCCGGGTCGTTAGTGTCAAAACGCATGTAAATGAAAAAAAAAATGAACATGATTTTAATTTAACCAAACACATATATTAGAGTATTTCAACACAACCTGTTGTATAAGAGCTGGTTGAAAAATTTAATTGTTCAACACCTTATTTAAGAAAGGGTGAGGATCACTTATCTTCTCCATAACTCAAAAGTGCCCATTCTACGACTAGGAACCTCGACTACGAAATCTAGTAAGACAATACCTAACAGCGATCACTACCTTATAGTCAAACACAGATATTTATGAATATCGCACCATCAGTAAAACGATGTCGTAAGTCAGGATTTTTTTGACTTGTGGATATGGTTAGATTTTTGATATTTTGTAATACTAGAGTTGTCAAAAATCTTGTTTTCACATAAAAACATACACTAGTTCATGCATCCAGATTTATTTTGTATATCAGCAAGTTTCTGAAAACTTCAAATGTCTCGTCTAAAAATGACTTGTGACTAGGGCTTCCATCCCGGTTTAAACCGAAACCGGTTAGCCGGTTTATTGCGTGTTTTGAAAAAAAACCGAAACCCGGTTTATTTTACGCGGTTAACCGCGTTTTTAAAAATATTTAAAAATTTCTTTTATTTTTGTTATTTTCAAAATTTAATGCCTTTAAGAGGAAAAAAATTACATATTGTTGAATAACCGCCTCTGTCACAAAAGTGTCGAAATTATGGAAAGAAATATTTTATACAATAAAGAATTACACGGCATCATCAAAAGATATGCAATCTTCACGCTTTTTCTTCAAGTTTTGATTAAAAAATATGTTCATATGCAATGAATAGGTACAATAAAAAAAATAGTATTTTGATATATATATATATTTTTATCCAAAAACATTTTGTACTTTGTACGCTATCGTGCATTAGCGACATAAAATATGATACTTACACAGTACTTTTAGGAGATTACAATTATAATAAAATTAGATAATGTTGACATTTTATAACTGTTAACTGCTAGTTTTATGTTTACCTTGTATAAAATAATAAAAATAAATATTTCATATCTTCCAATTCAAAAATCCATTGAGTCGACTGCTCATTGGAGCATGCTATAGAGGCTGATCATACTTTTTAATAATTGATTGATTTAGCATTTACTTGGTAGTAATCCATTAAAAAGAAGTGAAAAATAGCAAAGTATTTAGTTCAATATTTTTTTACCATGTCTGCTCCCAACGTGGAGCATAGTCTTCCTAATGGAGGTATCTCAACAGAATGTTTTCTACGAGAACTGCCTGTTACTCAGCTGCTTAACCCATTTTTAGAGCAGAGATAGAAGGATAGAGCTAGGACAGGACTAGTGATTAGCTAATCTCTCTTGTTTTGTTCAGTTTTTTAGGATCCGATGGGTGGTAGGGAGTTTCATACATCACAAACATTCATACCTAAGAACAAAAATCCATTAATCAATTGAAAAATCAATTTATGAAACTATCCGCAACGGGACTTGAACCCGAGACATCCTTAACCGTATCCAACAACATTAACCACTTAACCACAGAGCTGATTATATTTATAACCTACAATTCGTTAAATATTTTCATGTCTATATGTGCTATTTATGTATACATTTACAATAATTACTTAATAACTATATTTTTATATAGAGTATGTGTTGCTATTGTTTTATTATATTCTGCTTTATTATAGTATTTATAATTTCTCCAACTTATGTCCTAATATTTTTTAAATACATTCAAATATTATTCTTTTTAATGTGTTTTATTATTAACCCATTTTGTTTTAATTTTGTGCTTTTTAAAAAATATATATTATTAAAGTTTTTTATTGTTTGAGTTTAAGTTTTATTATTAAATAGGATACTTCTATAGATTTTTTTCGAAAATAATGAAACAAGGTGTTTCAGTTTAAACCGGTTAGCCGGTTTTTTTTTTCAAAAAAACACCGAAAACCGGTTAGTTAAAATCTCCGGTTAATTGGAAGCCCTACTTGTGACTGTATTTCCTGGGAGTGCAACACATATAGATATAATATATATTTATTACTGCTAAGTCATTTAGAGATAAATCCATGTAAAGGTTTTCTTCTTTATGTTATCAGTTGCTCATTGTACATCAAAGTAATGAAATTTATTTCCGCAGGGGCTTTGGATAGTATTTCAAAAGACTGTTTTTGATTATATAAAATATAAATAATTTTTATTGTTATGAAAAGGCAGTTTACGCACGCATGACCTTCTTGAGATGGGCTTACGGAATCAAAAAATGATTTATATCAGGAGCGTTGGATATGAGCACTCATTCAACGGACAGCACAATATAAATGAAAGCTCATTCTATCAAACTTTTTACATTACATTTCATTCATTAGTTAGCGGTTTTTTTTTTAAAGATTTTTATAAAAATATAACGAAATTTACGAGGAAGAAAATAAAATAAGTAACAATGCATATACTTCATATTATTTAAGCATGTCGGCTCCCAAGGTGGAGCATCAGGCTCTCTAATGGAAGTATTTAGGATTGGATGGTTGGGAAGAAACTTTAGACATCCACGCCATCGAACATAAATTGACTAAAAAATCAATTCTTGAAACTGTTCGTCTGGGATTCTAGCCAGTGAGATCCTTAACAGAAACCAACGACGCATAAAATATTATAAATCAATATTACAAATTAATAATTGTCATGTTCTAGTATAATTTCAAATTACGGAAGGTTTTTTTTACGAATTCTAGCTAGTTTCGCTCATCACTAGCATTTTCAACTGATGTAAATGGGAGTACACTATTTTTTATAAGACACCGGTAACGATATTAAAGTAACTTAAGATCGACTCGACATCTAATTTAAGGAAAAAATGATATCTCGAACATCTGTAGCCAAGATATTAAATTGAATAAAATATGGCCTTGTCAGAAAATGAACCCGAGTTCTTCAAATCGTTGGCGGTAGGTATCAACATTTAATCATATTTGATTTAATGTCTTTATTACAAAAATTTTCATTTGTATAAGAGAAACATCTTCTTCAATACTGAAATACTTTTCTTTTTGGTCTATAATACGTTAACAATCTGAGAATAATTTATTCAGTATTAAACTGAATTTTACCTCGCATATATTATATGATAAAACGCATTTAAATATGAAAAACATGTTATGTACTGTGCCGGGAATGCTTTCAATCCCAAAAAGTTCCCGATTGGCTTTTGTTTTGTATAGCTTTTGTTGTTGAAGATGAAATCTTTTATTCGCTTCACTTTGTTTGAAAGTCTTTATTAATAAATCCCACATCCCCGTGAAATTGTTTGATATCTACAATTCTCTGAAAATTTAATTTATGATGATTTATTATTGTTGTGAGCATGTATTATTTGATATCTGAAGACGAAAATATTCACAATTACTTTTTTAAGCGTAATGAAAAATCTGTTAATTAATTTTATTTCAAAAAGTTAAATAATACATATATTTTTGAAAAGATTTGAAATTTAAGTGGTTAATAAATATTTATTTATATCCTTTTATTTTTCCTCGCGTTGAATATCGTGTATTCTTTACATTTATTTCATATTTTAAGGTAAAAAATAGTTTATATACAGAGCCACCTGATTTAACACTACCACATATTTCAGTATTTAAGTAAGTCGTGTTTATTCGACAAGGATCGAAGATCTACAAAATTAATTGTGAAAAATTATAAATTGCTAATTAAATGGTCAGTGCATATAGGATTCAAAACGTAGAAATAAAAAAATTTTCCTTTTTTAAAAAACGTGTATAATTTTCAGTTTTCATTTCTTAAATTGGATAGAGATAAGCAAAAGGTAGCTGACGATTTTAGGTATTTTGAGTTATGAATGGGAACTAGTCCGAAAAAATCCAAAGTTCAATGTGCTAAAGAGATCCACGTTGGATTCGGGCTAGTTTTAATATTGTTAACGTTATTTCCCCTTTGCTTAACAAACAAAATATATTAAAACGTCAAAGATTCTGTCACGATAAAAGAACCAACTGCAAAGTATCTGTTATGCATAACAAGTGATGTAAAGATCCACAAAATTTTACACTTTGCTGAAAAGAACCACGCACACGTTGATTTTAATTTTGAGCAGTAATTTAAATATTGTAATATAATATTTATCAAGGTAACTTTATAAAATAAAATATTTCGTTATAATACGTAATTATTCATAGAGTATTCAAAACATAAAAATGTTAGTTTTCATTTGGTTCCCTTATGGTAAATACATTATTCATGGCTTGGGATATTGAAGGGAATAATTTAAAAGGGAAGCAACTGATAATCTGAAGATGATTCTTAAATAGGCGAAACGCGTCACATTAGTGATAAAACAAGTGGACTAACTTAGTTATCAATTCTAATTTTATATTGAAAATGAACTTCCACAAAGTTACGGCCAAATTTATAGAAAACAGGGAACCAACAGTTGGTTCCTTTATGCAAAATGGTTGTAACTGCTGTCTGTATGTAAATTGTCATAAAATAAAAAAGAAACAATTGAATTACTGATTAATATTTTAAAATCTATGAATGTTTTCTGTATTTTTAAGTAGTGATAGAGTTATGTTTATAAAAGCCACAATATTCAATAGTTTTCACCTTCACAAAATTAATCAAAAGCATTAAAAACATGTGCAAATTTTGATGTTTAATATTTCTATTGGTTAAATTTGTAGTTTGTTTCCTTATGTTTATCTCTATCCAACAATGGATTGGTAAATTAAGTTCACCTTTGACTTGAGGGTGCTTGGATGCTAAAGTATCTTTTTAAAAACATCCATGTCATCCATGAAATGTATATAATTGCACGATTTATCTTCTTGAATCTTATCCAATGAATGAATTTTATCCAAGGTAACCCAATGAGAAAATGAATTTTATTACTGCATAACAACCTTGTTAACGATACCTGCTTGTTTTCCAAACGCCATCGACTTGTCAGCAATCATAATACCTAGTCTAAAAGTTAGAAACCTGTTTACTCAAAATGAATTGCTTATGCCAAAGGACGCTATACAATAATTTTGCTAGAGCATTGAGCATTAAGTAAATTCAAAACAATTTAATTTAATTAATAAAAAAAAATATTCTATATTATCTATGTATATATTTATGAACATTTTCATGTATAAAAATATTTCTTTAAGCACAGTCACTGTAATAAATGAGCCTAATTCAGAAAATTCCCGAAATCTAGAAGTTATTTCTACCAGAAGTGTATCAATTTGCTGATCAAAATGAGATCTAAAATTTCTTTTTTCAGTGCTATTTTCAACAATACTTTTCAGATTTATGTATTAAATTGTATTTAAGTAACCAGAATTTCAAAGTTATAATTTAAATTTGAATAAAACCACTGCACTTATCATTTGAGTCATATAATGACTTCTGCCTTGATATCTCAAATTTAATTTTTAAATGTTAAAGTTATATCAGTGCTAAAATCAGTATCTCGTAACCATTTTTTGTCTTAAAAGTGTGAACAAGTTTTATTCCTAGACATAATAAATTTGAGGTAATATATTTTAAATCTTCTCAAACGTTTATCCTTTAATATACAATCGAAGGAGTTAGTGAAGAGCGGCCCCCTTCAATATTCTTTGCGGGCACTCGGGTGCCCACAAGCCCCGGTTTCCGACGTAAGTTCTAATCAAATTGATGAACACAAACTTTATAACTCAAAAATATGGTACGTTTTTTAAAACTATATAGTATGTAATGGATTGATTAAATTAAGGTTTTATACCGTATTAAAATTGTACAAATTCTCTCCCATACCAATAGATTTAGTTATTTTAGTAGTTGCTCTATTTTAGAAGTTTTGAACTTTGTAATTTCCTCTATGTCTAACTTTGTCGGCCTACATCACAAAATTAAAACAGTTTCCAACTTGATCTTCTTCGTAAATAAAGACTTTATAGAGTTTTGCTTGAGTCGAACAAAAATAGAACTTTGCAAATATCGATAGTTATAAAATATTAATAAAAGAATTCACGTACAATTTCTGATACTTCCTGGCTTGTTAAAATTGAAAAATATTCATACGCTTACATAAATACTTTAACAAAAAATAATTATTTATTGGATGGGACATTGTGCTCAAATTTATCAAATTTTCGATGGCCTCGGGGATTAAGAGGTGAAAATTAATTTGCAGAATATAATTATCGAAGATAGCTTTGTTATACCACTTTGCGACACGTGTTAAGATTCTTTGAGTGGCATCTTCAAATTTAATTTATCGTAATTTTTCGTCATCTCTATATTGATTTTATAATTATTTAAAAAAGAAAGATAATTCGGAATTTCGCGTCAACTTAGCGTGGAGAAGGCTCAGATTCATCACTTACATAACTGATAACTTGTAGAGGATAACCCATGGGAGTTATATTTAACGGTAAGGAGCCATAAGTCGTACTGAAAACATTATTTAATACAAAATACTACTTTTTAGACTCTTATTGATTTCTTATAATTCAAACCTATTTATTTATAAACCTTTATTATCGACGGCGCGTAATATTTCTATAATATTTTTTAATTTTAATAAGATATCTTATGAATAATCGTAGTAATGGAATATAACAATAACTACTTGCCCGCCCGATGTATTTGGTTGAACAGTTTTGACACGAGACAACTGTTATTGTGCATTGATTTTTGACGTACCATATGAAGTTGAAGGATAGCAGTGTTACGGAACTGCCGGGCGCACACTTCCTACTCCAGGTGTGCTCGACGGCACGAATCGATTTTGTCATTAAAGATACGTATATACATGCAAATCACACAGTCATGCGTTGGTCTTTCCAACAGTCGTACCTGTTGTCAAATTTGTGATAATTGTGAATTTTCATTTTTGTAATGCCCTATCAGATATCTCAAATATCGGAATTCAATATAAAATACCGATATTGATACTTATATTCATCCAGTGTTGAAATCTCTAACACCAGGGAGTTGCTGATAATTTGGGACGAATTTGTAATGTAGGAATATTATGTAATTGTAGGAAGCTTATTTTGATGAAATGTTTTATTCTTTACAAAATAAATAGCTAAGTATTCATTTCCAATATTTTTTTTCAATGTTTTTAATTGATAATTTACATTAAAGTATTCCAATAAAATTGCACGTAATGTTATGATATAAAAGCACATTAATTGGACAAAAGCGGTTGGAATATATTTGATCACCAAAATTAATTACTCGCGTAAATTCGTTTATGTGAGACGTTTCTCGCGAACGCAAAAATATGTCATGCTAAATTTATGATACATGTTTAGTAATTAACTAATATTACTGTGTGTCAAATTAAGGAAGACAGATGAATTGTATGATTGATGAAACTCTACTACCATAAATAATATTATGTATGTATGCGTAACGTGCAATCTCCGCTATTCTGTTTTTATTGCATGTAATACGATGAAACTATAACATTTTGCGATAAAAAAGGATATTCTGTAACTTTACACGATAAAAAATTGCTTTGAATCTTTAGCCTTTAAATGAAGAAGATATTTTATGAATAAAATTTGGGAACAACAATGATACTAATTAAAAATGAATTTTTATTTGCAATATTTCTTAAAAGTTAATTTATTTTTTATGTATAAGAGTAAATATGTATACAAATTAAAACTGAGGTTTTGAAAATATCTTTAAAGCCATTACTCACCTCCTCATTGTGAAAAAAATGAGTGGATTACCCTTAGAACCCTTAAAACCTCTGATATTTCGTCAGAATATACCGCGATATACATTAAAAATTGTTGCCGTCTTTTATCTTGGGTAATTTTGCACGTAGGCAAGTACCTCATCCCTTCAAGATAGGGGATGAAGGGAAAAAAATGCCTCCATCAATTCATGTCATCAAATATGTACCTAGCTACCGTCTTCTGTTTTTATTAAACGAGATTTTTAGAAAAAAATCATTTATGTAGCTCTCTATGTAAAAATAGTTCTTTTTAAATGATTATTTGAAAACGAAATAGATTACACTCCTAATAACTATTTTTGTTTATATTTTTTTTACATAAAATTTATGTTTTTTAAGTTCACTAAGTTAAAACAGCAAAGTGAAATAAGAAATTTTCTAGTTTTCATCAAACATTTTCAAGTTCTTGGTGGAAAAGCATTACATTTAAAAAAAACACACTATGTATTTGAGCGAGTTCTATTCTCGTGTACAACTTTGTAAAAATATTTTATAATTTAACAAGAGGAATAAATAATTTTGTTACTACCACTTTATTTACGTATGTGAACGTATATTTTGTTGTTTCGAGAAGCATTTTAATACTTACTAATGATAGATTTGTTAGGTCCAAGGTGTAGTGTTCAACGCCGTTGGCTTTGGTTTCGGATCTCACCAGCTCGAATCTCAGTACGGATAGTTTCATAAATTGATTTTCCAATCTCGCAGATTTATTGATTTCTGTTTGAGGGCATGGATGTTTGTGTTGTCTACAACTCTCTCCTACTCACGCAATCCTGAAAACGGGGCGTACCGAGATTGATGAGCTAATCACCAGTCCTTTCCTAGTCGTATCCTTTTATCCCTACTTTCTTTTAAAAAAAAAAGCGTTGAGCAATTAAGTAACAAGCAGTTCTCATAGAAAAAATCTGTTAAATACCTCCATTAAGAAGCCTTATGCTCCACATAAGGGAACAGACATGGTTATTTTTTTAAACTTAACTTAACTTTAACTTATAAGCTTGACTAAAACACTGAAAAGTCTGTTGTCACTATTTTATTGATATGATCGATAAATTCAGCAGTAACTGTGTAAGAAACATTTTTAATTGAGTCAAATTACGGATACGATTTATATTCTCTCAAACTGCAGGGAAACAATCACCCATTATAATATGGCCAACAAGTTAATACACTTGGGCCTTGTATAGCACTGTCATATGGTTCCACAAAATCGTTGTATAATACAAATCCGTGTTATACAAGGATTGAAATTAATACAAAATTAGAAATTTGTTAATATCCTTTATTTTTTTTTAATAAAAAATCGAAAAAATATGCATTTACGTATCTATTGAAAAAAAACTTTATTAAAATGTAATATATCATTCATTTATCATTGCTATCACTTACCATTCTATATGTTAGACTCTTTTTCAGTATCGGAGGAGTATTATTCGATTTAAGCTTTAAAAATTCTGTAAAAAGAGATTGTTTGCTTTTACCATATAAATCTTTACGTATTTCGTGATAAGAGGCCAAGATCTGTTGTAATTCTCTCTTGAACTTCAAACTTCTTTCCATTATAGGATCGTTTTCTATGAAAAACTGCTGAAACTGTCTTACATAAAGCGTGTTCTACAACAATATGACACAATGCATCAACTGTGTTTTATCAAAACCGTGCTGTATATAACCGTGTTATACAAGTGTATTTATTAAGGATTATTTATTATACTCCTTTAAATATTTATATATTAATTAAGGACTGAAGGAAAATATCTTTATCGTTCCATTAATAAAACATTGCATTGAAACTGATTGAAAAATTTAATTCGTTTCGGTGTTTCAAAATACCTACCTGAATTTTTTGCGCATTTTACTTTCTACCTGTTGAAATTTCGGCAGGCACTTAAAGTGCCAATCAGCTTAGGCGATTTTCTGAATAATTTATTGCAATCTTTCCCCCTTTCTTTCTGTAGCCCTAATCCAGACACTCTTCTCAATTTAATTTGGCTCGGTGAAAACGCGACGTCAGTTTGGCGCTAAATTGAAATGCCGCCGTGTCTCATCAACCCTCTAATCAGTTTTCTCCCCGTGTACCGCCGACGCCTTGCCAATCTCGCCCATCACAGCCTTCTCAGAGAACAGCCTAAAAGCTTCTCCTAATGATACGGATGTTACATTCGAAAAAAAAACTGAACTCCCGTTATGGAGGTGTTTAGAGGTAATTTTATCCATTACGAAGGTTTTTCTTACGTTTTAACTAAAAGTTTTATCTTAAAAACAACAAAAAATGGTTTTAAATCAAAAAATACATTTTTTGTTTACTTACTAACAAATCTTTTACAAAGAGCTTCATAAAATGTGAGTCATAATAGTGAGTTTTAGATGAAACATCATTTTTTAATAATCATAAAAAATATCATATTCACAAATTCACTACATATCCGACGTATAACAGTGAGGGTTTTTCCATTTTGTCGAGGAAGAAAGTTTATTCTGGGGATCGTTGGTATAAAGCAGGTCCTGCGGAACCTTCGTGATATTGCATCTTCTTACTGTTGCCTTGGGGACGATTCAAAGTTAGCAAACTTTCAAAAAGATAATTTTGCATTCCGCGCACTGCGATAAAGCCTCTACCATTGAGGTTTCATTGCTCCCTTCCCTCACTTATACATTGTTTCGTGTTGTGTTACTTTTGCCAAACTTATAAATAAATGATTCATCGTCGAGCTTTGTTTTACCATTCTACTGCTTCTATATGGATGTATATTGTGCAAATAAATTTAAACATACACCTTTGTGCAAATTTTCGATTAGGCAAAGTTTTGATTAACTCCTTTATTTAAACGATTCTAAAAACATTTACGTGTTAAGTTAGTTATGACAATATATCGAAAACTATTATTCAATAAAAATGTTTCTTTACGCATGTGTTATCATGATCAACACTTTAATGCAAAGATTATCTTTTAAAGTATTTTTTATGTGACAAAAAGTATTAGGAATACTAGTTTTGAGTGAATTAATGCCGACTACATTACAATTTGTCCGCTCCCCAATGGTTTTTATATCAATATAAGTTTTTCTACGACGGCTGCTTGTTAATTTGTTGGTCAAAATCTCTTTTTTTAAGAGAATATGTATAGAGGAATGGGGCTACGACTGTACTAGATAGTGGTTATCTAATCACTGCCATTTCGTCCCATTTATAGGGTTGGATGGAGTTTAGGGAATTTCAGACATTACAGACATCCATACCTTTAAAAAGAAATCCATAGTTCGATTGAAAAGAATATTTATGAAACTGTTCGTACCGGTACTCGAGCCCGTGAGACAAGGCCAGGCAATATTATGTTTAATAAGATAAAATATCAAAGTATTTAGATCTAAAGAAAATTATTAGGTACTTGATTAAAAATTTAATAGATCATTTATTGTTCTCATATTATTTAACAACTGTTTAGTATTTACAATAGAATCTCCGTGAAACAATGTTGTTAAAAGGTTACAAATATAAAAAGTAAAATTTATTTCACATCTTAAATGTTTGCATTTCTGTATGTTTCTTGAAACAGCGCTTCAAAAAAAAATGAATTTCAATTTTCAATGTAACGCAAGTCAAGACTTTTGATCAGAATAGGAACGATGCTACAAACATCTGCAGGTAACGAGGCGACTCCATTTATAGACCTCAAGACAACTACATTCTATATTATTAAATTTAAACTGCTTGTACCTTGTTCTTGCGCAAATAAGGTTTGATTTTGCTGTCGACATCCATTACATGTGCATGGCATTTTGTATGACATATTGTCCTTTATCGGGAATAAAAGATATTGTATAAAGTAAAAGAATCGCTTTAAGGACGCTTTTGGACGTTCGTCCTTTTGAAATGTGATGTTTTGAGCTTGAATCCCCAAACGATCACTTTCAACCATTCATGGGTTTGTGTTCAGAAGTATGGATGTAGGTATGTGATGTTTATGTTCCTTCCCACCCACTTCATATCCGATATAAATAGATTGAGCAATTTGCTAACTATTAGTCCTTTCCTATCCTCGTTGAGCGACTGAATAAAACTAGTTATCGTAAAACTGCTCCAATATGAGACTATATGCCCCAGTAAACATGGTTTATAAGAAAGCTTAATGTAGAACTTAAAAGAAGTCACGATATTCAATACACATAAATGTCTTCTATTAATTGTTATTTTTAACCAAAATTAAGAACGGATTTT
This sequence comes from Himalopsyche phryganea, assembly GCA_022494535.1. NCBI lineage: Eukaryota > Metazoa > Arthropoda > Insecta > Trichoptera > Rhyacophilidae > Himalopsyche > Himalopsyche phryganea. The sequence goes on along the minus strand of JAGVSL010000119.1, from coordinate 418,305 downwards.
TTGAGCGATTTGTGTCACTTAGAATAGTAATGGTGTAACTCCAGTTTTGACCAAATCAAAGTTTTGTAAAATGTTCTTAGAATCACAAAACAACCATTGCTAACTGTTTGTCAATCAACTGAAGAACTTAAACGTTAGTGTAGTAGTGAAGTCTGTCTGCACACTTTGCTCTTATTCTGATATTGCAGGTACTTCACTATTATTATGAAAAATATCGTTAAATATGGGACTGTAAAAACAAAAAAACAGTTTTTTAAAGAAATTAAGAGTATATATGGAGGTGCGCCATTATTAAACTAATAAAATAACATCGTTTGAACGTGTTTGAGGTATAAACTCATTTTTCGTAATTTTGGAGTTACACCATTACTATTCTAAGTAACACAATTAACTTATTAGAAGTCGATCTCTTGATTGAAACATTTTTGAAAATATTATTAAAAATATAAAATAAGTACATAAGCTATAAGTTAAATAATCGTTTGGGTCTCCCTTCCCCACGTTCAGTAGAAGGAAATAATCCCTTACCACTTTTCATTTTTAAGGTGAGAATTAGAGTAATTTTAAACTTAAAAATAATAATCTTGCGATAAAGTTGGTCTGAAGATGCTTCTTTGAAAAAATTAAGGAACAACATTTATTAACACAGCTAGTGGACAAACAAAGTTATAAACTTTAATTTTATATTAAAAATGAATTTCCACAAGGTTGCCGCCGAATCCAGCGAAAAACTTTAATACATGTTTGACCATGTATTTTTACAATTCTCATGAGAATATAACCAATATTTTTTTTTAATTTATTTCTTATAAAATTTGGATTATTGAGATTTTGTACACTTCGATATTGAAATTCCATCAAGCACCCTCAGTCGATGTCTTAAATTATACTTAAATTATTTCTTATAATATTTCTGAAGACTTGCTGTCGCTGCAGATCAAGTTTCTTACCGTTTTGGAATTAAAGTGAAAACTGATCACGTCGATATTTATTGAAAGGATAAACACTTTGTTTATGTCAGACCGTTTTCTACTTTAATTAGCGAGTGTATCGTTAATTGCCATTAGGGGCAGAGTCTCCCCACATTTACATGTAGGCTGCATTCGGGAAACCTCAATTTATTGCCCCGAACGTTATTTGGCTTAACCCACTAATGCCCGGCGTTGATTGGGGTGACAAACGACCTTCCGCGGGAATTTACGCATGACGCACATGTACGACGTGCTATGTTCTCTATCTTTCCCGTATTAATGTCCCTGGAAATGACAAGTCATATACTGGCAGGTCTTTATGACTTTGTGGCGTAATCTACATATCGTTTTGACGTACCTATTACACTTTTACTCGCGTTCACAAGTTCACTTGAAAATTCTACTGTTGTATCATAAATGAGGCTGGAATGCAATAAACTGTTATACAGTCAATTATAAGACTCAGGTGTATTTTTTTAGATTGTAGTGTAGCAAATTAAAGTAGAAACAAAAGGCAAACCTTCATATTCATCAGTGAATAGTGAATCAATTAACAATGTAATGTTGTATGACGTCGAGTTTAAAAGCGACACTTGGAATGAGCCATTTTTGCAACATAACAATTCGGATATATCCGTCTTTGTAAGTATCCAACCAAGTACATGACGTGGCCACGTGACCTTAAAGCTGAACACGTATTGGCTAACGTAAAACGATCCGTCTTTGAAACTTTTTTTTTTCAATTTTGTCGTATTCGTTTTATTTTTTCGTATTTATTTTAATGCAATCTCGGAATTCATTCAGTTATTAAAATTACCGTACGTCGAGTCGCAGTGCTAAAGAGTTTTCGTCCAGCAATGTTGCACTACACAGAGTTTCGATTTTTTAATAGATATACAAAGATATGAATAAAATATTTAAAGTATTCATTCCTACTTATCATTACTTTCCTATAACTCTTTATAATAAAAAGATAATTTATCGATCGATTTACACCACAGTTTCATTAAATATAAGTATGATGTCAAAACTATCTATGGTGAGAGCAACCACCGTATTAAGTGAACCGTATATGATCAATTGTAATGACAATCTTGTATTTTATCATCAGGAGATCCAATTTATGTGAATTTGTGACATTATTCCTTAACGATGATTTTTATTTTATCCTTTGACTAATTTTTGAAATATCAGTCTTTTTGCTAAAATAACGACCAAGCTTTTGAAAAAAATGCAATTTCAATTTGTTTTCGTGCAATTTGTCAAATGCATTTCGTGATTATTACAATCTCGTGAATTTTGGAACTCTAACTTGTTTGAATATGGCAATTCATTTAAGCAAACATCTACTGAAATGAATCCCCACCACATTTCTGTTCCAGTACCCTTCAGCGCACTCTTATGCATACTGAGCTCTAGTTTTATGCAATAGCCGTTCACATTTAATGAATGGTACCTTCTAAAATCTGGTTTATCATAGAAATGTAAAATTTCTCATCAGGAAGAAATAAAACATTCGTACAAAAAATGATCGAATAAATTATTGAACTTATTTTCCATTGAAATCCCAATTCATGCTCAAATTTAAATCATGAATAATAGTGTTGAAAATATCTACTATAATAAATTAAATTATAATAAGTTAAAACTATGTAAAGTTAATTTATTAAAATTAAACAATTTTTTAATTCGAATTCCACAATAGTTTGTAATAAATAATCAGGACTGTTTCGCAAATTGCAAACATTCAACTGATCATTACATAAAGTTGTAGTAATTAGTTATCTATTTAAAAAACAAATGTCTTTCCACCAAGAATATTGGCAGATAATACAAAAGGATCAATGTTATGCAAAATTTCATCAATTGCATACGGAAAAAATAATTTCGTTGACTTTTATTACTCTTCTAAGCACATGTAGCATTATACTTAAATTAGGTTAAGTCAAGTCAACGAGATATGTTTTATTAACGAATTAATTTAATTTAAAATATCTACTGAATGTGTTTGATAGAATTTCAATATCAATTTTGAATCGTTCGAGTTTCGTACATTCCCATACGTTTTGTTTTAAATATTTGGATGTATACAAAATATTTTTATAAAAAATACACCTACTTAAAATGCCTAACTGAACTAGAATAAGAACTACTTAATGAAATTAAAATCATTATCTAAGCTCCATTTATATTAATCCCCTTTACCAAAATATGAATCAAGGATATCATAGAAATCGACCCCCATTTCTTTCAAAATAGGATATGAAATTTAATTGAGGTTGGGTTATTGTAGAAACAAAAGTAATTAACCACTACAAAAAAATAATAAGACGGCTCATAAGTAAACGATTTTATTTCTTACTCTCTATTATAACTTTAATTGTAAACTGAGTGCGATCACTAATTGCCAAAAGCTTTTTTTTTGTTTCGGTGTAACTAAAGTAACTAAATTATATAATCAATCAACTTTTATACGGTTCGATAAATCTATTCGCCTCTTGCTACAAAGCAAGAGACGAAATAAAATAATAAAATACACTGCCTGGTCCACCATATTCCATTGGTCGACATACACCAAGATATTGCCATGAAGTATTTAATTCAGTGTTGTTATTATTATTAATGTAGCAAGACAACTTTCGATAATGATGACGATCTCCCAATAATTGAATTTATTTATTTTATTCGATGTAAAATAAGTATTAAGACAGTTTTTAAATTGTGTCGTACTCTTAATTGTAATAAAAGTTGAAACATTCTCCAAAGTCGTTGTAAGTTGCAGATACATTTAATAAATCAATTAAAAGAACCACAATTTTTATGACTTTCTTTTTACTTAACTCAATCAAATCCTTATAATATGTAACCTCTTATAACGTCAAAAAATAAAAAATGAACGATGGATGTGAACAGGCCGCATGCTAGGTATTCCCATTACTTACAACACGATGGATATCGTAATATGAAAGGCTGCCAATGACTATCCATTATATATACACAATAAAATTATGAGAACAGAAGCATGACTTAATAAAAACCAACGAAATTTCCAGAAAATGAATACGGAGTGGAATTGGCAAATGAAAAAAATGTAGGTTATATTTAAGAAAAAGCTGTTGTAAGCGTGGATAATAAACCCAGATAATTATTATAATAACATTAATTACCATGACAAAAACTAAATTTATGTTTAATTTGAACAATGTATTTAATTTTATAAATTCCACTTGGTAAAAAATTTTCAATGGCAGTTACGGCATCAAGTACTTCCAAAAATAAATCCCTTAATGTGTGACCAACGTACAGGATCGCCCGTACACTAACTCGATAGAACCGGTCAAGTATTGAGGGAGGTCATTCATTTACGTCTAGCGAGCGGTTTCCTGATAAAATGCGGTAGCCTCCGAGGGAAATGCTTGTCGCATTTATAACGAGAAAATTGCATTGGCATTTCATTCAAGAAAAAGCACTAAGCCACTTTGCAACTGAAGTGGGATTTAATTCGTTTTATTTTCTCGTCCGCAGCTTCTAATAGTTGAATTAATCTGTCTTTTATCCGATTAAAAAAAGTTTTAACTACTAGTGATGGATTTATTTGAAACACATACTCATTAACTACGCATCAGATATGCGCATGATACCTCATTTATCGCCACCAGTGACATAAGTATAATATGTGATCTCATATTTGAAGTAAAGTGCTAAATTAAAAATTAGTTAAGCTTGTAAATCTAAGACAAAAATTATGACCAAGTCGACAATTTTATCTTCACCAAGAGATTATAGTATCAAGTGAGGTTCATATACAAAGCGATGTCCAATATTCGCATATAGTCGAAATATTTATATCGGACATTGTAAATATGCAAGCAATGAATCGAAAATACTACATTGTATCCAAAACAATATAGAGAGTCTTCAACGGCTTTTTAAAACTACAAAGTACGAATTTAAAAACCACACCATCGATATTCGATAGATGCATGAATAATTATTGGAAGCGCCTCTGGTCGAGGACCGAATGTATGATTACGTCTCTGCTTAAGAGGGAAAAGCAGATTTCTCTTGTTAGTAAAATTCGTTATGTAAGCATTTACCGTCACCTTAATCTCATGGCCATCGATATTTTTTTATAATTATATGCCTATTCAAAGTATTTATAAATGCACTATTACATTTTTTCCATGGACATTCTTTCAGCAAAGAGTAAACACTTGTTTTTCAGATATTTTTTTTACTGCTTTGCGCCATACTCTCTTAAAAAATTATCGCAAGTTACCAAGATTTGATGTCTAGCGAAATTTTCAATTTATTGGATATAATGATTGTATAAAATTTTTTTAAATATAACAAATCTTTACTTTCTTCCACCTTTTCTGGCTAATATTCAAAGTAGAATTATATTAAATATACTTCTTAAAAAAAAAAACATGATGTCTTTTAGCAAAGAGAATATAATTGAACCCATTCTTCGGAGCCATGTTTTTCTTAAGTTCCATTGTGATTCATGTGTGAGTCCGTCGTCTGTCTCGTCACTACACTCGTTAGTTCTTTTAATTATATTAAATTTATATAGTTATCAGACCTTAATATAATGAGTACATAAATAATTCAATGAAATACGATTTTTTGGCATGTGATAAAAAAATGTCACATGTATAATTTTACTTTGAATATCAGTCAAAGAAAGTTGAAGGAGACTTATTTTTTGTTATGTACATTTCAAAATTGGCACCAAGTAGGGTTTTTAGGATTATAAGTCACACATCAGCTGCTTTTCACTCACCCATCAAATTCTAGCACCCTTCAGCTCTGCTGAGTAAATCTTATGGATAGTAACTGACTGTTCTTCTGGACGCTGGAATAACAACGGTCGGAAGAAAAAAAAATTGGCGTTAAAGCTCTTTGGAGGCACCCGCGGCATGTGACAAAGTCATTTCTTATGTCCCTTCGAGGCCACTGAAATAACAGTGAACTACCTGGTACGTTTCCTAATCTCCAAGTTCAGCAAGAAATTAAACCACCACATCCCTAATATTCAACGCAAGCATCTATTCTCGAAGATCAGATAAAGTGTTTAATTTTTTAACCAACAACACATATTTTGATATAATTTAAGATCTCAATAATCCAAGTTTGACATATTTTGATATGTCACATAACACTTTTTTAAATTATTTACAAAAACATTATTAGCTACAGACCGAATGCATTTGATTTGTAAGTAATTATTTGATTTGTGAGTTATTTTTGTGTACTCGAATCCCTGAAGATACCAAAAGGCGGAACTTGTTACTTCCACATTCAATATTCTCTATTGATATTTTGCTATATGACATAAATTTTATAATATTGATGTCTTAACAATAGCATTAGTCAAAAATTTATTATTCTCTATGATGTACAGGAAATTTATTTACTTTTTATTTTTTCGTCACGTAATAAATTAAAAAATCTCACGTCCCTAACTTGAACTTAATGAAAAAGCAAAAGTTGAGCGCTGTCTCGAATATTAGTCGAAACATGCTCACTTTGCATATAAATTACCAAAGTCCAAACTTGTCAAAGCGACTCCCCTTGAACTTTGATCGGCTTGTTTTATGGCTTGGAAATTAAATTGGAAACTGTAAATCACATAGATTGTTATGCCAACATTCCTTTGAGAATATTTCGTAATACAGAATCGACCAGCACGTTCAATACTTCTGCAAGCTCACAATGTTTCGCAAACTGTGGTTTTTGTTTTAAAAGTAAGTGCGGAATAACTTCTTTGTGCAAAAAAAAACATTTTAGTTACATAAATATTTCAGTAAACATAATTAAAAATGTTTGTTGGAATACCTTGAAATTAAAACGTTAATTTCAAAATCATGATGAAATTGTATTTTAAAAAATAAAACACAATTTGTTTTTTTTTTTAAAACCATATCCGCTCCCTATTCGGAGCATATGGTCATCACGCGGTTCCTCCAAGCTTCTCTGTCCCCCGCCAGCCTCCTCGCCTCCTCAAGGTCATTCCAGCGTCCCGTAGCTCCGCCGAATACATCCTATGGACGGTCATCAGCGGCCTTCCAGGGCGACGGAATCCATCTGGTTGGTAGAAGACACGCAGGATTCAGGCTCCCCTGGGGTGTCCGCAGCACGGTCCAAGCCAGATCCATCGACATTTTTTATTTTGAACGTAATAAGAGGCTGGTCCGTCCGCTCTCTTACCTCCGAGTTCCTGACAAAATCAAACCACCGTACCTTTTGTATTCGCCACAAACATCTGTTTTCAAAGCACAGTATACGGTTAACCTGTGCCTTGGTGAGGTTCCATGACTCGCAACCGTAAAGCAACACCGTCAGGATGCATGCGTTGAATAAGTGGCACTTGGTTCTGACCGAGTACAACCGTGAGTCCCAGACTTTCCGCATTGAGTTAAAAGTTGCTCCAGCTATCCCTAATCGGATTGCGAGCTCTTTACGTGGATTGCCATCTCCCGTGATGTGTACTCCCAAGTACCAGAAGCCATCGACTCTCTCGATGTCTTGGCCCGCGCTCGTCAGAGGTTAGTCTGGGTCTGGACAGAAACTGTTGCAGAGCACATTGGTTTTATTCGCATTGACTTTGAGGCCAATTCGATACGAGTTGCTTTGCAGCTTGTCCATTGTTTCCTGAATAACCTCGACAGATTTGTCAAATATGCCAGCGTTGTCAGCATACTCGAGGTCGCATAGCCTCAGATTGACAGTGGAATTGACTTCCTCAGGATGAACTCGAAGATTATTATAAAGAGGAACGGAGCCAGAACACAGCCCTGTCTCATCCTGGTTGAGACCCCAAACCATTCTGTCGTTACGTCGCCGATTCTGACACAGCATTCACTGCCCTCGTGCATGCATTTGATGATGGCGATAATCTTGATTGGGATTCCGTACAGTTTTAATATGTCCCATAGGGAAGGCCAGTGCGGACTTTCAAAGGCCTTCTCGTAATCAACGAAGCAACACGCCAGCGAGCTGTTGAATTCGTTGTTTTGTTGGAGAAAGCATCTGAGATTATGAATTTGGTCCGCACAGGATCGGCCAAGCAAGAAACCGGCCTGGTTTTCCCTGAGGATACACGTTACTGGAATCCTTATTATCGCCAAGACTATCTGCGCCAAAACCTTGCCAGGCACACTGAGCAGCGTTATGCCCCGGTAATTGTCGCAGCAGAGTGGGTCACATTTTTTATGAATTGTGATGACCTCACCGTTTACCCAGTCCCTCGAACAGCGCTCCTGCTCCCACACCTTACTGAGAAGTAGGTGCAAGGGCTGCAAGAGTGCCTCCAGGCCGTACTTGAGAAACTCTGGGTGTATACCGTCCACGCCCGGCGCCTTCCCATTCTTTAACCGCTGCACAGCTGAGGTGATCTCAGCGTGCGTCGGTGCATGGTCGGGAATGTTTGGCGCTCGGGGGATATCTACAAGTGTGGCTTCGCTGGGTATGTCAAAAGGTTTGAGGGAGGAGAATGGTTTAGCAACCCGCAGAAATGATCTTTCCAAATCTGTTTTTACTACTTCCTTATGTCTATCAATATCAATGTTGCTAATGTTCGTAATGATCGAAACTGGTCCTGATCATTATAAACACTTAGAAGAGTACAAATAAATTGTGTTTTATTTTTTAAAATATAATGCCTCTTCAATAAGAATTGACAGTTAACACCTTAAAAGTGATCTAGATTCTGTTTTATATTGAACGGTTTTATAAATCTATTTCACAATTGCTTTTGTAGAGCAGTTTTAAAGCGCTTTGAGGCAAGGAACAAGAACTGGAATCCGGAATAGAAATTTATTTATTAGTTTATTTTTGAAAAAATGGTAAGTTCCCATGATCACAACTCAATCATTCCTTAGATGACCTCTATCATAATGCATTTTATCTCTATTGAAGACTTTTTAGACTGGGGCCTTTGCTCACTCAGCTGCGGGGCTGGAAAATCAAGACATTTAAACAGCATTTATATTTGTCTCTGTAAATCTTGTCTGCACACATTCAAGTGGTGAATAAGTGCTGTTGTGTTCTCAGTGATTCATTGATATGCATCAATCTTTCCCTGAAAGACAGATGTGAATTCAAATAAACGAAAATGATATATCGACGTTTCATCCCCACTGCGGGGTGTTTTTAACCGTGCTTATGTTTGCTCACCTTCTTTATAGGGGTACGGATTTATTTTCACGTGTCAAAGGAATTGAGTAGGCTTAGAGGGAATATTGTCAAGTATTTGAATACATTAAAGGCACGCTTTTTGAGAGCATTTTCGAATGTTTTGATATTTTAATGGTGGAAGCTTACAATAAAAAGCCGTGCGCAGATAAATAATACTCGATTGTTTTGTAATACTCAAAAATCACATCACAGTTAACTGAGAAAGTGGACATTGTCAATCACATTATCAAATCATTACAAATCGGTTGGCCCACCTCCACCCGTTATGTGTATGCAGCCACTGTTTCACGACCGCTTTCCATAACGCAGTAACGTTCAAGAAAATAAACGAATTTAATCATTATTGAATACATTCTTTTTGAATTATTGAGATTTTGTACACGTCCATGTATTTTGTCACTAACGACCCGGGTTTCGCCTTTCGGCATCTTCAGGCATTCGAGCACACGAATGGTCTCGAACTGGCAGACAGTAAACAGTGTCTAACGTTTATATAGAAGATATAGATACGACAAATATTATTTACGAGATAAAATATTATACGTCTGAGAGCCACACTGATACCTGAGTTAAAATTTCGAGAATCGCCTTAATCCTTATTTTGTAAACACCACATTAACAGAGTAGCGAATTGCCGCTTTCCAACTTCTTTTGGAATTACCAGTGATTTTACAATTATAATAGCATTGTGGGTTTCAACGGGATGCAATTTGACGAAAGGGTAAATATATACAATCATCCCACGTTTAGTGACATCTGTTAGGTGTTTCAACGTATAAGATATAATAACGGAGAATTAGGAAGGTTCAGCTGCTCATTTAGAATTGGAAAGGAATTTAACTGGGCTCTATTTATTTCCAAAATTTCTTGATAAAATAATTTATGATCCCCCATGTTTTTATGCAAAAGTTAAACCCCATCATCCGCCAAAATCTCAATAATCCAAATTTGATATTGAAATTCCATCAAGCACCCTCAGTCGATGTCTTAAATAAATACATTCTTAATGAAAAAATCTTCGGGAACAGGTTGTGAACCTAACCCTCAACCTAAACTTCAATCAAATTAATTTTCAGTAAATAAAATGTAAAGCAATGTTAGAGGCTCCCCGTTATTGAATGTATTAATTATTGTTATTGTTTGTATCTTACCCCTCCCTTCGTATGCTAAATGAAAAAGTCCTACTATTAGTGTTTCATTTATAATATAATTGGATTTCAATTTCTTCAAAATAGTTGAAAATATCACCATAAAGAGTTTGTCTGTTCCTGGTGAAACAATCAGTGGAATAACGAAATTGTCAATTCATAAATTTTGATTTTTAAGGTGTCAATTCTTGGTGGAAAGACATTATATTTTAAAAAATAAAACGCAATTTGTTTGTACTACTTCCACATTTTTATAATGATCATGACCGGTTTCGCTCATCACGAGCATTATCAACTGATCAGTTGATAATGATCGTGATGAGCGAAACCGGTCCTGATCATTATAAATATGTGGAAGTAGTACAAACAAATTGTGTTTTATTTAAAAAAAAAAAAAAAAAATCATAAATTTTGTGTAAAAATAGCATTCATTGACACTGTGTATAGGTGTTATCACGTGTGAACTAATAATTGATATAAAATTAATATTGATAAAAACGTTGTGCATCTTGTTTTGACAAAACAATTTTAAGATTTTTAATTTAATATTTAACTGAATTTAAACAAAGTGACCAGCGAAAACATTAAGATTACGTTTTGTTTGTCTTTAAATAGATTTATAGCTTAATAAGTAATTAATACCGCATGGAGCAGGGTATTTTAAATTATAACATATTTATTTCCAATTAGTAATGAAATCTCCATTAATTGAAATATCTGTTAATGACGCTAAAATCCACATAAAAATGAACAAAAGTCTAAAAAAACTTTGCCTCAGATTCAAAAGCTCTTCTTTTTAAAAAGTGCATAAAAAGTGTTTGCAAAGAGAAGCCTCCGTGAAGAGGAAGCGTCGTATACTTAAAATGTAAACAAAAAACGAGATGAGCTTATTTAAGCTCCGGCTTCGTTCCACTTGCAGCTCGCGACTTCCCCGAAAACCTTTTTCACAAAGGTTTTTCCACAATTTCATTCAGTTACCAGGAAATATTTCAAACACATCGTAAATTATGTACTTTTTACCTAACGTCTTGCCATACCTAAATACGTGTTTAGACGGAAACTCCTGTTTCAATTTCAGCTTACACAAAAGATAAAGATTATCGTATTTTATTAAAATTCATTGTTCCCGGTAAAAAAGCGGTTTTGAGTTAATGCATTTTCGTATGAAATAAAATGTGTTACACTATTTCTTGACATTTATGTTTGTGAAAACCAAACAAATGGTAGAATTGATATTTACTTTATTGAACTCAAACCTAACAAAGAAACCAATAGCAATGTATTGAGTTCCACGAGTGGAATGAAATGTAATTGGTACTCTTTCCAAGTTCACGACATCGCCAGAATTACTGTAAATGGCGATTTCAAAATAGTTGTTTACTTAAATACATTATTAAGCTCAACACACTGGACTATTTTATCTCAATATTACTGACGTTGGCGTGATGCCGAAACAGAAAATAACTTTATTTATTTTAAGATTTCTACTTTTATTGCCTTTCATTCAATTCCCGTAATATTAAATCATCGGAAAATTAATTCAATGTTAACATTATTAAGTGTATTTTAAATATGAAATAAATAAAACACGTTCTTTTTACGCAAGGTTTTGTACAAATATGTGTGAGAAATATTTTTTACTGTATCATCACAGTGATGTTATCACATTCATTCTTTTTTTAAACATTTTATTGTGTCGTAGTCCAATGAACGCATGGTGCGATTTAACGATCGATTGATACCAGCAGCACTAAAAATGTTTTCATGTTATACAAAAGATAAAAATCATCATATTTTTGGTGCAGCTGATAAATTTTGATTTACGGTGAGCTTTTCCCATTTTGTGGCACATCAAACCAAGCGGAGTATCGGAGTATTTTTAGCTGCAAATTTGTTTTGTTTAAAATTGAAATACCGCATATTGTTTTATTATTTGCAATTCAATATTACAAACAAAATGTATAATAGAGTTATATTTAGCAGTTTCCTCTTTTCTATTTACGAAATAACTAGGGAAAGTCTCAAACGTGGAAAACTTCCAATTACTACGTAAGTATTGAATGCTACCCTGATCTTTGAGAAGCCAAGGTGAAAGGAGACGCCCCTTATTATATCAGATAATTATTTCTAGGAATCAGAAGGCATAAATCTATTTCCAATGGCTTAAGCTTCACAAAAGAGTTAAATATAGCAAGATTTTAATAGAAACAATTAGTTCTCTTTCAAGTGTTTAAACGTTTAGTGATTTTGTGTATGTTTAAATATTTTTTTTAACTATAATATTTTTTTATTTTTACTCACTTATACAATATCAATAATACACCTTACCCCAAGGCTGCCGAACCTTTTTTGCCTTGGGAGCTACTTTTCAATTTAAAATTAGTTCAGGATCGACTTCTAATATATGATTCTTAAAGGAAATTTTATTTAAGGTTTTTCCTTTCCTCAAACTTAAAAATGTTTATTTTAAATGCAAAATATCATTAGATAAGTATGTGCTTACAAAGTAATTAAAATTTAGTATTTTCGTATATTTTTAACAAAATATTTTTTATTATTGTTATTGTATATAATATATACATATATTTAATTTATTTCATTCACATAAGATATTTTTGACAGAACGTGAAACTTTTCCAATTTTACCTAAACTTTCTTTTTTTTTTAAATAAAACACAAGTCATTTGTACTACTTCCACATATTTATAATGATCATTATAAATATGTGTAAGTAGTACAAATGAATTGTGTTTTATTTTTTAAAATATAACGTCTTTCCACCAAGAATTGACAGTTAACACCTTAAAAGTGTTTAACTAAACTATAAAACTGTACCAAAACTACCTACCTAGTTTTGGTACAGTTTTTGGGAAGGCATCTTTTCCTTTTCTTATAAAACTTCTGACGTTTCAGGTATGTTTTAATTCTGGTAATTTATTTGGTAACCATTGAAATATTAGTACAATTAAAAAAATGTTTTGCAATATCAATTTGGTGTTATTTCTTATCGAATTAGATTTGCAAATATGACTGCGATCAATCCTATCTGACTTAATTCCGCGATCAACTCTTTAACCTCTATTGAATAGCGGATGGTACTCTTACTATCTAATTAGAGATCATTAACCATACTGAAAATTGATAATTGAATTAAAAGGTTGACGAATACCACGAATTAGACTTTTAAATAATATTACATGATTCAAGTATTTCGTTTGATTAAATTACTTAAAAATGATACCTCAATGGTTTTTACATGTTGGGCGATTATCGCAATCTGTCAAAACACAGTGTCGTGTCATGACAATATTTCTATTGTATTATCTAAACGATCAACACCTACATATTCTAAATACAAATATAGTTCCAGTAAGTGATATAACAGCATACAATTTTCAAATATCACCTGCAGCTAAAATAAGTTTTAATGTAATTCAAGCACCTGGACTCATTTTATCTTTGATGTGACCCCTTAAAATGACACTGAAGAGATATCAGAGGCTATACGCAGCCGTAAAATAGTAACTGCTGTACATTATTTAGGGTAAAAAAATGCTTCAAGCCTTTGGCGGAAGGCCGCCATGTGGAAGCCCTCCCGAGTCACAGGTGCAATAAAATGCTCGTCATTCCAGAATAACTACAGGGTGCGAAGACTTCATCACTGAAAAATATTGACGTGTTTCGCTCGAGTTGTTTTTAGTACTTTGTGTGCCAGTGTAAGTACCCCATATGGGGTTCAGTGTGCGACCGACAAAGTGTCATTACGTCATGTATCAAAGGATGTGTCGCGAGTGAATTGCACGGTATACGACTTAGAGCTTTCTAGAGCTTATTAAAAAGGCAATAATAAGAATCTGCGTCAGATGTATACTGTGCTTATGACATATAAAATCAATAAAACATTAAATTGAAGAAAACATTAAAGTTATTATAAATTAATTATAGGTTTAGCTCTCGATTTATACGATGGTATTATTTATTATCGTATGGTGTGGTAGAATAATGTAATTTTGTTACAAAATTTTCTTTTTGTACTCGCTGTAATAAAGTACGTTTTTATACCAATTAGTATCGATTATAGTTTTTTCAAAGTAAAGTAAAGCAATTCTTAAACAGCAAGATTTTAATATGCTTTATTTAATTTATGCTGCCTTTTAAGTGTCTAAGCTCTCTGGAAATAGTTTATCATTGTATATCATTTGTAATTTTGTGAAAATTCTGTAGGTGCTTTTCATTGAAAAAATGTATTCATTTTACAAGTCATTTGCGACAAACTACAGTTAAAATGAATTTATTTAATTGTTATATTATGCTTTCTTATTACTCTTGAGTAATTTTTTATTATGAATAAAAAGTAATACTCAAAAAAATGGTAAATGTTTTATGTTTGAATTAATTTCAGTAATATTTGAATTCATTAGGAATTTGTGTTGAGTGAAGTCGATGAAGAGTGTAATTTTTTTATTATTATGTGCTATTTGTACAACAATCAAACAATTTTAGTTTATATATTGTATTGAATCAAGGGTTGAAAAAGTCAAATATATACATGAAGACATCGACTGAGGGTGCAAATGGAATTTCAATATCAAGTTAGCAGTAATCATTTCATTCATAAAGTTTTTGTATTTCAATATATTTTATTAGATTTTGTATTTCAAAAATCTTAATGATTTTAAAACTGTGTTCATGCTAAAAATTAATGGCTTGTAAATTTCTATTTAATAATGGTTATATTCTGAAAATCTACAACAATCTTAACAAAAGCATATTTACATAAGCAGTGTAGATTGCAAATCTGTCAATGAAAATAATTTATCTTCATGGGTCATAGAAAATTTTCTTGCGTAGGCAAAACCAAACGTCACTCGTTTAAATTTGTATGTTTGTTACGCCCTGATAAGGGTGTTGTGGGTGGAGAGATGGGATTTATCTCTTATTTTTTTAACTTTTCCTGAATTTATTTTTATTCAAATGTGCAACGAGCTACACCCAAAACATTGCATTTATCCGAGATTTTGCAAAAAAATACGAGCTGAATTGAAAGAATAAAATCTATTTTACGTGTGATATTAATTCAGACATTTTTTTTCGATAAAATACTCAACGTGGCAAGGAGAAATGTATTTTTTTTGGTATTACACAAATATATAAATGAAAAAAAATTTTTTTTTAGATAATAACGACCCAGGTTTCACCTTTCGGTATCCTCGTGTATTCGAGTACACCGTGAACGATTTAAAAAGAAACAAATGATTTGTAATAGCAAACTAGACTAAAATATATAATGATTTATGTAAAGAAACTTTGATATTATATCGCTTGCATGGATGATAAATAATGATGAGACAATTACAGTCATTCTCTAGTGTTCTAAATATTTTGTAAATAACTTGCAAAGCTTTCTAGCTCGTAGGATTCGTTGGATGAATACGGAACGATTATTAAAAAGTTTGAGAAACTCTAAAGAAGCCTTCATACATCATTGGTACAGTATAAGCTGGTAATGATTTTAAGGTGGTGTTCTTGATTACGTATATGCACATTTCATAAAAGCTCCTTTAAGACTTATAAAATAAATATAATAATGATCAAAAAAAAAAATATTTCCTTCCAATCAACCATATAAAATGAAAAATTAGAAATATTTGCAATTAATATTTAAATTCAGATAAAAATTCTATAAAAATCATTATGTTTCGGTTCAATGCTTTGCAATTTGACAAATTTAAAAAAAAGTGTTATGTCTAATATATTGATATCAAACAAAATAGAAAGGAGTACAAAAACACTTTTTTCAAAAAAAGTCCGTACCGGGAATTGAACCCGAGACTGTGTTAATTGAAAGTCTGAATATGATTATTATTATAGAAAAATGATCTGAGCGAGTTCACTGTATACTGCATTATGTGTAAGATGTAATGTCTCGAAATAAAAAGGGAGAGTAGAAAAAAAAGCAATTCAGCCTTTTTAACGATTAGAAACCACCGTTACTTAAATGAGTTATCCGTTTCTCTTCTGTTTCAATACTTTTTTCTCCCTTTTCTGTGTCATAAGGACATTCAGAAACATTTTTTTCTCTCAGTTGAAAGAACGGTGGCTTCAATGATTTCATTATAATACAGATTTGTCTCCACACAATGTTTTTACTGAATCTTTTACATTATTATTTTTTACAATTAATTTATCTTTTATTATTCTATAACAATTTAAAAATATGTATTTTTATATATATCTTAAATTAAATTATTTTTAAATTGCTACCAATAATAGATTTCTAAAAAGAATTAAAAATATGTAACATAAGAATATTCCAATAAATCACATAAGAATGAGAGGATAAATCGTTTTGGTCATACCGCTTACGGGTTTGAATCCCTGACTTTTCAATCTTTTCATGGATTTTTGTGATGTCTAAAAATTCCCTGTCACACATCCGATTCTAAAAACTGGGCGTAGCGAGAACGATTAAACAAAGACTATTATATAATCAATTATCCTTACATTCCTAATCTCTACTTCAAAAAAGAGACATTGAGGAACAAAAAGTTTTCTTTGAAAAACATGTTGAGATACCTCCATTAGGAGACCATATGCTTCACATCGAGGGTGGACATGGTTAAAAAAATGACAATTTATTATGTTAAAGCACATCACGATCTACTATGCTGAATATATTAAATGTTGAATTGAATATAGATTTATATGTATGTAGATAATTTGATTCGTTAATTAATATAACATGTATTTGAGTAAAGTATACGAACATCTACCTTTATTCGATCAAAGAAGCAATGAAGAAAAGGATTCGCTTACCTGAAACAAAATAAAAACATTATTGAGTATCCCAAGACAAAAGAAGTCTTTTGTGATATTTCTCACGCAACTTTTCTTTCATTATGTTATTCGAAAAAGTCGCATTTTGCATTTTTAATTTATACCATACATATACAAAACACAAATTAAAAAATATTCTCTTAAAGTTCAATGTCACGAAATATTACAAATATGAATACTTTTATCCATCTCTACTATACAGCAGAAAATATACGTAAATCTGTCGGTGAACAGTAGCGACTAGCGACGTGACATTTGCAAACGTCATTCTGGCTACCATCTTTACGCCTACTGTGCTATTTTCAACTTCCAACATTTTTATTAATTGATGGACTTTATTTTTTGGGTTTTAAGTGAGGTAGGTAAGGTCCACAGTAATATTTTCAACTTTTGTTTGTCTCTCCCGGCTTTCTTAGCCTCAATTCACTCTGTCAAGAATCTGATCACGGCCATACTGCCGGATGTCGATTGGGAAAACATAGTCAGTGCCGCAAAACAAAATTGGTGCAAAATTACAAATATGCCTGCACCGGACAAGCCATCTATCCAAAAAAAGTGGGATATCCCGATGATGGAAATTAAAAAAAAAAAAGAAATTCTTCTATCGCTCAGTGATCCTACGGAGACTCCTCGGTTGAGGAATGAGTCGGGGTTGTGGCTAAATGCTCTTCCATCGCCCAGTCTCGGAACGCTTCTGAGCGATGATGCCCTGCGAATTTCGGTTGCTCTACGGGTTGGTTCAGCATTGTGTCACGAGCACAAATGCACCTGTGGGAGGTTGGTGGACCGCATGGGGCGGCACGGATTGAGCTGTCAGAAAAGCGCCGGAAGACATAGTCGGCACTCTGCCATTAACGACCTGATCTGTCGCTCTCTGGTTTCATCGGGGGTCCGATCGAGACTGGAACCTCTGGGGGTTTGCCGCCAGGATGGCAGGAGGCCCGAAGGCATTACGATGATCCCCTGGAGAGAGGGGCGATGCATGGTCTGGAATGCCACTGTGGTGGACACAATCGCGGCATCTCACGTGAATAAGTCCGTTGAGTCGTCGGGCTCAACGGCTCTCACGGCTGAAACCTCCAAATGCAGAAAATACGACTGTCTCTCGCCAAATTTCATTTTCTGTCCATTGGGTTTTGAGACGTTCGGTCCTTGGGGACCCTCGGCTTTGAGGACGGTGGCGGAAATTGGTCGAAGGATGACGGACAGGACGGGTGAGTGCCGCTCAGGTGAATATCTTAGACAGCGAATAAGCATAGAAATCCAACGTGGCAATGCTGTCGCCGTTATGGGTACGCTCGAGGTATCCAGGGGGATGCAAGAAATTTTTTCATTCTGGGCGATTACTAAACATTAAAAATTACTACAACAAAAATTTTAATATTATATTATTTTAGTAAATTGTATTTTTATTGACTAATAAAAAATTTATTTATTGTACTTTTAACATTGTAATCAATTGAGGAACTATATTTTGTAGGCGTGACATGAAATACCGTCCAATGTGATGTTTTCAAATGTTAACATTAACTTTCACCAAAATAAAATGATAAGAATTTGAACACCCGATATGGAATTTTATTACTTACGTACGCATTTAATAATAAGTAAATATTTTTTTATTTTCTCAACATTGATAATATAATTATGTGTAATACTATATTATTTCCTTTTGCCTTAGACATTTAGGTAAATGTGAAAATACGAGGGTTATAAATTGAGAGATAAAATAACTTCATCCCACCATAAAGCAGACCGTAAGCTTTTGCAATTTTCTTTCCAATACTTACTCTAAATAAAATATATTATCTACCAACAAAATACATAATAAAGATTTTCTCGTACCATATTATACATGGTGCATGAAATTTGACTGTTCCCATACAATATATTAATGAGATTTATTTTAAAAAGGAAGCCTGCATTTGTTGGGTCAGTAAATATTTCAATTTTTGGACAGTAAGAAATAATAAATTTTCAGTAATTAATCAAAATGGTCATAAAATAAAATAAACGGTCAGTAATTTATATAAAATAGTCAGTTTTTAAATCAAACAGTCAGATATTTATATGAAACGGTCAGTTTTTTAATTAAACCTAACCTTTATTTATTTGGCAAATATTTACCGTTCATCCATGATTATGAACTGATTATTTGTTATTTCTTATTGACCATTTATGGAATTAGTTATAAAAATAATTAGTTGCCTAATTAATAATTATCTCGTTATATACTCAAATTTGTGATAAGCTTTTTTAATGAAACTTAGAAATTTTTCAATTATACCTATGCAAGGCTCAAAACAGACAATTTTTACAAACTAGATTTCGATATAAAAAAATCTTGACATGTCTATTCACCAATATTGCCCATATTTCACATTTTCCAAACAGGAACAAAATTGAGATTTCTTTAAGAGAAGATGCGATATTCTCCGTGGATTAAGCCAACCGGCTAGTCTCTACGGTCGACTTCAAGCCCTGATTATATGTTGGTATTGTAATAAGATTGAAAATGAATCACCATAAAATTATCGTCAACCATAAATCATAAAAAAAGTACAATTCGTAATGTTCTATCTGTCATATGGGGGCTCCAGTATCATAACTCAGAACCTCCATCCATATTTGTTTTTGGCATACCAAAAAACCATTTGAAAAAACATGTCGGCGTCCGTGGCGCAGTTGGTTTCGTCACCGGCTACGGTTACGGATGTCTCGGGTTCAATTCCCGGTGCGGACGGTTTTCATAGATTGATCTTTCAATCGATTTATGGATTTCTGTTCGTAGTCTGAGTCCTCCCTCCCACCTATCCCATCCTCACAGGGCGTAACGAGAACGATTAGCTAACCACTAGTCCTGTCATATCCCTATCCTTCTATCCCTACTCTCTTCAAAAAAAAAAAGAAAACAGAGGTTGAGCAACTGAGTGACAAGCAGTTCTTGTAGAAAAAATTCTGTCAAGATACCTCCATTAGGAGACCATATGCTCCACATTGGGAGCGGACATGGAAAAAAAAAAAAAAAACCATTTTCATGCTTAACTAAGTAAAACTCAAATTAAACTGTGGAATAGACGCCTAAACCGTGATAGGTAAACAAATACTGATGGCGATAACAAATTCAATGGTGCCCAGATTATTAGTTTAGAAAATTATAGGGCTTTGGAGAATATAATTTCGAAAATGAAAAACTTTTTCACGTTCATTTTAGATGGGAGATGGGAGTTTGTAAGTTTAGTAAGATAATTTATAATTTAAATGGTGAACACGAACAACAATGCTGCATTCATAACTCATTTTTTGCATAAGCTGGAGATTATGAGATATAATCCCCGTCAAATATGATTTTTTTATTTAAATATCAATATTTTAATACTAGAAATCGCCAGGTTGCAGTGTCACCTGACAATTTTTTTGAATATGACATAGTTAGTTTTATTATACTCACATTTATACATTATGAATTAACATTCATGTAAGGCCGTATAAGTAAACTATCAAAAATTATTGTATTTCAATAAAAAGGATTATCATACTGCACGGTTTTTTACTGAAAAAATATATCTTTGCGTTGTTCACAGTTTTACAATAGAAGATATGAAGCCATATTGTAAACTTCATTATTAAAATATTTGAATAAAAAGATATTTATATTTCACGGTTTTACACTAAAAATATGAATTCGTTACAGATAGACAAAAAGTAAAATCAAGACAAATATTTATTGTCATGCATTCATTTTGTTAGAATTGTTATACTAACGTTATAATTCTTTGGAGTAATAAATTAGAAAAAAATACGGTACAAAATAAAAAAACTCTTGGTTTTATCAAAACTAAGATATTTTGTCTTTGTAACAATATATTTATAATTTAAGTCTTGTAAACGACGGACATTAAAATATAATTTGAAATACATTATATTTTCACAAGTGTTTTAGCTGTTTTTAATATACTTATCCAAGGTCGTCTGAGAGTTAATTTCAAAGGTTAATTTGACGAATTTCTGAGAATCATATTAACAGTCCGAAATAACATTTAAAGTTTAATTACTATGCTTTCTGTTCTTTCCACGATCACGTAGATACGTCGGTTTGTAAGCAATCTGTACAAACAAACACGCTGTGGGAAAATAGTTCAACCAGTTATTTTACGATTTCTTCACAATAGCCACGAGAGAAAAGTAATGGCCGATGATAAAATTTGCAGTTAAAGGGACTAATTATGCTTGAGCCAGTTCCCGGTCTACTTAATGATCGCCTTAAACGAGAGCCCTCTGTTATTAAATTTGGTTGGCTACATTATAGCTAATTCTACTAATGTCTGGGAGGTTATTCTTCGTTCAGGACATCTCAGGAGGGCTTGTAATTGATTTCCTGATATTTATGGTAATTGCCATATAGCCTTGCTCATTAGTTCTTCGAATCTACCGATAATTAAGGAGATGAACTTGGAAATTCTAAGAAATGTACTATACATTAGTCTTAATTAATTATTTTTTATTTTATTTTAAAAATATAATACGATTTCTTTTTACTTCTTTCACAATTTATATAAATAGCCCTGTGAATATTGTATTTTTATCAGTTGATAATGTTCGTGATGATTATAAACATGCGGAAGTAGTATTTTTGATATATAATAACCTTTCTACCAAGAATAATTCAAAGTTATCACCTTAAAAGTAATTATTTTTTAGAAAGTGAAATCAAGGAGAATAGACATTAAACGAAAATTATTTTAATTAACTCGTTCACTGTTCGACTAGCAAACGCTGGTCACATGTAGCTCTCAATTATTGTGTCCAATCTAGCAATCAGTCAATGCCTGCTCTAATTTTGTGATTCATGATACCCCAAATGAGTCCAAGGTATCCGTTTACTGAGGTTTTAAAACATATGGTGAATATTTTCGTTATAGTAGTATGATTTCAACAGGTAATCAAAGATAAGGGAGGGGCAAAGAGAGCCTCATATATAAGATGAGAATAAAGAGGATATGGACACAAGAAGAGATTGAATCCTAGCTGTGGTTTATTTCAACCGGATAGACTCGGTTAATCTGAAATATTGCCTGGTCTGTTATACTTGACGAAGTTACAACAAATTCGCTTGGGAGGAAACCATGAGATTAACGAAACATAAATTTTTAAGAGCACGTTGTTTCGGCCATATCTCCGAAAATATCGAAAAGAGAAAATAAAGAGTTGTTTTATGCCAAAAAAATATCATTTATTTCAAACACGGTATTCTAAAAGAATAATTGGTGACGAACTCAATTTATTTTTGCAATAGAATTTAACTCACAATGTTTTAAAGGTATGTCAAGAAAGTATTGGCAAAGCAGATAGTATCTGATCACGTTAAAGATGAGGAAATGAAAACTCAAGCCAAATAGACAAACCAGTGCATGCATGTCATAAATGTACTTTTAAGAGCGTGCAAGAAGAGCTTTCATATAGGTCGTGATCTCCATAAAGGATAAAAAAGATCTGCTAGATACAGTTGATTGACAAATACGTATCTTTTAAGGGAAAAGCATTATACTTCATAAATGATAGATAATAAAAGAGTTGTTTGTCCCTTGACGTACAGAATATTTTTTTTCTATAACAGTTATTTAACGAAAATTAACAATATAAATAACATCAATAAATTATTTGATTGAATTTAGTTCGTACTCAATTTTAATAAGATAAAAATATCAAAGTATTTATAATTACAGTTCTTACGATGGCGTTAAGCCGAAATAGCTTTTAACCAAATTTTATTATTCTTACAAAAATAAATAATCTTACCATGCTATAAATTTATTCTCTGCTTATCAAAAGACACCTTTAGTGTGTGCGATTGATTCTGTGTGTAAAATGTAGACCATAGTTATATGTTACATCATGGGCACACAAGAGTTAAGGAAAAATTAATTATAATTTAAGACATCGACTGAGGGTGCTTGATGGAATTTCAATATCAAATTTGAATTATTGAGATTTTGTCTTCCATGCATTTTGTCACTAACGACACGGGTTTCGCCTTTCAGCATCTTCAAGCATTTGTGCGCTTGAATGCCTGAAGATACCGAAAGACGAAACCCGGGTCGTTAGTGACAAAATACATAGAAGACAAAATCTCAATAATTCAAATTTGAAAAATTAATTGAAAACAAGACCCAAAACGTCTTTGAATAATCCTGAATAATTTAAGACATCGACTGAGGGTGCTTGATGGAATTTCAATATTAAATTTGGATTATTCAGATTTTGTACACTTCCATGTATTTTGTCACTAACGAAAGGCGAAACCCGGGTCGTTAGTGACAAAATACATGGAAGTGTACAAAATCTCAATAATCCAAATTTAATCCAGAATAAACTTAACAAAACTGCCTACATGAAATAAAAAATAAGCCACCAATAAACTTTATAAAATATATATGGGGTAAAATTCAAATCTCTCTTGATAATTCAATGCGAAGAAGTTTGTCGAAGTTACGAAATTTAAATGAATGCGCTAGAAAGAAAATTGTATCATTTTATCGTTGCTATACCACGATTAGGACATTGCTATAGTTAAAAATATCGACTGACGGTATTTAATGGTACATTTTGCTATTTGTAAATAAAATAGTTCTACATATATTGAAAATTAAAAATACATTATATTTTACGTCGCCTTTTATAATTAATCATGATTTGAAAAATTATAGTAAAGGAACAATCCAGAAAAACGCATCATATGCAACCGTTTTGTTTAAAACGGTACCAAGACACGTCTTGAGCTTGTTGTGCTATGAAGAATGTCGATTATTGCGTCTTTCAATAATTTCGCATAGTTTGATACGTATTTCAGGTTTTACACACAAAATATGACGTAAAATAACTATAATAATACTAATAATACTACATAAAACCATATTTCACTTTTCGACATTTTAATTTTGCTCTATAAATGTGTTTAAATGACAAAACTCATACGGTAACGAAATGTGACTGCATGAGATCCAACGGGATTTTTTACCATGAAAACGGGAAGGTTAAATGCCTTAAGATACCAAATGGCAAAACCCTGGTTGGCTGTGAGAAATCTGTGGAAGCGTATTAAATTTTAACTATTTAAATTCTATGTATAAGTTCACTAGCAATGAATAAGTGTTGTTGTTATTGAAATATACAATATTATAATAAAATTCAATGTTCATTATTATTTTATTTCCTTTTAAGAATTTAATATACGAGGTATACCAGATTTTTATTTTGAAAGGATTATATTTTTCTGTTTTGATTAACATGAAAAACATAATCAAAGGCAGACAAAGAAAATACCACGGTCCTGTTTACGCGAAAAGACTATGTTGATAAGTTTTACAACTTTCTCGATAATAACTATATAGTCGAATTGAAAAAAGATCCTACTAAAAATTTAATAAAAATATCAAAGAGATTATAAATAGTTGTAGCATTACAATCAACCCTAAGGATTTGTCCTTTTTATCTACTAGAAATCCACAAGCCCCCAAATTTTATGGGCTACCGAAAATTTACAAGGATTCAATACCAATTCGCCCGGTAGTTTCATATACAAATGCTCCAGCGTATAAACTTTCCAAAAGAGCTAACTTTCTCATCCGCAATCACAGTAAATTCAAGCCATTGTATAGTATTAAAAATTCATTAGAGTTAGTAGATAAAATTAAAAATTATAACATTCCGTTAAACGCCAAATTAATTTCTTTTGACGTTGTCAGCTTATTCACTAATGTGCCTGAAAACAAATGTAAACAAATTATCAAAGATACCCTTAATACGCGTAGAGGTAATCCCGTCATTACTACGGAATTACTTAATATATTAGAAGTTTGCGTTGACCGGAACTATTTTCAATTTGATAATAGATTCTATGAAAAAACCGAAGGCCTTGCAATGGGAAGTTGTTTGTCACCATTATTAGCAGAATTTTACATGAACCATTTAGAAAACCTTATTTTTAGCAATAAAACAGAAGTTAGAAACGTAGTTTATTGGTTCCGTTACGTAGATGACATCCTTTGTCTATTCAATGGAACTGAGAGACAAGTTTCTAACCTTCATAATTTTCTTAACTCACTAGATGATAAAATCCAATTCACTTTAGAAGTAGGGGGCAAGAATATAAATTTCCTTGATCTTAAAATTGATATTAAAAACTCCATTCATGAATTTAAAATAATTAGAAAATCGACTTTTTCAGATTCTGTCATAGAATTTAATTCAAACCATCCTTTCTCATATAAATTGGCTGCTTTCCATTCTCAGGTTCACAGATTAGTCACTATACCTATAAGTAAATTTAATTTTGAAAACGAACTAAACATTATTAAACAAATTGCCATTAATAATGGCTATGAGGCGTCTCTTATAAATAGTCTTGTATCAAAAAAACAACGTAAATTAGCAGAAAAGATGCTATATTTCGGGAACTTGTCTAAAGACATAGACCAACCTAGGAACTGTCATAGAATTAGTTATTTAGGTTGTAGCTTTAAAATTAAAAAACAACTGGCTGATAGTGTTAGACCGGCGTTCTATTGCAAAAAATTTCTAGGCAAATTACTTATTAACAATAAAGATAGAGTCCACTTTAAGAACAAATCTGGTATTTATAATTACAATGCAGTGATTGCCAACATTTCTATGTGGGTAAAACGACACGTACATTAGATATAAGGGTATTAGAACATTTAGCTGCCTTTAGATTAAAAAAAAAAAACTTCGACATTCGCAAATGAATGATTGTATATATTTACCCTTTCGTCGAATTGCATCCCGTCGAAGCCCACAATGCTATTATAATTGTAAAATCACTGGTAATTCTAAGAGTAGTTGGAAAGCGACAATTAACCACTCTGTTAATGTGTTGTTTACACAATAAGGATTAAGGCGATTCTCGAAATGTTTACTCATGTATCAGTGTGGCTCCCAGACGTATAATATTTTATCTCGTAAATAATATTTGTCGTATTTGTATCTTCTATATAAACGTTAGACACTGTTTACTGTCTGTCAGTTCGAGTCCATTTGTGTGCTTTAATGCCTGAAGATACCGAAAGGCGAAACCCGGGTCGTTAGTGACAAAATACATGGAAGTGTACAAAATCTCAATAATCCAAATTTGATAATCATATTTGTATCAATTTTAAATGATTAAGGGTTTTCTGAGAGATTAATAGTTGATACTCTTCAATAATAAATCGTGCCCTTATGGTTAAAATATATTTTTCCACAAAAGCCTTATATGAAATCGGTTTTTTCGTAAAGCCTTGTTTTTTAAACACTTACAGAAACATGTATAAAATATTGGCTGAATATTTCACACAAAAGAAAAGCTATCCAATATTCGCATTTTCAATCGAGCTTCTGCTGCAAACTGAAAAAGGTTTTTGCTGAACATAAAACTTTTTTTAGATTTATTACACGCATCGAAAAGTGACAAACTATATACAAGAGAATAGAGTAACCAATTTCAAAAATTCGGATGGTGCGATTTTTGAAAATAATTTTGTGAGAGAAAAATGTTTAATAAATGAGCGAGTCTGCTTTACAACAATTCAATGAAACATATTTTTTTACCATAAATACTTCTGAAAAACGAAAGCGGTTAATTCTCTTATGTTTATTCAATATTTTATATTTTAATTTGTTATTGTATAATTTAATTTCTAATAGAGCTTTCTTATAGAAATATAATCATAAAGAATTGTTTTAAGGCAATCGATTTACCCGCATTTCCAAGAACTGCGCAAAGAGTATAAAACGCTATTAACACGCATAGCCATATGTACAAATTAATGTAGAAATTTAAAGAAAAATGACTTCATTGTTATTCACAACTTCAATATTGAATTAGTGGTTTTTAATCTAAAAATATATACTAGAAATTAGAAACTAGTATAAAATAATGGTTTTCGATTACTGACCAATTTAGTCTATAATATTTCGGTTGCTAAGTGTAAAAACTGAAATAAAAATAATACCTGATACTTGATATCTTTTAATGAGACTTTTCGAATCGATGAGAGAAATTGAAATAATAATTGGAAGCTTATAATTTGATATTCAGTATTAATTCTATTATACATACATGTCTTTTTTTATAATAATATGTTGTGCTCATTACAGTGAAAGTTAAAAAAATTTTCTTTGATTTTCAGTTATTAATAGAGTGTTTTCAACTATTTAGTCACAGGGTGAAATGTTCATTCAAGAATTTATGCTTAAAAGTAATATTTTAATGCGATTTCTTTAGCCGGGTGGTCAGCGTTTTGGGCATTCGGCATATTCGGTTGCGGGTCATGAGTCTGAATTTCAAAACGGGCACAAATTTTAAATTGATTTTGAATCGGTGTCAAAAGGCAGGGAAAATTTATCTCTATGATAAAAGTTTAGTTATTTCACGTTAAAAAATGTAAAACGTCGGTAAAAAGTAACGAGATATTTTCTTATAACATTTGAAGCAAAATTAGAGAAAATATTGAATTACTCTTTTTGAATAAGGTAAATCAAATATTTTCTTCATAAATGCTTATTCTTTATCTTTAAACAACTAATAAAACAAACAGAATTTAGAATTGTTTCGAAAAGATTGAAAGCTATTTATAAATCGAGATAATCCCATAGGAAAACAAAAGGGTTATTACCCTCTCGATGTTTCGAATTTTGAAAAAAAAGCATGATGTCTTTCTTTAGGTTATTGTTTGTATACGGGAATGCCCCAGGGAGAAGATTTTTATCCTAGACATCCCATGACAAACGGATGACCTTTTTCTTTGAGCCATTGTGAATATTGTATTGATGTATTAACCGCCCTTTACAATACTTTACAGCGTATTGATCCTCCCTCCTAAGAACATTCAGCGCCCGGGGTGAATTCAATGTATATATGATCTATAAAATGTTACGGTTTGTTTAATATTTTTTACAGTTAAAAAAATTCGCTTCTGAGAATTGACTGCTTTGACTAAAATACGTATGTAATTCATTGCATTGTGTATATTTCACACTGTACAACAAACACCGATAGCCAATATTATGTTCTCCTGCGTATTTCTGGCGGTTTGAGGGCAACTCTGTAGGCGATTTTTTCTCGTAACTTAAGTTTTGTTTGACTTCTTCATTTGCAGCTATCGACTATCAAACTGTTTGCTACGCATTTTAAACCATTTTACTGCAAATCAGTTCACATCAAATCAGAATTTCATTGTCAAAGTGACAGATAGGGGAAGAATATGGCATTTTAATTTTAAATTTGGCTGAAGAATTTTTTAGCATTTGTTTAATAATTGTATATGTCTAATTAAAGCCTTCATATTCATGATTTAAATGCTTTTTTTGTGATAAAATATAACGGTAATGACCGGTTTGCCATAAAACAACATTAAAATACTTATTATCATAAAAATTAGATTTTAAAAAATAAAATACAATTCCTTTGTACTACTTCCACATATTTATAATGATCAGGACGGGTTTCGCTCATCACGAGCATTATCAACTGAGAAAAATACAAACATAACAGGCTTATTTATATAAAATTGAGTGTAAAAATTAAGGTAGAAATGAAGTTCATGAACCATCAGTTTTATATACCTTCATTTTTACACTCAATTTTATATAAATAGCCTGTCATGTTTGTATTTTTATCAGTTGATAATGCTCGTGATGAGCGAAACTGGTCCTGATCATTTTAAATATGTGGAAGTAGTACAAAGGAATTGTGTTTTATTTATTAAAATATAATGTCTTTCCACCAAGAATTGACAGTTAACACCTTAAAAACACTATTTCGCAGTTTCGCTCATCACGAGCATTATGATAAGCAAAACTGGTCCTGATAAATTTAAACACATGGAAGTAGTACAAATAAATTGTGTATTATTTTTTAAAATATAATGCCTTTCCACCAATAATTTACAGTTAACACCTAAAAATGATAAAAATTAGATATGTGAAATAAGTCATCACCAAAGCGAATCAAATAAAATACCCTTCCCGACTATTTCTTAAGGATTCGCTTATTCAAGTCGTATTCACTGCGTAACGAAAACAATTTAGTTAAAGTTCATTTTTATAAGATTCTCCGTAAGTAACTAAACTTAATTCTCAATCTGTTTTCAAATAACCAAGTAGTGTTATAGTAAGGAAATATAAGACTTGTGGGCTAAATTTTTATTAGAATCTTTACGAGTCATTTGTTGTCTCACATTTAAAAATCAATGTAAGTTTTGGAAAAAAGTGATTTTCATAGAGTTGAACGAGTAACTTCCGTTCACTACAGAGATTAATTATGATATTTTCGATGGATTCGGCGGTAATTTTGTGGAAATTCCTTTTTAATATAAAATTAAAATTGACAACTTTGCTATTCGACTGACTGTGCTACTAATGTAACCCGTTTCGCTTCTTTAATAAGCATCTTTAGACTAACTATAACGAAAGGTTATTTATTTCGTAGGTAAACAATGATTCTAATTCTTAAATTAAAAACGAATGTTAGGGTGGGTATGTTTCCTTCTACTGGACGTGAGGAAGTGGTGAGACACAAACAATGATTGTACTAATTAGTCATTAATAAGTGTTTGGAAGCGCAAATCACAAGGGAGATAAATTGATTAGGAGTGAGCCACCTGTCATATTCAAATTGTTATTTACTAATAATCGATTACTATTAAACGTTTTATTAACTTATAAAAGCTATGCATTTTAATACCTTATTAGTTACTCAAAGGAGTATTTCTATATTATTAATTTTATTTAAGTTACGATCATTTTCAATTCAATGATTTGCAAACTCTGAAAAGTAATGACTTTTGAGACACCTTATATGCTCTTTATGCGCCCCAATAAATGGTTATTTACAATTGAATAACCGATAAAAAAATAGTTGACCATTATATGATTAAATTTCACAAAAAATCTTATCAAATGAAATACTGCGCGTTTAATTGAACATAAAGCATTATTATTCGGCGCTATTATATTATTTCATGATTCAGTTTTATAACTTATGATAATATTACAGCATCATAACTTCATAATGTGTTAAATTTAATATTCTGTCTAATGATGTTAATAACGATGAAATTACATAGCATCGTCTTCGAAGAGTCTCGTCGAAGCGATTAAAGCGTCTAGATAAGTTAATCAATGGTGACTTAGTATTCTGAATAGATGAGAATGTAGACATTTAATATAAAACATTTTTTATAGAAATAATATGCGCTAGACAAAGACTACTTCAACAGTCGATATTTCTAAAAAAAAATATAGTTAGTGTCAGTTTGCTTGATATGGTAAGGGGAGGTATTTTAGTGATATTTTTTTTTCAGTGTGAATTTTCATAAGTTGATCAAAGTCTATATATCTATAAATTAAACTTATTTTATATCTTTACTACACGTTAAATGTCCAACTTAGTGGAAAACTTTATAATTGTATTCTTAATCAAATGAAATGAAAACTTTTTTGACAAAGGTAAGTATGTGATAGGGTAAGGTAAGTTTGTGATACGGACATATTATTTAGTGATATAATACAATTGTTTATTTCAAGTAACAATCAAATTTTTTATGTAACATTTAAGATATGTATTACAATTACAAACATAATTCGCTTCGAAAATACAATTGTTCTTTTACTTCAATTCCTAACGAAGATAAGCCTCCTTATCGTGATAATCAGTTAATAAAACTCATGGACAAAAAAATTGCTTTATATCAATGTATTTAATTTAAAGGTAGACAGAAAACCCAAATACGTATAGTATTGCTTCCAGCTAATTATATAAAACAGGTAACTTGTCAAAGCTATTCTCAGTTGTTTGTAATGTTTCTCAATACTGTTAGTTTAAAAGAGTATTGATTAAAGGGAAAATTGTGCGAAGTTAAATTGAGAACTTTCCGCAGAGATTCGTGTATTAGAGAGGATAGATTTAGATCATTAAAAATAATGAAGGTCGTTGATTAAACTTATAATTGTAATTTTTCAAGAAAACAACATAAATCTTAGCAGTGAAGCAATAAAACATTAACCGATATATCGTCGCTGTTCTGGAAGAAAACACTAAATCGAAAATATTACATATAAAGTTACTTATACCAAATAATTCAAACTCTACCTTATGGAAGAATATACTTATTTATATAAAATATACTATAATAATAATGAAAAAGCTATAGCATTTCAAACATTTGACAAACTTGAAAGTCTAATTACTCAAAGCTAGTATATTTCAGTTAGTGTCTTCTTCCAGAACAAAGATGATATTCATATATAAGTTATGCAATTAATAAAAAAAAAGCTTCAATGCCCTTCACCATTCAATCCGCAAATTTATTACTTATTTTTACACACTCAATTTTATCCGTGTTAACTAAGTATGTTGTTTTGTTTTTTAAACAATGCTTTTATTGTAATTATATCGTGAAAAGATTTCATCATCGGTAAAATGTTGAAAAGTATTTTGAATTTAAAAATAAACTAGTATTATAATTAATTGTATGAACGTTTTTAATTGGCATACATAAATTACAAAGATTGCATTCTGAAGTCATCTGCTAATTTTAATTATTTAATTTATGTTTCAATTATTAAAAAAAAAATCTTTAACACTCCCTTGTTTTATAAATAATCCTGATAGAAGATCTCTAGTAATACTCTTCAGTTGTTTTATAATAATTTTTCAAGAAGGAATGGCTGTAAATATCATTGTATATGAAATGACTAAATATTCTGTTCATTTGCAAGAGGCACAGGCAGCTAAAACACAACGTTCAAATAGTTGACATGCTAGTGCAAGTTTGATTGACGGCTTAGTCGTTGAAATATTAACCTACAAAATATATATTAAAGAGCGTCCATCAGCTCTGAATAACTATTCTCGTATGTTCTACCATTTTACCACTATTCTCAAAAGAGTTGCTTTCTACTAAGCCATAAACTAAAAACATCAAATTTGGATTATTGAGATTTTGTACACTTCCTCAGTAGATGTCTTAAATTATAACTAAAAACATGTTGATTGTAAAATTCCTGTACATATTTTAATTAGAAAAAGTATCGGAATGTCTTTATAAAATACGTATATGCGTAACACTTTCGAATAAAGAAAGAAAAGTTTATCAAAATAGCTTAAAAATTCAAAGATAGATGTGAAATTAATTTTATTTCCATTTGTATGGCTTAAATTATGATAAAATTTGCCTTTATGAAGTTCCCCGAAATTCAGACAGCATTGAGACTTTCAAATGAGAGTAATGTGGGTACAGCGATTCGTTTCAGGTTAAAATCAGCTATGATTTTCATGATAATTAATTATACAAATACATCATTAACAAGATATTATGTCAACTCTTGAAGAAAAAGACTATAGCTTCAAGTAGTTGGTATATATTTTAAATAGCCTTAAGATCGCAAAACTTAATTACAACAAGTTACAAGACCGTGTTTTTTTACCATGTCCACTCCCAGTGTAGAGTTATCTCAACTAAAGTATTTCTGCGAAAACTGCTTGTTACTGAGTTGCGCAACTTCTCTCTTTTTAGAGAGTAGCGACAGGAAGATATCGCTAAGACTAGTAGTGTGATAATCGTTCTTGCTTCCGCTTTAGAATCAGATGGTTGGGAGGAAATTTTTAGACATCACAAACATCCATGCCATCGAACAGAAATTCATAAATCGATTGAAAAATACATTTAAGGAACTGCCCAAACTGGGACTCGCGTCTGTGAGATCTGTAGCCAAAGCCAGCGATGCTGAGCGCTGCACGACAGACGCAACAATTGATTTGTTGTAGTTTGAAATTAATAGTTATGTTATATAATTCTTGTGAAACTAAATATTATTGTTTACTATTTACATTTTTGAATAAGTAATTTTTCTTTTAAGGTGTTAAATGTCAATTATTCATGGAAACCTATTATATTTTAAAATAAGTAATTTTAGATTAAATAAACTAGCACCTTATACAGTAGAGTAGACGATGAGAAGATAGTAATTTTTTAAGATGTTTTCAAAATTCTAGCGGGCTCATATTATCAATTTCACTATCTTTTGTAAAAAAAATCATTTACAGTTTTTTTTTAATATAAGCCTTGTCACAGAAATTTAAGATATTTCTTATTTTTTTGAAACACTATCTAAAGGTCGCGGACTACGGTAGTGATATGAAAAAGGTTGAGAGCCTGTGTATTACAGTATAGGAAAAAGCTGCTACTGGGATCCGGTAGCATAATCACTTTGTTGGGTCGCAGATGTTGCCGAAGCAAAGAGATAATTACAAACAATGCCATTAGCGGACTTTTTCTCTGGTCTGCGGACTTTTTTTTCTCTAATAGCTTTTTATATTTGTTTTCTAGTAATAATGGCAAAGCTTCAATACACTGCCGCTTTTGCGCACATGCCATGCAACTATTATCGAAATTGGTTAACGACTTGTAGCATAAAAACAATGGTAGAAAAAAATAAATGACACTTACACAATATCAAAAATTAAAGTGGAAACATGTGTCGTGAATTCAGCGGTAACTTTTTGGAAATCCATTTTTAATATAAAACTAAAATTGATAACTAAGTTTTTCTACTAGCTGTCCTACTTACAATTGAAAGCGTTAAAAAACTGTTATATGACTGATTTAGTTATGATAAAGAGAAAGCAAACAAATAAAGTATCTTTACAAAATCTTTACTCGGGTAGAGAACAAACAAATGATGTTACTAATAGTTGGCATAAAATCAACTATATTGGAGACAAATCATTACAAATGTTGTTGCCGGATAGCTTACAAACGGCTTTTTATACTGTTTATAATTTAGGTAAAATCTAAATAAAGATCAAATAAAATCATTGTCTCAGTGTGGCATATACCGCCTCTCTTGTGAAGACTATCAAGCTTCTTATGTAGTAGGACAGACAGGTAGAAATGTTAATATTAAAGTTACAGAACATATAGGATGTCTCAAAAGCAATAATTTTTCAAAGTTTGCGAATCATAATTTTAATAAAACTAATGACGTAGAAAAACTCGATCGAGTAATTAAAAAAAGTATTAAAATGTACAGATATAGTTTTTAAATATTAATAAAACTGTCAACAGTAATGAATTATTAGTAAATAACATTTTAAATAGGACAAATGGCTCACCACTACTAATTTTTTTTCTTGAGATTTTCACCTCCAAACACTAGTAATTAATTTTGTAATTAGTAGTGTTATGAAAACAAGTAATATTATCTTTGTATCTTACTCCTTCCCCACGTCCAGTAGAAGGAAACAAACCCATCCTTCATTTTTGATTTAAGAATTAGAAATTAGTAATAAACAACCTTGCGATATAGTTAGTCTGAAAATACTTCTTAAAGAACCGAGACACGTGTCACATTTGGTCACACAGCCAGTGGAATAACCAAATTATCAATTTTGATTTTATATTGAAATGGAAACAATTGAGAAATTAATACAATGTTGCCAGCGTAACGTCATTTTATTCGAGTGCGCAAGATTTCGAATTGACGCTTTCATTCAATGATTTCTAAAACCATTTATGAATTTTTGTGATATCTCTGCCACATGTGATGTAAAAAATGAAGCTTACAAACAGTAATTAACTAAAGTGAAATAATTATAGTAATCAATTTAAATTCATTTTATGTGTGAATAATCATAAAGAAGCTCAGTGAGACCCTCTTCATCTGTCGTGAGCTTCTCTAAAGGCAGGTGATAAGTGACTGAACAATCAGACCTCTAAAATATCTGTAAAAATGTAACATTAGGATACGACAGTTATACATTGCGAGCGGACACGGCAAATATAATGTTATAGTGGATAACGTTTGCGTTGAAAAATATAATTTATTTGAAGGTATGTATGAGTGTAAGAGTTGGGTTAGTGGTGCAGTGGCCAACGTTGCCGGCTGCGGTTACAGATCTCGAGGTTTCGTGTCACAGTACAGTCATAAATTGATTTTTCAATCGATTTATGGATGTCTCAAATTCCCTCCCTCCGGTTAGCTAATTCCATTCTTCTATTCCTACTCTCTTAAAAAAAACAGCTTAAACAACTGTGTAACAAGTAATTTTCATAGAAAAACGTCTGTTGAGACGCCTCCATTAGGAAGTCATAATATGCTCCATTGGGAGTGCATACGGTTTTTAAAAAATCTATTAGTATTTTTTTCCAATGAAAAGTACAAACCTGTGTACAAAAAACTGTAAAACCAACATTAAAAATTTTGCATGATGTATTATTCTTTTCAAAGATAAGACGAAAAAAATCACAAGGTAAGCTTTTTTGGGATAAAAAAATATCTGAAGAATTGTAAAGACAAAATTTATTTGATAGAACATTATTAAGAAACTTAGTTATTTTTTTACTTTAGAAAGGTTCATCTCTACTGCATAGCAGAAAACACATGTATACATCTGTCTGTCAGTCTGTCATACGAACTTTTCCCAAACGATGTAGGGCAGAGACGTGAAATTAGCATATTACGTCATTCTGGCTTCCATTCTTAGGTCAACATTGCAATTTTCAACATTAAATATTATTATCGATTTGTGGATTACATTTTGTTAGTGTTACTGTTCACTGTGATTTTTTCAACCTACAGCCTTAACTAGCACCAGATGCTTAAATAAACCCGACGTGTAAATATACTAATGTTACCGCCCTGTTTCCCGTGCGCAATCTGATAATAAACACATGTTAATCAAATAATTGATTCATTTAAACTTTATAGCTTATCTTAGATCGACCTTGCAAATTAATTGTTGTATCTGTAAATATTATCTGTAATATCTATAAGTATTTAAGTTAGTGAAACTCGATAAACCTACTCAACACTCATGGATTGAATCTAAAATTTCATTTTCTACCATCGAATATTTTGAATTAATTCCGATAAATTTCCTTGATTTAAATTCTCGTTTCTAACGTTATTATCAAACGGATATACGTTTTATCCAAGACCAGTGAAATAAATCGCCTTATTGAATGTATGTCATTATTTTACAAACTCACCAGTGTTCAAATTAAAACAGATTCACTCCCACAGCAATTAAAACAACAAAACACACTGTTATAATATTATTCTGCGACTGCAAATTAAAACCAAAACATTATTTCTTATCAATGATTACAAAATTTAGTTTATATTTATATATAAAGGTCAAATTGAGTTATTTAAAAAAACAGCTGATTTGATTAAATAAAATAACACCACTTTTCTGAGAAACAACATCTTATCTAGTTTTGTTATGGTTTGTTGACAAATCTCTCGAAGTACTCCACAGCATCAAAAATAACTTGTATTTAAATAATAATTTACATAAATATGTATCTTTCCATGAATTCTGATAATAATGATACGATAATTTTAAAGATAAATTATTTAATTATTTAATAGCTTCCTTTTGACAATTCAGATTGAGAGAATTGTATTTCAAAAACCTCATTTCAAGTCACATGACCAAACATTGTTTGATTTTAGTTTAATAATTTCGATGGTTTCGGTGGTATCTACTGAAAATTTCTGTTTAATATAAAATTACAATAGTTCACCTTGTTAATCCACTGGTTGTGTTACTAAATGTGCACGTATTTCGCCTCTTTGAGAATAGACTAAGTAAGTCGAAGCGCATGTCACATTTAGCAACATAAGCAGTGAAATGGAAAAGTTATGAATTTTAATTTAATATTAATACGTTTGTCATACTTATCGCATATTTGCCTGTTTTGAATTGTCTTAAACTGATTGCACACTTCTATCTATACTTTGAAGCATAAATATCTACATTTTCTTCTTGAAATTATTCGAAACCTCCCAATTTCCTGGTTTAAATATTACCTGAGTGTATACCAAAGTGTATACCTTTTATCCCATTTCATATGTACTGTGGAAAAAAGTGGTATATATATAAATCAAGTATGATATTATTACTTTGCTTTTCCAACGGTGTTTGCTCACTTATTGGAGCATATGGACGCCAAATCAAGCATTTCAATATTTATAGCCTCATCAACTTATTTTCATGTAGGTGTGAGGAGGCGAGTATAAGTAAACTATGTGATATACACAAATTTTATTAAAGAATCGTTACCTTAGAAAGTAACAAAAACATGATAGCCACTCGTGTTTTTCGATAAAATCCATTTATTTATAAAATTACAGTCTGGGATTCGAATCCTTGGTAGCAAATCTAAGCACAGTAATCCCCACAAGCATTTACTACTTGACTAGGGAACTGACACCATAATCAATTATTTCATTATTTCCTTAATGTTATAATGCAAACGGGCGTAGAGACAGTGAATATCTTACTGATAGTTTCTTCTATCGTTTTTTCCTCACCTTTCCGAAGAAAGTGGTTGACCGACATCCGGCTATTTTTGAATGGCTTCAAAAAAGATTCCTTTTGTCCAGAGTAATTAGGCGCAGACAAAAAATTCTGGATTAAGCGTGTGGTTTGATAAAGATGATAAGCAACAAACATACTGTTTAATTAAATGAGCAGCTACGGCATTAAAAGTCGTAATACTCGTCAACTTTTCAATTTTTAAGTACGCCGAAAGCTTTTGTCGAAAAAGCTCCGCTCCGATGTCAAAGAACCCGACCCCGAAAGCAAAAGGAATAATTGGACCAAATTTTAGGACAGTAACGCGATAATGTTCCCGCTAATGGCATAGTTCAAAGTTACATTGATGCTTTTCGTTTTTGAAAAAAGGTCTTTTAAAACATTTCGTTATGATAAAATGGTTTGCTTTGTAAACTTTGGAAGTTCATACTAATCTCTCATTCAAACGTTAATTTTGTTTTAATAACATCATCCACAACAGACATTTTGAATGAAAAGTAACTCATTAAACGAAACTATCGTTTCATATATTTTGTCTTAGAATAAACACAGGATAAACTTGAAACTGAATCATTTATCGATAAAAAAATGCTGTACATTTTCTAAATATAAAGTATTGTTATGTGGAGATATTTTTTTGAAACCATGTCAGTTGCATTAAAGAACTTAATAATCTAATGGGCAATTAAAAATATTTTATTGATTAAATTGGTGTTTAGTTGGTAGAACTCCATTATATAAAAGTAATTTGTTTTGACTGCATTTACATTTTACTACGTTTGTGTTCTATCAATAGTATGTGTAGGTATACTGCCCAGCTTCTCCCTGATTGCATTAAACGGAGACACCGGAAATACAAATATTTGCGTCTGCGTTATTATGTCGTTATTTCGGCGCTAGCTAATTTTGAAATTTGGAAGTTGAAAGTGTCACCGTAGACTGTATCTCTTGTTACATCTACAAAATATAGTCCATCTGTTCCATCCATACTGTTAAAAGTTGATAATAGAACAGTCGACCTAGAAATGGCAGTCAGAATAACATGTGCAAATATCACGTAGCTATTATTCACCGTTTGGGAGGAACCAACAAACACATAAATTTTCTATTTTATAGTATGTAAAATTATTTCAAAAATGATTTCTGACTGTTAATTTTAGTAACCAACTCAATTTTCCGTTAAATTAAAAATCATTTATAACAAATATCATAACAAATAAAACACAATAATTCGTAAAAATATCAAATGTCTTTCAACTTTCAACTAATAATTGTTGTCAGCTAAAATTCATTATTCACGCTTATCTTTCTGTGAAACGAAAAATTTCATTATTGTGTTATTATATAATGATAATGTCTTTATAAATGTTATTTATGAAATTCTAGGAAAGCACTATTAGAAACGTCAATTCATTTACAATGATTTAACTATTTGCTTACTTTATCAATCGCACATAACCCTTGTTACTTCGGTTTGAATGGTTTGCCACATATACATACGTAATAGTATTTCATTGTTTCAAGACAAAACCACCTTTCCAGGAAATACAAATGTTGGAAGTAGAAACGCGTCAATAACAGTAGTCTAGTTAAGAATGATTATGTATTAAACGATATTATTTCAATAATAGATGTTTACTTGTTGAATATTTACTCAACCTCCATTGAATTGTGAACCTCCAAATTTAATAATTTATTACTGTAGAAAAAAAAATTAATAAAGCTCAAAAGTCAAAGTAGTCAACTGTGTTATTTTTTGAACCCCATATCCGCTTCCAATGCGGAGCATGTGTAATCTTAACGGAGTATACTCGACAGAACTTTTTCTACGAGAACTATTCGTTACTATTTGTTTTTCAATAGATTCGGCTGTAACTTTACGACGGTCTCAAGGTGCTTCTCACGTGTCAGAGTTAGTAACACAACCAGTGCAATAAAAATGTTATTGATTTTGATTTTTCTTGTCACTTGGTTTCTTTCTTTTTTTAAGATATTAGAGCTAAGACAGGACTAGTTAGCTTATAACTCGCTAGGCGCCGTTTTTAGGATTAGATGGGTGGGAGGGTATTTTAGACATCCATGCCTTCGAGCAGAAATCCATAAATCGCTTAATAAATCAATTTATGAAACTGTCTGAACGGAGATTTGAGCCTGTGAGCACCGTTACCGATGCCGACGACTTTGAGCACTCGACGACGGAACCGGCAGTAGCATAATTATCAGCACCACAAAAAATAATTAATGACGTCAGCCATAACTATCTTATAACAAATACATTTAATTTATATAATTTAAGACATCGAATGCCTGAAGATGCTGAAAGTCGAAACCCGGGTCGTTAGTGACAAATTACATGGAAGTGTACAAAATCTCAATAATCCAAACATTTAATTTAATTGAATAATATTTATATCACGTAATAAAAAGTGGAGAAAATTTTCTAAATTATTCCGGCAAATATTAAAAAATATAAATACAACAATTTAAAACAGCATTAAACACAAGAACACTCTTAATCTGCATACATTCATACGAGGGAATATTTGTTTATTTTCACATTTAATATTGAGAAACGTCTATTTAATCTGTTGTTTGCTGACAATTGACCCTAGCCAAGTCAAATTATTTGGCTGATTAGTTCTAATAACAAAAGTTTGTAATAAATCAGTTGGCCTTAGATTATATACCGACAATACCTTCTTAATTTGACAGCATTAATACAATCAAGTAAGTATAACTTTTCCTGAATTTACTTAAAATAGATTACACAATAATACTTACATAAATTTATCAAATAATATTAAGCCGAGAATTTTATGTGTTTGTGAAAATAAAAAACATTTCTTTTGGTATGCAAAATTACATTTTTTGTGTTGAAACTTTCTCGAATTTAAATAAGTAATTAGTATGCAAGCCTGCAGAGTGTTACTGAATAAATTAACGTTGAAAATTATTTTAATTCATGTTTTTTTTTCACAAAACAAGGTGTTTTTTTGCAAAAACCACCTTGTTCTTTCTGTTTCTACCGGATTTTATTAAAATTAGGTTGTCTTCTTACTTTTTTC
Organism: Himalopsyche phryganea; assembly: GCA_022494535.1. Lineage (NCBI taxonomy): Eukaryota > Metazoa > Arthropoda > Insecta > Trichoptera > Rhyacophilidae > Himalopsyche > Himalopsyche phryganea. Next base: position 377,699 of record JAGVSL010000119.1, on the reverse strand, counting down.
TGTTGTTTTTTTAACCAAAATTTAAAGGAGATCTTTGTAAGACGGCCCATTTCAAGGAAAAATTACCAGACCCTGACATTAAAATTAAATTACAATGAAACAAAATTAGTAGTAATTGTATTGTGGATTTATTTGTTGTGGGTAAAATAAACTAGATATGATAGAAAATAATGCACATTACAAAATAAAGAATTAAATCAACTCCATATAAACCAAGCTACTCCTTTTTATTTCTGAAAATTTCTTGTCAGAGTAACATCTATGGATGAAAAAAAATGTTTAATAATTTTTTCATGTTACTCTGAACCATTGTATAAAAATATAAGAGGAATTTTAGGAATATTTACACTTCAATTTTGTTATTTAAAGTTTAAAATCATTTGTTTTAAATAAATAAAGAGAAGGATTTATTACTTAATTATCGCTTATTGTTAGTTCAAATCTATCATGTTTGAAACAATTGACAATAAATCACTATGACAATTATTCAATGTGTAATGAGCTATGATTTAGATGTGTCGATGTACCCTTTTTTAAAAAATAGTTCAATTTTTATTATTATTCCTCAAACATATTATTATATAATTTATTAAAAATGCTTAATATAGGAGTCTTTTTACTTCGTTTATCTCTAATACCTCTCACAGAAATATACAATTTCCTCCCATTCATTTTATCTATCCTTGAATCACTTAGAATAAAAAAATATATTCTCATTTCTTTTATGGATTAAGTTTGTTTGCCTAGATACTTTAGAAAATCTATGGATTTTGTTTTTAAACTTTCAGCTTTAAATTGGAAATGTTTGGCTGGTTACATTGAAACGAATGCACTTCTGCATATTGCAGATAAGCCTTTAAAGAATTAATATATACACATAGTTAGCGACCGATATGGATACATTATATATTATTCACTATGACTACATTATCAAAGAAAATATGGTAAGAGCTTTTTCTCGCGGAACTTTTACATTATAAATTCGTTTTAAGAAGTAATTAGCAAAGTAGTTTACCTACAAGGGATTAATATTCTTAAACACCTTACTTTTCCTATTATATTTTATACCTGTTATTTCATTATAAACATATGTTTTTTTTAAATCAATGTAAAAAGGTTTTCCTAGTTTGTCAATTAAAACCACCAGGATCACACAGTGTCAAATTGAGTCCTGGATTTCACGTGATTTTCTATCACTATAGCCTGGAAATCATAACGCAACAATTATCTGTCTCGCAAAATTTATGGACCTAGAGATGTGAACCCTCACATTAAAAACACTCAACTTAAGTCTTCTTACATATGGGTAGGGATGAACGTTAAGTACTGTATGGATGAATAAAGTTTTTAGCATAATATTATAGTGATGTTGGAGATTAAATGCCTCGAATAAACAACCATACTTGGTTTTAATACTAAAAGAACGTTCTCACTTGCAAATCTTAGACAGAGTTTTGAGTTCAGCAATCTGTACTTGTTCATAGTGGCATCACAGGATTTATTTTAAAACAACGCCGACCTCCATCAATCAGAGGAATAAAATATGTATAAGTAAAAATAGAATTGTATTTTTTTAAGCAAGCTCACAATTTGTAACAGAATTTATTTTATACCAACTGATATTTGGATACAAATTTATACATATATTATACATATATTATACATATAAACAGCATACGACTTGACTAATTGGGGATTCCAACCGTTTACCGTGCAACCAGGTGGGGCACACTCAGTTATGGCGATTGATATTTTAGTGTAGCCAATTTGTTTTAACCTAAATTTACTCCTTTCTTTTATCTGAATATTCAGTTCGGGAAAGGTCTAATTTATTTAAAAGTTATTTTTTCATGCCTGCCCTCAATGTGGAGCATATTGACTACTAATGGCGTTTATATCAACATATGCTTTTCCACGAGAACTGCTTGCTATTCAATTGCTCAACTTTTTGTGGAAATGACTAATGCCTATTTAATCACTCTCGCTACGCCCTGTTTTTTGGGATCTGGTGTGTGAGAAAGAATTTTAAGAATCACAGACATCCATCTCTTTGAATAATCCGTATATTGGTTGAAAAATCAATTAATGAAACCGTCCATCCTGGTATTTGATTATTTGAATACCACAACATAGACTACTCGACCATGAACCCGGCAGTTAAGAGTTATTAATCATAAATTTCTATTCAGCAGAGTCAATATTACGAAGTAAATTGAAAATATTCTATGGAAAAATGATCCAATATCCCGAACATATTCATCAATCGAAGTGATCTAGCTTGTGAAAAACTTTTTTATTCTGTAGTGAATTAAAGGTGACATAATAATGGTTGTTTAAAATGAGCAAAGCGCTTTAAAATTATTTTATATTTTAAACATTCAATGACCAAAAGGAGTTACAGAAAAATGCTTTCAAAATTTCTTTTAAAAAAAAAAGTTTTTAATCTTCACCAGAGAGAAATTGAATTCAATATAATTATTTCACGAAGAATGATGGAATGTTCAATTAAAATATTTAATATCTCCTATTAGTGCTGTTAACAAAAATGTATAAGATTCCAAAAAGAATACCAAAAGAAATGATACATTTTCGATATTCAAGAAATCATAATTATGGTTTCTCGTTCATTGAAAATCTTACGATGGTTTCGAAATTTGAAGCGATTATCACCAAGTATTAATTAAAACCAGAGATTTAGAAAAACAAAAGTTAAGAACCGTTTTGACTATCAAAAAATAGTTCTTGTAGGAAAAAGATTTTTGATTTGAAGCAAAATTATTTTACAATCCAAAGGAACTGTTTCACTTGAAACATCGGTTTTAAGCGCTCCGTTGCTGTAAATTGAGTTTTATTTAAATAAATTATATTTTAAGTTACTATATCCAACTGCGATTTCATATATTTTGTATGCCTGTTTGAGACGAATTAACTAAGCCCAAATAATTTGAGACAATGTATTCTAAAAATAATAATTTTAAGCCACGGTTGGTAAGACAAATATTACCGAGACAGAAACAAGTTTCAAGAGGTTAAGTTGATTCAGTTCACGATTTAAGAAACCAGTCCTGATCATTATAGATGTTTCAAAGTAGTAAAATAAAAATTGTGTTTTATTTTTAAAACATAACAAGATGACAAATATCACACGGTGTATTATACAAAATTCAGTTTTGATATTAAGTTTACCACAGCTGTTCTGTTTAGTCTGCAGCGCTCGTTATTTTTAATAAGAAGTGCAACTGCACAAGTACCCGACGCTCTTCAACATCCATTTGACAAATAAAATTGAAGTCTCTTTGGAAAATAGAAAATGTCATACAAAGGATGGTGGCGAAAAACTACGGTAGCTTCGCATGTCGTACTATGAATTGTCATCCGTATTGCCGACGGTAGTGCGATTTTTCGCGGTAGATTGTTAATAAACCTTCGACTGTTTTTCATTTTGCAGGATTTTTCTGTAATATCAAATCTGTGATAGTGAGGGTTTCTATTTAAACTGTATGACGTATAATTTAAAACTTAGAATAATATAGTAAGATTTCACTCGAATGATTTCAAAAACGGCTCATATTGATTAAATTGGCTTGAAATTGTAATAATATAATAGAGGAAAAAGTCGATATACTATTAGGTTTAACGAGAACAAAAATTTTCCAATATTTTAAATAGCTATTTGGACATCATGATATCGCCAAAAACATCATTAAACTGAATTCGTACGCTTATAATAGCTTGGAGAGATTGATAATGTATCTCAATATTTCATTTTTACGTTAGTCTACGCGTTATAATTCAAATTTTAATATGATAATTATGTTGAAAACAGAAATATTTGCGTCAATCTTATTTATGAGACAATTTGACAGCGGATAGTTTGAGTTGTGTAGCAGAAAAACTGAATTAATTGTCAGCGATATGAAAATACAAAGTGTACAAAAATGTAATGGAATGTATACTATGATAAGATTTAGATCCAGATTCTAATCATAAAACCTTTAAATAGACATTCAAAAATGTCCCATTTTGAAATGGTATTAATTCATAAAACACTTTCTTCTTTTTAAATTATCAAAATTTGCATTATCAGCAAGATGGCATTGGGAAAAATTATTACTAACAGTAAAATTCTTACAAATTAATTATCCACCCAGCCTGGAGCGCACATTTTCTAGTATTACATTTTCAAACATGATTTGTTGGAAAACTTAATGAATGTGAGAATTTTGTGTAATTTAAGTATTTTCAAAGGTAGAATGCTACTTATCTGCTTTCCGTCAAATTTTTAGTAATTACAGGTAGGCGATTTCTCGACTTCAAATTAGAGTTCTTGTAAAGATAAGATTCGCTGTAAATGTGATAGCTCGTGAATATTTTTTTGTGCAAAACGATTACAAAAATCACATTATTTGAGCTTTTAACGAATTTTAAAACATGCTTAAAGTTACAAATTAGTACTAAACGCGTTCTAGTTGACTGCGCCATATTGTTTCGATTATATGAATAGAAATAGTATAAAATTAGAATTGTTGAGATTTTGTACATTTCCATATATTTCATCTCTAACGACCCGGGTTTCGCCTTTCGGCGTCTTCAGTTATTCAAGTACACGAATGGACCTGAACTGAGTTCAATATTGAGATTCTATCAACCACCATCAGTCGATGTCTTAAATTATAGAAGTAGTATAATTGTGTTTATCTAAAAATGTGGATATTTGTGAAGTTTCCATCTCTTTCTTAGAACCCTGAATCTAGTCCTGAGCGATGAACGAATTACTGGTCGATTTCTTACTCCATGCATCTATTAATGCCCTACTTTAAAATAACTGACCTACGATCAGTTATCGCTTAATAACTTATGTAGAGATGATTTGTTGAGAGTCCATATGTGGGTATGCCTTTATTTATTATTATAACTATATTATACAAATAATTTTCCATCGTTTTTGCTTAATCATAATGACTTTTTCCCTGTCATTGTACTTTGTAGTCTTCTTACACTTTACTGATTTAATTGTGTTCACTTCATTTTCATTTAACGAAAAAATCTTATTTGATTCTGGTATATAATACAAACATAAATGACTCAGTTCAATCACATATTTATATACTTAGCACTCTTTTGAGAGAACAGATTAAAAAATCTTTCTGATATTCGATTATCGAGTTTTACAGAGAAAGAATAAATAAAAAAATCTTAAAATCACACTACTGATTTATAGTATAAGTTTAAGTTGTCTAAAGCATCTAAAAATTCAAGCACATGTTTACATAATATATAACACTACATTATTAAGTATGTTTAATTCAGCAAAGCTTCTTATCCAGAGATGTCAAATACTTGGTACGCGAGACCGATTTAGCAAGCGATAAATTTTCGACGTTACGCCAAAACTAGAAATTTATTTTATTTGTTTAAATACGTAATCGCTTAAAGTGTGAAAAAATATAAAATTAACACAATATCATGTCGATCTATGTATTGTGACAAAACTAGGCAGCTGTTTTTGGGGGATTGACCATTTTAATGAATCGTGTACATTCAAAAACTAGAAACGTGTTGATAAAGAAAGTTTCAGCAGTATGACTAATTTGTAGTCGACAACATTGATATGTTGATTTGAAATAATATGCCTGATATAAAAAGCTCTATAAAAAACATTAATGTGTTATGAAATGTTTTTACATTTACTTATTTTCTCTCATTTTCACCTATGTAGCAATCTACCTAAATACGTATTTATAATTTATGTGTTGTTTTTTATATTCAATAAATATACTATATTATGTTATAGTATATATGATGCACGTTGATAAAATTCTATAAGTCATCCCTGTTGTAACATAAATAGTCATATATCGACGGTGTTTTGGCTAATTGATGTAACCCTCAAAATTGAAATTGTTTAGGAGACGGTAAAAACTTGAAAACATTATATGGTGAGTTGCGTTATGAATCTTTGAAATCTACTTCTGTAAATTTTCATGTTTGCAAATACAGAGAGTGACGATATAATAGTGGCTTACATCAAGTGGAGGGGTCAGAATTTTTAAATTTGAAACCAATGTAAAATAATATTTCCATTTCAAAACGTTGTCAATTTATTTTTCTAAGTTAAATCGTTTGGCCGAGACCTGCTCTGTCTGTTTTTGAGGGCTACATCAATTGGCCAAAACACCATCGAATTATAAAGTATTTATTACAGCATAATTTACGCAGACAGTCTTTGATTGTGTATCGTATTATTTAGTGAGTGTTCATTCATTTAGTAACAAATCTGCTTGCCTGCTTAGCTAACCTTTTACAAATAGTTATGAATTGATCTGATGTCACGATCAATCAAGCTCATTGGCGCACCATGAATGGTACTCGGATTTCTAAACAAGGCGATTGATATGTTGGAAAACTGTTTCGGTTTGCCAACAACTCACACTCTCGTCGGGTTCTGCGAATGACAATGTTGTATTTGCTTCCGGCTTGTCAATATTTCGTTATACGAGAGAAAGAGAGAGAGAGGGCGAATGATTGACGTGGATCGAATAAAGTATTAATTTATTGAGCGTGTGAAATTGATATAGCACAAATAACTTGTTAAAGAGAAATATTCTTAGAAAATTGTAATCGACAGCTACGCTTTGCTACAGGTAATTGGATGTATATTAGTTTCAGCTCATTGAATTTCCTATATAAGCTAGCCTAAAAGTAACTTTGTGTCTATCAATCGAATTCAAATGTTCAGAAATAAAATTACCTGAATAGAGAATATCAAATATAATAATTCTCGTCGAAAAATTATACTATGTTTACACTTTCAAAGTGTTCAGCTGACAATTCTTGGTGGAAAGGCATTATATTTTAAAAATAAAACACGATTTGTTATAATGATCATGACCGTTAGACGTACGTAGAGCAGACAGTTGATCATGCTTGCGATGAACAAAACCAGTTCTGATTATTATATAAAATGTGAAAGTTGTACAAAACAAAATGCTTTCTTTTATTTAATTAATTATAAAAACTACCACATCCACAAAGCCAGCGCGTTCTAAATGTTCACCCTTACTTTAACCAAATTATATTGATATTTAATAATAAACGAATATTAATTAAAATAATCAATATTCACTTTGTGTAACTTTATTATTTTCCCATGCCACAGATAAAAACCCTATTATTTTGAATATTATCGGAAAGACTTTGAATTCGTATTATCATCATAAAATTAATAATTACATTGTAATATATTTCTACCATCACACAAAATAAAGAGATTTTGGCGAAAATAGAATAAAGATTTGAAACTGCGAAATTGTGTATTCAGTTAAAAGCTTCCATAAAAAATGGCGTAGAGTTTTAAGCTTGCTTCAGATTGCTAAGCTCGTTTTAACAAAAGCTCTATTGTTCAAATGATAAAGGATGAAAGTATTTAAATTTCCGCAAAATGTAGTAAAAACAATACACCCTTGCCTTACACAGCAAGAGCTTTCAAAATATTGCCTACGAGCATAGCTCTATATCGTTAAGTGAATGTTCCTATTATCAGGAAGACTATGCGACAAAAAAGGATACCCGTAAATAATAAAATCCTTGCCTCAAATATGGTATATGATTATGCTGTAGGCAATCGGGAATATCAGATTTCACATTTGTTTTGAATAAAAATACCGTCAAACACTGTATAAAAGGATAAAAATGCATAGAATTTGTAAACATGAATAACAATATAATGTGTTCACAATACATCGTGATTATGTTTCCCAATTAAGTATTATTCTATGTTTATTTTCGTTTATTTTTGTATATCTTCATGTTTTCATATTATATACTTTATTCACAAAAAAGTCAATAGGCAAAGCGAATTAACTGCGTGGTCAGTATTTATGATAATGTAAGACTGCCATATTATCTCAAGCTAGTACTATTATTTTTAATTTATATGAATTATTTCTGTTAATAGGATAAAATAACAAAGTATTTAGTTCTACAAAGTTTTTATCATTTAGTTGATAGCTATTTCGGCTCTACGCCATCGTCAGAACTATATAGTTGTGACGATGGTGAACCTGGCGTATCAACTACCTGATAAAAAAATTGTAGAACGAAATACTTTGTTATTTTATTCTATTATAATGGAGTTCTACCAAGTAAATGCCAATTCAATCAATAAATTATTTCTGTATTAAAATCTGAAAAATTTTCAAAATATTTGGAACAACACTGCCAAGCCTAAAATACGGCTATGTAATACAATGAAATCTATATATATATATATATATATATATATATATATATATATATATATAAATAAAGATTTGTTTGTTAAACGCACACCCGTAAAGGTTTCTAAAAGTCAAAAATCTAAAAAAAAGAATCAAGTACGTACAACTGGCGACATCTTTGAACCAGACTGAAAAACAAAAACATATTGTTTATATTTGGCGGGAAAAGACAATTCAGATTCGAGCTCGGGCCGGGCGGTGTAAGGAATTCAAATTTAAGAAAAACATTTCGTACTATGTTCTGTTCATGAATCTGTCATAAGGCAACAGTTTTCATAACTTAAATGGCTTATTTCACATGTTCTATGAATATCGTTTGATGGAAATTGATGGAATTTATATGGAAACAATAATAAAGTAATTTTATGAAATTTCGGCCCGTACAGACCTTTAACCCAAAAGGACTTCAATAACAGAATTAAAACCCAAACAGTTTCTTTCTTTGAGTGGCATTGCAACGCATGCCGGGTACTCACTAGTATTTTATATTTATGCATTGAACAAAATACAACGCAGCCATGTTTTACTATAGGGCCGTGTTGCTTTAAAAAAGTAGCTGGTTATCATATTAGAATTACAAAGCATCACAGCCACTGTTTTCTTAATGGCAGTGTACGTCTCATGTCGTTCAAACCACAAAGTGAATTTAAGCCCTGTAGCAACGCTCATTTCGAAATGCGGTCGTGTTACAAAGGCTGGTTGGAGCCAAAAATGCCACAACTCATATATCTTTACTATGACAAATTACATTTCAGATTTAAAATCATTATATTCCAAAAGTAATATTATGTCAGCGCTTTCCAGGTGTCTAGGTTCAGTTAAGTTTTAATTTATGCTTAGATAAACAAATAAAAAATGTTGAAAACTCCAAATGCGTCTTACTCAGGACATGACATTTGAAATTGTGGTGGTGTTGTTTTAGGGGTGCAATATGTTTTAAACTATCTATGCAAAAAAATGATTAAAGTAAAAGAGTCAACACTTAAGCATGCAACACTCCCATTTTTTAATACGATTCGCCACTTTTTTATAACGTCTAAATACTCTAGAATGTGAAATCCAAAATGTTAATTAGAAACTTCCTGGATGCAAAATTCAATCATTCATTTGTAACACCCACTTGAGTTCCTTAAAAAAACACTCCGAAAATAATCTGAATTATCTTCCCGATCGCTACTAATTTTAAAATTGACTTTGCAAATGTCTCAAATACATTAAGACTTTGAAATTATTTTTTTTTTAATGAAATTGACTCATGGTGCTTAATGAAACTTCAATATCAAATTTGAATTGTCAAAATTTTGTACAAAATAAACAAAAGTAATAAATTTTGTCAGGAACGGATATTTTGTCACGAAAGGAACGGTGAATCGTTCGGTTTCTTTGGCCCTTCAAATGCATGGATGAACTGGAGCAGATGGAAGAGTTAGTCAAGAATTCGTACCGTATATATTTAAGAATGAGGTAAGAAAATGTATATAACCACTTATTCTAGGCATGAACAATGCTGTGTCGTACATGACCCGGTGAGATCTAATGGGTAAAAGACAAGACTATCAGTATTTTTTGATAAAACGATATAACGAATATTAAGTAATATTAAATTTTCAATAATTGTTCAGCTCAGCTCAGCTTTTACGTCAGTCGATTTAATGAGTTTTTAAATTCCATAGTTTATAATATGTTATTATTTTTATATATATATTGTATTGTATTAATTAAACTAATAACTATTTACGCATTTGATGAAACAAGTTAAATTTTACTGTTTTCAAGAAGTCACTGTTGTATGTTACAATTTTAGTTATGCAAAATCATGGTCTTAGATTGCTAAGAAAAAAATTCAGTTTCATAAAATCAGTTTTTGTAACAAAGCACATGGTGTATCTTTAGTTTGACAACACAATGTACAATTATTTTATTTCACTTGTGTTTTATGTCTATTGCGCTCTCCGCTAAACATAATACTTGTGGTCAGCAACCTTTTCACACAAACAAGCTTCTTGTAGTTGGTCTAGTTTTAATTAAAACTTTTAATACTATTTTCTGTGAAAGTTAAAATCTGTCCTGTCGTAAAAAAATATTTGTGGGGTGGGCTGTTTTCATTATATTGTCTTATAATGCATTATTTGAATAGGATTAACTACTTAGGCGTCTAAAAGCGAAAACCGATAAGTCTACTTTGCAATGTTTTACTGGCGGGCGACGTTTTTGTGTTTATAACGATTAAATTAATAATTTGTCGAATTTTTTTTTTCTATCTTGAAGTGTATTTACAAATAAGAACAATAAGGCTTTTTTTACTATCCAGAAATTATCGGCGTCTACTTATGATTTCCGTGACATGCTTAAAAGATTATGTGCACATTTCTTAAATATTAATGTCAAATTACGTAAACTATCTTTTGTCATTATACCTTTTGTCAGATTTTGACATAATATATACTTCGGTTTTCGCTTTTCGATACATCAGTTAAAAGTTTTTGTATCTTAACTTAAATAAATATGCTAGTGTAAAAGTGAGAGAGGAGATCCTTGAGATGACTCACACCACTTAAATATAGTACATGGTATGATAATGCTATTGTAAATAGAACGACCTCATAAAATGTGAGTAGTTTTATGTTAACTGTGTTTTTTTAATTTTCGTGGCAGGAAAAAATTAGAGTTTGTAAAATCGGTTACCTATCACTGCCGTAAATAATGAAACAAACAATGACTCTGAAAAATACGAACTGTAAATTATTAGTCTACTCGAGATGCTGTCCGATATTTCAAAATGTAATTCGCTAAACTAAGTCAGTACCCATTTTGTCTTATTAAGATATAACTAAACAACTACTATTAAGGTTTCCACGCTAGTTTTAGAGTTCGGATGCAACTACTTCCAGCGTGGAAGTTCTTGTTTATTTAGCATAAAAATCCTAATATGTATAGTTTTATCAATTAATAATGTAAGATGAGCATTGCAAGAAGTTATCAAACCATTGAATTTTGAACTGCGATCGTGAATTCGATAATACGTACATATTTTACAAGATTGGTTCTTGTAAAAGTTGCTCATATTATGAGGCTGAACGTAAAGCATATAATATAAAAATGTGTGTGTTAAGACAGCTTTTGTGGTCTAGTAGTAAGAACTTTATTCAGTGATCAAGAGGGTCTGGGCTCAAGTTCCGGCAAGGTTGGTATCAAATTTGAATTTTTTCAATTTGAATTTGAAATCTTGGACATGGCTTCTTGTGATGTTTCTTCTCCTTGAGTTGATCTTGAGTGTCATTACACAAATTCTCATTTTGTTACCTTACTTTGAAAAGGTTCTGATTGCACTTGACCATGTTTTGAGATACGAGCGTTTGACGTTTTGACTGATCATATTTTGTATTTTGAAGGAAAAAATGTGTTTTTAATTAGTCAGTCAGTATATATTTCCATATGTAAATATTTTACTTGTTTTAAGAAATAATGAGTATCTAAAATTTTAATTATAACTGATAACAATAATTTATTTGAAAAGGTTTTATCGCCTATTTCAATTTTATTAAAACAAGTGTTCTGATTTTTGAGATATTTATTAATATTATGTATTATCATGCCTTGCTGAACCATATAAGCTAATAATTATATTGTAATTCAACAGAATAATAATACATATTTACTTTGAATGATTGAACGAATTCAACTTTCGTCAATGAGCACATTAATAGAACAATATAAGTAAACGGTAAAACACACACTAACCATCGAGCGATGCATGTTCAATAGGATGTTAAAACCTTTTCAAAGAAACTGTGCTATGTATATTTTTTCTGTGAGATGATAATAAGTAGTTCTATCGATTCATAGAACCTTATAAAACATATTTAAAAAATAAATGTGTGAATAGAACTCCGGAATACTGCTACAACATTTTCCAATCAAAAGGTCATTTTAGGTCAAAATGTCAGTTAGAACCTTTTCAAAGTAAGGTAACGATTTGGCGACATGACTGTTAGCTATAAATGCGAAATATGTATATATTTTTTTTGTTTCCCAATCTATAAGAAAAACTCGCTTATTGTTTTGTTATGGCGCTTCACAAAAATTAATTTCTGGTTGTAATTTATTGCACTTTTGCTTAGACTAAATTCACTTTACTAAAATTATTTTCACTTATGACATTTAAAAATATTTTCGTATATAGTCATTTTTTTCGAACTAAAAATAAATATATATTTTATTAAAGGTCTAAAAGTCAAAAGGTTTACACCATTAAATATAAAAAATGCAAATTTATTTCGTAAATAATAACAAATTTAGCACATTTTTTTAATTAATTAAATTTTAAAAATGTTTCCCGTTTTAAAGATCATTTACTCTTCTGATTACTCTGTTGAAAACATACAAAGAAGAAATAGATCACTGTATTAAATATTGATAAAGACAACACATTATTATATTATTATAAATATATTTATTTTCACATTTTATATAATTAGATAAACAATGTACAAAAACCATCGAAAACTGGATGAATCAATCAAAGAGTTGCTAAAATGTTTTCGTTTTTAAAAATCATTTTCAGCCGGGGTCGATCCACTGCTGGATGAAGGCCTCCCCCAGCTCCGTCAACTCTTCTCGGTTCCTAGCTGTCACCGAACCTGACATGTTTGACAATCCAGCGGGTTTTGGGACGCCCTTGAGGCCGCTTAGCGCCCCTCGGATACCACTGAATGACTGCATTTGTCCAGCGGTTGTCTGTTCGTGTGCGACATGCACCTTTCCATACCACGTTGCGCCACTATTAGTTTTTGGACCTCACGTGTGTTGAGAGTTCATGTTAGCACACATTCAGATTCATTAATAGATTCAATACAGGCAGCGACCATCGCATGGCGTGATGCAAGATAAGGCTTAACAGTGGTCTCGAAAGATCCAAACTGCTGAAGAAGCCCAAGGGTACACTTGAGAAGCAAAGCCGAATTTCAGACTGAACTGACAGATAGACTTACATCTTTCCAGGCTGAACATGATTCTATTTCCCTATCGAATGCACAATCCATAACGCGCATAATACTGAAATCTGCAAAACAACTAGGAAAAATTGCATCAGAACCCACACCCCCAAAAAAGTTTTCAACCGATACGTTAAATTTAATGAAGCAGCAAAGGGAAACAAAGAGTCATATTCAAGTACCAAACAACCCCGAATACTCTAACCTTTGCAAAACTCTCCGTAAAAACATACGTGAAGACCTTAGTAGATTTAATATGTCGCTGATACAGGCTACGGTGGACGCAGGGAGATGTCTGAGCAAAAACAAACAACGGTTAGGGATAAGGAAGGATACAGAAAAATCACAGCACTAAAATCGAAGGATTGGTGGAATTCTACAGTTTGCTCTATAATGCCGAAAGTGATGAAAATACGACGAGTTCAAACCATTTGAGGAATGATGATGACGAAAACTGTCTTGAAGTCACAACCTACAAGGTAGAGCATGAAAAATGGAAAAGCTCCAGAAGAAGATGAGCTTACGATCGACATTCTCAAGAGAACCGGACGAACTGTAAACGAAGTGCTAGCACGGCTGTTCACAACGCCTGCGCGAAGAGAATGTCTCAACGGCGTGGAAAAGTGCCTCGATCATCATCCTTCATAAAAAGGGGATAAGGAATATCTGAAAAGTTATCGGCCAATCAGCTTATTGCCAATTCTGTACAATTTTAATATAAAATTAAATTAAAAATTGATAACTTGGTTTATCACTAACGTGACGCGTTTCGCGGGTTATTTATTTTTAAGGTAAACGATGATTTTATTCTTAAAAGGGTGAGGGTGGGTTTTATTACATTCTACTGGACGTGTGGAAGGGGGTAAGCTATAAACATTGTTACACTATAAACAAGTCAATTACTGGCACCTGGATGTGAAAAACCCAAGGGGAATAAATTTAATAATGGCGAGCCGCCTGTTCTGTTTAAAAATGTCTGTACAATTTTTTTACAAAAATATTCTCCAACCACCTAAAAACTGTTCTAGATAAGAATTTTAAATATATCCGCCCTCAATTTGCAATAATGGAGCAATTAAACATCAGTTATATATTGATTAATAGTTTTTATAAAGCTTCACTATTTTTTGGTGTACACCAGGATTCAAAAACATTGTGGAATATTTGAATATGCTGATTTTAAAACTGATATCCGCACAATTTGCACCGAACGGTTATTGCAATTGATTAGCAAAAATTAGATTTTTTTACCCATAGGTGAAGTAAAGAGACTCATAATCGGTTTTCGTTAATTAGACACTACGTTAATATTTCATAAATCTCACACTCCATCATTAAGAGTGCAAATTTGAGGCATCGTTACACTTTAGTATAGAAAACACGCATAATTATAAACATATATATATATAACATAAATATTCTCTTAAGTCAAATGGTTTCATTCTTTATAAAAATATTTTCAAAGAAGCTTTTATTTTATCTTGAATGTATTGTAAAAAACTAAAAGCATTTTGAAAGATGTCTTAGAATTCATTTACTTCTATTTCATTTTAACGAAGAAAAACACAATATCAGATATGGAACAGTGCCACCTCAAAACGTCATATTAGAAAAATGTACAATCTCTTAAATAAAGTATAATTTAAGACACTAACGACCCGGGTTTCGCCTTTCGGCATCTTCAGGCATTCGAGCGTACGAATGGACTCGAGTCAGTTATATTATATTAAAATTTTTATTTAAGAAAATTTGGATTATTGAGATTTTGTACACTTCCAACTCAATAACCTGTCAAAGCTTAATGATCAGGTAGCTTTCACTCTCAAATGAAGATGGGTGCTTTATGGATTACTGTTGGATTTGTGAAAATCTGTAATATTAGTCATTTAAAAGCAAAAATGCTGGTATTAAATTTGCAAACAATAATAATAAATTGAAATTTTTTTTTTGTTTATATTTTTATTACTTTATTATCTTAATAATTTAAATATTTACAAAATGTACAATTTGTTTATCATGAAAAAAAACAGTCGGCCAATTTATTTCAAACAATAAACTGATATTGAACATTTTGGGCTTGAAACCTAGTGATAAACGCTCTTGGGTGTTCGGTCTTTTCAATTGCGCTGCCTTTTGGTTTGAATCCCAAACTGACACGTAATCACTTTTCAATCGATGTTTGGATTGCAATGCTCCATATCTATTCACTCCAAAAAATTCAACCAACTTTTGTTAAGCAATTTCTGTTGATATACTCCATTAAGAGTAAGTAACACACTGTGAACGGATATTATTTACTATTATCACAAAATAGTACTGTATTTATAAATATAAAGGTGTTCTATATTCCAATGATAAATATACTCCTGCCTCATGTGTCAGATAAAGGACTACCGGGGGTGGGTTTAGACTCTTAAGCATTTAGTAAAAATTTGATGTTTTTAAGTATAGTTACAATTGTGAGAATTGTTTCTCATTTAAAATAAAAGTATCCACTGTACCATGAGTAGAACTCCATAAATATTTGATTGCTTTTTGTGACCAGCGTATTGTTTTTTGTTTTTCAAATATATTTATTTTTATGTTAGTAAAAGTTTCCGAGTTTTTCAGATTTTAATTACGCTTAACGCTGTTGAAGGATAACATAATTTGTACACTACCCATTACAATTGCGTAGGATATTCGTAAAGTTAAAAGCACTTTATTGTGCATTCAGTCATCTCGTTGACGTAATGGCTGAAGGAAATTTCAGGCTTTAAAGCGGCGGTCAGTGTTAATTTGTGATGATGATGTACACAGATGGTTTAAATTTATTCGACTAGTAAAGAAATGAATTTCTGAAAACTATATATGTACATATTATAATAGAACCGTTTTGTTTAGTTGAACATGTAGATGCGTCTGCTTTGCGATCATTATTGTGATGATACGTGTTTAATATAATTCAATATAATATTACCATATAATGCCAATATTGTGTTTAAATAAACGCCTGATAAATGAAGGAATAAAAGATGATGAAATACAATAAATTTTGAGAATCTAGTAAAGCTTTCATTATTTTTTTTATCAAATGTTTCATTGCAACGCAAAAGCTTTTGAAATTACCCACCTAGTAACAAACTGTGCCCGACCTTTTCGATCACATGACATATCGGTCCAATTTATCTAATCGTTGTATGCGCCCTACATAAACAATTTTGAAAGGGAATACTCTACAAATAGTACAGGCTTATTCATCAATTTGTAATACTTACGCAATAGCTCACTCAGGGTATCATGATCTTTGCTTCCGTGTAAGGGTCAGGAATTCAAATACTCAACGACATATTTAAGCATAAAATAAATTTATAGAATTGGCATTTGATAGAAAAGTTGGTTGATATAAACGTCACTCTTATCAAGTTTATACTACTATCTTTACTTTTTTTTAGTAATTAAACCATTAAAATAAACATACAAAACATTGTTTGACTTAGTAAGAATATTATATAGTTGGAAAAAAACCGTTCAGTCATAATTTTGAAAATGGTGTGATGCTGAAATAACCGTGTAATTTATTTGAGAAACATAATACTATATATTCTTTTAATCTTAACACTATTCTCAACTAAACTTGCATGGAGAGGTTCGTTAGGAATGTCTTTTTGATACTTTGCTTATTCATTATAATATACAGAAGATAAAACAGCTGACACATTTATACATTTTTATTGAATATTTCTGTAAAACGATTGAAACAAGCAATACTTTTGTTACGCTACGGAATATACATCTAAAACGAGTGGTAGCGGCTTTAACACTGAGTATTATTGCAATATTAATCGTTAGAAGATATTCAAAGGTCTTTTTTTAAGAATTCAGATCAAATCGATCTAGAATAAATTTTATTTAATAAAATAAACATTTACTTGATATGTGATCTGTAATAATTCTTAGCTGGTATTGTTTTTGCTTTGACCCTGTCATTTACAATTACAAAATCGGGTGGAATAGGTTGCCTCTGATTTTGATAAAGGTTTCAACCCGTTAGGTCGAGTTGTTTTACCCGTTTAATCAAATCGATTACAATCCCTAGCCAATACTTAAGTCCTGTAGGCTATTTAAGATTGTTTTTCTTTCAACCATAAATAGCTTTTAATTCAAATAGACTGGCTACAGCACACACGTTAACATAAAGCTCGTGAGTTGTTTCAACATAATATATTACGTAACAAAAAATCTTACTGTAAATACACTTTACTCTTTTATCCAATACTGTAATTCTTATATTGAAAACAAAAACAAAAGCAGTTTTACAATGGAACAACACAATAAATTCAAAACGTGGAAACATGTTTAAATGTTGTCAACCATTTTCTCGTACTTTCGGTAACTTTTTCTGTATTAGAAGCAGTGTTTTTGACCACTCTGAATAAACATTATTATAGCAGACGTACTGATATGTCCTTATTAAACAATAAGTTGTGAATATTGGGGTTCGATAATAAACCAGAACATGACAAATCAGAACAGTGACAAAACAACACAGGAGGAAATGAAACAAATAATATTGTTGTTTTATCTACTTTTGAATTAAATGCAGACCGTGGAGATACATATAGAACACAATTTAAAAGAAATATTTATAAATACATAAATAGATGCAACAAAAATATAATTTGTTTTGTTTATCCTCTGTGTTGTTTTGGTTCTGATTTGTCATGTTGAGTTTTGTTCGGTTACCGAATATTAAAATTTTGGCAATTAACTGTATAGTGTTTTAAGGTTAACAGATAAATTTTCGTAACTCTTACCAGTTTCATTCAAAGGGAAGTATTTATAATCAGTAAAATAATATCGTTGTCATATTTGTTGTTGATATTTTTTCATTGTTTTATTATAAACCTTGAACATGAAGCCTGCAATGATTTCTAAGCGTCGGGTGATTACCGCTAATCATAAAAAATAATAGGTGTATTTTACATGTTATTGTTAAATTGATTTTAAGCCATATTCAATCCCAGTTTAGAGTAAATAGTCTACCCTCGTTGTTAAACAAAGACTGATTTTAAATCTGATTGCTAAGAGGTTAAGAAGAGACAGATGGAATAATTATTAGAAAATAACACTAATGGTTTGCCAATCGTTATTTATATGCTCCGTTCTTTATGTCGGATTGGAAGTGGGTTTGTAAAGGAAAATAAAATAATTAAAAGGCATCCATATCTTTTAGACAAGACTCCACAGATCGATTCTGAAATATTTTTTTGTATTCTAGAATTCAAGCCGTTGTCCTTGCAACGAAGTGAACAAAAGCCCAAAATTATTGACCAATTGGCTCCAGGACTGACGTTGGATAAAAAACTGTTAAGTGTAAAATTTGCTTCATAAAATAAAACCAAATAAACCTGTAGAAAATCATAAAATGTACCATATAGACGAAAAACAGGTAAATTTATTTCTCTATCGCTACGTGAAAGGAAGAATCGAAAATGAACAAGTATTCATGTAAAGAGGTGTTAAAATAACACTTGGCGAGTTAAATAAGCCCTCGGATTGCAAGAACAAGGTCTATTCACTGACCCTTCTCAACTCTCGCTGACTTCTCCGATAGGCGCGATTCGATGGGCCGCAAGCCAAGTGGCCAAATATCACACCACCCACCTCTGAAAGAATCGAAACAAAATATTTTCGATAGCGGTATCCAAACACCTTTTAGGCGGTCGAACAGTTGATCTGTATGATTTTTATGGCACCCTTTTCGTGATTATTGTATTTGCGGCTACATTCATTGAATAAAGAAAAGATCGTGTTTTCTGATACCTTCATCAGAAAATATCTTTATACTGGACATTTTTCGGAAACATTTAAGGCATATGGAAACAGCAACGGCCATTATTCATCACCTGAAGTTGATGAAAATCGTAAAAAAAGTTTTTATGCAAGTATATTTTTATTTATACAGTTATTCTTTTCGGAAGAAGTCGTGTAACAGTTGATTTAAATCACACATTGATTTCAATAAGAAACGATCACTAAAAATGAAATCTGCTACAGTTTTGATAAATTTAGTGTTCCCAAAATAACAATTTGAAGGAAAAATTTTTCCTTTTCCGCTAAATACAAAACTACAATAAAGTTCCAATAATCCAAACTATTTTTTTTTCATTTTAAAATGATATTTTAGATTTTTAAAGCATATATTATTTTAACATGTTTGATACATATTTTTTATCAAATAAATATGTGATTTTGGTTTGCTTAGAGAACTCTTTTAACGATTTTTTTTATATCAGTTACAATTTTCCTAAGAGTTTCATATATTTCACTTGTTTTAGGCTAGAATTCAAATCCAACTCCAAAAATCTATAACTACGTTTGATAGAACTTCCACCATTAAACGAGTGTTACCGACTTTGTGTTGTACCAAATTTGAGTTACTCCATGTAAGACATATGGTATCGTATATTTTCCGTAATTTAAACAAATCGTTATCTTCATTGACAAGTGGCCAGTAAGCTGTTTCATTAATAAAACAGCCCATCGGTGCATGGGTTGAATTAATGATGGTTCATTAGGTGGTACAATCTTACGGTGATGTTTACATTTATTTTCCTATCGTATCCGGTCCTTGGGAACAAGACTCGGAAAGGGCAATCAGCGAACACCTAGTTTTTTCGTTACCGTATACATCTATCATTAGCAAACTTAAGGACAGAGGTTGATTGAGTGATTTTCAACCAGGTCTGCGATACTCCATTCAAAGCGGACATGATTGAAAAGCGAGCGACCGCTTAATTCAAAGATAATTATGGTGCTACATTAAAATTGTGGTTTCAACGTTGAACTTCGTTTAGAAAGTAATGTTGTATTACTATACCTTTGTGATTAATACAACGCAGAACAACATGACATACTGCATGAAGTACTAAATTCGTGTTCGAAAATTAATATGTTTCAAACGTTTTTCTCAATTTATCACTTTAAATCAT
This sequence comes from Himalopsyche phryganea, assembly GCA_022494535.1. Taxonomy (NCBI): domain Eukaryota; kingdom Metazoa; phylum Arthropoda; class Insecta; order Trichoptera; family Rhyacophilidae; genus Himalopsyche; species Himalopsyche phryganea. The sequence continues at coordinate 357,452 of JAGVSL010000119.1, read as the reverse complement.
GTATTACTGTGTTATTGATCTCGCAAAAAGTGGAAAACTTGGCAAACAAATTAATACTAAAATTTATCTAATTATCGTTTTTATTACACAAGAATTTAAAATAACTAATTAGTGCCACAAAACTACTGTGATTCCTCCTTTGCGAGTTGCCTAAATTGTTGCACTATCGATGTATATTGAATTACATCGCACGTATTTAGTAGCGACTCCAATCTAATATTGTTAGAAGTTTCAGATATCGCTAGTATGAAATACACTGTGAGTTCAAAGTTTATCGGTAACTTTCGAACTGCCAAATGATTTCAAACATGTACTGCAACCGACTGAACTTTATTAGAAATTTATATGCAATTTTAGTAAGGCCACTAGAGCATATATATCGTATTTAAATAATTTATATTTCCTTTTTACCATGCTAACTAAAACTGAGGTATTTTAATAGTCCTTCAACCTACCTTTGAATAAATGATAAAGATAGAAGGATGGCATAAGAGTAGTAGTTAGCTAACCGTATCTCTATGTCCTGTTTTCTAGATCGGATATAGTGATCAGGAAGGCATAAATACATCACAACTACGGTGACATTGCTGATGAAGATAAGCAAATGGTAACGCTTTTGGATAATACTTAGTTGATGGTCAGCAGTACGAATCATCGAATGGAATCATGTGTGTATTAAATTGTCAATCAATCATTTGGTGTGTATTTATCTTATCCGTGCTTTAAATATTAATATAAATTGAAAATTTGGAAATTGTTCTAAATATGTTGTAATAAAATGTAGAATATAAATTGCAAATCTTTGACAGGCAGAAGAAGTGATATATTATGGCAACAAAAATTAGCTAGTTACGTGGATGACTAAGTCTTCGATCTTTCTATTCAGGAAAACAAATAGAAGTCATTAAAAAAATTGCTCATATGTTTTCGGTATTTTATTTTTTTTATATGTCGAAAATATACAGAAAAACCATAATAGAAAAGCGTTATCTGGCTTATATCTCTACTCCCAATTCGCATGTATCGTACAAAAATAGGGTGATTTCTGAATCAGTAACATATACCTTTTCTAATTTAAGACATCGACTGAGGGTGCTTGATGGAACTTCAATACCAAATTTGAGTTATTGAGGTTTTATACACTTCCATGTATTTTGTCACTAACGACCCGGGTTTCGCCTTTCGGCATCTTCAGGAATTCGTGCTCTCGAATGCCTGAAGATGCCGAAAGGCAAAACCCGGGTCGTATGTGACAAAATACATGGTAGTGTACAAAACCTCAATAAATCAAATATACCTTTTCTTTTGCTGAGCTAAGTCTATGGTTCTTCCAACAAAATTAACTGGTATCAACTAGTAAGATTTGCAGTCAATGAGTCTAAGAAAATATAATATATTTATAGAATAAATCCCACACGACGCAACATGAATGCTCACAGCCTTAAAAACTGAACTATATCTGTCACCATGAACAAACATTACAAAAATGATTTCTTTTGAACGATAATACGCCATTATTTTTGTTGAATGAAATACTGAAATACGACGCGATGAAATATTTCACAACAAGGCAGCACTTGGACGGCTTCTTTTGAGAAATTGCTCAATTTTTCAGTATTTTTACGACAGCCATTAAACCGCTGAAGCTAATGCCCAATTGAGAGCGGAAACTAAGAACGTAAGTCCCTCAAGAGTCCCCAATTACTTGACTGGAGTATTTTCTTCGCTGTGCAGAACAATTAATATTGTGTACGTACTTATATAATTTTGCTTACGATTTAGACTTTCGGAGAGCCACTTATGTAAAAAAAATGTCAAATCTTCAAATTATTTGGCAAGGATAATCTTATTGTGCTTTTTAGCAATATTATAGACACAGGAGATAATAACCAAAATGAATAGCGTAAACATGGACAGTAATTCAGCATATTATACATGGGAATAAGTCACTAAAGCACGAGTCTAACACTTGATTGGATTGGATTCTCCGTGATTCGTTTGTTTGTTATTAACAAAGCAGTGTTAAAATGAAAAAAAAATGATTTCCGGATCAACTCTTCTTGTATTCTCATTCTGCTTGCAATTGAAAAAGTGGTGTACGCGTGGGTAAGAAAGTGATTCGCGAAGATTTTGGTATTTTATATCACACTTTCGGTCGTTCGATTCGTTCGTGCGCAAGTTATGATGAATATTATGTTTTAACCGTGTTCGCTTCTAATCAAGAGCATATAGACTCCTAAAAAACATATGAACATAAGTTGTTTTAAGATAAAGGTACCATTTGGGAAAGAGAAACAACCGTGCCAGGCGTCAGATACAGGAGACTGAGCCTGGTCACTTCCGATCAACTCCTTATACAATAATTATATAAAATGCATTTGAAAGCGTGAAACAGGCGACCGCGACGGTCGAAGCACAACAATGCAGGCATACCGGGGCTGAGTTAGAAGTTATGTTGTATATTTCTTTGTGGTTCGCGAATTGAGAATCGGTATTTTTTATATCAAATGATCCTATTTTATCTTTAAATTCAGTTTAAAAACTCCTTCGTGTCTATCCAATGTATAGCGAAACACACAAACAGAAAGAGAATTTGGAAATTTCGTTTCTGCTTAGTTTATTAATTTTATCTTTACAATTTTTCAACTATGTAACAAGATTATTTACTGGCCGTATCGTGAAGCTGAAATAGCTTTCTACTAACTGATAACATTATTGTTTAACTAAATACTACGTTATTTTCAACTAAATATCCTGATATATTAATTGAAACTTAAATGATGGTATATTTCTGATGATATATCTATATTAATTGTCTTATTAATTGTATTCTTTTAAGCATAACTTTCAATTTCCAAGTGAATTTTCTTTTAGTATCTTTCTATCCTTCCCCATAAAAAGAGCGGTTGAACGATTTAAATTATCAATCACTGTTAAATACCCACTGATTAAACATGCTGGTTGATTTTTGATACTGTTTTTTGATTGCATTTTCTTTTCAAAACAAAAAGAAAGTCTTGGTTTGTAATCGTAATATTCCTTTGTTATTTTTGAGAACGTAGAGAAACTTCACCAGTGCGTATAATAAAAGTATGTTTTTATGTTCTTGTTTTCCTTTCTTACAAAAATGCACTCATTTTTTCTTCCTTTCTCTTTGTCTTTGTTGGTTTTATGATGCGAGATTATTTTATTAAAGCACTTTACTTTATGAAATAATTTTTTATGAAAGCAATCTGCGTGAACGCTCTTTAATAATAACTCTGAAAGTGTAAATGAGTTTAATAACAAAAATATCGAAACTCGTTACTCGTGGTTTATTCGTATTCAACCAACAATTTATGTAGCTTTGAATAGGAAAATTATTTTTCGTAATTTGTTTTCAAGGCGTTCAATAACCCATTGCTTCGTGTGAGACTTTCAATTTAATAATTTTCTCTGGTAAATATATATTTTACAATACGGGCTAAATTATGTTTCCGCCAAAATTTTGATAATTTAAATATTGTTTTAATGTGGTTAATACTGGTTTAGACTTCAAACAGAAATAAAGTCATTTTACAGGACACTTGTTTGTTTATTGATAGCATCGGTTAAGTGTTACACTTGGCAGTTATTGGATAACATCATAATAAAATACATAGTAAGAGTCTTAATTCCGTAGTCCTTAATCGTACAATCGTATGGGCCTACAGTGAAAAAGGTTGAGGATAAATTCATTTTCATTTATCGGTTTGCAGATGTTACATTAGATTACAGCTCTATCAAATTCTTGACTTCAGTGGTAAACAAGCAGATGACAAGAAAAGTAGAATAAATAGGCATCTCAATATTTCTCCAAAGTAATAAAAGAAAAATAACTCAATTTTTAAGAAAGATATGTAAAGACTGTATAAACAATATATAATTTATTTTTATACATAATATTCTACACAAATTTTTTTAATGAATTTAAGCTATGTTTTAGTTCATAGTAGATAAACTATTTTTATAACTTATTTATTTAAGTAATGACACAAATAATATTTAAATGTACTCTTTTGAAAACGTATTTCACAAAATATTTTTTAAATCAAGTAATTCAGTAAACAATAAAAGTAAATTGTGTATCATTCGTTTTTCTGTCGTTGCAAAACATAGTGGTCATTTAATGTGTTTTGAAACTATGTGACTCAAAGTTAGCGTAAAATATATGTAAGCACAAAACATCCACCATAATAAGTATGTGGCATCCTCAGGGAGTGGTCAAATAATGTCACCGTTGAAGTAACGGTCGACATTCAGTTAACAAGCTACTGGATGACTCTTCGGAGAGTATTAAATATGCTCTTTGGGCTGACCATGTAGCTTTTTGGATCCGTACTTCACTTGACCTCACCGGTCCTTAAGCATTTTGCTTGTTACACTAATGGGCGATATTATAAATCAACCAAATGAAGTTAGTAATATACTAACAAATTATAATGCATCATTTTAACTTAAGCTATACAAGTTGGTTGCCCAACCTCCACCCGCTATGTGTATGCAGCCGCTGTTTCAGGGCCGCCTTCCATAAAACAATAACGACCAAGAAAAGAAACGAATTTACTCATCATATTCTTGGCCCGATGCAGAGCTGCACGGGACCGATCTTTTAACCACGCACTATTGTGCTTAAGAAAAGAAAAGATAGAAAGAAAAAAAAAAAGAAAATATGACTTCACAAACATTCAGACTACGAACAGAAATCCATAAATCGATTTAAAGATCATTTTATTAAAATCGTCCGCACCGTGAATTCAACCCGAGACATCCGTAACCGTAACCAACGACGCTACCAACTGCACCACGGATACCAACATTTATTAAATTAGTACGTAAATAAATTAAATTGTTAAAAGACCATCTTTTTTTCGGTACTCATAATACGGCATTTTGACAAATAAATGTCAAAAATTCACCTGACTGATAGAATTAGTTTTTAAATACTTCAATAGTATTGTAAGTGACACGTCTAATAAAATGACATGATGATAATTTTACCATACTAAAATAAAATATCAAAAAAAATTTTAAATTTTTTCATCATTCTATATTTTAAATTTTTTCAAAATTTTAAGTTTGTCACGTGTTACCCTTCTTTGAAAAGCAACTTCAAATTAGACGTACCTTAAAAATGTATAGTTTACCTAGAAGTAGACTAAGAAAGATATCGATTTTAATTTTTAATTTAAAAAGGAATTCTACAGAATAGCCTATCAAAATACATATTATTTACTTCATAAAGCCACTGCTTTTAAATTATTGGCCGTGAACTTTTACAAGCGTAAATGAGTTCCAAGAAAAATAATAAAGATTTGGATAGGCGATATTGATAAAGATGATATCTCATAAGCAGATTCGACGAGAGAAAAAAACTCAAAGGAAGTAGAGGGAGAGAAGAAAAGAAGTCGAGAGGGAAAGTGGTTTTGGCAAACGCTTCACTCTACTCCTTAGGGAACTTACGTAAAAAGAAGAGATGTGAAATCTTTTCGTTAAATGAAAATCTTTTATACATCCACAGTTGACCTATTATTATGCATCGAAATTTCGTAAATAGTCATGAATTCGATGAACAGAAAAAAAATATTTTAAACGTGCTGTTTTATTTGATAATTTCAATACGACTGAATCAAGATGTATACTTAACCATTCCACTTACCATCTGCTGTATAAAGAGGATAGAATGCAAGTAGTGTAGAGTGCAGTTACTTATACTGTTATACAATCAATGAATTCTTCTCAACTAAAACCACACTTGTTTGCCGAAAACATTTAAAATTAAGGATTATAATTTGTAATAACTCAAAACGGTCAAACAAGATTTGTTACGTTCATAAAATATTTTTATTGAAGAATATACGAAAAGTAGCAGTTAAATCGAACTTTAAAATTCATATGTATCATAATATAAAATTTAAATTGATAACTTAGTTATTCCACTTGGTTTAAGTAACCGACCAATCCATAGAAAATATTCATATGTATCAATTAAAAATATTTAACTCGGAATAATTCCAAATGCATTGAATCGAATTGACAAGTTGGATGGATTATGGAATCATTGAAAAGTTTTCTTTATACGATTGACCCTTAATAGTTTTTGAAACCTTATTTGTACATACTTGTAATCCAATCTTTTACGCTTAATAAAATACTATTTATTCGCTTAAGCCAGTATCCTCAAGTGTTTGATCCCTGACATTTGAAACTTAAAGGAGAGCATTTCTTTAATAGAGCCATCTATTGTATGGAGCACGTACCATGAATTGCAATCGCACGTGGCCGAATTCAAAATTTCAGCTAGAACCAACTGATACTTTGACCTTTTGACCTCTGTTCTGGGAAGATTTTTACAAAATGTGTCGTATACAATTTTGGAACTGAACAGAACCAAAACTTCCGAAGGTAATTAAATTGAATCACTATCATTCCAGATGTTTACCTACACAATTCTTCCTATTTTATAGCCATGTAAGCTACCATATTCTGGTAATAATGTTGGCAATAATTTCACTGTCTGTTGAAGATCAAGCCGTGTTCCCAGATTTCTAAGCCATGAAAGCCTTATTCCACCAAATACTCTGTAAACGATATCAATAACAATGTACTATGTTTACAACAGTGTTTTGGTGACAATAAAAATTTGGTTTGTCAAAGTGTCGTCACATATAATACAAGAATCCAGCTCACCTATACTTCTTGCGCTATGGCCTCAGTACATATATACTTTTAAATGGGTCTCCAAAACCAAAAAATATTATTTCAGTTAAAAATGTTAGCAAGCAATCAATTAATTATAACACAACATAAAATTTTATAATTAAATAATGTTTTACGTTTCATTGACTGCTCATAGCATAAATTTTTAAAAGACCATGTCGGCTCTCAATGGAAATATTTTAGCAGAAATCTTTCTATAAGATTTTCTTGAAACTCAAATACTCAACCTTTCTCTTTTTACAAACAGAGGTAGTGGTAAAACGATAGAACTAGAACAGGACTAGTGGTTAATTACGCGTGTTTTTAGGATTGGATGGATGAGAAGCAATTTTAGACATCAAAAGTATCCATGCATTCGAACAGAAATCCATAAATCGATTGAAAAATCAATTTATGAAACTGTCCGTACCGGGACTTGAACCCGAGGTCGAAGCTAATGACGTTGACCGCGTTGACGAACCTAATAATTAACATGCCAAACTAGGCAAATTTAAATGCTTGATAATGAGATGTTATTCTTTTCAGTCACTTTCGATGTTCATTTATTTGTCTTTACTTTCAAATCATTACTAAAAATATTTTTATTTGCCTGTTGTTTCATATTTTCACCAATATAAGCCAAGTATGCAGGTATTAAAAATATAAAATGGGCGAAAAATTTTGGCTCGGTTGAAGAGTGGGAACACCTCCCTCGCTTACAAAAATACCGTGGCCATTCGAAGTGCAATTTTTCAAACTGAATTTAAGTTCCAGCGTAAACAAACGACTGTCCACATTCTGTTTTCTTTTATGTACATTTCTGCAGGCAAAATTATAAGTATGTATATTGGTAGTTATTTCTAACAGTGAACGCAATTCAGGGCGGTAACGCTTTAACGTGTAATCGCATTCGATGGGTCTTACGTTAGGGGAGTCACCAAATAATACATAATAAACTGAATAAATATCGTATAAAAAATGAGTTATGAATACAACTTTATTGTTTATGTTCATGCCTACCATTTAAACTACAAAATATCTTTCTAAACTTACAAACTACATCTAAAATGAATGTGAACTTATATTCTCCAATGACCTATAATTTTCTGAACTAATAATCTCCATTCCAGCCAATGAGAATGCAGCATTACATTTTCATGGCCACCAGTGTTTGTTTATCTATCACGGTTCGGCGTCTATTCCACAGTTTTTTTTATTTTAGCATGAAAACAGTTTTTCTTGGTTTGTCAAAAGCAATCATTGGCAGATCTTCTGAGTTATGATACTAGAGTCTTCGTGTTTATCCTATACCAGCCTTTTTGACTTATATGTTACTCTATTTTGGCTTGCAAAATATAGCACTGAAATGAAGGTCAAGTATAATCACTCACACAATTGTCAATCAATTTTAAAATCCAATACTTAAAGCAAATCTCTGCGACGGTGTCATACACACTCATACATCTTTCACTTTTCTGCGTTCCCAAAAATAGAAATGATACTGAGCGAATTTTGGGAGAGACACAAGGTGTGCACACATTTTTAATGCAGCATGTCAAAAGTACGGCTTACGTTTCTGGTATATTCTGAATAAAATATACTTTACGCGTTTTCTGTGTTTAATCAAAATAAATTGTTTATAAAATTGCGCCGGAGGAGTTTGTCGCGCTCACTTTAATAATTTGAGAAATATACATGTGAAAATATACGTAAAACTTAAAGATTTTTAAAATATTAATAAGAGATCGGATCTTAAATGTACATTATTTATATAAAATCGAAAATGTGTTTCAGTAGAAAATGGATTGAAAATAATTAAATAGATTTGGAAGGCCTTTAACGACTTTTTTATGATGATCGTAATTATAAAAAAGGTAAGTAGCTTTTTACAATTGCAATGAAGCAAAGTTATTATGAGCAAATTACAAATTTCATTTTTTCAGTGTTAAGTGTCACTTCGTGTTGGAAATGTATTATATTAAAAAAATCCCAATTTGTTTTGTACTACTACCACATTTTTTTATAATGACAGAACCGGTTTCGATCATTGTGAGCACAATCAAATGAATTCAATTCAAACTAGTAAATCACTTAGATTTCTAATAATTGTTTATTACAATAAAACCCAAGTCAACTTCATACTGGATAAAGCCAAACATAAACAAAAAATATTAATGCTTTTTGAAAACTATTTGATTGAAAAATTGAAACATTTTTTATTACCATAGTTTGCAAAGGATGAAGTAAAAATGCGGTGATTGAATCAAAACATTTCTGTTCACTCAATTTCCAGCTTGTTTCTTGGGAGCTTTTATTAAAACTTATAAAACATGATTTTTAGTAAGAGTATTTTCATCCGTAATTTCGCAAAATATATTTAAAATCGTGAAACTTTTGCTGAAATTCTGTAGTCATAAAAAGCTTTTGTGAAAATGCAATTTTTGTAGATGCTTCACAAAATAATCCGTCGCGTGACAGGAGCTTTGGTGTTCCTGTGCTTTTCGGTGCGCGGAGCTCTCCTTGAAGCGAACACCACATTTCTTAATTTAGGTTTCGCAATTCACGAGAAAAGTGTAAATGAGTAACGGCTTCTCTTATATCCTAATAAAACTGGTCGGGCTTGTGATGCTCTTAATGTCGCAAGAAAAATATGGACTTGTGCCGACGAACGAAGTGGCTTAAATGCATTTGAATTTACCGTAAATTCCGTAAATCTTTGAGGTAATGGGTAAATCATCTTAAAAGTGTTGTCGATTCTTGGGTAAAAAATGCAAAAATACTTAATTTAATGTTTAAATAAAACAGCTCTTTTGTTATTAATGTTGTAAAAACCTTTTTTAATTTATTTTCCATCACTTAAAAAAATCACTTAAAAGTTATAAAAAAATGTGAAATTGTTACTTATAAAAATTGTGTTTAATTTTTATAAATTTTAAATTTTCAGCCAATAAAAATAATAAGTTTACTGTTTTAATGAATATAACAATTCACATGCTTTAACCGTAGTTCGCCTTCAATGTATCATCGTAATAGGATAAGTAACATCTATGTTTGTTTTTAAGGTGTTAACTGTCAATTCTTGGTGGAAAGACATTATATTTTAAAAAATAAAACACAATTAATGTGTACTACTTCCACACATTTGGAAGTAGTACAAATGAATCGTGTTTTATTTTTTAAAATCTATGTTTGTAATTAGATCCATCGAAATAGTCATATATTAAATTGCTTCCAGCTATTTCAGTATCGAATTTTCGTAGAAGTAACTATCAGCAGTATTTGATAGCCTTTGTAGAAGTTTATAGAGTACTACCAAACTTTGTTATATTAAAGTTCTATGAAGTATCTGTAAAACAATCAATATGTTGTCATCATTGTGTAAGATAAAGCGATATTCTGTCCATCTTAGTCTCTAATCAAAATTGAATTTTTCAAAATCGTATTGATATGTCTTATAATATTGTATTAAATTGTTAGCTAAAACCATGCATCTACTATTTTGTAAATTTATCTGATTTTCTAAATACATAAAAATACATCATCGGGGTTTTTCAAACACGGATTTGCTCGAGCTTTATTCAATGTACCGTACATGTATGTCGCACCAACCCAAATGTTTGATCAATTATTAGGAAAGGGGCTTAAACGGCGTGAAAGGATGAAAATATCTAAGCTTGAAATACAATATTATAAGCAATACTTACTTTTAAGCTAAATATGAATGTTATCAAAGCCCCAAGTAATTACAAGCCATGCTGTGCGGCCCGTCAGCCGGTATTTTTGCAGACGAATAGTCCGTTACATTTACTGCGGAGTCAGGAAATCGATATTTTGAACTAATTACGATAAATTCTAGCATATTTTAATAATGTGAAATAGTGGATAATTAAATGTAGTATCTTTAATGTTAATAGGATTAAAGATAATTTGGATGGATTGCGCGGAAAATTTGGTGTTTTAATATTAAATTAAGGTTGATAACTTAGTTATTCCACTGGCTGTGTTACTAAATGTCACGCATTTCGTTTCTTTAAGAAGCATCTTAATTAAAAATGAAGGGTAGAGTGGGTTTGTTTCCTTCTACGGGAGGGGGTAAGGCCCAAACAATGAATAGTACTAATTATAAAATTAACTACTCGTGTTTGGAGGTGATATAGTTAGTTATGATTCGATATTATTAATCTGAAGATGCTTCTTAAAGAAGCGAAACGCGTTACATCTAGTTACGCAACCAGTGGAATAACGAAGTTATCAATTTTAATTTCTTATTAGGAATAAAGTTGCTTACTTAATTTGAAAAAGTATAATTATAAAGCCTAGTCATAATCAATGATTGCTATTAATCGACAATTTAAAGTGTTTAATTTGCGATAAATTGTGATTCTAATAAATCTACCCTGCCACACATTGCATTTCGTCCCATTCACTACATATATTATGACGACTGTACGATATAATTTGTTGGGAAGATTAAATTATTACTTAACATGCATATATGTTGGTTTTCGATGAATCGAAAATTATACAATGATTATAGTAAAGAAACACTGAATAAACGCAGAAGAAATCGTTTTCAAATATGTGTTATATTCGACGAGAAACGGAGTTGAGAGACGATCTTCGTATAACCGCCATACGATTTGTTGGTAGAGACAGGGACTCCTAGGACTACTCGTAAATTGCAATTTTCTAGCATTGCTTGTAACTTAAGGTTGCTTTGATGTTATGCATTATACTACTAATAAATTGCTTTTTATATGATTATTTAACGTGTCTGTAAAGTTAGAGCATATATCTTCCTAATGGAGGTATCTCAACAGAAGTTTTTTCTACGAAAACTGTTAGTTACTTATACTTTAAGACATCGACTGAGGGTGCTTGATGGAATTTCAATATTAAATTTGGATTATTGAGATTTTGTACACTTCCATGTATTTTGTCACTAACGACCCGGGTTTCGCCTTTCGGCATCTTCAGGATTCGACTCAGTTCGAGTCCATTCGTGAAATGCCTCAAAATACATGGAAGTGTACAAACTTCAATAATCCAAATTTAATGCTCAAGCTCTCTTTTTTGAAGATAGTAGGAATAGAAGAATAAAGCTATGCCCTGTTTTTAGGATCGGATGTGTGGGAATAAGTTCTAGTCATAATAAACATCCATGCCTATGAACAGGAATCCATAAATCGGTTGAAAAAGCAATAATTTATGAAACTGTCCGTACTGGGAATTGAATCCGTGTGATCCGCAACCAAAGCCAACGACTTTGACCACTGCACCATTAAACCGACGAATAAGTACTAGTATTTATTATCCGACTTTGGGTTTTAACATTCGGTGATTTAGACCTTTAGGCGTTATTGTAGCGATATTTTGGTGCTAGTAAATATTGAATGTTGAAAATATCACCGTAGACCGTACCTCATGTATCACCCACAAAATATGGTTCATAAATTAATAATAATTTAAAAAAATGTATTTAAAATGTAATGCCTTTGCACCAAAAATTGACAGCTAGCACCTTAAAAGTGATCTATAATAATCTTAAAAACTGAATGTTGAAAATAGCACAATTAAACAAGAAAATGCAGCCAGAATGTCTCACGTCGCTACTGTACACCGTTTGGGAAAAGTTCTTGTGACAGACAGACGTACATGTTTTTTCTGCTATATGGTAAAGATTTAGTTCTGGGGGTCCACCTTCTTCTTCTTCCATATTCGTTCCCTATGTGGAGCATATGGCTACCACGCGACCTCTCCATGAATCCCTGTCACCCGCCATTCGCTGTGCTTCCTCCCATGACATGCCAGAGTCCCAGATCCGCCGAGTACATCCTATGGATAGTACCCGATGGTCTTCCAGGACGCCAAAATCCCACAGGTCGGAAGAAGAGGCAAGCAGGATTGAGGCTTTCCGGAGGCATCCACAGCGCGTGACCCAGCCAGCTCCAACGTCTCTCCATAACCGCCGATGTGACAGGGCGTTGCCCGGTCCGTTATGACATGACAGGTATGGTTACACATCACATTGGTCTTACTTGCGTTTTTTTTCAGACCAATGCGTCCTGAGCTAACTCCTAACCTGTCAATAGTCTCCTGGATACCCTTCACATATTTGTCGAATATGACAATATCATCGGCGTATTCAAGATCACACAGCCTCAGACCAGGAGCAACAGCTCTACCTCGATCGGGTGAAATTGACCTCAGAAGTATGAAATCAAAGATAATATTAAACAGGAACTGTGCAAGAACACAACGTTGTCTCTGACCTCTGTCTGGGGTCTTTACTTAAAATTAATCTATATACACAATTGATTAAATTGGTTAATAGAAAAATATGCAGTTCTTTAAGAATGGTTAAATAAATATCGTAACTATTATTTCGGCATCACACCTTCGATAAGAAGACAAACCATGTGACCATCCAATCCTAGACGTTGATAGCACTGTGTTTTATTTAAAAAATATAATGCTTTTCTTCTAAGAATTGACAGTTAACACAGTAAAGGTAATAATTTTATATTGATTAGGTTTGTGTTTTTATATTACTCATGCTTCGCTTAATAAGACTGAATTCTCTATAGACAACATCAACGTACCAAAATAATCAATGCTCATCTTAAACAATGTATTTTTTTCATCCTGGATTCATGAATAATATAAAACAGATGTTTCATTATTTATTATACATACTCATGCATAAAAATACCTTTTTTTTATATGCTATAGTAATACTTCGATGTGAAGGTTTAAAAAGAATATTTTCGTGGTGTAATAATTTTCTAAGAAATAAAAATAAATTATCTAGGATCTTCATAAATATGAGTGAGCATTTGCAGTGGGTCGTTTCGGAATGCTGTAAATTTGACTGTGATCCAGCGAAGCTTACTGTGGAAGCAGTTTTTGGGACGCATGATTTTTAGCGACAGTACTTAGAAGCTTAGAAATCGTAGAGAGACAGAAATATTACAGATAAGAAGGCATTATCGTAAAACAAAGTGATCCTTCCATTGCAAACAGTCGACCTAGATACTCCTTCTAGCGTAGTCACACTAAACTCATGATATTTTCTCAAATTGAAAATTCTACGATAATTTGGAAAAACTAAAGCATAGTCCTTATTTAATTTAACAAATGAGGCGTTTAAAAGCAAAAATCTTCGAAATTGATAAGTGTTTATGGATGTACTGAAATAAATGTAACTATAGTTAAGTATGGCGTTAAGGCGAAATAGCCATCAACTAAATACGTATTTTTTTTTGGAATTGAATACTTTGATATTTACTTTAATGAAGTTCTGCCAATCAAATGCGAATTCAATCAATATACATAATAATGTACAAAGCACAGTCCGATGGATCAATACATTATGGTTTTATAGCACTTTAATAATTCAAAGATATTGTCGATACTATGCAAATTGTCTGTGACATTTTGAAATTCAACTATAGATTTGATCAATTAAAAATAAAACTGCAATAGAACAAATAATAAAACGATTGAAAAGAAGGGATTTTGCAAATAAAATTAAAATCGAGATGAATGTATGCATCACATGATATACTTTTATGAGACGCTTATAAATTTCGCACTATACACCGTTAATCTGTCTTCATGGAAAAAGGTTGTAAAGTCATGGCCTCTCACCCCTCAGCACTTGAAAGTCATCTGTGGGCATGCCGCGTCAGTTCTGTTCTGCTCCCGTATGAGCGATATTATGATCGTTATTTCCCCTAATAATATAAATGGGGTGGTGACCCAGTCGTCTATTTCAAAGCTCCTCTGTGACCCGGCTCTAAAAAATATCCGAAAAGCTTTCCGCGACTCAGCGTAATTCCGAATAAAAAGGAATTTCATAAAAGTGCCGACAGAATTATTATGACCTCGCATATATATTTCAATTCAATGCGCAATATTTGTGATGTTAATCAATAATTGTTCATAGTTTTTTTACCAAAATTTATTTGTAATCAGAAGTAATCCATGTATTTTCGGCATCTTCATGCATTTGAGTACATGAATGAACTCAAACTGACAGTTGGTAAATAGTCATATAAGAAATGATCACTTAATCTTTGAACTACATTGATATTGGAATTAATTTTAATACTGATTTGATAATAATGACTTTTAACCTTAATTGGAAAAAAACAGTCAAACTGTCAGTTTGCGTTCGTTCGTGCAATCGAATGGCTGAAGATGCCGAAAGACAAAACTCGGGTCGTTAGTGACAAAATTCATGGTAGTGTACAACATTTCAACAAATCAAATTTCATATATAAATTCCATTAACTATCCTTAATCTATATTTAAAACTTATATAGTATTTTATCATCTCTTTTTTCGTAGAAAAATAAATATTGTCAAAGTATGAAGTTTGCATATTGTCAGTAATGCAAAATGAAATAATCGTCTTATTGCATGTTTACATTTTTATGTGTTTTTGCATTTTTTACTGCTAAATTTCTGCCATATATAATAAACAGTTTAAAAAAGCAACATTTTAATATAAATATTTTCGTACCTACTGAAAACATGACTTCTTTGCCAGAATGAGGAAGAAAACACGGTTCTTCAGATGTCCGCCCAAACTCTTTGCCGATATCGAGAAATCCTATACTAGAAAATACTATAGAAAAAAATGATACTTGTTTAGACGTTTCCCTAAAATAATATTGTTCCGTATTCATAAATATAGCCAAAGTGATAATAATTTAGCAGCCATGAATTTATTGTTGTGAAAATGTGTTATATAAATCAACTGCTCTTTATTTATTATTTTACCAGTGATATAATAGCCATTTCGTTTTTGATTTAACATTTTTAAAATTTAGTATTGGGTATTATTTTAAGCTTTAGTTTAATATAAGAAAGTATACTTATTTCTATCATAATATTTGGCGTATTTTATGTTTATACGAAAGATGCTCATGACGTAATAAGCTTTATACACTTTCGTTTTTTTTTGTTGCGTAAAATCTTTCGAGCTAAAAGGCATAAAAAGACGCGTTATTTTCATAATCAAGTCAAAACAGAACCTTCTTTCCGAGTTATATTACACTTTGAAAAAGCCTACAAGCGAAGCCTCCACAGCGATCATTATTTAGTCACTTTTTGAAGTATTAAACCATAAAACGTGAGGAAACTTGTTATCGTCAATTGAAACTTTTGTTTCGCTCATTCATTCGCGGGGTGGGAAACAATGAAACTTTTATCCGAGGCTGCGTAAACATATTTCTTCCCAGAAAATGTCCGCCCGGAGAAAATGCCGAATATTTGCGCCAAAACTTGCGCTTTTAATTGTTATAATATCTGATGTGCCCGCGCGTAATTTTACTAGGTACGCAAAGGGGTGAGGGACAGATCGCACCTGCCGCGAATGCGAAAACTCTGCAAATAATAATAATTGAAAGTTTTCAACGCCATCTTCCAAACAGATAAATAAATTACTCCGGCGGTGAAATTTTCCGTTTGGCAGATTTTAAATTGTATTTTGGCCCAATTATTTGTGTTAGAAGCGTTTCTTGGCGTGATACCTTTAGTTGAGTTGATTTTAAATAAAATTAATGCATACCTAATTTAATGTGAAATAATTTGGCGTTGAATTTACATGGTACATGAAATTTGTAATTCTGTAAATATATTCTTATTCAATCTGACACCGCCCCGTACTTATGGGGCGGACAGGGTCTTCAAAACCAATCTGCAGACTCTTCCTATTAATGAAAATTTAAGAATGTAATACCCCTGCTGAGGCGTTAAGGGTGGGGGTCGGATTTGTTGGTTGATGTTGTTGATTTGCAGTTTGAAGTGGGGGGGAAGCGCCTGCGATCCTGCCAGAGTCAGTGGAGTTCCGACCGTTCTGGGGGGGAGGTCGCGGCAACGCCTGATCCCTTCGATTACGATAAAACCACTTACACAGTTTAAATTAAAAGTATGTAATTCTGTTGTGTCTAATGTCTTGTGAAACTGTAGCTAATTGCAATTAAACCAGATGAGTACACGGATAAACGACCGGGGTTTTAATGGAAGGAACCGTTGTTTTCTCCTTTGTTGTCCTTATCCCAGGACGCGGGCCTTGAAGTGTGTTGAAGCCCGCACCCCGCTTCTCCCCGCTCCTACACCGTCATCCCTCGAGCGGCGAGCGAGACAGATGTGATTTGTTTTGTTTTTTTTCTCCTACTCTCTCAAGTGTCGCCTGCAACGTGGGCCGTGGAGGTTTAAATACCTCAGGACTTGACGACCTGAGACGCTAGCCGGAAGATTGCAATTAGTCAGGGTGAAACTCCCTGTGGCGCCCAACAACGGAAAGTGAATGTGGAAATACAAAAATGCATAGAAAATGCGAATGGCGAAATCGCGAGGAAGTTCCGCGATATCCGCCGAAGCCATCCGGCCGAAGAAGGAACCGGAGGAATAAAAATGAGTCCGCCTATAGGCCGAGTCAAGTCGGATCTTATAGTGACCGCATGTGTGCGGAAAAGCCCCGTTATGTGCCGAATCAGTTTGAATCGTATGATAAACGGGTGTACGTAAACAAACCCCGTTATTGTAGAGACAATACCTCGGAACAAACATATGTAAACCGGAATTACGTAAACAAACCACGTGAAAATACTTCGAAATACACGTATGGAGACAGTGTGTACGTAGATAATTCGCGGTACACGTCGAATAGGTTCGACACCTTGGAATACGTTAACGATGACCGGATGTACGATGAGCCTCGCTATAAGCCGAATCAATATGCTAACGATGATCGGATGTACGCCGACGGATCGCGCGACACGTCATACGAATACGCAGACGACGATCGGATGTACGCCGAGGATCCGCCCTACTCATCACATGAGTCTGAAGCTGACGATGACCGGATGTACGAGGAAGAGATTACTTACATCCGCCCGCCAATAACCAAGCTTTCGCAAACCGGCATGAGGTTTGATGGAGACCCGATGATGACCGCAGAGCGCTTCCTGGAGTATTGTGAAGGAGCGCTCCCTAGAACCGGGACACCTATATCGTCCTGGGTGGCACAGACTGCCGACATCTTGGAAGGAGAGGCCAAAAGCTGGTTCACAGCGCTCCGCGAGAAGCCAGCTAACTGGGAGACGTTCAAGGTTGCTATTATCGATCATTATAGTGACGAGAACCGCCGAGCTCGTGACAGGATTGCGCTGATGACGACGAGGCAACGTGAGGACGAACCAATCGTCCTTTTATGATAATAAAACGGGACCTAGCCTGGAACGCCGTCCCGAGTGATGACTCGGAACAATTGGCGAAGGTCTGCCACAGATTGATGCTGCCGAGAGACCAGCGAGAGATGAGTCAGCGCTCTTGGAGAACGTTGAACGAACTCTTTGATGCCGTCCTCCGATACGAGGGAGGCCAAGAGGAGCCCGGCTACGAAGCCGCGCACATCATCGCGACGCCAGTGGATGACGTCATGACGTCACCACGCTACGAAACGGTCGAGTTAACGGGTCGTAACGAAGTCGCCTCTACACCGGCGTACGTGCCGGTACTTACGAATGACGAAGTTGTGACGTCACTAAACTTGGACGCCGTATGTTCGATTCAAAGTGGAATCGCGCCGACGTCCGCTCATGAAACCGAATTGCCGCCCACACCTCGAAATCAGCCCGTCTACACTGAAGGAAAGCAAGATGGCCAGACAGTCGAACAAGCCCCCGACGTTGTGCAACGACACCCTAGCTCCGAAAGCGGACTAGAGGAAGACGCCGGTGAAATACATTCACTATCTGCCATCGCCGCCCTTATTCCCGACGTGGCTGCCACCAGTGACAGTGAGGTCGGAGACCAGCCCTTGGACGAGAACTGGAAGCCCGTTCGACCACCCCGCCGAGCGAAAAAGGCACCAGTAACGCTACTGCCTAGTCTGCAGTTGCCAATTACGCCACTGCCTGATTTGCAGCCACTAGTAACGACACCGATTGATTTGCCGTTACTATTTACACCGCTACCCGCTAAGCAATTACCAGAGATGTCACTGCCTGAGGGGCCATTGCCTGATATGAAGTCGCAAGTAACGACACTGATCAATGTGTCGTTGCTAGTTACACCACTGGCCGCAAAGATAGTGCCAGAGATGTCGCTGCCTGAGTCGACAGTGCCTGATGCGAGGTCGCCAGTAACGATACTGCCGGATGAGCAGCTACCAGATACGCAGCCGCTGGTAATGCCGCTGATAACGACGCCGCTGGTTGCGGCCATGCTTGATATGCGTACACCGGGTAAGCCGCTGCCTATGATGCCACCCGACGTTTGGCCGTCTGGTAGACCATCACCCGAAGTGCTACGCAAGCGTGCGCCCGATATGCAGCTTAGAGAGCTGCCTGAGATGAGCCTGGAGTCGCCGCCTATGATAAAAAGGTTGCGACCATCCGCCCTGCCACCCGAACTGTGGGAGATAAGCCTGAGTCGCCGACGTTAGTTTTTGTGTTCGATATGTCATTTCCATTCTGTGTTTGTGGTTGAGTTGAAATTTCTCTTTAGTGCTTATGTTTAATTTGACATTTCTATTTTTGTGGTTTTTATGATTGACATTCCTGTTTGTTTTTACGTTATTTTTGAGCTTATTTTATATTTTGCTGGAAGAGCTGCAGACGGTTATTGAACATTGGGAGTGTGGTGATTTGACACCGCCCCGTACTTATGGGGCGGACAGGGTCTTCAAAACCAATCTGCAGACTCTTCCTATTAATGAAAATTTAAGAATGTAATACCCTGCTGAGGCGTTAAGGGTGGGGTCGGATTTGTTGGTTGATGTTGTTGATTTGCAGTTTGAAGTGGGGGGAAGCGCCTGCGATCCTGCCAGAGTCAGTGGAGTTCCGACCGTTCTGGGGGGGAGGTCGCGGCAACGCCTGATCCCTTCGATTACGATAAAACCACTTACACAGTTTAAATTAAAAGTATGTAATTCTGTTGTGTCTAATGTCTTGTGAAACTGTAGCTAATTGCAATTAAACCAGATGAGTACACGGATAAACGACCGGGGTTTTAATGGAAGGAACCGTTGTTTTCTCCTTTGTTGTCCTTATCCCAGGACGCGGGCCTTGAAGTGTGTTGAAGCCCGCACCCCGCTTCTCCCCGCTCCTACACCGTCATCCTCGTTAATTGTACATGTGTTTACCTATGTTGCATACCTACATAAGGCAGTTCAAGCAGAACTAACAGAAAGCACTAATATATACAAATATTTGAAGAAGAAATGTGTATTAACATTATAGTTTAAATAATGTCGTTTTATGGTATTATCATTATCTTGTTATATTATGAAGAGAATTGAGTACGAAGATTATTTCTACCTTCCGCGTCTCCAATCTACTGGGACCTGGATATGATTTCCAGTTCGGTTGCTTTGTTGTCCAGGACTCACCAGCTAGAAAGTTTTCACTTGCACAAGAAAAGCTAAGAGGTGCATGGTCTCATTTAATATAGACAAAAAATATTTTCATGTTGAAAAGTATTATGTTTCCAATCTGGAGCATGCCGTTTTTTTAACAATTAGATCAGACTTTCTCTTTTAAAGAGACTAATGAGAGACTGGTGGGGTTAGCTTCGAATGTTGATCATATAAGATAATTGGGATGGTATGATAACACTAAAGACATCTTTTTCCTTTGTACAGATCTAAAAATCGATTAAATAATCGTCTAATTATAGTGTCCGTTCTCGGAGTTGAACCCGTTTCCGTGCAAAATTGTAGGGTGAAAACCAGCCCAGCTAAAGCTACCCACTGATTTACGACTTTAGTATTGATGAATGTAAATTAAACTAATATCCTATCATATTGACTTGAATTTTAAATGAAATAATATCGTTACATTCAGTTAGCAGTCGATATCAATTTTGAATAAATCCGATTCGAACTTTATATTTATTTACATTCTCGGAGATCTTATTGTGACAAAAAATTATTTATCTAAAATATTTCGCAGTAGTTTTCCATATACCAAGCAGCACTGCATTCATTGCATATTTAGCATTCCTCTCGCACACTTTTCAAGCTCCATGTTAAATTTTCCCCAAGAAAAATAGAAAAAGCTCTTTACTGCGAAGGACTGCACAAAAAAAAACTGGTTGAAATTCCAGTGAGCTCTCTACTATATACTTTTTGGAACATTATATTATTTATCACGTGGTTTTGTGTCAATTTCGGAAGGTTTATTTTCCGACCCGATAAATAATGTTTATTTTTTCCCACATATATCAACATTGTAGGAATTTTAAAAGTAAACATGTTAGTTACGGCCAAAAAATATCATAACTATTTCAATCAATAACTCTAGTCATAAAAGTATATATATACATGTATGTTTTAAACAGCGAGGTATTTGAAATACAAGATCACATGAATAGTGTTAATACTTTCTTGCTGAAAAAACATTTTGCGTTATATTTATATCTTAACAATAAAACATTAAAACTCTTTTTATTCTGTTGTTCATAACATCTCAAAGAGTAAAATTTACGCCAAAATTTGTGCTTGTATCCCAATCCTTTTTTTTAATCAGGAAAAATTTGGTTATACAGGGTTTCGGGATGTTTTCAACGTAACTTATCATTACTGAGTGAAACTGGTGCCGATCGAAGTCAATATTGTGTAGTTGTGGAAAAAAACAAATAAATGAAAAGAGAGCTTCCATTTGTGATTGAAATTTCTTTAAAACCCAATGTGGAGTATATGACCTCGTAATTGACGTTTCTCAACAGTAGCCTTTCTACGAGAGCTTCTTGTTACTCAGTTGCTCAACCTCTCTTTTTTGAAGCGAGTAGGGATAGAAGGATAGGACTAGGATAGGATTAATGGTTAGCTAATCACTCTACTGGATTGGATTGGTGGAACGGAAATTTATACATATAAAACATTTATACTTTCACACGGAAATCCGTAAATCGATGAAAAATCAGTTTGCAAAACTATCCATACTGGGATTCAAACCGGAAGATCTAAAACCAAAACCGACGACGTCCTACCTTGATCTCCATAGGGAACGAATATATTCTAGTTAAATATGTAAGCAACTCATATAACGCTTAATATTTTAAGTTCACGGTTGTAAATTAAAACTTTTACTATCGCAAGAAGAATCGATTTCTTAATTTCAAGACTGAGCCTTGTAGACACGTACTATTGCTCCGTTATTTATCACCTGGCATTATGTCAATTCGGAGAGGT
This sequence comes from Himalopsyche phryganea, assembly GCA_022494535.1. Lineage (NCBI taxonomy): Eukaryota > Metazoa > Arthropoda > Insecta > Trichoptera > Rhyacophilidae > Himalopsyche > Himalopsyche phryganea. Next base: position 335,527 of record JAGVSL010000119.1, on the reverse strand, counting down.
TTATTTTCCAGCCCGTTAAATAATGTTTTTCCTACTTTTCCATCCCTCCCCTTAACTCCCTCAATTCAAGAAAATTTTAAAGATTTTCGTTAACCTGGGAAATTTTGAACGAAATACTTGCGATCCAGGTGCTTAAGTATTAAATTCCTTCCCAGGTATAATCTTCATTTTTGTCTACGTCTTGGTCATAATCTTAAATTAATTGTCTTTGAAAAGAATTTGTGATTTATTTTTTGAGGAGTTGTTTACTTGCGTGACACATAAGTAAGTGAATGTTATTCAATGAATGCATATTGTCAAATTAAATTGTAAAAAAAATATATAAATTTAAGGAAATTTGAAAATTCTTCTGACTTAAAGCTAAATCCAAAGTCTTTACCTAATAAATATGCATTTGTAATATATTGCTGTATCTAATGCATTTATTCATTAACATCACTCTTTCTCTTAAAACTTTGTTTTTTCGTCGATTTTAAATATTTTTATACCTATTCAGTGGCTACTGTGTGTTTTTGCCATAAAGGTTAACTGGTTATCTTCTACACATTGGATTATATTTAGCTTAACGAATATATATAATTGATGTTGGTCTTATATTCTGATTACTGACGTGCGCTACACGTAACTCTAATACTACCGAGTAAAAACCGATTTTTTTAAAACAATAAAGAACATGGTATATAAAAAAAATATTATTAATAAAAACATACAGAAAAAAAACACAAGTTTACAGTCGTTTTTATCAAAACATCATCAGAACAATTTCAAGATGGTTGAAATAGTTATTGACAATATTTTAAAACTCTTTTTGAACTAAACATTGATGATTTAACACCTGCTTGAATGAATTACTACTTGATAAATGAAAAATCAACCAAACAAAATAGTGTTACTGAAGTCTCCGTGTGGAAAATTTTCAGAGTGCCTCCGCCAGTAGTAGTTTGGTACTGATTTAATATGATTACAATAGCAATATTTTAATGAACTACATAAAACAATGACACTCCATGTTCAGTAACATTACTTTGAAAAATGTCGTAGAAAATACAGATAATTCAGCACATGAGATATTTATTTAAAAGGTCAAGTGAAAAGTTTGGTGAAAACGTGACATTCTTTAGTTGACATATGCGGCCCGAGAGTTGATCCGTGTTTGATGCAGGCCGCGATAAGTCATGTCAGCCATTACGAGGGGCAGCCATTTTTCTTTCACCGCCTACTTCCGGCTTCCTTGGATGCCTTCCCGTCCCATCTGTTTCCGGTTTCGCAACACCGGATTTGTCATTCGCATCATTATGCCAACAAACAAAATGGCAGTGTTGACATATTTTTTGTCGTTGGGATTTTTACCATTTCTTTTTTTATTTTCGTCAACAGCATCCAAGTCGCATTATTTTCAGCATGCAAGGCAAATATGCTCGTGAGTCTCACTGTAGGGCTGCTAACATTAGAATTTTAGCCGCATTGTGCTGTAACGTTTCCATACTTAAATGAAGCCGAGTATAAGGAAAATTTATGTATTAATTAAAGCATTCGTATTCAAATGAATATCTCTCTATGAGCATTTTACATTATTTTGTTCTTTGTTTGTCAATAAGCACCATGGATTTAAATAAAGCCAAAAATATTCAACCTTATACAGTAGATAGGGTATTTTTTGTACTTAATTTCAAAACTTTACCACGAAAATACGTGTATTACAATCAACATTTTGTTTTCAAAAATTTGCTTAGCGAATAAATATTTTTGCGAAAAGATTTTAACAGAATATTATTTGAATAAACGTAGGTACCTGTTTTATATATTAAATCAAAGTCAACAAAAATAACTGCGTTATGATAAAATTATCACATCAAAAACTTGTCAGTCATCTGTCTCATAATGATTAGTAGAAAACAAACCGTTTTCTTAGTGCCCCATTTTTTAAATTATATAGGTTGGGTAAAAAGGATATAAAGATCACACACATCTATGAATTTTGTATTCAGCTATTCGGAGTTTCAACGCTTAGTCCAACATCACAGTAGCTTACACTCGGTATAATATTCCATCATAAAAAAATCCTATTTAATTTTATTCGAAACTAGCTGGTACCCGGTGCGTTGCTGTCGCAGAATAAATAATTCTTGAAGTATTGTTTGAAATTTGAAAGATTTATCTGGTTTAATTAGGAGTGATAAAAAGAACGATATTTATTTTCTTTCCGATGTGGAATACATTTATTGAAATTGAATGATATGTATTATAAAAGAAAAGGATACATGACATTTTTTTTATTTTCTTGACTATATTTTTCAAGTGCTTTAGGGTAGACAATATTTTTTGTTTTTCCTTCTTTAGCAAAAACTAATAAATTTCTTGGCTATCCGACTCGTGAGCATGCAACACACAACTGACCATTTGAAAAACATGGATGTTCTAGATTGAATCCTCACACTTGAAGTAATTGACCTTGTGCCTCGATTGTTTGAGAAGCTCGAATTCGCTTTTTTCTACGTGCTGCGTTGGTAGGTCTACTAAGTGACGATTGAGAGGCATATTTTTTAACGAAGCAATTAAATAAAATTAGCGCTAGCGGTAAATAATTTCGATTTAATTTCACTTACATTGATCGGCATCGATGATAATAATCTACGATAAACTGCGAATGACATGTGCCCTTTGACGTTTGTCTTCTGTTTTTTAATTGTCTATGGTACGACACGCGCGTCACCGTAAAGCCAAGTAAGTTGCCTATAACCTTAGCCCAAGTGCAGGCAATAAGTTGACAAAATCGCAGCGCAAAAAATACAATACAAACATTGACTTTTATATATAATTAAGACCTACTGTAAGTTAATTGTCCTATGCCTATAACCTTCGCGTAAGTGCAAGTAATAACTTGACAAAGTTTTATCGGAATCGGATAAACGGTATGGCAGTGCATAAGATACAAACAAGCGAACAGTGATTTTATATAGAAGATAAGCAACAAAATTATGAAAGAAATTTTATCTAGCAGTTGACAAATAGCGGTCTCTACTGGTGATTACTTTTTAATCACATTGCTGAATATTTATAACTCACGTTTGACAAAGACTTGCAAGGTTATTTTTTCCAACAAGAAATTCCATTTACCTTTGTTTCTCTGAATGTTTAAATTTGAACCTTCTTTACCTTTTACGCTACAAGGGTTCCGTAATCATTAAAGGTCACAAATTTAATATTCTCTTTCTGGATGGCAAGATTTCTAGTTTCAATTCCATTTAGGTAACCTAGAATTTTTTTCATAAATTCAAATTTAAAATTCCATTTGTGTGCAAATTTTAAGTTTTGAAATTATTTAAGCTTGAATCAGCATATAGAAAAGAAGAAAATAAGGTAGGCGTTTTCTAAGATACTTACATAGACAATTTCGAATTTCTTACACTGTAGTCTTTTTGTAATCTGATTATGAGCTTCAAGCTATACAAGATTGAAATCAATCATTGCTACTCGAAATAACACCTCTGTTATTTTATCATATCCAATGTAGGAATATAATAATTTATTTTCGTGACATTTGATTTTTTTATAAATAAATAATATTACATTTTTTTTGTTGGAAATGTGACGAAAAAGAAGTGGTATATTCTTTTAGTTATATTATCTTTCTTTTAAAATACGTTTTAATCGTGGAAGCATTTAGAAAATGGTTTTTTTTCTTTTTTCAATGTTTTCTTACATGTTTTTTTTGTATTTTTTATCACATTTTATATTGCCTACAGATTGTTTTGCGTAAATAAACAATCCAATTAATATAATCACTCTATAAATCTTGAGCAACAAAATTAAATGGTTTTTATCCGTCGCCATTGAGTGTTTTGGTTTGGAAAAATAATAAAATGTGGCGATAAAGCGGTTTTCAAAAAGAAAACGTTTACTTAAGTAATTATTTTCAAATTAGAAATAATAGAAATGATATTGCTTTATGGTTGTCTGCTATAATTTATTTTAATTGATTTTTAATTGAAGAAATTTTAAGGTTACACGACGTTTTAATAGCCTTGGGCTTTGTTTATACTTAAGCTAGAATTAAAGCGTGTTTTTAAGGGAAATCGTAACCATATCATACAAACTGAAGGAGTGAAAAATGATTTATCGTTACACAGTTGGAAAAAATAAATTAATACAAGTTTTATTAATTTAATACCTTGTGGTTATTCTATGGAAATACATCTTTTAGTTTGACAAGGGGTTTTAATGATTTTTGATAGCTATTTCAGTGCCTTTTGTATAACCAAAACATCACCTTTTAAGAAAATTCCACAACACTTCTAAAACAATAGGTACACATTGTAATTTTTATAATTCAAATTATTTTTTTAACAAAATAATTCGCAATGTAATAAATATATTATACGATAAGCCGTACCGAAATCATTACGTTTATTATATATACGTTTACACAACAAAACCGTATCGGCATCGCTTACTTATTAAACATGTTGGTAATGTAAGTGTCAAATCTCAGTTGAATAAAATTAAATGTTACTTTATGTTACGATTTATTTTGAACTTTATTCATATTCTAATTTGAATTATTGAGTTGTTGTAAACTTCCATGTATTTTGTCACTAACGACCCGGGTTTCGCCTTTCGGCATCTTCAGGCATTCGAGCACACGAATTGACTCCAACTGACAGACAGTAAACAGTGCCTAACGTTTATATAGAAGATACAAATACGGCAAATATTATTACGAGATAAAATATTATACGTCTAGCATCCACACTGATACATGAGTTAAAATTTCGAGAATGAGGTATCAGTGTAGTATCGTGAGCTCGAATGCCTGAAGATGCCGAAAGGCGAAACCCGGGTCGTTAGTGGCAAAAAACATGGAAGTGTACAAAATCTCAATAATTCAAATTTGATATTGAAATTTCATCAAGCACCCTCAGTCGATGTCTTAAATTATATTCCTATTGTATAATTATAGTAATATTATTAATTATATTGATATTACATTACATGATATTGATTTATATAATGTACGTAAAATGTATTAAAACTACACATAGCTCACATTATTTATCAGCGGGTATAAAGTTTTACTTTTGATTCATTATAATTTTATAACGAACCTTTCATGCTAAATTCGCAATGAATTCCATTAAATTTGATATTCATCTAAAACGGAAATTATTATTGAAATAGGCACTGTTACGTGAAAATAAATGAAGTCACGTAAATGTAAATGATATATAAATATTGTATTTTTTCATTTTGTCTAAAACACACATACACCGACTAACATTCGTTTGCATTGCGCCGAAATAACGACTTTTATATGTAGGGCTTTGAAACTAAAAAAAGATAAATGAAGATTACGCTGCGAACATTTTTCTTCTTGATATTGCCATCGTTTCGTATTCTAGAAATTTTGCATACACTTCTCAGGGAGCGCATCAAAATACCGCACACGATACATAAGATTCTTTAGCTATCCTTTTCACTCATGTTTATAAAGACAGAGAAGAAGGCATCGTGATATTGTATTTGATGTGTATTTGCCAATAAATTACTAGAGGTAGTGCGTGGAATTACTGGTGGAACATTATATTTTTTTTTGTGGAATACGGTCTCTAAAATCTTCCCCAATTTATTATCTGTGCGTCATGCGTAATGGCTCATAAAAGCTATGTATTCTTAAGGATTCACCATAGCTAAGACTTGTCCTTTATGTTTCTTGTTTCAAAAACAAATTTGGTCTTAATTTATGGGAAAAGCTTATGTAAGCTTTATCTGAAAATAACGTGAGAATGTTTTGATGGATAATTTCGTATAAAAAATGACTGGTTTGGTTTTTTTATTTGGTGTGTGAAAAAACAGGCCTAATAAAATGATCATAGTAAGTCTTAAATTCAGCGCGTAATTAAAATTGACATTTTAATTATATTACAGAGTACATTATGATTATGGCACGATGTGCTGTAACAGTTTATACTGAAAGGTCCCGCATGGCAGAAAATTCCAAAACATTAGGCCTAATTGAAAAAAAACATTATTTTTCATATTTTGTTTTCATATCATACTTAAATTGCAGCAATTTTGTTGCAAACCATTACCCATATAAAACAATTACCTAACAGCTATTTTAAGCCATGCTGGCTATCAACGTGTAGCGTATGGACTAATGGATAATTTCAAAATGGTAGGCTTTATGAGAACTCATAAGTGTTCAAAATATCCAGAGACTGTAATAGTTCATTTTCAACCGGGGTCGATCTACTGCTGGATGAAGGCCTCCCCCAACCCCCTCCACTCTTTTAGGTTCCTAGCTTTACGCTGCCATGTACTTCCACCGAACCTGACAAGTTCGTCAATCCAGCGGGTTTTGGGACGCCCCTGAGGCCGTTGAATGACAGCATTTGTCCAGCGATTGTCTATTTGCCGTGCGACATGTCCGGCCCACCACCATTTCATCAATTTGGTGACCTCTATCACATCTCTCACTCTTGTTTGCTTCCTTATTAATTGGTTTCTTTTGCAGTCCTCACGCGTTATGCCCAACATGCACCTTTCTATTCTACGTTGCACCAAGCTTAGTTTTTGGACCTCTCGTGTATTGAGAGTCCATGTTTCGCAAGCATACGTTAACACTGGTAGCACACATTGGTTGAACACTTTACGCTTCTGGCGTAATGGAAGGTCGCTCTTGAAGATACTACTTAAGCGCCTAAATGCACTCCATGCCAGTTTGGCTCTCGGAGCGATCTCGTCATCTATACCTCCATCTACAGACATTTGCTGGCCGAGGTAGTCATAGCTGTTGACCCTTTCAATTTTATTGCCGTTAATGAAGATCGCCTTTGGCTCAGCTTAGTGGTTTATCACAAGTTTTGTCTTTAAGACATTAATCTTTAAACTTACTCTCAAGCTTTCATTTGCGAGCTCTTACATCATGTCATGGAGCTCTTCTAGAGTTTCTGCAAAGACGACAATGTCGTCTGCAAAGCTCAGGTGACTGAGGTATTCCCAGTTGATGAGGATTCTCCTTCTCTCCCAGTCGATGCGTTTAAATATATTTTCTAGAATGGATGTGAATATTTTGAGTGAGCTTGTGTCACCTTGGCGGACTCCTTTGTTAATTGGGAATCTACAGGAAGTTTTATGATGCTTTAATAGTGTAGTAGTAAAAGATTGTATACAGTATTTGGCTAATTTCTCTATCTACGCACTATTTTAAGGATTTTATTACTCGGTAAGTACGTATCTACGATCGATTTTTATAGATGCATACAATTAAATAGTTTTATATTAACACAAGTTATGGTTGTGGCTTTCATTTCTTTATGTCATAAAAAAACCATTAAAACAGTATTAAAACATTATATTAAAAAAAACCCCAACAACCGTGTTATTATATATGAACAAAAACGTGGAACACGAAATATTAAACTTATTTCGTGATTAAAACATGTGTGCTCAATTTAATTTTGTAAAATTAAATGTCATAAAAGCAAAGATAGAAATGGCATACTAAAAATATTCACATATTGCATGCAAGATTAAATGTGCTTAATAATTTATTGTTCAGCATCAAACCAGAGCTTTTGAAATAATACAATTTTGAAATAAAGAAATGTGCTCGATGGTTGTTATATGAATCGTATACTTACGATAAAAAATGGCATATTGTACAGGTATATAATTATAGCTTGGGTATCTATATATTATGAATAAGGAATATATCTGCCAAAAAATAATAATGATAATAGCGTGATGTAGAATTGAATATCATATATTATACTATATTTGACAATCTTTATGGAACAAACATATTTTCTAATTTAAGACATCGACTGAGGGTGCTTGATGGAATTTCAATATCAAATTTGGATTATTGAGATTTTGTACACTTCCATGTAGTTTGTCACTAATGACCCGGGTTTCACCTGCCGGCATCTTCAGGCATTCGAGCGCACGAATGGACTCGAATTGACAGACAGTAAACAGTGTCTAACGTTTATATATAAGATACAAATACGACAAATATTATTTACGAGATAAAATATTATACGTCTGAGAGCCACACTGATACCTGAGTTAAAATTTCGAGAATAGCCTTAATCTTTATTTTGTAAACAACATATTAACAGAGTGGCGAATTGCCGCTTCCAACTACTATTGGAATTATCAGTGATTTTACAATTATAATAGCATTGTGGGTTTCGACGGGATGCAATTCGACGAAAGGATAAATATATATTATACAATCATTCCACATTAAGTGACATCTGTTAGGTGTTTCAACGTATAGGATACAGCAACGGAGAATTTGGGAGGTCTAGCTGTTCGTTCAGAATTGGCAAGGAATTTAACTGGGCTCTATTGATTTCCAAAATTTCTTGACAAAATAATTCACGATCCCCCATGTTTTTATGCAACAATTTAACCTCATCATCCGCATTAAGCGTATGGTTCTCCAATAGCAAGTGATTTGCAAATGTCGAAGCTTCTTTTTTTAATTTAAAGGCAGTTAAATGTTCTTTCAGAACATTTAGCTGCTCTTTAGAGGAGATATTTTTATAAAAGAATATAGATGATAACAAGCACAACATTGCACGGTGGCCATTGATACATTATTTATCAATTGAAAATCATCTGGATTAGTCCAACTAATAAAATAAGCACTGTTTTGATTAGCATTGGAAACAAAAGTTAAGGAGGCGAAAAAAAACTTTGGTAGACTTATTCAATTTGGAGAACGTGTCCGGAAATTTATTTGCTGTGGTCTGAAACAAAATGTTGAACAGTTTGAAAAGTAGCGAGGCGGCCAGTGGCGCTCGAGGTGGGATACGCCCCTCCCGTATTTTCAATTGCACACACGACATAACTTTGGCACAGCCCTGAGCGAACGTGACGTGTTTCCGTTTCAAAAATATGTACATTACTCAACATTCTCTGACTGATTTTTATATTTTCAATGCTTTTTTATAAGCTGGAAGTCGCTTTTTTTAAACGTTTATATAAATTTTATTATGATTCCCATGTTTTAAAAGCAGGCTTTTTTTCAACCAGACTTTGGGAAAATTTTATCATAAGGATTTCGTGAATCGTGTGTAATTACTTACTTTTCATTACTTTATGTAGTCGAAATTCAAAAAAACAGCGTAAAAATAAATGTATTTAACTTAACAATATACATAGAGATAATACATTTAACAATAAATATATTGGAGTCCGTGGTGCAGTGGTCAATTCATTGCCTTCAGTGAGGGGCCTCACTGGTCAGTTTACCAGTACGCACAGCTCAATAATAACTTTTTTTTATTCAATTTATGGATTTCTGACATGGATGTATGCGTTGTCTAAAATTCCCTCCCATTCGAACCTAAAATTGGGGCGTAGCGAGAGCAATAAGCTAACCACTAGTGCTGTCCTAGCCCTGTCTTTTTTTCCCTACTTTCTTCCAAAAAGAGAGGTTGAGCACCTGAGTAACAATCAGTTCTAGCAAAAAATTCTGTTGAGATAACTCCATAACGAGGCCATATGCTTCACATTGAAAGCGGAAGGGGTTGAAAAAAAATCGAGAAGTCCACATTTTTAAGGTGTTAACTGTCAATTCTTGGTGGAACGACATTATATTTAAAAAAAATAAAACACAACTCATTTGTACTACTTCCACATATTTATAATGATCAGGACCGGTTTCGCTCATCACAAGCATTATCAACTGATAAAAATACAAACATAACAGACTTATTTATATTAAATTTAGTGTAAAAATGAAGGTAGACAATGTATAATTTGTTTGCTAATCAGTATTTTCTTGTCCGTGGCGCAATTGGTAGTGTCGCTGGCTACGGTTACGGATGTCTCGGGTTCAATTCCCGGTGCGGACGGTTTTCATAGATTGATCTTTCAGTCGATTTATGGATTTCTGTTCGTAGTCTGAGTCCTCCCTCACACCCATCCCATCCTCACGGGGCGTAGTGAGAGCGATTAGCTAACCACTAGTCCTCTCATAGCCCTATCTTTCTATCCCTGCTCTCTTCGAAAAAAGAGAGGTTGAGCAACTGAGTAACAAACAGTTCTCGTAGAAAAAGTTTGTTAAGATACCTCCATTAGGAGACCATATGCTCCACACTGGGAGCGGACATGGAAAAAAATATATTTAATTTATATTTGTTACAATTATCGACTGACTAGCCAATAAAAGAAGGCATAATATGTTCTTAAGTGGAAATAAAAAACGATAGAGAAAATAAAATTTTAATAAAACAAATAATATAAGTGTGAAATACAAAAACATCATTCCAATGTACATATGGTATAGACGTCTCAAATATTGTCTATAAATGTTTAAGGAGCACAGCATCATCAGTATCAGCATGACAAATCAGTTTTTAAAAGTAGTTTATTTGACTCCTGTTTACCAACATAAATATTTACTTCCCAATTCTCAATTTACCTCACTTAAAGAATATCAGTTTTAATTTGATGATTTAAATACTCTCCATAGAAAACTCTGAAAAGGTGAACATAGCGATTTTATTGTGCTTGACGATTCGCCAGGAATGTGACTATTTTCAGCTCGTTATGGCATTGCTTTTCCAAGTTATGAGTCGAGTGAGGTAAAATCTAAAACGGAATTCTAAATAAACCCGAATAGAAAATGTAGGATGATAATAAAATTCTATGTTCGTATATTTGCGACTAAAATTAATTTTTAGTAGGAGAATTAATTTATTTATTTTTCTGATGTTAATTTTAGTTTAAATAAACTACAAAGATAAAATGGTTATTATTACACCTACACGATATGATATAACTGCGTGTATGTAATATAATGTATGAATACTGTTTCCCTCGCTCATTTCACATGGGAAATTATTTGTAGCATTAAGGGCGGTTAACAGTACAGGAAACTGAATTATAGATGGGCGCTTGAAATTTTCCGCAGCGGTTAAAGCCTTAATACTGCTCTTAATAGCGCAAACCGCCGGACGATACTACACAAGCCAAGATAAGCATTCCTATATTGTTATAAACACTATAATATTCAAGGAAATGTAAAGATTTTCAGTTTACCTAAGTATTTATGAACCAGATTCAAATTATTTGATTTAATTTGGTGGTTTTTATTTAGATAGGCATAAAATACGAACAAACTATATGGAATTGTTGTTCTTACACTTAAATCGTTTCTTAAAAAAATTTGTTTATACAAAATACATTTAAAATGAACAAACAACTTAAACAAATAATAAGTAAAGCGTAAAGAAATGAAAAATTTAAATACAAAATAAACTGATGTTTGTACTTATAACATGATTATTTCCAATAAAATTTGTTATAATAGTTTTTGGTTCTAAATTAAGAAAGCGAAAACAATTATTGATTACAATATGGTGAAGGGCTTGTAGTCAAGTTTATAAGTGCGTTGGCGCTTCGTTTTCGGTGTTTGCGATTTTAAATCCTAGTATAGAAAGTTTTATAAATTGGCTGTTTCTGAATTTGTATTTTTAGAGATCAATATTTCGTAGACATAGTGATTATCTAAAGAATAGTCCCATCATATATCGCTTTCCATATATCCTTAATCCTAAAAAGAGAGCTTGGGCAACTGAGTATCTTGTATTGAGATAAGCTCCATAAGGGTTCCATAATATGCCATAATTTTTATACTGGTCTCAAATCATTTTTTTTTTTTAAATTTCGCAATTACTTACTATATTTTTATTTTACACAACATGATTTTATATTCAAATGCCATATCATGATTGGAAAAAGACAAACATTAGTTGAAAAAGTACATTTTTTCCGTTGGGAAAATTATCTCTGCTTAAAATATTACTTAACATTAAAGATGTATAAAGGTTATAATGCTTTCATTAATTTAATGAATTAACAAGATTATGTAATTGAAATTCCTGACGCATTTAAGCACTTATTTAATTATTATCCCGTAATAAAATTATACTCAAATGTTAAGCTTTCTTGTCAAAATATAATAATAATTTTAATATGAAGTGTGTGTGCAGTGATTTTACTACAGACATTACGAAGTCTGAGCTTTTGACATGTCATAGAGTGGGAAGGTGTTATTATTTGTAGAGATTATGATGTTTAGACTTACCCCCTCAGAAGCGTGATGAAGTCGGAACTCATATTTAAGCTGCTTTCTCCAAACTCATAATTCAAATCTGTAACAAGCAAACGGGAATATAAGTTTCTTCAATGAAAGGCTTATGTTAAATTCAAGGGAATTTTACTATCCTGGTATAAAGCTGTAATGTTTTTACTATAGTACAATGTGATTCGGATAAACAAGTACTAACGGTATTTATAATAATCTACAATATGACATGTAGTAAATAATATTTTTTTCTGTTCATTAGTATAATTAAGTCTTGCATATGACAAGGAGGATTATTAATGTTTACTCACAATCATTCGAGGAACAATTTACAGCACATATGTATTATAATGATTAATACTTCGTTTTCTTTATGAGTTTACATTTTCAACTACACTAAATTCTTATGTGTTGTATAAAACATAATGTAAATATAATTGATTAGATCCTAAAAAATCCTAGATAAATATAATATTTTTTCATTTTCTTATGAAGGTATAAACGTTATAAATTATTTACTTTAGTTGACAGTTCAAGTCGACTGCAAAAGACTAATCCCGGGTTTTTAGAGACGAAACTTATGGAAATGTACAACATTTGATTTTGGAATTCAAATCAAACATCCTCAGTCGACATCTTAAATTACTTAAACAGTAAATGTTTTACAAAGAGTGAATAATGAATTTTGCAAAGCAATATGACTTGAAGCGCGGTCAAATCTTTAAGATTAACGTTTGAAATAAGATCAGAGGCTTACCTTTATTTATTTTTTACTTCTAGATCACTCAATAGACGAAGATATGAATAAAATTATTTTTTAAAGATAAATTTAGTTAAATGGGTTCTCAAAAAAATGAAATAATGGTCAAATTCATTGTTACACTACTAGTTAGTAAGTATTAAACGCATAATAAAAGATGTTTTTAAAAGTGTTTTAATACAATTGAAGATAGTAAATATGAAGTAAGATATCTTTGTTATTCATTTGAAGTACACGGATTCCTTATTTGAACTGATTTCCTTAAAATTTCCTCAAGGACACTATACATTCATAAAAGATAACAGGTAAAGGATAACACAACCTTGACATAGTTTCGTTGACTTTATAGTATAGCTGTTCAATACAGGCAACATATTATTTATAGCATCCTTACACTAAAACAAACATCGCAATATTATTTTCATTGATGCGTGTTTGCAAATGATCGAACCAGAAATAATATGGCAGATTACGTTTATCTTCTATTTATGCTTGTCAAGCTTGATGCCAGATAACAATTTACTTTTGACTTAATATAAATTACTGTGATGCATCTGGTTATGGCACTGCGATAACGAAATTAATTTATGTTTTGATTTGAAATGAAGGGCAACCTAGATATGTCATCGCTGATAGGTTAGTCGATTTCAATCAGACCCACAAGGAAATTTAATTAACATCCTCAGAATTATTCTACGTCAAGAAATGAATTTATACGTGATAAATAAATAGCATGACACCCCATTTTTTTCTACAATTATCTATTTTTGATTTATTGAAAATTATTTCGTTTCATATGAGGTGACTATGAAACTTTCTATGGAGTGATGAATAAAGCTTGGAGTGCTGGGACATATTATTAAAAAAAAGATTGGCATTTACTTGCTATACTTCAATATAATAGGGTAAAAATAAGGAAGTATAAAGTTCTATAAGAATTTTATCAGTTTATTGAAAGTTATTTTGGCATCACGCGATCGTCAGAACTAGTGCTTAAATTTCACTTATATAGCTTAAATTTGAGTAATTGAGGTTTTGTACACTTCCGTGTATTTTGTCACTAACGACCCGGGTTTCGCCTTTCGGCATCTTCAGGCATTCGAGCGCACGAATGAACTCGAACTGAAGAGTGACGAAAGGCGAAACCCTGGTTGTTAGTGACAAATTACATGGAAGTGTACAAAATCTCAATAACTCAAATTTGATATTGAAATTCCATCAAGCACCCTCAGTCGATGTCTTAAATTATTAAATAGCTTAGCAATACGATGTATTGTTTCATAAGAGATGGACAATATTATATCATATCATTTATTACAACATCATAACTTGAATTTAAAACAACAATATTTTCCTCAACCTTTCATCTTGAGAGAGGAGGGAAGTAAAAAAAACAAGTTAACTAATCTAACTCCACTCCGTTTTAAGTCTCAGATCAGTGAGCGAGAATAAATACCTTCATCATCTATTCATTTGAACAAAAATTCATAAATAGATTGAGAAATCATTTTGTGAAATAATCCGTATTTATGCCCAAGGACATCGCAAATAAATACGAAAAAATCCAAGAGCGTTGATTACTTGACTACAGGATTGACAAATAATATTAATTAAATACAACTAATTGTCGTCAAATATAATCATGAAACCTACAAATTTCATAAAACCATCGTGAAAACTACCTATCTTTTTCATAGAATCGTTATAGAATTAAACAAATATCTCTTTTTTAAATTTTGTTATTTTAATGATACAATATCGGTATGAATATTAGATGTATTTTACAAAATGTCGTAATAAGTAAAGCTCATTTTCTAGAATGCTTTTAGTGGTATCAAATTTAATATCTTATTTTCTACTAGAATAGATAATTTGGCTAGAATCTTTCCATCCTTTATTTATAATATCTGGCACACAAAACAACGTTCAGAAAATTGTCTTTATTTTACAATTATTATTAATTTTATACGTCAAGAGTCAACACTATGGAATATTTCTTTCCAGGTAGCATACTAATCTAATGATCAGTTTCGTTAAGCAGGGATAAGCCGTTAGTTTCTTAACAATTTATTAATACAGCTTTACTGTTAATCTAGATTAAATTTTAAGATCAGTTAAGATAAGTCTGAATTTATCAGGAAACAATAATTATAAATAAATATCTTACAAAAACAATAATTATGACTTAGTATTAACAATTTATCAAGGTGACAGCGATACTATGGATTTTTATCTAAGGTTTTCAGTAATATTTTCAATCCTTCTCACAGTGCCAACATACGAAATGGAGCAAATTTCATTTGAGTTACAACTATAAATAATTCCAACTTGACCATTATATTTATTAACCCTTCTTCAAAAACATGACTTGCTATTTTGACTCACAGTAAAATCTTGATCGTAACCAAAAAGATAAATCAATGATTCAGTGCAAAGATATTGTATGTCCAGTTTTGCTTGTTTTAAGAAAATCGAATTTAAATATTTGAGATGCATAAGAAATATAAAAAAAAAACATCTTCTCAATTATTCTATTTAGACGTATAATAGCGTTACAGCATAATGATATGATGCAAAGAAACGTTCTGTTTATGTTAAGTCAACTTCGACAAAAACTTTTCTCTAAGAAATCACAGTTATCTTAATTTAAAAAAATAGTTATAATATCCGTCTGAATAATGAAAAAGCTTAATTAAAGTCTAAGACTCTTTGTCAGATGGAACTATACTATGTGAGTTGCTGTGTTCTTTCATGTCTTTTTTTATTCTCACGTCATAAATACAGCAAAATTCACATATCCTTGTTTCGTCTTGGCAATGACTTAACTCCTCATGCCTCCAGCATGATAAATACAATTTAAGCGAGCGATGTTTGTGTAGAAGTCGCAAAATATTGTTTATAAAGTGACACCTAACGTAATACGATGTGTCACTGAATACTTTATTCAGGTTTATATCTTAACGGAGTGGTTTTCACAAACTTCCACGGATTATAAATTCTCTACACTGAGAGCTTTTAACTTAACCTGCCTTCAATATTTGTATCATATTAAACAGATGGAATATTTTGATGTAAGTACCTTAAAACCTACTCCATTTTATTCAATTTAACTTGATAATGTGCACATCAAAATCTTGCGGCATAATTATATTTATTAAAGTGTCATTTAACCTGTAGAAATTGTAGGAAATGTGGTAAACAACCACAAAAAAAACACAGGTGGTAAAACGGCCCATCTGCATATTCAATTTATATGAAGATGTGCCTTCTTGTCAGCTAACTTTCCATATTATAATGTGCTATATGTTTTATTAATACGCAATAAAAGTGAATATAAATTATATAAAACACGATGAATACACTTTATTATATACGGCAATATGAATTCAAATTCAATCTTAATCATTGTCATAACTGATCATATTGCAGTATAATAAGAAATAACAATGCGAAGATTCACCTTCAAGTAGAAGAGTGCACAAATGAGTATTGTGCTGTTTGCATTGATGATATAATGCTGTGGGGCGAGGGCTAGTGATTCTCTATTGTGGCTAATTGAAAATGCAAGAAGCCATTAGCGTAAGCAAACCGCGTGCTTAAATATTCCCACATGTGAACAAACACGAAAGCCAGCATCAACACTGTACAATAGAGATACGGTGTGATGCCAAAAATATGACAAGTTGCGGATGCCTTTTGAATTTACAGAGATACCGAATTTTGTTAGTGATTATACATTTTACATATCGATGCTGCCTTTCAGGATCCATTCATAATGAATTAATATACTGCCGAGTATATAGCGAATCATTAAAATCAGTTGGTGCTCTGAAAATTCTGATTTTTTAATTTTTAAAATAATTATTTTTCTGAGATTTTGTACCCTTCCATATATTTTGTCATTAACGACCCGGGTTTCGCCTTTCGGCATCTTCAGGCATTCGAGCACACGAATGGACTCTATTTTTCTATTACACACAATGAACATTGCCATAGAAAAAAAAGAATCTTAAAATTTTATAAGTTATAATTAAAGTTCATAATTTTTTTATTCCACTGGCTGTGTTACAACTTGTGACACGTGTTTCCCTACTTTAAAAAGCATCATCAGACTAACTTTGTATACCTAAGCTAATCAGGTTAACCTCCAAACACTAATAATTTATTATGTAGTTGGAAGTGTTATAGTAATTAGTACTATTATAGTGTCTTACCCCCTCCCAACATCCCGTAGAAGAAAATAATCCCATCAAACACTTCACTTTTTAGTTGAAAATTGGAGTCATTGCTTAACTTACTTATCAATAACCTTGCGGTATGTTAGTCTGAAGACGTTCCTCAAAAAGTTTAAACACGTAACACACTTTGTAACACATCAGTTTTTATTTAATATTAAAAATAAGAGAACTTCAGGTACTTTCAATGAATTTGTGTCTAAGTCTGAATGGTAGTTCTCAAAAGTTATAGAATGTTAATTTGATCTTTTTTAGCTTTTACTAGAACGGGAAAGGTATTGTCAAAATAAAATATGAATTTACAAAAACAGTATTTTAAAGTATGACTTAAATCAAACATCTATATTTTATGTTTTTAATTTGCTATTAGATCACTGTTCTTAATAAACTGTTATTAGCTATATATTGTCACGTGACCTTATTGAAATGTAAAAAATCTTAGACAATGAATAGTTTAAAAGCATTTCTCCGTTGTCACATTTCCTCTCGTTGGATGAAAGTGAAAACTCTGAAACACCGCAAAACTTTGAATCAGGTCGGATAATATCAACTTTTTAATCTTTCACCTGGACGCTGCACCTCATTGGCTCCCGTCTTCAATTTCGTATATTTGGCATACTGCCTACTATCAGTATTCTTTTAAATCTTCAAAGCGTCGAGATAATATAAGAATTCATAAAGGAATACAATCAATTTCATCCATAGTTGAAATTTAGATTTATGTAAAGTGGAATTCTCATTTTATTTTTATGCAAATAAATTTCTATGATGAATCGTAAAAAATCTATTGCTTAAAAAATCGCATAGCCTCTACCCCTCGGCAGATGATTAAATATTCGATATAGCCGTCACGGAATTTATAATAATTATTACAATTATGACTGTTGTGTATTCCCCGTGACACAACTCATCACAGATATGGTGGTTTATGCAGATTGGCATTTTGATTAATCCTCACGTTTTATTCTGCAGGTTTTTGGGGATTTCCCAGAGGCAATAAAAATCTTATTAATTTTTGAAGCAATAATTTTGAGAGAAAACGCTACTCTGTAATAATAACCGTTTTGTTTTCAGACTTGTATCAGGTTGTTTATTTAATACCCTAGTGATATTTCGTGTAATGAAACATCATGCCGAAACATTGAATTTTTTTTTAAATTGAACACAATTTGTTTTGTGCCACTTACACATTTTTATAATGATCAGGACCGGTTTCGCTCGTCGCAATTATTTCGTTTTCATTAGAATAGTGAATTTGTTGAATTATTGCAATTTAATTTCTATGGGGAATGTGTCAGACAGAAACTTTTATATTATCTACAATTAATAAACGTACTATCGCATCTATACAGCAGAAAATAAATGTACAAATATGTCTGTCTACTTGTCAAAAGAACTCCTCCCAAACGGTGTACAACAGTGATATGAAATTTGCACATGTCATTCTGGCTGCCATTTCTAAAACATGTGTGCTATTTCCAACATTGAACTTTTAATATAAAATTAAAGGTGATAACTTGTTATTCCACTGGCTGGAAAAACGTGTCTCACTAAATGTGACACGTTTTTTACTTCTTAAAGAAAAACCATCAGACTAATTATATATATATGTGTCCAATATACGAAATAACACAATTAAAAAGTGATAATGTGAGAGAGTAGGAACGAAACGTCTCGCCGCTTGAGGGAGGAAGGTCGAGGAGCGGGGAAGAGCGGGGTGTGGGGCGTCAACACACTGACGCTCGCTTCCGGCGAGAGACAAAGGATGATTCAACGGTTCCTTCGTCTCCCATTAAAACCCGGTCGTATTCAGTATACTCTCTCTTTAATTGCAGTTAGTTTCTTTAATTTTTTTGAAGACAGTTACACAAACAAATTTACACATTTTCAATTTAAAACTCTGTAAGTGGTTTTACTAGCAATCGGTGGACTAAGTCGCCGCTTCGCCGCCGGACGACTTTCTCTGGGAAAGGCCGAGAGGCGACTAAAAGCCTTGCAGGATCGCAAGCCCTTTGCCCACTTCTAACTGTAAACAAACAACGGCAACCAAACAAATATGACAAACTACTCTTGAACGCCTCCGGAGAGATATTAATTTTAAATTTGCATTAATAGAAAGAGTCTGCAGATTGGTTTTGAAGACCCTGTCCGCCTCATAAGTACGGGGCGGTGTCAAATGGTATATTTCATTTTAGTTTTAAAAAAATCACAATTTATTTTTCACTAATTACACATTTTTATAATGATCATTACCGGTTTCGGTTATTCTAAAAATCATTATAAAAATGTGCAAGTAGAACAAAAAAATGTGTTTTATTTTAAAATATAATGCCTTCCCAACAAGAATTGACAGTTAACACATTAAAATCGAAACATATTTGCGATATAATATTAAGCCATGTTAGTGGTATTTTTCACTCTGTTTTTTTTAATATTTGGATATTGGAGATTATGCTTAGATATAAAAACACACAATTAAGGAATGCGATGTAAGTTAAAAATCTGCATATCACTTTTCGTTGTATATTCTGGCTTACTTTTTCACTTAAGCTTTCTCATATAATGATTGTGAGTAGAAAAACAATAAAGATCTGTTTACGGATACTTTAAATGTAAAAAAAATGTTTTTAATTTAATTATAAGCTGCAATAGTCGTTTGACTACAATTTGAGAGGCACAATTATTGTTGCATTTTTTATTTGATCGATTGTATTCATCGATGATACGTTATTCAGGAAATTCACTCAATTTTATTCCGTTGTTGAATTTTGATTCTTAAATAAATAATACCAAACTAAAGCACGGCTGCAAAAGACTTATAGCTTTACTATTGCATTAAAAAGGGGTTAAAAATAAAAACGGGCTTGCTTGTTTGTAGAGGGATAATGCAGGTGGCCGCATGTTTGCCACAAATCTACCTTCCACATAAAACGTCCAGAACGTGAATGTGCATGCATGGTCGAATTTATTTTATATTAACATCCCCTTTGTTTGTTCTTTGTGATTTTACAGTGGGTCCTTCGAATGCGAAACGAAATGTTCCGAAAACCTTTTTTGTAACTCGAGTTTTAAATTTTTATAGTCGAATTTTTCGTGTAAGGAAACAGCGTTTTCAAATTTCCATTGAAGATGTATTCAAATATTAAGTTGATCATTTATTTGTTTTAAAAAAAATAAAACAGTTTTCGTATTATACTAAAGAAGGCGGATAAATATTTTTTGAACGAGGTAGAAACGAGTAATTAAAAACTATAAGCCTCAATAATACAATATCACCAGCATTAAATTTCATGGTGAAGCTTACATATGATAACACGTTCTATAATATAGCTAAATTTTAGAGATACGATTTCAAAAATAGCCATTGAATGTGATTTTGAAGTTTCATCAAAATAGATATCATATTTTAAAAAATAAAACACAATTCATTTGTACTACTTCCACATATTTATTTATAATGATCAGGACCAGTTTCGCTCATCACGAGCATTATCAACTGATAAATATACAAACATAACAGGCTTATTTATATAAAATTGAGTGGAAAAAAGAAGGTATATAAAACTGATGGTTCATGAATTAAGACAAGAAAATACTGATTAGCAAATAAATTATACATAAATCAAATAAAAAGGTTTACAATTAAAATGTTATGGACCTCTTACAAATCAATAAATACTTATCTGAAATCACACACATAGCTACATTAAAAGTCCATTAGCTGAGAAAATATTTTTAATCACATTACTAATGCAATATGCAATGAACCATCAGATTTATATACCTTCATTTTTTCACTCAATTTTATATAAATAAGCCTGTTATGTTTGTATTTTTATCTGTTGATAATGGTCGTGATGAGCGAAAGCGGTCCTGATCATTATAAATATGTGGAAGTAATACAAATGAATTGTGTTTAATTTTTTAAAATATAATGTCTTTCCACCAAGAATTGACAGTTAACACCTTAAAAGTCAATAGATATCAGTCGATAGTATTATTTGCAGACGGATGAGGTAAGAAGTTGAGTAACTTACTTTCAGATAATAATCATCTTTTTGCCATGTTTTAGTATTTTGGAAGAGAAAGGGTTGTTTAAAGAAAAATTATCAAGTTTAGATTAGAAAATAATGCATAATTACATTGGAAAATTAATGAGTTTAAATGCTTGGCTGTATTTACTGCAATTAAATTATACCGAAAATGCTTTGATTATTAATACAAACATTGTTTTATTAGCACAATATGATCCTTCTAATTGCAAAACACTGCAATGGGGTGGATGAAAGATTATCGGACTTCAATATATCAGATGCCATGACTTAAAGTGTACCCTAGAATAAGTAAAATAACAGAGAAAAGAAGATTTATTTGATGCACATTGATTTCTTGGGGCATTATTGAAGAAGAATTGATAATTTTGAATCAGAAAAAGTGGTACTACGTAAAGAAACCTAGAAGATATAAAATCCCATTCTGAAATCTAGTACCAAGGATAAGAATAAAAGGAGAGACGATTAAATTTATATTTTTTCATTGTGGGTGAAAATTTTTTAAAGTTTTTTTTATTCTCTACAAATATAAATATTTTTAAGACATTTTCACGATAAACTCAATTGTATCATTTAAATATTTTTTACATCGCGAAGGATACGAAAACATATTTATTTAATGTATTTTTGTTTACATAAACTGGGTAGACATACAATTTGGTTTTTAAATACACAGACGGAAAAAATGTTAGAGATTTACATAACATTGTTTTAGGCTTGAAGGAAAACATACAAATGCCTCCATTGGAACTACTGATCTGGAAAACCATTCAAAGCTCGCGTCAAGGGATCTCACCAACCTTATTGGATAACACGAAAAGAATTTAAAGTATCTGCTACTCATCTACAAACTGTTTGCCAAATAGTTACAGGTATTTTCTATTTTCATTAACCAAATACTCCATTTCTGTAATTTTTTTCAGAAATAAAGAGAAAACGTTTTTCGTATTCTTTTACCCTAATGAATATCTTTAAAAGAAAATTTGGAAAAACGATCTGCGCTTTTTGTAGAACAGACCAATGAAACCATTTCGAGTAGTATATTACTTAGAGTGATGAGTAACACTTTTAAAGTGTCAATTCTTGGTGGAATGGCAATATATTTACAAAATGAAACACAATTTATTTTGTACTAATTTAATTAATATTACATTTTTATAATGATCAGAATGATCGAAACCGGTCCAGATCATAGTAAAACTACAATATACCATTATCACTTTTTAATCTTGTTATTTCGTGTATTGAAGAGATATCCTTTTTTAATGTTTTTATTTTTTTTCTATGGATTCGGCTGTAACTTTGTGGAAGTTTATTTTTAATATTAAATTAAATTAGAAATTGATAACTTATCCTTTTTTTTGCTTGAATTGACATTTGCTTGGTAGAACTCCATTATTATATGGTAGAAGTACTTTATCGAGTAAATAAAAAAAGGATTAATATAAATAATTTTCTGAAATTACAAACACCATTAACTGAAATCTATTATTAGTAAATAATATTTTGAAGTGTTTCACCACAGTTAAATTTATTTTATTTGGAATTTTCACCTCCAACCAGTAGCTATTAAATTTTTGAATAAGTGGTGTTATAGTAATTAGTACTATTATCGTTTTTGTCTTACCCCCTCACAACGTCGCGTAAAAGAAAATATTCTCACCGCACTCTTAATTTTAATGTTTAGAATTAGAATCACTCTTTTCCTTAGAAATAAATATAAGATTAGCTTGAAGATGCTTCGTTAACCCCTTCGTACTAATGGTTTAACAATGTGTTACTTCGGCACTTAAAGCTTTTAGTTATCTGTGAGATGGGTTAAAAATACGAATTATAATTAAAAATACATTGTAGTTTACGCCTTCTTTATATAATTAATCATAATTTGATAGTTTGATATGTATTTCAGGTTTTACAAACAAAATATGACGTACAATATTTATTTACTACTGTATAAAACCATATTTCACTTTTTGAACATGTATAAATTCCTTTATATGACAAAACTCACACGGTAATGAAATGTGTATTTCATGCTATATAATAGCAATGGTTTGTTCATCAGTTGTAATATTAAAATTTTCATGTAACATATGCTGCATGGCAATTAAATTGTATTAATTCAATGCATTTACTATTCTAATGAAAACATTTGCTCAATCTAATATAACTATTGTTCTCCACCCACCTGAGACAAATAGACTGTCGGTAAGTTAGCAAAACACCGAGGTGTTGTTTATCAGCTATATAGCCTTGTCACAACTACCGCAGCGAGAAACTTTCATATTAAGCGGTAGGTGAAGCTTTTTGAAGTTCACAGCTCCTTAATAATGATGCATTTCCTTGGAGCTCTCCAATATTATATAACCAGAAGTAGCATCCGGGAATACCTTTTATAACGCCATGTTTATTAATTAACACAAACGGATACGTCGTTTGTAAAATTATTTTCTCATTGAAATATGTGAAGACGTCTTTATTCAAATATATTTCACTTGACAATATACTCAATTTTAAATGAATTTAGAACATTTTTCAAAATTTAAGACATCGACTGAGGGTGCTTGATGGAATTTCAATATCAAATTTGAATTATTGAGATTTTGAACACTTCCATGTATTTTGTCATCAGTTCGAGTCCATTCGTGTGCTCGAATGCCTGAAGATGCCGAAAGGCGAAACCCGGGTCGTTAGTGCCATATTTTATAAGTGACAGTGAAATATTTTATAAGTTACAGGTGAAACAGTAACGCAAACGCAAATATATGTGTTAAATATTAATAGTTTAATGATGGTGATCATCTGGGTCGAGGAGCATATAAATTAGATGCAAACATGTTTATTAATGGTATTTTATTATTTGTGGCGATAAAATTTTATATTCTGTGTTGATATACAAAGGTCCAACAGTAATTCAACTCAAAGATAGTTAGATCCAAACCAAAGTCGATGTTTGAATCAAAATTGAAATCATTTTCAGCTATAGTTAGGTGTTTTTGACTATTATACACATAGAGTACCAACTAAGATAATTTTCATATGGACATATGGATGCTGGAGAGAGATAGACAACTGGAAACAGGCTTTCGCTTTAATGGTAATGATAACAAAATCTGTTTTACGCAGTTTATTTGTTACATATCTCGGACGATTTCTGAAATCTGCGTGTGCTTTTTATTTTTTGTAATGCGTTAAATGTTAAACCAACATTAACTACGCCCCAGATTTTTCGGTATTTATACCTTATATTTAAATGGTTAATTTTTTTCAAATCAATTTCATTTTTAATAAATCATATCATCATAATATATTTTGATAATCCTACCCTTCACAAGTAAAGTTAGCGCATCTCAGAAACACTTCATGTACGTTAATGGCTCTAGCGAGCAAAGTTAAGTTACCGCGTGCAGTTTACAATATGCATGTGACAAGTAGGTATATGTTCAGTGCAGTTTGTAAGCGTTTAAGTATGTCAAGTGATATGAGTTTAGTATTGCGACAGCCAATTTGTCTTCATTGTGCTTTAGCAAGAAAACTTTAATACTTTGTTTGATATGAAATGCGTACTAGTGAATGATTTCAAGTTATTCAACTTCATGTTATGTGCTTTTACTATTTAATTTAAGCAATGTATTACAATGTATTACGTAATGACGTAATGGTAGAAGATGGCGCCGAGATAATAAGACCAAGGTCAAATAGGAACATCTTCATGGAAAAAACATTTATTAGACCACGTTCGTTCCCAACGTGAAACATGTGTACTTGTAATGCCGCATATCAACAAAAGTGGTTTTTTAGACAGCCTAGTTGTTATTTAGACGCTCGACCATTATTTTCCAGAGATGATTAAAATACATAGATCTGACCAGTGAACGCCTACCAGTTACCTTAATCTACCCATTTTTTAGGATCACATAAATGAGAAAGAGTGAAAATATTACACATATTAATGTTGATAATCAAAAATCGTACCGTTCATCGGCGTGCGTTGGATGTATCTCTATCTCTATCACCCAACTTCAGTTGTGTATAATGCCTTTGTAACTCGCTTGCACCCTAAACTTTAAACGTCATTGAGCGAGAAAGAGAACAATTCACCCCACGTTCCTGGTACCGTTTCAATTTTAGGTCACCGCGACCGAATAGGGCGACGCTCAAGAATGAGACTAGTCGACTAGCGGTACGGCATTAAACACACCTTTAGGGACCCTTTCTTAGTATATGTTGAGCATATAAGTTTACGAAAAAATATATTAAAATAATCTATTCGTATTTTTCAATTCGTATACAAGATTTGAAAAAAAAAACGACACTTTCCAATTCAATAAGTAAATGTTTTCTAACATCTCAGTATGTACGACTTCTTCATAATATAAACATACGTCAGATGTGTTTGTGCATCCTGCACTATCCCTCTATAGTAATGTTGAAATATGTTTTAGACGTACCGCTATGCAAAGCAATTTGCTCAGCTTTTATTTTCCTTACTTGCTTTCATGCACATGCGGAGTAAAATAACCGCAAATTTCTTTACGACTGTTACCCTATTTTCATTCCGCGCCACTGACTCAAATTACATTTATCTAAATAAATAGCTGTCACGTGAAACAGTTATACTGTAATACGATTTTGAGTACTTGCCATAAAAGGGAAGTTAGTGATTTTTTGGTTACGACTGCATTACTTTTAGTACTTTTGAGATAGGGATCGGAAAATTTTAACGAATTTTTAGTCATTTATGTCTTTAGACGGCAATGATAAAAATTGGTATTTAATTGAAAAAACTCCATTATAATAGGGTAAAAAAAAACAGTATTCAGTACCACAAGAACTTTATCAGTTTGTTGATATCTATTCCGGCTTTACGCCATCGTCAGGACTTTGCTTAAACATAATTTAGCTTAGTTATATATACTGTTTTAGAAGAGATAGACAATATAATATTATCTCAATTATTCCAATATCATAAAATTTATTTAAAATAAAACTAGCGAGTACCCGGCATGCGTTGCAATACCACTCAAAGAAAGAAAGGGATTGTGATTTAATTCTGTTTATTGAAATGCTTTTGGAATTTTCGGATATACAATATTTTTTGTTTTTCCGTCTAGTTCAGAGGTGTCGCCAGTTGTACGTATTTGTTTTTTTTGTTAGATTTCATATTTAATTTTTTTTCTTCAGAAACCTTCACAGGTGTGCGCACAGCAACTCACCAAAGTTTGATCGAAATTCGATAGTAAAGAAATGCATAGAGAACAAACAAACATTTATTTTATATATATAGATTAAAATATTTAACGTACTAATTGTGTTTTTGAGTTGTATTAATTATGCGTTAAAGTAAATGGATTTTAATTTATTGATTATTCGTAATTGCATGATCGTCATGTAGTGGTTGAAGTAATGGTGGTCAATTATTTATTTGATTCGTCATTCAGCAGGTTTTTATATTGATTACATCTATTTTTTATAGTTGCTCGAAGAAATTAAACCTAAGGATTCTACATTTAAATGCAGGCATACCGGGCCTGAATTAGTAGTTCTGAATGCTTTTTAAAAATTGTCATTATATTTATTTTGAAAAAGCACTAACACAATAAATATGAAGGGTTTCGCTATAAAAATATCGGGTAAAAAATTAATAAGTAATGTTGAATTAATATCAAATTATTGTAATTATAATAGTCATAACGATAGTGTATAGACAATATTTAATAATTATTGTAGAAGATAACGTTTACAAATTATTATTATGGAGCTATCTCAATTGAATTCCAATCCAGTTATAAAAATAAATATTGAAGATAGCTGTTTTGAATTAGGTAATATATTTTAAATTGAATAAAGACATATTTTAATTTAATATTAAAAAATTGTACATAATAAATAAAACAAAACGGTTGTTTAAAAATTTATATCAGATCTCATTGAAATATCCTAGTTTTAAAATTATCACACTTAAACAAAAGTATATATTAGTTCCTAAGCTTTCCCTTTTACAAAATATAAGTTCATTTTCCTGTTTTTTCAAACGTTTTAAGAAGTAAAAGATTGCTTAATTAATGACAAGTAAAGCGGTACTGACTTTATCAAAGAGGTGCGTATTCTTTTATTTTTCTTTCTTTCTCTAAAATAGTAATATAATGTTTGAGAAGTATTCTGCTAATGTGGTGAAAGTAATTAATTAAATGAAGTAATCGTGAGCAAAGCAACCGACTAGGTAAGGGAGTAAGAAAGGTGGGCAAGGAGGGAAGTTTTTTTCTGCAACTTTCCCATACAAAGAATCGGAAAAGTTGCGTGAGATCTCAGCAAGAAGAAAACACCCGCCCGGAAAGTTAAGCAAGCTAACACAAAATAAAGGAAAGTCTCAATCAAAAGTTTTCCGATATTTTTACATCGCTTTAACTTCCGTTTCTTTCCATTTCTCTTTTATTTAAGGTAACCTACTAACTACCGAGCTAGAAATTCAAATAACGTCTGGAATATTATTATATCAGGGTATATTTTTCATGTTTATACACACAGAAGATTTACATCTTCTCACAGAAAGTCTAGATAGGAATAGATCAATTAAAAAACAAATGTGGAAGATGGGATCACCAGGGACGCCAAAGATTATCCTCGTAATTCTTCAAGGAGACCGCAGAAACGCATTGATGAAGTCACAGCTCAAACGAGCCTGTAGCATCATTATTGAAGAATAATATGGTATTTTATCAACATTCTACGATTTTTATCGATACATACTGCCGTACTGCGGTCAATATTTAATCTTTCAAAATAAAAATATCGCAGATTAATTTTTCATTTATACGTAACATCAACAACTGTAAATCCCATCATTCTATCGTTTTAATGGAAAAGGATGCTTCCGTTTTAGAGCTAAGAATTATCTTAATATATTCTACAAAACTATGAATAAAAAAAGACAATCTACTGTATTAGAAACAAAATTTCAGAGTATTAAGCATTTACATAATATTAATCGTTTTGATATTATACTATTTTGGAAAGTCTTTATATGATAATAATTAAAATATGCAAAATCGTGTGGTTAATCAAGTTTTTTTTTTAGAGATGATATTATATCTCATGTAATAATCATTATGTTTCAGCAGCTATAAATTAGATTTTCACTGTACGATATCATGAGTTTTTGGTCAATTTTACTGTATAAATTTTTATTTATATGCTTATTTTTTCAGTTTAACTTTTCAAAATCATGGGTCTGTTTGATCAAGGCTGACTTCTTCTTGAGTTAATCTAAAATATTATTAGATTATTAGAATTAAACATGCAGATAAACTAGAAAATTAAATACCAATGTAAGTACTTACTGTGAACGTGCATCTTCTGTCTTGAAATGTAATGTGACTAGCTGTGAGGCTTGCTTTTCGGTTTCAGATCACTTATCTCAATATATAAATTACATATCATTGTCATTACAGTGCGTTTCAGACGAAGTGATATTTCTTATAATTATGTGAATGAGGCAAGACTAATTAAAATGGGAGAATGCATGAATTATATTCAAGGAACATTTATTTATCAATTAATTATGAAGAAAATCTTTTACTCGTTTTAATTACTCGTTGGCTTCCAATGTGTTAAGCCTCGACGTCAAAGTCTTGTTATAATTTGAAAGTTTTTGTAACAGCTCACAGTCTTACCGCACAAAGAGAAATTAAAATCCACCCAATGCGAGCGAATTGAAACAAAATGGACGAATTTGACGGATTATTATTTATTTGAAATAATTTATTTTAAGATTGATAATATTGAGAGAGGAAAAAGTTTTTTCATTTCCTAAGTATTTGAAAATATACGAAAAGTGAGATATTGGAATAATTTTGTACAGGTTTCAATTTTAATGTACGACAGTCTTTTACTGTGCATTTTTTTTACTGAAAATGAAAAATTATTAACAATAAACATATTGTTGTGAATCTTATTTTATTCTTTCTTTGGGTTTACTGATTGTTTCTATCTTTTACAACTTTCCATTACCTATATTTAAAATTAAACGCGTATATTAATTTGTAATGCTTTGTTTTCATTATACTAAGTAACATTAAGGACTGTCAAATCTTGGTGGAAAGGCACAATATTTAAAAAATAAAATACAAGAAATTGTTTTTAAACCCATTATATTTTTCTTACATAATTGATTATTGATGTTTTTTAATTTTTTATTACAGATGAGTAGTTATGTATCAGTAAGAACTCATTAAAATTTCAATTGTAGACATTTCAATTTAATGTACTTTTAATTTGTATGTTTAGCTGTAAGTTTTTATCATATATCTTGTAACAATTGTTTTATACACCTTCAAATTATTCACACTCAATTTTATATACATAGCCCTGTTCGCTATGAGCAAAACCAGTTCTGATCTGTATAAAAAATGTAGTAGAAGTAAAACACAATTTCTGTTTTATTTAAATAAATCATCCTTAAATAATTATATTGTGTACTGCCAGGGATATTTCCTTATGAAAAAAATGTCATCTGCATTTTAAGAAAGGATTGCAGAAGGAGTCAAAGCAAACTGTCTGATAACTTTTCACTCAGTGTGTCCTTTTTTATGAGTGAGTAGGGTATAGTATAAGTCAGAATTATCATACATATCAGTGGCTATAAATTCGCGTGTCAATATTATGTCAGAATCCTCACCAAATTTCTTCTAGGAATGTTATCATCTCACCCTGTTAAAGCTCGACGATCGCTTTTGATGTTTAATTATTTTGGTTATCTTCAAGGGTTTGAGTTAACAATCTAGCGACAAATTTCTACCTCTGGCGTCATGATTACTATTTTTTCATAACTTTTTCTTCGCGTTATTTATTTAAATGACAGTTGCAAATGCTGTCTAACTGATAAATGCACTGAACGTATTATTTTATTTAGTCACGTTGTGTGCTCATTGTGATTAATCTTATTTAAATGTGCATATGTGTCAGTGTAAACATTGTTTTTAGTTTCCTCAATTGTATGTGATTTTTATCAATCGTATTCGACTGTTATATTAAATTTAAATTGAAAAATTTATTATTCATGGGATGTGACACTATGTGTGCCAATAACGTTTTCATCTCTTTAACAATCGTCTGATCTATGAGAAGACTATTCTGTAAATTTGACTTTTTCGTCTAGCGTTGGCGCCAGTTATAATGCGATATATTTTTATTTTGCAATAGGTTTATAAATAAATATTAAAAACAAAAATACATAAATAATTAAAAAAATTCTACGGCTGTGATAAGTAGGTACTACAATTATTATAATCCATAATACATTTTGGCAATTGAGAAAATTTTGACAAAAAATCTAGATATCTAAAATGCGCATACATCGCCAATCGCTAGAATCGCGTTTGGTTATGTGTGACAGTATTGTAAATTAAAAAACCGAGAACAAGTAATATGTATAATATCGAGTATTATAAATTTAATCAAGAATAATATGATGGCGTAGGATTTACTATTGTGCGTTAAAAATCGGCTTAATCGTCAACTTTAATTGTATAACTTACTCTATACATCAGAATTTTTCAAGCTATGTTCCACGGAATGGTTTAAA
This sequence comes from Himalopsyche phryganea, assembly GCA_022494535.1. Lineage (NCBI taxonomy): Eukaryota > Metazoa > Arthropoda > Insecta > Trichoptera > Rhyacophilidae > Himalopsyche > Himalopsyche phryganea. The sequence continues at coordinate 304,791 of JAGVSL010000119.1, read as the reverse complement.
TGTTGAAACGGCTGCAAAACTTACAAATAACTCTTTTGCAATATTTTCAGAAAAACAGTATAGACGTTTTCTGGGTTCTGGCTCCATTTTCCGTCATCCGTAAGCTTAAGTACAAGTAATTATAAAATTTTTAGTTAGATTAAATACAAGAATTAGCCATAAAATAATTTCTGGGCAAATTTATCGGAAGTTTGTCAAAACAATCTATAATTGTTTTACTTACGGCATGTTCACGCGAATTAGAATTTTCTAATTAATCTGCAACGAAGTCAAAATCTGAGAATAAGTTGGACACCACACCATATATAAGAATTCAACATTCCAATATTACACCTGATATCAAGAATATTTGCAATCAATGGACCAAAAATCATCGAAATCATTAAGAACTTCATTCACTCATACCATGTGCTATGTTTCGAAAATAACTACTTTTATCGCAATTTAAAACAAAATTTATTACATTATGGGGCGTAGCGAGACCTATAAGCTAACCAATAGTACTTTCTTAGCCCTATTCTTCTATCTCTATTATTATAAAAAAGAGCGGTTAAGTAACTGAGAAACAAGCAAACTTCCGTTGAGATACCTCTACCACGAATCCATCTGCTTCACAATAGGAGCGGACATGGAAAAAATATATTAAAATATCAATAAAAACAAACTGGGGCATCCGAAAGTAGTCAGATATTTTTTTTTTCTTTTGATATATTCACAAAGTGCAATACTGATTAGTTTTGGACGTCTGCTATTGACCACTAGTGAAGTTACAAGCGCTTTACGTGGATTGGACACATCCAGAAAATGCCACCTGAGTGTGTGAGATTTCTTTCCTTTCGGTGGAAACCACTCGGATACCGTCTTTATGATATTCCTTGACTCACACATCCAATACTACTAGGGTTGAGAGAAGTCATGCAAATCTGTGCCCTCCTTGTAGCATACATGCTAAAGAAGAACAACTTAATTCGTCAGTTTAATGCTGAAATACATTTTTTTAATGTAAACTATCATAATCTGTTTTCCATAACCAAAGTGTTCAAAATAAATACTATAGCAGGAGTTCGTATTTAAACGAGTCTCTTGGACGTAAATCCTGTCAGATTATTGAGGGTGAACTGATAGGCTCAGTGGGTCAATAGAGAGAAGACTATTATGGTGTCCACACCTCATTCTCCCAAGCGGACGATCCGATTAATGTTGTAATAATAATTATTATCACAGTATCTCTGCTCACTGCCTGTTTCATCTCTCCCAAGGGTACATCTGCAGACCGATTATGTGACGTCACTTTACTAATATAAAGCATCTATGTATTTATCTACGGTCAGTTATGTAGTTATCACCCTATTTTCAATTGTATGTTGAGAATCCAATTAAAGTAATTTGACTTATTAAACTGGTAAATGTCTGGTTATATTATTTCCTAATTGCATAATTGAAAACACCAATAATGTTCTCGTAATAAATATTAATATCGCCCAAACGGCCATAATTCATTTTGCACAGATGATTAAAAAAGTTGTTTATATAGAGCACATAGTTATCTATAAATCCTTTAGCGTATTATTTAAGGCTTGCTAAAAATCGTAGATTTATGCGAATCATATAAATACATAGCTGTCCAAATAATCCATCTTATTCAAACTTTTCCAAATAAAAGTTTATAGTAAAAACAACTATTTGTTTTCAGCCTGTATTAAAATGTCCAATTGAGTCGTTTATTTTGCTCACAATTGTCACTAATTTGTCAAGTTTTGTTTACAACTATATTTAATCCATCACCTGTTAAAGTTATCTTAAATAAGTAAGTGTTAAATACTGATATATTCAGCATAGAATCATAACCAAGGAACGGAATATTTACTTTTATTCCTCGCAACAATGTTTGTTATCAAATTTGGATTATTGAGATTTTGTACACTGACGAGTCAGTTCGGGTCCATTCGTGTGCTCGAATGCCTGAAGATGCCGAAAGGCGAAACCCGGGTGAACAAAAATACTTGGAAGTGTACAAAATCTCAATAATCCAAATTTAACAGTAAATGTACAATTGTTAATTTTCCTAGAACAAATTTAACCCGTACTAACAATATCCGATTTTTACTATGCGAATTACATTCCAAGTAAAAATGTATAAACAAATAAAAAAACCTTTAAGCATATTTCTGACTATTTCGTGATGCCATAAAAGGTACCAAATATATTCAGGGCAAAATACATAGTTATTTTTTTATCCGCTCATATTTGCATACATTTACTGGTTATATACAATCTATAAAACTAAAATATTTTGTTTCCAACCACACAACATATATTGTTTTAGTATTTCATTCGATGAAATGTTCACGGTTAAATTAATTCTGTTTTATCAAGCCAATTTCTGTGTTTTTTTTATGTAAATTAATATTGCTTTGTACACGGCAAGCATGGTAAATTTTTAAGGCTTTCACATTTATCTTTTTGCAATATTTTTTTCTGATTGATTGCTTATGCCATACAGAAACGATGTTTCTGTATGGCATAAGATTGATATATAATCGTCAAATTCGTTGCACAAATTAATATGGCACCTTTAGCTGCACATAAATTTTAGATATCGACTGAGAGTGCTTGATGGAATTTCAATAAAAAAAAAATGAATTATTCAAATTTGACGTAAATAACATGCCTTGATTTTAAAATAACGTCAATACAAACCAATATCACACAGTCTTTTAATTGAATTAACTTGTTTAGTTAGTTATCTAATATTTTTAACATAATTAGATATTACATTATTAAAGAAATTTATAGCAATTTGAATGAATATGAATGTGTCGAATTTCAACTTTTTTATTACTTTCTGTTAACTTGTTGAAATAATTTAATTGCTTTAATACTAAAGATATCTAATTATTTTTATTTTCTTTCAGTGATTGTGAACTTTTTTAATGAATCTTTCTTTTTTGTTTTTTGAATGTCTGTAGGCTTCCCTATTCTTTTAGTTTAATACGTCTTGCCAAGTATAAATTAGTCTTCTATTAGTAGACTATTTTGCATAGTTATTATTTTTTGTCAAACTCAAAAGCACTTAAGAGGTTTTGATGTTTTAAATTTAAAAATGTGGAATATTTATGCGTCCTATTTTTTAAACCATCTCTTACAGCGTTTTTCCATCATGGAATATTTTTCGACGATATTAAATTTAAAAAATATATATATTCCCTTGCTTCGTTTTATATTTTTTGATTATACAATTTTGTAACGTAGCTTTTTAGAATCCATCTTATACACTTTCAAGCTACAAAGCGTTCTGACTTTGAAATATGTTTAAATTTAAAATTCAAATAGAATCTTTCGAGTGTTTGTAGAAAGGAGACTTTCTAAAAAAATGACTTATTGAAATCTATTACACTGAGAGCAACCATGCAATAAACAAGTCAACTTCAAAAAATATAAAGTGATAGTATTCGGTACCTACATCTGGAGGACTTTGGAATTCCTGGAGAACTCCCTTGAAGCACGAGTGGCTGGGTAAAACGACGATATAATACGACGCTGGAAGATTTATGCACATTTAAAATGCATAGCGTGACTGCATAAGTGCATAGCGAGAGCTGGTATCCCGTGCCCTGCGACTACGACTCGAGAACAAATGCGACAAACATCCCTTAACGGTGCACTGCAAAACTGCAAAGTGCCTGCTTAAATAAGCGGAGGCATTTTTTTATTTTATTTCTTCGTTATCTCTCAGCACTGTTATATCTGATTGCAAAGATTTATGGCGTTTGTGCGGCTACGCTTGTAGTCTCCGGCAATCCTTAAAATTGTGGGAATCATTTGGGTGTATTATGAATGCTAATTTTACTAATTAAAGTAACACACTTAGGAAACCAGCATAATGTATTAATTCATTGTGACTGCTTTTACTTGCAATATTTATTAAAATTGCTATCTATATTTTATATATATATAGACAATAAATTGTTTCCAAAGAGAGTGGTTTCTTTAAAGAGATGGCTTAATGTTGTCTTCGAGTTGTGTTGTTGAGAATATTATTTTTTATCACCAGGTTTGATAGAACAAAGATTTCTTAATATATGTTTATAAATCAAGATCTTAAGAGAAATTTGAAATTGTAATATATAATAGCACGCCTTTTGAGTGCGGTTGAGCTCTTTTTCCATTTTTAAGCATCCTGATTAAGGAAAAAATCATTGCCATTTCTAGCAGCAGCAAATAGTCATTCCCTGCAGTTATGTAAGAGAAAATACAATCTTACATCCATTAAAAATAATAACAGATTTTAATATGCTTAGAAAGCCGTAAAATATTAATTACATATAAACACCGATTATGTCATTCAAATAAACTCTATTCAATATCACTTTTAGGGTGTTAGCTGTCAATTCATGATGGAAAGGCATTAAAGCCTTATCTATTCAATATCTCAAATTACTTAAACTGCCATAAGTAATACAGTATTCCAGTTTGATTATTCGGTCGCAGGCTGTATTATTTTATCGTTATCTTATCTACTTATTGCATTTTAATTGTATATCTTTATAATTTTATATTTCCAAATTATTTCTAATAGGATGAAATAACAAAGTATTTGGTTCTACAAAATTTTCATTACATAGTTTATAGCTATTTCAGCTTCAAACCATCGTCAAGAAGAAGCCCATATAATTACGCATAATCAGTAAAATTTCAATGCATTTATTTTAACGACTAATAAATAACACGTAAACTCCTTTTCTAAATAAAGTTTATGATGTTTGAATACGTAAGATGACGTGATATTGTCTATCTCTTCTAAGCAGTATATATAGCTAAGTAAAAATAAGTTTAAGCATAGTTCTGACTATGGCGTAAAGCCGAAATAGCTATCAACTACCTAATAAAAATTTTGTAGAACTAAATACTTTGTTATTTTATCATATTATAATGGAGTTTCACCAAGTACATGCCAATTCAGACAATAAATTATTTCTATATTAGTGCATAAAAATATTACAAACCCGTTTCTGTTATTAGTATGGGAAATCATTGGTTACCTTTAATTTTTAAATTTAATTTGAGAAAACTATTTGGGAGGAAAATAATAGTCAACGAAATTTAATATATCTAATAAATTTGACGTAATAAAATAATAAAAAAGTGAATCCGTTTGGTATCTAGGACTTTAGTGGGTATTTTAAAATAAAATGCAATAATAATAAATAAATTTATCCACTTTTGTTTTTCTACTCATTTTTTTTCTCAAACATGGATACATAGTTAGTACAAAACTGACTGCATGGCTTTCTTAATATGTTTTCTGAATGTGGCTATGTAAACAAGGACTGAAGGTATACGAATTTTCCCTGAAATTCTCGACTATAACCACGGCATCCATAGAAAACAACTTACTGTGATAATTTACACTACTGTAGTATCTGTGTTAAGTAGGTTAATACAATAGAATTTAATAATAAGAAGTGTGACTTTCTTTTACAGCTTCATATCGATGTATATTGGCCTTTAAGATGTATAAATTGAACAGTAAGCAAATTATCATCGTTATCTCTGCATACTACAAGGTAAACAGATCGCTCAGAATTTAAATTACCCTATATCCGGCTTTCAAGGCTCCACTAATAATTTTCACAGATAGGAATGCGAAGAAAATAGGGATAAGTTAAATGTCTATGCGACAAACGGAAATTTATCCATTTCCTTTTATATCATAAGACTCTCCGGAGTCGAACGTCTCGAAGCTTAGGACTGGTTCTCTTCTCTTCCTACTTGCTATTTACCTAACATTGTGTCAATTATTAATTATTATTATTTCAATTTGCTTGATTGCTTTCAATGCTCTCGTATGACACTCGAGTTGTAATCGGAACTGTAATTAGTATAATAAATTATTCATTTATCTCAATACACAGTTTGAATAATAATTAACGCTAATGAAGTAAGATTGAATGCCTTGTATAAAATTTATGTGTCTGTTAAGTGGCTTTTATAATGATTTCACGGTATGTGAATGTTAATATTATATTGATAAGAATATAGCACTAGGAAGTGATGTAGTGACTTACATAAACATATAGATACCATTTAATGATGTTTTATCACATTTACAATTGATGTTAACCTTCACCACTCAACAAAAAACTAACACAGAGAAATGGGGAAATCAATTTACGATTCTTTGATCAATTGCTATATTATTAAAACTACTATTGAATTACAATTTATTCTTTGAAAATATCCAAGCAGGAGTATACGGGTCATAATAAGACCTGATCCATGACCTAAACCTGGGAATACTAAACTAATGATTATATTCTATGTGTTTTCTATACTCACAAACACATTGATCAAAAATCCTTTTAAATGTGCTTTTATCGACTCATGCTATAAATATATCACTAGAAATATATACCGAGGTTAATTCTAAGATAAAATAACCAAAATAAATAATCAATGCGGCTTAAATTAGAATGACCCACTGGTGACACACTTTGAGAAGCAGTAATACAAGAAGAACTTCTGTATCTTATCATACAAGGGAAAAGTGTTGAATAATATTATTGAGATCTTCGCAAAAAAAATGTACCGGTTATACAATCTGTATGAACTTCAGCATACCAGCCCGGCAGTGTGACAGCAGAAGGAGAAACAATTGCCAACATATTTTGTCATGGAAGATTGGTCGTCTTTTAAGCGAACTTCAATCGAAGTGGATCGACTTCAGTTATGTTATGCTATGCTGTGTATTTAGTAACAATATTAATTTGATACATATAAATTCAATTCGTATTTTAATTTCTAGCTAATTGGTAGAGGAAAATAATAATTTGTCATCTTTAGGGCTTTTTTTCTAAGAACACAGAAATATACTTTAGCTCAAAATGCTTAAACTTCTGTTGAAATGCTTTATAAGAATTCTATATACTGCACTCAATATATTATTTGGAAGATTTAAATATCTTACTGTAAACTTACCTTTAGTTTTATAAAACAAATGTTACCATCAGTAGTAAACCATTGTAACTAAATCCAAAGAAGCTTTCCATTATCTTAAGACGGATTAGATTAACGTCACGGTATATAAAGATAAGGCTCTGAGCTGACAAACATTAATACCGAAAATGAGAATTAAGATTATACAGACTAAAGCTCACTCTCGGGGGATATATATGGCACATGGAAATTTGGTGGGATAGTGTGGAAATGTAACTAGTCTAAAAGACACTTTGGTAGGAGATTGTTATCATGTCGGAAATGATTGCATAATAAGTACATTTAGTTTAAGGTACCGACTGATTGTGATAGAATAAAGATTTATTAAAAGAATTTGATTTGAATTTAGTTGTTTTATATATAGATATTTAATGAGTTGACTTGACAAAATTATAAACTGAATAATTATCAAACTCTTTAGAGTTTTTGAATAAACTGTTTATATTTTTTTCAATTAATAAATTCATTTCAAAACTACATCGAACATAAAAGGTAAGTCACTAGTCCACAAATGATTAATTGCAGCGTTGTGGAGTTTTGCACCTGTTCCACATCTTTCAATCCCATATTTAAATTTGATATTGAACGTGTTGGGACTTAAACCTAGATTCGTTGATCAGTTGATCACATCTCTTGCCACTAGATTACAGATGCTGACTTTACAGCATCATCAAATTTCTTTAATTGTACAAAATTTTGGAAAAACAAAAAGGAAATATTCTCTCGGAAATCTCAACAATTCAAATACAAATATTCTTCAGTCAAAAAACTTTGGAAAAATTACTGATTTTTTTTGCTTGACGTGTAATGAAGTATCTCAAGAAAAATTGTGTACATCAATACTTTTGGAGAGTAGATGTGAGTCCTACGGATGGGGTTAGAAATGCATTAAATGTAAGGCTCCCTTTCTCTCTAGACTCCATTTTAACTTTTTAAAAGACTCTGAGGAATGTGTTGAAAACATTGCAGATCTACATTCATTTGGATAATTCTTGCCAAAATCAATGTATGAAAACGTACATCCGGAGATCTTCATGAATGAGTATTAGCAATCTTTTACAGTTATCATTAAAAATCAAGCTAAGGTGAAACGCGCTGACACCACAAACATTGTCAATGGTTTGAGAACTATACAACGTTGGTTAACAGCATCAAAAAATATTCAAAAGGGGTTTTTTTAATACGGCAACTTATATAACTTATAGATATCAAAAATGTATTTAAATAACAAGAGAGGAAGATAATAATTTTATAATGTTTAATTCTAATAAGTCATAAATAATAAAAATGTTGTTTTTAAATTTATTTAAGTTGGAAGATAAGTCGTTTGTATGCAAAACTGGTAGTAATAAATCAGAAAAATTCCTAAAGAAACCTTAGCAGATTACGAAAGGAAAGAAAAGAGAAAACAGGAAACATTCCATTAAACATGCACCGTCTTAAGACCGCTGATAATTTGTTTTAATGGAATAAAAACTCGCCACAATCAATTAGTCATAAGATTTAGAACAAAGCGAGAGAATTAAAAAAAACCTTAAAAAGAAGCAACATCCTGCAATGAAACTGGAAAAAGGATACCCCTAAAAATTTGTCTTGTGACTTATAATAAATTGTTTTAACTTCATAAGTCAAGATCATAACTCAGGCGGAAAACAAAGAAGGCATTTCTTTGAGTTTCCTCTCCGGGAGGCGGCGCAAGAGGATCTCAAAGCGCAGGGAAATTATTACGAATGTTGTCGCGGACGTAGCGCCACCGACGCCATTGCGTGGTCAAAAATGACACGACCGGATGTTCTTGATTTGAAAAACATTTTTTCAATTCTTTCAAATCAGTATCCTTCTAATTAGCGATGACCACATTTTTGGACTCGTGGGTGACTTACTTCTGAAACTAATGATGATGTAATTCTACAACAGATAATATACAAAAAGCAAGGGGACTTAGATATTTTATTTTAAGAGTGACTGCTTCAATCATTTCTCATTTTTTTATTTTAGTCGAACTTTCACCACTCTTTATCATGACTCACATTTATTTGATGAGCCACTACGAATTTTTGATGCGATAATTATTTATTTATACTATTCATAAATTCAACATAAAAATAGGTTTGCAATACTATAATTAATCAGTTAACTGATTCCATTAACAGTGATTTAATAAAAAATTGGGTTCTCCGATTATAATTGTTTCTTTTACAAAATTCAACAGACTTTATATTTTTAATGAGTTAATTTAACGCATCATTAGGATACCATATTGACAAATTTTCTCATTTTAACAAAATTACCCACTACACTTGCCACGATGTGCCACAGTCTGCTATTCATTGAGTGATATTAAGAAATAAAAAAAAAGTATTTTAATAACTGCACTCCCAAAGTATTTGTTTACACTATTGCACTTTTGTTATATCAAAATAGCAAAGTTTTCTAGCCTTTCTAACAATGAAAAATAATAAAAACATATATCCGAAAAATGATTATTATTTGTTACTGTTATTAATTTTTTGAGATTTATTTGTTAAAAGACGTATTTAATAAAACTTTTTGGTGCTCTATTTTAAAAAAAAAATATTCAGTATAATTCAGTTTGAAAAAGTGCGAGAGAACGAACTTGTTGGTACATTTCAAAAATATTCAATAAATTTCTTTCTCATCACTTTTTTAAAAATACTTTGTTCTACAATTTTGTATCAGACATCAAATCTTGATAAGCTACAATAAACCCTAATTTAGTCACGGCGTAAAGCAAATAAATGTATTTCTGAAAAACAGGTGTTAACTCTTTGCTAGAAAGGCTTGAAAACTTTACTATTTTCATTTAAATAAAAGAGCAATAGTGTAAACAAATACTTTGGGAGTGCAATTATTAAAAGATTTTTTTTATTTGGAAGTTTCAGATTTTTAGGTGACGCAAAACGATTAACGATTTTCGCGAAATGACAGAAAAATCTACTTTAGGGCCTTAAATGAAAGTAAATAATTTTTAAATGTTTATTCTACGTTCAAAATCCTTTAATTGAGAAAGCTAAAAACCAATCAGCTTAATAAATACTAATTATTTTCATAAAAAAATAAATCATCAATCATAACTATTTACCTACTAGTATTACAAACAAAATATTTGTAATTATGAAGCCACGTGCGTTGACATTAATGGCCAAGGCTGGATGTTATTAAATACCACGCTTAATGACCAGGCAGTAGTAGGCACATATTTAATTACTGGTTACCGAAACAACATAGCTATTACGCAATTTTAATAATGCTCTGTATTCGTAGCGATTTCTGTTAAATTTCGTTGTTTATTAACGAGGCAATAAAATGTAACATATTGTAAGCGTTTAGTTAAGAGTAGGAAATAAATCTTCTAGCTTTAATAGCTCAGGAAAACTGAATGTAATGAGAAAATTATACTCGAGTGGCGGTATTTGAGAGCTGCTTCTAATATTATTTAAGCTGTCATCATTTTACAACTTTTGCTCGGCGTTATGAATGACTGAATTAGGATAAATCATTTTCAAATACAGAAATATATATTTTCCAACAAATTTAACGTTTTCGTGATTTATTTTCACGCTTTTTGTAGATATTTGTTCGCAATGTTTTGTTGACATTCATGAAAATGGCTGTCGTAATTTATTGTAACAAACGATCCTCAAACGTCTTTTCCTTTAATTTATAAAGCCTTGAAATAAATTTCGTATTATTTTATAACCCCATGAATGTACTTTCGTTTCATGATTTAAAAAGAGTCTTCAATATTTTAACGTGCTCCCAGATGACTCAGGCAAAATGTGTTCAATACTTGAATATAATTTTATGTATGTCTCCATTGCTGAGTGGGAAACGCTTTTAGATTTTCGTCTTACTCGGTAAAGCGGTCATAAAATGAAATCCCCGAATGGAAGCACTCATCTATTAAGTTTGCAAATCGAATAGGTTTTCTATGATTACATGAATGTCTTTAATCATACTTCATCTGCTTTCTATCATATCCTGAAAACAGAAAGTCAATAAAACAATTAGCTCACTGGTAATATCTTCTTAACCTACCTTGCTCCATTTATTTTCGATGGAATCGAGGGTAACTTTGTGGAAATTCATTTTTAATCTTCCTTAGTATTCCACTGGTTGTATTACTCAATGCGACGCTTCGATTCTTTATGAAGTATCTTCAGACTAACTATATCGGTAAATCATTTATTTCTAAGGCAAACAATAATTTTAATTCTCAGGCTAAAAAAAGGGCAGAGTGGCTGTGTTTCTTTCTGTTGGACGTGAGGAGGGCGTAACACACAAAGACACAAATGATATTTACCATAACACTATTAATTACAAAATTAACTACCACTCTTTGGAGGTGAACATCCAACTATTAAATTTATTTCCCTTGGAAATCAATTGATCCTGGATGATTTCATAATATCATAAAAAGATAATAAATTAGTTTAACAGTGATGAATGATTTTATCATGACGTGATACATTGTAGTCACTCATGTGGAGCATTATAAATATAAATTCAATGTATTTAATTTAAGAATTTCATGTCGTACTTGGTAAACCGTTGATCTCGTAACAAAACGAAAGAGGGCAATTGCGTGATTACGATGATTTAAAAAATACAAATAATATCTTGCGTTCGTTATTATTATGCGGTGCATGTTTATTTAAAAAATCAGCAGTTAGTAGTAAGCTGAGACTTCCTTTATTTTTACTAACAATATATATCTACCAAAAGTAGGAGTATTTGGAAAGGACTCAGCTTTCTTACTATTCTGGCAGTTGAAAGACTAAAATGGGGAAAACAATTTTAAAAAACCCCTAGCGAATACTGACTGTGATTTTTCAATAAACAAAAAGCGTAATGTGATTTAAAACGTAACTGGTTTACTTTGACTTTGCCGGTTCCTGAATATTTTTCGAGAATGACTCGGGGGTGAAAACCTAGACCATTTTCTAGAAAGTTGCGTGCATGTACACCAATAACGAAATATTTCACAATTTATTCGAAATAAAAAAAAGCACTCAAAACACAAAAGGGTTTTCCGTTAATCCGGGAAGCTAAAATTTATTCAAAATGGGGATCCCTAAGACCAACGGAGGATGTGAATTATATTTTAATAAACGTTTATTATTTATCCATGTGATGAAAAAGATTGAAATATTTGCATCCCCATAACTGAACCTAATATCCATCCAGTCTCTACACCTGCGCGAATGAGAGAAAAACGTTTCGAGAATTCAAATATCCGGTTTCGACAAACAAAAAGCCTTTCAGTGGTGTGGGGGAGGCTGCCGGGACATTTAAATAAAAATGACATTTCATTTCGAGAAACGCACTGCATTTCTTGAATTCAATTTAGAATTCTTTTATATTAAACAGGTACAGGAAAAATAGCACTACCTTGCAGTGGTGCAATTTCATCTGCTACGAAAAAAATGTGAAACTAAAAACATTTTATTAAAATATGGGATCGTGGCAATGTTTCTTCAGCTTTAATATCTACATACGTCGAATAAGATGAATCAAATGTATACTTAGTGTGTACAAGTTTCAAGTACGTTGCATTTTATAATGTTGCATCGTCTTAAAAAAAGCAAAATATGAACATTTTTTATAAGTTCAATTTGGGGAATAACTAATTTGAGTTGATCATTAGTAACCGTGTAAATTCAAAAATACAAATATTTCACTTTGAAACTAGGTAATGAAGTTTATATTTTCATATTAGTTTTATCTTTTAGTAACCATATCCACTTTAAACATGCATCAAATCGTCGCCAGGCGTTCTTAAACGAGTTCTCAGACATTCAACCTCTCTTCCCTGATGAGCTTAAAGAAAACCCTTTAAAAAAATTGGCAAAATGTACATTTCCATGTATTTCATCACTGAAAACGCGGGTTTCACTTTTCGGCATCTTTAGGCATTCGAGCACACGAATGAACTCGAAATGATTCGGAAGACTTTTATTTCATAGATCTTCATGTCTTTAGAAACAAATACAATTCACAATCGATGCACAGTTCCAATATTGGTAGTCGAATCCGTAATCCCGCAACCGAGTAACCCAAGCTCAAAAGAATTATCCAATCAACTAAAAGACCGACATGTTTATTTATAGATTAAATAATGTTATCAGTTACCGTTATTTGTCCATATCCGAGACAGAGAGAAACATGATTTTTGGAAATAATATGTCCAATTTTTGTAACTGTCTTTGCGATCCACAAAAAAGAAAATCTCTCTGTGAACAAAAAACAATTGAAGGCTTATATTTACGTTGCTACTAAGAATGAAAGAGATGAAAAACATGCTTATAGAAAAAATGTTCTATTTATTTAGGAAACAAATATCGGATATATCAAAATGATTTACAGTTATTTATTTATTAATTTTTGTACTTTTAAAATTCGAGGAAATCGATGTTTTGTTATTTTTTTAAAGATTTTTTTGAAACGATAAAATGAAATTGTTATTCTAGGATTTAAAATTTTTCTCTTTATGTTTGATGTTACGATTCATAAGCTATATTTGGAAGTACCTTTGCAAGCTAAGTATATAGTGATAAAATATCGCATACGAGGCCTGCATGTTCTGTTTCACAATATCGTTGATAAAATCCAACTGAATCTGGAGTTAGGTTTTATCAAAATTTAAAACTAATCCATAAGTCTTAGTTCTGGGTAATCGTGCTATTTATGCATGGTTAGTTGTGATGAGTAGTATATTATCTTCGTATATCAAATTTGAATAATAAATAAATAAATTTGAAACAATAGTATGCGATATTAGTAATCCCACTTCTGTTCCATCTAATCAATTTTCTATTTAAATTCATCTTATATTATGTTCAATAGAAGTTGATGCACTTCGAATTACTCCTATCATATTGTAAGAACTCTCAGAAATAGTATCAGCGTAACAAGAGTTAGTTAATGATACTTTGAGTACCCATGCCTGCAAGAATATAAAATAGCTCCATTGTCCTCAGTTAAGCACCTTACAATTATCAATGAAACATAACACTAGAGATTTCTCTATTATGTATCTCGCATCAAGAAGTTGGTCGCTGATTCCAAGAACTGTAATGGAGCTTGCTTACTCCCTATGGGCTGCATTTTTAGTTGAACTTGGCTATAGTACTTAAAATATTTCCCAATCGTTAGTTGCATACATATGTGGTGTTCTAGGATAATGATTCGTTTTTTTTTAACAAATTTTGTCAACTCAACAATAAGCCAAGACTGGGTATGGAAAAATATTGTACCTTTCATTGATTAAAAGATGATTTTTTCGTACTCAGCATCATAATTATACATAATTATATTTTAAAATACTTTAAGATAAAGAACAATGCTTTCACAATATTTCGTCAGCAATTTAAAATAAATCATAATTATTTTATCCTTGTCCTATTTTAATGTGAAGCATGTGGATTCCGAATATAAAAAATCTCAACAATCTTTGAAACAGGCGCCGGTGGTAAAGCGGATAAGAAACGGAGTTTGGAGCGGGGCTACGAAAGGACTAAAAATAAAGGAAGATATTTTTAGCTAATCTTTTTCGTTCAGTCACATTTACATACCCATGCATTTGGTCACAAGTCCATAAACCGATTTTAAAATCAATGAATTAAAATTGTTATTCGTTGCTTCGTCACCTCCATCGCGTAATTGAATAAGTCACATTGATCACTCGGCTGTTTGACCGGTAAATCTAGCCCCTAATTCATAATGTATCAACGATTTTTTACAAGAATTATGTGACATAAGTACACAAGATAGAGTTTATATTTCAATAAGACATCTTTGATGGTTGATGTTGGCACAATGTTTTGATGGCCGAATATTTATTTACGACAACAATCATAAACAAATATGAAGTTGTTTTTGATAGTTTATTTATTGTCGTTTTACTATGCATGAATATATTAACGGATTGCTCAAGAAAATTTGTTTTCTGTAATGAAATTTGCGATTTTATCGCATGCAGAAAAGACATAGAAATAGAAATTCGGGTCATATTGGGCAACAAAAAAAAGTTTATGACATGGCGGGTCCCTACTTTATATCTGATATGCTCGCGATACGAAAACGTCTTTATCCTCTCAGTGTATAAAACTATGTATTATTATGTTGCAAATAAAAAAATGTGTTTTATGACAACAGGATTTTTCCGGAAAACTGTAAATATTCTGCGAAATATATCTTCAACAACTTTTTGATTCTAAAATCGCTAACAAAATAAGACATTTTGCATCACACTGTTAAACGTATTTTTTCTGGCTTGAAAGTCATAAATCAATAATGAAAATTAAAAATTCGTTAAGCATAATATTAAACTGATTACGAAATTTAAGATATTAAAGTGGTATGAAGAAAAAGTGATCGATGAAGCATATAATTTTGTATTTTGTGTATTCACAGTGCTTTATTAATTGGTTACTAAAAACAGCTAAGAAACAGAATGTAGAAAAAAAATGCAGAACTAGATATGCTTTCAAAACAAGGCCTTCATCAATTCTCAATGGAAGAAGACGTTTCCTTACCTCAGATAGATAAGAGAGAAGAACTAAATCATGTCATGGGTGCCATTAAAATCTTCATGAAATTTAAATGACGTCATTAAGTTTTTCGCGTTGGCTAGACACCTTCTAATATGAATTTATGTCATCATAATTTGGCTTATCTTTGTCACAGTATTACGTTTCCTGAAAATGATATGGATAATCACGATATAATCTCCACTTAATGATATAAGGTTTTGAATGTTAAACCACAGCGTTTGTGTTTACAACACTAATTAAAACATCAAGGCAACAGTTTAATTTAATATTTATTATTAGTTGAATACAGTTTTAATTATTATGTAACTAAACACCCGCCGCATAAAGGAACACATCGGGCTGTATTATTATTTGTGTTTCTAATTTAAACGTCGAAAATTAATATTTATTCCGCTAAAAGCGATTAATTCCTTTATAATTAATATCTTAGATTGACAAAAACTGTTACTGTTACGATACAATAAAAGTGTAAAAACTTAAATAGCATATTTCTGAGATAATTAGGAAACAAGATTTTAGGCAACTTTTATATTGATTCTACTGTCAATCTATTTTTTGTAGTTTTTAATGAAACTCTAGGATTACCTAAGCAATATAATTATAATATTACAAAAATAATTGTCTTTCTTTCTTGTATTAAAAGTAGGAGCTTTCAGAGGTTTTCACAGGATTTTTCGTAGTTGTAACAGTTTGGATCTAAAGTAATAATCTCCATTGCCATTCTTTAATAACGGCAGATAACAAGTTGTTACATTTTGGAACAAGTAGATATCAGTAGTCTAAAGATTTCCTTATTTTTTTTTTCCAAAGATTTCCTTATACTCAACTCAAAACTCAAAATTTTTAACTTGCTACACATAAAATTAAATTAAAATTTATCACCTTAGATATTCCACTGGTTTTGTTTCGTGTTTCGCCCCTTTGAGAAGCATCTTTAAACTATTTATTCTTCTTTCTCATAATCATGAGGAGTAAAAAACGACAATTACTTTCTTTTTTTTCCATGTCCGCTCCCAATGTGGAGCATATGGTCTCCTAATGGAGGTATCTTGACAGATTTTTTTCTACGAGAACTGCTTGTCACTCAGTTGCTCAATCTCTCTTTTCTTTTTCGAAGAGAGTAGGGATAGAAGGATAAGGGCTATGACAGGACTAGTGGTTAGCTAATCGCTCTCGTTACGCCCCGTGAGGATGGGATTGATGGGAGGGAGGACTCAGACTACGAACAGAAATCCATAAATCGATTGAAAAATCAATCCATGAAGACCGTCCGCACCGGGAATTGAACCCGAGACATCCATAACCTTAGCCAGCGACGAAACCAACTGCGCCACGGACGCCGACTACTTTGGTAATCACTTTTATAATACCACGTTTTTTCAATTGGATAGGAGGTGTTTGGAGTAGAATTAAAACATCATTCAAAACCATGCCGTTAGATTCAACTAAAATCAATCGATTTCATCATTCTGTTTTGATCCGTTGAACGCTCAACCGAGTATTACACGAGCCAAAGATATCAAATACATACAAACATTTTAAAACTATTTGTTGCTCATTTTTGCCATCGTATTAAAAAAACAGTTTCATAATTAAACTACTTTAGATGAAATAATTACCAATGTAATTTGAAATTTGATGAATTATTTCATTATAAATTAATTATCACTTCGAGATTTGTATCTTAACTTAAAAAACTGTTAACTAACAACGTGTGTAATACGATTTTATTTTTATTTGAACAACATGTAACGATATAGGATAAGTGTTTGTAATAAAGCTCACAAAATTGTTCAAAAGTTATATTTTCAAATCAAGCATAAATATCTAATTCGATGAGGTAACATAAATAAGAAACAGAAAAATATTACATATCGACCGACTAAATATAAAAATCAGAAACCCTTAAAGAGTCCGTTATCCATGAAAATAAAACAAATACATTATAAAGAAATTATCCCTTTTTCATTTTGTTTGATGAAACAGGCTAGCATATTCCCAAACAAAACTGAACAAACTTAATAATATCACAAAAGAAAATTAATGTTTTTTCAACAATATTCTCACGACTTTATTCTACTAAAAAAGTGGCTTATAACGGTACAAATTTCTGAATTTGTAAAAAAAACTGTGATATTCATTTATTTATTCACAAAAATATACATGTATCTAGTAACATGGATATTTGTGATGTCTAAGAATTCCTCCCTCCACCCCCCCTTCTAATCCTTAAAACGGCGTCAGCGATTAGCTTACCACTACTCCTGTCCTAGCTATATCGTTCTTAAAAAAAGAAACGTTGAGCAACTGAGGAATGAGCAGTTTTCGTAGAAAATCTTCTGTTGAAGTTGGTCTATTCGGAAGCCATATGCTCGGCATTTAAAGCGGATATGGTTTTAAAAAAGTATATTTAAATTTATTTTAGTAAAATATATTTTGTATTATAATATATATCTTATATTGGATGGTATAGTGTGAAAACTGGCAGTCATATTAAAAATCGATATTTTTTAATATTGAATGTAAAGTTTAGGTTTTACTATTAAACATTGTACAACTTTTTTTTCTATATGGAGGTATGAAACCAAATGACTTAGATCTATACTAATCTTTGAAAACTGATAACCTTCTTACACTCAATTAAAAACGGCACAAAATCTATCCTGTGATACTATTTTAGAAAACTCCTACGGTGATATCGTGAACTGGCTTCACCGTGAATTAGTCAACTGTTATAATGATTGTGACTCTTTGGGTAGCATCTATAGAAAATAAATGGATTTTTCACTCAATAAAAATCAAAATTTATTAGGAATGAACATTTTTAAATGCCGTTCGAAAGGAAGGTGTTGTTATTAAGTTTTCATTATGAAAATATTTTTTTGATCGAACGAATGCATTTTTTGAAATTGCTACAAAATAATTTAATAACCACTATTTACTTGCTCTAATTAACCCATTAAAACTTCTTCAATGCAATAAATACAATGAGGGAGTCGTCAAATGGCCTCGAGGATAAACAAATGCGCACGCGATGGAAAATAAAATGAGAAATGTGTTTTTTTCGAATGTTCTCGTCGAAACAATAGAGTGGATTCTTAACTGTTTGTAGGCCCAAGGCAAGTGAAATATTCAATGTCGCGTGAAGAGTTCACTCTTCTTCGAATATCCTGAATGATGTATCGTGTGATTGTGAACCTCCCTAGAGGAACACCTTTATGTGTTTTGAGTTTCGATCCCAACTGCACTAGGTTTGTGACGATTTTTTTCTACGTTCAATTTTTTCACTCAGTATAATGTGATTGTAAAGTTATGACTGTATACTAAAAATATTTAAAAATCTAAAAGGCAAGTAACATTAACAATTAAAAATAATTATTACACCTAAAATAGAGTTTAATTTCGCACAACACACAACCAGCCATTTCAGAGAGGATCAGCATGTAAGGATGAGATCAGCATAACTAGTTGTTACGCAGTCGCCCTAATTCCCATTTTATGGCCCATATAGTAATAACGTCTCAATATATTAGGTCTCAGACCTATGCGTGATTTAAAGATCAATACCTACCTCTTCGTCAATATACTCATTCGTCGTTGGTTTCGGTTAAGGATCCCACAGGCTTGAATCCCAGTCCGGACAGTTTCATAAATTGATTTGCAGATTTTTGTTTAAACGCATGTTTTTATGTATAAAATTCCCTGCCGATCATCCGATCGTAAAAACGGGCGTAGAGAAGTCAATTACTTAATCACTAGTCCTGTCTTAGCTCTTTCCTTCTACCCCTACTCTCTTTGAAAAAAAGTGGTTGAGCAACACGCAGTTCTCCTAGAAAAACTTCTGTTGAGAAACCTCCATTAGGAAGCTTGCTGCACATTTGGAATGGATATTGTTTAAAAAAATACTCATTTGAGACCTAGAAACTCGATATGCAACGTACATTTCTATTAGCATTAAAACGTTAGCCGCAACTTAAAAAGACAATAATAATAAAGCATACAATTACTATAGAACGTAAAGTAACTGACCAACATCATATGTTTTTAACAATTATTTTTAGTAAAAATGATATCTAATTGATTTAAATATTTATTCTAATAATTTTAAGAATACGTAGAGCTTAAATACCTAATCACCAAGACGACATTAATATTTCGTGTTTTCATGATGTATGATTTCGAAAATACTGACGAACACTGTTGAAATGCTAATACAAACACAATCAATTCCAAACAATGACTGACGAGGAGAAGTAATTATTAAAATATGGGCAATTGTCTATGAATACATTCTGAAAATTGCCACAAAATTAGTGCAAGTATCTCTGTAATCACCCGATGATTTTTTTCACTATTCAAATGGGATACGTAACATTGGTTCATGACACACGTGACACCCTGTGAATAATGCATCTGATATGTCGGAGGATATTCTTGAAGAGTGCTTTGGGAGTTATAGGCTCCTAAGGTGCGAACACATCATAGCATTCGAGTCCCTACAAACAGAAACAAAAAAAGAAAACTCGAGTTACAAAGGGGAAAAAACCATTCTATTGTTGGATGATTTTTTTTCCGTTCTGGAATATATACACTCCATATTTCCATTTGATTTCAATTTTCCTAATGGGTTTCTGACGGCATTGGAATACCTTTTCTCACTTTGTAGATATTTTTAAATAACTCATTACCATGTTGTTCATTTGATGTTTCACTGTTCAATATATTTCAACAGAGCCTCAAAATGGTCTGACTGAATAAAGAAATATTCGACAGCTTTGTTGGTGCATTTCAGTTTTTTTTTTTCAAAAATACTTGTAAAACCAATGTAAAAATTCTCTAATATTGATTTCTCTCGCAATGTGGAGCACATGGTCTCCGAACGGAGTATCTCAACATAAGTGGCTTTTAAGAAAACTGTTTTTGGAGAAGGTAAGTAAAGAATGCTAGGAAATTCCTAGTAGATAGCTAAATACTCTTCCTACGTTGTTTTAATGCACGGTTGGTTGGGAAGGAATAACAATATTGCAGATATTCAAGCTTCTGACCACAAATGAATAGTTTGATTGAATCAATTAGTGGTAATATAGGAAATTGATCCAATGGAAGCCGTAAAACTATATGACGATTACTGCATTGACCTGCATTACTGATTAAAAAAATTAACTTTTCATATTGAAATTGCAAGGAATTAAGCCCAGTGTGCTATGCCGAGATTAATCTAAGTGTGACGTATGAGTCCTCAGACTTAATACCGTCATTATCAAGTGGAATAACGAAGTTTATTTTAATTCTTGACTGAATTTTACCGGTACAAAACTACCTTTGCATCTGAGTAAGTAAATGGTAAATATATAGTTTCAATGAAAACAACACAAGCATCCATACAGTCAAGAATTCGTACAACTTATAGGCGATAGTCAAACAAGCGATACTTTTTATTATCAGAGCCAGCGTCTAGTGTAAATAATAATTACAGAAAACCGACAGTCTTGAAATTGGAAAATCTAAAAATACACACCTTGCTGAGAACACATCAAAAATCGTATGTTTTTTTGACGCGGAGCCTTTATTTGGCACACGAATGTGTCCTCTCAATTTCCATATGAATGTTGAAATTTTGTCGGTTCATGCGTCCATAATAAATGGGCAAACGGTCAGACGTGATAAGGGTTGAGAGTCGGAATGCAATCGACCCGACTTTTCATATTTTCCCCTCTTTACGATCTGCAAGCGCATGAACGTTTTACCGAATGCCTCATTTTTTACGGATTATATTTTTTTATTTTTTTTGGTCACTTGGTTTTTCGCTATTTTTTCTCCAGTTCTTCGATCGTCGCAGTACGTGTAAACTAAATAAACATCAGCGAGTATATATATACAGATTACACAATCGGAAAAACCTTTTCTTTTTTACCGATCCCGAATTTAAAATAAATCTTCGACTTAACGTACTGATAAGGAATAACATATTTTACATGTTCTATTATACTATTGATTTTGTATACCCTATTAAGTAAATCTATGAGTGTTTTACTAACATATAAGTGGTTTTATATCGCTCGTTATTGACTACCTAGAAACTCAACGGTACTCATTCTTCTTTTTACAAGCCAAATAATAATTGTTTCTTAAAAAAAATATATGTATAACGTATTTTCATACACAGATCCATAATTATTACTTGTCTTACTTGGTTCTAATATTTATCCTTTGAAACGAATGCTTCTGGTGGTATCTATGTCTATAGATGGAGAGAGGGTGTGTGCTACATTTTAGACAAACAGATAAAGTTCTAGAGGTTATTACCATGCGGCAATGACACATGTCAGCATTTGCACAATACGCATATTTTTACACTTTGATACTATTTGTGAAAGGATAATATCATGTAAGTCAAGTCAAGACAAAATTAAAAATAATTATTCCACATTATTTCAGTTTCAAACGTTTACTCATCGAATATTACATTATATTTCAATATGGCTTGATCATAATGATCAAATTCAAAATATTTGCTTAATTTTTAATTACCAAATGAGCCGTATTTTTTATAAAAATAATTAATTGTTATATTGATTTCAACCAAAATTAACCCATTATTTCAACTTTAAATTTATATTTTGTATTATTCTTCTAACAAAAGTACGGCAAGGCTAGTTACCACAAGGAATGTATATATATTGTGTTCTGTATATTATTTAAATTAGCATAATAATATTAATTAACGACTTTAAACATGGAAAAAATCAATCAGAAAAGGTAGCTTTGAGAGAATGCGGGTTATTGTCGGGCAAACAATATGAAATTTTATTGAATTACTCGTTGAACATTCCCGCTGGCGGAAATTACACCTGAAAGTTGCATTCGCGATCGTAATCTGCTGTAATGGGTCGTTACTTTTCGTTTTTCGATAAAATAAAGGCCGCCTCATTGAATGCGACTCTAACCGGCCAATAAATACTTTTGTTAGAACAACCTGCCATTTGCACGACTTCTTCTTTCCTCGCTGGCTACCTGCCTCTACACGTAAACTACCTACTACATCTATATAGAAAGCTTTAACAAAAACGAGCGATAGCATAATAACTTTTGGAATAATTAAATCTGCTCCCTTAAAATAATCATTCATTACAAATAAGCCAAAAGATAGCTACATTGTATCACATAACAATAAATTAGGAGACGACATAAGCAGATATTAAATTAAACTGATTACCAGAGAATCATATTTTGAGCATTTTGCGATAGATGCTAAAATTAACAATATCGGCTAAAATTAGATATTAACGTAAAACCTACCATTATTAACGGCATTAACAGCGTCTCAATGCATATAAAGGATACGATCATTTTTTTAAGCAACTGAAGAATTTTTTACTGATGTAAAAAGTGGATTAAAACCGGATTCATCGGAATTATCAGTAGGCACAAAAATTAAATACGAAGAGTTTGCTTGTATTGCTGTCAAATCAATTTGGTATCCGTTAAATAGTGTTTCTACTGAAAGATAGTTCAACATGTAAACGAACGTCGCACTAATCTGAAAGAATAATCTGTCAAAATATGTTCCATTGTAATAAATTTTAATCTGTTTATGATTGGTTCATATTTTTTTACATATTGTTATTTAAAAATTGTCATAGACTTCTATTTTTTTATTGTTTCACCTTTAATCTGTATGTACATATTTGAAATTTATATCTTATTAAAATAGATGCCAAAATTATACATTTTAAACGCTATAATTAATCTGGTACGTTAATTTTTGATTCTGAATAAAGAAATTGAATATTAGTATTGCTTAAAATATGAGCAGAGTCTGTAGCGTGTTGGCTTGGTAACGTTCTTAACAGCGTCGAACAGTTTTAGACAGATTTGTAATTTGATTTTTCAATCGATTTATGGAATTTTGACGGAAGGTGTGGTTGTCTGTGATGTTTTATCTCACAGTAAAAAGCAGAGATAATAAACTAAATACTAAAAATTATACATTCTACAACATTCAAATAGTGGCTTTAATATACATAAGTTAGTATAAATACTTGATATAAAACATACTTCAAGCTTATTACAGGTGATTTTTAGATAAAAACGAATGCGATAAAATTTTATTCTTGTTTCTTTTCTACCGAATCGTACATATAGTGTTCAGCAATGGAGGAGATAAGAGTAACAATTGATTCATAATGTTTTTTTGTTTAATAATTAAGGTTGTTCCATAAAAAACCTTGTACTTATTCTTTACAAAACTAGTTATAAACCACTTTTAAGGTGTTAACTGTCAACTCTTGATGGAAAAGGATTTTTAATTAGTTATAAAGTAACAAAATAGTCAGAAAGCATTAATTAAAAAACGGTGAAAGTGATTTTTACACATGATTTTTTTACAGACGAAGTCTTCAACGCTTCTTTAGTACTCTGTGGTAATCTATTACTGAGTAATCTGTCGAATTCTACTAAGGCATAAAGAGAAAAAATAATATTGTCACAGTGAGCATAAATAATCACACACGAGTATCGCTCAATCCAAAAAATCTGATTACATTTGAGTTGGCTTTTTCGATTTTCCGGTCAGGATGGGTAAGATTTTTCCGGAGGGTGTTTTGATTTAATGTTACGTGGTCTCTGCAGAGAATCCACCCCAGGGTGAGACATCCACTTGGAGTGTTAAAAAATAAACCGTGAATCAATATTATTATCTTCTATATATATCCAATGGGGAAAGAAATTGGGAAGAGCTTTCTCGTGAATGTTTATAAGAGTATGTTAAATTTATATTCAAAAGATGGAAGTAATTTTTCATTTTTATATTTTTTTTTATATTGATCAATCATATTAAAGTCATCTTCACAAAATGTTAAAACTTAAATTTATTGATCTGATTTGTGTTAGCATTTTAAATTAATGTTTACGTAAAAGTTACAAACAACGACGAGTAACGTGTTCAAACTATAAAATTCATGTTCTATAGAATTTGATCCCCCTTCCCCTCCCCATATAGAATTTTTTTAAATTGTTATTAGTATTATTATCGTTTTTATCTTCCACCTCTCCACGCTCCGTACAATAAATACAACCCCGTTTTGATTTCTCACAACATGTAATGTAATTGAAGAATTATAATCCATCGCAATCTAACGATAGATAGTCTAACATGTCACACCTAGTTACAGAAACAGTGGTAAACAATATCATACAATTTTAAAGTTGTACTAAAGTACTGTAAAGTAGCCGCAAAATCCATTCAAAATTTAATTTACTGCATTTAGGTTGAGTAAAATCAAATATGTTTTTTTGGGCTGCAATCTTTTTATTTACAATAAATCCATTTCAAAATTGAATTATTGAGATTTTGGACACTTCCATGTATTATGTCACTTACGTCCCGGGTTTCGCCTTTCGGCATCTTCAGGCATTCGAGCGCACGAATGGACTCGAACTGACAGTTCGAGTCCATTTGTATAACAAAATCTCAATAATTCAAATTTTATATTGAAATTCCATTAAGCACCCTCAGTCGATGTCTTGTGATTGTTAAATAAAAGCCTCTTTTATTTAAAAAAGAACGTTTAAATTTTAATTAGGTAATATGAAATACTTGTATTACATTTGTTTTCTTCCAAAACTCCATTGAGCTTATTCTTGTCTTAAAACAAAAATTAGTATTGCCGCTTTTGTATTGTTCTGTTGATTTAAAAATAATTTTGTATACGAAATAAAGAAAGTTGTATTTTTAAAAAGCTTAACTTTAGATTTATTGATTGAATTGTCATTTACTCGGTAGAACTCCATTATAATAGGATATTTAAGAAAATGAAAAGAAGTCAGACCAATTTGTGAAATAAACGTCATTTTAATTTATTTCGAACATTTATCTAATTTCTTATATCAATAAAATTATCAATAGCAGTAAAAATTGTTTAACAACATTTTTCAATAAGAATAACATAAAAAAAATCTGAAAGGAAATATTACCAAACAATATACATTTTCCACCAATGTAAATGTTTGTTTGCAAACACAAATATTGGAATTGATACCCGCCATTGCTCCTTGTATATAATACTTGAGTCAAAAGAAATATTATGCGTATTGACATTTTCGAGAAAAAAATATTTTTGAATTGCTGTCCAAAACATCGAAAGAAATAACCAATTAAGTGCCAACTTCGAAATAGATTAATCAAGAGGAAAATTAAGCTTAGGCTAATTTTATACCTTTATAAATTATGTGGAAACTTCAAAGTGTGGTCACAGCTGCTTGGCTATTTTTATTTCTTGAGTTAGTATAAAAGAAGTCTAAATATCCTTTCCCCTGATGTATTTTATCATAGTATTTAAATTTACTAATGATTCTGGTAGTTTAATGATGCGAATGGGGAAAAATCCTGAAGTCACTTTACGAATACGGATTGTGTGTTTTCAGTAAAAAAAAGTGATTTAAAATCATATTTATTAAAGAACTTGTAAGCGCACAAATTTTTTCATTCAAATATAAAGTAACATATCTGAATAAAAATAAAAAAAAATACTTATGACAATTTGAGTAGTATTTGATTAGTTACCTATAATATATTAAAAAAAAATTTTTTTGTTGTAACCACTTTTACCGAGTATTCGTAAATCAGGAATTCCTTACTTTTAGTTAGTTAACCCAAATATTGACAATTATTAATTCGTTTTAGTACTTTTCTAATCAAAATTTAACATATTTAATGAAATTTAGAGAAATAAAAAATATTTAGTCCGTACTTTTAACATAGATCGCTTTTTGATCTATTTTTCGTGCCCGATAGTGGTGGCGGGTCTACTATATCAGCTGTTAAATAAAATCTAATAATTATCTAAAAGTACCTAAACATAAAATTTCGTAAATCGATGAATAAACGAAATTGAAAAATTCCCCATCTCGGCTTAAATAACCCATTTCACGATTATTATGTCTTATGTGTTCGTTGTTTTGTTGATGTATTCTTTGATGGGTCGATTTACGAAGACGTTTTAATCATGAAAAAATCCCTCACGGCGTTTTTACGAGTGTTTTATTATGTTATTTTTAACGAATGGCTCTTTTCTGCGAGAAGAAAAAATGCAAGAAAACGTTATTCGAAAGTATACATGTATGAGATTTTCCCAGAACAGCCAAAAAATCTTCCTAAAGTACATCTCCAATATCCATCACAACTTTTATCATCTCTTTTTACTTAACTGGCAAACTCTATGATAAGATATGAAAAATTTAATACAAGTATGTAATCTGAAAAGATTTAGGATATGCCTTAGGGGAAATGATTTTATCAACAACTATCTAATACAATTTTCCAGATTTATAACAATACGTAAGCATGTTGCTTCAAAAGTTTTAATTCACTATTTAATACTTAAAAATTTGAAATTAAACTTTCTTCCAAAAATTTGCCTAATATTCATACATGTTTTATACGAAAGAAGTGGTACAAAAACGTTTAGACTCGCTTTATGCTGCCTTTCTTTTACCAATTGTGACGAAAGGCTGATCACAAAATGGTAATATATTTAGTAATTACGTCAAGGTTAATTCTGTAATTCTGATTTAGTCATATGTTTTGATTGAAGCTTTTCTTTTAGAATACGTGCTATAGCTAATTTTTAGCATCGCCTGCTCTGCTGATTTAAAAAACAAAAAACGACATAAAAACAGAAACTAAGTCTGGAAATACTAATTACGGATACTGAAAAGACTAAAAGCTTTCGAAATGTGGCTGTATCTGAATAAATGTTTTTTTGGGCAGATCGCGCCTTCATTGAGATGTTACAGCAATCATCAAGCACAGGAAATCTTTATACTTAGGTTACTCCTTCCGTAATGATAAATACCAATTATCTCTACGCATCACGCAAGAGTAAATAGAGGACACAGAGGAATAGGTGGGGATAGATTTGTTTAGTTACGGAACATTCGTAAATACTCCAATATCTAATGAATTGGTTGTCTGATACAATAAATAATGGTAAATAAAGAAGCTAATATGACTTCAAAAAAGAAATAACCACATATATTATGTGCTTAAAAAAATATTTCTAACTTGCTTTATTAACAGTCTACCATTTTAATCTATGCCCGATTATGTATTCAGTGAAATTTCTGTATTTAGAAATATGAATATAAAAACCAGGTTCCACAAATAATATAGTTGAAAGTTGATTTTTAAAACATACACATAGCACATCCATTATATTTTACAAAATTTGTTAAAAAATACTAAAACATAATAAATTATTGGGTGAAGGAATTTTATGTCAAGGAACAATCATTTTTAAGGTGATAACTGTAAATTTTTGGTGGAAAGTCATTATATTTTAAGAATAAAACACACGTTTTTCCATACTGTTTTCTATACTTCCATATTTTTATAACGATCAAGACCGGTTTTGCTCATCGCAAGATATCAATTGATCAATTGATAATGCTCTCGAAGAGTGCAACCGGTCTTGGTCATTATTAAAATATGGAAGTAGTACAAAACAAATTGTGAATTATTTTAAACATGTCAAACGACAATATAAAAATATTTGAAATACGTGCACTACAGCCATATATTACAGCTTTGTACGGATGTGGCGCAGCGTCATTTTTCTTATTTGTAAGATTTTACCTCAGATTTTTGAATTACGTCAGATATAAATATTAATTCAATACAGTGTACGTTTTTTCGTCGGAGATTTAGAAAGCATGAATAAGAAACGGTTGTTTCAGTAAGAGAAACGAATGAATATGTTAACAGGTCTTGTTTCTTGTTTTTCTCCCCTACTTTCATAACCGTAAACAGTATAATCAAACTGTTGTTCGTTTTACATACCAAAACCCATCTACTTTAAGTAATGTTTTCTTATGTTATTCTTGCTTTCAGGCGAGCCACATTTTGAGTATAGCAAAAACTGAGACATATCAATCATACGCTATTAATATTTAATTTTTAACTCGAGATTTTTATTGAGATAATATCTGATGTCTATGGATAAAATGAGAAATTATATATGCTGATTTTTTTTCAAAGATTCAACTTCATATTGACATATTCTTTTTAACTGCTAATGTACACGTTGCTATGTACCCCGCCTTACTTACTAAATATTATAAAGATGAACTTAATAAGGTCATTCACCTCATGCTAGCAATAACAAAATCGAATGTTTATCCATAAAGGTATTAATATTCAATAGGTTACGCGCCCAATTAGGCGTGACCCGAAAGTCTTCTAAATATAAACAATTTGACAAATATATAATGCAGTACTTGAATTATAGAAGTCAGAGCGAGTTTAGAGCCGGACATCATCACACTTCACGTCCGTTTGTCGATCAAATTCTTTGTCTCTGTGTTCTTAAAATAAATAATTATTTTATTCATCTTGTTAAAACGATTTGTAATCAAAATTTGTACTTAATAAAGAATAAACCGCACAATCGATAACTGAGTCCAGTGATCGGTTGCTGCGGGCCTTTTTAAAAAATCAAATAACTTTTTGGACATAACAACCTATACTTACTGACATATATTATTCTTACACGAAACAATTAAAAAAATAATTTAAAAAAAATGTTTAGCGTAAAAAATATCAATCAAATCTACGAAAATTGAATACCTACTTAGTACCTACTACGTAGATAATTGGAAACCTTGTATCACATTTTAAATTGATATTCCAAAATTCACATCTTGAGAAATGTATGTTTTTATAATAAAGGTGCTGAGCAATACTTCAAAACTCAATTTTTATAATGACTCCGGACAACATTCTGAAAATCACGAAAAAAGAATACAGTAATTATTTTTTTACCACGACGTAAATTCAGTATTCGCGATTATAACTTCTGCAAAATTCATTTTCTAATTGATATTATCTTAACTTGTATTACATAATACGTGGGTTTTTGTTATATGGTATTTATTCAATCCAATAATCAATCAAACACGGAAAAGAACATTTATATTAATTCGTCATTCTATTCAAAGTTTTTTTTATACTTTGTCGTCTATAGAGTTTCTGTTGTTATTGTAATCGTATTTAAAATGGTCTTTTTCAAACGATTTTTCCACAATTGCAGAGTTGACGATTGATGCATAATTTGCGATGAGAAACTTTACTGTTTGAATATAAAATATAACTTTGTTATTCCACTGCTTGTATTACTAAATATGAAACGTGTTTCATATCTTTGAGAAGCATCTTCAGACTAGCTATATATTGTATTTTTCTAAGCAAAGATTCTAATTTGCAACTTAAAAATGAAGAATGGGAAGAGGATTAAACACAAACGATAAAAATATTGAATACTTGTTACCATCTTTATGATATTATTCAATATTGATATTTTTTAGATAGAAAAAATATGCGGAATAGTTATAACAAAAATGTGTTAGTGTTTTAATTAAATTTCTTCACTCGTGGGATAGAAATAAAAGGATTTCTTATCCAATCGCGTTCGGTGTGTTTGAAATATCATATGAACAGCACTGTTATTTTAATCTTATATGGGTTGCTTAGAATATTGCTATAATTATAATCTACACATGACAAAATAATCAAATTCATAAAACACTACGTGTTTCAATATAAAACAAGAGCGTCTTTCATTTATTCCGTTAGGTATTTCGCAGAACTTATTGGTCACATAAAATATATGAACATACATATAAATATTGCGTTGAAAGAAAAAACATTTCCCGCAATATGATATAAGAGTACGTGACGCCGAATAAAAATGAAGACAAAAGAGAAAATAGAATTGAGAAAGTCAGAGATATATTTATTAAAGGGAAATTCTGCAAAGCTTCTAAGTTATTTCCTTCCTTTTCCGTTTCTATAATATTCACAGACATCTGCATTTAATTTTTGATTTCTTCTTTTTATCAAAACAAATATTTCACATTTTTATAGGTGCGTTTGCGCCTTGGTCGTATATAGATGTTTTGTAATATTATATATGCATCGTAAAATTTTACTTTATTCAATCCGAGAGCAAAATAACACATTTTGACCGAACCCGCAAAATAAAGTGAACCGTTTTACTTTCTTCTAATTTTGTGTGTAAAATATTTTATTTAATATACAGAAAGTATTACGATCAATGATTACAAATCTAAATTTTCTTTATATCTTAATCTATTTAAAGATTGCGGGATTTGTCTTTAAGCGTAATTTCATGCTTTATGGTGTATTTCAAATTCAATTTGTGTCCATTCTGCCTCAATTGGAATGAATATACAAGATTTCAATTTTTTTAAATATTTTATTTATCCTTAATAGTTGCAAATTGATTCTTTTTATAAAGTAATGCAAAAAAATAATAATTCAAAATTGCCTATCCCTATCTACGGCTGTACACTAATTATTATATGTAGCTATAATATTATATTAACTATGTCGATATAATAAAAAAGTTCGTGCATAAACAGACTTAGATAAAAGTTGTAGTTAATCAAGAAGTTTTTAATTTGAAAATGTGAATTATTTTTGAAATGTTTACAGTGAATCTCAAAATCTCGAAATTCCGAGATTGATAGGGAGAAAATCCCATATTTATGGAATGAAGAATTGCTCGGGATACTCGGATTGAAAGCCTTGCTACCGTCCTCAGAAAATGACATTGCGTTTTTTCTCTTGAATATATTTCATTATATGCTGCCAAGAAAATCGACATTTACGCTTTTGTCTTTTTTCGAAATACGTCCAATGGTTTCTCTCGTAAATTCCAAATGTGACAACTGCTAACTTTTGATTAAAACTAAATATTAAAAAAGTAAGCAAATGCACACATAATTCTAGTTAGTATTGTTCAATGCAACCCAAGCCGGGGCTTAGAAATTGCAATTGTCAACTACTGGTCTGTTCATACCCTTTTATCCCCGCCGTCTCTGAAAAGATATATTTAGTGACGATCATTTTGTTAAACAAATTTTAGTGAAATGCTCTATTCTGATGCTCTACATCGTCAGCAAATATTGCTTTAAAACAATCTTAAAATTACAAAATTTCATAAATGTACATGATAATGTCAATAATTTAATATATACTTCGAAATATTGTCTTAGTATGAAAAGCGAACAATATTTTCTTTGGTTTCGGCGGTAACTTTGTAGAAGTTCATTTTTAATATACAATTTCGATTGATAACTTATTTATTCCACTTGGATTATCACTAACTTGACGCGTTTCGTCTCTGTGAAATAGAATGCCTAAAATTTAAGTAAAAAACGAAATTTATATTAAGAACTTACGTCTTTTAAAAATAAAAAAAATTGTTTTTGTAAAGATCAGGATCAGTTTCACTCATCGCGAGTATTATAAACTGTTAAAATATCAAACAATTGGTTGAAGACCACTGACAAGAATTTACAAAATAATCACAAATTATAAATAAACGACATTAAATAGTTTACGATAGAAATGTTAAGGACCTCTTGCAGATCAATAACCATTAATCTGAAATCAAAAATTAAGCCAAATTAATTCAATTATTTCAGTAAAACATAATGGGTTCAAAAGAAGTTTATAAATATTTATTAACGAAATTAAAAAATGAGAAAATTTCACAATAAAATTGCGAACCACTAGTTTCGTTGAAATTTTTAAAAGAGAATGTTCTTCCACAGAGAATTGACCGTTAACACCTTACAAAATCTTATCTCACAAAAAGACAGAATCAATAATGTTATCAGTTGTATATCAGTCAACAAGAATATTCTTGAAAGATGCCATTTACCGATATTATATGATGTTATACGGTGACATATTCTATCTATACTTATGTATACAGGTCACATGTAGCCATACGCTTTCAATCTTTTCAGTAATTGGACAAGTCTGTCACGCTGCCGCACGCAATTTCTGTAATAACGACTTGTTTTCGTTGAAACTTTAAGAGATTAGGAAAATGTTTATCCTGTCTTTAAAGATATTGACGAAACGTAATAAATCTTCTACGAAACTGTTAAAATTTCGTTTACAGCTGCTATGATTGTCAGCTGCTTTTTACGGATGCCAATTTAACCGGGTTTTGAATACCCGGGTAATCGAGTATTGTAAATGCCGATACTCGAGTACCTACCAGAGATTATTTATTTAAATGTAAAATTTAGTTTTTAATGTGTTCAGGAATTTAATGTTTTTTATTCAACTTTTTCTAAATGTTTTTTTGAATTAATTCAATACTGAAATTAATATACTTACATACAAATGAACTGGGAAATGTTTGGTTTTATTTTTTTTCAGATAACGTTTCTGTTCAAGAAAACCAACATTACAGTATTAGGATTATTTTTCAAACGATAACTAATAAATTACAAATTTAATTTCATAGATGAGTACGCTTACATGATTTTCAATTTAAAGATATTTTAAGACATAATGATACAAACATCGGAAATATTTCAAAAAAAAGTATGTGAAAAAACAAGGTTAGTTTTGCTCTACTTGTCCTATACGTAGTTTTTTCCATAATATATTCAACTATACACGTACATTGATAAAATGTCCATTTACTTGTTATAACGTCACTGCAATACGATAAAAATAGACAAGTATTTAGTTCCACATAACGTTTGTCCTAGACTACTAGAAAATAAGTAGTTTGTCTTGACGTGATTCTGTAATAACTATGAAATTTATTTTACAAACTGTTATTTTGAAACTTAATACTTCGATATATTTATCTTATAACATATTAGGCTGCTTGGAATAGGACATTATATTTACACTGAAGAAAAACTGCGTAATTTGAATTTAAATATCATACAGGCATGAAAGACATTTTCCACGCGCCTTAAGAGTATTAAGTCGATGATATTTATTTTTACTAGCTTTTGAGTCGTTTAAAAATCAAGTAATCGAGTACTCAACACATGCGCGATATTATCGAGCTCTTCGATACTCAAATAAACATCACTACTAATGTTCCTCTCCCAAGATAAAATAAGCGATTCAATATGATTTTATTATAAGAAAACAGAGTTATCACTGCCACAGCTGTTACTATTACCTTCGCTGTTTTCCTCTGTTAAATTATCGACAAACTTTACGTTAAATATTTTTTGTATAGAATAAAAAAAAAATAAAAGCTTTTGGAATATTACATTTTATCACTACATCTATAAATATCAATCGGTTATGTAGGTTGCTTCGACATTATGCAACGGATATTAGTATCTAAACTTTAATTTAAGACATCGACTGAAGGTGCTTGATGGATTTTCAATATCAAATTTGGATTATTGAGATTTTGTACACTTCCATGTATTTTGTCACTAACGACCCGGGTTTCGCCTTTCGGGTTCTTCAGGCATTCGAGCGCACGAATGCCTGAAGAACCCGAAAGGCGAAACCCGGGTCGTTAGTGAAAAAATACATGGAAGTGTTCAAAATCTCAATAATCCAAATCTAAACTTTAGTATGAATTGTTTACCATTTTTCTCTAGAATCATCACTTTTGGAAGAAGAAATACATCGTGAAGTAGTAATAGACATGAATAATTGTAATACATTATTAATATCAAATTTTAATTGTTGAGAATTGTTGAGTCGATATCTTAAATTATATCATTATTTCTATTATTCAAACTGACAATTCATGTTTATTTAACCAGTAAAAATCATTACAAACATGTGGAAGTAGTGCAAATAAATTGTGTTTTATTTTTTAAAATGTCTTTCCACCAAGAATTGACAGTTAACACCTTAAAAGTGATAAGTACAATACATTAAAAGTTATAAGTATAATATATCGAAGAACAAGCCATTCAGTACTGCACCTTAGGATCACCCTACTAGGAGTCGAGAAAGCTGAAAAATGCGCATGTACTTATGAGCGCTCTATTCTCTACAGTCATGTAATGACAAGCAACCGCAGCAAAACTGACATAACTGACATTGTTCTTTCAAAGGAATATTGAACAATCTAAAAGAATTATTCGCCTACAAAAAGATTGCTGCGGGTTTACAAAATATACAATCGAGTGATATTGGAAAATTTATTTATAAAATATTTCTCTTCTATATAGCAGAGCATACATGTATAAATCTAAATCTTTCTGTCACAAGAACTCCTCTCAAACGGTGTATAGTAGCGATGTTAAATCTGCACATGTAATTCTTACTACCATTACTAGGTCAACTGTGGTATTTTCAACATTTAATATTATTATTAATTCATAGACTATATTTCGTTGGTTAATTAGATCGGGTACGGTACACGGCGACGTTCTCAACATTCGACTTTCAATATGAATTTTCATCAAAATATATATCTCTGGCAAACCTGACTAATAAATACAATAGCATCTGAATCATAAATTTTATTAGATCATAACCACAATGTTTCAAAATTTATATAAAGGATTACATCAAAACAGTTTACTCTTGACTTATTAATTCTAAAAAAATAAATATATATCAGCAGATGATTACTTTTGTTGTTAAGTAGTCGATTCCAGCTTGATACAAGTCCGATTATAATAGCTTATTGTCTATCCATCTTCTTAGTCTTAAGCAACTTCACAATTAATCTGTTACTAATCGTCTTTCAATGTCTATCTTATACTTATATCTTCTCCAACATAGCAATGAATAATGAGTTTATTGTACAGCCCATTTTGAGCCGCAATAACTAAATCTTAAAATATCGTCATTTTGATAAAATAATTATAATAGGTTATTTCTCTGATCGGAATTATTGCTGCATAAATCATATTAAACAGCTTCGATTTCCTCTATAACTAATCATCATAAATATAAATATATATACATGTAGTTAGAACTTTAATCGATACTGGTCGTTTGCCAATTGCTTCCATTTTCTTTTCAGATTGGGTAAGAATACAAGGATCTACCTACAATATCTTTACCTCTCAAAATAACTATTATTTATTTATTACTAAAATATAATGAATTAATTAACAACTGTTTTATCATTTCATTATATTGAAAAAGTCATCTCCTATAAAATTTAATAGTAAAATGTTTCAATTTTCCTTACTCTTTTATGTTAAAAATAAAAACTTGCTATGACATATTGACGCTGTGGGCTTAAAGCAAAATATTTTTGCACTAATACAATAACGCTTAAAGGGTAAAAGAAAATTTATCTTTAAATTTTCATTGTATTGACATCCGAAAAGTGTTTTAAATATAACAAAACAAATCGTCATAATTCATTTACTAAGAAATATTTTTTAAGTGCGTAAAATAAGTTGAACCTAGAAAATAAAATGTCCAGAATTGCGATAATAAGTTGTAATGTAACGAAAAAGTAAATGTAGTTTTCTTTAAGGACTTAATAATGTCACTTATATGTAATATTATTATTTTGTTTGCTGAAATTTTCCGCACTTATTTTTCTTATACGGTTACTCATACACACGTAGGCAGTAAAGTTGTTGATATGGTTTCCCTTTGTGAAAACAGAATTAGATGATATCATTTCGTTTGCCGATAAACTCTTACAAACACTTTTATGTTAACAGCATCAACTTGTGTAAACAAATTTATTAGATTTCTCGAACCTTCGCCTTATTCAAACTAAGGTAGAGTGAATTTATTACTGAATCTTGGCCATGTAGCAATTAGCCATGTATCAGTAACCAATGTAGCCAATTCCTACTCAGTATTTTAAATCCATAAAGACATCATTGCATTTTTTTCTTTAAGTTTTTTTTTCTTCCTCCGTCGGTTTATTGTAGATTTTTAAAAATAATTATTCATAACTAATTAAATAAATTCAATCGCCAATAATAATAATATAAATATTGATTTTTTGTTTTTATTTATTTTATGTAATATATGATTATTCGTGTAACATACTTCTAAAATGTTGAACATATATTTTTTTGATTGATTCACTGATTTTATTTATTGATAAATTGATCAATAATATGTAAACTTGTTGTAATATTATATAATTCTGTAATTTTCTTATTGGCCTTTCACCATTTGACTAAATAACCATATTCAATTGTATTTTTGTTGAAAATACTTTCCTGCTGATCGAAACCGGTTATCTTCTATAAATTAACTAAAATTTGAAATAACTCCTGTAAATCAACAACTAACGTTTCACAATATTGATGTTAATATTTTAGAGCCAAAAAATGTTTTTATATTTAAATAATTTAAAAAAATAGAACACAAGTGTCTTTTGAAAAATAGAACACAAGTGTTTGCTAAAATATAATAAATATATTATATTCAGTAAAAAGATGTATTAAATCATCATAATATACAAAAATTTTAGGGATATTAAGTTATTTGTTTCATTTTTGAGGTTTGGCAATGCCCTTTGCCCTAACGAACCAATGGCTTAAGCGTTAAGTCACTCAAGTCTCAGAAAAGTCTTAGGCACAATAACGTTTCGTATTCGTGTTGTCTTTTCTCCTTGAGTTGATCTCAAGTAACTCAATTCAAGTCAAAAACCTCATTGAGCTTAATTTAAAATTTTAAAATACCTGACGCTTTGATAATTATTAGCTGTAATGCCAAATAGTTTTGTATAAAATAGCATAAAAAATGAAACATTTTAAATCACACCTGTTTTTTGAATCTTTCGATGGGGTTGACATTTTCCTACCTTTGTTAAAATCCTGATAGTAAAAATGGACCTTCTTCCTATTTTAGGGCACTGCACATATTAGTTCAATGCAATTATGGTAGAGTACATTGCTAAAAATTGAAATCAAATGTAAATCGATTATGATTGTGATTCAAATAATATTAATTGTTCTATTTTATAAATGCGCTATAAATTAATAATTTGTGTGAGATTTACAAATGAATGTCGGATATTTTTTTCTAATTGTTTTTAGTATAAAATATCCAAGTTAAGTTGTTAATCATATTTAGTTATAAATATTTCAACCATCGTTGTATTATTTAAAGGATAGAGCTCCCTTTATCCGATTCATAGCAAACCATGACGATTTATTCATCTGAATAACAAATGTAAGCAAATAGAAAGAAATAGTTCGAAATAAATGCGGAAACAATAACATGGAAGTGGTGATAAATTTGATACGATATTGACAGGCGTAGGTGTTCGTGTTCGCAGGTAACTGTCAAAGATATAGTCGCGAGTATCAATCTGTCATATTCCATAAATGTTGACATTTTGATTAACTCGCGAGCTTTTGTATTCGAATTTGATATACTGCATTTGGCAATAATTTGCTTTTGTCATCGGATGTTTCGAATTTTATTTTGTTGAATATTATTTGAAAATACGACTTACCTTATTTTTAATACTGTATTGACATGGAAGAATAAATAGGTCAACAATAAAATAAATACTATTAATCCTTGAAAGAAATACAAAATTATAAATAACGAAAAGTATATATTATTTTATCGCACACATTCTCCATCTGTTATTTAATAATAAACAGAACCGGTTTCATTTCTTTATACTTTGTAATAAATCATTTTTAAAATAGTGAAAAATATTTTCCAATGTTACTGTGCTATGGTCAGTGGTCATCAACTGAGGTTACGAAACCATTACAGGCTTCGTTTTCAAGGGTAACGGTAAAATTATGGGGTCTATGAAACAGTAAATAACTCCATCTACAGCTCTTAAGAATGGAGCCTGCAATGTTTTGAAACGTCAGATGATTTCCACTAATCATAACGCGTTACCTTACCAAAATAATAATTTTACAAAAAAGTAAGCCGAAAAACTTGTACTACTTTAATATGAAATGAAATTATTAACGTCTTTAGTGAATTACAACTATGTTCCCATCGTTTGACATCTTTAGGTCATCAAAAGTACGTGTGCACCAAATTAAATATGTTGCTCCTATGTTCTCAAAACTTTATAGATTCAAATCCCGGGTCGTAAATGACAAAAATGAGGATAAAAAAAAACAAGTCGAGTAATTGAAATTCTACCCTGTAACTGTTCTCATGTTCAAAATGGATTTAATATTAAAGCGCAGTCTATAAGAATTCTGTACCAAAACTACAGAATCGCATACAATATGTCAATGGTACTGCAATAAATGTTTACTTCAAATAAAAAGGAGAAGAAAATAATTACTTAGCTTTCAATACAATCTAAGCATGAGATTATTTTAAAAATATACTATTTTAAGATATATCTTTTTTTTTATTTACAACATTAAATACATATGTATATATTTATTACAACTTGACAATTACTTATAGAGTTTACATTATTTGCATCCCATGAAATGAAATCGCATGTAATTTCTACATTTATATTGTAATAGCAATTGATTTTTAATATTTATAAATAAAAAAAATATATTTGTTTATCTAAAAAATACGATTCCGTTACATTTAATTTTAGAAAATGTAAACACGGTTGATAAATAAAATAATCTTTTTCATATTGTTATTGTAGTAAAAACGAAAGATAAAACGTCCAAAAGTCAAAATGACATTTAACCAACATACATGATACACATGACATTAAAGGAAGGTTATCTTTAGTCAAAAGTGCGATATATTATGCATTACATGCGTTAATGTGTGCAACTTACCTAGATTTAATAAATGAGACAATTTATCACTGTCTTTTCTTGAATAAAACGAAATATTTTCAATGAAAACACACTCAAGAATCACATAACCTCACAAGCGTGTCAAACGAGTCTCGTAAAAACACACTCACACACGTATTAGCTGGAGAATCCTTACAATAACGTAATCACATTACACTCGTAGTGCACGAATCGATATGCAATGCAACCCTCACCATCGTTAGGGAAGAAAAGTCAATGTGCTTAGTGTAATAATCACGGGCGGGATCCGAAGGGATCGGTCTTCAGGAAAACACCGACTCTGCGAGATGACGCGCGCACTTTGAGATTCGCGGAACGAATGGACCTGGCGGCGAAGCCTGCGTGCGAAGGGTGGAAACTGGTACTGAGCCTGCGCGTAGCGATACAGCCTCCGCGATGAAAGGGAGAGATATCGTCACGGCGACTCGGTTTGAACTTTTCACTATTCCAAACTACACTGCTTACATCAATAACAGAAAGTTTTGCTTATGTTTTATCAACATAAATAATACAAATAGTAAAGTTTACCGATTTTATGACTCACGTACCAGTTAATGGTAATGAATTCAAAATCTATCACAAAATAATCATTACATAATATATGTCGCGTATTAATTGAATTATTATATAAATAATTGGCTTAAGTTTTTGCAGAAAAGGTAACTTTCTTATCCAATAATTGTGTGCTGCTTTTTTCGGCATTTTTTGGGAAGTCGATTGAATAACAAAGCATACATCTCATATTAGCATTATAACCCACACCAAGTAAAAAAAACATAAGATAATAAGGAAATTGGTTCATTTATTGTTTAGCTAGTTCATTGTCACTATTGAGCAACTTAGTACCATTTGATTAATTGAACTTGCAGTTAATAACAAATTCGT
This sequence comes from Himalopsyche phryganea, assembly GCA_022494535.1. NCBI lineage: Eukaryota > Metazoa > Arthropoda > Insecta > Trichoptera > Rhyacophilidae > Himalopsyche > Himalopsyche phryganea. The sequence goes on along the minus strand of JAGVSL010000119.1, from coordinate 264,784 downwards.
AAAGAGGTAGAATTTGCGTTTTTTAAATCTAAGCGCTGTGACGACAGTGTTCTCCTGCGATGAAAGTAGGCAAGTAGGGTGAGATTGTACTGCTTTGGGGTATGTTTGTATATGTATGTACGTATGGAGGCTTTGAAATGAGGCTCGATGCGTATCTCGCTCTGTGCGTTAGCGCCCTTAGACAAATAGACGCCTCGGAGTGACGACGCCCGTCGATAACAAAAAAGGAAACTTTTGTTTTACTTTTGTTCCGCCTGATTTTGCTCTTTAAGTTTCTTAGTCTATTATTAACTGAGCTTTTATCAGCTGTTCGTAGTTGTATCGTTTCAAAAGCTTCTTTTCAAATATTGAATATATCGTTAACAAAATTTTTGTAAAGGTTTTGATTTTTGCTATATTATCGTATCTTCTGACTTGTTTTTTGGTGTCTTTGTTAATAATTTTAATTTTGATCACATGGTATTTCAATAAACATCTTTCTCCGGAATAGTGCGAGAACGAAATGTATATTTTGTCATTGAAACAAATTTTTTTGTGACTAAGAAAGAAATATATTGCTTCGGAAACGTTTCGTGATTATCACCAATAATAAAGCAATCTCTTCCTATTCAGTATAATAGAAGGTAATAAAACTAGATAAATATTACTGTTTTACACTATTAGTGTTCTCATCTAGAACACAAATTTTCTTGATGCTTCCTCGGTTGAGTCTCAATACAAGATTTTCTACTCAACGAATAAACTCCTTAACATAAATGCTTAATGCGTTGGTCCACTCTAATATACAAACCGATAGTTTTTAGATGGGTAGTTTTTACGAATACACCTTCGCAAAAGTAACTCAACCTCTGTGGAAACAGAGTATTTTTATTTAACTGTTGTAATGCGAATGATGTCTGTAATCCTACTCTCGTACGCTACTGAACATATCCACAATTCACAATAGGTGAATATTTTTCATCGAACACAAAAAAGGAATTAAAAAAAAAGAGTTTGATGATGTTAAAGATATTTTTGTATATATATATATATATCGCCTGATGATATCTTGCTTTCACTGGGAAAGCAAAATAAGATAATGGATGCTTCTATGATAGCTGAAATATGCATTTTTTAAGTGGATTGAAAATTTATTATTTTTGATCGTTCAGAAAGACAGATAATTGGTTAATATTGGGAAGGAAGATACATTTCTTTTGTGTTAAAAAAATGATGAAACCTTGAACTTTTCTTGAACTTGAAGGTGTTTAATTTTCCAAAACGCTGAATCAGTCCATTTAATGTCACATCAAACGAAATAATTAATTTTAATTTTAGATTGAAAATTAATTTTCACCAAGTAGTCTCCAAAGACATCGAACGTTTTCCAATGCTTTTTTCGTAATCCTCTCTTCAAATGACCATTCAATAAAATGTCTGTAAATGGGGTAGTATAACGCGTGTTTTTATTATAAAAATCATTTCTCAATGAATGCTTTCACATAATCTGTAATATACATTAGTTTATTTTAAAATGAGAAGACATTAAAATGTGATTTGCTCAGCCACTTAATTCAAGCGACATTAAGTATCTTGTGTATCCGTATACTGAGAATCCGCCGTAGCGCCAGAGTTTAATTAACTCCACGTTTAATCTAAAGAGGAATCGAGAAAATCTCACTCCTCATATGATGTTGCAAATTTATCGAATGCCTCAAAGTTGACCTTGGTTGAGATTAAGTCAGCGTGGCCTATTGGGCCCGTGTGAGGACGGACCACAGCAAACAGCTCTGCTCCTTCGGCATTCATCTCAAGGCAGTCCTACAAAACGTTATTAGTGTCCTGATGGTTAGTGCAATCTCAATAGTTTACTGTTGAGCTTGCCATGGAATCAAGCACAAAAGAAAAAATTCACAATTCTTAGATTTTTATTTCATATCGTCATAAAAAAAACCCTTTAACTCATCTTTTATTAATAGCGATGGTTAAAATATATGTTCCCATACAAATAGTAAATTCGTTGTGTCTGAAAACTTCCCACTTGTTTTGAGAGTGTTCGATTGTTCAATTCTCCGCGAGGCTTCCACGGCCGTTCTATGCTGCAATGTTCTACCTACGTATTGTATAACTTCATTTTTTTTCTTTCCCGATCAAAACCAGTAAAAAGTCATTTTTTATTCTGTCAATTGAAAACAACACCGATAATACATTTAAAAATGGGTACACTTTACAGTGAATTGAATTTAAAAAATATATCTAAAATTTATAAACCTATTACGAAATTATTAATGTTTCTTTAATAAAGATTTTTGTTTAGAATTTGAGCAGTTTTGTACACTTCCATGTATTTTGATACATGGAAGTGTACAAAAACTAAAAATTTATTGAAATTCCATCAAGCACCCTCAGTCGATGTCTTAAAATCAAAAAAGATTTTTATGTTCAATTTTGAAGAAGTTTTATTTACGTAATGGAATCTAAAAAAGAAAGTTTTTTCTACTGTTTTCGTAAAATCAGCTTAATAATTATTAAATGTTTTTATAACAATGCTTATTGAAATTAGCTTATCAGCGTTGTCGACTAGATGAGATCTTGATAAGTAAAACTTGAATCTTAAATGACAAAATCTATTGTGTTTTTTAAACTTCAAACGATTCGAATATTATCCTGAAAGATATTGAACACCCAGATAAAAGAAATAGGGTCGTTTCGCCAGTGCTTAGCCAGTTAAGCGACAGGTGTACTTTCAAAAGAGATTTTGAGTCAATGAATGATAAATACATATTTTTTTCGCTGTGATTCCATTAAAAAGGGATTAAGTAATATAACCAACTTAAAATAAATAGTTAATATTGTACCAAGCATAAAATAATAGAAGTTTACAGAAAAATCCCACTTATTCCAGAAGTCGGCCTCCCAAGTCCAGTGTCCAGCCTCATTCGTCAACAGTATTCGACCATCGCCAGGAATATCGCCATAACGGATACCATGAATTTTTCTCTTTCTCTCTCGTTCTGCTTTGATGTGAGCAAACGAGACAAAAAATAAGAAGTTATCGGTTATCCTCTACATACGTACGTTTGTGTCACTTCGCATGCTTTGAAACAATGCTGAATCGAAAACCAATTTATCTACATATTTAAAAAAAATTTTAACTGACAAATTTTCGTAATATCGATACAATGCGCAAACACTTTATCAACATTTATTTTTTATCAGTCATCATTATTTAAAATTTATATTTATTTAAAACCATGATTACCAACGGAAATAAACGAACATTTACAAGGAAAGTAATTTCCTTAGAGAAGCGTCAAAATTCTGGATCGCTTTGAACTCTTTGTAGAAGTAATGTAATTTATTCGTAAATTATGCCGGACAGGTATTTCATGAGATAACTTTTCTATATCTCCATATCAGAAATACTTCGTTTCAATAGTGAAAATCAATCGAAACATTAAAATTATAATGAAACGCTTTTGACACATTATAAACTATTACCTAATCTTAAAAATAGGCGAAAAAACCATTTTTCGAAAAGAAAAAAAAGCTAGTTAACATAGTTTTGCATCCAACTGACGATTTATTCCTGCTATTTCGAAAATAAAAATGGTCGAATACCTTTCTATTTCTTGCAATCGATATAACGAAAATATATCAGTTAAACAGAGTGTGTTAAAGATACGTAAATAAATAGTTGGCGAATTGTCGAGAGCAAAAATATTACATACAGAATACAGGACACTTAGTGGATTTCATTACGCCGTTGGTTGGTCGTCTAATATCTAATTAAATATTGAGATTATTCCATATTTTTATTTCAATACCCTTGTAAAATACTATATAATGTATACCAAAAGCACTTAACACTTTCAGCTCCACCCAAAATCAGGTAAAACAACCCATGTGCCAAGCCAATTTTTGAAGAAATATCATTTTTATTTAGCGTTTACTAAAAGTGTTATTACTATAGAAATAGAGGATGAAATCGAATGAAACCTTTTTTGATTGTTGAAAACATTTTAATATTTAATTTTTGTATGGTAAAAATTGCCAACATTTCTCTTTGTGAAGAGCCACACGACAAGTTTTACACATGTACCGAGTCTATCTTCTTTTCTTATATTTTGCACACACCTTGCATGTTCTAGAGGGCTTATTTTTTTCTGTTTACAGAGCCTATTTTTTTCTGTTGACGGTTTTGGTATCAATATGTGCTTAGACATATCTCCCAAAAAACTGTCTTGTAGATCTTGCAAAATTCTAGCTCGGAGTAGACTCGGTGTCACCTTAATATCGTCTCCAGAAGGGGAAATATTTATGAACTAAAAATTCAATTGAGATTTTAAGTCGAAAGAATCAAAACCGATTTTGGCAATAACACAAATTAGATGACTGTTTTGGAAAGTTTTAAGCCTTGACTATAATTGAAACCAGGATTTCGTTGTAAAACGTATCGCTTGATGACTCAAATACGACTGTTTTTGTTAGGCTGGTCTATCACGTGAAAACACGGTTCCGAGACTCAAGCGATGGTTGTTGTATCACGAGAAAACACGGCTCCGGGCTCAATGTGTTAACATGCAGAATTCAAGAAATGGTAGATCAAACATGCTTTTTTAAGTTGACCACAGAAGGCTATTTTTTTGTTGGCGATCTCCATACAACACGAATTGTCAAAACTTGCGAAGTAAAAATGTACTTTTTTAAATTGCGTATTGCATCATATAGGTCAGTATAGTGCAGATATGCATTGGCAAGTGGCAAGACTACCTACACGAATTAAAAAAAATTTTTTTTAGTTATTTAAGTTTTAAACTCAAAGGGTCGACTACTGGCGATGGCTGACTTTAGTAACAAGCACCCTAATTATTCACTTTATTCATTCATGTTTTATACGCTTTCGTGTTTTGCTATTGACAGCATAAATTTTAAAAAGTACTTTTCAATTCTTTAAATTTAATTGGTGTAATGAATTTCCAAGTCGTTATAAATTAGTACAAAAAATCTTGATATCTGTGATGTTGACATCCGTTCCCACCTACCTTATCCTATGATGGAATGGACTATTGAGAGAAAACTTCTAATTAATTATAATTATTTTCATATTTGCGTCCCTTTGAACGCACTTTGGGAGTGAAAATGGGAAGGTAACAAAAAAATATGTGTAGTGGTTTAACATTACAGTGTCACAATGGATCATTAATTTAAAACAAATATCTACGAAACCATTATCCAGTACGGTATCATTACAGAATGAATAAAGCAAAATATAACTATTATTCCTTTTAGATGTGATCTGCAATTCGAATAATAAATGGTCTATACATATTATCTGGCAAAGCTGGAAGAGCTCAGTAGCAAAAGGACATTGACCATTTATGAGTTTGGTCGTTCAGAAATCAAATAATTGGTTATCTTTGTTAGCCATTTTGAGTCTATAATGTTGATTCTGCCGAATCCAAATTGTAATACCACTATTTTCAACCAGCGTGCATAAATTTTGTGGCATAGTATAATATCTTTGATACATCAAACAGCTGTCCAGACGTCGATAATTTGTGATTGTTTTAAGCTTGGACAAGCAATGCAAAAATCAATTATTCCTTTTATTTGTTAATTAAATTCATAGTTTCTAATAACATAGTTTTATTATTCTGTATATTATTTCACAAGCTTCATTATTCAAATATATCTATATGTATTCATAGTTATTCAATTTAACATTATTATTGCCTATTTGACAATTCTTCCTTAATGTATTCAAATGCTGTACTGCTAGAATTCAAACTTCAGTCAAGCATTATTTTCAGAAATGATTTCAGTTTCCAGCGTTGTATTCAAAATAACCTTTGATCATAATAATTTGACGATTGTTCTCCTCATTAAATATTACACAATCAACATAATTCAATACAGTTAGCAGTTAATCAGGAATGAATTTAATAGGTCTTATTAACGATCATATAATTTGTTAAAAGGTTGAAGATCATCGCCTTATTTTTGGGAGTTTCACTATTCACTAATCCAGTGAATTGAACAAATATGGGTTATTCACAAATTTTAACAATCCCCTTTTAATTTAATTTATATGTGGTAGAATTATAATTTATATTTAAATTATGTCCACTTCTAGTAAAGAGTTGAACTGGAACTAATATAATAATTACAATGGCTTACAATGTAGAGCATATAGATTCTTAATCGAGGTATCTCAACATAAGTGTTTCTACGACTTCTGCTTGTTTCTCAGTTTCTCAACCTTTCTCTTTCGAACAAAGAAGGAATATAGTAATAAGGCTAGTAAACTAGTGGTTGGTTAATCGCTCTCGCCACGCCCTGTTTTTAGGATCGGATTTGTGGTAGATAATCCATAAATTGATTGACAACAATTCAATTTATGAATTTGTCCGTAGTGGGATTTGAAACCCTGAGTTTGGTAACCGAAGCTAACGAAGTTAACCACTGCGCAACAAACCCACATGCATTCTTCTATAATAGAGGGCAAATAGCAATCTATTCACTATACAAGAATAATTGTTTGTAGTTCGTTTAGCATCACACCGTTGTCGTAGTGATTATACAATGCCGAAAAGGCTATCTACAATATTTTACAAATCTTTTATATCGCGAATAAAATGTGCCCTGCTTTTACCTTCCAATTAATAAATGCCAGAACATTCCAAGCTTTTATTTCAAAAGACAGTTTTTATATAGTGTGATTTCATTTATACATATTTACATTGACTCGGCCAAATAACTGCCATGTCTAAATAGATTCGGGAAACAGGTTGAAACAAAAACAAGAGAGTGAGCTTGTTACGTACAAATGTTTGGAGTCGTGTTGTTTTTTTTGCGAGCGAGATAGACTTACGGATTTTCTGAATTATTGACAATTTGCTTCAAAGCTTGTTCCTGGTATATGTTTGGATAAAACATATCACTCAATATTTTCCATCATGATTGGCTTATGTTTTTTTATAACCAGCATCAGTAAACGTGCAGTAGACAGAATAAGCAAAAGCATTAAACGTTTAAAATTTCAAAAAGTACTTATTTACAAGAGGTACATAAAATTCTCAGAAAATCTTGTAAACAAGCAATAAATAGGTATATTAAAAGACAAATTTATTTATTAAAATTCTTATTTATCATTTAAATAACATTCTGAATGAAGCCTGCAACGGTCTCGAAATATTTTGTGACTACAGTCAATCATTACACGATATCTTCTCAAAATAATATTTTTAAATGTACAAACCGTGAAAGACAAAAACTTATATAAACTTCAAGATCGAAAAAAATTCTCGGAAAAGTAAAGATTTTACGATACAAAAGTTAAGAACGAGTTCAAAGGAATTTTCTTGCCTAAAAATTTAATACAGTCTTAAACAATTTAGAAAAGGATGTTTCATAGTCTGAAAGAAAAGTTTTTCAATACCTTTTTGTTTTGAGTCTTAGGAAAAACTCACTTTTGTTCTTGACATAATTTTAAATTTCCAACGTCGATATTATAATACAGTACCTATCATTGGAAAGTTTGCTATTGTATGGTGACACGCCAGCTCAGGATTAGACCAAAGAGACAAAAACGTTGAGCGGTGTCCACGCGCTTAAAAGTGCTTTGAGAATGACGTCACGGCATAATAACGGAAGCTGCTCGTCGTTCAGGCTCGACCGTCCGTTAACGGGCGTTATCTGCGGCCGTTATTTCGCAAGTCTCGCGGGGCGAACGGGATGCGTTCGCTTGTAACGGACGAATGAGACGTTACGACGCGGATGTTCTACGTACGTATCCGGTGAAAATAATTGAATTCTTTTGTCGTGTTAACTTTGATTATTTCAGCACAAATGATCTCGCCATATTTTGTATTTAAATTCTTAATCTGAAAATTGTATTCCAGATTAAAAAAACCCTGTAATATAATATTGCATTTTTAAAATAAATAATATTTTTTTTTGGAAGAAGTCCTTAATATTTTAATTGTTGACAATTTTATTTGGTTTATGTATATTTTGTTTGATGATCAGTAGTTTCTTGTTATAGTTCAAGATGCAACTGTTTTGTATACCATTTTTAACACTCATTTTATAAAATTAGCCCTGTTATATTTGTATTTTTATCAGTTGATAATGCTCGTGATGAACGAAACCGGTCCTGATCATTAAATTAGTACAAATAAAGTGTGTTTTATTTTTTAAAGTACCACCAAGAATGGACAGTTAACATATTAAAAATGAATAATATTTTACTTCATATTTTTTTTTATATTCAAATGATAATTAGTAAAATCTATAGAAATTTTAACAGAATAACGCTTTATTATTTCGATATTTGAAAACTATAATATGAAAAATATAAATATGACTACTTAATAGCATTTTAATATTGTTGGGTAAAAAAACAATATCTTCAAAACGATATAAAAATGCCAAATAATATTGTTAGATATTTTGGTGTGACGTTATCGTCAGAATTATACGTGAGGCTATGCTGCTGAAATAGCCATTAACAATATTATCAGACAATAATTCTTGTAGAAGTAAATTTAAAGATACTTTAAACTCAGTTTTTATTAAGTAACCGTCAATTATTATAACTTTTGGAATTGAGAAAACTATCCAAAATAGGTTTATTTAAAACGCAAACAGAATATTTATAAACTATTTTATAATATCACTTCTTAAACTGAATTTGACTGCCATATCTGATTGCATCTAGAATTTATTTCATCCGTTAAAAGATATTTTATATTCTGTCAATAATTTGTAAAGATATCTTAGTTCATTTTTTTTTTGTTTTGTTACAAAATTGTCAATCAAAGATACTATGTCAAATACACAGTTCTATTTAGAAGAGGGTTTCATCAGAATAATCAACTTAGAGAAGGAATTTTAAAAATAAAGGTAAGCCAAGTACCTACCTAAGAGATTTTAATAAAACGAAAATTTCTGGTTCTTACAGAATACCTAGTTCTTACTGATTTTAAATAAATATGTATATTCTCTTCTAACTCACTTTTAAGATGTTAACTGTCAATTCTTGGTGGAAAGATATTATATTTTAAAAAATAAAACACAATTCATTTGTACTACTTTCACATGTTTATAATGATCAGGAGGTTTCGCTCATCACGAGCATTATCAACTCATAAAAATACAAACATAACAGGCCTATTTATATAAAATTGATTGTAAAAATGTAGGTATATAAAACTGACCTGTTGTGTTTGTATTTTCATCATTTAATAATGCTCGTGATGCCGAAACCGATCCTAATCATTATAAACATGTTACTTTTAATTTTTTAGTATTTTTATACTTTAGCAATTACAGATAGGTACATAGTTTATTAAATTTAAATACGAACTTTTCAACAAAAATTCTTGTCTCAGAATATTATTAAAGCGTAGATACATATTGAATCAAAATATTTTTTTCAAACTTTAAAATCAAAATAATCTTCATTTTAATATAAATATTAAGTCAAATGTTATTTAACTAGAATTAAGAATATTTATTGAATACCACGCGTGCTCCAATAGATTCTAATGAATAAATAATCCACATCGAGATCAAATCAAGTTATAAAATTGATTAACATTATTACGTCAAGTAAAAGCAATATCATACAAGTGCCTTAACTGTGAGTCCATAGACTTTATAAAGAAACTTTGCTTTAATTAAAGGGAAAATAAAAGATATTTACGAGGGAATACCTACATAAAAGCGCAGCACCTTTTTAAATGAAGTTAGTAAAAAAAAGTGAATACAAAAAAAAATTGTGTCAAGATATTTAATACCATTACGTAGAAGAAAACATCACAACCTGTGGCAACTAAGAGAAACGATAAAAAAAATTATCATGAATATTTTATGATTAACCTGCCTCATAAAAAATCTTTTAAATACTATGCTTTGTTTGTGTTTATTAATTCTCTAGAATATATACATTATCCAGAAGGCTGCCATGGCAGAGTGGTACTAGGGCATCCTATCCCGGACCCTTTTAATGATCTCGGGATTCAGAATTTCTAAATCTCGGGATTGGTCATTAAGTACAACTTCATGTGTTAAATAGTACATTTTTTTTCATTAATGTTTCAATTAGAATGTGGGTACATTAAATTATTTTTTTTTCGGCATTATAGAAGTTTTTCAATGATTAGGAATCAGACAGTCTTTTATAAAAAAAGACCATTTTTTTTTTTAAATTTTATTTTATATATTGCATTATTAGGTAGGTTTTTTCAGATGGTATCCAAAAAGAGAACATATCCTTCAATTCGACTAAGTATTATAAAAATAACCAATAAAGAACAAACCAATGTACAAGTTGTAGTTAATCAGAAAGCTGTAATTTGACATATGAATTATTTACAGACAGTGAATCCCGAAATCCCAAGATAACGGGATTGAATAATTGTCCGGGAAAACTGACTGACAGTTGTTAACATGCAATGCATTCATCAATGCAATAAATCTGTCGATGAACCATAAAAACCCTTCCTGATACTAACTTTAAATGTATTTATAGTAATAGAGAACACATTTTATCCAATAATTTATTACCTAAATATTTACCTAAAGATTCGTTAAATGCCAAAATCAATTATTCTGTTAGACGACCCCTCCATCAAAATCCTATACCAAATGTTTGTCTCCGCACTAAAAAATGCATTATGTGCTCTCTTGACCTAGCATCACGGCGGATTACTACCGTATGGCGATGAAGCTTTGTTTATTAAGCACCAATAGAAAGGAAATTAATCACAGTTTATAGTACTTCTAAAGCGTAAAACCAGCCTGCCAATGATGATGGCACTGGGATGAGCTGTTACATTGTTCATTGGTTTTACTTCGGATGTCGACATATACGAGCACTATTTTTTGGCTTTTTAAGTAGACTTTGTCGGAACTTACTCGGTCTACTTCTTTGTCAGTCTTTATCAAAAGCATTAAAGCCTTAATTTGTATTTTTAATGTGGGCATTCATTTATTTGAAAATAAAAAAAAATAATGGTTTTCATCTGGCGGTTGGACATCAGTATTTTTGCGCGTGTAATTTCCACTTGTGACTCATGACAAAAGGTGTGGTGGGTTGGTGTGCGGTGTTTAGCGGGTTATTTGCGGAACCAAGAACCGTCACGTTTATTATTATTATGATTGTGAAGTCACACAGCGCCAGTCCCGGGACACTCGGATTAGTGCTTACCTGCGACAAACTTTGTTTCGATGAAAATACTGTCATATCATGTGTTTACATTTATGTTAGCAATATGGGAATAATTTTATATTGAAACTTCACAGGACACGTTTTAACGTTACACGTTTTCAATTCCTTTGTATGACGGCACCAAAAATAAAAGAGAAATATGGAAGTGATATACAAATCAATAATAATTTTGTAAATTACCTAATTTTTATACCATGGATATTTTATGATTTGAAAATCTTTACTATTTCAGTTAAAACGTTTTCCTACCAATGATTAACAGTAAAAAATAACGATAGCTATACATTGACAACTAATATATTTATAATTTTTTTTTTCTATGGATTCGGCGTTAACTTTGTGGAAGTTCATTTTTAATATAAAATTAATATGGATAACTTAGTTATTCGACTTGGAATAACTAAGTTATCAATTTTAATTTAATATTAAAATATATTTCTTTTTAATTTTATTAGCAATCGTTTTAAAATCATTTATTTTTTTATACTTTTATTTCAATTAAATTTTTTATATCAACGAGCCACTGTAGAAACAGGTTAAATATTTGTTTTTTTAACCATCTCCGACCCCAAGATGAGATATCTCAACTTAACATTTCTACGAGAACTGTCTATTACTTAGTTGTTCAACCTCTCTTCTTTTCGGAGACAATATAGATAGAAGAATAGGGCTAGAACAGGGCTATTAGTTAAATAATCGCTCTCGTTACTCCCCGTTTTTAGGATCGGATAGACAGGGAGGGAATTTTTAAACATTTAAAGCATCCATGCCTTCGAACAGAAATCCATTAATCGATTAAAAAATCAATTTATGAAACTGTGTGAAACGTCCTGGGATACCAACCCGTGACTTAAGCCAATGACGTTGACTATTGCATCACAGACCTAGCTGTTACGAGGGGTCAATGTTAGACCATCGATATGATGATTAAATTTGAATTTGCATTAAAAAACTTGCTTATAATAAATATATGAAATATCAGATAAGTTTCGATGGCATGATCAGGACAGCAATAAATGAGCTACCAAATATCTCCAATTATATACATAAGATATAAGTAAGTGTTAATGATTAGGAGTGTCATTTTATGTTCAATAATAGTGTAGCAACAACACAACCATCTGCATGGTTTGATAGGGCTGTACGCTTAAACTCAGCTAATTTCTTTCAAATTTAGCACCTCCATTTTTCACAGACTTTCTTTTCTATGTCGTTTTCGTTTTGAAATTATACTCAATCTCAAAAGCAGTCTTTTTGTTTTCATAATGTAGTCTTTCACCTATAAAGACTTCATAGTTAATTGAAATAAAGTATAAACACTTAAATTTTGAAATGTTTAATGGGATAGTTACCCACTAGCTATCTAGCTAAGCTACAGAACCAGTCACGCGATATTTTAACTTTGTAATTAAGTAAACGTTATCTGACATAATGATAATAAATATTAATTGGAGCCTTCAGGGAGTAGGCATGGCACACAAAAGTCGATTCTGTGTATTGTTAGATGATGTCAAAGTGATGGTGACTAATTAGTAATTACTAAATAGAATTGTAATTTTATTCAAATCGCTCGATTAGAAGACCTTGGAGCATTGTACCCTCCATGAAATAAAAATCCATTTTTTCCTATTTTCAATCTAACTATTACACTATATGTAAGCTTTAAAGGCGTATATATATTATGGTTTCTTCGGCATTCACGATTATTATTATTTGTATGTATCTTAATCAGGGGAAACCCCGTGTTGTGGTCGTGATAATCACGCGACGCTTAGAAACCATGGCAAAGATAAAATGGTATCTTCAGATTTTCCTTTGGAAATAGTTCTGCTGAGATAATCTATAAGATCTGAGATAATTAAGAGTCCTTATGATCTACATTGGAAGCGGACATAGTCATAAGAAAGTTGAACAAAACGATAAATAAAACTGTGGCAACGAGTAAATGACTGATAATATTTTCCGGGTCTGTGGTGTAGAGGTCAATGTCGTTGGCTTCGGTTACTGATTTATCAGGCTCAAATCCCAATACGGACAGTTTCATAAATTGAGTTTTCAATCGAATTATGGATTTTCTGTCCCGAGGCTGTAAACAATTACCTCCTCACCCATCCTATCCTAAAAACGGGTACCGATAGCGATTAGCAGACCACTGGTCCTGTCTTAGCCCTATCCTCCTATCCCTTCTTTCGTAGCAAAACTTAAATTGCGGTACCTCTATTAGGAATCCATATGCTCCACATTGGGAGCTGACAAGGTTGAAAAAAATAGAATTAAGCTGCTATTCTGTAAAATACCGAGTGATGGTACAATCATAACACTTCCTATTTGCAAATAAATTGTTTTGCCTAACTGAATTATTACCACTTTAATCGTCGCACATAAAATTATATAAGAGATCGTTAAATTTTGAATTAAGACACACATATTTTTACAGATAAAATAACAATAAATTTTTAATAGCATATGAAAATATTTTGGCTGCGTTTTTCCAACATAAGATAGTTTATTTAGTATATTTTTAAGATTATAGTAAAAAATATAAGTTCAGATCAGTACTCAAAGGCTTTGTTCATAAATGGCGAACGTTTTTTGAGTGGACATCCTGCCTGTACATACGAAATAAACCACATTTCTGTAATGGCATAAAGTATATTGTAATATGAAAGAAAATGTAGCGATTTATTTTTCATAAGCCGGGCGGAAAAATTTATGAATCGCCAAAAATACTCGCTAGGCTATAAGAGTCATATGTGTAGTGAGAAGTGTGCCGACCCTTTTGAAAGATTTTCTTTTCCTCGTCACTCGGCATTGTTAATCTTTTGCGAGCTTATAGTGGAATTGGTGCCATGAACCAAGATTTACTCTCCTCGTTTCCAGCTTTTGTTTTGTTCTCGCTGGCAACACGCAGTAGCGCCGCGCTGAACAAACTTTAAAGCTTCGTGTAATACCAAATTTTTTGGCCAAAATATTACTACGTAATTTAAAATCCATATTAAAATCAGGTTTCATACATACTAAATTAAAAATCTTGTGGAAAAGATTTAGCCATCTTCATAACTATTGACGTAAAGACGGAAATAGCTATCAAACAATTTATATAACTCTTGTAGAACTAGTTCTACCAATTAAATGCCAATACAGTCAATTAAGTAATAATTAAAATTTATCCTGTCATTTTTACAACTGTTTTCGCGTCGTGAACATATCTCTTGTATTAATTGTCAATGAGTAGTGCAATGGTCAACGTCGTTGGTTTCGGTTACGGATCTTACTGCTTTGAATCCCAGTACGGGAAATATCATAAATTGATATTTAAATCGATTTATGGATGTCTGGATGTAGAGGGAGCGATTGGCTAATTACTAATTCTAGCCATATCCTATCCGTACTTTCTTCGTAGTCAAACAAGAGATTAAGTCACTAAGTATCTAGAAGCCCTCGTAGAAAAAATTCTATTGAGATACCTCAAATGGAGGTCTTATGCTTCACATGTGAAGGGCACATGATTAAAAAATGTAAAAAAATATATCTTTTAATAAATTGTTGTCATCTGCATGAGAATCCATTTTTATTACACTTTTTTGACAGATTTCATTGGTCCATTATTTCCTACTTCTGTTGACTGTAAAATTTTAAAGAATCTCTTCTGAGATTTGTATTCTCTATCATTTCTACATTTCGTACGGATATTACTACCATTGTGAAACGTTTGATTTGAGTATGTTTGACCGCAGTACTCTATTACCACCTTAGAATATTTCTCTAAGAGATATCTTCTTATATTAGAGAGATTTAAAATAGTCGACTAATAACGTATTAACCGATTCAATTCGAAATGACAGTAATAAATGGCGTCTCATATAATCGTATTTTTTTGCAATTGTCGATAATGCAGACTGTTAATATGTATTTTTCTGAAATTTAACTTGGCTGCTAGTGAGGGTTCCGCCGTCACGTTAGGAATGCTGCCATACTCAACCAGAACTTAAATTTAAATTAATTACAAAACTGATATTTTAGCGACAGTTATTAAAAGTAGACAAGATATTCATTTTGCATTAAATGGTAATTCGATAAATTTACTCTAGACTGACAACTCTAGTTCCAAATTCGGCGGCGGCCAAGTAATGTTGGTAATACTATAATAAACTAATAAAAATATCGAAGAATGCCACTGTTGGAAAGTGTTAAAGGTCCGGAAGTCGCTAAATACACGAATGCTAGAATTCCTTATTCACGGCTTTAGCGTAAAAAAAGCGCTCAGCTTGTGAAATAAGTGATGTCAAGTATTAGGTATATTGCTACGTAAACACGGCCTAATTCCGAATTACTGTATCAGAGTGTTTATTATTGCGACTCGCACAAAATAAAAGTCCTGCAAGGTATTGATACAACTTCGGATAAAGGTTTTTAGTTTATTTGATATTGTAGAAATGCGTTACTACGTGGGTATTATATATTACGTCCTTGCAGAACGGTACAAACTGTGTTTGACATTTTTCTTATAACATGTACAAACATTATTTTTATTCAACACTTTCCATTGAACGTGCGTGATAAATTTCCGTTAGAATAGATAATTCTTAACAACCAATTAGTGTTAATGGCACATGCAAATTTAATGTAATTAATAACTAGGTAAGTGCAGATCAAATGAGGTCACCTGTAGTGAATTATAAATTTCGAATTTCGATAATTCTGCTCGAGGGTAGGTACATTGTTAACAAAAAATTGTCGGTATTAAACGAACTTATAAAATTGAGGGCTGCGTTCTAAATAAAATGCGAAATAAAAAATCATTGCATCAAAAAATAAAATTATTATATATTCTAGTATGTCTTTGATAAACTTAGGCACGAAACTTTTAGATCTTATTCTAGTATTATAGACATATTACAAAATCAAAACAAACAGATCAACATAAGAAAAATTATTATCTCCAAGTCTAAAAACTACATTGTTGTCTTAATTAATTTCAATACTGATTTGATAATAATGACGTTTAACCTAAATTGGGAAAATAATCAAACAAAAAAAACAAACTAATAGGATTTTGCAATTGCAGGTGGTTATTAGAACCAATTATCATTGAAATGTAATTAGGAAAAAATATAAAATATGCATACCTACTGAATTTAAATTGATGGACTTTGTTAGTGGTAATAAAGATCAAATGACGTATTATTGTAGGAACTGAATTATTATATATACTGTTTTTTGTTGCCGTGAATTTTTTTTTAATTGTGAGTAGAAAAAAATGAAACGTATTAAACGTCAATAAAAAAAATGTGTATATTGGAAGTATCCTTTTATTATTTTTACGATTCTGCCATTCAAAATTTGGGAGCCTCACTCAAACTATTATAATGTGTTATGAGATTGGTACAATCTATTTCTTTTTTACCTGTACAAAATAAATTCGTTTCGGGTTTTAAACGTTTCGTTTATATTTCTTTGGAGAAAAAAAATGTTCTCTATTCTTATTTTGAATTAACAAAGTGAAATACGAAGCAGGTGAATTTATTCCTTTCTAGAGTCGGTAATAAAAACGACTTTTTCTTTACAAAGGTAAAACTATAAATCTTTACGGGCTCTACGAAAAGTACCCATGCATATAATTGATTTTAGAAATGCTAAGATCCCATTGTGGCTTACGTCAAAGGCTGTTTTTATACCAAAAGCTGCATAAAAGAAACTTCACTTTAACAATAATAATTGTGGCGGTGCTTATTTTGAAGTTTAACTTAAGGGTGGAAAATAGTTTCCGTCATTCTGTATCATTACTCCCAACAATATTGATTATTATGAAATTAACAAGTGAGTCACGGAGCCGTGTTTTAATATGATGATTCTGGCTTTGAAATACATTCGTAGTTGTGGTATTTATCAAAATGTATTAGAAAAATTCACAGAAACCATAATAGCAGGTATTCAAATCATTCTAAAATAGTTACTCAATTGGTATTTTCATCAATAATAGTTACTGAATTTATTGACTAAAAATCAACTTTAATATAACTCATTTGATGCGTTCTCTTGCCCATCGGAAAGTCACTTGATAGTGCAGTCGCAAAGTTCACTTCGAATTGGAACTGTATGACTTGCATAATCTACCAAGCAGGATGTCAGGGTACGATACTAAATATATTTTGATACCAATAACATAAAATAATTGAGACCTGTTGAACCTCAAAAGGTGAGTGCCAAGCACAAAAAATATAATACTCACTACATCTGCAAACATTGTCATGTGGCTCTTCATAAAGAAGAACATTGGGAACATTATCACATAAAATATGATTATTATGGGCTTTCAAGCAATCATACAAAAATTAGTTTGATTTACTAAGTAGTTTTATAGTTATAGTACTTGTAGAAACCCCTTAATAAAAAATGCTATTTTTCAAAACTAAGTCGGGCTCACGATATATTTTCACCAAAATTGGGCCGGGGCTTATAGTGTTAAGAACAGTTTCTTGGATTTCTTTTCCCATTTGAAAGCGGGGTACACAGCACTTTGAATAAATTGTGCATATTGTAACATCAGATGAATGCAGCAGATGAAGACTTGCTGGAGTAACCAAATTAAAGAACCTGCAAACTTTCCTGTCACAATTTCTCAGTACTGACAAGTTACAAATGAGAAACAACGGAGTTCTCCAAAGTGATTTAAATGATCATGATTTTGGCAGCATCATTAGGACAATCACAGTTGTTTTCCTAATCATAATCCTAAAATGAAAATCACGCAAAATGGAATATTGATTGAATTATTATTTACTTGGTAGAAAATAAAAATAATAAAAAATAACAAAGCATTCAGTTCTACAAGAGTTTTTACAGTTTTCGACTTCTCTTCAACATCAGAAACAGGTTTAAACTTAATTTAGCTCCACTGTATATGTATATATACATATATATACTGTCAAGATCTAGACAATATAATGTCATCTCACTTATTCCAGTATCATACCTTTCATTTACAATTAAAATATTCAACGTACTTATTGTGTTTTTGAGTTGTTCTAGGAAAAGCACCTTACAGTATTATTAATTAATCGCTTAAGTAAATACACTGAAATACTGCTGATTTATAGATTTTTAAATTATTTGTTGTATGATTGTATGTAACGACTTTTCTCCTAGAATTGATCTCAAGTGATCTAATGATTCAAAATTACCAGACCCTTTTCAAATTAATACAATTTATTGTTCAAAGCAAAACCACTCCGTATCATTAAATTATTGATATTATATGTTTAATAAACATCGTGTTTTTAATTATTTAAAGTGATAAAGCTACATTTCAAATTATCGTAGTTCTAAAAATACTTCGTTGTTTAACACTGAATTTTATCATTAAATATTTTGGCATGATAAAGCCTAGTTCGTAGGCGCAGATTGTGCTTTCATTTTACTTTGAAGGTCTTTCGTTGAGGTCTCTTATTCTACACTGCTCATTGTAAAGTATCTGTCATTTACCAAAATCTTACAAATTACGTTCACCACAAATGATAAGACTTCGAAGAAGAGCAATTAATTTGAACGATTATACCTTGTACTGGCTGTGCTCACTCACCAATAATAATATCGAGTAAAACAAAATAATACTCACGACCGCCTTACAAATGAGACATCTGTTTTATTTTTGTCGGCAGTGCCTTTCTTTTGTTCCCGCTTTGATCATTTTTAATGACATCTTTGAAGCTTTCCAGCCTGTTTTAAATCGGCTGTTCTATTTCTTTTTAACCGGCTGACTGCTTCAATTCAGCAAATCCTGATGCTATAATACTTTTTGTAACTTATTATGACCACAAACATTTTTTTTTTACTATATTTTTGGAAGGATATTATAAGAAATGAACAATTAAAAGAACATATTCAGCATATATGAACAGGACTGATTACACTCAACAAGATATTACTAAAACATTAAAACTTTTTCCGTTATTCTGTTTCAAACAGTTTTTTTTTTCATTGAATCTAACATATCAATTAGAATATATGTTTCGAATTTCACTCAGCTACGTTTTTAGAGATTTTCAATCCATTTATGAATCGATGTCCAAAGTCATCGATGGCCGTAATTCTTTCGAACTTATTCCGAGCCGATCTCAACGATGAGGCGTCGACAGAGCGATCGGATAACTACCAAAAGCTTTTGTCTATCGAAATTTCACTGTCAGTATTCGTATAGTGAATTTTTTATTGCTTCTGTGAATCAAAAACGGCAGATAAAAAATTTTTCGATCGATCAATTATTGTGGATGTGAATCTAACCAGTTAAAATTACTTACCGTGAGAAAATTTTAATGTAGGCTTAGTTAAACATATTTTATGTACATTTTTGAGAGGAATTAATAATATGTATTATAATTTTACAGTGTTATGGCTTCAGAAGCGTGAATCGATTAATAATACATATTGTATTTGGCAGTTAACAGGTCAAAATCGACCATCCCGTCTCCTTTTGGAACTCCTCAACCGAAAAGGTATTGTTAATTCAACGATTCTTCCGCTACGCCTCACATTTCACAATAATTTGGTTCCATTAACAAGTAATTATTTACGAGATTTAACGAATTCCACCTAAGCTTTACTTTTGGAACGCTCGACATGTGTGTAAGTACATATTTTACAAACAAAAATGCGTTAATAATACTCAATAAATACGCATTTAAGCTGTAACTATATTTTCTGGCAGATGTGACCTTAATCTCAACACAATAGTGACCATCAAATCTAACACAATTTCTAAATAAAGATATCGGTAAGATTTTTTCTCTTCGTTTTGTATAAAATAATTTTTTAAAAGTGTTCTCACCCAGATTTTCGTATGAAAATTAATTAAACCTTTTAGTCTAGCGGCTTGATATCTCTCATATTTTTAATTTTTTAAATAGACATAAAGAAATTTACTCTCTAAACAAAAAATTTCATATATACATTCTTATTATAAATAATTGTGGACTTAGCTATCTTCATTTTTTGTTTTTAACTAGAAAATATCGTTACCATTATAACATAAAAGGCAGCCACATTTTAAGGCTCACGGGGCGAAATGTTGCTAAAATTCATGATGGCGTTCTACTATAAAACTTAAAACTATAAAAAAGTGGATGGTCAAATAATTCATAGAAAAATATTTTGAAAATTATTTCATATCTTATTTCCTATGTAAAGTGTCAGTCCTTGAAATAAAATTAGTGACAATTCCTTGCATTGTTACAAAGTTTATTGAAATCAATTTTGTTAAGGATTTGACATTCTTTCATGTTCAGTTTGACAACATAGTCAGAACATCCTCCACGTCGCTTAAACTTAATTATTTAAATATGTTTTATATTTCGTTTATGATACTTCATCTCGCGGCTAACGATAAATGACTTCAATTGAGACCAGCAGACCGCAATAGACGTTCAGGCCATCTCAAAGGATGGAAATAAACGTAAACTGTATTGATTCTATGTACTATTGAATTTTATGTTATATTGTAGCTATTTTAGATTTTAGAAAAGGACTCAAACATTTAAAAAAAAAACTATTGCTTTTCAAAGCGCTTAGACTGTTGGCCCTCCCAGATTTTGGGTTTACACACTTATGAGTAAGGCCAATGAAGTGGGATCTGTGTTCTTAGAATTAGCACAGAAAGGTTGGTCTTACTATAGAATACATAAACCTTATTTTGTCCATAGAGTTATAGTCGTAAATACAGCATCAAAAATTAACCGATAGTTTTACCCGGTTCAACGAAAAACCAAATATAATACATAGAGCAAGTTAAATTTTGTATATTTACATTAAGTTGAAAATGACATTTTTGTTTTATGAATAGTGAATACTAATTACTTTCACTTAAATATTTATGTAATAGGGCTTAAGCTAGACATCAAAAATTCTAGTTTAGTACTATCTGCGTATTTCGAATTAATTTCTAATCTGAAAATATAAGGGGTCCTTTTAAGTATATTTGATGTTGTGTAAGTTTTAACGTTATACATTATGGGTGGCAGCAGAAACCGAAAGGCTTTCTTTCAAATCAATATACTAAATTCAGTTTTTAACTAGATACTTTTCTTTAGTTATTTTAACATATTGAGTCAACGTGCACACATGCATAATATGTGTTTAACACCGACTTTAACTTCATACATAAAAAAAGGAGCGTTTCCGTAAAGATTTTGTGTGGTTTTCAAGTATACATAGATGTCATACGTGATCCGATATTGAATAAAGTTCCTTACTTCCATGCATACTTTCTCTATGCTTGTATCACCAAACTAATAACGTGACATAACCTAAATATGAGCATACAACGTGTGCATACATAAAAAATGGAACGCTTTTGAAATAAGTGTTACCGAAAACTAAAAATGATATGCAGTTATCATTAAAAATAAAATTCTTTCATCATGTTTTTTCCCAACTTTCCCATACAAATTTATTCCCGGGTTTTTACCCCGGTAAAACCCCACTTTTTTCCCTGCCTCGCATCACTAGTTAAACATAAATACCTCATGGAGATAAATTCGAGGAGAAAAAACATCTTAAAGTCTAACGCACAAAACTTCAATGATGAAATTGAAAAATGTAAATTTAACTTGGCTGCAGTTGCACTACGAATATTATCGGAGAACAGAACCCGCTAGTATAGTCAATCCTTCCCTTAGGGACTAAAATAAATGAAATTCATTTTAGTACTGAAAATAGTTTTATATTAGTATATTTCAAAAATAAAACAACAAACACAATTTTAAAAAATATTTATTATATAGGATTTTGTAAAGAAAATAATAAGTATATTGATTGAATTGTCATTTAATAGGTAAAATAAGTCACCGGCGCATTTAGAATTTAGATACACATCCATAAATCGATGTAAATTGTATTACGCTATAGAGTAGGTGAGTATTACTATTAGGCTACAGAAGTGGCTAAAAATGAATAAAATACATAAAGCAAAAGATAATTCAAATAAAACAAATCGTACAAGAGAAAATATACGGGTATGAAATTTGAAAGAGAGTAAACTTTTTTTATATTTGTTTAGTTAAGTAATTAATAAATGTTTCCAAAATATTTTTCATTTTGCTTTCAATTGAAAATCATATCATCGAATTTCGCTGTACAAGCATTCCACCGGATATTGCAAATATTCGATTAATGATATCGTTGATTAAATTGTCTTGCAATATCACTGTTCAATAAACTATTTTCAGTCATTTTAACCAGCATGATATTTAAACATCAAACAAGTAAACTTAAAATATATTGAATCTGTGTCATTATTTCATATTTTAAATGCTTAGTCAAGAAATGAATATTTGATAAATAAATTTCATCTTTTGTGTGACTCACTGTTGTAAGACTGAAAATAATTTCTACCTTACCGGAGACCATACCAGTTACTGGAATGATTACCACATCCTACTTAAGGTGGCTCGGATTTCACTGAACAATACGAATCAAAATTGGTAAACTCAACAAATAACCCAGGTGATGTAAATAAATATTCAATCTGACTTGCGCCATAACAAAAATGATATATATTATACAATACTCAGGTGTGGTTTGACCCTCAGAAAGGCTGAGATGAATTTATGCGGATCAACAAAAATGCTGCAGGATTGCAGCGACATACGGCAACAGGAAACCACCGTCATTAAAATCACTGGTAAAACCAAAATATCTCATCAAGAGACACACTGTTTCACCAACATTCTATAGAGGGTGGTACTAAGAGAAGATGATCGCTGGATCCAACAACTTTTTCTTTTATTATGGAATTGTAAATCAATTTTTCACCCTCCAAAAAAACACCGGATCAAACGCGCTTATTTTTTATAAGCTCGCTTGATAAATGATTATCTTGAGTATTTTGGACCTGACTATTTATATAATTGCACTTAAAGTCATTATTGGAGGTGATTTTGATGGATGGGTATTGAGTATCAAGTCTAGAGGTAAGTTTTTACTGCGCCCCAATTTGTTCAGGTACTTATGTCGATATAAAAAGTAATTTATCACACTCCTAAGCCTACGCTTTTCTTCGGGAGGGTTCAAAAGAAAATTCGAGACGCTCCTTGAAGAAAATCACCGAGACGGAAACAAATTGTTTATATTTCTAACATGATAGCGTATGCTCTAGCTCTAATAATATATTATAGATGATAACTCTTTAAGTTTTTTTTTATTTACGATGTATAAAATATTGGAATATCGTCTGAAAGTAGTAACTTCAAAGCGCTAAAATATGTGCTACATTAATCTATTGTTTGGAGTTTTATCTTCTGCCTATAGCATAAACCTTGTAACTTCGCAAGCGATAGCTTAACATGATAACGCAAAAACATTAAAGTGAGATATAATATTTCAAACAATTTTCATTTTTTTTTTGGTTAGAATAATAAAGCAAATAATTTTTTTTATATTTCACAATACGAGGAAAATGAATTCGGCATCTTCAGGCATTCGAGCACACGAATGGACTCGAACTGAGAGACAGTAAACAGTGTCTAACGCTTATATAGAAGATACAAATGCGACAAATATCATTTACGAGGCAATACATATACTTCTGAGAGCCACACCTGAACTGAGTTCGAGTCCATTCGTGTGCTCGAATGCCTGAAGATGCCGAAAGGCGAAACCCGGGTCGTTAGTGACAAAATACATGGAAGTGTACAAAATCTCAATAATCCAAATTTAATATTGAAATTCCATCAAGCACCCTCAGTCGATGTCTTAAATTATACTTAAATTATACTACGGTTATTATCTTGAGAAGAAGTCGTGCTATGCTTGGTGGACCCATCACCCGATGTTTCGAAACCATAACTGGTTTTATATTGAGACCTTCGGCCTTAAACCAGCTTAAACTCAGATACGCAACAAAGTTTTGATTGAGATTACAACTTTTATACTTACTTCAAAGAAACATTTTTAAATTGATGACCAAAATTGAGTTACCAGCGTACGAGGTTGATAAACAAAATTAAACAATACAGTAAAGAGCAATCTGTTTTTAATCAATGTCAATATTTATACTATTTATCTTTGATGGTAAATATCGTTACATTTAATAAAAATAACAATTCAAAACACAAATACCATTTATCTGTATTTAAAACAGTGCCAAGTTCATGCTCAGCTCGGTTTATTGCCATTGAATATTTTTGGCTGAATAAAAAGAGTGTTTATTTAATACATAATGATGAGACTTTATATACACAAAATTTGAGAGCCATTGTTAGTAAGTAAGTACTATCTGTTAGATTGAATACATTTAAATCGAGTAGAACTTTCACATATCGACAGAACGACTGGCAAATATTAATGCCGATACTAATTCCGATAAGACAGTTATTCGGAATAAATTCTATAGAGTAGGTGGCCGTATCCTTACTGAATAAAACTGCGTTCGATGATCGCTTGAAGCAAGACAGCCTTTATTAGAAACGACCTACTTGGTTCTTTAGTAAGTACTCACGGAAAATAAGAAAAATGTGTGTTCCGTATGTAAGCAGTATCCTTGCCGCGTAGAAAAATGCGAGCGTACCAACTAAGTGATGAACAAAAGAAAATGATATCCTGTCACCGAGATGAGATTTACCGACGAAAAACATGCGATTATCCTTTTTTATGGGGCCACCATCGTAAAAAATTTATTCAAATAAAATATTATATGTATATACCATCTTTTTCTACAATAAAAAATATACGTTGATTAGCATAATAAAATGTCACAGCACAATCGAGAATCTTACGTTCCGTAAATATTAGGCATTACTATAATCATTCTGCTTTCGGATCTGTGGTGCAGTGGTTAACATTGTTGGCGTCGGTTAGGGATATCAAGAGCCGAGTCCCAATTCGTACAGTTTCCTAATAACTGGGCGAAAGTGAGAGCGATTAGCTTTCCATTAGTCCTGTCTTAGCTTTGTATGCTTTGGTTACGGCTATCAACGCACTACTTTGTCCGCTTAGAAGGATTTTCTGAATGAGCAGAAGGTCACATCGCTTGTACCATGTACAAGCGGCGTAGCCGGCAATTCCCATGTAAATGGAACCATAGACGATTTTAAGAACACTAGCTCTCAGGCCCCAGTTACTACCAGCTAAACAGGAGATTCGGTAAAAGGCAGTGGTAGCCTTGCTTATCGATTTATTGGCATGGAATGCAAATGAAAGTCTGTCATCCAGAATTATTCCAAGGTAAGTGACCCTTTCAGAAACTTTTATCGTGGTAGTTCCCATGCGGATAGTGGGGGGCCTTTGTCTATTAAATCCAACACCACCCTTAAGAAGGATAGCTTCATTTTTTCTGGCAGCAAACGACAGCTTATTGGTGATACCCCAAGCTGAAATGGACTACTTCGACAAATGCATTGCCAGTCCTGGGTGGTATACTTCCGCTAGATCTACATATTCAAGTAAGAGGCGCAACAGTAATGCTACATAAGGGTCTCGAATCTGAGATGGGGGGATTCTTTTACTGCCTCCTACTCGACTAAATCCATACATTCCTAATGTTCATAAAATTGCATCTCGTAGTGTAACAATAGATGCTGCAATGCGGATTTAGCAGAATCGATGGAATAATTCTTCTAAGAGCAGGCATACTTATAATTTTTTTCCGAAAATAAAGTGGCGGGTGGAGATAACCAAAGTTTTGACTCCTGATTTCTGGACCAGCCAATTCATAACTGGCCATGATCACTTCGCTGCCAAGCTCTTCCAGCTTGGCCGATTGTTAGATAGTCCACTATGTAAATGTGGCAATATAATCCAGGATGCTGATTACGTCCTTTGGGAATGTCCAGACATGAACAACGAACGAAAAATTGATCTGTCTGCCCCGTCGGTCATGGCGTCTTGGTTGCATCTTTGACAAATTACAAGGCATTTAAAGAGTTTACGACGTCGTATGGAAAGCGATTGGAACGCAATTCCATTAAGACATTAACCCCCATGTTTTTCCTTTTTTTTTAAACACTTCTTTCAAACGTAACCTCCTGCACACAAGTATTGAGGAATTTCTCCTCGGACATTCCGGTCAAACATTTGAAATACACATAACGTTGTTACGCTGCGAAATACACCCTGTAAGAGTGTAAAGCCGTAGCGGGTGGTGGTGGGGCCAACGTTGAGTACCCTTGGGCATTAAAAAAAAAACTTCCTGTCTTAGCCCTATTCTTCTATCCTTACTGTCTACGAAAAAAACGAGTGGTTGAGCAATTGAGTATCGAGTAGTTCTCGTAGAGAAACTCCACTAGGATGCCATATGCTCCACGTTAAAAAATAAATGACTGTTTCCATATTTATAATATGTTGTGCTTAAAATAAACTTCTTTCCCTTTTTTGCGTGACGGTCACCTCATAAGTTTGTGGGGCAGGCCGTTATTACCAGAACAAGCCTTGTGAGTAAAATCGACCCAGTTCTAGCTGGTTCTTTGGTTTCGTTCCTAAGTCGACTAACGAACGTTATTATGAAATAAAATATCTACATTTTGTCAAGGTCTAGTGTTATGTCAGGGTTCTGTTAGGTTTTTATGAAGTATTGACCATTGAATTAAGTACCGACATTGTATGTTGAATTTGATATGCATATTATTCAAAACTTATTTTATCTATGCCACTCTTAATATATGATTGAATCACCTAGAGTCAAGACTTACATTTGCATTTTTATCATTTTTATGTTAAATATGCGATTTAATAAGTGATTCTAAATGGATTAATCTTTAAAAAGAAACAGAGTACGGTAAAAGTTATGTAAATAAAATGGCTTTTTTCTACATGACTTATACCGAACTCTTATTTGGGCATTTTTTTCTACATGGTGTCAATACTTCAACGTCAACGAATAATTAGGGTTGGTTAGTAAAAACTAATAATTGATCGTTATTTCGTCTCATAAAAATAATCTATTTTCCACTTGTTATCAATAGGTTTTCTGAAATTACGAAAAACAGTGTTCTCGAGATTTTTTTTTGCGATTACCTCAACATTCTATTACTGGAAGATGTAAGCTATGATTCTAGGTTATTCAATTATCAAAAAACAAAATCCCCACTTAAGTAGAAGTAACCTTCCAGGAAATCGAAGGGTAGATTATTTAGTATTTTATCTTTCGTATCTAAACATAAAACCACTCTGCCTCCATTAATAATAAATATTTACCGGTCAGTCTCGCTTATTTAAAATTTTGCATTTTTTATGTCATTTTAAGTTCTTATATTATGGTGAAAATTGGTTTGGCTTTTTACTTATATACAAACTAAATAACGTATGACGTAATAAATATTGGAGGGGTAACCAACCGTTTGGAATTCGATGTGGGAACTTGAATCGCAATTTAGTGGACCGGTGTGGTATTTGTTTGCTCGCTCACCACACGCTCAGAAGTGTTTTGCAGCGCAACGGTCCACCGGTATTTTTTATTGATGTTTGCAGGTCGTATTGACAAACCAAAGTTGCATTACTGCCAGAGAAATTTTGAGTCAAATCCATTTTGATTTCATAAAGCGATTTTGAATACTAATTCAACTATCAAAAAAACTAGATTAGATTGGTATCTTGAATACTCCTTTAATGATAATATTGTGTTAAAAACGACTGAAATCAGATTATGCTTAATTCATACATAAATAATCCTAATATACAATTGAAACTGATGAGTTAGTTATTCCACTGACTGTGTAACTAAATATGACACGAGTTTCACTTCTTTAAGAAGCATCTTCAGGCGTTGATAAAATATAGTTTTCAAATAACGATAGTGCTGAAAAAGACATTTACTTTTTGTCAATTGCGGAACATAATATTTAGAGAAATCCTTGTTTATTAAACATTTCTTTAGGTACTTATAGACTTAACTTATTAATAAAAATGATCATTAACTTTTTGATATTAATAAATTGTAACGTTATATGGTCCTTAGCAAATAATCTTGTCTGTTTTTCAAATTTTTTTGAAACTGATTCTTAAGCAATTTAAATAAATTTGAAAAGAAAACTGAATTCCCATTTTCAGTCTTACAAGATTTCAATTTGAAACTTTTGGCACTGTAGTTTGTATTTATTCTATTTTGTATCCTCATTTAGAAATTGAGTTTAAAATATACACCAAACCTATAACAGCAAAAATTGTTAAAATGTTGAAAAATATTCCGAAGAACGACGTTTGATAGCAATAATTAATATTTTAGTATAAACTTCTTTTATAGCAAATTCTAAAATAACAAACCTTGCAAGAAAGCAATTACTGTAATTATTTTACAAAATTTCGACGTGTAATAAAGTAAGGTAATTGCACTATAAAACACGACTTAGTTACAACACACACTAAAAAATAATTTAACTTTATTAGTATATGTTGTGGAAATATTCAGGCTTACAGCAATTACCTCATTACTAAAAACAAGCGCATGATTTTACTGCATAGTTGTAAAACAAAGTTTCATGTCGGTGCATACTAATGAATCATTGATAGAGACACATAATTGAGCATCTATTTTCACCAATTTTCGCATTTTGATTTTAAACTTTAGCGCTTTCAATTTTGAAATTGAACATTTTCTATATGACATACATTTTAAATAATTATCGGTATTAATAAATTTTAACTCAAGCATTATATAAAAATTTAAAGATATAAAAATTATTTTTTATTTTTTTTCATGTCCGCTCCCAATGTGGAGCATATGTTCTCCTAATGGAGGTATCTAAACAGAATTTTTCTACAACTCTGAGGTTGAGCAAGTGAGTAACTGTTTGTTACTCAGTTGCTCAACCTCTCTCTTTTTTTTTCGAAAAGAGTAGGGATCGAAGGATAGGGCTAGGACAGGACTAGTGGTTAGCTAATCGCTCTCGCTACGCCCCGTGAGAATGGGATGGGTGGGAGGGAGAACTCAGACTACGAACAGAAATCCATAAATCGATTGAAAAATCAACCTATGTCGGCGTCCGTGGCGCAGTTGGTAGCGTTGCTGGCCACGGTTACGGATGTCTCGGGTTCAATTCCCGGTGCGAACGGTTTTCAAAAAAAATACAAACACAAAAATATTTTTTAATGAAAAATAACAAACAATTTAAAATTTGTTAAAATCATGTATGGAAAATGTTTCGACAGATAATTCTTTCAGGTTGGTTCAACGATCAGCTACAATTTAATCATATTTGCTTTTCAACATCAAGCACCATTTACCGGACACCAAACTGATTTGATAGCAGCACAGGCAAACTTTTCTTATTGAATTTTTGTGACATTTATAATTGCAATTTATCCGGTTTTAATTCTTTTTTTAAATAATTTGTTAAAAAAATGCTTATATCCTTATATGAACTGAGACTCGGTTGATCAACATTAATTTTGTACTATGATTTTATGAATTATTCATTTTAAATTTACTTACTAACTTCATATTCGTATCTGATCTTAGCGTCTATTCGTATATTTCCCATATTTTTCAAAAACTAGTATATATTGTGAATTTTAGCATATATTGCTAAATATGCGTCTCTAATCATTGGTGTAAATATCTCTTTATATTCGAATCATCATGTTTATGTTGCATTTTGCTTTATTCTCCTTCGTTTGACTTCCTGATATAACACTTATCTATAAAAGACTCTGGATCTCTCGATTTCGACTGTACACAATATGAGACGGGGTAAGTCTTGTTAATTTTTTAATTTTCATACACTTACCGTATGGATAATCTTGACTCTCGTCATTACGAATATGACTGAAATATCACTGGTTTAAGCAACCAATATTGCTTCACATGGATGCATCTTGCTGCAAATATTTTTTATTTTTGTAACAGGTACTGAAAATAGCATCTCAATATTAATGAAATCAATAAACTTACTCAAATGCGATTTAAATCTTGTTTCGAATCTGATTACGAAAAGCTCAAAACGTTTCCGTGTTATGAATGATTGTTAAAAACCCCTTCGTAAAAAAGACATCATTAACACAAAAATTCAAGTTGTTGATTTATGCTCAACACAACTAAAATTATGTTTAAAATTAACTTCAACGATAAAATATGGATAACGCTTCACTAATCGATTAACACCCTGCACAAAATATCTGCGAAAAATGCTAGGACTTTTTTAAATGGAAAGCAAATATCGACGCGCACAGTTTAAATAAAATAAATTGATGGAATGCAATCATTTCAAACAGTTTGTTATCACCCATTTTATATACATACATGTTTTATAATCAATAAAATATAACCAATTATAAAAAAAGCTTTAATGCAATTCAACATACCAGATCTTGAATCTAAAAGTAAATACAGAAGCTTTTTCGACAATCCATCTCTCCAGTTCTATTATATCATGATGTAATGTAAATGTTGTAATTTTTATGCTCATATTTTTTTCTCAACATAATACAACGACAAATAGTTTCAATTTTAATCAATGACATTCACATAACTTTTCTTATTTAACATTTTTCACGACAACATAAATTTCGCAGTCTGGATTTTCGACAAACTACCAATATTTAAAAAAATAAAACACAATTCATTTGTACTACTTCTACATGTTTATAATGATCAGGATCGGTTTCGCTCATCACGACCATTATCAAGTGATTAATTCATGTTCAATGCATTATCAACATCAGCTGGTAATGCTCGTGATGAGCGAAACCGATCCTGATCATTATAAACATGTGAAAGTAGTACAAATGAATTGTGTTTTATTTTTTTAAATTTAATGTCATTCCACAAAGTAGACAGTTAACACCTTAAAAGTGAAACTACCATGATTTATTATTCATAAATAAGCACAATATTACTAGTTTTTATTCCAATAAAAACACATAGATGATCTCTAAGATTGATTTGTAAACAAAACTGATGAAAATCTCATTTAATTGAAGACCAAGAAACCCGTAAGAATGTTGGCAAATATCAAGTTAATATTTTTATATTATTTTTATCTTCAATTATCCGCTACAGATTTGTGTGCAGTCTTTATTTTTTCAATAAATCGGGTTTAACTGGATAAAAATGCAATTACCATGCTTAGAAACCGATTTGAGCAATTTTAGAAGTAGTCATCTGCTTTTTTATTTAATTTTTTTGCTTTCATTAAACATATACTAAAAAAAATTTGAGAATATCTGTTGGATCTGAGAACTGGTTTTTATATATTGTATTATTTTGTTTCAATACTTGTCACTTATATCAATAAGATTAATAAGATGGGTAGAATAGACATTATAATAGATGATTGTTTTTGATATCTCCATAATACTTACGTAAATGTATTAGGTAGTTATTATTTCAGAAGCATTTGCTTTTTATTGCGACAACATATGGTCATATAGTTGGGAAATGATCCATTAACGTTTAATAGTCTTTGGAAATCATTAGACCTATTACAAATGCAGAATATTAAATCTTATAAAATAACAACAAGGTACTTTTAAGGTGTTAACTGTCAAGGAGAAGATGCAAAGACGTGCATCTTCTCCTTTGTTATATCCGATTCATTAATTTGTTTTATACCTGTAAGGTTATTTTTAATTTGTAAGAATTGATTCTGTCTCTGCAATTATTGTTTTTCAGATATTAAAAATTTTATGGATGCTCATAGCTACTCTGCTTTCTCCACTTAAGATGGCTGTTTATTATTCATATTAATTACACACTTAATATTTGATTATTTTTAAATGGTTCATTAATTGTTTCTTATAATTTCCCTGATTCATTATTGTATATTATATTAGTAACGTCATTAAAAATTTTGTTCTGCTAAATGGACTTTTAATGTAGCTGTATTTGTGATTTCAGATTAGTATTTAATGATTTGCAAGAGGTTCATAACATTTTAATTGTAGACTCTTTCATTTGATTTATGTATAATTTGTTTGTTAATCAGTATTTTCTTGTCTCAGTTCATGAACCATCAGTTTTATATACCTTCATTTTTACTCTCAATTTTATATAAATAATCC
This sequence comes from Himalopsyche phryganea, assembly GCA_022494535.1. Classification (NCBI taxonomy): domain Eukaryota; kingdom Metazoa; phylum Arthropoda; class Insecta; order Trichoptera; family Rhyacophilidae; genus Himalopsyche; species Himalopsyche phryganea. The sequence continues at coordinate 232,584 of JAGVSL010000119.1, read as the reverse complement.
TGTTATGTTTGCATTTTTATCAGTTGATAATGCTCGTGATGAGCGAAACCGGTCCTGATCATTATAAATATGTGGGGGAAAAAAAACGACAAGGTACTTACCAATTATTTTAAGTCCACAGGCACAGAATTTGATAATATTAAGTCGGAAAAAAAATATTAATCAAAAAATGAAGGAACTAACAATTAAAATTGAAAACGGTCATGGCGATCGATAGACTCGAATACCCAAACAACACAAATAAGACGTACGTTGCTTGAAATAAAAAAATGTATGCATAAGTGTCACAGGTTTACGCTTTGACTTCTAAAATAAACTGTACTCACAAAGTTACATGCAATTTCTTTTGTGTTTAAGATTTCTATGTGCGCTCTTCAACGCTAGAGGTGTCCGTTCAGAGGTAAACAAGTATAACGCATAATAGGGTAACAACCACTTCTATTCTACTTGCTTACTTAAAAGACGTTTTCTCTGTGAAAACCGAGCTGCACACGTTCGCACCTGCACTTAGATGCATACTTTGCCTCATGTTTTCTATGGGCTAACTCTTTTATGTGTTATCTCTGATAAAATAATGTTTTATGTGTTACTCTGATTCAAATATTGTGAAGAATATCCAATTGTATTGCATTCATGTTAATTGATTGAGTTGGCATTTTCTTTAAGTATTCAGTTATAAAAAATTTCACAGATTAATTAGCTCTTTCAGTATCACACCAACGTCAGAACTATGAATAAACTTATTTTAGCTTAGCAATATATCAAATTTGGATTATTGAGGTTTTGTACACTTCCATGTATTTTGTCACTAACGACCCGGAAAGCGGCAATTCGCCACTCTGTTAATGTGTTGTTTACAAAATAAGGATTAAGGCGATTCTCGAAATGTTAACTCAGGTATCAGTGTGGCTCTCAGACGTATAATATTTTACCTCGTATATAATATTTGTCGTATTTGTATCTTCTATATAAACGTTAGACACTGTTTACTGTCTGTCAGTTCGAGTCCATTTGTGTGCTCGAATGGATGAAGATGCCGAAAGGCGAAACCCGGGTCGTTAGTGACAAAATATATGGAAGTGTACAAAATCTCAATAATCCAAATTTGATATTGAAATTCCATCAAGCACCCTCAGTCGATGTCTTTAATTAGCTATATATACTGTTTTAAAAATAGACAATATTATATCATCTCACTTATTCCAACATCACAACTTTTATTTAAAATGAAAATATTTGACGTAATAATCGTGTTTTTGGAAAAGGAGCTGACATGGTATTATTAATTAATCGTTTAAGTAAATGCATTGAAGTTTTGTGTAATTACGTGGGTTTCTTATAATGATTAAAGTAAGGGTGATGAATGTGAATGTTTGTTTAGTTATTAAAAAGAATATTTATTGCCTTGATAATATCTATTAATTTCCATTTGCCCTAAGAATCCAGTCTTCCTCCAAGGTCATTTCTGCGTCCCGTAGTTCCGCCGAGTGCATTCGCTTTGTAACAATAAATTTTAAAAAATCACACAAAAATTTTGAAGGAATATTAATAATTACAATATATTCATTAGTCTTGATCTGTCACACACACACAATAACTCTCTCCGTCTCTCTGTTGGTGTATCGTACGCATTAAACGAATATTGACAGGTTTTACAAATACATATAAAATTTTTAACAACATTAAAATTTTTTGGGCTAGGTACAGGCTAAAAGTTCAGTCCTATTTTCTATTGAGCATCGTTCTATTACTGTCAAAGTTCATAGATGATTATGTATTTGATGGTATTCTATAATAAAAGGACGAGACTGAAGATTCGAATAGAAAAAAATACATAAGAAAGATTGTAATGCTTGCTTAACTCTTCAATTGAAAACAGCACAGTCAGTAAATATATAGAAGTAGAATAGAGTTGGCACTAAAAGTAGTTTCACTAATCTCAGGCCATTAGGACGACTGCGCAACTTTATCCAAACTCATATAGATGGCATTAGTGCCGCTTTAATTGTACCCACACCAACATTATTTTTTCGAACATATAATAAAATTATTAACTCTTCCGTACTCATGGTGTAACATTGCGTTACTTCGGCCTTTAAACTTTTAAATTAAATGTGAAATATGTCATACAAAAAATTGAAAGTTTTGCTATTTGTAAATAAAATAGTTCTACATATAATTTAAAATAAAAAATACATAATAGCTCATGTCTTCTTTGTATAATTAATCAAAATTTGAAAACCTCGTCAATTTTACCATCGAAAAAGACAACATTGCAGTATAGTATAGTAACAATTCGTTTGGTACTTTCCGAGATGCATGACCGTACCGTATACAACCGTTTTGTTTCAAATGTCACTGAAACACGTCTCGAGTCTGTTCTGCTATGAAGAATTTCAATTTTTGCGTCTCTCGATAATTTCGCATAGTTTGATATATATTTCAGGTTTTACACACAAAATATGACGTAAAATAATTGCTTAATACTTCATAAAACCATATAACATTCTTTGACATTGTCATTTTGCTTTGTAAATGCGTTTATATGACAAAACCCACACGGTAACGCAATGTGACTCCAGATCCGAAGGAATTTTTTTAGCATGAAAACGGGAAGGTTAATATCATAATATATGTATACATAACGTCGTATTTTTTTTTGTAATATAAAGTAAAATAAATATATTTAGTGCCATTTTTAATTTTCTGTTATGATTATTAAGACAAAAAATGACCGATTTGACTTTTGCATTGCCAAACTCCAAAAATAATTTGTGATAAAAAAAAGCAATTAATCGTAATTATTCCACTAACAGTGATAGAAACCCAGTCATAAATAAAGACTTTCTTTTTAAAATTTGAAATTTGTTTAAAAAATTTACGAATTATTTTGGCCTTAGTTAACAATTATTATTCTATTTTAAAAATGAAAGAAAATTTATTTTGTAGTACTTTTGTAAAATGATCAAGACCGGTATGGCTAATCGCGAGTATTATCTATTGATGTGGAAGTAGTACAAAACCAATTGTGTTACCACCAAGAATTGACAGTGACACGTTAGGAGGAATTATTATTCTTATGTTGAAAACTAAAATCCGAGAAAGCTTTGTGGAATATCAATTAAAATGTAAATTCATTGTACCTACGATAAATTCAATTTCTTTTGGGTTGCTATTAATTTTCATTATGAATGTTTAAATAATTTTTATATTTTTTACTCCATTAATAAACACTGCAAGTTTATCAAATATTTAAATAGGCAATTACTTTGCGAAATTAATATCAAGAAACCGAAATTGAAGAGTTAAGCTCACCGCAAACTCTTCAAGAGCTTCAAGCTCACCGGAATAACTCTCACCAAAAGCCATTTTGAGGCCTTAAGCTCGTAGAAAACCATTTTGAATACAACATTTTACCTCAGATCTCAGCAAACATAAGTTTTCAAATTACAAACTATCATTATTTCAGCACGTTGTGTGTATATTTATACGAAATAATTGTTGTGCTATGCTCCTGAGACATTCTTTGCATTATTTGATTTGTTATAAAAAGATGGTGGTTGGCTATAAATTGGTTATCTTGTGGGTCATATTACAATATAATATTTCATATATCAGTATTATATTTTCATTTGATTCGTAAAACCGGAATATAACAAAATTTGTTAAAATAATTTCAGCAGGGTAGCTGTTCGCAACTAACAGGAGGCTCTTTTTTGCTTAGCAGAGCTTCATTAAAAATATTAAACAAAGTTTTTTATTATCTGGATAAGGTCATTGTGATTCAATGGACACTTTTTAGAAAACTGCTCCAACTTTTCATGGAACTTTCTGAAAGGCACATGAGAAGGGTGACGTCATTTGCAAAACTTTTTTTAATAATGTCCACGAAGTCAGATTGGTGTACATGTGGTCACATACTGTCTCTAGAAAATTAATTATTTTGTATTCGAGAAGAATTTTTTATATTTAATTTTCAGCAATGGCTTAAACTAGGTAATATCAACCTATAGTTAATCAATGTGTGAAAGTTTTGATTGGATTCAATAATTAAGCAAATAACATTATCGATTTCTATTGACGCGTTAATCCCGGAAGAGATACCCTATACATACAATTTAAAAAGAAACAAAATTATTATTACTTTAAAAACATAAATGTATCTTGACGATGATCAGCCAGTCCATAAATACATCATTGGATTTTACATTATCAGGGGCGGTAATATATCAATGAGATAATAATTTTTAAATAAAATATTATTTTTTGTCTATCTCAAAAGGGTATATTCCCCAGTTAACATTATTAAGATTTTATATAGTGAAAGAATATTATATAATTTAAGACATCGACTGAGGGTGCTTGATGGAATTTCAATATCAAATTTGGATTACTGAGATTTTGTACACTTCCATGTATTTTGTCACTAACGACCCGGATTTCGCATTAGATCCCATCGAAACCCACAATGCTATTATAATAAAATCACTGGTATTTCTAAAAGATGTTGGAAAGCGGCAATTTGTCAATGGGTTGTTTACAAAATAAGGATTAAAGCAATTCTCGAAATGTATCAGTGTGGCTCTCAGACGCATAATATCTTACCTCGTAAATAATATTTGTCGTATTTGTATCTTCTATATAAACGTTAGATACTGTTTACTGTCTGTCAGTTCGAGTCCATTCGTGTGCTCGAATGCCTGAAGATGCCGAAAGGCGAAACCCGGGTCGTTAGTGACAAAATACATGGAAGTGTTAAAAATCTCAATAATCCAAATTTGAAAAAATATTAACTTTGATATAGATAAAAATAGTTTCATAATAAAAACCTACCCCGCTGATACGACCGTCTTTGATTTTTACGTTACGTTACGAGCCGTCCAAAATAAAGCAAATTCACTGTACGAAAAACATATTCCAGGAACGCAAGTCGGCTTACACCTGAGGTAGATCGTACACCGTATAACTTTGCACTCCAGTTCTAAGTTTCGGCTCTAGGATTTATGATCATGGGATCCATACACTGCTCTACGATACATACACGGGATCCATACATACCAATATACTGACACGCTATGTGTATTGTACAGAATGGCAAAGCTTAGTAAAAAGTGCAAAGTTATACTTGTATGTTTGCTTAAGAAAGAAAAATAAACCTTTTGTTAGAATCAGATTTTACTTTTGTTTTGCTACGCAAGGATGACGTGGTACCGAAATAACAAGCGCTAGTAAGGCTAGCAGGTGTAATGCAGTGATAAACGCTTTTCAGCTTGCGTCAAAAGACACGGATATCTATAATGTTTACATTCCTTCCCAACCGTCCGATATTAAAAACGGGGGGGTCGGGTAGAATAATTAGTTAATGACTAGTGTTGCTATTTCCTTCTCCGAAATGAAGAGGTTGATTAATTTAATAACAACCATTTATTGTTGTAAATGATGCACATATTTGATAATCCTTTAGAAATATTTACCCAAAATAAATTTTTGTTGAAAAAACATAAAAAATTGTTGAATTCCTGGTTGCCCTTCCAATAAATAGCACAAAAACAGTCCCCTATACGTTTGTATACCGGCTGTATACGTTTTCAATAGGATTTGCATTGCGAGGCGGAGGCAAGCTAAGTTTGTTCTTTAAAAAACTGCTTAAACAAACTTTTTTCCTCATCTTGAATGCAACATTGTTTGGAAGCAGCCAGTACCTCCTCTTACAAAGTTTAAGTTTTCCTTAATAATGTTTTTTTCAAATCTTTTGAGTTATTTTTAAATAGTTTGACAATAAGATGCTACACAAAAATAATATTTTTTTATATCGAGGTAGTGTTTGGATATGACACCTATTAATCATAAAAGGTATTTCCATAAATGTGTATCAAATAAATCTATTAATGAGATTCATCCGCCTTACCTTACTTAGTAGTATGAACCGAGAAATCATTAACACTAGTGTGGATTTAAATTTAAATTTTGATTGAAGATATTTACATTACCTCTAATTAAATTTTTATTATATTCCGCATTATTTGTATCAAACGGTAAGATCCGATTTCGCTCATCGCAAGCAATTTTCTACATTAACTTTCTATTCAAAATTGACTTGAAAATTCTCACAACGAGCTGAGCAGGTTCTAATCATTTTATAAAAATGTAAAATAATTACAGATAAAGTATAAGAAAATTATTAAAATATCCCGTTGCGGACCTCGTTTGTATGTATGGAAATCATGACGATAGCCATTGTAATAATATTACGAGAGTTGGCAACTTTCGGAGCTATGACTTCGTTATATGTTGCATCGTCTATTTTCTAACCTAACTGTGTTGTATCTTGTATCAGATCAACTGAAGATTTTACAGATCCATTACCTTCTATATATTTTTCTTTTTGATAGCAGTATAGGAGGGATACTCGCGTTTTGTCTTTCTTACTATGACGATAAACCGAAATTATGTGAACAAACAACTGAATTAACTAAAAGTTCTCAATTATTTAATTATTGGATTAGAGGTAAATATTATATATTGCAAAATAAGTCTTTGCTTAATGTCCATATTATTTCGGTTATGAATCATACTAATCTCCAGTGATATAGTATATTCAAATTGCTGGAAGTGAGGTCGAGTCAGGTCACGTCAGACGTAGACAGGGCTAATTTTGGTCACCTTAGGTTACACTCGCTTCGGGGTAACAGAGGGGTGTGCTTCTTGCTTCGTTACGACAAGGAATTGCAAAAACCAATAACCTAATATTTTGGTTGTTTTTCATTCCGTAGGCATAGATTGCCTGTGATATATTTAATTCCCTCCCACCTATCCGATCTTAAAAACGTGGATTAAGGAGAGCTATTAGCTAACCACTAGTCTTGTAACCCTATTCTTATATCTTTTATTATTCTCTTAAAAAAGGGAGTTTGAGAAACTGAGTTACAAGCTATTCTCGTTGAAATGCTTCCGTTAAGATACCTCTAGTATGAAGGCATATGATACACATTGGGAGCGGACATGGATTAAAAATAAATTGTTCATCAAATAAGCGCCAAATGTGCTATTTGTAGTAACATAAACAAGAATAAGCAAAGTCTTATTTTTAGCTCCTTCAAAGTACATAGTATTATATATTATTATAAAACATTAATAAAATAGTCCATCCCATTCCATTTTATGTTTTATAGATGTACGATGTTTTAAAATCCATTCAAAAATACTGTTACCTCGCAAAAGTTCGTCGAAGGTAATACCTACTCTCAGTACCTATAATATTTTATATTCAAGTGGAACATGGGAATGCATTTTTTATAAGCCAACTGCCTAACACGGTTAGTGCCATCTGTGCCCTAAACAACAAAACAACTTTGTTTCAAGACACCGCACTAGCGCACGGTGTTACAATACATACTTGCACAGTGCACACACATTGCACTTTACTCTGTTGTAGACCAACTCGCATTTTGAATAACTGGAGAAAACTTTTGAATGCACTTATAAATTTATTTCACAAGCTCGTGTCTAGTTTATTATAATTACATTATTCCAATATATGGGAAGTCTCTTGATCCGGTAGGTATGACCTGAAGTCATAGTGCATGAAATATTATAGATGAACTGTATAAAAAATAACAGTCGTATTTTTTTATTTGTTGACGCCATCGTGTTAATATTGAATATCTGTAAACTGTCGGCATTCTTCTTGAACTAATTGTTTTGTAAACCTGGTAATTATTAACACTCTGTTTTATATAAATAGTCTTGTTATAAAAAATGTGGAAGTAATACATAGCAAATGGTGTTTCATATATCTTTAAATGTTGTTGGCTACGTTAGATAACTAAATTCATTCTTATTAATACTGTGTAGGTTTGGTTTGATCTTACAAGATTCATGCTTCAGTATTTCAAAACAACTTCTTTTATGTTGATTAGTTTACTTATTAACATTAACAATTTCAATCTTATCGCTTTACTGTCATTAATAGTAATGGATCAGATGATATCATCTCTCTCCTATATATAGGGTAATTTTTAAGATTGAATTTTTTTAATTTATTATTTCAATTTGTTCATCTGATGTCAGTCCCAGCCAAAGTGTTGATTGCGGCCATATATAGAACTATCTTTACCCATACATAAATTAAAAACATGATTTATCACCAAAAAATGCCCGCACATGTTTTTTCGTTTGTGCAACAATGTATTTAATACTTGAATACCCACACGTTGTGTATTATGCATAATTTTTTAATCTAATCCTCAACCTTTGTTTACAACATCATGCAGCTCCATAAATAATCTATGAAAGATGTGAAAAACAAATCATTATAACTTATTAATTTATTAAACAGTTTTACTGTACTCATTTTAAAGAGATTCATTGCATATACTGTTAAATAATATGGTCTTAGAGAAAAGAATATAAGTAGAAATTCTACACCTTTCATACATATTGATTTCCATGGATGAAATTTAAATGAAATATTTTACGCAAAAAAACTTTTAAATATTGATATGCAAGTAGACCGTTGCATCCGGCGCCATCCTCGACGTCTTAGCATTTCCGTTTCTTCTCCCAGCCCCTGTCTCTTCACTCACTCTAGGGAAGAATACACGAGCACTCAGTTCAAAGAAGAAGAAAGGTTTCGCAGGATTTACATTATTCGGCCGGGGTGGAAGTGGCTGTAGCAATTAAGCCTCCGAGGCAGGTTCAAAGTGCGGCCAATCTACGACAAACCGTTTCACGTCTTGCATTTACTGCTCTCTTCGAAAGCTCCCGGTAACGACGTTGAAAACCTTCCCTGTAAAGCTTTTTTCTCTAACTTAATTTCGGTTAAGGTAATATTATCAAATAAGCTTTGGACAGATAACGCGTTTGCAATTTCTTCAAAGTCACTTTGTGCGATGCATTGTTCGTTATCGCTACGGCTAATTGTCCATCGTTTACAATGAAAATTTTAGCGATTCAATTACTGTGAAGTTCCAAATCAATTTCAGTCAAAATTGTTCAAATAAGGCAACCGAAAAATAATTTCCTAATATTTTTTTACATTTCTTTATATTCATAGTTATCTTCTTTCTTATTGTAAGTAACAACGGCAAACATTTTACATGTTTACTTTTAATTAAGACCTATTCAATTTGCATTATCCCATTTCGGGTTGCACTATGTACCTACTTACTTACTAACATAGCGTGGTGCTTTCAAAAATGTAAATGGAAAGAGCTTCTTCGGAGCTTTTACGGTTCTACCCAACCCTCTTTATTTGTTTGCATTAAACGTAAAACCTTTGGGCGTTAAGATCTAATTAGCGCAGGGTAGGCAAGTGGCAGCCGGCAGTAGGCATTATGCACCGTTGAAGTTCGACAGAAAGGCTTTGTGGATTGAAATCCCGCCATCATACCGGATCTACTCTTTGTACCTGAAACTTTAGCCAATAATTAGATACGTCACTAATGGTGGAGCCTTAAATTGAAGTGAAGAATAATGTCCTGTATAGCCCATTAATAAACCGACAAATTGATTTCAGATTATTTGGACAATATGGGTGGAAACAAACACGCGACTTCAATCAACAGTTGGTAATTGATTAATGAAATTTTGCAAGGCTGTCAAGTTGAAGCCTCAGTCGTGGATCCGTGAAATTGTGGGTGGATTTTAACTTTTGAAATTTGAATTGTTGAGATTTTGTACACTTTCGTGTATTTTGTCAGTAACGACCAGGGTTTCGCATTTCGGCATCTTCAGGCATTCGATCAAACAAATGGATTCGAATTGACGATTCGTGCCTGAAGATGTCAAAAGGCGAAACCCAGATCGTTAGTGACAAAATATATGTAAATGTACAAAATCTCTACAATTCAAATTTGATATCGAAATTCCATCAAGCAACCTCAGCCGATATCTTAAATTATAATCTCTTAACATTGGAAAAGATGGCGCACATTAAATTTTTAAAATCGTTTCACACTCACATTATTTCATCATTTTGATAATTTTTTGAACATTTTCTTTTACGTAGAGCTTTTCTGCTGATAATGTTTCAAAAGAAAGTACATACAAATAAATGGTAGTACAGCATAAGTCATTTACTTTGCACTCATTTTTCATAGATGATAAGGAAAAAATATGAATATAGGTAATATAAAGCTAGTTGTTAAATACTTTGTTTAACTTGTTTTAAATATTAGGTTAACCCAGAAGAATACATTGAAATAGTTTGGGTATGAAAGGCATAAACATTGGTTGTTTATTAAAGTTAGATTGAAATTTATATAAATTAAATTTGTTACGTAATGAACCAGTTTATGAAAGCGATTCAAGGCTGCTTTTCACTATTCATTATTTTCCAAAACTTCAAACAATGCCTACATTAAAAATGTATTAATTTTGTAATTGAATAACATACAAAGCTATCGCCAAGCAATCTAAATTTTCTATTAAAATCTCGCTAATTTCTACACAAATAAATTTGAAAGTTCTCTTTTGTTGTATTGTGTTTCGAATGCAGGTAGATATTAATTGTTAGGTGTACGTTGTATGCAGTATCATTCAGAATATTTTCAGTATTAATTGATACCGCATTCAACAAGCAAACACTAATTGGATAATGGAACAGTCGGAAAATAATTGAAACAATGCATATATCACACCATTTATGGAGTGAAAATCAAATATTCATAGAATTTTTTCCGTGCTGTTTTCGCTCTGGAATTTTTTTTCAGTAAAAAATATAGTCCATTTAGAATACCACTTTTCAGGAAAAAATACGGCAAAATATTATTATCCAAATATTTCAAATTAAAAGTACATTTTTCTAGCACTTTCTTCTTTAATAATTTAACACCACTGGATCAAAAGAAACAATAGTGTTTCATTTATAATTACATTATCAACATATCAATAAATAATCCCTTTTCAACCATCTTACTGAATCCTGAAAATAATCAGCGATTAGCTAACTACTATTCTTTTTTCAACCTTATGCTTCCATCCTTTTCCTCTGAAAAGATAAGTAGGCGAATAACTTACAACAAGTTCTGTTTAAGCACTTTCTTTTGATATGAGTTAAAAAAACCTTTACTGAAATCCAAAAATTAATTTATTATACTTATTTTTCATTGTCCAATATTTGAGCGAAAAATTGTTTTTTCTAGATACCACCAAAACAGTTCATTTATCTCAATCAAATACATTAAAAATAATTATTTATCAAACAGTTTCATCAGAAAACTTCCTTATTTTTTATAACATATCTTGCTTTGAAACTTATGACGCCCTTTATTTAGCGGTATATAAAATAAATCGAGTCGTACATTTCACGGAGCATAAATCATTGACGTGTTTTATTTATTTACCTGTTTGGGTAAAAAGAGATATCGAAGTAGAGAATGAACAAGCTAAGTACTGAGCAAAACGAGAGTGGCCCTGGGGGACGAGTGTGTCTTTGCACGTGCAGGGAATCTACACAGCCTACTTTTGCAGTCCACCTTCTTTCTAAGCGTCTCAATGAGTCCTATCTAGCAAATACTGTATCAGAGAATTCACTGCTCATATTTTATAATATTGCTAAGCGATAACGCAAAATACTATATTTCATAACACGAAAGTTTAGTGTGCCTAAGAGTAAATTGATTTTCAAAAACATATGCTTGAAGAGAATATAAATTACTATAGACGTACCAATTTAACTTGGCCGCTAGTGAAGGTCCAACGTCACGTTAGGAATGCTGCCATACTCAACCAGAACTGAAATTTCAAAAAAATTCCAAAACTGATATTTTAACGACGGTTATTAAAAGTACACAAGATTTGTATTTTGCATAAAATGAGCGGACGACCAGTCTCTTATTACATCCAAAATAAAAAAGCGACGATGGATCTGGCTTGAACACGTGCTGCGGATGCCCCAGAGGAGCCTGAATCCTGCCTGTCTCTTTTACCAACCAGATGGATTCCGTCGCCCTGGAAAGCCGCTGATGACCATCCATAGGATGTATTCGGTGGAGCTACGGGACGCTAGGATGAGCTGGGAGGATGCGAGGAGACTGGCGGGGGACAGAGAAGCTTGGAGGAACCGCGTGATGGCCATATCCTCCGAATAGGGAGCGGATATAGTTTTAAAAAAATGGCAATTGGAGATATTTATTCTAGACCGACAATTCTAGTTACCAAATTCAGCGGCGGCCAAGTAATGTTGGTAATACTATAGTCGTGCTACTTTAACTTATTTGAAGATTATAATGAAAATTATGCAGCACCTTTAATAAAAGGCGTACATTTATTTAGTTTGATCACGCGACTCTTCGACTGCCTCTTTTCCAACCGGATACATTAAGTCAACCTAACTCACGTTATCAATATTTAAGTTGAAGAAGGCGAAAATGAGTCTTGTGCATTGGCTCAATGTTGTTCTCTTTTTTATTTCAGGGATTTAATTATCTTTTTGCAGAAAAGCTGATGACTAAAAGATGCCTTCAAAATTATCTGTGCCACCATGTCAGCTGGGATTAATAACCGTCACCTATTTTAAAAAATATAATGTCTTTCCACCAAAAATTGGCAGTTAACACCTTAAAAGTGAACCATTACCTAGTAAAAAATACCACGGTCACATCACGGAATAGATACCGAAGATAAAACAACTGTAGATATTATAGGGATCCTTCCAATTGAAATAAATATTAGTGATACGATTTCGGGAAAGATGTTCTGACATTGGAAAAATGCTATTAACGCTAGTAAATAATTAACAATTAACCGGTTAATAAAATATGTCTTTCAAATTTATGAATACTTTCATAAAAATGAACATTTTTACTGTTCCATGAAATGTCTGAATACATTAAATGTAAGTATCTTTCACAAAAAGAATTATTATTGTGTGGTTTTTTTTTACGACAATGGCCAAAATTTCCGAATAAAATAAACACTGTTAAGTTTCTTTCCAAGAAAATAAAGCAATGCTAAATGGAAGCACCTCGTAAAAAATCAACCTTTATTAAACAAAACAAAAAACTCGTAATGGTTTTGACACAAAAGTAGAAAAACAATCTCGTTTTTATGGTTTATAAAAATCATAAATAAGAGCAACCATTCATTATTACAGGGTTCAAAATAGCAATGTTTTTACTCGTTTACAGATTGTTAAAAATATTGAAGTTAACTCTTTCAGCATTACGCTATCATTGGAAAATTAATTAAACAGTTTTGGTTGATTCTATACACTATTTTGTACAGAGGCTTATAAGAAATTTATAATTTAGCAACTTAGTCTTCTTCTTTGATCATATTCGCCCCCAAATTGGAGCATATGGCCACCTCGTGGCTCCTCCGTGATCCCCTTTCATCCGAAAATTGCTTTGATTCCTTCCATGACATTTCAGCATCCTTCAGCTCCACCGAATACATCCTATGGATTGTTACCGCCGGTCGTCCAAGAAGCCGGAACCATACAAGGAATGCAAGCGTTGAATAATTGGCATTTGATTTTTAATCGTGTACATCGGCGTGTACCAGACAACTCGCATTGAGTTAAACGTGACTTCGGCTATCCCTTAATGAAAAGCGAGCCCTTTCTTTGTAGTATTATCTTCCAGTATGTGTACACCGTGGTCCTTGAAGACTTTCCCGATGGTATGTCCCGCGCTGGTCAGGGTCCTGTCAGAGTGATGACAAGTTTGGTTACACATCACATTGGTCTTACTTCAAATTATTTTAAGATCAATGCAACCAGTATTTATTCCTAAATCAACAGAGCAGTGTTTATTTCTACAATTTCTGCATCATTAATAAAGAAATGAAATAGATAAGTTTGTTATTCGACTCAGATTTTCGTTTTAAATAGAAGCAATGACGAAAATATGACTCTTGGAGCGCTCTGTATCCTGTATCCTTTCATGTTCATGGGTACAAACTCAATTGTCAAATTCAAATGGGAATTCAAAAATTTACAACTAAATAAAGTGTTAGCTACCAACCTACAGCCTGCAGTCGTCAGCGTTGCTGTTACAACATTACCATAATATTTTACACAAACATTTCACATTAGAACAAAGTATGGTACAATGACTATCCTCCAATATCAAATTTTGACGTGATCAATATTACAAATATTCTCATTTTGTATTTCTAAATTCTATTTTATAATTAGTTTTAAGAGGAGACAATATTTTCATTAGCAAACAAATTGACGTCTAAGAGAAGAAGATATTCATCTGTTGAAAGTTAAGTAGCCTCCAGTTTCCTGTTGCTCTTTTTAAAAAAATATATTCATATTTTGACTGATATTTAAACAGATTCATTCATTGATTCAACTTTATGAATCACAGCCCATTTTAATATATTTTACTATGAAAATATCTATTTAAAAGGTTTGTTACTAATTGGCACGCGACTTTTGCTTGCAAAATGTGAAATGTCATCTGGTATTCACATGTGTTGCTTAGGTAAAATTCTGTGATAATGACACTGAAGAATTAAAAAAAAAGCTTATAAAAACTCATTCCAAAGAAGCAAGAAGAAGCTTTAATTAGCTTTGAAAGCTGTATGCACTCGTACTAAACTTGCTATGAGACTTTACGCGTCGCAGCTTTGATAGTTCTACCGGTTTGTAAGCAGAGCTCATTACTTCACACACCTCTTTTATTTTAAATAAGTATCTACACGCCTTGGGTGCAATATGATCTATAGAGCCATTTTTAAAATATAACTTCGTTGAAATGAATCTGAAAAATTGTCATGTCATATGTAAATGACAGTTTAAAACCTTAAAAAAAATTATTGAGTCCAAAACAATTGGTATTAATATTTTTTTTCCATGTTCGCTCAAAATGTGGAGCATATGGTCTCCTAATGGAGGTGTCTTAACAGAACTTTTCTACGAGAACTGCTTGTTACTCAGTTGCTCAAACTCTTTTTTTTCGAAGAGAGTAGGGATATAAGGATATTGCTAGGCCAGGACTAGTGGTTGGCTAATCGCTCTCGCTACGCCCCGTGAAGATGGGATGGGTGGGAGAGAGGACTCAGGCTACGAACAGAAATCCATAAATCGATTGAAAGGTCAATCTATGAAAACCGTCATGAATACTAAAACAGTAGGTATGATCGGACATAAGAAATGACAGGTTACGATTTTAATTAAAACTTTCCATTCAACAATAGAGTGCTCGAATGCCTGAAGATGCCGAAAGGCGAAACCCGGGTCGTAAGTGACAAAATACATTGAAATGTACAAAATCTCAACAATTCAAATATTATTATGTTACGCATTGCACATGAAAATAAAATACGAATTAGATATTTTTATTGATTGAATTAGCATTTACTTGTTAGAACTCCATAATAATAGGATAAAATAACAAAGTGTTTAGTTCTACAAATTTTTCATCAGGTAGTTGATACCTATTTTGACTTTACGCCATCGTCAGAACTACAGAACAGATAGTTCTGACGATGGCGTAAAGCCGAAATAGCTATCAACTGCCTGATAAAAAATTTGTAGAACTAAATACTTTGTTATTTTATCTTATTAGATATTTTTATTATCATTCACAACCTTACAAGAGCTTATATTCAAAGCTATACATACTTTTAATACAATACTCATTTTTGTCTATAAAATATAATTTGTTCCTTACTTTCATTACTAATAATGAACCATAATATTTTATTATCATGTTACCACAGCAATGAAATATTTCAATAATTTTGTATCACAGAATCTCACATCTTACCTAACCTATCTTGTCTTACCTAAGTTTATCTTTCTTAGCTACGTGTGTGTCATTTTTAATAAAGTTTTGGGAGTTAAGCATCTGTAAAGTTTGGCCATGTTAACTCACTGGAGGGTTGTAATAATTACTGAAGCACAATGTTTAACTCTATTATGCGACCATTTGAGGTTTACTAATGCACTGCTCTGCAATATACAGCTATGTCTAATACAATGTCAACATATGCAAGTATATTATATATACAACAGAGGAATAGTAGACCAGTTCGTGGATAGAGGGCAAAATTTGATAATATTATCGTATTTTATAAATAAAATCTGATCTCAATTCATAAAAAAAAACACCTTGTTTTCTATAGTTATCGGGATTACCTACATAAAATCATAAAAAAATTAGAATCGTAAACATATTTATACAGTTCTCTGAATACTATATAAAACAATAAATTAACAAAAACCTACAAAATCGAAACACATGTGATATCTCTACTATATACCACAAAATACATGTAGAAATCTGTATGTTTGTATGTCTGTCGTCACAACAACTCCTCCCAAACGGCGTACACTAACGAAGTGAAATTTTCACACGTAATTCTGGCTGAAATTGTTAGTTCAACTTCGCTATTTTCAAATATCGACTCTCAACATTTAACTTAAAACTGAAAACGCAATATTTTTGACGTTTCAATGTGGGATGAAAAAATTAATAATAATAGTCGCCTAGCAACAGCTCAACCTCTACAATATAGCAAAAAATACATGTAGAAATATGTATGTTTGTATGTCTGTCGGTCACAACAACTCCTCCCAAACAGCGTACATTAGCAACGTGAAATTTTCACATGTCATTTTGGCTGAAATAATTATTTCAACTGTGCTATTTTCAACTTTCAACTCTCAACTTTTAACATTTAACCTAAAACTGAAAACGATGTGTTTTTGACGTTTACGATTCGGGATAAAAAAATCGACAAACGTCGAGGAAGATCGCCTAGCAACGGCTCTATACCGAATATTCCGTGGTTTTCAACGTCTTGGCATCATGTCGCCCAGCAACTATAAATGTGTTATAAATTTCACAGATAATAAATGTTTGTGCTTGAATTGTAAAATTTTTGGACTTAAAAGAGATTGTTATTATTTATCAAAAATTAACCAAAAGAAGTTGCGTGTCGATGAATATATTCCGATTGTGTGATTATAATTGATAACGATACAGCTCATCATAGAAAATTGGTAATTTTACACTCAACTGGTGAAATGAAAATGAAATCTGATAATATCGGTATGATAACCATCCTTTGCCTCCAAAGAAGTTTTATGCCCACATCAATGTTGAATGTTGTGTCTACACTGTGCATTTCAGAAACTTTAATTGTTTTACCTACAAATGTTGTTGCACAAAGTCAAAGGTCCAACACGTTTCAAAAATCTCCGATCCGTCGATAGAATTGAATGTAAAACGTAGAATGGTAAATTCGTACATCTTGATGTATATCTGGAATCGGTCTGGTTAATCTTAATAGCAGTCTTTTCATTTACATCTTGCGTTGAGAGAATCTTAACGTTACCTTGAATATGCTAGACCGTTGGCATCTCTAACGAGGCACTCGTCGAGAGTAAAGGTGGTGAAATTTTTATCTTTTATTATTGCTATTTTCAACTTTTAACATTATTATTAATTGATCGACTATTTTTTGTGGGAGATACAAGAGGTACGGTCCACGGTGATACTTTCAACTATCAAACAAATTTCAAAATTAACTTACCTTAACATCTTAATGACCTTATATAAGCGTTTTCTATCTTGGGCGAAGCCGGGTAAAAAATACTAGTACTAATATATTCTGCAAGTGACAGTTGAGAAAGTAACGCGAACGCAGATATTTGTATTAAATATTGAGTTTCATGTTTGTGATTTGGTAGAAAGTAAGTGGTAAATTCGTACAACTTGGTGTGTATCTGAAATCGTCATCGAGAATTAGCGTATGACTTAGAGCATATGTTTAATTTGTGGCGCTGCAGGAGCCATTATTAAATGCAGATCAACAAGCTGTATATCAAGTTCTACGGCGCCATAACAAGAGTGCAGGTGGTAAAGTTGTCATCTTTTATTATAGCTGGCTTCAACTTTTAACATTATTATTAATTAGTGGACTATATTTTGTGGGTGTAACAAAAGAGCTGCGGTTGATGGTGATATTTTCAACTTTCGTCCAAATTTAAACATTAGCTAGCCATCTTCCTAATGACCTTATATAAGCGTGCTCTATCTGGGGCAAAGCTGGGTAAAAAATACTAGTGTTATATAAGGTGAAATTATTGATAAATGACGTACAATCAAATGGTAAACTGATTTAAAACTTTGTAGAAAAGAAAAAATCCTCATTAATAATTAAATCAAATATGCATACATAAATATCAAAGTACATTATTAATCTTTTAATTGAAAACCTTCTGTTAAAGAATGGCTACTACCAGCACTTCAGCCCTTAGCTCCTTCGAGCAAGCTTCACCACCGTCATTAGTTAAAATCACGCTGCTTCTCTTATTGCTGTCATTCTAGAATTTTACTTACCTACTCAACACCAATTGGTCATGAAAAATGCAAATGCCTAATAAGTTGCAAAATGTGGATCGGGAATATCGCTGAACTGTCTGTAAAGAACGAGAATTTATACTAACGCCATTGTTGAAAATGTGTAGTCTGTGTAGTCTGAGAATTAGAAATACCCAAAATCAATGTAATAATTGATTGTTATCTCTACTATACTATTGAAATCTCCTGATGCTCTAAGAAAGGAGGTAAACAGTAACTGGGTTCTATTTTTTTAGATTCAACATTATAAAATTATGCAGCTCGATGCATTAACGTAATAATAACTCACAAAAACTGAAAGAAGCCATAAAAGATATGAAGAAAGAGCATTAAAAATTTATGTTGTAACCTGAGAGTTTCCACGCTTTTTTTATTCAATGCCAGTATACTGATTAACATATGAATTGAAGATATGAGTAGGCACGCGTTTCATGATTTCCCGGCTCGCGTGTCTCAATGTTGTATGTAGATATTTACTAAGGGAAGTTATAATAAATGCATGGCCCTGTAAACAAGCCGACGCAAGAAGCTGGAGCACACTACATGAGTATTACTTTGTAGAAACAAATATACTGGCTCGAAAGTTGCTTCATTTTTTTCGGAAACAAAATTTGGCCATTTTTTCATGACCAAGATACTCAATAATTTCGATAAATTATTTTATAGAGATCTTAAAATGATTATTATATGTATGAATTCTCAATTAATTATATTAATGATATAATACAATGGTCGTTAAAATCTTATTCCAATAAAGCATTTTCACATTCTGTTGATAACTTACTATCGTTATTTTTTGATTGAATAAAGAAGGTTACTTGAATAAAAATGAATTGAAAAGCTAAAATCGTGGAATTAGTACAAAAAAAATGTGTTTTATTTTTACAGATATTACGTCTTTTGACCAACACATTCGTAATTTGGTTTCGCAGTATACTTTGAACATGACTCTTGCTTTAAAATTTCGATTGTTGATGAATATTAGTTTTAGTTTCAAATTCAATAGTATTGAAGATATATAATTACTTTATAGCGTAACTTAATTTATTCTCCTTTCAGCTTACATATAGATATAATGATTCAATTTTAAAAAGTCATCTATATGATGAAATATTGTATTGATAGCGCGCACTCTATTTCATCGATGTTAATATATTAACCTTTCATGATATGTTTTATTTAATAATTGTTAAACTAATGACCAACCCTGTTTAGTTTATTCGCTTTCAAGTTGTCTTGCAGAGGTCCCTCCGGAGATCGTTACACAACAAGTGCTAAAAGTTTGGACCTCTCTGTGCGCTTCGACCGCCTCACTGGTTGAGGCTGACCCCTTTTGGCCCCTTTACTGTCTTTACTGCCGTTGACTCTGCCTCAAAGGCGCCGTTCAAAATTAACCGCATGTCAACTTCTGCACATTTGACACTTAGTTTAGCGGGATCCCTTTTCAAGCTATCCTTTTCGGAATATTGTCACTAAAGCTATTTTGTTTAATATGATGAACATGTTTACTCAAGACCAATTAATTGCGACATCGAATACCTACTATTGATATAATATGTAAATATTAATGTTTGAGTCAATTTTTTTGAGATGAATGACTCACAATTCACAATGTAATGTTTTTATACCATGTTCACTCTCAATTTGGTGGACTCCCAATGGAATTTATTTCAAAAAATGTTTTTTTCCACGAGAACTTATTGTTACTCAGTTACTCTCTTTTTCTAAGAAAGTGATAGAAGTGATTGGGCAAGAGCAGGAGTAGTGTTTAGCTAATCACACTCGCTACGCCCCGTTTTTAGGGTCGAATGGATAAGTGAGAGGAAATTTTAGACTTTACAGACATGCATGCCTTCTAATAGGGGTTCATAAAATGATTGAAATATCAATTTATGAAAATTACCGTACTTGGATTTGGGCTCTTGAGCTCTGCAACTGAATCCAACGAAGTTGACCACTCGACCACGGACCCGGCATCGAATAAAGATAGAGCATATATAAACAATTTCACATCACATCAATAAACACTTTTGTTGCATTCTTGTCAATAAATCAATATCATATTTTTTCTTACTTATATTTATTGACCTGTACTATGCGGAGCCCGCAAAGCAAGCCCTCAGTTTTTTTGCTTATTTTTATTTCTAGAGTGGATACAGACTATACCATTATTTTCCGTACCCGCGTGGAATTTAATTTCCCGCCAAAGATTTTGACAGCTGATAATTTTGAGAAGGGAAAACATAACAAAACTCCCTTACGAATACTGAAGGTACGTGTCAAGTAAACAAAAGTTTTCAATTCTTCGTAATGTGATTTGAAACTCTAAGAGACAATTATACGGTTTGATTTGTTCTTACTTGATATGACTATATAACTTTCTATAATATTTGAAAAAAATAAAACACAATTTATATTTTTTGAAACCTCAATTAAATTCTACTAAAATGCACAAAAAAGTGTTCGTATTTTCATAAAATGTAATTCCACTGAGGATTCATTGTGATGTTTTTATCCCTATCTTTGTAACCAAATTAACTTTAAAATGGGCACAGAGAAAGCCATAATGTTAGTAGCTTCCTACAGCATTATTTCTTTCAACTCTCCGAAATGCGAGATCGAACTACTGAATACCATTCAGTTTTCATTAAATAACTTTTATTTAAATACAGCATTATGATTCGATTTACCCATATTGTTATAATTCAAAATGGTAAATGAAAAAGTAACGGTTATCAGTTTAAACTAAAATAATTCCACTGTTTCATTCATAGGTTAAATTTAGCTCATAAAACTTGATACTTTTGCATATTTTCATAGAAAGCACCCAGTGTGTTATAGTTTTAAAAATGTATTCAATTTAGGGGCATCATTAGTGTTGAGTAATGAAATTGAAGAGCTCTCTGGTAGGCATGCAGGACCGTTAGTCGAGTCGAGGAGCAAAGCTGAGTAGAGTCTGCCGCATGGCTCACTATGGTTTCAAATATCCGTTTTCAGCTAAAAAATAAATTATAACATTGTGTGACGGTTATTGAAAAATAGTCAATATTTAATATTGTAACATAATTGTAATTATTATAAAAAAACCTTCTACATTATTTACAAAATATCAATAATTTTACATAGCACACGAAATCCGTCTACAAATAAATTGGATGACTTAATTCTTTTCTCAACATAAAATAGGCATATGTTCGAGTAATTCGATTGTTACTTGGTGAAAACTCTTTTTCAATATAGAGTTTATAACTTCGATATTCCACTTTTTTGTAGCTAGCTTATTTATGAATTAAATTGAATTTGAAAATTGTTGGAAATTTGAAACATGAGTTGTAATAAAAAAATATATTATCTTGAGACTGGATTATAATAATCAAGATATTTACCTCCACAAATAAACATCTGTGGGATAAATGTCAAAATATTCACCACTTCATAGATATCTACAAAGACAAACCCTGATATAAATTGTATGTTTAAGTGAACTAAGTATTTGTTTAAAACGCTACATATTGTTATTTTATTTTTGAAGAATTTTGAGTTTGATCAATTCTTTTAAAACTATTATGTGAATCCGAGAGTAGCCATAAATTCTTTTTTTGCCGTCATAATGAATTGAATCTTCCTTTTTTTATTGAAAATAAAAGTTTTTGTAAAATATAAGAAAAATAAATTTACAAATTATTAGCTACACATGTATGAAGTGGAGCCACCGTTCGGTGGTGCAATGCTTCAATGCAATATTCACCGTGATAAATTTTCTCCCCAATGAGGGTAAATCAATGATTTCATCTAAAGGTTGTCAACCCGAGAAACGAGCAGCTTGTCTTCGTGATATTTGGCAGAATATCGGGGACTAGGTTATTTAAACTTTTAAAAATCTTTAAATTGAAATCAGTAAATTTTTTAGTTAAGAAGATAATTTTATAGCCATCATTATAGTTAAAAATAAATTAAAATAAGTTAAAAAAAGGAACATATAAAATCATTTAAAAATCATAAAAAAGATTCTCAATTTGCTAAACACCTCTTTGAAGTAGCACACGACATAACCGCTAATTTAGCTCCGGTATGCATACATTTGTGTAATAAAAGCCTCTGGCTTAATCTTTTTGAAAAACTTGAAATTAATAGATACAGTCATGACAATAATGTTCTTAATGACCAAACAAACATTATTCCGTCACCCTTACTTAAACCATTGCAAGAAACTCATGTAATTATGGATAATCAATAAAATTTCGATGCATTTATTTTAACGACTGATTAATAACACCGTGTAAGCTCCTTTTGTAAAAACACAATCAGTAGCTTAAATGATTTAATTTTAAATGAACATTATGATATTTGAATACGTGAGATGACATAATATTGTCTCTCTCTTATACACGGTATATATAGCTTAGCTAAAATAAGTTTAAGTATGGTTCTGACGTCCGATGTCGATAACATTGGACGATGGCGTCAAGCTGAAATAGCTATCAACTACCCAATAAAATGTTGTAGAACTGAATACTTTGTTAATTGATCTCATTATAATGGAGTTCTACCAGTTTTTTAATTTTGAATGTTGTAAAAGTTACATAGTTCTCTCTCTCTTAATTTCAAATTAATGACACAATCAAACCATCGAATCTGTGATATTAATTAAAATATTGCTTACTGTTAATCATTGGCGGAATTGAAATCATCTCAGTATCAATTAAGTCTTGCACGAGATAATAATTAGCGACGTACCATCGCGTCCCATACGTCCCTTTTGTTTGCCTGCTTTCACGAACAACGTACCAATGAGGTTGGATTTATAATGCATCTATGTTAAGGCGATGTGCTTTGTATCCTCTGATGGTCCACTCTAATAATCGATTTACTATAGAATGCATAGATTCTGTAAAATTCTCCATTCAACAAATCTATCTACACCTTATTTGATAATTCCATACCTTGTATGATTCAATCTAATGTGAATAACTAGTAAAAAATATAATATATTGAAATATTTTAAAACGAGACATCAACAAAGCGGCTGTAAGCATATATTACTAAATATAAGCGTTACTACGTCAAGATTATATGTTTCAATTGTATTTAAGGGTACAAATCTTAATGTTTTTTTTTTGTCAAAGCAATTTTTATTCGCTCTGCATCTTCAAGTCTCAAGGCTTAGTAAGGAATAGGTGGCTCAGTTAAATTGTACAGAGATTATAGGCTTAAAATTGAATTTTGTATTTAAATACAAAAAAAATATATATTTATTTTACTACATTGTATTACCATTTGACAGTATTCAGTTAGGTTAAATTGTAATAACAGCTAATAATGAATTAGACGTAAGCAGGTATAATTAAACATAAACACTGTATTCCTAGCAAAGTCTTAGTGGAAAGGCATCAAAATATTAACAAAGAATTGATTACAGATATTCCTCCATTGATATCATCTCCCTCTCACGCAAACTACTTGCAAAGAGAACTACAACTAGTCAAGTTCAATCTTTGGCAAAATATTACCTTACTTTTGAAATGTTCAATTCCATATTATTCAAATTGGCATTCTTCTTCACTTGATATCATCTTCTATCGAAAGATTTTTACCTTACTTCAAATTTCGATACTAAGTATATACAACTGGCTCAGGTAAAATACACGTCTTGTATTTTACCTTAGCCAGTTGTATTATTGTCATTGTTATTGCTTAAAAATATAGGTAGATATTTGGACTTTGATACCAAAAACTTAGGTATTGTATAATCAATATTAATTCGGCAAAAGAAAAGATACACGTAATTCGACTAAAAAAAGTCATCAGTCATACAGGAATAATTTATTTTTCTCATAAAAACATTTGTCATACAAGTTGGTTGAATCAATTAGTACCTATTGTCGTTAAAAAATAATAACGATTTTTAAAAACCCTGAAGACATTCGCCAATTAAACACAGTTATCGTTTGTTAATATGTTTTAACATTAAATTTATTCTTAGAATAGAGTTCACCGCTTGAAATTATTCGCAGAGTAATGATTTTATCCATATTACAATACTGATTTTATAAAATAAATATTGATAACCAGGTATATTTTTTTATTCTTGTCTTCATCAAGATTTCCATCCTTGGTATATGTATGGTACAATAATTTAGTGTTTTAGCTAAAACCTACATCTTATAATATACACTGTAGGTATTTTGTCGTCGTCGGGTACGTGATTAACTGATATACGTCGTCGTCTTCGGTTGCGGTACTCGCGGGTTCGAACCCCGTGCAGTTTCATAAATTGATTTATGGATTTCTGTTTGAAAGCATGGATGTCTATGATATCTTTGAGGTTGAGCAACTGATTAATTAACATTTTTGTAGAAAGCTTCTGTCGAGATAAACAACTCCTTTAAGATTTCATATCGTCCACATTGGGATCAGAATTGGTAAAAAATGTTTACTACTAAGCGTTGATTGAAAGGCATCATAAGATTTAATGAATGAATTATTATTGGAAACTCTCGATTATCAGGTAAATAATGGGGATGGGGATGTAAATAACATGGTCAATCATAACATTTATTGACTAGTTTGTTTTCAAATGTATGAACATAAATCTTTACTTAAAGTAACTATTCCACTTGGTTACCAAGTGGAATAACTAAGTTATCAATTTTTAATTTTATTTTATATTAAAAATGAATTATGTTAAAAAAATGTATGTGTGTCCACTATTTCCTACGTACATTAGGTATGGATATTTTTGATAAAATATATTTAGTCTGAAGATGTTACTTAAACAAGCAAAACACTTTTTACACATTTTTTTCAAAAAAATGAAATTGATGAAGTTTTCATTTTTTTATATATATAGTGTCTTTTTTAGAGGTATTGAACTTCAAAATGAAATGAAACATTTAATAATCGTGGCACGTGGGCTCCACTGGCTTGAAGAAAGCGCAATCTCGAAGTTAAATTTTCAAGCACTTTCTGAAGCAGCTGCGGCCGTATATCGGCAATAACGCAGCGAATGTTGGCTCCAATGCCATTAAGCGTTGCTTTTTTACTGACGTAGACTTGCTACTTCACATAGCTCCACAGAAAGAAGTTCAAAAGTGTTAAATCACATGATCTCGGTGGCCAATTCACATCCCCATTCCGCGAAATAATGCGCTCATTGAAAGATTTCTTTAGCAAATTGATTGCAGCGTGCACTGCATGGTATGTTGCACCGTCTTGTTGAAACCAAATCTCGTTTACATTATGGCCATTCAATTTTGGAACGAAAAAATTAGCAACCAAAGATCAATAGCGCTCTCTATTGACAGTAACGTTCTGGTTGGCATCGTTTTTGAAAAAATATGGACCAATGTTTTTTTTTGCGGATGTAACGGCGTTCCAAAAATGACTTGTAGATTTTTGTCGCTCCAAATCCGGCAATTTTGTTTATTGACGAAGACATCCAACCAGAAATGAGCCTCAACGCTGAACTACATTTTTCGTTAAAAATCAGGATCAGATGCAGTTTTTGTCTCCCCATTCACCGAAGTTGCGACGCACACGATGGTCAAGCCGTCTGTTCATGGTGAAATGGCAAAAAAAAACTGAGCACAAATCATTTGTCAGCTGTCAAACTGGCTGTCACTGAAAAAATTGTTGCCAGTTTAAAAAAAAACCTCTAAAAAAACAACCTTTATGTTGTACATGAATTTTTTCATATAAACCGCTCAATCCATTAATAATGTTGTTATTTCAATTCGGTCTACTATTAAATGTTTTACTTTCCAGTAGTACGTGACATAACATCACCCTAGACTGTGACATAAAATCACATAGAAAGAACACGATGATATTTTTTTTCAATTAAAACTTTTGGGTTGCTGGGCTTTTTGTATTATTATTTTACCGGAAATTTCAGAAACCTGAAAAAAAATTTTCAACTATTCGAAATTTCTATCGAGTTTTTTTGTACCAAGCTATATTTAGAATAATAAGTGGGAGGAAAAATCTCTAAGCCAATTACACTATTTTCACAGTTATTGACCACGACTCGCTCTTAGACGCAAATACTAGGGATACTAATAGCAGTATTTCGGTATTAAAAACTATGGTCAATTGAAATGGTAATGCTGATTGATCTTTGATTTAACATAAGTTGTTTAAGCAGCGCAATTTTGAAAGCCGCAGCAATGATGAGCCCCTAGATGGCTACTTCAGCCTGCCCTAGGCGTCCTTGTCGGCAGAACTCGATATTGTCCACAGGCAACTGTATTCAAGCACACAAAAACGTAGTTTTACTATGATTTACGTTCAGTCTCACGTTGGTTCTTACAAAAGTTGCACTTACTATTGAATTCCCGATCACAATTCAAATTTCACTCTTTATAAATATTTTGATAATTTATTAAGTAAGGTTTGCGACGCTCGTCTTATATTAAACATGTTTATTTACTATTATCGTTTATATATATATGTAAAATACTCAACACTGCCGATGACATTTTTGTTACACCTTTTTAGATACGTAAAACCTGTATAGAGAATGTTAAACAGATATTGCAATCTCTGTGCCCGAGAGTTTTAAAGAAAGAGTATGATTTATGTGTGATATAATATTCTTCAAGCAAGAAATTACAGGATACGTAAAATTTTGAGATCATCTTGATAGGTCGACGGTCAACATGCACGGTATTTTCTAACCGCACATTTAAGGACCGGGCTGGCTCAAAAGTATGAGAGTGAGTTACTTCAGGTTGAGAGTGCGTGTTTTGCATTTTATTTCTCTTATATTATGTACAAAAACATATAGCTTTTCTTTCACTAACATTTTCATTCATTCATTTATTTTAATAGCCAATATCCTTGTTAATAAATTAATATATTAAGCTCAATTTCGTCCCCAATAAATAAATATTCAATAACAATAAGTATATTTGTACTGTGCAGTAAATAAAATATATAAAACCTAGCTCTTAATGCAGTTCCTTAAGGGCGTTTTCCGAAAAGGTTTACTTCGAAACGAACAAGAATATACCATAGAAATAAAACAATTTTTAAAAAGGTAAGCTTGTAAAAGAAAAGTTTTGTTGGTACTCATACGGTTGTAGCAGGTAGCTGCGTCATACTTTTGTCGGGCAAATAAAATTCAGCTTTGCGAAAATAATTTTCCATAATCGCATTAGGTGGAACATACTTGCGAGATAAAATTGAAAAACTTCACGCGTGTGCTTATGAAAAAAAGTTACATTTGAACAAGGGTGAAAATATACACGACGCCCTTCTCATTTCTGTTTTTAAATGTAGCCCCACTTAGAAAACACCCTTTGGAAATTGAGGAGTTCAGAAGCGGTAGAAAACTATAGCGAGCATATTTAACATCTTTAAACATAATAACCTATAATTCATCGAAGTTTCGGAAACATGATATTTTTCAGCCTGAAGATGCTTCATAAAGTGTCACATTTAGTAACACAGTCAGTGAAATAGCTTTGCCATCAATTTTAATTTTATAATATTTTTTTTAATTTTTATCTACAGTACATATTCTATTTTTAGGCCATCAGGGCCTG
Source organism: Himalopsyche phryganea (assembly GCA_022494535.1). Classification (NCBI taxonomy): domain Eukaryota; kingdom Metazoa; phylum Arthropoda; class Insecta; order Trichoptera; family Rhyacophilidae; genus Himalopsyche; species Himalopsyche phryganea. The sequence continues at coordinate 204,716 of JAGVSL010000119.1, read as the reverse complement.
ATAAGTAAGCATTTACAGTAATTGAATCACGGAAATCGGCCAAACCGGAACGGAAATTCGAGATATGCACTTATGTATTTTAAACTTGCATTGGTTGCAATTTTAAATTTTTTTCATTATCTTCATAGGCAGATTAGGTTGTATTTGAATAATGCTGCTCTGCATCCCCCCTTGCGTCACCATTATTCCATCTTTGCCTGGAAATAATATATGAAACTATCAGGAACATATATTTTTTAAGCCATTTCTGCTCCCTATTCCGAGCATATGGTCGTCACGCGGTTCCTCCAAGCTTCTCTGTCTCTTGCCAGTCTCTTCGCTTCCTCCCAGGTCATCCCATCGTCCCGTAGCTCCGCCGAACACATCCTATGGATGGTCATCAGCGGCCTTCCAGGATGACGGAATCCATCTGGTTGGTAGAAGAGACAGGCAGGATAGCACGTTTCCAAGCCAGGTCCATCGCCGCTTTTTTATTTTGGACATAATAAGAGGCTGGTCCGTTCGCTCTCTTACCCCTGAGTTCCTGACAAAATCAAACCACCGCACCCCTTGTATTCAACGCATCTGTTTTCAAAGCACAGTATACGGTTACCCTGTGCCTTGAACACCGTCAGGATGCATGCGTTGAATAAGTGGTACTTGGTTCTGACCGAGTACAACCATGAGTCTCAGACATTCCGCATTGTGTTAAAGGTAGCTCCAGCTATCCCTAATCGGACTGCGAGCTCTTTACGCGGATTGCCATCTCCCGTGATGTGTACCCCAAGTAACTGAAGCCGTCGACTCTCTCGATGTCTTGCCCCGCGTTCGTCATAGGATAGTCTGGGTCTGGACAGAAACTGTTGCAGAGAACATTGGTTTTACTCGCATTGACTTTGAGGCCAATGCGATACGAGTTGGACATATAATATGTACTTATATATATGAAATAAATAAAACATATTTATCTATTCACAAATAAGGCGTATTTTGAATTGCCAAAAACTATAAAATTTATTTATCAAACAAAATAAATTTACATGTTTTTCCTTCGTGACATTCTTGCACATTCGATAATTAACGTTTAGCATCAATACTTACGTTACATACGAATAACCGAGTGGTAAATTCAATGACTTCAAAAAAAAACGAATTCAATTTTATATTGATGTTCGGCATTGAACGGGAAAGCGGCTTCAGAGTAAGTCTTCCATACTAGAATCCAGATGACATGGAGCATAAATAATTCAGATTCGCTTTGGGATCCCACTTAGTGGAAAAACAACCGCCTAAAATCGGAAACTTTTTGGCGCGAACCCAAAAATAAAATTCTCTATGCGAATCGCGCGCTGGGCATACCGTGCCATAATACTGTTACATTGTTCAAAAACCTTTGTAGCACTAAAAGCTTGAAATTGATATAACTGTTATTATTTGTGAATATTATATGTACCTTAAAACTGCCAGAGAAGTTTGGTTTATTTATTTCACATCAGTAATATCTTACGCTCTGGAAAAAGTTTTTACGACAGAGTTGTTTATTTTCTCTCAATGTGAAGTAAATGGACTCTATATGAAATCTATCTCATCGTGAAAACGGTGCGTATGAGAGCGATTAACTAACCACTATTCTCATAACTGGCCCTTTCCTTATAACCTTTTTGCATTCGCGATGGGACGACCCGGTGACAAAGTTCTCGTAGAAAACCATTAAGTGTCCGCATGCTCCACGTTGTGAGCGGACATAGTTACAATGACAATATCTAATACATACAAATCAATGTGGGTTTTTCGTATCTTATGCACTGCCATACCGCTCATCCGATTCAGATAAAACTTTGTCAAGTTATTGCTTGCAATTGCGCGAAGGATATAGGCATAGTACAATCAGGCCCGTCCCGGCTCGAGCCCAACTCTCAACTTTTTGATATTTACCTTACAGTAGGTCTTATTATATATAAAAATCAATCTCACAATCCAGATATATCTAAAATCTAAAATAAGGAATCAAATTCCTACAAATAATCCCGTCTTAGAAAATCTTCTGATTTATTCGCGTACGTACCAGACAGGAAACAAAAAAATCTGTCCAAAAGCATGTCAATAAACAGAATTAAAACACAAACTCTTTCTTTCTTTGAGTGGCATTGCAACGCATGCCGGGTACTCACTAGAATATAATGTAATCTTCAATTCAATGAACACATCATAGCCTAAGTTTAATTATAGCATATTATAATAGCTGCTCATTGTCATGGTGTATTTGTATCACATGGTTAGGAAAAAATATTTAAATCAGTAATTGAATAACGATTTTAAGATAGTTTTGAATTTTGATGTTATTTTGACAGTGAGATTTAGTATCACTGGTGTAGGTACTTCATATTAGTTATAAAAATGCATAGTGCAAGAGTTTATGGCGGGGCATGTGATTTTGATATCTAGGAAACGTTTAGTCGGCATGCGCTGAGGATTCCTTCAAAGCGTGCATCACATTTTCATCTGCCATATCCCATTCACATTTTTCATTTTCGCCGAAAGGAATTATCAACTACCTTAAAAAGATATCGATATTCTTTGTCAAACATGTGAAACGCATAAACTTCTAAGAACGGAAGGGATTAATTTCCAGGATATTTAATATGGATACAAGACTGCCCTGGGGGCTCAGTCTACCGCATGCGACGTCTCTTAGAGTCACCGTTGATACGTTTGTGAAAAAGAATAAATCAACCGTGTCAAAGGTTTTGTTGTGTTTTGTATTTTTGTTGTAATAATGTAATATATTTATATTATTACAGCAAGATATGTTTATGTGAGATAGTGAATTTATTGTCGTTGTGTGCAGTCTTTTACTTGCAGTATTTTAACAGTTTATTCATCATTATAACAATTTAGTACAGCTGTACGTTTGTCGGTGGCCATCCGTCAATGATTCAAACGGAGAAGGAGATATAACGATAATGCCTTTGCCTTAAATTGCAGCCCTACCTACCTACCTGGCATTTCCTATCCTGATATTTATAATTATTCCTTCGAACTCAGGAATACAACTAAATGATATTCCGGAAACGAGGAATTCTGTAGTGTGTATATTAGCCATATGCACCACACAGTGAGCGGATATAGCACGAAGATAAAACACAATTTAATGTACTCATTCTAAAAATTACAAAGTGTGATCAAGACCGGTTTGATTTACCGAGTGAGAATTTGAATCAATTAGTTTTTATGGGAATAATAAATATAATAATTTAATACCATATAATTACATTAAATAATAAAATAAAGAATGTAAACTGTTAATACAATGTAAACCTTTTCATTTTACATTTCGTATTAGATTTTACGATATCTCTAGAAACCATTGTAGAATATCGTACAGTTTTAATACTTCCTTTCCATTTAACTTTATTCGGAGACCGCAATTTTACGACGTTTTGTCAAAGACTGTAAGTGTCTCAAAGTAAACTGTTAAATTCTTAATTGAAAAACAGAAGGTGTATAGAGAACAAAATCCTGCGCGGCCTCATAAAGAGGTAACAGTTTCGTTTAGTGAGACCTTCATCAGTGGAATCCGCAAAGGAAATTCCACAAAATTGCACATCCGTTTGATGCGTATCACTGTGGAACGTGATCTGAACGAACAATTCGTGGAAAAATAAGAATGAGAATAGACGGAATATATTTAATGAAATCAACTCTTTCTTTGTGGAATTCTACTTGCCAAAAATAAACGCTTTCACAAAAAGGAAGTTGTTAAGCCAACCTGGCATCATTACAGATTAAGGAAGTCCAAATAAAAAATATTTTTTTACAAAGTTTTACGTAGATTTTATAAATACCGATCCTCAATTAGAGAATATAACATGCGGTTTCATAATTAATTCAACACCAAGTGATTCAATGAAAACTAATTACGAGTTTCCTCTTCATGATATGACAAGGACATAATGATAACGTTTGGGTAACCGATTCCTTATTTTAATGGCAATTGAAAATGAAATCTAAAATTTTTATGTTAAAAGATATCTAGTATTATGAACTCGAGGAGAAAAGACATCACACTGACACAAAAGATCAATAATGTTAAATTTAAAATAAATATTTCCGGGTCCTGAACCAAGAATAATTTTATCGCTTAGGAAAAGCTTTTACCGCTCGACCAGAGAGGCCATTGAATATCAATTTGAAGCATATGCAGTCTTGGTCTTAGTCTTTAACAAATGAAATTATTATGTTGCAGTTTACAAGTTTTTTAAGAAATTTGCGAAAGATAAGTGTGCTTCCCTTCTATAAACAAGTCATTTGAGGAATATGAAGCTTTAAATGTTATGCCGAGAAGTTAGCCATGAAACTGAGAGTCCGTTGCACAGGCTACACATAGTTTTAGTAGGTATACAAATCGTGCTAATATGATGATATGCAAATATTTATATTATATGTATATGTTCTGTAATTTTTTTTTAATTAATTCATTGATAGCTTAAAACAATTCGCTTTGGTAATTCAGTGTTAATAATATACATTATAATTTATTTTTACCTGTTTTCTGTTTGCCGAATAATATTTTCAGTAATACTGCGGAAGTTTAATATTATAATAACAGTGTTACTATTATTATAGTCGCTTATGCACGCTCAAAATGATAAATTATTTCTCTTTGGTAAGCGATTTTGTAATTTTTAGTAAACGGTTGTTTAACAATAATTCATTTTCAATATCATTTCGGTGGTTTATGCAGTTAATTACTTTTAGAATTTCGCTGACAATGCACTTCATGAATGAATAATTATGCGAAATACCGCCACATGGGACATCGTTTCATTTTTAACACCAGTTCAATTTTGTCCGCTGCGAACAGTAAAAGTTATTTTCGACATCCGGTTTCATAATATAGGGAAATTTACACCACACGAAAGCATTTCGAATGCTAGTTTGAATAATTAAGATAATAATACTTTTTTTAATGCACTATGGAAGTTCATTTCTACCGTAGCATATTTCACAGTCGATTTCGAGTCTTTTTTTGTAATTATTTCCACCCCCAGTGAAGAACATATAGACTCCTAATAAAGCTTGTTTTAACAGAAGTTTAAAAATAAAACACAATTTGTTTGTACTACTTCCACATGTTTTTAATGATCAGGACCGGTTTCGCGAATCACAAGCATTATCAACTGACTCTGGTCCTGGTCATTATAAACATTTGGAAGTAGTACAAAAAAATTGTGTTTTATTTTTAAAATATAATGCCTTTCCACCAAAAATTGACAGTGAGCCCCTTAAAAGTGATTAATATATGTTGTTCTACAAGAATTGCTTGTTCCACATTTGCTCAAAATCCCTTCTTCCAAGAGAGTAAGGATAGAATGATGGGATTAGTCTAGGACTATAGGTCTTGTTGCATCTATTTTCAGTATCGTATTGGTTGGAGGAAATCAAGATATCATACAATCAAACACAAATTCATAAATCAATTAACGAAACTGTTCGTTAATTGATTTAATTCAAACCCGTAAACACAGCAATTGAAGACAATGATGTTGACCACTTATAGTATTTTTCATAAAAGCCTTTTTTTATACAATCAAACAAGATAATCTTTGAACCCTCTATGCATTGCCATAGAAGGCTGCATAAATGGTCCAAATGTAATTTTAATGTACCTTACATTAAAAGTAGATTGTACATTTTAAATGCGATGTTTTTACTTTCACTTGGGAAATCAGCTTCATAATTTACACTTGAATCATGTTAAAAGTCAACCAGAGGTGATTTCCATCATTTAAGCTGTTTTTTTACCTTGGTTGTTATAAAAATGTGGTAAAATATAAACTCGTGTTGCAATATATAAAAGCAAATGGAATACACCAAAAATGATGAGCAATTTTCCATAAAAAAATGTGCTGAGAATTCATACTATAGGTTTGAAAATATTTCCTGTTTTTTATTGGAAATTCTGGCTACATTCAGTATAGCAATTACAGTTTTCCTATCGGATTCCCTACGATTATTTAAATGATATTGAGAGTAATATATTTGACAGTGTCTAAGAATTAGCGCATAGGTATGTACAGCATATATTTGATGCAACTATTTTAAATTCCAGCCATAGTTTCAGCGGAAAATGAGTACGGAGCGAGGACGAGACCGCTCCTTAATTTAGCATTTCTTTCAGTTGCATAAAAATTCATCGCAATTGCAGTTGCAGTCGAGCTGATTGGGGCAGGCCAATTCCGAACGAATTGCTTTGCGGTTTTCATATTATGGAAGACGAGAATGCAATCCAATGCGGCATTCTGCAGCGGAGAACCGAACAGACCACATTTGTTGAAATTATTGCATCGCATCGCATCTACTGGGCGAAATTATTTGGATCCATATCCCCGGGTACAATATACGACCACCTGTGCTATCCATCGTTTTCCAAGCCTTCTTTTATCATTTATAACTCAAAATATACTGCAATTTTATATGAGAAAACAGGTAAATGACTTCAGAAAACAGCCCAGATATCAGAATTATTGAATAGACTGTCAAAATATTTCGTTAACAACTCATTCTATTATCTAGTTTTAGACGTGTGTGATGTCTCATTAAATCATACTAGCTGCTTTTTTAACCATGTCCGCTCCTAGTATAGAGCCTTTGGTCCTTTAATGGGAGTATCACAACATACGTTTTTCTAAGAGAACTGCCTGCTACTCAGTTGCTCATCATTTTTTCGAAGAGAGTATGGATAGAAGATAGAGCAAGGACAGAACTAGTGATTAGAAAATTGCTCTCACTACCCCTCGTTGTTACAATCAGATGGATGGGAGGCAATTCTTGATATCGAATACATCCATACCTACAAACAGAAATCCATAAATCGATCTAAAAATCAATTTATGAAACTTTCCGTTCTGGTATTCAAAACCGTGAGATCAGTTACCAAAAGCCACCCACTGCACCACGGACCCGACTATTACTAGAAATAGTTTTACCATAGTTTATTCAAAATATCTTACAACATAGTCATTAAAATGCTGCAATTTTTTTTTATAAAAAATGATGTTTTGGTGTACCATGGACAAATGATTTTTTTCAGTCATGTCTTCTCGCAATTTGAAGCATCTTATTGTTTGTACGAGGACTTGCTGCTGTTAAATAACATAATTTCTTGAAATAACGAAATTTTTGAAAAATTAGGCTAGGACTGGACTAGTTGTTAGCTAATCGTTCCTGCTATGCTCATGTTTTTTTAAGATGGAATGGGTCGAAAGGAATTTAAACAACCCAGGCATCGATGTATTTCAGCACAAGTCCATTAATCGACCAAAAAATATATTTGTAAATTGTCTGAACGGCGTTTGAACACGAAATTTGAAAAGTATGAACTGCCATGAGCGCTCTCCATTAGGCTGAAGAAATGACTCTACCTGATAATTAAGCAAACGATATATTGAAAATTATTAAATCGAACCATAGGGAAAAACTTTTTAAATGAACTGCAAGTTCTTTATGCAAAGCAAAGGAAAGTTAACATTGTTCAATGCATTTTATTATAAATTTAAAATAAGTTCATTTTAAGTTGAACTCCAATTTACACGGGTACAATGTAAAACAATTGAAACAAAAAATTCTTTGGATGTGTACATTGTAAAGGTGATCTTTTCAACAATTATTTTTCATTGTCCATTGTCTTATTTTCAGAAGGGTTGAAAAGTTACAAACAGAACAGGTTCTCAATAGATTAAAAGTGACGCAGCTTAATTCACTTTCTTTTTTCCATTCATTTTTTTTCATCATTCACGGCAAAAAAGTATTTTAAATTTAATACCCGAATTTTTTCTAAAAAATATGTAATATACGCTTTTCATTTTCTTTGACAAAAATTCTCTTCATGATATGAAAGCCATTTTCATATTCATAAAATGTTGTAATATTAAATTTTTCCTTACATAATATTTACAATTCTATTATAAACAAGAAACACATAGGTAAACTCTTTTGCTAAATGACAAACTTAGAAAAATAAATATTTTATTATTTTTATTGGAATTTACTCAAAAGAACTCTTTTATAATATAGTTTGAGATATCGACTGAGGAAGCTTGATGTAATTTTAACACCAAATTTGAATCGTTCAACTTATTTAAACATGTAAAACACTTTTACATGTTTTCATAAGCTTTATCACAAGCGATTCGGGTTTCACCATTCAGCATCTTTAGGCGGTCAATTCAGTTTTAGTTCTTCTAGTGCCTGATCTCCTGTAAATTCTCTCTAACTTTATTGTTTAGTGCAATCAATTAATAATGAACGCATTTTCAGGGAGTTGATCGCTTGACTCCGCAATTAAGTATCACCAAAACCTTTGAAAAGCATCAAATAATCAATTTCAAGACCGGCGGTACAAATATTATATATGTATATGAAAATTATTACCATACGATGAACTAGTTTATTATGTACGCTGTCTGATTTAATATTTGAACTCGCTTGGGTACTTTTACCATTACTTTTTACTAGAACCTAACTCTTAAGATTTGCTGATGAAACTTTTCCAATCATTTTCATAATACTAGAATGTATTTTGGATATAAGAAAACCGGTTAACACTCTGCGTCTAATTTTATGGTTTTACATTATTGTGATTTTTATCATGTAAAGCGGTGGTTTTTCTAAAAATCTAACCATTCTTGACATTCTTGTGGAAGATAAGTGTTCTGTTTTTTTTCAGAAACAATTATCAGCCAAATAAACTATAGCTGATTTATTATTATTCTTGTATAGTTCAATTTTCTGAAAAAGGTAAAATTTAAATGTCATTTATTCAATGAAATTATATAATTTTACGTTCACTAAATATCTACTCCAATAAAAGTCTACGATAAAAACACGAAGAATAATAATTTTTTGGAGTAAGCTTTATATTTAGATATTTATTTGAGGTAAGCTTAATCATTTTTAAATTCTTGGGTTATTATTCAAACGTATAGATGATTTTAAATTATAAATTATGTTGGGAATATTTGTTGCACACATTTACTAGTTGAGAGTCCAGTGGTAGAATAAAAAATAATTCATTGTTCAATTCCAATTCATTTCTTTGACTTAAGATTATGTTGACGGTAACAATATGATTTCATCAGGCATAACAATTCAAGCGGTTTATTTATACATCAATATATTAAAATAAGTTATTACCTGGTAAAATGAGTTACAGGTTGTAATGGGTTGACAAGTGTATGCTTAGAAGGCTCTGCATAAGTTATTTAATATCTCGTAATGGGTTTAGAAGAGAAGCCTTTATTACTCGTTGCATGCTGGAAATATTTTAACAAGAAAAGTTGTTTTTTAACGGTATTTGCCTGAAAGTCGGAAAGAAACTTTTAAATTCAAATAGCGGAAAAGTTTTCATGCTCCTCTCACTTGGAAAACGCTTATCTCTAAGAATATTTACTACAAAAAATTGTATCACATTTCTAAACTTTTCAAAAAACCTGTAAATAAAAATATGGACTTAAGAAAAAATATAATGGTAAATACGTTTATGAATAAAATAACAAACGATGGAGAAACTTATTTTGATTAGCAGATGCCTACCACAATTAACTTAAAACATTTTCCCAAGGTTTTTAACTACGTCCACTCCCAATGTGGAACATATGGCCCCCTTATGGAGGTATCTCGTCAGATATTTTTCTATGAGAAATGTTTGATACGCAGTTTCTCAAACACTCTCTTTAAAAGAGAGTATGGAAAGAATGTTATAGCTAGGAAAGAACTAGTGGATAACTAATTACTCTTGCAACGAGCAGTTTTTTGGGTGGGAGGGAAATTAAAACATTGTGAACATACATAAATCGATTAAGAAATCAATTTATGAAACTTTCCGTACTGAGTTTTTTTAATGGAAACAAATTGTTTACATTGCTGTTCCCTTTGTTATGCGATTCCACTAGTAATTTTTGATTTTGAAAAGCATAGTAAGGCGAATAGGAAGGTTTTTCTATCATTTCGCGAAAATCGTTAATCGTTTTCCGTCGAAAATATGAAAAGTCGAAAATATGAAAAAAAATATGAAAAGTCAAAATAAAATTTGGATTATTGAGATATTGTACACTTCCATGTATTTTGTCACTAACGACCTGGGTTTCGCCTTTCGGCATCTTCAGGCATTCGAGCGCACGAAATACATGGAAGTGTACAATATCTCAATAATCCAAATTTTATTTTGAAATTCCATTAAGCACCCTCAGTCGATGTCTTAAATTATGTTAAAATAAAACATTTTGTTTTATTAATTGCACTGTCAAAATATTTGTATACACTGTTGCACCTTTATATAAATGGAAATAGTAAGGAATTCAAGCTTGCCTAGCAAAGAGTTGACACCTGTTTTTCAGAAATGCTTTTATTTGCTTTACGGCGTGACTAGATTATGGCTTATTGTAGACTATCGAGATTTGATGTCTGAGACAAAACCGTATAGCAAAGTATTTTTAAGAAAGTGGTCGTGACGGAATTTACAATTTATTGAATATAACGATTCTATAAAGAGTTTTAAAATGTACCAAAAAGTTTATTATCTCGCACTTTTTTTGACTGATATTTAAGTTAAAATTATACCATATATATATATAGAGAATATATGACAAGAAATCTTCTTATATACGTCTTTTAACAAAAAAATCCCAAAACAATAATGAGAGTAATCATTTTTCGGTGACATGTTTTTATTACCTTCCATTGTGATTAAGTCAGAGTCCGTCGTCTACCTCGACACCGCACTCGTTATTTGTTTAGATTGTATTTAAATAGTAAATACGCGCTATTATAATCAGTCAATAATACTTTATAAAATTGTTTACAGATTATAATAGCACCCATTTACTATTTAAATATAATTGAATCAAATATCGAGCGTAGTGTCGAGACAGACGACAGATACCAACTTAATCACAATGGAAGGTAATGAAAACATATCTCCGAAAAATGATTACTATTTATTAATTTTTTTGATATTTTTTTGTTAAAAGACGTATATAATAGAATTTCCTGTTACCTTATTTTGTTAAAAAAATATTCAGTTTAATTCCACTTTAAATATCAGTCAGAAAAAGTGCGTGAAAACGAACTTGTTGGTACATTAAATTTTTAATAGAATCGTCATATTCAATAAATTTCAAATTACGTCACAATCACTTTCTTAAAAATACTTCGTTATACGATTTTGTCTCAAATATTAAATCTCGATAACCTACAATAAACCCTAATCTAGTCACGGCGTAAAGCAAATAAAAGCATTTCTGAAAAACAGGTGTCAACTCTTTGCTAGGCAAGCTTGAATTCCTTACTATTTCCATTTATATAAAGGTGCAACAGTGTATACAAATATTTTGACAGTGCAATTAATAAAAGAAAAAGTTTTTATTTTGACGTTTCATATTTTTTAGGCGACGGAAAACGATTAACGATTTTCGCGAAATGACAGAAAACCCTACTATATCCTCTTAAGATTGAATTTATCGTATTTTTTCAAATTTGACTGACTATTATTTATTCTAATCTCTATATGATTGATCATAGTAGATAATGATTACGTCTTCGAATGGTCAGGCGAGGAGAGGGAGGACGAACATAACTAACAGTCGTAGGTATAACCAAGGAAAATATAATAGCATGCAAGGAAGCATGTTCTTTTTAATTGATAATTTAAAAATAATTGTTAAAATTAATTTATTGATGTTTACCCTCTTACATGTTTTAAATAATCAATTATTCAAAAGCAATTATTTTCAAAACGCACCGCACACACCTAATTAAGCAAGAAGATTGCATTTCATATTGAAATTAATAATATCTTGAATAATGATAACGCATCTAGTACATGTTTAAATATTTTTCTTAAAGATATTATGGTTGAATTATTCCTGAATGTTTATTTTAAAAGAATCACTTTATTGTATAAACAACTTATTCGGAATAAAATTTTAAAATAAAGCTATATTGCTTTATTAAAGCAAAAGTTTCACATCTTTTTAAGAACCCGAACCTTGTTTCGTACATCTATACCAGGAAAAAGAAATAAACAGGAAGAGCTAGTTGGTATTAGCCTTTGGAAGTATGCATGCACTTCTATGTGACTACGCGATGCCTATAGGAACTTTAGTTAATGCTTTATAGTCAGACGTTGTCTTATATCGCATCGCACGGACAAAATGCGCACAACGAACATTAAGTAATAAATAATGTAGATATTTTATTCACGATCAAACGGTAATAAATTGAGTAATTTATGATAATCCTTTTTGTACAATTATCGAGATCCATATAGCTGATATTCAAAAATGAACGCGTAGTTTTGATAATGTTTCGACATCTGTTTTGAACCGGAAAATTGTTATAAAATTTAATTATACAGCAGTATCGAAACGAAGTCTATTTTAACTTACCTTATTTAAATGTCTGGTTTGACGTAATTTAACGTTATTTGACGGAGTCTAATAAAGTATTAAAAAGTACGCATTTACTATACCACTACTCATAGCGGAGTAAAAAAAACGTTCATTCAATGTCATCAAACTCAAGTGCAAAGCTTTTTACACCTAAAACAACTCAAATAAAATTGAAATGTTACTCCGAAAGGTTATAGTATGAGATTTTCCATCGTAAAACTAAAAAATAAGTCTACAATAATTGAAGGATATTGCATTTTGACACTTTTTACTATTGATTGAAAAATATTTTCATGAAAATAACAATAGATTCCGTCGGGGGAGTTGAGTTTTCCTTTCCTAAAATTTACCGATTTTCAAAAAATAGATAGAATGTTTAAAAAAAACAAATTTAAGATTTTTCATATTACTTGCGACAGAAGCTTGAGAGTGATCTTCGTGCTTCACACATTATTTAATAGATACAGGGGATGCAAACTAATACAGAAAAAAAAGAATTCCGACTAGTACTTAATAATATATGGAAAATAGAACGTAGCGTTCGGTTGACGTAGACAGTATAACATATTAAGATTATGACTGAGGGGGCATGGTTTTGCTTTACCGATTAAGATACCGATCTTCAGACATTCAAGTGCATGAACGACCGCGTACTGATATTAGTGCGTATATTACATAAATCTATTTTTTTCATTTAAGAATGAACAATTACTTGAAAGAATACTGCCATGGTTCATGCTACAAATTATATTAAAATATTTGAAATTTTATTTTGATTGGGTAAGCAAGTCGTTATTAAGTCCGCATGAGATTTTTATTTGTAAAATCCTATCCACGGAGGAAATTAATACACAAACAGGAAAGCCCAGCCCTATTGATATCATTACGAATATTTTAGATCAAAACATAGACTGTTATCATTTGAGAACGTTTATTGTACCAGCCCTGCATAAGGCTATTCTGATAGGTGGATAGTAGATATATATGTCGGTGTAATAGGTTTTCCGACACTGCATACTTGATAGCATTTTTATACCTCTTCTCCTTTCACACGTATTTCATTTTAAAAGTTCCACGCCTTGGACAGATATTTCACACCGCGACCACTAAACTTACCTTGTACGGTTTTTTATCTCGTGTTTCTCTTACTTCTGTTTATCAATATATTTTCCTACTTAAGTATTTAAAAAATGATACTATTGTTGATGGTAAATGACAATCTTTACATTATGTGTATACTTATTCGTGAGTAAATTTCTATGGTAATAATATTCTCAAACAGTACACCAAATTCTCATTATCTGCTACAATGATATATTCTTGTAGTAATGTTGCACTAATTTAAAGCAGCAATATAATAGTACCTACACTTATTCATGGTCTTCTTCAAACATGGTAGCCTACTATACAAAAACAAACTCAAGATAAGAAGGTTTAATGTTTTTTTTCAATAATGTTTTAAATAATTTATATATGGAATTGTAAAACGCTCTTTGGTATTGATTTTTTGAATGTCTTCATATATGGTTTAAAATATCGACTCAGGGTACTTGATGGAATCTCAACATAAAATTCGATTTGTAGAAATTTCCTATATTACCATGCATTTTGTCAGTTCGAGTTCATTCGTGTGCTCGAATGCCTGAAGATGCTGAAAAGCAAATCCCGGGTCGTTAGTGACGAAATACATGGAAATATACAAATTTCAACTATTCTAACTTAGTTTTCATATATCTTTCTCTAAATTTCTATTTGCATAGATAATTGAAATAACCACTAACTTAAATCACAAAAAAAAACAAGATTATCTTTCTACTTCTGAATTTAAAACCAGGAATAATTTAAAAAAAACCGTAGGACCAACCTTATTGTACAGGATTCAAGTTCATTAATTTAAGAAATGAAATTATACGATATGATATGACTAATAAAAGGTTTATTCTTGGAAAGGAAAACTACAGCCAGTGTCAGTAACATTAATTTGTCAAAGTCAATAATTTCGCAGTTTTAAAATGAAGAATGTTCAAAATTTCATATTTATATCAAGATACCTCACGCCAACCGACAAGTAGATAATAAATATTTTTTACGAGTAACCAATCTGAAAATGCTTCTCAAATAAACGAATCGAGATTTTTTTACATGACTTTTTATAATATTTCGTAGCTTTTAATTGAATCTTATGTTAAACCGACTCATAAATATTTTGATTACCTTAATTGCCAAGAAGATTATGCACTCTCTCGTTCAATGTGGAATTTCGATTTTGATTAACAATTTCTAAATTGAATTTTCCCGCTCCCGCTGATGAACATGTCCGGCAGCGATCGGACGGCAATATCCGAAACTAAATTAACGTCAACTTAAAGTATTTATAGAAAATCTCTTGCATAGTCTTACAAAATGTTCGCCACACAAATTTTAGTTTAATATTTTCCACAATGAAATCGACCGCTTTAAAATAATATACGTTGATGTTATACGAAGAAATTGTTTATTTTTATAATGTTACATTGAAATGATTTTTAAGTAAGTGAAAAACATAAAAGTATCGAGAAGAAACAAAAGTGAAAACTTTTAAAGATGTGTAAATATTGACCCTGTCACACGTGCTTAGTGTGAATTTAATGATATAACAGTGATGTTTTATTCTCTAGTAATCGGAATAAATAAAAAACTTTTTAAAATTAATCGTGAAAGAATATGTTCCTAAAAATGTATGTTACATTCATAAAGAAATTTTCCGTGTGCAAAGATACATTTCCTCTCTTTATTAATTGTATTCAATTTAATTATGTGTTGTTGATAAACTAATCAACTTCAAAGTAATCTTTAATAAATGATGCAATTTACTCGTAAATAAACCTTCGTAATAAAAAAATGACAGTTTGGCCATGACCGATTTGCGTAATATTTGTTGATATTGGTGGAATACAAAATCATACAGCTGTGATTATTATCCAAAAACGCTTACTACACTATATTTTTAAAACAATCACATTAATATTATTGTTATAAAATCTCTCTCTTTTAATTTTTAAAGTTAGGTTTGAAAATTAATACGGTCTGACTACAGTATTGCTTAAATTTCATTTAATAATAATCATTATAGACCAGTTAAAGCTACATTATAAAAATAAAAAACATCGACGGCTCAAACGTTTGTTTGACAGACGATCTGTCTTTAAAATATGATTTTTTACTGAAAAAATACTTCATATTAAACAATAAACACATTCTTCACATTGATTCCACAACTGAATTAAATGTGTTTTATTTTTATAAAAATAACACATTTCCACCAAGAATTGACATTTACACCTTAACCGTGATCATGCCAATTCAATGACATTCTGTACAACAACAAAAAAGTAAACAACTTGTATTAAACATCACAACAATTAAAGTACTTTCTTATAATTGTGTATCTCATTGTCTATCTAGTTGTCAATTATATTTACATTATAATTATCACACAAGCTTTCGTTGGCTCATCATAATTATACAAAAAAATGATTAATAATCCTTTTTTATTAACGTCATAAATGTTTTATTATTTAATTATATGTTTCCAAATTATTCGTTCTCTTTCGATTGCCATAGAGCTTGGAATCTGGAATATTCGGAACAAACCACTAACAGCTGACTTCTCAGCCGACTGTGATTCTATTTTAAAACAGGAATTCATGAAGCACGCTTTTACAAAAATATAACAATATAATGTCGTTCATATTAAATTACAGTAGTAGCAATTGTTTTATATGTCTTATTTCGCCTTATAAACATACAACATTTATATATAACAAATAATATGCAAAGACGGAGATAAATATTAAAACAAAAATTTAACGAAATCTTTTGTCGCGATTTTATGTAGGATGATCTAGTTAATCTAGTAGTAAGAATCACGATTTTCCAAGTTAAATGAAAAACATATCTGTGTTTTCTTATATTAAACCTGTTAGGTTATGTTTTTGTTTTGTAGCAAATATATTTGATCATTCCTTGGAACGAATTGCAAAGAACGTTATATTTTAATTTCAACAGCAATAAAAAAAGGACCAATATTTATTTTATACTGACAAAATGTTTGAATTACAAACTATTAAATACTACCCGTATTCTAAGGAATAAGTGAATAATAATATATAAATATGTATAGAATTAGTTGATGAGAGAAGTATTTTCAAACCCATTAATTTAAAACATATTAATATGTTTTATTATTTTGATAGGAAAGAATATTTATATTAAAAAGCTGTAATTCTCTTTTTGTAAAGTTTATCACACACGGCTGGGGTTGCTTTAACGTTTACTGCGGTTTGACGTTTCAAAACGAAGCGAGTTCAGTTTGTTTGGAAAGTTTGCCGCAAAAGTTAAACTCGTAACTAAGCCTGAAACTTTTTCAGTTATACCCGCCCTACTAGCCCACAACAATAATAATATTTCAGCTTTTATGCTGCTTCACAGGTGGCATTGTTTGCGATTATCAAAAAACCCCTTCTGGTCACATTTTCGTTTTCACTTTGCTCTTAGTAAAAAATCACTTTTGGAATTCAAAAATATTGCTATCACAAGAATGCTTTTATTAAAAATAAGTTTCACTTTCTACAACTAACGTCATTTCAGTCGAAATTAAATAATCTCAATCTCTTGAATTTTGCTTTCTGACTGTGCAATGAATTAAACTGAATTTTCATTACCGAGTAGGCACAACCTTGCGAAAACTGTCCTAAAAGTGCTTTGAGGCAGTGTCAGTTTAAATCGCTAACTGGACCTGACAAGACATCGCTTAAGTTTTATCTTTTCACAAGCAATATATTTGAAATTTTTATTAATGTTTATATTGCCATATATTTTTATTTTTAGTATATCACATATGAAGAACTGAACTTCACGGTCTTAAAGCGTTCTCAAAAAAAAATTGTTACGGACACTATATTATAGTACATATCTTTGTGTGTATCGGTTTGATATTCAATATATAAAACATATAAAGGCGTTTGTGTTCATTAAGCGATGAACCGATCTATCCAAATAAAGTTGCTTTAATATAATATATACGTAGCTGCGATTCCTCAAACGGATGTAAGCAATTTATTTACTATTATTCTAAAGTCCACATTGCATTCAGATTCATTCATAACATTTCTCGGAGCGGTTGGCGATGAGAAAACATTTCTTCTGAGAAATTCCGTTTCGGGAGTATGCCAATATATTTATATACGCTGGAATTACCTACCGTTAGAATTTGGCAATCGACTTATGACTTCTCCGCGGTTTTAAAAGAAACGTTGTATCTCTATGATAAATGCTTATTTTATTGTTTTGCGTTACAAGCAATGAACGATCATCTTTAAAGCATGCTTAAAACTATTATTTTTTCAAGAAACCCAGCGCACAATGGTGGCATATTGATTTTGAATGTTTATATTAAAGTGATAAATACGTCAGTTATAAAAAGTAGTGATAATATTGTCAGCATTAAAAAAAATAATTGAAGAAATAAAATAGTAAGGTTGAGTGCTAAAGTTCAAAATAATTTCTCGCATATTCAAAACAATATGTATATTTCATACAAATGAGATCTAAACATGATGAACAGTTACTAAAAAGAATAAAAAATGAAGTGGTTAAGACTTTTATTTTCGGCGCAAGTCAGAAGTGTAGTGATAGTCGGTTTATTCTTTTTGATTTGGCATGCCGAGTGTAAGCATCACATCAAAGTTGGTAAGTTGAATCTCAATTAAATTTCTGGGGGCTATGCTCATATTGCTCAATATTTTTAGACACTAGTTGCTTTAAGTAATAGCATAATATAAACAGCTTTCTTCTTTTGGTTAAATTGAATATTTTTTGGTTTTAAGTTATCTTATAATGTTATAACTGCTTTTTTGTAGATTCACTCAATGATTCCAAATATCAATTTATTGCAAACTGTTTTTGCAATAATAAATCTCTTTTTGTATCACTAAAAAACACAGTTTATTTTACGTATTTGCTTATTCTTAGTAACGACCATGAGTATGATTATAATATATTTATCATCTGAATTTATTATATTTTTTTTAAAGAAGCATCTACGTGTAGTTTATTTGGTGCAACCTGTATCTCACAATTCGTTTTCGATATAACTTGTGATATGTAATTTATTAAATGAGATATGTTCATCAAAATACTAAATACTTCTCACCAGGTATCAATAAATCATTCGGGAGAATTAAGAGTTTGATTTTTTCTCATGAATATAACATATAATATATGATAATTTGTAAGTTCAGCCTGATTGTAATAATTTTAATTTGGTCCTGATCATTATAAAATATAAAATCAGTACAAAACAAATTGTGTTATATTTTTGAGTTTTGGTATACTTATTTTCATTCTTTTTTCTACTGTAATTATTTTGTATTCATTTTTAATTTTTACACTGACGATATGTATTTATATCCAGAATTGATATTCTTTTCTGCACATACTAAGAAGGGGTAAACAGCAAGAAGGGTCACGTTTTAAGAAATACTCATTTAAAAAATTATTTATTCTGGACTGTTTGATACTTTGTGAAGACTTTTGCAGCTTTGGATAGTGTACCATTCTACAAAGTTTTACTTTTTCATGTATGCAGAGAGGAAATGAATCTAATCTTGTTCTCAAAAAGAATTCTAAAATTAACGTTATGTTAGATTATAAATAAAGAATGCATGTTCGCGTAAATATTATGATCGATCTTAAAATTGAACGCACGCAAGTTATATCAACTATGATAAGTGTAAATCGTTATCAAACGAGCTTTGAAACTATACAAAAGCTTTAACTGCCAAATTAACAAAAAGTCAGCCAACAAGCTTCAATCTTCCTTAGTAATACTCTAAACGTTAATCTTAAATCTGTTTTCCTTCATAATTAAGTTTATAATAAGATAAATTTGAAGCAAAGGGCCTGCGGAAGCTGACAATAAAATAACATTTAATTTGAAGTCTTCTCGGCGCGAACTCATAAAGAAGTGCGTTTAAAAAATAGCTAGGTGGGTAGGCAGATGGGCGGGTGCTCCCTCAGTCGGCGGTCGGCTATGTCTCCGGGCTACAAGTTAAACACAAAACATGGAAACCCCATTAAAGAACGAAGAAAGACGTCACACAAAGGGAAGGTAACGTAGTTTTAAATGGAAAGCAATTATAACACAGATATAGGTAAAAGACGCCCGTCGGCGTCCTGTGAATTCCCTCCGAGGATATCCCTTACGTTTACGACAAACTTTTATATTTTGCTTCGTCACTTTACAAGTTTCAGCAATCAGCGTAAAGCTGAAAGTTGGTAAAGTATAATTGAATACATTTAAAGTATTTTTTGTATATTTGCCTCGTGTACCATGGCTTTATCAACACTACCACATTAATAATCTGCATTTCCTTTCAAAGTTCATACGGTTAGAGAATTACTCACATTTTGAATAAAACAATGGAAAGTATGTAATAAGCAATATTGCTATTTTTGTTTTTAATTATAAAAATACTGCATCCAGTAAATGGTGTATGCAAGCTGATGAGTAAAAATTCGTTAGCAAAATAAAATATTTAGTATTAGAGCAGATAGCCTATGCAGTACTCAATAATTTAAGATAAACTCAACGAAAATAACAGAGAAAGTTGATTGTTGGTGGTCATTTCTGTAAGGGAAATATAATTAAAGCATACCAATATTTGTTTAAGGATACTAGTTTCGTCTGTGAGATTAAATAGTTTTTAAAAATATGTATCGCTATTTCCTTGAACTATATTTACAGAAGGCATTGTATTCATATCTTCGAATGAAATGTGTGTATAATAGTCTTTTCAATAAAACTAATCAGTGTATTTTTACCAATATACGATAATTTCGTAAAATAATTATTTTGATATATTTCACCCGCTACTCAGTTCCCGTAATTCAAATACGAAAAATCTCAAAAACAGCTATAGTTAAAGATTATTAAGATATCAAATTTTATCATGTTTAATACGTTTTATGGGAGAAAATATTGATTGAAATAACAAAAAGCTTTATTGTAATCAAAGCATGTTTGAAAATTATGTTTTGTAAGTCTAAATATTGGAAATTGGCCAAACTGACAAGCCGTCCAATATATTTCAAGCGACGCATTGTTTATGCCAGGTATTCATAACTCTGTTAGCACAACTAAATAAATATCGTATTATATTTTACATAGTAAATTATAAACTTATTTGTTACATTAGGAAAAAAAAATTACACAGCAATACAGTTTTCAAATTTAGGTTTACGGAGATATTAATCGGAAATATATGAATAATAGTAAAAGTGTCATGTAAGGAATCAGTTTTATTTTTAAAAAGTAGCAACGTAGAGGATAAATCCGTTTCCCTTATTATATTTTAATTATGGTAAATTTGCCTCGGAAGACAATTTGCTGAAGTGGTTTTACTACTGGAAATAAAACGTATCTTGTTAGCTTTAGTATCTTAGTTCCTACTGGAATATAGTAGTGCTATATTCAAAAAGCTTATGATATCTTTTGTCAGAAGCGGATTACGATACAAAGTTGTGAATGAAAAATATTTTCGTATGGCTCTTATTCAATATTTCAATTTTTATGACTTGAAGTTGTCAAAATTATCAGCACGTTTTCTACAAAGATATCTAGTAGTTGAATCGATAAATTCAAATAGAAGAACAATTAAAACCTTTTGATTGACAATTCTCATAGATCCGAATGATTCTATCAAAGGATGATTTTTTCAATCAGTATTAACTGAAGATGTAAGACACATCTCTGAAATTTCAATTTATATGAACGTTCTTATTCAAGGATTACATCAAAAAGGTTAGTAAAAATATTAAATGGTTTCAAATTCATTAGTTGCATACTTCTGCTGGGGCGAAATATTTCTAAATTTATTTTTGTTTCGTTTATTTCCCTGGAGTTTTATCCATCGCATCGCATCGTCTCCAACGAAACCAAACAATTTGCAAACTTTTCGGTTTATTCAATTAATTATTATTGTGGCTCTACGTAATGGTATTCCAGACAGCTTTAATTTTAAAAATGCTGTTCATTTACATTATAAGATTCTATTCATTTTATAACAATTTTTAGTGTCAGCTGGATACAATTTATTTATTAATATTTAAAGTAGGTATACCACGGTTGTGACGTATTGACGCGTTATATTTTTAATTCAATCTCTTTTTGTGGTATGAACACCACAATGTGTATGATTTAGATAATTATGCTAAACCTAAATCACATATCAAATTATGTTATAAATGAATTTTCGCATAAACAAATGAAGTGAGCTATTATTTTAAAAGGAAAGTTGATCGTCAACAGCATTTCCTATATATCTGAACAGAATTATTTTTCATATTTCATTGACGTATTGTTTTCTCACAATTTATATTACCAATGGGCATAAATCGGTGGAACAAGACTCTGCAATAATTGTAAGTGTCTGAGTGCAATTTTTACAGTATATCCAAATCAAATAATTAAATCACATATTTAACACACAGAACACTCTTTGGTATATTCAATAATTATTATGCGGTTAGAGAAATCCACGGCGAGTAGCGCACCGTTTCGTAAAAATCAAAATTGCTTTCCGGTTATATCAAAAATTGTATTACTAATTTAAAAATTGTGTTCACAAAAATTCACAAAAAGCATTTTTAATTTAGAAGCAATTAATTTGCAATTTTTTCCTACTCCAACTTTTGTATTACCTACCGAATATAATAGTATCTTATAACCATGAGCTGCACTGCTGAAATGCTGCATTTTAATCTAAAACATATATGTTACTGAATTGAATTGAATTATATTGTAATACCAACGAACTGTCCCTTTTAAATCCTCATCTAATACTAGTGATGATCACGCGAACTCCTTAGGAAAAATAATTGGTTGTACTCAGTTGATTATAGTTTTTTAGAAAAAATGGCATTTTTGTCAGATCGAATGTAAAAAAACGTTCATTCCTACAAAACTTTGAATTCAATAAACCTTGTAACTTTTTTTTTTTATTTTTAAATAAAACACAATTCATTTTTACTACTTCCACATATTTATAATGATCAGGACCGGTTTCGGTCATCACGAGCTTTATCAATAAAATATAATGTCTTTCCACCAAGAATTGACAGTTAACACCTTAAAAAAAAAAACCTTGTAACAATAAATTTGAATGATTGCTCATTTCATTCCGCTAATTAGCCACCTAGAAAAAGAACGGGGGATATAAGGATGGCATTTAGAAAGAGCAAGTTGTTTTTTTTATTCAAAAACCATTTTTAATTTTTGTTCATTTTAGGACTCTTTAAATAGTATGCAATTGCGTCTGAGAAAATTTTCTTTGCGAGTTTAATTAGATCATTCATTTTTTTTTTCAAATTGAAATCAGATGTTCAGCTGTGGCTTTGAAATTTAATCTCACTAATAAATGTGTGACCGCTCATGCAAAAGACGCATTGGCGTGTGCGAAAATTGTGCGGCGCGGTGTCCCGTTCGCCCAAGACGCTCGCCGTCCGATACAGAGAGGCATAAAAGAGACAAGAACAAAGAAAGTTGGCCGAGCCAAAAGTGCTAAAATTTTACTGTCGCATAAAAAATAATATTATTATATGTTGTGTGGACCCGCGCAGTGCTCCGCATCGAAAATCCTGAATGTGGAACTCGAAACTTACACACGCACACGAATTGAGGCAGAACTATTGCCCGACTGTAGGAAAACAATGAAATATTATTTATTACAATACATCCTAGTAATATGCGCAAGTTTACAAATTCTATGTGGCAATCCGAATATTGTTTGAAGAATCGCAAGCATATATTTTTTGACGAAAAAATCAATAGCCACAGTATGTGAACTATTTTATCTCAACATATTTAGATTTTTTCAACATAATCAGTATTCTTTACTTTTTTTTTTAATGAATAAAGCACAAATTGTGGTGTCTTACATACTACCACCATATTTTTATAAAGATCAGGACCAGATTCGCTCATCGTGAGCATTCATGAAAAAAGAGTATAAGCAACGTTATACTATTATATTTACGATAATTGAAAAGAACGTTGCATATTTAAGTGTAACTGACCCACAAAGCTTCAAGATGAATTTACTCTTCCCAAGTATTTTTGGCATATTGTTTTATTTATTTTAAAATTGTAAAGAGATGCTTAGTACAATTATACAAAAGCAGTTACATTTCATTTTTAGAAACATTATTTGTACATATTTAATAAATTTATTGCTATAACTTTACATAAAAGCGTAAAGCGGAAAATGTAATTGTAATATTATAAGTATTCGTTAACAAATTTAAATGGTGGTTTCGGTATCTAAATGTGATAATCTTGTATTTCTTACTAATTGTTTGGGTTTAGACAACGATTTCATATTTATTACACGTTTCCTATTTAAATAATCAGCATTATTTGAAATCGCTTATATTTTTACAAAATACCAAACACGATTATACCTTCAATCAGACATTTTCGACATTGTAGTGAGAGCGACGTGCTTTGCATTCTCGGCTGACTATACTAATTTATTTCTTAAAATACGACCGCGTTTCCACGTTTTTTTATTAATCATAACACGGTAACTTCCCATACTAATAATCTTATGAATAAAAACATTGAAAGGCAACGAGAGAACCCCGATCCCTCTCATGTTAATCGACTGTGAAAAAACGGACCGCGGCCGCGAACTGTTTAACGAATACCAGATACTAGGAATGGACATTAAAGTCGAACCCCTACGCCGCAAAGTCACCCCGGAACAGTGTCACAGCTGCCAGGGCTTCGGACACTCCAGCAGCGGATGCCACGCCCCACCGATGCGGCAAAAACCACACAGCTTCCGAATGTCAGAAAACTCGGGAAGACGGCCCAGCCACTTGTGCCAACTGCGGAGGAGCCCACCCCGCTAACTATAGAGGATGTCCGAGCCACCCAGAGTTCGGGAAACCAATCCGCGGGGCCAGAGACTGGCCTCTCCCTCCCTGGACCCCTGCCTACCACGACCAGCTGGTACAACAGCAACAACCTCTAAACCCGCAACAACAACATCAGCAAGACCAACAACAGCCGCACTTCTACGCCCCCGAACAACAATGCATACATCAATTCTACGGACAACATGGAGCGCCGGCCCAGCACTCGCAAGCACAGCCCGCGCGACGCCACCACCGCCAGCGTCGTCAACAACAACGACACGCGCACCACCAGCCCCAGCGTCAGAGCCAGGGAATGCGCCAAACCATGCTGCAACCGCTGATGGACGTCCAACTGAGACCAACTACGCAGCACTTCAGTCGGGTAGGCCAAACCTCCCGTCCCTCCCAACCAACCTCCCAGATCTCGCAGAGAGAGCAGGTGCTGGAAAATCTCATCCGAGAAGTCCAGTCTGCCCTTTCTACTTTCAATTCAGCGCACTCAGATGTGAATGCTGTGCTCTCGAAAGCCAGCGCTGAACTACAGACTCCGCTTACTGCCCAATATGGCCAGTAAGTCTAACAAAATCGCTCCTACCTCACTACAGATATCGTTCTGGAATGCCGCCGGAACGATACGTCACGACCGTTTAGAAACGCGTCAATTCCTGCAGGCTCACAACGTTGACAATTTTCTTGTCAGTGAGACGTTTTTAAAACACGCGGATAAAATTAACTTCCCTGGCTATACGACATACCGCAACGATCGTACAACCGAACGCGGTGGCGGAACCGCCATCTTTGTAAAATCATGCATAGAACACTGCGAAGCGCAACCTCGTCCGAGTAGTTTACCATCCCAAATAGAATCAACCGCGATACTTGTTAAGACCAAAAACTGGGGTCTTGTTAACTTCATTTCGATATACGCGCGTCACAAGCGAGTCTTAACGGAATCAGATTTAGAAAATCTGATCGACCCAAATATCCCCGCGACTATACTCGCAGGGGACTTCAATGCGAAATACCCGGACTGGAACAGCCACCTAACAGATCCCCGTGGAAATCTAATTAGTAAATTTGAATTAGACAGACACGCCGTCATAGCTGCTCCACATGAGCCAACCCACTACCACGCGCCCACGCACACGGGACATATTATCGATTTCGCGATTCTAATCGACACCATATACATCACGGACATAACGGTCTCGCAAGAGCTTAACTCTGACCACAGGCCGTTACTCCTCTACCTCTGCGATCCAATCGACCCACTTGCGATCGCCCCAAACACCGCCCGAACGCGAGTGAAATGGGAAGACTACGAAACACACATCGTAGAAAACCTAATAATTCCGAATAAACTCACGACCAAGCACGACATTGATTCCGCTGTAGAAAATATAACGGATCATATTCGCACCGCGACAGCCACGGCCTCATCACTCGTCCCCGCGAACGGACACAGGCCTGACGTCCCTAGAAGCATACAATCGCTTATGACGGACAGAGATAATGCCAGAAAAGAATGGCAACGACATGCGAATCCGCGAGCAAGACTGGAAAAAAACAGGCTTACCGCGTTGATTAGACTCAAAATCCGGAAGCATCACGACTCCATAATCGCGACAAAAACGAGAGGATTAGAAAAAGGAGGGAAACCATTCTGGACCCATAGTAAATTATTAAGATCAGATAAACCAGCAAACCACCCGCTTCTTGGTCAGAACGGGTTGGTATATAGTGCAGAGGACAAAGCCGAACTCTTTGCAGATTCGCTAGAACGTCAATTTTCGCCGAACGAATTTGACACTAACAATCGCAAACTCCAAGCTCACATCGACAAAATAAAGTTTAAATACGCGCGTTTTGTCTGTGAGACCGCGGACGCCATGACCGAACACTCTATTCCGGACACCCACTCACCCACTTCGATCGAGCCCGCCTCAACGGACGAGATCGAAAAACGCAATAAGTATCTTGCAAACCGGAAAGCGCCCGGAAATGACGAGATAAGCAACAATGCACTCAAACACCTACCCGCGAACGGTGTGGAGGCATTAACGAAAATCGTAAATGCGTGCCTAGAGCTCCAATACTTTCCTGCGAGATGGAAAGTGGCGGATATTATCCTCCTACCCAAACCGGGTAAGGATCACTCGAAACCGGAAAACCACCGGCCCATCAGCTTGCTCCCGTCAATGGGTAAGCTGTTGGAACGAGTAATAAAATCACGATTAGAAGCACTCGTAAACGAATTACAATTGATACCGGACGAGCAGCACGGGTTCCGCGCGGCTCACTCCACTAACCATCAGCTACTCAGAGTAGCGGAATATATCACGGAAGGTTTTAACTGACGTCACTTCACTACAGGCCTGTTTTTGGATATCGCGAAAGCCTTTGATAAGGTTTGGACGGAAGGGTTAATAGTAAAGCTGGAAGAGGCCGGCCTCGATACTCCCATGCTAACACTATTAAACTCCTTCTTAACAGATAGACAATTCCGCGTTAAATTCAACGGAATAAAATCATCGATCCGCACCCTACGGACGGCGTACCACAGGGAGCAGCTTTGTCACCGCTTTTGTACAATTCGTATACGCACGATATCCCGCTACCGGAAAGCGGCGCGCACACAATCGTCGCAATACGCAGATGATACAGCAATCCTGGCTAGATCCGCTAATAGAAACAGAGCCTCGGCACTCGTACAAGGTATGAGTAACAAAATTTCTCTTTGGTGCGATAACTGGAGGATTAAACTCCACCCAGAGAAAAGTGCAGCGATTACTTTCAGCCGCAGAAATAATCGCCACATTTGTAATCTCAAACAGATCCGCGTTCACGACACGGAAGTCCCGTGGACCAAAACGGTAAAATACCTAGGTATCACGATGGACACTCGGTTAACCTTCCACAAGCATATAGCTGCTAAGCGGAAGCAAGCCGCGCAAGTCACGGGCAAACTATACCCGATGATAGGCAGAAAGAGCAAACTTGCCATCCCAAGCAAATTGCTCTTATACACAGCGATCACTAGGCCGATCATGACGTATGCGGCCCCCGTATGGGGCCACGCAACCCCCAGTCAGATTAAAAGCTTGCAAGTTATCCAAAATAAAACGTTGCGCATAATCGCAGATGCGCCGTGGTTTGTGCGTAACACGACTTTACATCGCGATTTAAAAATAGAACCCCTCGTGAACCGTATAGTGAAGCTGTCGGAGAAATTCTACAGTGACATGAAAGGCCACCATAACCCGACCATCAAATCTCTTTTAGATTATGATGTCAATACAGCGACCGATTTTGTTAGGCCCCGAAGGGTCCTGTTACTCAAACCTCCCTGAGTCCTCTCTTCCCTCCCTACAGCTCATCTGACTGAAGTGCGGCACGGACCGGAACCAGCAGAAGAAAGAAGAAGACGACTTCACGACTCCAAAGAAAAGACTTCAAAACCATCTGGGACATTGATCGTTTGACCTCCTCTCGAGGTCATTGCTTCACACAGACATAACACGATAAACACCACTTTTTCCATCAGATGAAAGGAGAAATAGGGCTTAGCCCGGATATCCCACTCTATGGTGTACACACTAATAATAATAATAACATTGAAAACTTGTACATACCATTTTTTCGCTTACCTATGCATTTCAGCTTTAAAAAGATCTAAAATTAATTCAATTATACGTAAAAAAATTAGAGTTCCGAATAAAGTTTGTGCCATTAAAGATAAATCAACTATATTCGAATTGTTGAGATTTTGTACATTCAGGCGTTCGAGCACAAGAGTGAACACAAACTAACACAGATGTAGAGTTAGTGACAAAATACATGGAAATGTACGAAATCTCAACAATTCAAATTTGATATTGAAACTCCATCAAGCACCCTCAGTCGATGTTTCAAATTATAAATGACCTACATCAACTTGCTCGCCTACTTTCTGGTTAAAAACGGATAAAAAAACTATCCTCACTTCTAGTTTCACGCACCATAAATGCTCTACAATGAAAACAGAACGATATGATTACATTTTTAAAGGTTATATAAAATGTGTCCCTGTATGTCTACAGCCATAGAAATTTCATTTTATTTAAATCGCATATTTGATATTGTATATTACATGAATGGATTCTTCCAAAGTATTTGCATATTTTCCAGTAATAAAACAATTCATCAGTTTTCATTAATATATAATATAGAATTAATGCTGAATTTCAACAATGTTTAATTATGCAGAACTAGTATGTATAATCAATAACTTTACTATTCCCGCTTTGCACGAAGCCTCATAATTGAATTTATTACAATTGATCAATCATAGTTCATACACATGTTTCGAAAATTTACCTTTAATTCAAATACTAATGTTTATATTAAATTTTGGTGTAGGTTTGTCGATCGATCTTGTCATCAACACCGGTCTATCTTGGAAACCATTCAATTACCAAACCATCACTTGTTTATACTACTACTTTATTGGATAAATCTATTTTTATGCATAAAAGTTTAAATACATATGATTTTATTTTTAGGTGCAATCTTCCACGAAGACAACTATGCATCAGAAGTCGCTTTCAAGTATGCAATCGAAAGATTCAACATGTACAGTGGTAATAGTTTCAGCATCGACCCCATCATTCATACGGTGTCCAGGAAGGACAGCTTCAAAGCTGGAAAAATAGGTAAATTTAAATAAATACAAATGAAAATAAATCCATAAAGATCTTCTTATGAGTACGAAAAGATTGATATGTATTAAATATTATTACTTTAACGAAATTGATTCTCAACTTTTAACAATGTTTGCCTTGAATGGTACTAATTTTAATAATTGATGGAGACGCATTGTGTTCAGAAAATAAAGTTAATTTTTTGATTAAAACAAACCGTCAAAAATTGCTGCCGAAGTGATCAATCGAAAATATTATAATTTGTACTATCAATGACACAATTTATAGTATGATCAGGACTGCTTTTGCTCAGGGAGAGAAAATCAGTTGAAAGTGAAACTGTCCCGGATAAAACTATAAATTTGTGGAATGAGAAGGAATATCTTATCTATTATACAATAAACTACACATTCTAAAACAATGGATACGTCTTAATTTTCCTTACGATATGGAATCATATTATAATATCTTTGTATATTTCCAGCATGCCAACTAGCCGAGGAGGGAGTCGCTGGAATATTTGGTCCGGAGTCGGTGGAGACGCGGGGAATCGTAGAAGCCACCTGCCAATCCTTGGAAATCCCCAATATACAGGCTTACTGGTCACCTGACCCCCCGCCGACGGACTTCATCACTCCAAGGATGACACTCAATTTCTATCCTGAACAGAATGTCGCCGCCGAAGCCCTAGCGGCGCTGGTAGAAAATTACAACTGGAAAGGATACTCAGTACTCTACGAGGATAACGAAGGTAAAATAACGATATTTCTCAATTCTGGAATTATCTTGGTTCACGTTTCATTTCGATATAGGTACATGAGTATAATAATAAATATGCGCACTTCTAAGAGATGCACTTGCAATGTGTTTTGATTTAATTCATTGCTTCCCAAACTATGGGCCTCGACCCACTGGGGGCGCAAAATATTGCAGTAGAACGTAGAGCAACAAGTATTTAATTATGCGTTTTTTCTTCTTACATATCTATACTTGAACACATTATTCGTGGTTTTATTAAAATTTTAGCTTTGTCGCGATTGTAAAATCCAAGTATAAGAATATTATATGAAATGAAGCTTTTTATAACTAAATTAACTTTTTAAATTTTTTGTGAAACTGTCAAGCTCGGATCTAATTTATATTTTATATATACTGTTAAATCCAATATATGTAATCGATAACAATATCAAGATACTCAATGTCAAAATTTAACGTGATGTTTTTCATTAGGATGAAAATTTCAATAAAAGAATGA
The DNA here is from genome assembly GCA_022494535.1 of Himalopsyche phryganea. Lineage (NCBI taxonomy): Eukaryota > Metazoa > Arthropoda > Insecta > Trichoptera > Rhyacophilidae > Himalopsyche > Himalopsyche phryganea. Next base: position 174,396 of record JAGVSL010000119.1, on the reverse strand, counting down.
TATAAGTAATTGCTAATATTATTTTTCTTAGTTCACTTCCATAATTTAACATATTGAATATATTCATATTTCAAAGAACATAAAAACTTCAGTCTAATACTATGTTTGAACCCATTTTTTAATTTGCTTACATTGTTAGTTCTAAGCTATGAGACCGGCTGAAACATTCTTCACTATTGATTTAATTTCTTTGCAATTCAGGTCTTGTCCGTCTCCAGAATGTTCTTAAACGACCCAGTCACGGTGACCCGATAACTGTACGACAGCTGCAGCCCGAAGCTGATAACAGACCGCTTTTTAAGGAATTGAAGCGTGCCGGAGAGATTCATATCATCATCGACTGCGCCAAGGAGAGAATTCTTCACTATTTGCGACAGGCACATGAAGTCAAGCTTATGGAAGACTACCAGGTGCAGATCTATACTTTTATGACGCATCTTCCCAGTATATTTTTTAACGATAATAATATTTAAAGTCTCAAAATACTTCATGCCCCTGAGTGAAAATCGTTCTCTGATAGATACATCTATTTTAAGAATCGACCAGTAGGAAAATTGCTTTGTCTACAATTTCATTTGGGTACTATTTTTTGCCATTACAATATGTTTTTAATGCCTAAAATTATTAAGGATTCTTGGGTGTATTTTAAAACTGCTGTAATAATTTTAAAAACATATAATAATTTAGTGATATTTGAAGAAGACAAAATTTAATTTCATAAAACGAGCGTTTTAATACAGTGACGTTTTGCTATTTTATTTACAGAAATGAATCATATTTTAGTCATATTTTTATCACGTTTAAGGTGTTAATTGTCAATTCTCGGTGGAAAGGCATTATATTTAAAAAAAATGAATTATGTTTTAGTTTTTATCATATTTTTATATCTGATTTTTTAATCTTCATTTTATAAAATCTGCATTTTCAATTCTTGTCAATTCAATTGTTTATTCTTGGTGGAAAGGCATTATATTTAAAAAAATGAATTGTGTTTTATTTTTTATCAGATTTTTATATCTGATTTTTTAATCTTCACTTCATAAAATCTGCATTTTCCACGACTTACATTCTACATATTTACCGTCACTCGCCTCTATATAATGACGTAAAACGCTTGGAAATACGTTCGAAATGAAAAACCATTTTTCTACATGAAGATATGTTAACATGAACGTATCTACCTTAAGACAAGTTTCGTTTATGAAAATAAAAATTAAATTTTCTACCTCCCATCTGTCCTAGCCCTATTCTTCTAACCCTACTCTCTTCGAAAAATATAGGCTTAGCAACTGATTATCAAGCAGTTCTCGTAGAAATAAAACTTATGTTGTGATACCAATAGGAGGCCATAAACTCCAAACTGGGAGCGGACATGATAAGAAAAATTGTACTTACCATAAATGTTTGGATATATTACAATAATGGTATTACTGTTATCAGAATTCAGCGATGGCAGTTTAATAGTAAATAATATTTGAAATGGACCTTTTGTTATCAGATTTATATCCTAACCGGACTCGATCACCACACCGTTGACTTCGCAGAGTTGAAGGTAGGCCTGGCAAACGTGACGTCTGTCAGGATGATCGATCCCAATAGTTATGAACTTCGAAGTGCCGTCAATGACTGGCAACAGGGCGAAATGAGAAACCATCGTGCGTCTGACATTGCCCCGGAAGGGGTTTTGGTAAGACAACAGTTTTTGCTATGTAACCTTTTTTATCCCACCATCATCCAGTATGTGTTTACAGCTACTGATTTGATCAAGAAAAGCTATTAGACTAATTCTTAGTTGTCTTTGAATAATGATTTATTAATGTTTTTTGCCATAAAAAAATAAAAGTAAAAAAGTAAAATGAATTGTTGATTGAACGGTCACTTACTGAAATGTTGTTTTGCTTCATATACAATTAAAATTGAAAACATTGTTATTCCACTATTGTGTTACTAAATGTGACAGGTGTTTTACATCTTTGAGAAGCATTTTCAGACACCAACTAGTGGAATAACAAAATAATCAATTTTATAATAAAAATAACTTTATTAAAATAATATACTATATGGTTTTATTTACCCTGTATATTCGCATGAATGTTGATATCTCTCAATTCATGCAGGGAAGACATTATACTATGTTACTATTTATTCTATTATATAAAAAAGAACATTTATATAAAACACCGGTTTTGTTTCGATTTTATTCATATTTATTTTATTCATTCATATAATTACTTTTAAATGTCAGTTTGATATAATTTTTTAATCCCATCATAATTCGTTTAAATATCTGTAAATTTATCTCATGTTCAATATTCAAATTTTATATATACCGTAACATAATTAATGACAAATAATTTGTTTTAATAACCGTGTTCAATTGATTCAACGAATCGAGGGTACCCCATTCACATACGACGTCATAAACACATTTAACGCAATTGTAATCAGGATATTTAATTGTTTTGATGATAAAGAGACTTAGATAGATATCGTTTCCAGCTCTCTACTGCTCTCATTCAAGACGCTGTCAACCATTTCGGCTTGGCGGCTTTAGACCTCGCGAAGTCAAAGGAAGGTCTGCAGACGAGATCGCTTTCATGCTCCGAAGACACTCTCATGTGGGATCATGGCCTTAAACTTATCCAGCACATGATGATTGTAAATATGTTTTATGGATAAATTTGACTTATTGAGAGAATTATTGATATTGAAATTCCACCAAGCACCCTCAGTCGATGTCTTAAACTTTATGGATAAGATTATAATGAAGCACCTGGGTGTTTGAATATATTTATAAACACTACTCGCTTAATCAATTAATTAGTTAATCTAATGACGATGTACTATTGCTCTCATTCTAACTAAGGCTTATTGATTTTAAGTACTGAAAATCTGGGCTTAAAACAATATTTTTCATAGTAAGTTTACTTAATAATATCCCACATTCTGTTATAGGTAGCCAAAAAAACGATTCAGGTTAATAGTTTAAATTGTCAATGAAGGCAAATCTTAAAGGTAATTGACACATATTAGGCACATGTAAATTTCCTTCAAAGATGAATTAGATGAATAATTTGTTGGCATTTGGTACAAAGCTAAGAATGTAGCATGAGCATTTATTCTATCTACTGTTTGAAAAAAATCTTGCCAAGTTTTGACTGCCTAGTTTATACCTTGATACTGTGATCATTAAAAATATTGATAATTATACAGGTATTGGGAAAATTTTATTTTATCGAAATATTTTTTGTAAAGTGGTATTCAAAGAGGTTTTTGAATTAGTAAGGTAAAGTTGTATGCTTAATTTTTTTTTGGCACAATTTTTTTGGTACTTTTTTTAGAAACCATCAAAGGGACTTACTGGTGACATAACATTTGACAGTAACGGCAGAAGGACTGAGTTCACTTTAGAAGTATTGGAATTATCTAAAACCGGTTTTAAAAAAATCGGAATCTGGGACTCGAACTCAGGAATCAATTCCACCAGAGCTCAGGGAGACGTCGATAAGATAATGACGGAGAAATGGCAAAATAAAACATTCATCGTATCTTCGAGGCTGGGAAAGCCGTTTCTGATGGAGAGAACGGCCGAACCTGGAGAAGTCCTGGTCGGCAACGCCAGATACGAGGGGTACTCTATGGACCTCATCGACGGCATCGCGAAAATTTTAAACATCTCTTACAGATTTGAGCTCGTTCCCGATAAAAAGTACGGCGCCTATAATAAGGAGACCAAAAAATGGGATGGATTAGTGAAACAGCTTCTGGACCTGGTGAGATATTTTTCCGGAGATACCTTTGTGTGATTAAGTTAAGTAAGAAAATATGTAAGAAATAAAAGATATATATTATCTTTTCATAAATATGTTCACTTATATTTATAAATTCTTTAACAATATTATTCTGTCATTAAAACGTCGTGATTATTCCAATGTCTCAAAATCGATGTTAACTATAAAAATACTTTGTTATTAAAAATTACCGTTATCGTTAATATGTGGATCAGAAATAGTGAAAAAAGCTATATCGTATATTATTCATATTTTTTTTATTTAAATACGACTGGTTGGGTAGTAATATAAAAAGTGTGATGTTATGGATTTGTGAAGAGCTTCAGAGTGACATCTATGGATTTAAAAAAATGTTAATATAATTCAAACTAGTGTAAATCATAAAATCTACCCAATTAACATATAAAAAAATACATCAGTTGATTAAAGCATTCCTTGTTATACTATTCCACTAATATTTGACTGTATAGAGCGGATCAGGCTCCAGTGGTGTGCTTAAACAGAGACCTATTATTCTTTCACAATAAATTCATTTATCTCAATATTCTCAGTATTTATTCTAAATATACTAAACAGTGTAGGTACAATATAAAAAAATATCTTTCATAAGAAATTAATAGCTTGTGAAATAGCAACTGTTAGGAGCTTTGTGGAATTTAAAAAAAAAAATGATATTAATCCATTTTAAATTAAGCGAGGGGTTTTGGTCAAGTGGTGCCACTCCCTATCCATTATAGACAGTAAACGTTTAATGAAATAGTATTATAAAAATTGCTTGAATCAGCTTGCAAGGATTGCATGATTTTATGAATGACATCTTCACAATTTGTTTTTCATCCATAAGATATGTCATATTGAACGATTTCACTCAGTCTTAATTCATTGTCAAAATTAGTCTCAATAATAAGACACTTTAAATAATATAACGATAAAAAACGGAATCATTATAACGTAATAAATAATCAGCTGATTATCATCTTTGACAAACTTATTTTTCCTGGAATATTTTTTTTTCCATTTTTGGATACCAAAGTTTTACAGTACATAATATATTATTTAATTTATATTCATCATAATAATTGTTTGATAACAGAAAGCTGATTTGGCGATTTGTGATTTGACGATCACTTACGAGCGGCGAACTGCGGTCGATTTCACGATGCCCTTCATGAATTTGGGCATTAGTATTTTATACAGCAAGCCCAAAAAAGAGCCGGCGGACCTATTCTCCTTCTTGAAGCCTCTTTCGCTGGATGTGTGGATTTATATGGGCACGGCTTACCTTGGCGTTTCCATTTTGCTTTTCGTTTTAGCCAGGTGAGACTTTTATTTAACCATCATTATTAAGAGTATAATATAAAAGGAGGTAACTTTGAACAAGAGAGGAGTTGTTGGAGGCAGCCAGGACTCATCCCGTGTTATCTCGCTCCTATAATTATGAGCGGGGTGATGATTTTAATATAATTTCGGTGTTGTACAATTGTTGAGATTTTGTACATTTCCTTGTATTTGAAAAAATCACATTTGATGTTTACTATGTTAGGATCTGAACTTGGACCATTCTAATCGTATTCTTATTATACCATACCAATGTTAAATGAGTTAATTATATTTCGGATATAGTACGGATAATCTTAGATTGAAAAGACCAAAAGTCCACCCGGACCGTAGAAAAAGTGGGTCAACGAATAATATTTCGATTTTAAAATTTAGATCATTCGTTTTAATTTTAATTTATGATTCGTGCCAGTATCTCCCAAGGAATGTAGGTATTGATAACTATATATTATAATATACATCATCGATGGATGGATGTCGTATACGAAATTTAGTCATCTAATAATTTATTATAACAATTTACTGAATTTTTTGTTGAATTTTAACATGATTAAGAATGGCAACCGAAGAATGGTTGAACCCTCATCCATGCAACAAGGATCAAGAGGAACTAGAAAACACGTGGAATTTTCTCAACTGCGTTTGGCTGGTTCTCGGTTCTTTGATGGCACAGGGTTGCGATTTACTGCCAAAGTAAGACTGCCGCCAATACACAAGACGTCTCTACACTTCTTTCAGTCTTTATATAATATTAATTTCAATAAAGAGAATATTCGTCCTATTTCCAATGCGCATACAGTAATAAAAAAATTAACACATTCTTTCGGTCTGACACAATAAATTGGATTGCCTCGTGACATTCGATACTTTAGCTTGCACTACGGTGACATCCATTAATTAATAGAGTTATTTATTGACATTTCTACACATATTCGCGTAATTGATAGAATTCAACTAAAAAATGTTGAAAACGTGTTTGTTGACTAAGTATTACTTATAACAGTATTTTAACAGCGTTTGCTGTATATTAAAAATAGGTGACCATAATTTTAAAGAAACATATTTCCATAGCTCAATATTTTCAAAATATATTAAACAATCCATATATATATGAAAATGAACATTTGTTTGTTGAAACATCCGGCTTTTTTCGGACTGAGAAAAATAAATTTTTGCTTTGAGTCGTGTTTGGGTAACAAGTGTGATATTAAGACTCGGGATCGGACCGGGCCGCGCCTAAAGATGACGGGCTCGGACAATGTAATTTTATAAAATTTCGGCCCGTGCAGACCTCTATCCAAAAGCGTTTCAATAAACGGAATTGAAACACACACCGTTTATTTATTTGAGTGGCATTGCAACGCACGCCGGGTATTCACTAGTATTTTATAAATATTGTGCGTTATTTTAAAGTTGGCAATTGCTTTCTCACAAACTTCAAATTAATGATTTTTCATTGAACTGCCACTCTCAATGTAAATCATATGACCTCATAATGAAGGCTATTTCAACAGAAGATTTTTTATGAAAACTGCTTGTTACTCAGTTGCTCAACCTCTCGTTTTTGAAATGATTAAGGACAGATGGTTAGGGATAGGATAGGACTAATGATTAACAAAACACTCTCGATGCAGTCCATTTTTGCGATCAGGTGGGTCGGAATGAGTTTTAGGCATCACAAACATCCATACCTTCGAACAGAAATCCATAAATCAATTGAAAAGTTAATTTATGAATCCGTCCGTGCTGGAATTTGAACCCGTAAGATCCGTAACTGATGCCAACGACGTTAACCACTACAACACGGACCCGAAAATGATGAAAGCAGATGGTTTTTCTAGAACTTAAATATTTTGTTTCAAAAAATATGGCATTTCAGCTTAGAAGACTCCAGCAGCGTCTTCCTTATACAGAAAACTGTTAAAGAAACTGTATCATTAATAATACCCAAACAACTGAGCCCGTTCAACTATATCAATAACTCGAATATTTGTGTTACTTAAATTATTATTTTTCTCGGTGATAGATGTCACTGACAAAGGTGCTATTTTTTACTGAAAAAGTGAAATGGCCAAATTTTGTACTTGCAGATTGAAAGTTGCTTCACAATAATTCCCTATGAAATATTGAAATTTAATTTTGTATACGCTTTTGGATTTCGATCGTAATACTCTTTTATGTGTAAAATAAAATTGTGGCGTAAGTGTTGTCGGCGTTCCCCTATTACCAACCATCGCACCTAATAAATATTTATATGTTAATGCTTTTTTCATAGCCAAACTGCGAAATACATTCTCCACTCTTTTATGTCGATTTAAAAGAATAATGTTTTATTTTCACGTAACTTTTTGTATCTATTATGTATTTGCGACTGAAGCTTTTGTTGTTTAATAACAATACAACATTATCTTAATCTAATAATAAAAAAATATTGTGTCCATAACGTAAACGTGTTGCATGATAAATAATATTTAACTTTATCTGTAATACGTTATTTTGATGTTATATTTCAATAAGAGATAATCAACTGTCAATAACATACGGAAGTCCGAAAAGATGGTTAGAAGTCGCAATAAATCAATATACAGCAAATATACATTAATCTGCAACGATCTCAAAGAAAAAAATCAGTATCGGTAGAGTGGTATTTAATGGCAGTGTCTTGATGAAAATACAGCTCAAGTTTTAGCGCTTGTTCCACAAATTTCTAATATGGTCAGGGGCGGCTTTGTTTACAGTAATGGAGACGGTAGCATTACAAAATTTTGAAATGAGTATACAGTTTTCTATTTTTTATGAAATCAGTTTTTTTTAACAAAGGATAAATATATTTTCTTGGTATTCATTGTATCCAATTATAATTATGATTTTAAAAATATTGTATTTATATCCACAAATATTGTTGATAGCTATTCCCGCGTCAAGCAATAGTTATGACGATGCCATAATACCAGAATTTCTATCAAGAATATGAGATCGTTCAAGTGTAATTTAATACTCTTAGTGTAAGAAAGAAAAACGTCCTGAAAAATATCATGCATTCATGTTACACTTTGGTATTCCTGGCATCAAAAAAAGTACAATTTCAGTCCCCCAGGTGAACTTCTGAGATCAAAATTTATATAAAACACATTTTCTGACCCACCATAAAATTTCTTCAGACTTTCTCCGAAGGAGTGGTGTAAACCACATCCCTGCGACCAAGACTGCATTGAATTGGAAAACTCGCTCACTCTCATCAACTGTATGTGGATCGTGATGGGCAGTTTGCTTCAGCAGGGATCAGATATTATGCCTAAGTATGGCAACCGACTATTTTAAGATATTCCAATTTCCAAAATGCTTGATTATTGAAAAATAATAAACAGTTTTAACACGAACATTTGGTTTTAAGTTTATAATGGTGATAAAACATAAAGTAAAAGTATTGAAAGAAAGACGACCATCTATTTGATTACTTTCTTTTTATTTAGGAAAATGAATCTCGAATATGTTATGAGTTTTATTGGAAGATTTCAATAGCATCTTTCACCAATCTCGTGTCAAAAGTAGTTACTCAGTGTAATATGGTATATTATAAGCATTTTTGTAGATTCTGACAAAAAAAAAATAGCTGTCAAAGCGACGATGTTTCATTAATTTTGTATATGCTTTTATTAAATAGAATCGATTTTCATGTTTTAATAAATAATTCTCACCGTTTAAAATCAAACCAAGTGTTATTTTTAGTAAATTTTTCACAGCATAAATTCTGTATTTTTAGATGAGCATTTTGCATACGTAGGTTTTCGATTGCGTTTAAATTGATTTGAAATATTTTTAATTAGTGCATTTTTTAAACGATTTTCTTTAAATGAGCTCGGATTGGAAATTACTTTCAGTTGATATGCGTAGTGTGCTTTGGTCAAATTGTATTTGTCGTAAGGAATGTGCTTATAGGTGATGGCAAACAAAATTATTATGATCCAGTTTGGCATGGTTTGAACTTATGTATGTTTTAATTATAAAAGAAAATAATTTTACGATCAGTGCCATTTATACAAAAAAACGAGTCGCTTAACAACTTTTGAAGCTCGTGAAATGTTATAAAAAACTGATTTTAAAACTATTTACATAGTGACAGTTTGTTTGCATTGTACTTGATTGTGTACTCATTTACTAACTGAACTCTTCTTTTCCGCAAGGTAAGTGAAATTTTAATTTATTCATTTAAAAATACAAATATAAATACCTCGACAGAAAAAACGCTATAAAGATGTTTTTCATGCTGAATTATTGTTAATATTGATTAGATTTGTTTTTATTAAATTCATCCGATGATAAAAGCGATAGAATGAAGGGTATATCTGAATATATTACAATTACAAAAACACTGTACAAGATGTCATAATAATATATAATTAGACAATTTCTTAGTTTCTATAAATAGTCCCGAGTTATTTGAGCATGCTTTAACATTTATATAGGCCAGATCGAAAAGGGTAAAGAGGGTCTGATATCATTTAGCAGTGGAATTAATTATAAAATGTGTAGAGTAACCGCAACTGAACGGATCGCTACTGATTAGGGCCGTCTCGACGCGAATGGTCGCCGGCATGTGGTGGTTCTTCACCCTCATCATGATCTCTTCCTACACTGCAAACTTGGCGGCTTTCCTCACTAACGAGCGGAAGGACGAGTCTATTTCCAACGCCGAAGATCTCTCCAAGCAGTCCAAGATTAAATACGGAGCGGTGTTGGGCGGCTCGACTGGTAACTTTTTCAAGGTTGTCAACTATATTTATTCATTCTTTAAATATTGAAAATAAAGAGTGTATTTTCTTCATAGAATTTGACAATTTGAGTTACGAACTTCACCAAACGTTTAAAGTAAAACAAATCAATCATTGTAATTGGAATTAAAATGTTAAATTTTAATAGTGAAATGAAAAACAGATTTTAATATTTACTCTTATTACTGACTAGAATATCATTTAAGCCACTGCTCAAAATTTATTTTATTACGAATTTTTAACTATCCATACACTGTTTTATATGACTTTTGCCAGAACACAAACGATAGAAAATTAAACGAAGGGCAAAAACAAAAAAAGGTCGGGTTTTTAATTCATATAAATATTATTATTATGTCATGAAATATTATTTTTTTAATTATACTCGTTATGGGTTAGCGATGCCATAAATTATTTAAATATACTATCAATGGTTGCCAAAATACATGTTGGTTTATTTTTCAATTTTTGACGCGAATCCACGTTCTCAAACGGTTTGGATTCTCAGCATTCTCTTTATTTGATTTGACCTGTGTCCTAAAGTAACTCTTGTTAATTCACAAATTTTCTTATTTCAACCATCGTCTGGTGCATTCAAACCTAGCTGAAGTATTTCACTTAAGTTTGGTCTTATTTTTCTTACCAGTACAAGTTGCAATGCTAATTTACTTCATTTAAAAAATCTGTTTCGTCAGGATTCAAACTTCTCAGTATACCAGCGCATGTGGACAGCGATGGAATCAAGTCGACCTTCTGTTTTCGTCAAGGATAACGAGGAAGGAATGGATCGCGTCCTCAATGGAAAGAGGCTGTACGCGTTCTTGATGGAGTCCACCTCCATCCAATATATGGTGGAGAGAAACTGCGACCTGATGCAGGTCGGATCTCCGTTGGATACGAAAGGATACGGAATCGCAATGCCAGTCAGTGAGTGCCTGCCCTAGTCATATTAGTAAAACGTTCATGTATAATGAAAAATATCTATCAATTCTTCAAAAAATATATTTCTCATTATTTTGATGGATTCGATTATAATCTAGTGAAATAACTCATTTGATGTCAGTGAAGACTGTTCACACAGGTGATAAAGAGAAAAAAATGCACATCTCGTGTTATCAATAACATTTTCTACAAAATCATCCCATATGAGGTATTTCATAAACAGCGATTCTAAATTATGTCTCATTCCAGACTCTCCATATCGGACCGCGATCAGTGGAGCAGTTTTGAAAATGCAAGAAGAAGGGAAATTACAATTACTTAAAACCAAATGGTGGGAAGAGATGCACGGCGGAGGAACTTGTAAGGTAAAAGCGTTTATATCAGACCTTTTACTGAATCATAATCTATTTTTACACATGTAACACTAAACTTGATATTTAATAATGAAATAAAGCGTTAAATATGTATTAAATGGACTACCACAAATTAAACACATAATTCATGGATTATAATATTTTCTTGAATAACTTCGATATACCTTTTCAAGCAGCAAGATGAAGTGAAGGTAAGTATCTTTATACGTGTCATATTTAGTACTATTAATAATAATTAGTAAGTAGTAGTATAATTAGTAAGTAGTATTAAGTACTGTACAAAAATAAATTAGTCTTAAAGAGACGGAATTGTTTTTTTGAAAAAAGTAAAAGGAATGCTTCACACTTGGAACGGATATGGTTAAAAAAATGAAAATATGCATTTCATTTTATCCATTGATATTATTACACCTTTTTTTGTTTTTACGTACGTCTAGATTCAAGAATGTATCACAAATAAACACGTATTACAGAAAAAGCTAACCCTTAACTACAGTACATTTCAACGCTGTCAACTTACAATAATAATTAGATAATGATATCATAAATTATGTTATACAGTAATCTTTCAACTAATTAATAATTTAAGCACATATTCCAAGGAATAAATATAACATTTAAGTATTCAAAGAGATAATGAAGAAGCCATGTATCGTTTAAATGTGTTTTTTTTTATCTTAAAGCATGGCCGCTTTTGCACTGCTGGTGATCATTTTCAACCGTTTGTAATGAAATGTGAAAGAGTGGCGATTAATTTGTATTGTTTTCAGGATGATCCTAGTGATTCTTCAGGCGATGCAAAAGAATTAGGTATAGGAAATGTGGGAGGTGTCTTCGTCGTCTTGGGCAGTGGAGTGACGATAGCCGTCTTCGTAGCGATTATGGAATTTATATGGAATGTTCGCCAAGTTGCTATTGAAGAAAAGGTATAAATATTTTTCAATCTATATTTGTTTGTATCTGATTTCACATTTTAATGTCTCCCAAAAGCGTTAGAAATGCCACCGCTATAGGTAGAATTACTTTTTTACATGTCAGTCAATTTTATTATTATCACATTTTTTTTCAGATAAGCGTAAACGATGCTTTTTGGGCGGAGTTGAAGTTCGTCTTCAACTTCAAGCTGACGACGAAGCCTGTTCACAACACCCTCTCGGAGTCCTCGTCCTCTCATTCTTCACGATCTAAATCCAAGTCTGGAGAACGAGGAACACCATCGAACGTGTTGCAGGCGGCTACCTCTTTTATGCGACTTGACAAAATATTTTAAATCTACGACCGTAATACCATAATAGGGAAAATTTTAATAGGCGTATTAGTGTATAAAAACAATTGAAGATTTAAATATCGCTGCATTATAAATGAGAATAACAAATAATACACACACATACGTAATAATATTCCGATTCCGCCTTATACATTATTATGATTACATTAAATGCTTCAACATTGAATATTAAGTCATTAAAATATGTATAATTAAAATAATCTTCTCTGGCATTATTATGATTCAAAGGGCTAATTTGGTGCTTCCTGATTGAGCGTCCATGAACAAGTTTGAAACTAACTTTAAAAATATTATAACAATTTATCTTATTATATTGGTAATTTTGAGGTAGATTTCTCTTATAAGAAATACTGTGAGAGCAATCTTAAGTATGATTATGATATTTTAAATGAAGCAAAATAATTTTTACTTTGTAGCAAAACCATTATAAAAATCAAATTCAAATTCCATCAAGCACCATCAGTCGATGTTTTAAATTATATCGTTATAAAAATGATGAAATAGTACAAAATAAATTTTGTTTTATTTTTAAAATATAATCCCTTTCCACCAAGAATTGACAGTTAATAAAACCTTAAAATTTATGATGACTGTAAAAAACGGTTACTATCTACAAATAATACAATCTTGTTTTTTTTTCTCATTCTAAATAAATTTAATATTTTATACTTACCAATGGCTAAAATGCTTTTTTTACATTTATTGTTATTGGAAAAAGTTGCTATCTTTTATATACAATGTAAGAATTTTAAGACATCCTAAATTACTAACGCATGTGGGCTCAAAAACACACAGTTATATAACAATAAAACTAATGGAATTATTAAAGAAATTCTGTGTATTATTTATTTAAAAAATGTTTCATTGTAGAAAATAAATGTTTTTTTAAATTCATGTCTTTTTTCTATATTTATTCCAAATGATTTTACCCAACTTATGTAGCATTATAAGCGCAATTTAAATACCATAAATTTAGGTAAGTTTGCCCATCGGTCTAAGATTAGCCAACTACATTGAAAAAGGTTTGACATTATGCTGTAATAATATCATGATAATAATAATGCTATGTGAATATTTTTTAGTTAAATTTGGATTATTGAGATTTTGTACACTTCCATGTATTTTGTCACTAACGACCCGGGTTTCGCCTTTCGGCATCTTCAGGCATTCGAGCACACGAATGGACTCGAACTGAGAGACAGTAAACAGTGTCTAACGCTTATATAGAAGATACAAATGCGACAAATATCATTTACGAGGCAATACATTATACGTCTGAGAACCACACCGATACCTGAGTTAAAATTTCGGAAATCGCCCTAATCCTTATTTTGTAAACACCATATTAACAGAGTGGCGAATTGCCGAAGGCGAATTGCCGCTTTTCAACTTCTTTTAGAATTACCAGTGATTTTACAAGTATAATAGTATTGTGGGTTTTGACGGGATGTAATTCGACGAATGGGTAAATATATACAATCATTCCACATTTAGTGAAATCTGTTAGGTGTTTCAACGTATCGGATATAATAGCGGAGAATTAGGAAGGTTCAGCTGCTCATTCAAGATTGGTAAGGAGTATAACTGGCCTCTATTAATTTCTAAAATTTCCTGATAAAATAATTTATGATCCCCCATGTTTTTATGCAACAGTTTAACCCCATCATCCGCATTAAACGTATGGTTCTCCGTTAGCAAGTGATTTGCGAATGTCGAAGTTTCTTTTTTTTAATCTAAAGGCAGCTAAATGTTCTGATACCCTAATGTACGTGTGGTTTTACCCACATAGAAATGTTGGCAATCATTGCATTGTAATTTATAAATACCAGATTTGTTCTTAAAGTTTACTCTATCTTTATTGTTAATAAGTAATTTGCCTAGAGAGTTTTTGCAATAGAACGCCGGTCTAACACTATCAGCGAGTTGTTTTTTAATTTTAAAGCTTGTGCAACCTAAATAACTAATTCTATGCCAGATTCTAGGGCGGTCTAAGTCTTTAGACAAGTTCCCGAAATATAGCATCTTTTCTGCTAATTTACGTTGTTTTTTTGATACAAGACTATCTATAAGAGACGACTCATAGCCATTATTAATGGCAATTTGTTTAATAATGTTTAGTTCGTTTTCAAAATTAAATTTATTTAGAGGTATAGTGACTAATCTGTGAACCTGAGAATGGAAAGCAGCCAATTTATATGAGAAAGGATGGTCTGAGTTAAAATGGATCGCAGCTTCTGAAAACGTCTGTTTTCGGTAAATTTTAAATTCATGAATGGAGTTTTTAATATCAATATTAAGGTCAAGGAAATTTATATTCTTGCCCCCTACTTCTAAAGTGAATTGAATTTTATCATCTAGTGAGTTAAGAAAATTATGAAGGTTAGAGACTTGTCTCTCCGTTCCATTGAATAGACAAAGGATGTCATCTACGTAACGGAACCAATAAACTACGTTTCTAACTTCTGTTTTATTGCTAAAAAAACTCTCTAGGCAAATTACTTATTAACAATAAAGATAGAGTAAACTTTAAGAACAAATCTGGTATTTATAAATTACAATGCAATGATTGCCAACATTTCTATGTGGGTAAAACCACACGTACATTAGGGTATCAGAACATTTAGCTGCCTTTAGATTAAAAAAAAGAAACTTCGACATTCGCAAATCACTTGCTAATGGAGAACCATACGTTTAATGAGGATGATGGGGTTAAACTGTTGCATAAAAACATGGGGGATCATAAATTATTTTATCAAGAAATTTTGGAAATTAATAGAGCCCAGTTAAATTCCTTGCCGATATTGAATGAGCAGCTGAACCTTCCTAATTCTCCGCTATTATATCCGATACGTTGAAACACCCAACAGATGTCACTAAATGTGGAATGATTGTGTATATTTACCCATTCGTCGAATTACATCCCGTCAAAACCCACAATACTATTATAATTGTAAAATCACTGGTATTTCTAAAAGAAGTTGAAAAGTGGCAATTCGCCACTCTGTTAATATGGTATTTACAAAATAAGGATTAGGGAGATTCCCGAAATTTTAACTCAGGTATCAGTGTGGCTCTCAGACGTATAATATCTTACCTCGTAAATAATATTTGTCGCATTTGTATCTTCTATATAAACGTTAGACACTGTTTACTGTCTCTCAGTTCGAGTCCATTCGTGTGCTCGAATGCCTGAAGATGCCGAAAGGCGAAACCCGGGTCGTTAGTGACAAAATACATGGAAGTGTACAAAATCTCAATAATCCAAATTTAATATTGAAATTCCATCAAGCACCCTCAGTCGATGTCTTAAATTATATTTTTTAGTTAAGCAAAAGTGTTGAGTAGCCACTGGTGGTAAAAATACGAATTAATGTGCAACATGATTTGTATTATTGTTGAATTTGTAAGCTTATAATGATAAAACACAATTTAAAAACTTCTCTTGAAAGAAATAGGATCAGCCATATTTTCAGTTTGTATCTCTTATCTGTAAACCAAATGCTGTATATTTTTTCCCATTTCAATTATGTACAAAATATATGAAAGCAAAAAGAAAAGTGGCTAAGTCTTTAAAATTACAGAATTTATTATAATTACAGTAATTGTTTGTATCGTGGGTCAAAGTTACCGGATTGGATGCAAACTTTGGCCCACCTTGTGTCATCTATATTTTTATATCAATTATAACAATAAATCTACTTATGCAGATTAAATTTCATCTTAAGACATTATAACATTTCTATGTAGAACAATGCCTTACATAAATGATATGGCGAGCTATGAAAATACAAAAAACCCTCAAAACTGGGCCAAAGTTACCCAAATTGACCGTGCATAAAACACAAATTAAAAGAATCGAAATTTTTCTTTCTGAAGACAATTCAAACACACGTAAATAATTATCAGCTTTCTCCAAAAGTTGAATATGCATATTTTCTATGGATTCGGTGGTAACTTTGTGGAAATTCATTTTTAATACCAAATTAAAATTGATAACTTTGTTATTTCACTTGTTTCATCACTAACGTGACGCTTTGCGTTATATTAAAATTGAAAAAATAATATGTTTTCTTAAATCACATAAACAAATCTTTGTAAGTTTTGAAGATAAGACAAAACACTAACATTTATTTATTTCGATATTTTTTTAATTTAATACAAATATAGTTATTTATAAATTTGACTGAATGGGCTTTTACTTGGTAGAACTCCATTATATAAAGAAAAAACAGATATGCTAACAGTAAAGATTCATTATTGTAAACAAATATTTAATTTCATATCAAATTGATTTAATTACTATTATATTAATTCACTAAACCATTTCTTTTAAATTTTAGTTTATGATACTTAATCAATAGAAAAAATATAAACACTCAATCTTCTTTTTACACTGGGGATACTACGTACCATGCTAAGCATCCGTGCAGAAAAAGCTTGCTAAAAATGTGGAGTAAACATAAATAAATGAAACATAAATTCCATTACATTCGACCATACAATTTCGAAATCGTGACGATTGAGAATCATATGTCTATTTTCAATAAAAAATAATTGGTTAATATTATATCCAATAAGGAGAATGAACTTATATATATATATAAGTTCATAAGCATTATATTTAAATTCATAAACATTATTAATTTGTTCTGATAAACAATACATTTAAATTAATCTATTGTTTATCAGAAGAGAAAATTAGTTCAGATACAAATTTATTCATTTCAATTATGTTTCGTTACTTATTGTATTCTTTGATACAAATCCTAGAAAAAAGTTAAGGTATTTCGCTGCAGACTTTAATATAAATACAATATTGAATCTTCTTTGAAAGAACGAAAAAGAACTGGGGCTGAAGTATAAGAAAAAAAGAAAACTTTGCGTATATAAATAAAGTTTGAAGGAGGGTTGAGCCCTTAAACGTATCCTTCCGTTCTTCATATCGTCGCGGCGGAGGACATCGGAACGGCGAGGTGAGGCGGCGAGGGTAAAGTTAAGACGGTTTTGTGAGCTTTGTCGAACAGTGAGCACAGCGCCTTCTCTACTCCGCTCCTTACTAGGTCTTAAGCTTCCTCGCAGACATAACCGTACTATATTAAATGGGTCATCACACAAATATCATAAGTTTTCTATTCATTCGATCAAACGCCGACAAGTTACGACAGCAGTAAGGCATTGCTAATTTGCTATGGCGAAGAGAACTAATAATATATAAAATTTGGATTATTGAGATTTTGTACACTTCCATGTATTTTGTCACTAACGACCCGGGTTTCGCCTTTCGGCATCTTCAGGCATTCGAGCACACGAATGGACTCGAACTGAGGAGTTCAGGAGGGCTCAGTTCGAGTCCATTCGTGTGCTCGAATGCCTGAAGATGCCGAAAGGCGAAACCCGGGTCGTTAGTGACAAAATACATGGAAGTGTACAAAATCTCAATAATCCAAATTTGATATTGAAATTCCATCAAGCACCCTCAGTCGATGTCTTGAATTATATAATAATATATAAATAATGTCCAGTATTAAATCAATGAAAAAGGCAGAAATTACAAAAAATACTAATTACAGCCATGCCAATAAGAAAAACACTGGTATCAAGTAATTCAAAAATTACACATGTATTACATAACGAAATAAATAATATCCATATTCAATTTTTCTCTTCGTTTAAAGTGAGATAAGTAATATATTTAGTTTTATAATTAAATTTAATGTCTTTCTGCAACCGACCTTCCAAAACATCAATATTTTTAAAAAAAGGTAAAGGTAACAACAGGGCTTTTTTTAAAAAAAAAAGCGCCGGAACTCACTTCTTGTCAAGCTTTTTGCTAAAGATAATTATAAACAAATAACATTTAAAAAAAATTAAGGCAGTTTCTCCTATGCCACGAAAAAATGTTTTTTTTTTGTTTTGGAAATTTTAAATTTTTGACGACGAATTATATGTAAGCAGGAAAATTTTTTCGTCTAATTTCTTTCTTCTTAGTCGGCGTCCGTGGCGCAGTTGGTTACGTTGCTGGCTACGGTTACGGATGTCTCGGGTTCAATTCCCGGTGCGGACGGTTTTCATAGATTGATCTTTCAATCGATTTATGGATTTCTGTTCGTAGTCTGAGTCCTCCCTCCCACCAATCCCATCCTCACGGGGCGTAACGAGAGCGATTAGCTAACCACTAGTCCTGTCATATCCCTATCCTTCTATCCCTACTCTCTTCGAAAAAGAAGAGAGGTTGAGCAACTGAGTGACAAGCAGTTCTCGTAGAAAAAATTCTGTCAAGATACCTCCATTAGGAGACCATATGCTCCACATTGGGAGCGGACATGGAAAAAAAAATTCTTACGTTAAAAATATCGTGAAAAAAGGTGCCGAAACGCCAATCCACCGCGTTACATGGCAAAAAAAGCTCTGGGTAACAACAAGAAATCTTCAAAGCATATGGAAAAAATATCACCGATATTCGCTTCAATTGAATTTAGCATCAAAAGTAAGATGTAGCGTCGTGTCAATGTTTTTTCAATTATTTTATAAATTGGTAACATTATACACCAGTATGCCAGCTGTCAACATTCGCTTAAGACTCTCAAACTCACTTTCTGTGTGAGCACCAAGCGAAAGCGCACTGTTGTGCGATTAAATGTGACAGATTAAGCCAATATAAATATAATATGTATTAATAAATACAACTGTATATACTTTGTCAGATATTCCTGATGTGCGAGGAGCCTAATAGAAGTGTGAAAAGCTCCTGTAGGAGTATGAGCGATGCAAACAATGAAAACGTGATCAAACTACATCGCTTTGCTTTGAAGGCTCCAACAATAAACTAATGAGAGTAAACAAAACACACACCATCCAAACTAGTGTCGTTCTAGTCTGTGTCTCGTGCTCGTGTCCATGGAAAAGCAGCCGCAAAATCTTGATACCTCCGCCACATGTTTATTAACATTTATATTACATGATTGATTATAATCATGTTTGTTTGTTAATTTGCGTAATTTGGTAACTTGCGTTTGTCAATTAAATATTACACGCATTCATCTTTTCAACCAATGAACTACTTTAGCCATGTTTCATGCAACATTTCACAATATTTTACCGCGATCACTTTATTACATTAAATTTAGAATATCAACGTTTTTTCGCTCGTAGAAAAGGAGAAATATTTTGTTGAAAATTGATAAACTAAACCGGTAAAATTTTCACCATAGTTATAAATTGATTCATAAAAAAATATGAAGGCGAGTAGATTTTTTATCGACATGAGAGGCAAACTTAATACTTAAAACATCGTTAAATTCATCTTGGAACAATTATTATTAATACCCTTTTGACAATTTGAAAATGACATTATAATTTATCAAACATGTCAAGTAACTGATTTTTACCAAAATGCTCTTAACGCTCTGTACAATCACAATTTTGTGTAAGATCATTTATTAACATATAAGAACATAGCACAGTTTTATGCAGATGTCTGGCGAGCTACTTGTAGATTATGCATTTTTTCATTTACAACTAATTTGGAGTAGATCGCTGCTTGTTGAATATTTCAACGATGATTTACTGTCATTGTGTCATTTGACTTTTCTTTTCGGAGAGAGGTTTTTAACTTTGGATATTTAGAGAGAATCGTTTATAATAGTATTGCGCAAATATAGACAAAATTTTACAATTTTTACACAATATGATTTATTATAATTCCATTATAAATGAAGATTAGAGACAATGAACGATTTGTGTAAGTTTGTAGTGAATGCACGGGGATTAAAGAAATTAATTTCTGCGTTCGGCTATTTATAATATATTTTCCCCTTATACAATATGTCAAGGTAATTTATATTCTATTAAAATCCTTCTGTATATGTCATAGATTTAGAAACCTAATCTTAGGCGTAGTATTCCAGAAAGACGCCATTTGCGAAATCGGATACTACGGTCGCGGGCGAGAGTTTTCTTCTTTTCTATCATATGTTTCCTTCAAATATTGTAAATTATGTAATTGATTTTTCTAATCACATCGTATATCGTGCGAATTGGAATAACGAAAACGTTTTATTAGAAACACAGCTTAATCCATAAGCGAAACATTATTCTAAAAAATTTGGAGAATACGCATTCACCGCAAATAATAAAATTCTCTGATTCATCGATTGCAGAGCAACGCAATCTCGCATGGGTGACAGGTGATACTTTGCCTTATATTTAATTACTTGAAAAGATTTATTTTTCTATTTTCTTATAAAACACTCTAAGTCGGGAACATTTTTTATCAAAACAAATTCATAACTATTAATACTTTAATAATGTGTATAATTTTTTCTGATTATCAATTATTATTATCGTTTATTGTTATGTTTACGCATGTATTTAATAACATACTGAATAATTATTATTATGGGGAGTTATGCATGAGCTACATGACGACATGATATTCAGATTAAAAAGGTCAAATCGTTTATCTATTCGTTGAATTTAAAAAGTCACACATATGGTATATTGTTGGTCTCATACTATTCGGAATCATCTCAATATTTTATTTTTCAACGACACTTTATTAGTCGCACATTATACCACGGTGGTTGAAGTCGTATAAATAATAAGGAACAAATATAACAATTTATATTTATTCATTAATTCGTATAAAATGATACAATTCGACTGTGCATAATTTATTTTGATGTGATCATTAAATATTTGCTTAATTTTATCTAATATTATTATCGTAGTATAATAGCACAAATTTGTGATTAAGAGACTACAGGGTATCCCAATGTTATTATTTGCCCAGACTTAGTTTCCTAAGTAATTTATTATTGTTTTACAAAAAAGTGACAATTCGGAATAAAATAACGATGCAATTAATTAAATCAGTGCCAATATTTTACTGCGCAGTATTTTTTTTAATTGTGCAAGTGGATTGCAAGAAAACGGTTACGATTGGTAAGTTTTGTTAAAGTTATGGAAGTTCAAAATATATACAAAGTAATTTATATATGTATTTTATTGATGAATATAACATATATTTCGCCACTCTGTAAGAAATTACTCAAAACTCTACATTCGTCGATATAAGCTAACTACTAATCCTCCTAACTCTTTCTTTCTACAAAGAGAGGTGAATCAACTGGATAAAAATGGGCTCTCTTATATATTAAGATACTCATTGCAAATGTATATGATGCGCATTGGGAACGAACACGGTTGAAAAAAAATATTAACAATCGTAAAACGCACATAATATGTACTTAATACTTACTTCTATTCGGTTCAGTAGTGGCATCTGTTTTACTTGTGTGTTTTTCATGTGTCAAAAATCCTCATTTAAAACGACTGTAATGTGATAAGATGAAAATCTGTAACCTATATTTAAATTGAATTGATATTCTTCTTCTATGCAGGTCACCGAGAATCAGTTATTTGGAATCAAATATGTTACTTGTAGTTGTTATTGTTGACCTCGAAAAATGTCGACCCTGAAAAACTATGTTACGACGATTCCTTTTGCTCCACTGACCAAAAGTAAAGGAATATAATATATGACTTATTGCATAGCTGAAATATCGTAATAAATTAAATGTAGTCATACGTTTAACTAATAGACAACAATACAGATCTTATATACAATAGCCCAGACCGCTCTGTAGACGTTTTAATCTAATCACATGTTGGTATGAAATTTTCTCATGATTTAAGCTTTCGCAGTGATGCACACACAGTTCCGACGTACTAGCCACATTAGACATACAGTATTTCAATTTCAATACCGCCATCTATGAAGGGTACAATTACTTGTTTAATAATGTTTATCTTGGATCATAAAACTTTTGTCTAGCTGAAGAAATAGATATAAACATCCGATGCCAACAACTTTCATGTTTTTCAAATCTTCTCACAATATTCGGCTTCCCCATATAATGACAGCCTATGTCAGAGAACGTCAATGCCTTACCTCTATATTCAAAGAATAATTTTTTTATCATTCTAAATGAATTCTACATAGTCGCAAAAATTGTGCCAAATTCGCTATTCGTTTGATGTGATAAGTGTTTTCAAGTGTTTTAAAATAAAATGAAAATTGTTACTAATACAAAAATCGTGCTTTCATTAACAATAAACAAATTTTATAATACTTTATTTTTAGTGAACGTTTTCAACGATTCTTTGCTTGAATAGGTGCTTAAAACATATACTTGGGTATTTAATCTTATGGTGATAAATCCCACACAATATTCGCAAAGCACAGTATCGTACAAGCCGTAGCAATGGCGGGGTATGGATCAACCCGCGGGGACTGGATCATCTCGGTGAAATTCCTAAGTGTCCATTTTTAGAAATATATATGTATATTAAAAGATTACTATAATAGAAAAATCAGCTATTGAAAACTAGATAAAATATTTTTCGAGTCCATTCGTGTGCTCGAATGCCTGAAGATGCCGAAAGGCGAAACCCGGGTCGTTAGTGACAAAATACATGGAAGTGTACAAAATCTCAATAATCCAAATTTAAATATTTTGTGTTTGAAGCCGACACCGGACATGTTGTTTAATACTCTTGTGATTTCATTTAAGACATCGACTGAGGGTGCTTGATGGAATTGCAATATCAAATTTGAATTGTAGAGATTTTGTACACTTCCATGTATTTTGTCACTAATGACCCGGGATTCGCCTTTCGGCATCTTTAGGTATTCGAGCGCACGAGTGGACTCGAATTGACGGTTCGAATGTTGTCAATTCGAGTCCATTCGTGCGTTAGAATGCCTGAAGATGCCGAAAGCCGAAACCCGGATCGTTAGTGACAAAATACATGGAAGTGTACAAAATCTCAATAATTCTAATCTTGTGATTTCATCCAACTCAAGGTTAACCATTAAAATCCTCGAACTAAAACTTTCAATCGTTAATTTCTTAATGTATTAATGGTCTTGTATAAAATGACATGGATATCTTCTTTGTCGTGCATTTATTTTGTAACCGATCCTGAAAAGAGAGAGCAATTATCTAGCCACTGGTTCGTTCCTTGCCTTAACAATTGACAGGACTTAGCGACTGACTTATAATCAGTTTTCGTTAAAAAATGTCTGTTTAAGTTCTTAATGAGGAGTCCGTGCAGTTCACGTAAGTAGTGAACATGATTTAAAATTAATAACAATAACAAATTAATACCAGTGCTGTTGCGTTTGATTGGATTTCACACATCTGGAAAAGAAAATACTTACGTTATCACGTACGTACTGTTTCCTTATCCGTCAGTTTACGATATCATTACGGTTTATGTATTTTGTTGGAAAAGCAAGCTCAGTTGTGACTGTCATTTATCGGCCGGTGCTGTGTTTCAATGCGCCTCTCTTCAAATTTCAAACCAGTAAGCCTACGTCGGGTCCATCTACATCGTCCTCAGACGGCTTTGCGTTACTTACATACACAATTTCCAAGTAGATATTTGCGCCAGCATAT
Source organism: Himalopsyche phryganea (assembly GCA_022494535.1). Classification (NCBI taxonomy): domain Eukaryota; kingdom Metazoa; phylum Arthropoda; class Insecta; order Trichoptera; family Rhyacophilidae; genus Himalopsyche; species Himalopsyche phryganea. Next base: position 150,429 of record JAGVSL010000119.1, on the reverse strand, counting down.
CTTCGATTTCTTTCTTTATCACTTGTTTATAGTTTGGGGATTGCCTGAAAAGTTTTATAAACGTTATAATATTGATAATATAACAATAAAAAAAAATGACGTTTATAAATAGTCTTATATCACTTTATAATTATTGCTGTATTAAATTTTATTTATATTTATTTATTGATACTGTGATCTATTTATTGATACTGTGATTTATTTATTGATACTGTGATAATAAATTTTATTTATTGATACTGTGATCGAATACAAGATTCATAAAAAAATAGTACAATAATGTTTTTGAAATTTAAACGTTTTTCAACAACAATTACCAAGCTATAAAACAGCTAATAAATTAGATTTATTTTTCTCAGGAAAACAAACTATGAAAGGAACATGAACTCACATAAACTAAAATATTTTTTTATTTGCCAACTGAATTTTCATAGTGTTACAGTTGACGTACCTGTGGCCGTGCGACTAACCTCATTGTCTACGTGCCGCAATGCGGAAACTTGCAAAAGTCTTGATTTTTCAGTCATGCTCGACGTCATGGATGATTAATATATTTGATGTATAATTTCCCTCCTTCCCATCTGATCCTGAAAATGGCGTGTATTGAAATCAATAATTAGCAAACTAATAGTGCTGTCCTACCCCAATACTTTTATCCTTACTCGGTCCGGAAATTGATCGACTGAACAAGCCGTCTTTGAAAAACAATATCTGCTGAGAAAAGTACCATTCGTAGTTAAATTATTGGTACACTGTCTTAAGCAAACCTTAGCGGAACATTTATAATATCAGTCCTGAGCGTGCTATAGAGTAAAACTACACTTATCATAAGGGAGACATTCTGAAAGGCGCAGCTTAAAGCAAGCTGCCACGTAATGTTGTTTATAATGATGGCCATAGCCACCACAAAACGAAGTGGGTAATGAAAAGGAGAAAAGTCACTCATTTAAACTTGTCGGTGGAAACTGTAGGAACATGTTTTATCGATGATAAATACAAGAATTATTTTCTTTTTTATTTTTTCAACAGTTCGAATTTAGAGTATTTTTTTCCTGACCCCTGAAATCTCCAATTGGAGCGTTGGACTTTATTTTCTTAATATTGAGAAATTTTGGAAACCGTTTCTTTTATTTTGACTTATGTAGAGAACAAATGAAACATTCTAAAGCTGTGGCAGTGTTTCATGCATATCAATGAAACTTTTGAAAACGCAGGCGCAAGAACGTAGTTGTCAATATCGGCGGTATCCATTGCAATGAGAAACACGACCATAGACTGACAAAAAAATTGTCCACATGGCTATACACAGTCATTTAAACTGCCAGTCTTCCCGCCACGCGGCGTCATTGCCGCTTGAATTTCAAAATAAGTCCATAAATTACGGCCGCCATTCATTCAATCACTACCTTACACTATCAATATGAGTGTTATTCTTGTTCTTATTCTTGAACAAAACTGTCATCGTATAATGATCGCTTTAGAATGGACTAAAACCTATTTAAAAATAATGATATAATCAGATATTATACAACATCCGCTGAAATTGCTACTAATTAAAGCTTACCTTATCGAAAGCAACAAAACGATAAACATTTTATGAATCAACTACATGATTGCATTATAAGAATAGCATTTGTAGATAGAAAAGACTTTTTTGCATTAAGAGTAGCTATTTGAACAATGTAAACGGGTGACTTGGAAAAAAATAATAAGTACGTGATGTGGGAAGGGCGGCGGGGCTGAGGGCACCGAGATTTTCTTTGTCAGTTTGGAGCGCGCTTTCGTCGCGTTGCGCTATCTGGAGCGAGGTACAGAAGGCTTGAGGAAAAATCTGGCCCCTGGGAAATGATCGAAGGAAAAGTGCATGCGATATTTTACAATCTAGCAGGGCATGAAAGCCGCAGCCTGCCGTTTGGTGTTCGACCTCGATATTATAAAATGCTTTTCAACACAGATGATTTCGCGAAAACTACTTTGGGCGAGGGTTTTATTAAACGTAAAAATAAATTCAATGTATACGTCAATATCTCAGAAATTTTAAAATTCGTTTAATGTATCTATTATAGTATAACACAAATATTATTTCTTTATATCTCTACTATATAGCACAAAATACATGTAGAAATTTGTATGTTTGTATGTCTGTCAGTCACAACAACTCCTCCCAAACGGCACACATTAGTGACGAGACATTTTTACACATCATTTTGGCTGTAGATTCAACTGCGCTATTTTCAATATTCAACTCTCAACTTTTAACATTTAACCTAAAATTGAAAACGATGTAGTTTTAAAGTTTCAATGTGGAATGAAAAAAATAATAATATTAGTCGCCTAGCAACAGCTTAATACTAAAAAATTCTGCAAGATAGTAACACGAACGCAGATATTTGCGTTAAATATTGAGTTTCATGGTAGTGATTTGATAAATTCGTGCAATTTGGTGTGCATCTGGAATCGTCATTGAAAATTAGCGTATGACTCTGATCGTATGTTTAATTTGTGGTGCTGCAAGAGCCATTATTAAATGCAGATCAACAAGCTGTATATCGGGAAGTTCAGCGGCAACATAACAAGAGTGCAAGTGGCAAAATTGTCCTCTTATTTTAGCTGGTTTCAACTCTTAACATTATTATTAATTGGTGGACTATATTTCTAACAAAAGAGGTACAATTGACGGTGACATCTACAAATTTCAATATTAGCTAGCCAACGTGTAAAGTTAATAACCTAATATAAGTGTTCACCATTTTGGGTGAAGCCGGGTAAAAAATACTAGTATTCAATAAATTAGAAAATTACATTGAACATTAACAAAAAGAAATAGCTTAATGCCAAAGAATCTTTTACTAAATTTGAAAAAAAAAACCTCCATTTAACAATTTGATGAAAACTCAACGGTTATTATTTTCTGTAATGTCTGATAAAGTTTCCAAAATAAAATGTAGCCTTTTTAGTTGAGATGGAATAGTTTATTGACAAAAATGAAATGTATCAATTTTAATTTTATATTAAAATGTCATTACTAAAAGACTCAATCGAAAGATTAAAAAATATCTTAATCAACTGAAACAAATAAAATAAAATTAAAAATTGATAATTTAGTTATTCCACTCGGTTTATCACTAACGTGACGCGTTTCGCCTCTTTAAGAAGCATCTTCAGACTAACCGTATCGTAAGGTTATTTATTTCTAAGGTAAACGATGATTTTATTCTTAAAAGGGTGAGGGTGGGTTTTATTACATTCTACTGGACGTGTGGAAGGGGGTAAGCTAGAAACATTGTGTTGCACTATAAACAAATCAATTACTGGCACCTGGATGTGAAAAGCCCAAGGGGAATAAATTTAATAATGGCGAGCCGCCTGTTCTGTTTAAAATGTTATTTACTAATCCTCATTACTGTTAATGGTTTTATTGATTTTTAAAAATTCTAGGCTATTCATTTTAATATCTTTTTTATTTACACGATGGAGTACTTCTACGTTATTATTTTTATTAAAAGTATGATCATTTTCAACTAAATGATTCGTAAACTCTGAAAAATTATTATTTTTGAGAAATCTGATATGTTATTTAACTCTAATTTAAAGTTTCTACCTGTCTGTCCTATATAGGAACCTTGACAGTCTTCACAAGAGAGGCGGTATATTCCACCCTGTGATAATGATTCTATTCTATCTTTATTTTTCAATAAGATTTTACCTAAGTTGTTAACTGTATAAAAAGCTGCCTGCAAGTTATCCGGTAACAGCTTTGACATCTTTGATGATGTCTCTCCAAAATAAATGATTCTACGCCAGCTAAAAGTTCTATCATGTGTTTGGTCTTTATAAAGATCTAGTATTAATTTATTTGATTGTTTTCGTTGTAATATATTATTAACTAACTCGATGCTATAATCGTTATTGAATGTAATTTGCTTTATGAAACTGAGCTTTAAGCAACTGAAACATTTTTAAAATTGCAGTAAGCTAGATTGTATCATAACCAAAACTTGTGAAAAATCATTAAACTATATTTATCATTAATGAATGTCGCTGTCTAAGAATATGAATCATTTGGCTTTCCTTAATTCACATCAAAATCACCAATCATTTGATATTTTAGGAATATATTCATATATAAAATAGATCCAAATTGCAGGTGGCATATTCCATAATGATGATCCTGCATCGCAGATGGCTTTCAAGTACGCTGTTGAAAAAAACAATCAACGAAGCGGAATCAACTTTGTGCCAATCATTCGCACAGTGTCGTCCACTGATAGCTACTCTGCAGGAAAAATTGGTAACGCAAAAGCTTTCAACCAATTAAATTATTGTATGTATCTGCGCACCAAATGCTAAAAATAAATTATGTATTAGAACATTATGTCTCAAGGTTCATTTTTTCTCGTAAATAGGAAATTAAATCCCAAAATTGGCCCAAAATACTTAGGAATGTGATCATGACGCAAGCATGGAGAAATATCGAAAATCTTGAAGATATAAAGATGGATAAAATTTGTTTATCGCTATTTAATAGCGACTCTACATCATCTTGTGTTTTGTCGGTGATACTTTCAAATATTGTAAATATCTCTTCTATATAGCACAATATACATGGAGAAATCTGTATGTTTGTATGTCTGTCGGTCACAACATCTCCTCCCAAACGGCGTAACTCGCGACGTGAAATTTTCACATGTCATTCTGGCTGCCATTTTTAGTTCAACTGTACTGGTTTCAACTTTCAATTCTCAACTTTTAACATTAAACCTTAAACTGAAAACGGTATATTTTTGACTTTACAATGCAAAATAAAAAAATCATCAAAAGCCGAGAAAGATTGCTTGGTAACCGCTCCATACCGAATATTCCGTAACTACCTAGAATTAAAAATAAATTTGTCGAATGTTCAAAAGCATAATGCTTTCATATCTGAACAATAACGCTTTTTATGTTCAAATAAAAGTATATAAAATTACCATTCCATGTTTTTTATTTTCATAGGAAATATTTTACAAAACATGTGTCCCGACAGGACTGCCGTGTTTGTTTTAGTGGCGATAATAAATCTAATGTGATAGACCATTTTTAATGTTTGTGTGGTCATTCCCAAGTTTGTTGCCGTCATTTCAAACTTTTTTTTCACTTTATTATATTGCGCACATCTGCATATATTATTTAAATATGATTTTATTAGAAATTTCAGATGTTTCATGACATACAACTATGCGTTTACTGTGTATGACATTTAAATTAATTTTATTCAACAGTTGATTTATTATTTCATTTAAAAAATCATTAATAATATTTTTTTTCAGCTTGCAGCCTTGCGAAAGAAGGGGTGGTAGCAATATTTGGTCCGGCGTCCCAGGAAACGCGAGGAATTGTCGAATCAATCTGTAGAACGCTCAGAATACCCAACTTCCAAACGTTTTCGCCTATCGATCCTCCCCAAGAATTATCTGATTCGGCCATGTCACTCAACTTCTTTCCTCGCCATGAAATATTAGAAAGCGCTTTGGCCGATCTGGTTGTCGATTCCGACTGGGAAAGTTTCACGATTCTTTACGAAGATAATGACGGTCAGTAAAATGAACATCAGTGGTGAAAGATAAGATTCTCGACTGTTAAATATTACGAGTGTTACTTTATAAATTTAAAAAAATTCTCCTTCGAAAAAGAGTCCATCGCAGAGAAAACAGTACAATATAAAGGACCAAGCTCTGCGCAGGAAAGCGCAAACTTTGCTTTGGTCATATTCTTTTAATTTACTCAATAATATTGTAAGACAAGATCTGAGTGTAATTTTTTATGCAGTAAACATAAAAAAAAGGAAAAAGATGGGAACGAAAGAATGATTATATCATGTTTCAAACAATTTTCATTTAAATTTGCGATATTTTTATCGTCTCAGATATTTAGTTACTGAATAGAAGAAACAAATTTATTTAAGAATATTAATGAAGTAAATTTTGATGTTATTGAAATTTTGTTTTTTCTATATATCAAGAATGAAAAAATTGAAATCAATTAAAAAATATCCTCAGTGGAATAATCGTATAGCTTCTAGTTAATTCAAATATCTTTTTAGGACTTGGTCGCATCCAAAAATTACTAGAGAACCAATCTTCTAAGCGAATCGCAGTACGAGAGTTAATAAAAGACATTGACAATAAGCCAATTTTCAAAGAGCTTTTGGAAGCCGGTGAAACCCATATTGTACTTGACTGCTCAAAAGATAGGATTCTTGACTATCTTCGCCAAGCTAATAATGTTGGCTTACTGGAACGTTATCAGGTGGGCATAGTTCAAAATCTTTTAATTGCAGAGATTAATTTGAATGAATTTTGCGTGAATGATAAATCAGCCAATTGACTGTCTGCAATCAATAATTTAATTCAATGGCATTAGAGCAATTACGATAGAAAAAACAGTCGATTCCGCTTAATTCGGACGCATTGAGCATTTCAAAGCATTTCGTTTCAAATAAGATGTTAGCTCTAATAAGCTGAAGCTAAAGGAAAATAATATTCTTTACGTACATGTTAAATTATTGAAAAAAAATTAAAATTACAGAAAATAATCAATAATACTAATCAAAATATGAATCCTAGACAAAGAAAAAAATGTATTTCTTCAGAAATTCATCAAGTGAAGTCTTTCTCTTGTTGTAGGATTGCAATTGCACAAAATCAGCACATACAGTGAGGATGTTGAGCTCCTGACATTGCCTTCTTACACAAAATAACGCTCTTATTCTAAATATATTATTTAATTTATTTTCCTGCTGACTGGTCACATGCATAAAGGGATATTCATCACTGCCACTTAATGCTTTGATTCAGTAACTTAAAAAATTGCATCTACAGAGTTTTCATTTTTTTCATAACATACCAGTTTCTTATCTATTGTCATATTTGTTTTTGTCCCAACAAACGGAATAGCGTTTCGGATATCCGAAATAAATTACAGTCTCTTTATTTGGATTTTGGTTTCTGTTCCTTGAAATTTGTCTCAAATAACCGGCTGTCCCAATCAAGCCGAATCAATTGTACCTATATTAACGGAAATAACTTAGATCATCAGTAATTACACAAAAATACAATTCTATACATTGTATCACGTTAAAATAGTATCAATGAGAAGAATAAATGATTTATTTGATTCTTTTATAATAATTGTATTCGCCTAATCTCTGTCTGCTGTATATGGCATAGAATGCCAATAATGTCCTCAATTTTTTCCTTTTTTTAATGAATTAATTATTCTAAAATGAAAACTCTATCAAAATTAACTTACGTGTAAAGCACAGGGTAAAAATAACAAAGCATTAAGTTCTAAAGAATTTTGCCAGTTGTTTGATAGTTATTTTGGCCTAGTCTACTTAATTTAGCTTAGCTATAATACAACTTAGCTAAAATTCTCATCCTAAAAACGGAGTGTAGCGAGAGCGATTAGCTTACCACTATTCCTGTCCTAGTTCTATCCTTCTATCAATACTCTCTTTGTAAAAGGGAGTTTGAGCAACTGAGTAACAAGCAGTTCTCGTAGAAAACTTCTGTTGCGATACCTCCATTAGGAGGCCATATTCTCCACTGTGGAAACGGACATTCGTTGAATATAAATTCATTGAAATTTTACTGATTATGCGTAACTACATGAGCTTCTTGTGATAATTTAAGTAAGAGTAATGAGTTAATGTTTGTTTGGTCATTAGTGAGGTTATTACTTGATTTTACCCTATTGTAATATGTAATATTATGATGCAGATATTTTTATTATAGACATACATACTAACATCGTTGGATGCTCACACTGTGGACTATGGAGAATTTGTTGAATCATCTAATATCTCAGCTCTGCGAGTCGCTTACGAAGTTCCCAAATTCAGGCAGACCAATATCATCATAAACAACGGCCAATCTTTCTATGATCCTAGTCCCGACACTGTTACCGTAAGGCTATACAACATCATTATTCCGATTAATGACTTATGATTTTATAATTAATTACACTTACAAGATTCGTTTAATAAATACGTCACAGCTTGTTTGTGAGTATTTAATGAAACGACCAAACTTAATTTTATAAAATTCGGATTATTGAGATTTTGTACACTTCCAAGTATTTTGTCACTAACGACCCGGGTTTTGCCTTTCGGCATCTTCAGGCATTCGAGCACACGAATGGACTCGAACTGAGGAACTCAGTTCGAACTCAGTTCGAGTCCATTCGTGTGCTCGAATGCCTGAAGATGCCGAAAGGCGAAACCCAGGTCGTTAGTGACAAAATACATGGAAGTGTACAAAATCTCAATAATCCAAATTTAATATTGAAATTCCATCAAGCACCCTCAGTCGATGTCTTAAATTATATTAATTTTATAATACTGAAATGGGAAAAATTCACTAATTCATACTTGTTGTTGGAGATTGTAGAAACTTTTGCCGTTGATGACAGCAAAAATTACTTTTTTTGTTTTCCTAATTGTTTTGGCAGGTCGATCTAAGAGTATTTATTTATTCCTGGCGTCTCCAATGGCAGCGTTGGGCTTAAACTGCTTTGCAATTTGGCCAATCTTACATTTCTCTTATTTCTATTCATCTAGAGAACATATGAAACATTCCAAAGCTGCGGCAGCGTTTCATGCATCTTAATGAAGCTTTTTAAAAAGCAGGTGCAAGAACGTGGTTGTCAAAATGGGCGGTATCCATGGCAACGCGAAACACGACCATAGACTGACGAGATTGCCCGCACGGCAATACACAGGCATTCGGACTGCCAGTCTCCCCACCACTCGGCGTGATTGACGATTTTTTTTTTTACGAGATTTATAAATATCTAGAAATCCGTCAATTACTACCGTATCCATCAATCTGATAGTCATTATTGAACAAGATTGTCATTCCAATTTATCGTGTAAAGTTCGCTTTAAAATTTACTTTATTCTGTTTTTGAAAATCTTCTTGTTGTAAAAAACAAAATCTTTTTAATTTTTGACACTTAAAATTACGATTTTGTATCTCTCTTGATAATGCGATCATTTGCGTTGGTTTGTTTTCTCTATGCAGTTTACATAATCTCAATTAGTTTCTAAGTCATTGAGAAAATGACAGTCTTCAATTTCATCTTATTTCTCATAATTTTGATTGTTTTTTTGTAATTTTGCCTGTATTATTATGTGTTTACATAGATATATTTAATATTTCTAGCTGAATACCGCATTGATGATAGATGCAGTGAATCACTTGACTGAATCGCTTAGCACACTGTTGGTGAGCACCGGAAAAGTTCCGGAAACCAAATCAATTTCTTGTCTTGGCGTCAACGATACATTTTGGAATCAAGGCAAAGCAGTCTATCAGTATATTATTGAAGTGAGTACAAATATTTTGATTTAATGTTCCTTGCATTCCTTAACGGTGTGTTTTGGAATGTTTAACAGTATATGGCTTCGATAACTACCAACCAGTTAAGCGAAAAGCATACATTTGTATAGACAGTGATATTTTAATCGCATATGTACCTTTTTAAATATTTCGAATAAATAGGAATTGTAAGCTAAATGCAGTCGAAGACTCACTTCATCTTGGACACATTTCTATGTTTGAACAACTATGCAATGTGTTAAATCAAGAGTAAACTAAATTAAAATCTAAAAGATCAGTTTGTTGAGTACATTTCAATACAATAACACACAGCGATATCTCCTCGAATGGAAAAAACTAAACTGGTTCTTTTACACCTTTTTATTCCATACGGTAATACAAAGCAACGCATTTAATGCATGTTGTTATTTGGGTATCACATCATCGTTGAACTATACAGAACTATAGAACATTAATGCATGTGATGAGCGAAACCAATCCTGATCATCATAAACATGTGGAAGTAGTACAAATGAATTGTATTTATAATTTAAGTAATTTAAGACATCGACTGAGGGTGCTTGATGGAATTTCAATATTAAATTTGGATTATTGAGATTTTGTACACTTCCATGTATTTTGTCACTAACGACCCGGGTTTCGCCTTTCGGCATCTTCAGGCATTCGAGCACACGAATGGACTCGAACTGAGTTCGAGTCCGTGTCCATCTCAGTTCGAGTCCATTCGTGTGCTCGAATGCCTGAAGATGCCGAAAGGCGAAACCCGGGTCGTTAGTGACAAAATACATGGAAGTGTACAAAATCTCAATAATTCAAATTTAGAATTGTATTTAATTTTTTTAAACATAATGTCTTTCCACCAAGAATTGACAGTTAACACCTTAAAAGCTAAATCCGTGTACAAGTGTGCACATTTTATCAAAACCCATACAATACTTTGTAAAAATACGTGCATATACCTTTAGTCATTTTACACAACATGTAATGACAAATTATTTACATAACCTGACAAAAGTATACGAAATAAAATGTTTTCAAATCCAATTTCTTTTAAAATTTTTCTAATCTGCTATTTTGATTAATGAATATTTGCGTATTAGTTTAAACTCATTAAATTTTGCTCAGCTAATGGAATTTTAATGTAGCTTTATTTTGTATTTGTAAGAGGTCCTTAACATTTTAATTGTGGACTATTAAATTTCGTTTATATGTATACTTTTTTATTACCTGTAAATTCTAGTCTTAGTTCATGAACCAACTGTTTTATATACCTTGTAATTGATAAAATTCAATTTTATAGAAATAGCCCTGTTATGATTGTATTTTTATCAGTTGATAATGCTCGTGATGAGCATAACTGGTCCTGATCATTACAAAAATGTCAAAATAGTACAAACAAATTGTGTTTTATTTTTAAAATATAATGCCTTTCCACCAAGAATTGACATTTTTCACCTTAAAGTGAAAATGTTTAAGCTTTTAATGACATGCAGAATCTGATACGTTTAATAGCTTCGATCAAATTCCGATATGTCAGATCATATTTTAATTATATTTATTGAAATAGGCGGCTAATTAGCTACTACAAATATGCATTTTTTTCTTAATTGGAAACACAATACGATGCAGAAAAAATTATCGCTTAAACTAAAGATTTTACATGAACGAAAAAAAGTCATTTACTATTAACATTGTAAAGTGGAAGTATCGGTTTTAGCTTTTAAGCAACTCATGGCTCTGACGATAGCGTCTTGCCACTCGATAATAACTATTGTGGAACTAAAGATATTGCGTTTTTATCTTATTATAATGGAATTCTAACAAGAAATTTCAATTCAATTTATACCTCTTGCATGTTCTGAGTGGATCATGTAAAAATTTAAGACATCGACTGAGGGTGCTTGATGGAATTTCAGTATATTATTTTAATTGTTGAGATTTTGTACATTTCTATGTATTTTGTGACGTTTCGCCTTTCCCGTGTCATGTCATCGTGCCGTGTCCCATGTTAATTCGAGACCATTCGTGTGCTCGGAAGCCTCAAGGTGCCGAAACGATGCCGAAAAGATGCCGGGTGTTCAGAGAGAAAATGTATGGAAATGTACAAAATCTCAACGGATCAAGGTGTGCTTAATTTTCAATGATTTTTCATATTAAACAATGTTGGTAATGATTTGACAGTGACGTATACACGTCCACGAATATTGAAGCTATTTTTGCAGGTGCAAACTTTACATGAAATAATATGCATAATAAATAGCTATATTTAAGCCTTTTTATTTATATTTAAAGTACCTATCATCAATATTTAATTAATATTTTAATAAAAAAGTGGAAAAATCATAAATAATATTGAACGTATGAGTGCGTGGAGAGAAGGCAACGAAGGGAAATATTATTTGTAAAGTGCGCTTTACTCTCCGCACGTGATAAAGGGATAATTAGTGCGGAAATAACTTTAAAGCGGAATTCGCAAATTGGAAAGTTTTCCTGCAAATGGCAGATCTTCCAAAACTCTGTCACGTGGCATGGTCATAAAATAACACCACAAAAAATCACTTTCATTTTTTAAACAATATAATCTCTTAAACGTTGAATAAATAACTATAAAAGTGGCCAGTAGAAAATGATAACGGTGAGAGTTTCTTTTTACAACATGCTACTCGTTTTCTGCCCGAAAAATACGTAATGCTGCTGAGAGCGATGCAATTCTTTAGGAAATTTAATTTCGGTTCGGAAGATGTCAAAATATTTGACATTGGAATCAAGAAAACCGATAATTTAAACGAATTACGAAATAATTTGACGCAAAAACGTTGTGTTATTTCAATTTTTGTCTATCGTTTGTTCTATGAACGAACATTTGAGGGATCTAGTATCATAACTCATAAGCAGCAGGATATGTAAAAAATGACTTCTAAATGTATCTTCTAAAATGACTTCAAAACTTCTACCATCTATATTATAAAATAACTATCTAAACATATAAACTCCCATCTAAAAAGAATGTGAAAATACTGATCATTTTCAAATGTCATATTCTCTAATGCCCTATAATTTTCTAAGCTAATAATCTCCATGGCAGCCAATGAGAGTGCAGCATTGTAGCTTCATGGCCACCACTGTTTACATACCATGGTGTAAACGTCTGCTACACAGTTTTATTTGTAACTGTGGCATGAAAACGGTTTTTCGTGATCTTCCAAAAACATACATTTGACGGAGATTCTGATTTATGATACTAAAGTCCTCATTTGACTCGTTATGACTCTATTTTTTCATACGGATATTGTGTTCGTATTTGACGTAAATTGTCTGTTTCCTTGGTTTAATTTTAATTTAAATAAAATGAAATTACCTTCAATTGAAGTAATGATCGTGTTGTATGAATTACTGACCTTTTTTTATTAAGAAACTGATAATATAAATATATACTGACAATTTATAATACACATTGACAACTTAATTAATTTTCTTACCAAAATAATAACTTTTCTAAAATACATTGATAATATTACCTTACACTAGTAGCGCAATAATAACAAAATATCAATAAATTAAAACTCATTGTATCGAGTATTTATTAGTAACACAATTATAAAGCCGCATTCATGAGATATAACGATATTAATGAAAACGGTTTTAGGAAGCTTTGTCACGAGAATACTGTGACTTCATTTAAACGATCTCTGAACCTTAAAAGTGCTTTCTTGTCGCCTATATGATGATGCGGTAGCATGATGAGGATGAGGATGACCACCCAATCCTCGACGGTATTGTTCAAGTAGTATGCGTTATACTAGTAAGTACGAGCTGTATTGTAACTTTTTGTATCTACGTTAACTTCCGTATTTTGTGACATGGATACTTGTTATTTCAACAATTTGTCGATTTTAGATGGCTTATAGATCTTGTTTAATATAACGCCTACTTGTAAAACGTATATTGAAAACCTGATAGTCCCTTCAAAAGGAATAAACTCTATTAACTCAATTATTACTTCGGTATTTTGTGATCTATAAGCGCCATTTTTTGTTTCCGTTTCTTTAATGGGAAAAACTATATCATTGATGCATCTTTTATCCGAAAAATTTCAGCATACAACTGGCATAATATAGCATGCGAGAATCATTCACCTGTCAGATTCAGTCCAGTATCCGCAATTAGCTTCCCTTTTAACGTATTAATGGTGTTTGTAAATGCCTGCCGAATAGGAAACTGTTTGAAGGAAAACGGCATAGATCTTTCCTCAATCTAGATCCGTTGCACAACTTTGGAGGGTCTAATTTTCACTCCTGCATAATTAAAGATCCGTTTTTCAATTTATAATATTGCGGTGGGATGGCGTCCAGATTCAATTCTTTTTTGCCGGATAGATTCGAATGGCTTCATCTGCATTCTTATTATGTATACCCAACTTACTTGTCCAACGGTATCAGGGTGGCAATTCTATTCTTCAAAATTTAGTCAGTGCTACTATTTTAAATCTAATTTGCTTTGTTGTTTGATGCCTTCCTATGGTAATTTGAATGGGTAAACAACGAAAATGCAAAAGACATAATAATCACAAATTTTGGACTTACGTGATTATACGTAGGGAGTGTCGATATGATCATAACGAAAGTCATTTATGTTTTAATCTACGTTTTGTATGCGTGAATGAACTGAATTTCAATGATACAGTGTAAAAGATAGTTATGTGAATGAGAATAGGAGCCCGCAAACTATTTTATTGTGTGGTGCGCAAATTTCATCGCACGCTGCAAATTGCATTGAGCCCATCGTTAATCTGATGGAATAACGAATAGGCCAGCCGGAAGCGGACTGCGCGGGCGGAGGCGGGTGTGGCCCGTCGGGATATCAACATCAACACTGGCGACATATTTATTGTCACGGCTCGACGCGAAGCGGCGCTGCGAAACAATGCCCATTTCCCCGGCGATAACATCTATCTGCAATACCTCAACACGGCTCTGATCTTTCCAAACTCTGAAACATGGAAAAATATAATGTTACAACGCAAACAAGCAAACTCCAAGCGAACTGAAATAATAAAGAAGGCCGTATTTTTATTGCATAATGATAAAAGTTTTAATAATACGTCACAAGTCACAACATAACAAAAAAAAGAAATCTAATCATTTTGATTTGCCGGATAGTTAGATTAAGAAAATAAAATATACGTTTTTTTATGTACGTACTATGTTATTTTAAAAACACTGCGTACGTTATCTTATATTGGGTCTGTAAAGGCTTTGTTGAATTATAAAAATTGAAATAGTTTTACCAAATAAACCAGTTGAGCATTTAAAAGATACCGTTTAGATAGTTCATACTTAATTTACCAACCACTGCAACAAATGGGGTACTTTTTGGATACCTATGCTCTCTTATATTCTACCAAATATATAGCAGAAAATACATGTGTAAATCTTTTCTTTTCTAAGGATTCGGCCGTAACTTTGATGTTGCATCTCCAAAACTTTGTGTTTTAGGTCTTGGGCCACACTTGTTGCCAATTACAATTTATTTCCAGCTGGTCCACTCACAATTCATTCGTTTTTGTAAAATCGCTATGAGTATTTCGAGGTATATATAGCATGATGCATTTTTTTTCTTATTTTCTTTCTGAGGCATTTCCCGTTTTAAGTGTTTTTATTTAAAAATGATTGCTTATGTTTGGCTCTATCTTTTGAGTGGAGCAAATATATTATAACTGCAAAAATGCTATTTTTGACACTTAAGTAATTTTTTTATTTCGTGTTGAGATGATAACAGCCAACAGCCGCAAGACTTCCAACTTAATTGCGTTGCTATGATAACATCACAGATTTAGATAATGTCAATGATGGGTATGTTTACTGGAAGACTATTCTTCCCTACATATGAATCAACCTCCAACCATTTAACATCTCCAAAGCAGCACTACAGTGCAGTAGGGAGCAGTAATTTAAACATATTTTGAGTTGTTATGACGGCATCATATATGTCACATTTGATAACTTCAGGGAATGCGCACTGATATGTGGCTACAGGTAATACAAATGATGCTTTTGTTGATTTTCCTTATATGTATCAGCCTCCAGTTACCTGACAGTGATCTAGGAAAAACATACGGACGGCTGTACGAGGCGATGTCCCGTGATCCTGTAGGGAGCAGAACCGATCAGCCAGCATTCTTATTATTTACAAAATCAAATTAACATTATAATAATTTTTTGCGTGTTTCAGTCAACGACGATTGGTATGACGGGCGAAATATCATTCAAAAATTCTCAACGGGAGAGTGTTAAACTTGAAATCGTCGAACTCTCAAACAGCGGCTCGAACAAAATTGGTGATTGGAACGTGGATACAGGTATTTCCCACTTCGCGGATGCAGAAAATATAGACAACCGACAATATACGCAAAAAGAATTCGTTATATCTTCCATAATAGGCGCGCCATACTTGCGATTGAAAATACCGCAAGACGACGAGATTCTTGAGGGGAATGATAGATATGAAGGGTTCAGCGTGGACCTCATGGACTCAATTTCTGCAATTTTAAACTTCTCGTACACGTTCAAACTGACGGAAGACAATAAGCACGGAGCCTTCAATAAAAAAACCAAATCATGGAATGGCATCATGAGAGAATTAATAAATAGGGTAAATACAATTTAATAATCTATAATTTCACCGTTCGAGATGCTATCTTTATATTTATTAAAGAATCTCTAGGATATTTTTTTCGGCTGATTTAGGAGAGACTCATTTTAAATATAAATAGCAACATAATGACTTTGTTATTTCACTTGTTAGTGCGACACGTGCTGCGCTTCTATACAAAGGATCTGCAGACTGATTTTATCAAAATAAATATTTAATTAATTATCGCTTTGAAGACGTTGTACATGCTAACTTAATGTCATATTTCCCTGGCTGGACAGTTAAGCACGAGTACATTAATATGTATTTGTTTAGAGGGTGGATGCCGGAATTGGCGATATAACAATCACTAACGAACGCTTGAAAGCTGTGGACTTCACCCACCCGTTTATGCACACCGGCATTGCTGTCCTCTACGCCGGACCCGAAGGTCAATTCGACGACCTCCTCTCGTTCCTTCGACCTTTCTCATTGGACGTTTGGGCTTACATAGGCGCTTCATATGTCGCTGTATCTTTACTTTTGTACATACTATCCAGGTATATTTTAAAA
This sequence comes from Himalopsyche phryganea, assembly GCA_022494535.1. Taxonomy (NCBI): domain Eukaryota; kingdom Metazoa; phylum Arthropoda; class Insecta; order Trichoptera; family Rhyacophilidae; genus Himalopsyche; species Himalopsyche phryganea. Next base: position 133,846 of record JAGVSL010000119.1, on the reverse strand, counting down.
ATGTTACTATGAACATGTTACTATGAAGCGATAGTTAACACTGTGATAAATATTAACGTTTATGATTTTTAGCTAACTACTTTCATTGTATAATTATTTATTTAATTAGCTACTAACAAAATAATTTATTATAATGAATTCATTTTTAGTAATGTAGTACAGGGCTCGTTTCTATCTTTTAGACTAGATATCCAGGTGGTTATAATTTTTCACAAAGTATCATAAATTATCTAATTACGTTTTCTGGCGATCTTCTCATATATCCTTAAAACGATGTTTATTCGTAAATAGAGATAAAAACGAGTTATGGAAACGGCATTGAAATTGTATAATACCCAACATAGTACAGCAATTCATGCCCAGTAAAATAGGTGTCAAAATATAATCATTCTTCTGATATATCATAAAAATATATTTGAAAAAATTTATGAAATTATTACGTGTATTACATTTTAAGTCTTCTTCCCACAGGATATCTTCAAATGATCTATGCAGTTGTAAATCGAATGAACAGAATACTAAGAAACATCTGAAATCGCCAACATTGATCGACTGTTTATGGATACCGATGGCGAATTTATTACATCGTGGAGGATACATCATATCAAGGTTTGAAAAATTTCATATTCATTCTGCATACTAACATGTAATAATATCATCTGTCGAAAACAGCGGTTTCGAATCTAATGTTACAACGCCTCCCCTAAACAAAAAAAAATTTCCGCGCCTCCCTACCTTTAATTTTTTTAATTGATATTATAATTTAGACACGTTTTAAACAATAAAAACTTTATTAAAAAAACTGATATAGGTTATTAACAGAATAATAACAGTATTTTGTGGCCTAGCTAGCCCCCACCACCTTTCGTCCAATAATGATAATATTTACCATAGTGTTGGATTACGGGTATTTTTAAATTATTTATTTTAAATCATAAACCATCACGGCACATATGCCTTGCATTGCGCCGCTGGCCCAAATGTTTTGTGTATAAACATAATTTCTTGCAAATTATGTACAATATTTTTACAATTTTTCATTGATATATGATATGTTTAATATTGATATTGTAAAGTCCCGCAAGCTCTTCTGTGTTATTCGCAAAAAAAAACGTCAAAAAATTATAACAAAATTATTTTTCTTTGCTAATCGTCAGCAACATTATCAACATCTATTTTATCTGCCAGTTGGCGATGTTAAATAGTTTCTTTTGATAATTTCAAAAACAAAATGATAATTCAGTATGTTGTGACTGTTCACAACAATTTTTTTCTTCTGCCTCAACATTGAGGCTTCATGATTATCCTTAGATTAGTTATTTTTATTTATAGCCTACAAAATATTTTGTTCAAAAATGCTGCCTCCAAGAGTATATTTTGTCAATGAGTAATACAAACATTCATTCACTGAATTTTTACTGTTATGTTATGATACGAAGATTAATTTATTTGTAGATTTTATGATATGAAAATTTTATATTAATTACCAAATTTTGGCGCCTCCCAGGTTGGAAGCTACTGGTCTAAAATGAATTTGACTTACTTTGTTTTATACATTGTAGGAGGCTATCTTCGCGAGTCGTCGTAAGCGTGTGGTGGTTTTTTACTCTGATCATGGTGTCGTTTTACACTGCTAAACTGACAGCTTTTCGAATAAACGAACAAAAGCAACAACCCGGAATGGAAATGGAAGATCTCGTTAAACAAAACAAAATCAAATACAGCGCACCTGCTGGTGGGTCGACATTTGAATATTTTAAGGTAAAGTTATAGAGCACTAGGAATAGTTTTAAATTGCGTGTAAAGAATATTGTAAAATGCGAAACAATGTAATGTTTCAGTTTGCCTATTAAATAAACATAAAATCATGTTATCTTACAGTTACTGATAATACTCGTACATAATTTGTATAATTCTTGTTTTGAAGAATTCTGATGTTTCGGAGTATCGCAGAATCTGGGAAATCATGAACGCGGATGAATTTCCCGCTCCTAGAAGCTATAAGGAGGGAGTGGATAGGGTGAAAAGCTCGAAAGGAGGTTACGCCTTTCTCATGGAATCTTATTCGCTGGAATACGCAGCGTCGCGAGATTGCGAGCTTCGTCAGCTGGGACGTGCGATTGGAGATAGAGGGTTCGGTATCGCTATGCCTTTGAGTGAGTCTTTTTTAATGCAACCGAATATAATTTATGAAATCTGACGTGAATTGATGTATTTTCATATAATACGAGTATTTATTACCCGACTTTGCACGTGAAACAGGGTGTTAACACTTCATCATTTAGAGTCTAAAATTTAGACGATGGCGTTATTACAGCGCTGTGGAAATATCAACATGGACCGTACCTCATGTAACACCCACAAAATATAGTGCACCTATTAATAACAATATTATTAATTGAAAGTTGAATGTTGAATGTTGAAAAGATCACCGTGGACAGCACTTCACGTAACACCCACGAAACTTGTTATATTCAATATTTGATTTATTGTTTACAAAATATATGAATTTATAATGAAAACAACAAAAATGAAAAAAGAATAACTATATTTAATACAGGATTGCACTCCAAATTAATAAAATGTTTGTTTGGCGTTTGGCACCAGTGTATAAAACCAAGAGATTCTCTGCATACTCACTAAATTTAAGTTATTATCACTTTCGAGATTGAATGGTAAATTCAAACAGGCAATTATAATAGAATTAAAACAAACTCATTATTGACATAATTTTTCAGATTCAAAGTATCGAACGCAGTTCAATGGAGCCATCATGAAAATGAAAGAGGATGGAAGGTTGCAATTACTAAAAAGGAAATGGTGGCATGAAAAAGATGGCGGTAGCATCTGCAATGTACGTTAGTTTTTAACTCTACTGCATACACAATATGAAAATATGAAATAGTAAAAGATTATTTCATTAACAATGGAAGTCTTAAGATTATGCAGATTTCATCTTATATTTAAGTATCTTCGTCATGGATCATATTGGATGATAAAAAATGTTTCAATAACACATATTACAGAATCAAATTTCGTAGCCTAGTGGTCAGAACTCTGCTTATGCGCAAGTCTTGTCAGCGTCAATATAAAATATTTATTTTTTTGATTTAATATTTTAGATCTTGGGTATGGGTGTTTGTAGTATCTTGTTCCTTCGAGTGGTCTCAAGTGGTTTAATTATAATTTAAATTGAGTTCATATCAAAGATGAACAATATCGAACCAATATGGCTAATATATTTGTGTTGTATAATCAAAAAATATTTTTCAACCACTTCCGTGTCAATTTGGAGTAAACAGGATAGGATCTCCCTCTAGGAAGTCCCTCGCTATTTTTAAAGAGAGGAAGGATAGAAGAATAGGGTTAGGAAAAAAACGGCACTTCATTTAAAGGATAGGGGCGGGTGGGAAAGAATGAAAACACATGACAGACACGACAGATCATTGGACGAAAATCCATAAATCGACTGAAAAACGATTGAATGAATGCTTTGACTAGGGGATTAGAGTTGTCTACAACAAAATTGAGTAGGAATACCACTTGGCTACCAGACCGGAAAATAATTATTAATATAAGTAACCCAGAATCAAATACAAAAAAAAAATGATTTCAATTCTCCAAAAACAAAAATTTATTGTTAGGTATATTATTAAATTTGTTTTTCAGAATAAACGTGAAAGCCAGTTCTACTTCTTTGAGGGATACGATTTTTCCTATTTTAAAGGTACCTTCGTAGTGCTGATGTTTGGACTAACACTATCATTTGTGATGGCTATTGCAGAATTTATTTGGCACATCCGGAAAGTTGCCAGAAGAGAGAAGGTAGGTTATAATTTATATTCAGAATATTGTTTTATAACTGACAAGCTTGGAAACAGTTGTAAAGTTATTATTGAAGATATTTATTTTTCATATAATTTTTAATATGAAAAACATATCTGAAATTACAGTATTCGCCTTTTGGTATCTTCAGGATAAACTCGATCTGACAAATGCCTGAAGATGCCGAGAAGCGAAACCCGGGATGTTAGTGACAAAATTTATAAAAATGTACACAATTTGAAAGGTTCAAATTTTATGGTTATTATTCATTAATTTATTTTAAATTATTGTCTCTTTTGCGTAAAACGAATAAATGAAATATATCAGTTAGATAAAAAAACATCTGTCCGATACTCGAGCCCGTTAGATAATAAATTTATTGTATTTACTCTTAACCTGAAGCGATACAAATTGCGGTCAAATGTACATGCATATATTTAATTAATCCTGTATGCATTACTATTTTTAATTAAAAATTTAATGAGTGTGCCCAAAATCTATTATAATATATTTGCAGTTTAAGTATTCGCACGATGGCGTGTGTAAAAATAAAAAATAATAAGGATGAACTTCATATAACTACGACATTATTTTGTCCATTATCGGAGAAGGCGTAATTTGAGAACTTATATATTGCCGGTAAAAACTCACCATCTTAATATGTGAGAGTAAACATAGTTTTATAGAATGAAGCAAAAAATAAAAGGTGTTATTAAGATTTATAAAAAACCTACACACAGTAACTATTTATTTTTTAGCTATATTCACTCTCAATGTGGAGCATATGGCTTTCTATTGAAGGTATCTCAACCAATTTTTTTTGTACGAGAACTGCTTTTCACTCAGTTGCTCAACCTCTCATTTTCGATGAGAGTAGAGATAGAAGCATAGAGCAATGACAGGACTAGTGGTTAGCTTATCTTTATCGCTACCCTACGTTTCAAATGGGTGTGAGGAAATTTTAGCCATCACAAAAATTCATGCCTTGGAACAAAAATCGATTGAAATTTCAATGTATGTATCTATCCGTACTGGCATTCGAACCCGTGAGATCCGTAACCGAAGCCACACCACCGACCCGACTAGTATAATAGTTCAGTAATTGGCGCAGTTGGTAGCGTCGTCGGCTATGGCTACGGACGTCCCAGGTTCAACTCCCAGTGCAGACGGTTTTCATAAATTGATCTTTCAATCGATTTATGGATTTATGTTTGTAGTCTGAGTGTTTTTGATGTCTAAAAACCCCCTTCCCACCCCCCCCCCCCATCCTCACGGGGCGTAGCGAGAGCGATTAGCTAACCACTCTTCTTGTCCTAGCCCTATCCTTTTATCCCTACTCTACTAAAAAAAGAGAGGTTGAGCAACTGAGTAACAAGCAGTTCTCATAGAAAAATTCTGTTAAGGTACCTCCATTACGAGACCATATGTTCCACAGTGCGAGCGACATGGAAACAAATATTATACTAATTAAGTTTCTACATGTTATCACTTTTAAAGGAAACGACAATTTTTACAATTTTTATATGTTGTGGTAGAGCAAAAATGTGTTAGTGATTATTAATTATCATCGACTCCTCCGTTTGCAAGTATCCTTATTCAGAGTGTTTGAGTGTGATGTCTTCTTTTTTCTTTTTATTCTCCGAGAGTAAAGTTTTCGTTCTTCGGCGATCTTTTCGTTTCCGCTAATGAACTCAATATTGCACCGGGCCGGACGCTTCCCCCGCGCATTTCGAGAGATGAGGGCTGCCCCCAGCTAACTCACAATGCACTTTTTGAAAAGTTGCCAACATTTTAAAAGACAGTTTAATCGACTGAATTGATACGATTGTGTTGTAAAAGTTTTAATGAAATGCAAGGGATTCAAATCGTTTTCAATCTATATCTGATGGCAAATAAATCGGTCTCTTTATGGTAAGTATATGATGAATTTACAGACTAAAACTAAACTAACTGGATGAATTCACTTTCGGTTGTGTTTTTTTAACATGTTTCAATTATTCTGCGTGGTCGACTACAACTTTGAATGTATTTTACAATACTTACTTATCCTCTTATAAGTATTGATCAATCCTCAAAAGTTCATTTTTATATCGAGGCAATAAGGACAAACAATAATAACTTCTTTCTGAAAATGTTTTTCGAAGAGACGAAACACGTTGCATAATGAAAGACTTTCAATAATTATGGTTATCGAATGTTTATTCGTTCATTAAAATGAAATAAAATATATATTGGAAATTGATATCTTCGTTATTCTATTCTTTGCGTAAGTAAATATTTTCCGTGTTTTGACTATTTTAAAAACATTTTCAGACATTTAGTATATCTTTTTTTATTATTTACAATTAAGGCACTGCTTTAAAGGCTCCAACTTCAAATTTAACTGTGTATCGTAAGAATGCAGACACTTTACATTATTTATGCTCATTTATTCTGGCATAGCTACCTCTATGGACAGTGATGACTTGAAAGTTTCCCTTGCTTTATTTCAAAAGTACATTCAATTTCCACAACTCGGGCAATAGCATATACCTTACATTAAAAAACTTTATATATGTATGCTCATATCTTTTCACAGAAAAATAAATATTCCACAACATTTACAGACGAATTATTATTAATTGCGTTACAATATGAACGAAAACTATAATTACGAAAAATTTGGAGCGAGCACGTTAACATTAGGAAATTATTTTTTAAAAGTTCGTAGATAAGTTTTGTAACATAATTGATTTAAATCGATTAAAAGCATTGTATTGCAACACCAAAGGTGGCAACTTACTTCAGCACGTTCTATTTAAGTTCCAATAATGAACTGCTGTCAGAAGCCAAACTTTCTACTACCCCTTCATATTTCGAGACATTTTTCTTCATTTAAGCAAAAAAAACTGTAAGATGACAGTTTTTAAGAAGTTGCATTTGCTTAGGTGAAAATATTGTTCGATTGGCAAACCACTAATTCAAAAAATACTTTTATTTGTTGCTTTTAATTTTTTTTTATTAATATCAAATAACGTCCTGAAAATTCATTAGAAGAAAAATCCATTTAGATATTATCAAAATATTTTTTTTCATTAATATCATACAATCCACAGTGCTCATCGTTCAATCTCTTTATTGGATCGTTCTCTTATTGGCATAATTATAAAAAAATCCATGCATTTGAATATTGTATAATGTGTACATACGTAACTTATATTTTGATTTGTTTTTGATCAGTAATGAACGTTTTTCCGATTAGAGACAAATAGAAATTTAAACACGACTTGAAAAATTATTTATGTTTTATTCGAGTGTAGTGAGATTCGGGTGTGCTTAAATAGCTTTACCTCACAATAATATTCGGGTGTATGTTGCTCCTATATCAAATACAAACAAAGACAGGTAGTCATCACATCGTGCATTTCCTTGCCCTTTCTATTCTTTAAATATGCCAATACATAAGCGTATCTCATAATACTTTGGGTGAGTAAGTATTATAAGTGTAGGAGATGCTTCAAAATTGTACCATATTAAGACGTACACGTATCCCATTTTCCATTTTCAATATCGTATAACTTCCCCAAGTAAATTCTTCCTGATCTTCATGGTGTGAATAAGTTTTTCGATAGTTGTATAAATAATAACCGTGTCTTAATAATTATTATCCGTTAACTATTTTATTAAGCTTGCTTGCTAAATTTAACCTATAGAATGGGTTGAAAATATTTTACAATCCTAGAAAAATATGTGATATCTAAAGACATGAGACCCCGCAGTTTTAATATAAAAGGAACGTGTGATTTCATGCTTTCTATCTACTCTGTTAGGAATGTGGTGCAGTAGTCAACTAGTCAACTTTGTTGGCTCCGGTTACGGATCCGGGTTCGCGTCCAAGTACGGACAGTTTCATAAATCGATTACAAAATAAATTTCTGATAATTTCTGTTCGAAATCATGAATGAATGTTTGTAATGACGTTTGTAATAAATTTAAATAAAGTGTAAGGTTGAATGGCTATTTTAAGTTGTATCGAATGACATGGGTTTCTGTAATAATTCTATCAATGTCTTGTTTTAATTTGTATACGCTACGAACTTTGAAAATCAAATCGACGGTGTTTTGGTCAATTGATATAACACTAAAAAAAATCGAAAATGAGTTAATGATTGGATCTAATTTTAAAGATAACAGAGCAGGTGTCAGCCAAATTGTAAAAATTATAAAATAAATTGATCACTTTTTGGAAGGGAAACATCATTTTACATTGGATTAAGATTTAAAAATTCTTGGTGTAAGCCACTATTATATCGACGCTCCCTGCGTATAATTCTAAGGGGTACAACAATTGGTTATAACACCGTCGAAGTGGTACGATGTTGTATGATGCACCAAAATTAAATTTGTGAATAAAATTACTTTTACAGGTATCAGTAAAAAAAGCGTTTTGGAAGGAGTGGGAAACTGCTTCAAGAATTTGGACGAACAAAAGACCTGCTCGAAGTGTGCCTTCTCATGACGATATGGATACTCAAACGAAAGATTTGCCAATGTATTAGTAATTCAACAAGAGTTATTATATGGCTTAATTATGTTTGTGAACTCTTTTTTTATTTATAAGTTATCACATATATATCATAATATAATATGTATTATGAATAATTCGTTATCAAAAAACCATCGGAAAACAATGTTTTCGATCATTGCACAGATAAAATGTATGAATAATTGAATAACAAATAAGACCATTAAAAAATAAAGAATATTAAAACGGTATTAAACTAACTTCACGGTTTTATCAAGTGTGCGAGACGGGTCGGGGCGATCATATGATAAAATCTTGGAATTGGTACAAAAAATGTTTTATTTTTATAAATATAAGATAATACCTTTTCACCAAGAATTGACAGTTAACACCATAAAAGTAGTTTAATTTGAACATTTCATAATAAGGGTATGCCGGGTATGAGAGCTTTGTGAGTATTTGAAACTAATTGAACAAAAATATTGTAATATCAATTAAAAGAATATTTAACAATTACTAATTAGTTTGTTCGATTATGTATTTTAAATAAGTATTATAGTTTGTTGCATTAAAATGAAATTTATTTTAAGCGTTACGTTCAGTTCAAATTCGTCTAGCGAAAAGACAATTGATTTTAAAAACCGAATTGTTCGTCATGTAAGTAAGTAAACGATATTTCATTATAAAGTGGCTTTGGAAAAATTGATTGAAGTCGGCTTAGACGTTATGGGTGAGTGAAATGCATCAGGTTTTGTGACAGTAGTCTATAACAATAATGGAATGTCATTATAAGGAACACCTTAATCAAATCAAACGTTCCCAAACCCTAGCTCTAAATTGTATCATTTACAATGTTTAAAAAATCATTCGCTAAATTTCTCATTACCAGATGGCACTGTCAAAAAAACTAAACGTTTTGGCCCACTGTTGAGAGTGGTCTGTTCCTGGAAATATGTATTTTTAATTGCTTAGCAATCTCAGATTCTTACCTGATTAAGAGAACCCATCATATTTTTAAAATGCGCTCAAATATTAATTATAATTTTATTGAATGTCATAAGCACATGATATGGTATCTCTCTTAAGACTTCACTGGTTACGATTTCGCATTTTTCTATTTTAAAATCATTTGAGAAAATAGTAGAAACGAGTATTCCTCGTTATCAAAGCGTAATAAATAATTGAAAGTCGCAAACGAGAGGACGGGGGTGCTCAGTAGCGAGCATGTGAATGCTGAACACCGAACTCAAAATGCTCTATCTCGTATGGGGTGTCCGACGACCCACCGACTTTTCTCATAAATCTCTAATGTCGTAGCGCTTTGATTTTACTTCGGCTTATTAATCTGACGCCGCCTGTTTTGAATGCTCCAATTACACAGAAAACTTTACGCAAACATTCAATTTCTTCTAGAAGTTTTATAGATATAGCTTTCCGCCCATTTTTGCACTATTTATATTAACTTTGAACGACAGTATCAACCTAATTGAAAGAAATCAAATGAACACAATTGACAATATGAAGAGATTTTATTTTTCTTCTTTTACTGTTTATTTTCATTGAAAATACTCGGATTTACATAATATGTCATATGACTCAATAGTATCGTGCTCCTTGAAGATCTCAGATATTATTGAAACGACCACGCTGCGCCCTCTTACGGCAGCGGACTTACAGAGATGCTGGAGCTGGCTGGGTCGTGTGCTACGAATGGCTTCAGAGAGCCTCAACCTTGCGGCTCCCTTCTTCTGAGCCCCGTCTACTGCTTTGCTTCTGTTGGGATTCCAGAGCCCCGAATACCGTCGGTTACCATACATGTAATGTAATCGACGCAACCAAAGGATACTACACGTCTTTGGAGGAAGCAAAGCGATTGGCGGGTTGCAGGGAATATTGAAAACACCGTGTAATGGCCATACGCTCTACTGAAGGAAGTGGATATGGTCACAGAATAAAAAATAATTCTATTCCTTATGCAACCATTCGTATCCTATTAGCTTAGCGGACTATTTCAATTTAATGTTCATAATATATTACACTCAATTCACATGCCTTTTTCAAAACGAAAGTGTAAAATGATCTTACATCCCCTTAAAAGGTTTCGGTATGTTTTCAAATTCTCGTCGATAATTTAGCTTTGAAACTGATTTATTTATGAACGATTAATGCAAAAAATGTGCTAGTCTTTTTTCACAATCAACATTATTGAATAGCCACAGCTTGGTGAATCCTGCCCTTGGTGAATACTTTCATGTAAGTAAAATAATATCCATGTATTTGTTTCAATGTAGAACAAAGTAAAAATTTATTCACGAATACGATTATTTGGTCATGTAAATTAGTCCTACGTCCTACCCTAACATTTCATTCCAGTAGATATCCTTTACAGCTTCAAAATGCGGTTAAAAAAATGAGTTTGAGAGTCGCAATGGGTTAAACTTTCGGTGAAAAGCTTTGGCTACATTATGAGTAATTTAAATTCCGCGAGAGGTCGTCGATGCTATATCATTGTTACAAAAGGCTAAGAGACGGCAATCCCACGATGGCACTTTGGGCTGAAATACGATACGAGGCGACTGCCCGGCTTCGTTCCATGCTCCATCCCTTCATACCGTTATTGCGTCGTAACGGGTAGCGATTTTTCTATATCGCTCGATACTTTCATTACACAATTAATTGCAATTGAAAATTGGTGAATTTCACGGACTTCCCTAAAGAAATATAAAGTAAATTTCTGTAAAACCACAGAAACCACTATATTTATACATTGTGTTTACCGTAACGACAAAAAAAAGTTTAGACGGATGTAGGTAAATACTATTATTGTAGAATAATACAATTTATATAAATTTATACAACTAAGATTATATTGTAATACTTGTATTTATTTCCAGACTTCGCTCAGGATAGTGGGCGTTAACGCAAGTTCATTTAGACATTGGCGTTATTATGGCGTTAGTTAGGTGCAGTTAATGTTGAAAGTTGGATGAGGAAGATGAAAGTTGAAAATATCACGGTGCACCGTACCTCATGTAACACGCACAAAATATAGTTCACCAATTTATAATAATGTTAATTGTTGAAAATGTCACCTTGGACCGTAGGTACCTCATGTCACACCCACAAAATATAGTCCATGAATTCATAATACCGTTAAAAGTTGAAAATAGCTGACAGACAGATTAATACATATATATTCTGCAATATAGCGGAAATACTGGAGATGTCTTTTAGATCGACTGCACACAGACATCGCAGAGTAAGATACGTTTTTAGTTATTAGTACCAAATAATATCAATTCAATTCATAAGAAATACATATATATAGCAACAATATTTGATTCAATGAAAATCCCCTTAAAAATAGTACAATAAATTCAGGTGTACCTGCGGTACACTAACTGTGGTTCATAAAAACGTCTCGGTGAGACGTTGCATTGATGACTTCTTCTCTGTGATAATAGAGGAGTATGCGGGTACGCATTATTGTAGTGCAGGGTAGTGTAGCGGATTCAAAATCGGAATCCTTTGATGGAGCTGCGGTTAGTAGTTCTAAAAGTCCCCGAGAGGAGCTTTTGCTTTCGGCTTTTGGCGCAAGCTCAATAATTCAAAACACAATCAAATATGTAGGTTCGCTTCTTCCTGTCAACTATCACGGGTCTCATGTTTCATGCTTTAACCGACATTACTCATATAAAAATACTGTTTCGTGTTAAAACAAGTTTTGAATATTGTAATGCGACATGTTAAAATATATCACAGCACAAAGGGTATCCATGTTTTAGCACTAAACAAATTTAATGATTATATTACATGAAAACGCAACATAAAAAACCAAAATGTACTCTAACTGAAAAATTTGATGTTTTATGCCGAAGGTATCTATGCAGCTAGCGCCACCATAATTGAATGGTTTACTCTAAAGAAGTCAGCCTAGTCAAAATAAATACATAAGTAATTTTTAGTTGCTTAAATTTAGCATTACATCATATTAACACTTTATAACTCTTCAAAGATTTATAGATTTTATCGATATGCTTTTTTCTAGAATAATCTATATTTTCTATGCATTCGGTGGCAACTTTGTGAAAATTCGTTTTTAATATAAAACTAAAATTGATAACTTAGTTATTCCACTGTCTGTGTTACTAAATGTGACACGTGTTCCGCTTATTGAAGAAGCATCTTCAGACTAACTAAGATAATCAAAACTAAAATGAAATGTACAATAAAATTTGGGAAGTTGTGATTGTGAGAGGAAGCTTAATTTTTGTATCTCCTATCGGAATTAAATCAAGAGAATTTTTTCTAGGAAAACTACTTTAGTTGCTCAACCTCTATTTTGAAGAGAGTAGGGATAGAAGGATAGAGCTAGGACAGGGCGTTAGCTAATCTTTGTCACTACTCCTCATTTTTAGGATCGGACAGTTTTTCAGACATTACAAACATGTATGCCTTCGAATAGAAATCGAAAAATTGAAAACTCATTTTATGAAACTGGTTGTACTGGAATTCAAACCCGCAAGCACCGTAACCGAAGCCAACGACGTTGACTATTACATCACGTACCCAGCAGTTTTATATTCAGAGTAATATGTATTATAAGCAGTGGAGGCCGGTGACAAGAATATGAGGGAGCGCAAAAAAATGTTCACCTATTTATGCAAGAAATCCTTCCTCCTACTTTGAAAACACTTCAATAACACGAACGTCAAAGTAAATGTATCAGCCTAGTATTTTAAATCCAGATTGAAAAATCTAATGCGGCCACGAGACATTTCCATTTCACCACTGAAGTTTATAATGCGGCCATGGAGAAATTGTCCGTGAGAACTACTGCTCTACATTTAACATTGCAATAGCCATTGAGTCTATCGTATTTCTCAATAACTAAATCCTTTTGAAAGTTGAGAAGAACGCTCATAATCCACTGAATTCATCGGTATTATACAAATAATCTGTAATAACACTTTCACTAAATATTTAAGGTAAATTATTATTTGTAAAAAGTTCAAGTTTGGACAATGCATCCATTCTTGACGTAAAAATCTTTCCTGCTGTATATTACAGTGAATTCATTTTAAAGCATTAATTTTGTGAATTAAATCGTAAGCTGATGTTGCAATACTAATGTCAGCTAAAGAAAATTTTTTTGGAATAGTAATTTATTTAGGAAAAATACTTGGCATATGACGACCTGCTGCTTTAATTTCCAGCCTTTTCAAAAAATCACAACGATTTTCTTTAATGTGTGCAGTATTCATTATTGAAGCTTATAAATATTATGCATATGTAACTAGAAAGTAAATAAATTTGTTGGTATGCGTTCTTGGTGGATATGCTCAATACACTTACACAGGCCTTTTCCACGTAAGTACTCAACATATGCGCACTACTTTTGTTAGAAAAAGGGTGCCGAAACTTGCTTCTTATTTGTTCTTGCTTCTGTTGCTTTTTACTAACGACAATTATATTCAAATATCATTTAAATAAAATTTAAAGCAGCTTTTCTTTTGTCCCGGAGAACATAAAAAATTGTCATTTTTTTTAAATCTAGAAATCTAAGAGCATGTTTGCTCGGACATTCGAGAACGCTCGTCCTAATGCGGCAATAGGTGCATTGTTCTTATATGCGTAAGAATTTTCCATACACACCGAATAAGCAACACACATGATGTCACAAAAACCAAACTTCTATACGATATACCTAAAACCCAGGGAGAGCAATTCGAGAACCGCACCTCCTGGACAAAGGCAGACTTCCAAAATCGTGTTATTGTTGTTTTATCGCGGAATACGTTCACTAAGCATTTTTGTGAATCATCGCATCCTGCACACGTGGGGAATTTAAAATTGGTGAATTGTTATATTTGTATTTATATCGCTTATTACTTGAATATGTAAATGGAAGTACAGTGCAAACTTTGCTCCTTTACAAGAGCCGTCCCTGATTATAAGTATATATGTTATATGGGAATCATAAATTTACCGCGATAACTATACAATAATTATACAATTTTGAAAGTTATTTAACCGATTATAACAGAATTGTATTCAGCAATCATCGCCAAAAAAATGTTGGTACCTCTAATATATAGCACAAAATACAAGTAGAAATCTGTATGTTTGTATGCTCGTCGGTCACAAGAACTCCTCCCAAACGGTGTACATTAGTGATGTGAAATTTTTACATGCCATTCAGGCTAAAATTTCTAGGTCAAATGTCCTATTTTAAACTTTCAACTCTCAACTTTTAACCATCAACTGAAAACGTCATATTTTTGACGTAGAATTTCCATTATTTTGAGTACATCAAGTAAAATTGTCATAAAGCATCGAATCACTAAACAATTAAAATTATTTAAACTCTCAAAGTCTACGTTTGATGCGGTCGTATGCAGTGTCTGCATTATGCTCCCATTGCGTAAGCCAAATGGCTTCTTGAATGTGCAGTATAGTAAATTAATTTAACGCTAACCGTTTTGTCAATAATTCCTTAACAACTTTAAAAGTCTGACAATCTTACGGCAGAAGCTTTGGCGGTGTTCTTCAAAATCAAACTGAAAAAGGTTGATCGATCAATCAGCCGGGAGTGGCATGAGACATGCAAAGATACGCTATAAACCGCCTCATTGATTGATTTCGTTCGCTTCTCCTCTCACCGGTCCGCTCGAAACATACATGCTAAACCCCGACCCGCTACGTTACCTGTCACTATATAACTTTTAATATGAGTTTATATCTCTAGTACAAATTATTTCAAGAAAACCAGTTAAACTGAATAATTTATTTCGAAAGGTAGAACATATTTTTAAAGCCATATTTGCTCGCAACGTTGTTTATCGGGGAAGCTAAGAAAATCGAGATTTGACTTGAAAGGACTTTTTTATGAATCGTTTTCAGGATTGGATAGACGACTAGACTATCCGATAAGGGGTTGTATATAAAAAAATCAAAGACTTACATGCATTTGAATACAAATCCAATCACCGATTGAAAAATTCATATCAGAATGTTACTAATGTATGATATTAACCAAGGATGCTTGATTTAACTTAAATATGAAATCATACAAATATTTATTCAATGTGTTTTGTCACTAACGACACGGCCTTTCAGCATATTTAGTGTTGCAAGTACACGGAATAACTGAAACTAAAAACTTGGAACATGCAGATGAGAACAAGATTTTAACAATTTAAAAGAAAAAATGCTTAAAGACACAAGTTTCTGACAATGTAACCGAGCGAACGAAAGCTCAGCAGGATTTATGACTCATTTGGTTCCATTCCAGGGTAATATACTTACATGTATACTCAATATCAGTTATTGTGATAAATAATAAATACAAATTTTCATAGCAAGTTTTTTATCGTATTATGATTGAAATTAATTGACAATATCATTACATGAAGTTGGACAGAGAAAGATGTATTGTAATATAACTTTTAAAAATAGGTGCCTATCCTTCAACGAAACAGGACACCCCTTGAACAGATAATGTTAATTGCTGAGACATGAGTTTCTGGAAGTGTCTGAATGAGAATGTCTCCCCGAACTCGACGGGAGGTTGGTATTCAATTATTTGTCGAATGCTTGCCATCGTTATTTTTTCAAATTTACGACCCAATTCGCCACAAATAGCTACGACGTATCGGTCAAAGTCAAAACGATTCGGGTCTCTGACACCACTCCATCGTCACAAAATCTATCTCAAGAAGCCCATTCTTCGAAATTCATTTGTAAACTGTATTATTATTCACTAACTCTTTGGCAGTTTTTTTTTTCATTTTTTTTTAGTATTGTTTTGTATCAATTATTAAAAACTTTGCAATTCTTTTCGTTAAAAAAATGTTTATATATTTTTTTACCATCGTTAGCTTAGATTTCATGTTGATTTCAATTTATATAATATGTGGCTGGCATTTTTTATTAAATCTTTTGATAACTAACATTTAATTAAGTGTTTTGAGTAACTTTTGAAAAATGTGATATTAGGTGAGATGCCTAAAATATTTCTAATAAAAAACTGATTTTTACAACTAAGCCCATCCCAACCATGCAAAATATTTTTTTTGCTACAAAATTTGGCATTATAAATATTATTTTTCTTAAATAAATATCACAATGGTACCTAGTAGGCTAGTAAAAGTAGAAAAACTACTGATCATTTCCATTTGGAGAATACGTAGTCCTAAGAAACATACATGGCATTTCAATGTCGAATATAATATGGAAAATAGCGGTCAGAAAATAGATCAACTAGTATAACCGTACCCGTCATAGATGACGGTATTGAAATTGAAATACTGAATGTCTAAAATTGCTAGTACGTCGTAACTGTGTGTGCATTGAATAACATTGTATTTTATATATACACCGCGAACGCTTAGGTCCTGAGAAAATTTCATACGTACATGTGATATGTGATAATAATAAAACGTCTACGGGCTGGGCTGTTATATATAAGATTATCACGAATATTCTTTCAAAACGTTAAATGAATATTTTACGTTTGAGTGATTGATATTCATAAAATAAAGTAAAATAATTAAGACGGTAGTACACTGGTTTCATTGATCATTCAAAGCTAAGCACAATATGACTTCTCACACAAAATAAATCGTTATACATATTTTATAATAATGACAGCCCGGGTGTACTTTCTGACGTGCCAAATCAAAAACTCAAAATGGACTGCGGGCCGCAAGTAAAATACTTCTTTTAGATGAACAATATTTATTAACTTCAAAATTTAAGAATTTAAAAAATGAACAATGCCCTTATAACAAACGTAATACGTTTTGGACCGCATGTGGCTCGTGAGACGTAGTTTGCATAAATAATAATAAAAAAAAAAACATTGATCAGGCTCGAATCCACTTCACCGCAGTAATTGCAACGCTGTATATAAGTTCTCGTAGGCATCCGTGGCGCATTTGGTAGAGTCTTGGGCTACAGCTGCGGATGTCTCGGGTTCAATTCCCGGTGCGGGGAGTTTTCATAAATTGATATATCAATCGATTTATAGATTTCTGTTCGTTTAAGTGTTTAAGTGTTTGTGTTGTCTAAAACTCCCTCCTCACCCACGCATCCCATCCTCACGGGGCGTAACGAGAGAGATTAGCTAACCACTAGCCCTGCCCTAGCCTTATCTTTCTATCCCTACTCTCGTCGATAAAGAGAGGTTGAGTAACTGAGGAACAAACAGTGTTTATGCGCAATATGAAACGGTTATAAATGTCTACCAATTATGCAGGGACGGCTCTTGTAAAGGAGGAAAGAGTGCAGTGTACTCCCTATTTAATATATTTATTAAAGTAATAAGCGATATTGTACAAACATACCAATTCACTAATTTTAAATTTGCTCGCGTCTTCCCCTTAAGGAAATATTGCACGAAGCGATGATTCACAACAATGCTTAAGCGAAAGTCTTCCCGTCAAAACAGTAATAATAATAATTATTGTTTGTGGAAGTCAGCCTACGGCTAGGGAGCTTAATTTCCGTATAGCACTCCTCGATTAGAAGGGATTTAAAAAAAATTAAGTTTAGTAAGTTTCGAAATTTTGAGTTATTCAGGAGCATTGCACCTCTGGCCGAATTATGACGACCGTTCCCGAAAGTATTCCAACTAGCAGAGACCTGTCGCATACGTTTAGTAGGTACGTCGAAAGGACCTCTAGTATATTGAGCCTGTCCACAAAAGAAACGCATACCATCAAATTTATTTACTTTATAATTACATATCTAATATTTACGTTCTTCAATAATGAATAGCGCATATTTCGTCTCATATATTAAAGAAAATCGTGGGAATTTGTCGAAAAGGCTGGAAATTAAAGCAGCGGGTCGTCCTATGCCAAGTTTAAATATATTTCAGAAGTATACGATTAATAATAAAGTGTTTAATCGGAAATTTAATATAGAAATGTACAAAAAAAAACACTTCGTAAGTAAGTTATTACAGATTTCAGTGGAAAGTGAGCGTTGTTTCTCAACATTAAAAAGGATTATGCCGTTTTTGAGAAATACCATGACTCAAGACAGACTAAATGCTCTTGCGACAATAAGTGTAGAGAAACAGTTGGTATCGTCAATATCAGACTTTAATGTTCGTGTTATTGAAGTGTTTTCAAAATCCAAGAATCGAAGGATAGATTTCTTGCGTAAATAGATGAGTATTTTCTTGCACTCCCTAATATTCTTGGCAACGACCGCCACTGCAATTATGCATTTATTAAAGATATGCCTTTCATTTACATATCAGCTACCTGAAACGCCCCATATTTTAATATTACATGAATGTTGCCTCAAATGAGATGTGCAATCAAAAATATATTATCAGTTGAGTGTTACTTACAATATAGCCGACCCTAAGATTGACGTCGCCTGGATTTAGCGATAACAAAAGGCGATAAAAATGAATTCGTTTTAAGTCTGTTTGTTTTATCGCATATCGGCTTCCTTTGACCTCAGTTCCCGCAGGCGACCCACTGTGTGTTTCAAATAATACACTTTCATAGAATTTTTCAAGGGTCTGTCCACTTCCACATAATAATGTTTTGTTTATGCCGATTTTAACCGTTTGACATCGAATACTTCAATTTTATGCTTGCGTTCATCGCCAAAGAGAGAATTCCTTTGAAGGCACTGAGAAATATTCAATATAATTGAAATCAATCCTACATCTAAAGCTGTGAACACAGATGATGCGACGCTTTTTTTATTTATTAAGGGCGTCGATAACCAAAAGAGCTCACCATGAATATAAGCTATTCATATTAAACAAATCTATCGGAATTATTTGAAATATGTCTGAACCAAGTTTGCTCCCTATGTGGAGCATATGGCCTCTCAATGGAGTTATTTCAACAGAATTTTTTATACGAGAACTGCTTTTTACTCAGTTTCTCAACAACTCTTTTTTTGTAGTGAGTAGGTATAGGGATAGAACAGAACTAGTGGTTAACTTATCGTTCTCGCCCCGTCTTTAGAATCGGACGGTTGAGAGGGAATTTTGAGCATCACAAAGATTCATGTTTTCGAACAAGATGACATAAATCGATTGAAAAATCAATTTATGAAACTGTCCGAACTGGGACTCGACCCCGAATTCGTAACCGAAGCAAACGACGCTGACCACTGCACCGCGAACCCGGCGTAAAGACATATTATTAAAATGTAATATATATTTTTTTACCTTTATAGCGCACAGAATAACAGTGCTCTTTGCTCGCGATAAACGAAGCGCAGAACGAGAAAGGCGTTATGTGTGATCGTCTATGTAGAGTGAATTTTGACAGATGACACTGCCACATAGTGCTTAGCATTAATACTAGATAATTATTAACTTTCACTGTGCGCCCTAAAAAATGTTTTAACGTTCACCATCGAAAACTGTTTTAAAACTTCCGGAATTGAGTGAAAAAAATGGAAAGCATGCTGTTATTTTTGCAAAATTTAGTGAGGATAGGTATTTTAAAAAATAAAACACAATTCATTTGTACTACTTCCACATATTTATAACGATCAGGACCGGTTTCGCTCATCACGAACATTATCAACTGATAAAAATACGATTTTAATGTAGCTATATTTGTGATTTCAGATTAGTATTTAATGATTTGCAAGAGGTTCATAACATTTTAATTGTAGACTCTTTCATTTGATTTATGTATAATTTGTTTGTTAATCAGTATTTTCTTGTCTCAGTTCATGAACCATCAGTTTTATATACCTTCATTTTTACACTCAATTTTATATAAATAAGCCTGTTATGTTTGTATTTTTATCAGTTGATAATGCTCGTGATTAGCGAAACCGGTCCTGATCATTATAAATATGTGGAAGTAGTACAAATGAATTGTGTTTTATTTTTTAAAACATAATGTCTTTCCACCAAGAATTGACAGTTAACACCTTAAAAGTGATGAGGATAGATAATTTGAATGATCGGATGGGCGGGTGGGGGTGTATACATTGACTTCGAACACAGGTCTATAAATCGATTGTAAAAAAAAATATGAGAATTCGAACTCCGAGCCGCCGCAACCAAAGAGAACTGCGTTGTCAATTCGGTCACAGGCATGAACTTTTAATTTTAAAATGTACAAATAAGTATATTACTTTGCTATTTCTACCCTTTCAAGTGTTTTAAATCTATTAAAAGAATGCTTTCTGGAATTGCATACATATTTCTAAGCGGCCATCAAATATTATCCGACAGGAAAGGGTTGTAAGAATTCCGAAAATTCGTCATAAAAACTAATATAGGTATGCGGTATCCGCACCGAAAAGACACAAGAATTTTAGTAAAACGCTGTCAAGTTTGTTTGATAAGGTCGCTCTAGTATTGCCATTAACCTGTCAACCGAAAAGGTTTAACCGCTCATACAAATACAAAATTTAATTTCTTTTGGGTAATTATATACCTGCCTCATGTGAAAAGAGCGGCTCCGCGGGATCTCGAAAAGGAATGACTCCTATATAGAAAAATAATTATACTCTAAATTCTTAGAACATTACGCAGTTACCTGTTAATAATATATGCACACGCAACCCTTTATTTCAAATTGCATCTTTTCATTTTGAGATATTATCGGCAACATCGATTCGGTTAGGTTAGAATGAAAAAATAATTGATTCATTAAAACAATCATGAATCATGGAACGATTAAAAATCCATCATTAAAAATAAATTAAGATTGATTATGTGAATAAATGCTACGTCGATTTACTTGACGTTACCATGGATCATATGGTTTCGAGTCATTCGATTATAGTAGGCAAGAAGTACCAGCTTATATGAGCAGCATACTATAACAAAAATTTTCTAGGCATATTTAATTGATATGCAGCTTACAAATAGGCCAATATCAAGCGGCATTCAAAAAATGATAATAAATTCTCTTAATGATCCAACCTCAGCCGAGATATTATAATGTACAATCATTTAGTTTTGTTTTCTATTAAACAATGAAATTGATTCCAGTGTTGGAAGTTCTTAAAAAAAACAGATGCTCAGACATAACATTGATTAAAAAAAACAGTAAAACCAACTTCGCAACCTAATTCCCATTTGTCAAAAATAACAGAACGCAACAAAATTAGTCTGCCTCTAAAAAAAAGTTGTGTAACCGCTTTTGGTGTATGAATCAGAAAATTTGAAGGAAGAATGCTAAGCATTAAGAGTTCGTGCGTACTATATTGTGGAAAATTCGCGGCCTGTCTTCGTAGTTGCACAACCTTGAGGCTAAGTTTAGTAGTTTTTGTTTGTACTCATTGTATATACGGCAAAGAACATTTTGTCACTCAATACTTTCAAAAATATTCTTGTTTTTTATATTTTTAAGCCTGGTAACCACAATAAGTTAATTTATTGCAATAGAATTAAGAATGCCAGTAAATCAAACACGTAAATAAGATTTTTTTATATAATTTAAGACATCGACTGAGGGTGCTTGATGGAATTTCAATATTAAATTTGGATTATTGAGATTTTGTACACTTCCATGTATTTTGTCACTAACGACCCGGGTTTCGCCTTTCGGCATCTTCAGGCATTCGAGCACACGAATGGACTCGAACTGAGAGACAGTAAACAGTGTCTAACGCTTATATAGAAGATACAAATGCGACAAATATCATTTACGAGGCAATACATATACTTCTGAGAGCCACACCGATACCTGAGTTAAAATTTCGGAAATCGCCCTAATCCTTATTTTGTAAACACCATATTACCAGAGTGGCGATTGCCGAAGGCGAATTGCCGCTTTTCAACTTCTTTTAGAGATACCAGTGATTTTACAATTATAATAGTATTGTGGGTTTTGACGGGATGTAATTCGACGAATGGGTAAATATATACAATCATTCCACATTTAGTGAAATCTGTTAGGTGTTTCAACGTATCGGATATAATAGCGGAGAATTAGGAAGGTTCAGCTGCTCATTCAAGATTGGTAAGGAGTATAACTGGCCTCTATTAATTTCTAAAATTTCCTGATAAAATAATTTATGATCCCCCATGTTTTTATGCAACAGTTTAACCCCATCATCCACATTAAACGTATGGTTCTCCATTAGCAAGTGATTTGCGAATGTCGAAGTTTCTTTTTTTAATCTAAAGGCAGCTAAATGTTCTGATACCCTTATATCTAATGTACGTGTGGTTTTACCCACATAGAAATGTTGGCAATCATTGCATTGTAATTTATAAATACCAGATTTGTTCTTAAAGTTTACTCTATCTTTATTGTTAATAAGTAATTTGCCTAGAGAGTTATAAGAAATTTAAATAAACGTAACGTTAAAGAAACGTAAATAAGAAATTGAAATGGTATATTAATTGTTATGATCACCATGATAATTTAATATTGCTTATAACTGACTTTCCCACCAATATTGAATTAATTTCTTTCGCTTCTGCAATTTGTGAACACTTCTACGAATCTATTTTGCTATGCCGGCCGCAGCCGCTGCACACCTAATTAAAACTTTGCGTTTTGGCGGTTAGTATCCTTATACACGACACGAAACCATCCAATTCTCCAAAGGGACACAACATAGTCAACTAAGGTCAGTTTTGAAATGAATAATTATAGTTATATTACCTATTAATGTCATAGAGGCAACTTTTAGGAAGCAGTACAATAACCACCTACATACAACATTTGGGGGAAATGAATGATTTAATAGTGGCCAAATAAGATAATTTAACAATTCATCTTATATATGCCCATATCATATGTGATGGTATTGGCGTATACATGCACAAAGATGCAACGCAATTTCGAAAAAATATTAACAGGCTATGTATAAGACGTGACAATGTTTGGAAATCTCATTAGGATGGTATACCTATATAATATTATGATACTGCAGTTAAAAAAAGGGACGAGGCATATTGAAGATGTTCTCTAATCAGGCAGTGGATTGAGATGAGTTCAATTTACTGGCTTACTGGCTAGCATCTATCACACCCCCGCAAGAAAAGTGTCACAATTCAATGACCGTCATTTCTATAGTTTGTCAACTCACCGCTAAATAGTTGAAATATCACTATGGCTGTGTGGCGATTTGACGTCGCTGTAATCGTGATTAGTGACATCTTTTCACTGTGACCGTATGTATGTAAAATTAATGCCGAACGAAAGTAAAACTGCGTTCCATAAAGTTTTGTGACATTTTTTCGTACTTGTTACACTGAGACCGATTTCACTAAATAACTAATATCTGAAAACTTAATTTGAGTTGTGCCACTTTTCTTGGTGGGATGCAATATGTTGAGAGAGAACCCATGACTTCGGGTGAAGTATTTATTGTTCGACTGATTTTAGCAAGCCTTATTGTTAACTGGTAAATTAATGTCTAAATCCGAAATTATAAAGTAAAGTTAAGTTCCGCGCTGGTTCTGAATATTTTTTCATCAATCACAATAAGAGCATGGTCGCAATGGTTTCATGAAAAATAGAAAATCCTGAGATAAAATAGCAATAAATAGACAATTTCAACATAAAGAGTTTTACGAAGAAGACTAACTAATATTTCCATCTCTTTAGAAGACAGTTGTCCATTATTCACAATTTAGCCTTCGAAGTCAGAGAGAAAATGTTTGCGTTTTTGGTGTCATAATATCACAAAAGAAAATAAGTTGGATATCTACCACTAGGCGATAAATTCATTACGCTCATAATTTTACAGGTTAGCTCAACTAACGATCGGGAACCACATAATTACAAGAATATTCCTTAAATATTAATATTCTTTGCTTCTAATCGAGTGGTAAATGCCATTCGCTTCGGTTACAGTGTCCACGGTTTCGACTATACGATCCTAAAAAAATTGAATAGTGATTGCGATTAGCCAACTACTACTCTTGTCTTAGCCCACTTTTATATCGTTACTAAAATGTGAGTTTAAAATGTTGAGTGACTACTGAATTAAAAGACTATATGCTACCCATTGGAAGCGGACATGGTTGAAAAAAATATTATATTTATGAGCGAAAAGAAACGAAGTAGTCGTATCTCTACAAAGTATTTAAATAAATAAATGAGAATTATTTAGACTTTTTATTATTAATTCATTCGTTACGAGTATATTTGCGAAATTTGGCAAAAACTTAAATCCTTAAAAAAAACGTATAAATCTTAAATCAATGAACATTTTTCAAAATTTTTTGAATAACAGTTGTTAAATACGTGGTTGCATAAGATTTTTAACATTTTACCGTAATAATATTGATGGTTGTCAACCTTTTGTATTTTTAAACATAGATAATCTGTCATATTGAATCGGATATGTAGTAAATTACAAGCCAACTATACATGTGTATATTTGACTTGAAAGCATTGTCTTCAAGAACAAAGATTTTATTAGAGTAAATCTTAAATCAATGAACATTTTTAAAATTTTTTTGAATAACAGTTGTTAAATACGTGGTTGCATAAGATTTTTAACATTTTACCGTAATAATATTGATGGTTGTCAACCTTTTGTATTTTTAAACAAAGATAATCTGTCATAATGAATCGGATATGTAGTAAATTACAAGCCAACTATACATGTGTATATTTGACTTTAAAGCATTGTCTTCAAGAACAAAGATTTTATTAGAGCATCGAAAGAAAAATACATTCGGATGTAGCAGAGATCAAACAAATACTTAACTTCCAATTTTGAAAAAAGAGAATAAGTGGTATATTCCTAGAAAATTTTGATTTTTCCGTTAATATCTGAATTATATAACATGTGTTGGAAAAATTTCCGTAAATATTTTGATTATAAAAGTAACCAATGTAAGTTATTCTAAGCCACGTTGAGATACCGAACAGCCTGAAAAAATGTATGCTGATGCATAGTTGTTGTCGCAGAACTAAGTCAGCGAAGTATTCTTTATTTATTATTCAATGGAAATTAGGCAAACATAAAAAAATATCGAATTTTTTTATTTTTTTTCACTAAAATTTAAAAAAAATATTCTAACGTAAATTTCAGATTAAAAAATGAATTCGGGAATATTTTGAAATTTTTCTAAAATATTTATCATGTTGGATGCGCGTATTTCAAGCCCGAAGTTTGACGTACGCAAAGACTCACCGGTGAGTCATCCGTAATGAATCTATTTTACCACCGGTTGGAAAAAGAGACGTGCGTGTTTGAGGGCTTCAGGAAACATTCGGATAACATGTCCCCCTTAGTTACAACGACGCTCCATGACATTATACTCATAACTCATATTTAAAGGTACTCACATTAATGTCTTACAAAATGCTATATACCAATAATTCTATTTAATGTAATTATTCATAATACTAGCTATCACACTTCATTGGTTAAAAATAATACAGTGCATATTATTACTTATATTTTCTCATGTAGTAGCGTAAATATATTATTATTTGCGGACTTATATTCGTTAGTATTTTAACACATAAATTCTAATGAATACTTACTTCGTCGGGTCTATGATGTTGTGGACAACATCTTAGACTTCCGTTACGGCTCTCACGGACTTGAAACCATTATGGACAGTTTCATAAATTTACTTGTCAATCGATTTATTGATTTCTGTTCGAAGGTATGGATGTTTGTAATATATAAAATTCCCTCCCAGCCATCT
Organism: Himalopsyche phryganea; assembly: GCA_022494535.1. Classification (NCBI taxonomy): domain Eukaryota; kingdom Metazoa; phylum Arthropoda; class Insecta; order Trichoptera; family Rhyacophilidae; genus Himalopsyche; species Himalopsyche phryganea. The sequence goes on along the minus strand of JAGVSL010000119.1, from coordinate 107,888 downwards.
GATCCCATAAACTGGGCGTATCGAATGTCATTGTCCTGACCAAGCCCTATCCTTTTATCCCTACTCTATTCGATAAAGAGAGGTTGAGTTACTGAATAACGTACAGTTCTCGTAGAAAAGCTTACGTGGAGATCAATTAGGAGGCCATAATATTGGATATTATTCTCCACATTGTGGGCGGACATGCTTTAAAAAAATTGATTTACTTTGAGTCCTCCTTGAAAGTGCCCTAGAAATCTTCACTGTCCGTGTTAGGGACGTACGCGCCCATGGATATATGGCGTACCTAAAGGGATTAAATAAAAAGCGTTCTTGATTTTATTTTATATGTTTGAAAAGGGTTGAAATGTAATTTTCTTCATATTTTTTTTATTTCCAAATGTATTAGTGATGATATATGCTTCCTAAAGCCCCTGTCCCTTACCAGCCTTCTCAGAACATGTCAGATGTCACCATCTCGTGAACATACGAATGATATTCAGCAGTCACTTGTGACGACGTCATGAATTTAAGACAAAGCATGTAAAAGAAATTACAGCTATATGGCACTATGTAGCATATATGTAAAAATAAATATTATGTGTATGCGAGATTGCGTTTGCGATACCTGGATAGTGAATGCGTGACGGGTCGATATGAGCGACCACACAGTCGTTTGATTTATGGGTCCGCACACTTTTGACCCTTTCGAAGAAGGCTTTTTGTTTCGTGAGTGAGGTCCGGAAAATATGAGTAGGCCCACCGATACTATTTAAACGTCAACATATTTCGTCACACATGATTTTAATTATCAAAACCAAGGATTCTCCCACTAAAATGAAGGTTCAGGAAAAACCATTAAAACAGTACGTAATTTATTAAATAATATTTCAGCCAGCGGATATTCATTGTAAATAGCCAGTTCATAGACTTGTTAAATTTCTAGTAATGCTAATTCTTGGTCATCCCTTTAAGCGTAGTGCAAAGCTAGTATTTCACATATTTTTTTTTTTAAATAAAACACAATTCATTTGTACTACTTCCACATATTTATAATGATCAGGACCGGTTACGCTCATCACGAGCATTATCATCAGTTGATAATGCTCGTGATGAGCGAAACCGGTCCTGATCATTATAAATATGTTGAAGTAGTACAAATGAATTGTGTTTTATTTTTTAAAATATAATGTCTTTCCACCAAGAAGCCAACACCTTAAAAGTGATTTCACATAATACTGAAAATTGTATTTTGTTGACATTTTGACGCTTTTTTGTTAAATCGTTAAGAAATACTAAATTTATTGAATATTTTTCATGAATACTTGAATAGAAAGGAAACGTAAGAATCTTATTGATTTGTAATGCATAAAATAATATTTTCCAATGATAAACATACAAAAAAAAGAATATATGAAATTATCTGTTTAAAACTCAATGTTAAGTGCATTTTTAAGCGCTCCTTTAAAATTGAGTTGTTTGGAAGTCAGCATGTCTATATTTCTAATTGACTACGAAATTTGATATTTAATTTCTATGACAAGTTCGTTTTTTAGATCACTTTCTACCTATAATATATTTACAGGCTACCATACCAACTGTCATGACATTGATTCTAATTCAATTATATATCAATTTTTTATGATAAGTCGATTCCATCGACGGTCCTTAAGCCAACTGCTCGATACTCTTGGGCGCATTCGCACGGGCTCAAATCTCCCAACGGATACTTTCATGTATTGATTTGTTAATCAATTTATGCCCAAATACATGGATGGATAGCTCATCATTTCCATGTCCCATACTTCTATCTTTACCCTCTCTTCAAGAGTAAAATTTCCTTTCGGAGTCATCCGCTATTATGAGGCATATTAGAATCGGCGTTGGTTATTCCGTGCTTTTTTTGCCGACGTTTTAGGTCACATGTCAATTGAATTTTTCAATTTTAATGGGATACTGCTTGCAACAAAAGTCAAATACCTTGATTCCAAGATAAATAGTTTCAATTATAGCACCGCAAATATATGATACTAGATTGCAGGTCGTATAGCGGTTGCTTAGCCGGGTGGTCTAAGTCGCAGGCTTAAAATTACCAGCTCAATATATAATAGCTTCCTAGTATTTGTCCTTTGTTAATATAGCAGCAGTCAATACTAATCATAATCTGTATTATTTCAACGGTCGCCTCCCTCTTACAAACTTTATAGCCGACCGAGAACTTATCGCCTGATTGATTATCTCGGCGCCCGGCAAGAATTTAATAAAACCACTCTATTATTGTCTTATTAATTTAGATACAGACTGGACTAATATTTACTTTGTGGGTGGACCCGACCCTCGTTTAAATATTGTGCTGTGGAATTTTAACCGAACATTTCAAATAACTCACCGATATTCATTTTTTTAATCAATTCTTGTTGCGATAAAACCATTAAGCAAATAGCTCATAACTCTTATAGTATTGTAGGTCTCTGGGAGGTCTTGGCTAAAAAATACTTTCTTTAATAAATATGTTGCTTCCATTCTAAGGTGCGGCACTTAAATAATATAATTGAACTTATATTAAACTGCATACAATAATAAATACAATCAAAACATGCTTAAATGTCGTATTATAAGTTTTTTTATGGCATTGTGAAATAATATTGGCATGTAAAGAATATGCACTATCTTACGTTCAAGCAGTTGAATCCTAAATCTGTAGTGAATCGATTTGTAAAGTTTATCCACACGCATGAAGATATGCATATTAGACGACACAAATAAATATAATGTCCTTATTGCGACGAACCTTGTATGGTATTTTTAAAGATAAAACTAAGCTAATTAAATAAAACCTATTTTAAACTGGTCTTTTTTAGATTTTGCAAAAAAAAAAAATATAAATATTTGTCAAAAAAAAGACAATGGAGTAGGATAAAAGAAATTACTTGAAAGCACTCGAATTTTAACTCTGCGTTTCCAAATAAAAATCAGTCAAAACCTTCTTATTTCCTTGCGCATTTCTAAAAACGTGGTGGAAATACTAATAAAGCAGTAGCTTTTAGCGCAGCATAAAAATGTGCCGCAAATGTGGAGTAAGACTCCCAACAAATCTTACAAAGGGAAAATCACCGTATGTGATATACCCTGCTCTTTTAGTCAAAAGGTCAAATACTTCGGAGTATACTTGGACCGCTCCCTCACCTGGTCTGCTCACATTGCCGAAGCAAGACGTAAAACTCACGTTGTAATCGATGCGTTGTACCCGATTTTCAACGCCAGAAGCTACCTCAGTGTAGAAAATAAAAAGGCACTTTACATCATGGTCATCAAACCGACCATGCTGTACGCCTCCCCCATATGGTCTGTAAATATCTCCGACAGCAATCTCCTTCTCTACAAAGGGTCGAAAATAAATGCCTACGCATAATCTCAGGCTTGAGGAAAAACAACAACACGCGATTCCTTCGTGTTTGATACAAAGGCCCTAACATTCAAAAGACCTTAAGTCTACATCACGCCAGCTTCATGGAGAGATTGAAACAGCGGCCTCAACTCGTTCCAACTCTCAAAGCTGAGAAAATACAAAAATTTCAACTACAACTAAAAGTCTCCAAGAAACTCGTCAAGACGATGTCCAAATCTTATGCTCCCCCTCCCCCTCTCTTACAAGAAATTCTTCGTTAGCGGAAGCGGATGCCCAAGAGGCCGATGACCACACCGGTCTTCAATTAGTCGCTCTAAGAGATAAATCTTAAAGTAACGAGCCAGGCTCGCACACTTTAGTTAGGTACTGGGCATGTCTAAAATAAGAATAGTAAGCTCTTCAAGCATTATGCCGACATTACGACAATTCTTGGTAAGAATTGAACTTTCTTAAATGATTCAAAGACAATCATTCTGGTAAGGGGTTTTTCTTAAGTGTTTTAGCCACACAAAAGCCCTCAGCTGACAGAATCTTTTTAGATAGCAGTACTTAGCTAGCTAACACGCGGGAAAGGGATATAAAGATTTAGTCTGTACCCACCCTAGCACTGACTTTAGCCAGGAAACTATCAGACCCCTTCGCGAACTCCACATAATAGTTTCAGTTGGAAAGTAAAGGTAGGGAAAAAAATATTGATCAATTTCATTTAGAAGTCGACCGACAGCATACATATAGTGGAAAATTAGGCAATAACAATAAATTAATGACATGATTTTTTGTATTAAAAGGCGACATTCGCAGCAATATTTATTTGTCAGTAGCATTGAAAGTGAAACGCAGAAGGAATTTTTATGAATTATGTATTTTATATGAGGATATGCGCCGGCAAAGTAATAAAGCTTGTTGCGAGATCTACTTTGGAGGTAACGTCAGAGGCTGAAGAGCGACGGGAGGAGGTAGCTAATACTGTCGACTGTCGTGTCGTGTCCTCGCAAAGTCTCGTTTCTCGAGCGAAATTACTTCATATTGCATCGAACATGCCATATTTTATCAATATATTAAACATCATTTCCATGTTGTATTCAGGACCAAGATGCAATAATTAATTATAATCAAAAGCTTTCTAGAGATAGTCAAAAATGCATTTTACAATATGCTTATTCCGATTCACTAAATATCCCGAAATGGGTAAATTTTATATTTTATACATGTTCTATACTAAAATTTATTATTGTATATTAAATTAATGCGACTAATAGTTTCCGAGATGAAAATGCTATCAGTTTATATGTGTAAATATCATTTCCAAGTGGTAGCTGTCAATTTTGGTGGAAATGCATTATATTTATGCAAGTAAAACACCGTTATAATTGTCGATAGTTTCTTCTAGCTCTAGTCGAATTGTATTTCTATATAATCTGTAAATTCTTTTTAAAATCTATTTACCAACTGTGTTGTAACTCTAACAGTTATGATTTATTTTCGTCAGTTGAAAATGCTCGTGATGAGCAAAATCGGTCCTAATCATAGCAATAAGAATGGCTTTTATTTTCATACAAAATAAAATATGTACCTATATTGGATTTCGAGTGTAATAAGATATTCAATTTAAGCGAGAAAATTTAACTAGAGTATTACCAACATTATTTCTTCTGTTATATTATGTGAAAATTGTTGATAGAACAAAAATGACCTTAAAATTAGAGTTGACAAGAACGTAAGCTCATAAAATTACCAAGTTCCAAAACTTAAAAGTGCTCTAGTGAAAAATTACAAAATTTCTGTTAGAACAATTAAGAACTCGGCCTACGAATTATAAAGGAAACTTTAATTTCGAATGTGTGTATACAATAAATTAACATGTTTATGCAATGCGCTTAGAATCTTTTATTTGTTTAACATTATTGTTAATTTGTAATTAAACCTATTTGCCCGATCTTTTCTTCCCCATTTTTTCTTGTGGCTCTTTCATAAATTCAATATTTTAATGTGCTTAACGATACGTAATAATATACCATATAGAGCAGCTATTGTTGATCTTATTTCATATGTCAAAGATTGATTTTTTTTCGTATTGCACCTTTCCGCAAGAATCTTAATTGAGACATTTCAATTAAAAAGTAAAACTATTTCACAAAAGTTTTTCTTAAGAATTTTCAGTGTAGACTGGAGTTGAAGCCCGACAGTTTTCTCTGCTCGATTTTTCTCAATAAATACAATTTGAATATTACTGTCAACTGTGGTGTTTAAACTTGAATTTTTGAGCATTATAAATCCGAACTTCAAGTTTTAATAATAGCAAAGCGGGTCTGGAGCTGTTATTTTCATTTCAACTTAAAGTAATTAAATAACTCACCACTTATTCCACTAAATTCGAAAGATACGTACGTTTGTTTGTGGATTTATGAAATTACTAGTTGGACGCCCGTCATAGATCACGGTATTAAAATTGAAATACTGAATGTCTAAAGCAGCTAGTTTTATTTTTTGATTATAATCAAAATGCATACCTACATGTGATATGTGATAAAACGCCTATAGACCGGTCTGGGCTATTATATATAGAATATTATATTCCTACGTCACTGTCAATACAAAGTATTAAGTTCTGTATTTCCAGTGATATCGATTCTCGGTTCCCAAATGCGTAAAATCTGTTTTATATTCTCTAATGGATAGCCAGAAAACAGTTCACGTTAAAAACGTTGATTTCAATCGTTTTCTGCTGTTTTTGTTGTCCACTACCAACGTCGAGCGAATGGACTCCTAAAGGCAGAGAGGGATAGGAAACATGGATTCGGTTAGGAAAGACAGTAAATAGCTAATCGCTCTCTCTAAATACTTTTTTCAAGATCGGACAGAAGGTGGATAAAAAAAAATGAAAATATTACAGACGTTCATGCATTTGAATAGAAATAAATCTTTTTTTTTTTTAAATAAAACACAATTCATTTGTACTACTTCCACATATTTATAATGATCAGGACCGGTGAAGTGAGAAATAAATCTAATTGAAATTTCATCAAGCACCTTCAGTTGATATCTTAAATTTTAAGAAATAAATCAGTTTAAAAGTAGGTACGTTTTCAAAAATGCAGTTAGAGCTTGCAAGCAACAGTCTTACAAATGATCTACAGAGCTAGCTAAATAAATGCCTATCGTTACAATCAATTAAGTCATTAAAAATAAATTGAAGTATTTATAAACTAGTATAACCGTACCCGTCATAAATGACGGTATTGAAATACTGAATGCTTAAAGTAGCTAGTACGTTGGAACTGTGTGTGCATTGCATAAAATTTTGTTTTTATTTTACCGCGAACGCTTAGGTCATGAGAAAATTTCACACCTACATGTTATATATGATAATAATAGAACGTCTACAGAGCGGCCTGGTCTATTATGTTATATAAGATGTTTAATTGAAAGTAGATATTTCATTTTCACTAAGTTGAGGTTATACAACTTTAACGGGTGCCGCATTGAACCTGTAAGCTGATGCGACGTGGTACGGGTGCGACGTCATTTCGCTTCTGCTTAGTAGAAATTGGCGTCAAAAACTTAATCCCACATTCAGATTATAAACCAAGTGTTGAGAGGTTTTATTGTCGACTGTTGAGAGTGGTTAGTTTTGCAAGTATAAACTGACAGAATACACGCCGTATGAAGTCTTTCTGGTGCAACGAGGCTTGCCGCAAGACACCTAAACTAAAGTTTTCCTCAACTCTCAGCTATTTGATGTATTGTTGCTTTTATGAAATTATTTACCGAACATTATTTCTAATATAAAATTAAAATTAACAACTTCGTTATTCTACCAGTTGTGCCACTTAGTGTGACACGTGTTTCACCTCTTTGAGAATCATTTTCAGACCAACTATATTGCAACGTAACTCATTTACTGTGGTCTCAATAGTAAAAACTATAAAGGGCTTAGCAACACAAGCAACACAAACAGTGGAATAAATAAGTTATCAATTTTAATTTTAAACTAAAAATAAATTTCCACAAAGTTAACGTCAAATCAATCAAAACCTTACTTTTAATTTTGTCACCAAACGATACAGCTTACCTGGTGTTCTCTTTAAAAATGTCACACAATAATTAATTTCTTAAATAATAACAATATTAATATATAATTATACAAATAATTGTACATTAAAAATGAACTTCCACAAAGTTACCGCCGAATCCGTAGAAAATAATAACAATATTGTGAAAGTGAGCCTCAAAAGTAATGTTTTCTTACATGGTGTATATACTGTAAATAGAACTGTACCTAACGTTATTTACCTATGTTTATTAGTGAAACATTTATGGCCCGTTCTACAGAGTGATATACCATAAATCAGCAGCGTTAAAAAATCAAATTGCTAATAGTGTCTCAGGAACAATCATCAAAAACATGTGTACATTTTTTTTTAATAGATTCTTTCTCGGAGACACTTATATCTGGGCATCTTTAAGCGATGTGATTATCATTCTGTAATTTATTGCCATAAAAGAATCTGGCCTATTATTTAATCTGTCAAGCTGGATAAGATCTATAACGATGATCTGTGTCTGGTTAGAATTGACTGATGCTTAAATTCGAATTCAGAAATTTGTTCGAAAAATTTCCTCCACAAGTTAAGAAGCCAGTAAGAAAATAATTTTATCTGGTAAGAACTGTCTCGCCTACATACTCTCAGTGCAGAAACTCTTCTACCACTTGATCTGTCAGAATTGTCGGGAGATGTACGCCTCCAACCACCGCATCAATACCCGTGAATTGCACCGGTGTAGCGTCGTAGATCTAGAATGTTGGTACTTCGAGAATGCACCAAGCTTCGCTCAAGTCAAAAATATGCAGCATCGGTTTTACGTCTACGACTTGACGCAGAACGACGAATTCTCTACGACGATTAGAAGCTGTGACGTTTCCGTAGCACAGTACCTTTTTAATTTAGAATACCGTCAAATGGGATAACTTTGCCTACCGATGGGTGTCTTTGCCTAGTCAATTTTATTTTTATAAAACTGCTCACAAAATACTTATTTTAATGTGTGTACCAGTGATTCATGTATGACATTACAAAGGGCTCTACGCTGGAACCACTTAATACTGCATAGTGATTTCTCCAAACTTTACGTTGCATCTAAAAAACTGTATGACCTTTTAATAATCTATCACGTATCTTATTGATATCTTGGGAATAATTTAAGCGTTTATTTAGTTGAATTTGATTGGTTTTGATAGTACATAAGTCGGCCGACAATGTAGTAAACGAAATTGAATTATGTTATGGGGTTACTTTGTCTACATTAGGGATGTCAAGAAGATAAGTAGTTCAGTATATTACTATTTAATTAAATACAATTTGAAAGTTTTCCTACCTATAAATTAAACAGGTATTTTACCACAATTTGAAAGTGACTATTTACAGCTCTTCGTTTTCAATAATTAATATTTAGAATACTGAATTTTGTTTCAGGGTGAAATATATATTTTTTTGATAAATGCTGTTTTCATTAGTCTTCACCATACTTCATTTCATTGAAGTCAGATGTTTTTGTGTGTGACCTATGTATTTAACGAGTTATCTACCTAATCGTGTATTAGTTTTTTTATGTTTAAATTATTAATCAAGAAATCTTATACACAAAATTTGTTGTTTTTTTTTTGTTTAACTCTTAAGAAGTAAACAACGGCCCAAGAGGACAGGGTTAGACGTCGGTGGGGGTAAGTGATCTGATATTTCTTATACTGTATTGTATCTATTAGATTTTTACTGTATTGAATAATTTGTAAAGTTTGCTTTTTTTTGTTTTGTTCGCATCGCGTGTGACGTACATTTTTTTAGCTAGTTCCTCGGCCAAGTAAACTAAATTTCTTATGTAACGCCCAGTGAAATTAGTAAAGAGATTAATGTCATTATCCTTGTGTTAAAGTTAGTTGTAAATTCGTCCCTTTCATTGTGCTAGGTGAAATAGAAAAAGGGAAAGTCCAGAATTAGAATCAGTAAATGTTTTGATTGTTTTAGTTGCACTCTTTGATTGAGCCAGTGAAAAGGCTCAAATATTAATCTAGTGTAAAGTTTAAAATCTCGCTGCAAGTCGTAAATTATACGTTTTATGAGAAGGGCTTAGTAGACTGATTCGCCGTTCACTATAATACAAATTGTTTTCTGTTCACGCTTTGTGAATAACTATTTTGCAGTTTGCAAAAGATAATTTCAACCACGTCCATGAAAACAGTTTGTTAACCATTGCTGAAAAGCTTTCCCTTCTCTGAGAATGAGCATTAGTTTTTTTTCTTTTTTCTCTCCTTACGAGAACTCAATTTCAGTAAATTTCAAGAGGACTAGCTATTAGGATACGTTATAGGTAATTAAGGATAATATTACTTGTTGTTACTGAGAATAGTATTTCTTGACATTTTAGTGGTAGGGTAGCTCCCTATCGCTCGGATAAGTTGATTTTTGAAGAGTCTGGATCATACTGCCATTGTCAGAGGAGGAACGAACCCCGTTGCATATTAATTGATTTCAAGATTTATTACGAGCGATTCTTAGCTTCAGTTTCATATCTTTTTAAATTCTTTAACGGTTGATTTACCCGAAATCAGTCACAGTATCAAAGAGGTTATAGCGTAGGTTTTTTTTATTTAATCATATGTTATTGTATTGTGTCTTATGTGTGTTTAGCGATATAGTTTTATTGCGGTTGGTCGATAAGTGTTTGAAATCGTTCAATGAAGAGAAATCAAATATATTTTAAGTGAGTGCTTTCAGTTTATTATTTTAATCAAGAGTTTTCCCAGGAGTGGGTATAATACTCAAGGAGCAACGAATAGCAATAACTTTCTTCGGCATAGGCTATTATTATTGGAAGAGTGAGTTAAGAGTTTGCGAATTAAGAGTAACTCACCTCTTTGCAAGACAAATTAACTTCAGTTCTTCATGACCGAAAGCTATGAAACTATAACGGACTCATTAGATTTTAACTTTCTTCTTTTTTTTTGTGGCGGAATCTCGCCATACCACATACTGTATATAGTTGCTTTATTTTATTTTTAATTTTAAAGGACCTATTAGAAGATAGGTGTGTTTGAATCTTTATTAAGTAGTCATTTTGCAAATATAATTCAAGTATTATTAGTGTTTGGTTTTCAACGGGGTTTATAACGGCAGTGCTTTAAAACCTTTTCCTGTTTTTTATTATTTTTTAATTTTTAATTAATTTTAAATTGAATTATAATTTTATATTTTTTTAAATAGAGCTAGCCCACCTAGTGAAAGGTGAAGGTAAACATCGCATTGCTTTCTTGAGTTTATATATATATATATATTTAATATTATTACTGTATGTAATTAATTCGAATAAAGTGAGCCTAACCCCATAGGGGGTTGGAAGATTTAAATACCGACTGTGAAAGTGTTTGGCCATCCTTTAGAATTTTGAAATCTGTCCCAATCACGATAGGGAGAGCTGTGACTCTCGCTGTATTGGGAGTTAAACTTCTACGTTAAACTTGAGATGGAGTGAGTGCTGCCCCTCTCTTTCCCTTTTCCTGAGATAAGGTTGTGTCAAGTTGCAAGTTTAAATATTCTTCTTATTTCGTCTCCTGTTCAAAATTTAAAAATTTTCCAAGTTTGAAAATGTCGTTTTTTACACGATATCGATCCTCGTCTGACACGGTCAACGCGCTCCGACAAAACGAGAGTGTAAAAAAATATTTTACTTTACTAAATCCACCGGAAGACGCAACATAACTTAAATTATATTTAATCTCATCATACTGCCCATAACAGTTTTTCGCGATTTACTCAACACTTAAGGGGAACTCAGCGACTCCTATCGTCAATATTTCCAATGACCGCATGCATAATTATCCACGAAACGTCATGTTGTTGATTTTTCCCTGCATGAAGACATAGTCGCCCTGTCTGAATCATTTTTACCATGAGCCCTGCGTTGTTAACGAGGGTTGAACCTGTCGGACTTATCTCACATTCCCTGCGGAGAGGTCTCGCGTTTAGCAACGCGGCCGTTCTCTGCGTACAGAGGTCCCACATCTAACAACGCGACCTCTGCTCGTTTGTGAAAGCCTTATTTGTTTCTCTGGGATTACATTTAAGTAAAAATTGCAAAACACGACTAGGCATATAAATTATTATCTTGCTTTTATCCATGCCATAAATTGTATTTACATAAAATACATTCAAAGACTTCACGGTGGGCTTGTTACCGAATAGGTAATGTTTTCATACAAACAGCATACCATTTACCGTAGAAATTTGCATACGCTGCTAGTGCTACGACTTACGTCCTGGACGCAACCCCTCTTCAAAGGTAGGACGACCGTTATAATTATTAGATGTTCACCTTTGAAGAGAATGCACCAATGCTTCGTATAGCATTTAATTTAATATAAAACGTCTTATTAATTATTTAAAAACTCCCACAATACAGTGTGACACACGCATATCTAGGTTGGAATAGGGAGGGGTGAACAAAATTTTTAAGGGCGGAATTTTTTAAAATGAATAGAAAATTTCGTGAGGAAAATTTAAAAAAAACTATTAGAGATAGAGTTGTGGAAACGTAGAATTTTCAAGACATTAAAGCTATACTTAGAAAGCAGAATTAACTGCGGTGAAATCTTATAGTTTCTTAAAAACATTAACTACGCCACTGGTACGCCACGTCACCGAAAAAACTATGTGACGTACAAATTAAATACAACTTAAAATAGAATCGCTAAAATTTAGTACACATCTACATGTTTCAACACTAACGACCCGGGTTGCATCTTCAGGCATTCAAGTGCACGGATCAACTGAACTGAAAGTTGTTATTAAATTTGACGATATTTTCAAACTGAATAAACAGTAAAGTAATTAATAGTGTGACAAGCAATTGTGTCTTATACAAAGAACAAAGCAATAAGTGGCATTGTGGAAACTTTCAAAAATTTAAAACCACGCGAGGAAAATAATCTCACTAAAACTTGACTGAGCTTACTATCGGGAAAGGTGGAAACAATATACGAAAGCATTATTTCACTAATTTTATTATATATAATATCTTTGACACTCTTTTTTTAAATGTCTACCACCAGGATTCGCTGTGAATAACATTTATCTTTTCAAATTATAGTATACTCGAAAATTTTACAATGTAAAGACAAATTGAACTTCTGTAAAAGTTTCAATGTCGATTCGTTTAATGAGGACTGTTGAAGGAGCAGTGTCTTTATTTATGTATCAAATTTATATTAATATAATAAATTTGATACATAAATAAAAACATATGGAGTTATAAAATATATTATTTATCTTCATGCAAATTGTTATTACAAAATCTGAGGATTCGCCGGGGTGGGATTGCTGTCAGCCGTAGACAATACTGTTATTCCATTCAATGATTTAAGCGCTTTTTTTATTTATTTTAATACGACAAGAGTTTCCAAAATGTTGAAGTGAAATTGAATGAGGGACATTTCTTTCCCAATTTTTAGCAACGTCATGGTATTATTCAATAATTAATCATTTTTATAACAAAATAATAATGTTTAAATACCTACCATAATAATACATCTACCAGTGGGAGAAACAACATTATTTTGGAATAAATGGCCGAATAACCAACGAAGCGGTGACAACTAACACCGCGTTGCGACAATTCATTGAAGCTTTTGGCGAAGTTTTTTGGTAAATTTTAGGAGTTTCTAGAAATTTCGTTAGATTACCTCAGAAATAAACTTAATATTTCAGTTATCATTTTATACATTTTCACTTGCGATTAATTATCAGCCATGGGCATGCTGGTCACAACTGTCTAATATTGAATACTTTCTTTGCTTGAAAAATACTCATGCGCTCGAGAATTTGAAAGTACAGTTTTAAAACAAATTTTTTGAAATGCTTACTAAATTTTGACAATTTAGTTAATCATACCCCTTTTAGAAAAAAAATTCGATTTTGAAAAGCAATGACGATAGCATGTTAGACTGCTCGTCATAAAAATGGTCATGGCCAAGTTCTGAGGCTTCTGTTCTATTGACGTTCGCCATCAAATATGTATTCGAATTCCGTGCTAGAAGTTTACATAAATTTGTTTTTCAAAACATCTATATCATCAATCTCAGGCAAAGGAATGGATGTATATATTTCATTTTTTCGTGTCAATCCTACCCAAGAGTGATTATTCAACAACCTACGCAATCTTTTGGTCTCATCCGCCGATCGTTATCTCAAACTATAAAAGGTGTATTCAGAGTAAGGGGAAAGCTTCATTTTTGTGGCAGACAATATATATAAATATTAATGAAAATAAACAATAAACGATTTTGTTAAACAGTTAAAAGTGATAAAATAGAATTTTGTAAATGATTAAGGTAATATCTATAATATTATTCCAAAAAAGTAATTTTTGTATGCTTTGATAATACATTTCAAGGAAATTAATTGTCAATATAGCAACTGTTCAATGAAGCTTTGTAAAATTTAGAAAAAAGAGATGGTGACTCTAACCATTTACATTTCTTTGGTGTTTGGTATAGTTTTAAAAATAAAATATGGTGCTTCATTTGAGATGATCTAATTAATTGAAAAACAATGGCGCCCTAACCGTCCTCTACATTGGACGGTCGGTGGAATAATAAAATAATTAATATTTTGATCGGCGGTAAATTCCTGTAAATTTATTTTTTTACTCCACTGGTTGGGTTACTAATTTTTGTGACACGTGTTTCGCCTATTTGAGAATCATCTTCACACTTGTTATATTGTTTGGTTATTTATTTATATCGTATACATTAATTTATTCTTCTTAAGGTGTAAATTACAAAACTCAAGGATGTGATTTTTTTTCTGCTGGACGTGGGGTGGGGATTAGACACAACCAAAAATAGTACCAATTACAACACTAGGCACTAATTACAGACCAAGTCATCAATTTAAATTTTAGAAGTATGTCTTAATCAACTGAAACGATTTGAAAATGTTAACTAGATTTTATCAATTACAAGAATGCTTAGAAGAAAAATTTTCCATTTTTTCTCATTAATAGATATCACTGTTCGGTGAATTTTCTTTAACTTTAATGGTAGAAATCTGTCGTTTAATGGTAAATCTGGTATTATTATTTATTTTATGATATTTTTTATATCTAAAGCTTTTCAATGTTCATACAACTTTGTATTTCGTAACTTTACTAATTTTATAAGCAATCTGTCATATTGAATTTTGTCTTGAAACTCTAATTACAGATTCAAATATTAAATCATTGCTATCAAAACTCGTCACCGCTTGAGTCGTTCGTGTTATTTGACGACAAGAATCATTTATACTATGATAATTCTCGTATTTCTTTAAGATGAAATGCTCAGGTGGATGTGAAAACTTTATCTCCTAGCAGAGTGCTTTTATTGACCATCACTTTGTCAATTGGTATGAATACATACATTTAATTATAATCTATAATGAGAAACCAATAGTGTTATAATTTTAACAAATCAACTCATATAAAAAAAGCCCCAACTGAATTTTCTTTCCATACATTGAAAACAAAATTAAAGCGGGTCCTTATTTTAAAATAAAGCGTGAAATATTTATTGAACTTAAATATGTATTTACTGTTTTTATTACAAATAAAGGTGAGCAGGTATATAAAAAAATATAAAATATAGCATTTTTAAAACACCCAATGCTTATAATTACCATTAAATAATGGGTTGCACAAATACACTTTTTTCTTTATATGAATGCATATTATATTCATACTTGCACTCTATTATTTAAATATGAATTTTACTAGCTACTTGTATATGAAAATATTTTCAAGAAATAGTCATTTTTGATCGATGTCTCTAGTCCTACAATTCATTAAAATATGCAAGACTCATTGTATAGACTAGTGCTCCGGAACCTTTTTCTTCCACGGCACATAAAAAGTAAAAAAATATATGAATAGGGTAGTTATACATACACAGAAATTATATTATGTCTTTCATTTGTTTAATACACAATATAATAAAAGAGTTATATGCGTAGGCAGAGTATGGATATAAAAGACAAATAATGTGACTTTTTCCCAATGAAGCAATGCGCCACGGCACACCTAGCATCATCTCACGGCAGACTAAAGTGCCGCGTCACATAGGTTGCGGAGCGCTGGTATAGACTATATATAGACAGCAGAGACTGGAAGATTGAATAAATAGTTGTACTCACTTTTTATGAAATTACAGCACAATTTTTGAGTAGTCAAAATACTAACAACCCACGGACACCCAAATATCATGGATTTTTTTATAATTTTGACAAACCTTTGATTTTCTTTGGTATTTGTAATCAAAAATTGATATTTTCAAGATCAAAAAAAGTTATTTTGAATTTCATAGATATGTTTTTTTTGTCTCTATTCATCTCATTTAGCGCTGCCGATATATTGTCTATGATAGAAAAGTCACTTTGTTGGCATAGTCTGGAAACAGAGGGAGCAAATCATTATCGACATATCGTTGTTTCCTCGGAGATCTCTTTTGATAAAACTATTTTCATCCTAAACCAGAGATTTCCAAACTTTGTTTCATGTCCGCTCATAACGTGGAGCATATGGTCTCCTAGTGGAGGTATCTCAACAGATTTTTTTATGAGAACTGCTTTTTACTCAGTTGCACAACCTCTCATTTATCGAAGAGAGTAAGGATGGAAGGACAGGGTTAGAACAAGACTAGTGGTTAGCTAATCGCTCTCGCTACGCTTCGTGAGGATCGGATGGGTGGGAGGGAGGACTCAGACTACGAACAGAAGTCCATAAATCGATTGAAAGATCAATTTATGAAAACCGTCCGCACCGGAAATTGAACGACGCTACTAAGTGCGCCACGGACGCCGACAAATGGACGATTTCCAAACTACGGCCGGTAAGCCCCATGAATCCGGTTCGCGGCAGTGGTACGCCTTGTATGTATTTTCGAAGATTTTTATTTCATTTTTTAGAAAACTAACAATATGTTGCTGCAATAGGTACATCCTACACGTCTCACATTGTGAAACACTCAGTGTGATCCTTGGACCAAACGTTAAGAGACACAATCCCAGGCGAATATTGTTTTACAATCGGAGATTGTTTAAAAATCATCAAACCCAGGTCATGATTTTCTTCATTTCATTAAAAATTCTTATTACTTATAACAGATTTGGCATGAACCAATCGGAATGTGACGATATATCGAGATCACTATTTGTCTATGAAATTTTAGTCTATAGACGTAAAAGTGGGAAATCTTGTAGCAGTAGCGATGACAATTAATTCGAGCGCTTATGGTCACACGGATCAACCTACAAAAACACAAATGAAGATAATATCATAAAACAAACCAAATTTTTTTTCCCTTCTTCTTATAGCTTGAAATTAATTACTAAGCAAGCACTTTTAATATGTTAATTGTCAATTGCATCGTTCGTCAAAGATGTTCTAGGATTCCGAAGGGGGTGGAATCAAAATGGATGTTCGGAAAAACGTGGGAGGAAATTAAAATTGAGTCACACTAAAAGCAATAAACGACAGTGAAATATACCCCAAAAAATTCGTCCGAAGATCGTCAAACTGATTGTCGAAATCAGGCCAAGGTTGTCAAGAGATCCGCGTGACTTGACAAGCGCTGGTTCATGGATTGGCAAATTGAGACGAGTTAGGTGAAGGCTCGCAGACATGATAATAGAGGATTGCTTAGAATATGTCGGGAACTTCCGACTCTCAGGTCTATTTGAGGACCCAATGGAGTAATAGAATCCGATGCAAAACGTGTTTAACAGTTATGGAAGGATTATTTCTGTGCTAAATCAACCGCTCTCTCCTCCATCCCTTTGGCGTAACTGAAAAGGTCACACCTCACACCTTTGTTTTTTTTAAAAAAGAAGGTTGCAGCAATTTACAAGAGATTTTTAAAGTAACACAGGTCCTCCCAAAGAGATTCAAGGAAAACGTCTGTGTGTAAGTGTTGAAACCGCTGAGCAATTCCACATCGGATTCAAAGAATATTCCAATCTCAGTCAACCAGAAGAGAATGAGGATGCAAGAGAAGAAGAAGAAATTATGAGCCGCATTAGTCACAAGTCACAACACGACTCTGTAGCGCTTTATTGAAGTACATACATTGACCATTGATTTATTGAAAAAACCAATAATTAAAAAAAAAGCTAAAATTAAAAATTGATAATGTTTTTTACCTCTTATTATTTTAACTAAGTAACTGAAGGTCTGACAATTTAAATATGTATGGTCCAATTTTTAGCTGTAAAATAAAATCGGATGAGATGGATTTAAATGAGCTCGAGCTTCAATTTTTTGAATATCTTGAAATAAATAATCTGGAATTAGAATATATTGAATTCAAACACATTTTTGAAAACACAGAACACAGAAAACACAGAAATAAATAATGAGTATTAACTCCTTTATCATACGGGGCCGATCTATAGGCTCCACCTGATACGATTTTAATTCGACCAGGATTACATGGCAAAATAAATATCCTGCTGTAGAAATGTAGAATAGTATTTTAAAACGAAACAAACATAGTTCGTGCTGTCCGTGCGACATCTCACCGCCATTAACCCGGATAATCGGGAGATTGCTGTAGTTATAAGAAGATGGATATATTTAATATTCGTAGTAGTAGAGAATGTTATGTTCAATTCCAACTAAATGATTATTTGGAATGAAAATTGACAACATTCGGAAATTTTTTTTGTAGAAAATATAGAATCTAGATCAAAATACACAGGAGCGCGAGGTCTTAACGCATTATCCCCGGCTCGTTCATTATAAATAAGTAACGAGAATAAAGATAGCATCGCATCGCGCACAGTAAAGTCAGTCGTAAAAATTCTCGAGCAGGCACTGAGGTGTTAACGGCGGCACCTTTGTCGGCGCCTTTCATCCATTATTTAACTCTCCCAACCGTAATAGGTATGGATATCTCTAGTGAGTTTGAGTCGCTCCGCTGACTCTCAATCTCTTTCGATTATTATTATTGTAACTCGTAACTCGCAACATGACATTCCTTCTTACGCGATAAAATCATAATCTTTCCTTAGCCGCAACCCTAATTGTTTCCGGACCAACACAAACTTTGTTATGCACAATACGAGTAGAATGTATTTCGTGAAGTAACAAAACTCAGATGCAAATAAACAAATGTCACAGCTCGCTCTACTCTTATCGTCATATTCCATACAATGTTAAAACTTTCTGATCACACCCATTACCCCCGAATCTTACTTATAAAACTCTCCTCTTTTGAAAAAAACACACACCTGCTGAATACATAATAATATCAAATAATTTGTGGCAATCTTGTGGATTAACTGTTACAATTGAGCTTAAGTCTTACTTCGTTGAATGATCAAGGATCCAAATAAGAATCAACTCAAAATAATAATTGGATGCATTCATTTTTTTCTATCGATTTATGATGTCAAAGGGTATTATTTTTTGTACTTATAATCTCTATGCAATACTAAAAATAGGCCATGGGTGGTGCTATTACCTAACTAGCGGTCCTCTCCCAATCCAATCATTCTATGCTTGTTCTATCATTGGGCATCTGGCTTAAAAGCAGCCTTCATTAAAATGCTCACAGTCCGTTAAAATGCTCAACAAGAAGTACATTTGCTTCACATTGACACCGGCAATGGTTTTCACAATAAATTGTCACGATATTCAGGATTTGCTGCATGCACAAGTTATCCACTGAAATGAAACCTGTTCAGAGCCACTGAACGTAAAATTGTGTATATAAATATTATTAAATGTGTGGGTATATGAATACATATTGAGATAAAGGAATCCTGTTTTACACACAATTTATCGTAGTTCTGTTTGTTTGATATTTGTAAATAATGAAAACACGTGTAAAATAAAGCAGGTACACATTCAACAAATTGTTGTTGAAATTCAGAACCGACTTTGCTCCGTGGGTAAACATCTTCAACTGATTATACATAATAAGAGACTACAAGCAAATCTATTTACATAAAACAATTATTTAATACCAGTGTTCTTGCACACACTGGAAAGTGTATTCCATTTTTAAATTGAAATTATCCTTCCATTTGATTAACAATTATTAGATAAATAATTTTTCAAATAAAATTACTCGCACAATGTAGTGAAATAATAGCAAAGGCGTAACGATTAACGGTTTTATCTTTCACCTGATAGAAAACCACTTTTACAGGCTATTTACCAATTTAAATTATTTCTTTAACAAAACAAAACGGTATGATTTACCAAAACTATTTTCTAAGATCGAGTGGAGTTCGAAGCATCATAAATATCCTTGGATACAGATACATGTATCGATTGAAATAAATTTCTGGGTTGGAAATTAACGCCCTTGTCGAAAATAGACGTATTATGAGAAATAAACATATATTTAATGGAGATACACCTATTTATAAATAGTTTACTTTAAAAAATGTATTGGTTTTCAACAGGCATATAAAATTATTTGTATTTATGTATAAAGCGAAAAAAATACAAAGATTAATAATAATGGACAAACACGAAAGTAAATTTTGAAGGCAAAAAGATTAGATTTGATTCAAGGATAGCGCCAAATATTGTACTAACGTGAATATCAAATTCGAGCTGAGCAATTGGGTAAGTATGTTTTTTTTACCGGGCACTGCTGCTCCTTTAGAAATGGTGTCTCATCACGAGATGATTCTCACAAAAAAAGGTATATTTGCTAAATCAAAACTTCTTAAAACTGCTTGTAAATGTTCACCAGTGATGCTTTATCATAGTTTTTAACGAGATTTGTGAATCAAAGTTTGGCTCACATAATAAATAAAGTTGATCCAGATTTCAAAAATACAATTATAGCTCACGGACCATACAAAAATACGTACGTAGAGCCGCGTGTCGCCCACGGTTCGGAGTTTGCCTAGGCCTACACTAAGAAAACGGGAGTTTTGACAGTAGTTCTCCATTTTATGCCAAGCTTGACTCAACTTCATAACAGAAGTTCACAACTGCCAGGTATGGATTGTTGAAATTAAATCGACTGTGGAAAGGAAAAGGACGTAACCCACGCACAACAAATATTTTGTGTAGGCCAAACAAAACGTGTTTTAAATTGTATACATTGTGATTATCGAAAAAAATATATTTTGAGAAGACGAAGGGATAAATCCTTTTGCCTTTGTACAATCGGTATATTAAATATTCATATATAAATGTATAGCACGTTTTGTGTGAATTATACTAAATTTTTTTTGTTGTGGGTTACGTCCTTTTCTTTTCCACAGTTGAAATAATTAATTATTGTATTTCCTATTTCAGTTGCATTTTTTCGCCGTTTGGAATTATACGTATATATTTCAATGATAACTTTGCTATATGATATACTACCCACAATATAATATACGCCACGTAAAAACAGCGGCAAAACCGTTTTTTTAATCAGTCGTCAGATCACATGGCATTTACAAAAAATATGACATTATAATAGCCAAGGAGCTGTATCAATAAGATCATCATTTGCGGAATCCACTAATCTGCAAGAACGTCTTCAGGTAAAACAAACAAATACTTTATTGTAAAAATTAAAGTAGCCGGTGTCGTTATAAATTCGCAGAAATTTACAGTGCAGGTCGAATGATCATACGTTTGGAATTGATTCGCAGAATTTGCAGCTGAAAAGCTAACACCTTCCGGAGCGCTCGCTCGCATACTTCGACTATACCAATAATTACAGCTTATTCGAGTCCCTACATAAGTTTTTCTCCGACACAAAATTGACAAGAACGTTTATAATTATTAACTACTGGGATAGCAAGTCAGACCTGACTTTCATTGAATATCATTATACTCGTGCTTTCATGTCTTTATATTCAGTGGCGCAAACCACCATTGGCTTTACTGTTTCCATCGTCACAACAGAATATTGTTTTAACTTAAAATATGAATTATTGATACTGGCTAAATGTTAAAAGGGAACGGGTCTACTGATCAAATGAGAGAAAACGAGAAAATAAATTCAAAGTTTGTGTACGGGATCAGGAAAAGTGTGCGCAGCCAGTTTCCAAAATAATTTATAATATTTTATGCTATGCTACCGAGACTTCTTAGAGAGTGATTATTGGAAACGTACATAGAGCCGCTATGGTATTATATGATAATAATATTATTACGTGTGTCGGTAAATAGAGTTGCAGGACAGGTACACGCAGAGAGAAGAGGGAAGCGTGTACAATAGTGCGAGCGGTTCTCTTCAGATTCGCTTTAAGATTACGCCCACGAAACAAAAGCGCTTGTTATTCTACCTTCAGATTATTTAAGTAGCCCTTTGTGAAACGCCGACAGTCCCACCTGGATCTCCGGCCGCAGTAGCCGCCTGCCGCTCGCCGACCGCTGCCTGCTACCTCATCCCATTCACCCGTCCGATCGGAAGCAAGCGAGGCCGCTGCGCAGCTCTGCTCCTTCTGTGTTCCACTTAACATTATTATAGTAATGTGTAATAACACGTCGCCCTATTCGTGCGTAATTTTACCTTCCTTCGCAGATGTTCAACAAACTACCTGCCACTGCGATAAATCAAAATACCCACATATGTTATATTACACGATAAACGCTATTAAAATATTTGGCGATAAGCTTTGTGGTGAAATAAAAAATGACAGTATATCACTTTAAGTTATACATGTGGTTCTCAAATAGTAATGTGCATGTTAAACTACGTATACGCCCGTCAGAAAACCTTCTATCAATATTTTATAATATTCCTCAGGTTGCTATGGTGAATCAAATAAAAATAAAACTTACACTTCCTTTGATAACTTTGCGTCTAGAATTCCTAATCGTTCAGATTTACATTGTCACTAAATATCTTTATTGAAATCATACTTCATAGAAGATGATGTCAATTAATAAATTTTGCTTCCAGACATCCTTGCGCTAATGTCAACGGTAGTAGTCAAAACTAGGTGAAACTTTTGTCGACAAATTTTTGATTCAAAATTATTTAAATCAAAACTTAATGTTATCAGAAGGTTGTACTTAAAATAAACTTAAGCCTATATATTTAGACGCAAATTTATGACCTCGGTGTACGTACAGTAGTTAGTTGTACGAGATATCTTGTATCTGATGCAGAAACGTTTTGACGATCATAGCGATATTCTTTCAAATTGGGACGTATTGTAGATAAGTTTATTTATCAACAACTGTCGAGGTTGGAAGCTCTTCATGTATCGTTCTATATATTATTACTATTATCTAGATGAAGTTTTTCGTGCATGCGAGCTGCTTTTCAAAAAGAAAGACCTAACTGTTTACTCTTACAACCAAGTTTTAAGGGAAATTTATGTTATAATCCTACTGAACGTTCACAAACGGCTGACAAATTAAATGTATATGACAAATAAAGTAATTTCAAGCCCCGGATCGGAACTTCACAAACGGAATTTGAAAGTGTGATTATTTCTACATAAATAACTTTACATTTAAACAATTGAAGCAAAATAGACTATTTAATTAGTACCGCACATTTAAAAAATCATCGTTTATTAAAACTTCGTAACGAAGCTTTAATTAGACATAATGATGTATATTTGAAAATTCTTGGTTATAAAATTACCGCCATCTTCCTTGAAAGGATAAACCTAATGAATTTTATATTTGACCAGCGAATCCACATGCTTTTACAAAGACTTGTCGCGGCTTTTCTTTCTATCTGAAAGGGAATCAAAACAAGAATTTTTGTTCTTATCCATAAACATTTTTTCTTCAACAGCGTCATTATTTTACTGGTGAAGGACTCAGTCTCTTATAATGACTTGATATACATTGCCTAAGACAAAAATCCTGGGAGAGTTTTTATCTTAGAATTTTGGAACATGAAAAATTGACGGGATAATTGGATCACAATACCTGGCTAATTTAAAATGTCGACTGAGGGTGCTTGATCGAATTTCAATATCAAATTTGAAATGTTATACATTTCCATGTATTTCGTCACTTACGACACGGGCTTCGCCTTTCGGCATCTTTAGGCATTCAAGTACACGAGTGAACTCGAACTGACAGTTAGTAAATAGTTTGTATTGTTTATATATAAGATTAATTAAGAAAAAATATTGGCCTTCAGTCTAGGAACTAGATTTTTTAATGACTTTTAACCTTTATTGGGTAAACAATCGCATTAACAATAACAAACTCATAGGACTTAGCAATTGCAGACCAAGAACCAATTAAAATACGTATATAAAGCATACAGATACCTACTTATTTTAGATTGGTAGATTTCGTTATCTTGTTGTTTTGCAATAGATTATCTTTGATCGAAAAATCAATAGTCGTCTTACGTAAATTGAAATAAAGATTGTAACGTTAATGGGCTACGCGGAACTACAGTGAGAAGACGGACTCGACACGCAACACGCGACGCAAAAGAAATCTTATTTACAGAAATAAAATACGATTTGTAGAACTTTTTCTCCTATTGAATAAGAATACATTTCTTTGAATTCCAGGCTCATTTCCAACAATTCACTTTCTAAAAGAAGTCCGTCCTGATTATAAAGAATAAAATAGTAGGATAAATTATGTTTCAGTTGTATGTTTAGCAAAGTTTGCATATAAATTTTCATCACAGTGAAACAGTACAGTGAAATTTTAAATATTCAGTTCTTACATCCTCTACTAAGAATGGAGGGCGCCGAGACGCCGCGGTGACTTCCGTCGATTTCATGGGGAGTGAAATCTGACACCTGTTTCTGCGTTTTGCAAACTTTAAACCGGGTGGTGCATCCGCTGACACTCTGACCCGGTGCTCGTAGCGATTTTCTCTACTGATCAAAAAAAAGTAGAAAAGAGTCGGGTGTGCTCTTCATCGGATTCGCCTGCGGTCCACGCGTCGAATCTTTGGCCCCTATTGACGATGTATGGCTCAGTCGCGAGCGGTGCGCCGTCGAGAGAAGGTGTCGTCAGTAAAGCGAAAAGCGGTCGTCTCTGGAACAACCCTCGAACAGATCCGATAAAACACCGTCTATCAAATATTCCCCGATTTCGATAACATCTTCAGCGTGTAAGGTGCGTCTCACGATTGTGATTGCACTTTTTTCGACACACAAATTGTTGCTTTTCATGTATTAAAAAGTTTTAATATGTCGTAGCGCATTAAAAAATTTAAAAAGAAAGTTTTGCGAATATTACCTTCTCTCTCTTTTCACCCGTTCATAAAAAGTCTTTATTTTTCACAAGGATAACGCGATGTGACTGAATGCGATCGATTGGATTTTGAAGTTTTCAAATTGTGAAGTGAAATTCAATGTTTGTGAAATAATTATTGTCGCCTTACATAAATCAGGTATAGTTAATTATAAACCATAATATCTGCAATGAAGTTGTAAAAGATTGCATTTTAGTACTAAATACCATTAATTCTGTACAATTGTTTCAAATATCGGTTCGCAGTTTATAAATTTAATAATATTGCTTTTATAATTTAAGACATCGACTGAGGGTGCTTGATGGAATTTCAATATCAAATTTGGATTATTGAGATTTTGTACACTTCCATGTATTTTGTCACTAACGACCCGGGTTTCGCCTTTCGGCATCTTCAGGCATTCGAGCACACGGATGGACTCTCAGTTCGAGTCCATCCGTGTGCTCGAATGCCTGAAGATGCCGAAAGGCGAAACCCGTCGTTATGACAAAATACATGGAAGTGTACAAAATCCCAATAATCCAAATTTAATATTGCTTTTGTTACACATGGATAACCTGTCTCGTAGCCTAGTGGTAACTCTCAACTGCAGGGGTTCCCAACAGCCAGTGGGGATTTCCCCCTTAGGGGTGAGTTTCAGGGAAAAATTTCTACCGTTTATTGAAGATTTTCAATATGCAAATTTGGAAAGTACCCGTTGAGCTATAGCTAGATTATCTTGGGAAGGGGGGAAGTATATTCTGAACATTGATGAAAGGGGGAACGGAACAAAACACAGTTGGAAAACCGTGCTCTACAGCTCTCTGCCGTGTCTTATAATCGATTCATATTGGATATTAATACATATGCTGAAAGGGTTTCTAAGACAATCTTTGTAGCTGCCTTGCTGACCGTCGTAACCATTCGCATTACTCGGTCAAATGATTGAATCCCCGAATGGAAACTCACGTGCACTAATATTTCAAACGATTTATGGATTTGTATCCAAAGGCATCGATGTCAATGAAATTATCTCACCCACCCTATCCAATCCTGAAGATAGGATGGAGTGAGTTCGATTAGCTGACAACTGATCTTTTTCTTTACACTATTCTAACCCTTTCTAAATACAGATTATAAGCGACTAACTCAAAACCATTTTAACACATTGAATACATTCTCTTAAAATACTCCATACTCAACATTGGAAACGGCGGAAATGTTTAAATATATTTTATAATATATAGGTTATTGAAATCAATATTTACTCATTTTACTGATAACAGCAGTACCTACATGTTGTCGAATCAAGCCTTTATTTTGAAAACAAAATACATTTATTCGAGAATCGTTAACTTCCAAATTAATTTGGAAGATGCAATTAGCACAGTTAATTTCTGAAAGCATTGCAAAATTTTAAAATGGTCGAATTCGATTCGTACGTATCTATCGTATTTACCTTCCAGAAAATCACAGCTCCATAATTCTTTTCATGTCTCACAACCACTTAGAGTCAAGTTGTACAATACTAATTGTCGAATAAAAGTCTTGTATATCGCCGCGAAAGAGAATATCTTTTATGTGAATGATTAATTATCCGCGAAAAATACATGATAAAATTAATTTTACTTCATTTAAAAAGGCATGGATTATTTTTTTATTGAGCTTCTAATTTTTAAATCAAAATATTCTAATTTTCAGCAGGCCTAACGATTAATAATAACATGCATATAATCATTCAATTTATTTTATATTAGTATGACAAATTAATAGGGGTAGTAAAATATTCGACAGTATTTTACAAAACAACGAAATTGAGGATATAAATTGATTTTCCTGTTTCATTGTTACACGACAGTGGCAATAATAAAATTGTATGTATAGCTTTATTATAATTATAATTCAAGCTGCTAGTCCCTTTTCACTAATCGTCTCGAAATATATCAAACTTAACTTATGCAATTATATTTATATTGCACCATGTTAAAAGATAATATTGCAAAATGAATTTCACTAGTATACAGTAAAACCTCAATACACCTGTCTTCGGATATAAAGTACAAAATGTCCTAAACTGAAGTTCAGTATATCGACGAATACGACTTTACTGTACTGAAATTGCCATTTGACATTTAATTATTTTATTACGAATATTAATAATTATTCAAAGAATGCTTACTTTTTAAAAGGCCCAATTACATTTCAATCTTCGTACTATGATTTGCGTCATAATTTTTGAAACGCTGTTTTAAGTAATCACTTTTAATGTGTTAAATGTTGACTCTTAAAAATAAAACCCCTTTTTTTTACTTCCAAATTTTTGTAATGATCAGGACCGATTTCGCTCATCGCGTTTTTCATTCCCAAATAAAATGTCTTGCATTGTTAAAAATATACAAACCGTCTAAAAAAATCAGAGATTATAATCAGTTAGTGAAAGTATATTGTGTATTATTAATTGTATCAATACAGTAAACTGAGTCAGCCAACAAAAGCTGCAAATGCAACAAATTCTGAAATATTTCCCTGCGCTCTCGGATTGTTCTCATATCAGTTACCTTTTGCGCAGTTGGTAGGGACTAGTGCTGTGTAAATCCCGGAAAGTTGAAGATACACTGTTAAATATGATATTTTTCATTGTTTTTTCAACATATTGAGTCCAGGTGCTCATATATATATGTTAAAACCAAGATTAATTTCTTACATAAAAGCAGGAACGTCTCTTTAAATATTTTGTGTTGGATTCAGGTATGCATAGATGTCGTACGTCAAGGATGCCCAAATTTTTTGCCTTGGGAGCTATTTTTCAATTTAAAATTTTCTCGTGATCGACTTCTAATGATTCTTATAGGAAATTGTAAATAAAGTTTTTTCCTCTCTTCATACTTAAAATTTTTTATTTTAAATGCAAAATATTATACCAAATTTAAGTATGTGCTTACAAAATAAGTAAAATTTAGTATTTTCGTATATTTTTAACAAAGTATTTATCATTATTTTTATTGTATATAACATATATTTCATGTATATAATTTTTTTTTTTTTTAAATCCGCGTAAGTTTTCGGGATCGACCAAATTTTGCTTTGGGATCGACGTCGATCGCGATCGACTGGTTGAGCATCCTTGTATACGTGGTCCGATATTGAATAAAGTTCCTTACTTCCATCATACTAGTCTATGCTTCCATCTATATCATCGAACTAATAACTCACTTTAACCTAAAATTTGGGGATACAGTTTGTACACATGTCAAAAAATGCCAGGCTTTTAATTTAAGTGTTACTTATTGCTAAAAATTATATACAGTTATTATTAATATTAAAAAAAATATTTCCCAATTTTCCCATGCGAGTAAAAACCCAGTTCTTTGCGGCCTCGCATCACTAGTAGGGACAATATAACTAGTGTATTAAAAAAATGTTTAAATTTAAAGTTATATTTTGCAGGCTTATTTGATTAAGGAGACAATGTAACGCATAATATGTCTTAGATCAATCTTGAGCACTCAAACAAATAATGTGACATTTGGTATTACAGAACATCATTATTGGGAATCTAAATTAATTCTAAGGGCCTCGGGACATCGGTTTTCTGACCGCTGGTAAAAATACCAAAAATCGTTCGACAATATTTTGTTCATATCAAAGTATTTTCTATTTATCAGCAACATATTATTCAAATTGAAAAACATTTTTCTGATTCAACTAAAAATAAACAGTAAAAGTATGGTTAAATTTTCTTGTCATGACTTCCGCGTTGTTCTCGTGAAAAAATGAAGAATGTATGTCGCTCGTTTTGACTCGCAACTCGTCAAACAAAATACTGCTGCTTTCAGAGCCACAACTCGGCCCCGGCTACCTGTCATACGCGCGCAGGCCGCACGCCGCACGCCGCGGCGCACTTCAAAGGGGACCGAATTAGTGCGCATCATATCCGAAGCGCGGCAAACTGCCATTCACTCCCGCCAAACCTTATCTCTCCGAAATAATACGAGCTCAGCAGTCGCAGCCCTCGCTCATCCGATTGATTGGGAGATGCGGTGTATCTACTCAGCTTACTACATATTAAATACCTTACAATTATTCCTTTTAAGGTGTCAACTACTGTCAATTATTGGTGGAAAGGCATTATATTTTAAAAATAAAATACACATTGTTTGTAATACTTCCACATGTTTGTAATGATCAAGACCGGTTTTTTAAAAAAATTCTTAAATTAAAGAACTACTGCTAGTTTTAAACTAGAATCAATTATCATAGAAATGTTTTCATTACGGTCGAAAATATTTATTCAAACATACAAAAATTCTTATTTTCTCAAATAAAATAGAGTAGAAAGAAAGTAAATTAAAAATATTATTTATTTGCGTTATCTGCATCCTGCATCCATCCACCTTCTTGTAGCTCTTTCACACATCTCCAATATTGTTAACAAATATATTATAATAATCAAAACAGTTAAATATTTTCTTTTATTTATCGCATCAATATCATCGTTTAAAAACTTACTGTCCGTAAAATATAATCATAACTATAATCTCCCCTCATCAGTGATGCGCTGCTAAAATTCTATCAACCGGCTCACACCTTAGTAAATCCTTTTCATACATTTTTTTTCAAATTTAAAACGAAAAATTTCAAATTAAAAATAAATATATCGTACGTTGTAAAATTATTTATTTACATTACATAAATTCGTTCCAAATAGTGTTTTGATTTTCATTCTAAACTTTAACGGTGACATTTGCTGTGTGATGGTAACTTTTGAGCCATCATATAACGAATGGTGTGGAATTTCATGAAATCAGTGGCAAACCTATTAAATTAATGGTCAATAAGTCTGATCTATCTCGAATACTTAAATATGCCCCTTTTCTGATCAAATAGTATTCATTAACGAAAATCCTCGTTCCGCCTCTGCAGAGCTATTTGAAATTGTATTATTAATATTTTTAGCTTTTCTGACTGTTTCAGGAAGTTCAACTCGATTATCTTTTAAAATATTATCGACATAATTTCTGAAATCATTTAAATTTATTTTGAACTTAATAATTTCACTTAGAATCCTAATATTATATTCGGCACCTCTCGACGGATTGACAATTTTATCTAATTTCCAGGTATTCAGTTCAAAAGTACTAATTATATCGTAAATTTTCGTATGAGTGAACGTTAAATCACTGTGATTTTTTAATTCACTTCTTGCGGATTCATCAACCTCAATGTCATGTTTTTTTATTATATTGTCGACTAACTTTTCTCGAGGGAGATTCCCATAAACTCTATTGACTTGAAAGTCAATATTCTTGTAGGAATCGGTTTTTACTATGTCATCCACTTGGCTTTTATAACAGCCTAGATTTTCTTTCAATTGCTCAAAAGCAGAGTTCTTAAAATCAATTGATTTGCTTTAGCGAAATTTTGTCTTCTGGACTGAATTGCATTCGATAAAATGGAAATTTCTTCCAAAATATCACTCATCAGTGCCAAGTCTCTTAAGACGCATTTGTTGCCGAGACGCGAAACCATTCCAGAATATTTTTTGCTTTTTGAAAAATATTCGTATAATGCAAGGTGAGGTCGCCAGACAGCACGGGTTGACCGTAAGCTGCAGATAGCCCATCTTGGTCCTAAAACTTGGCTTATCTTTAAGATTTAAATTTCAAGGTCTGCGACTCGAGAAGAGGAATGATAATCAGAATTAACGAATTCACTATTCCTGCGCGTGTGACTCACTTACGAGTACCTACATAAATATATGCAAACAAAACGGCCTCAAGTTTTTACTTTATCCATATTGGATCAAGTATTGTGGTCGTGTAAAAACTCGACGTTGACTCTTATTTTAGCGAACGGTTTGACAGAGCCGGTGCGAATCCATAGCAGCACATCACTGCATCTAATATGTAAAGTTATATTATACTAGTGAATACTCAAAGAAAGAAAGTGTTCGTGTTGTAATTCTGTTTATTGAAGTGCTTTTGGTTACACAATTTTTTTTGTTTGGTGCGTGCACGAATGAATCAGAAGGATTTCCGAGATGTCGCTGGTTGTACGTATTTGATTCTTTTTTTGGATTTTTTTTTAGATTACAGATTTTTTCGAAAACCTTCACGGGTGTGCGCACAACAACTCACCAAAGTTTCATTGAAATCAAATGAATGGTTAAGGAACGCATACGGGACAAACAAACATTAATTTATGTATATATATATATAAATACTAGTGAGTACCCGGCATGCGTTGCAATGCCACTCAAAGAAAGAAAGGGTCTGTGTTTTAATTCTGTTTATTGGAGTGCTTTTGGATTAGAGATCTACACGGGCCGAAATTTCATAAAATTACCCATTCCGAGCCCGTCATCTTTAGGCCCGGCCCGGCCCGAGCCCGATCCCGAGCCTCAATATCACAGATTTATTTTTCTCACCCCGAAAAAACCCCAATTTATTATTTTAATATAGCAATTCATTTATACTTTTCAAACAATACATGTTATTGTTTCCATATTTCCAACAATATTCATAGCACATGTGAAATAAATTATTTAAGTTATGAAAACTATTGCCTTATGGCTGAGCATAGTACGAAATATTTTTCTTAAATTTGAATTCCTTACCCGAACCCGAATCTGAATTGTCTTTATCCACCCGAGCCCAGCCCACAGGCCTGGCCTGGTAAAAGAACGCAGGCCAAGCCCAGGCCCATGCAGACCTCTATTTTGAATAAACAATTTTTTTGTTGTTCCGTCTGGTTCAGAGATGCCGTTGTATGCTAGTTGTACGTATTTGATTCTTTTTTTATTTTAGATTTAAAAAAATTTAGATTTAAAAAAGAAACCTTCTACGAGTGTGCGCACAACGACTCACCAAAGTTTTATCGAAATTGGATGTATGGTAAAGGAATGCATAGAGGACAAACACACAAATCTTCATTTTTATATATATATATTTATATATCTTTATAATACACTTACGTTTAATTCAATATTGTTGATTTTAATCTTAAGTGGAAACATGTTTAAATATTATCAGCACTTATAACATATTTTTATTCATGTTTATTACATAATAAGTCAAAGATTATAAATAAAGTCGAGCATTGTAAACGCTAATTTAAGTATTTTTTATAACACTAATGTTTGAAAAATTGCCGATTTGTTTGAATTTTTATGAGGAATACAATAAATAAATTATTGTCTTTGGAAATTTGAGTCTCTTCCCCGAACGGGTCAACGTTTGATGTTTTGCCGCTGCTCTCGCACCTGGCGCACACCGGCCGCCTTCACCCCCGCCCCCGCCACTTTAGCGCTACTCACAGCGGCCGCGGCTGCGACGATGTCAGTTAAACAGGCGGGCGGCGTTCGTCGATAGCGCAGAGTGACGGCCGATTCAGTTCGATTCATTATGTGGTCGACAATATTTTCTCTGGAAGGGCAATTTCTTTTGTCGCTGTGTGGTGTTATCGACTTAATTGCCAACGCGGGTTTGCTCTGAAGACGTGTTTTACACGTTCACTGAAGCCATCGATTTACTACTAAAAAATATTCGACGCCCCCTGTAAGCTCCACTACTATCTATTTTATTAATACAGGACAATCTCTATACGACTGATGCAGTGGCGTAGCCAGAGCTTATTCCGCCAAGGGCGCTCCTTGAGCTTGTCACCCTCACGCCACTTTTTCTATTTTTTTTTCAATCATCACGACGAAAAACATTGCATCGCAGGCAGAAATTTTTTATGTATAAATATAACTTCTTGAAAAATATGTACTATATTTTTCAACCTTGACAAATTTCATTTTTAACATTAATTTCGAAATACAAAATTACAACGCGTTAAAAGATTTATATATATATATATATTGTACATAAAAACAAATTAAACATTGTAAATTAATTTTAGAACTAGATATTCAGCAAATTTCACTTACCTAATAATTTGAGAAAAAAAAAATTATATAAAAAACTATTTTTCCTCGCTTTTGTCATAGCAAATTCTTCAGCAATCATTGATAATTAAAATCTATTTTATCTGTCAATTGGGATTCTATTGAAAGCAGTAGCGGCCGGTGACAGAAATATTAGGGAGTGCAAAACAAGATTCATCTACTTATGCAAGAAATCCACCCTCAGATTCTTGGATTTTGAAAAAATCTTGATAACACAAAATTTTAAGTCTGATATTGATGGTAACAAAATTAACATCACTGGAGCATTTAGTATATCTTGAATCATGTACTTCTGAAAATGACATCCTTTTTAAGTTGAGAAGCAACGCTTACTTTCGAGTTAGCTAAATACCTACACATTCGAAAAAAATTAAGTAAGGACAATGGTTTCATGGGGAACGCAAATATCTTCTTTGCTATATTACATATTATAATATGGCAGTTAGTTCATTTTTAAGTTTCAACTTGTCAATGAAATCGTATACACAGGGCTAGTCATTTCTAGAATTCATTATGGAACAATGTAAATTTTAGAAGAAGGGGTTTACAAAACTGAACCGGATACACAGCTGAGCATTATGGAATACCTATGCCAGCCCTGAAAAAAACTCTAAACTATATATCTTAAATATTCCACTTTAAATCCTTTAACGTTATAAACAATCATAATTATATTTATAATTCAAAAGTTTACAGGGTAGGTATATATTATTATTATTATATAATGTGTAGTTTTAAAATGAAATTTGTTGTTTGCGGTTTTTGTGGACAGGCCCTTTCCATTATACCAATACAAGCTACTGCAAGCTGCCGCTCAGCAAATATCATCGAGAGCAGTGCACTTTGCGCGGGAAAAATATTTCATACAATATGTGACCAAAATCGGGATATCCATTAAAACTTCAAGGCAAGTAGGGAGTGGGGAATTGGCATTGCACTTCCTCTTCATAGACGCACTAACATTATCGTATTGTCGCGTATACGTTCGCTGGGCTTGTTTATTAAATAATTGTTTTCTGCAATATTTCTTTATGGGGAACACGAGGGGGACTTAAAATAAGTGAATTGGTATAATAATTATGTTTGAGTATCGCTTATAATGGAATATGTACATGGGGGTGCAGTGCACACTTTGCTTGTTTCGAAGAGCCGTCCCTGATTGAACGTATTGCAAATTTTTTAAACCCCAAATTGCTAACTGTCGATATTAAATGGTTTTATTATTAATTTCAACTTTGAAAAACTCCTTTCAGGCTCGCGACACAATTGCGAGGTCAAATTATATTTTTGAATCAATTGCAAAGGTTCAATCTTTCCCTACCTTCCACACATCTGTTTCATTATGTTAAAGTGTAATATAATTTTGAATTCTTCCCGATCATCATCATCATGATATTAATTAAACTGATACTCGACATTTTCACTCAAAAAGTTGATGAAGTGAGAAAACCATGTTTTTCAGCAAGATTATAAAGCTGTTGGGGTATTTTAAAGTCACTGTCCAGTGAAAAAAACATTTCTCTTCCCATTTTCCTTCGAATGATAGTTCAGCATTTTGTGATTGTTCACCAGAAAACAATTTTTTCTTTCTGCCACGACATGGAGGTTTCATGATTATCCTTAGAGTTTCAGAAAGGAAATATTATATTTTGTCAGCGAATCACAAAGCAAAACAATTTTTTTGTTTATTATCTACGGAATTTTCTACTCATTTTCAAAAGAATACCGCCTCTTGAAAATCATATTTTGTCAGTGAGCCACAAATTAGACGGAAGAAAGTATGGTGAATGGAATATAGCTTGAGTATATTGAATATATTCATTTTTATTGACGCACCCCCGGCCCCACCTTGCTACGCCAGTGGACTGATTTTAACGCAGAATAACTCGGATGCATGGATACAAATAAATGAACAAGCCAATAGTTGAAGGATTGAGAGAGATGACTGATTGCACCATGATTCAATCAATACATTCGAATTAAAAATATTGTTTTCCAATGACATCAGTCTTTATAAAATACGCAGTAAGGAATATTTTTCAATATCACTCTAATAAATGCTGAAAAGAACAAAACGATTGAAATAAATATAATTAATGTTTCGACAAACGGTAAACACGAAACGTATTTCAGAGAATACTAAACTTCATATTAAGACGCTAATCAAACAGTTAGTCACACTACGTATGTCATCTCAATTCGTTACATAAACTTGACCATTTTTGAAGTAAAAACGCAAGGAGAACCGCGCGTCACGGGTTAGTGCAAGCTAGGCTCCGCTTCTCACCCTTGCGTCTTACGATTTTTTTTTGGATATCAATTTGATAGTTCTGAGTCTCCTTCATCTCCATTTTTTTTTTTTTGTTGCACTTCCATCGTTGCAAATAGAAGGGAGTGATCGCTGTAGAGCTAAGCAATCCACAGTGAAGCCAATTCACGTGGGCAACAATTGCATTTATATAAATATACCTCCCCGCACACTGCACCCACACATATATATACAAACGCATACACATATGACATGTAATACGCAAGGAAGCATCTAGAGGAAAGTCATTGTCTACTACAAGGGGTCTTGTTTATTCAATTTAAATAAAGAAAATCCCTGTTTGCATCTATGGGGGGTCGTCGAGCAGAACTGCTGTAGGTCTAAACCGATTCTTAAGTATTGTCTCATCGTAGTTTTGTATGTAAGAGATCGTTGGGTTATAATGTTCACCTACATGACTGTGAAACTTTTGAGACATTTCGCGAACGAGCTCTTGAATTGTAGGTACTTTTAAGTCTCTGTGTAGTATCGAGTTACGTTCGTACCACGAGGCGCTACATATTTGTCACAATGATTTATTTTGAATAGTTTGAAGAGTCATCAGATGCTTGTGGTGAGCATAAGTCCATACCGGAGTAGCGTACACCATAATTGGGTTACGTCTTACGATATACATACGATATAATCATTTAAATGTCGGCCCTGCGCAAAGACCTGGCGCAGCATGAACACTTCGACACATTCGATAATGTTAACAACAATAAAATTATTTGTACAAGAAAATATCCGCTTATAAATTAAGATAACAAAAAATTCTACAAAGAATATGTGGGAACTTATTAGGGATTATTTCTAAGTAAAATTTATGCGGCAGTCGATTCCAGCTTTAAAACAATCTCATATCATGAATAAACGTCACTTTTGATTTATTTCAATTAAATCCAGCATATAAAGGATAAAAACGGTACGAGATATTGTTATAAAATAATATAAACATCACATATTACATACTGTTTTACAATAAATAATTATCATACAGGCCTCTAATTTAAAATATATTTATGCTTGAATAGACGAACCAATCGATGAAATAATCGACTAACCATGTGCCCAAAAATATGTATACTTATTATATAGGTATTGTGTACTTGATACTCGAACTGGCAGGCATCCATTGTCGATATATATGAAATTTTTTATTAATTTCGGCCGCATATAAAATAAAAGGCACGTAGGTACCTATTAAAAATTATTCCGGTGAAATAAAAAGTCAATACCGAGGATTTTCCCGCATTTTCTCGTCATATCGTTTAAAACATATTGGGAATCCAATACCAATCTATGTAAGTACCGGGACAAAAACTCCATTAATTTGATTTTCGAGCATTCTAACGTAATAAATAAGATAATGAAGAATTTCTATTATTGTATGATAATTAGTAAGCTTTTTAAGTTTCCGGCCCAAAAACTCCTATCATCTGTTTAGTGCTATATAAGGTTAATTAACCGTTCTAAAAGATAGAACGAAATAAACGGTGACTAGGGTGCTTCTTAAGTGCTTTTGTCATACATACTATATTATTTTACAGGGGTATTGAGATAAAAATATGGAATAACCTCAATATTTAATTAGATATTAGACGGCCGACTATTGGCATAATGAAATCCACCAATTGTCCTGTATTCAGCCCCTCGACTGAGCATTATTAAATTATCTGATCGACAGTATGTCTAAGTATATATAAGATTTTCGTTCTTGACATCCGTCTACCAGGATCGAATTGGTTTTATTTGTTGGTTGGTGATTTATTTACGAATCTTTAACAGATTCTTTTTAACTGATATATTTTCGTTATATCGATTGCAAGAAATAGAAAGGTATTCGACTATTTTTATTTTCGAATAAGCAGGGATATATCGTCAGTTGAATGCAGAACTATGTTAAATAGCTATTTTTAACTATTTTTAAGATTAGTTATGTCTTGAAATAGCTCTCCGGCATAATTTACGAATAAATTACATTGCTTCGAAATTCATAAGACTTTCTCGCTGAGTTCAAATCGATCCAGAATTTTTGACGTTTATTTAAAGAAATTACTTTCCTAGTAAATGTTCGATTATTTCCGTTGGTTCGCACATAGTATCGATATAACGAAAATTTTTCAGTTAAAAAAAACTTTAACAAATATGTAGGTAAATTGGTTGTCGATTCGGCCCTGTTTGAAAGTATGCGAAGTGACACAACCGTTACCGTTGGTTACATTGCTTAATCCCTGTTTAATGGAATAACAGCGAAAAAAATATGTATTTATCATTCATTGACTCAAAATCCCTTTTTAAAGTACACCTATCGCTTAACTGGCCGAGGACTCGCAAAACGACCTGTATCGAAAAATAAAAACGGTCGTTTGATTACATCACCTCTATTCTTAAGTTTTTCTTTTTTTTATAAATATTCGTATTCTTTATTATGAAAACTGTTCGATGTAGATGTTCCTTCCTCTATTTTCAGGTCACATGCGGTGCCGTATGGATTATCGATATTCAGATGAAACTATTCGGAGCTCAATAAAAGTAGGCGTCGTAACGATCGACGTTCGTTGATATTCGGGCGCGTCGGCAGCCTCGCGCTGGGCCTACTTCCGCACTGCCAAATGAGCACCTTCCGCAAAACGTTCGCGTTGTATTAATGACTATGCTGTACATCTCAAGGTAGAAACGCCGCTTCACCCCTTCGCCGAAGATGAACATCAAGGATAAGGTGACCATGTCAAACTATTATTTTAATAATCTTAACGATCATCGCTGTCCGCGGCGACAAATTAAAATTGATAACTCAGCTATTCCCTGCGATTCAGTCAGTCCGAAGATGCTTCTTAGAGAAGCGAATCGATTGACATTACTAATACAGCCAGTGGAATAACTAATTTATCAATTTTCATTTTATAATAACTATTTAATGCATTTTACTACTGAGTAACAAGCAGTTCTCGTAGAAAAACTTCTGTTCATACACCTCCATTAGGAGTCCATATGCTCCACATAGGGAGTGGGTATGGTAAAAAATAATATTAAATACATTCTTTGATCCAAAATTATGTATAAATAAGTTCGTAAAACAACATTGTAATTCATGGGTCATTTGAGTTTTGAAGTCGAATATATCGAAGTATGAAATGGACTACCCTTCATGTATATCAGGGTAACCATATCTAATTTACCTAAATAGTCGCCATACGTATGTTGAAAATGACCAATGTCACGAATGTACCTACCAATGATTGCATTTAATCGCTTTCTCGTTTATTTATTTTTTTGAAAACGCATATTCTTGTAACAAAATTTTTAATGTTAACATTTTTCATTTTGACGAAATGCGTTAGGAATAGGATTCTTCCGGCCAACCTTAATTATTGATGTCTCATATATACGTATGTGAGACAATGCTTGTTACATATAATGATACATTGTCACCTAATGATTTCTGATATTTGAGGATGAGATTTGAAAAGGTAAAGTGAAACGTTAACACACAATTGTACCTAATATTAGAGAAATAATCACAGACAGGCGATGTTGAAAAATAGCCTCAGATAAAGCAAAATAACTCTCGGTTCACTTGAAAACCGGACGATAAGTTATTATTTTCAGAATAATGCGAAGTAAGAAAATTGTCGACCATTTATAATAAGTAGTCAGGTATCCAGCACAATTATTTAATATCTAATGGATCTTTAAACTGATGATCGTTTCGCCATAAACTCGGAAAGACTCAAATACCAAAGAGCGAGTGGGGGAAATGTCATCCGTCATTAGTCTGCTGGTTTCGAGTCATCAGGAATATATGAAAGCCTTAAAAACAGAGGAGCTTGGCGTAAAGAGCAAAAGAGCAATGCATTTATTTCAAATCAATATCCGAAAGCGCATTACCGATTCAACAATAGATTAACAACTCGATTATTCGAGTGTGGATTATTCGTGTATGAATCTAATACATATGTAGTCCAGAGAAAAGCCAGCAAAACTGTTTCGATCAGGTAAAAACATTTTCCAGGTAATACATAGAAAGATTTATCAGAATTAAAAGAATCTCATACAAGTTAAACACACATCTGAAATGTATGAAATAGAGTAAAGTTTACAAGGTTTTGTAAATATAGATTAAGAAAACATCAAGTTGTGATTATAAAGTAATCAAAGTGATTCGGGATATTATTTATTGTCATGAATGAATAGATCAGATCTCTTCTCCCATCTTCTAGCCAGAAGAGGAACCGAATTATTGGATCGAATTTCCCCAAAGAGATTCGAATACAATAGCTCTTAGAAAAAAATGTACTGTAATAATATTATATCGGATTAAGATATTCTTTGAAACAAAACAAGTACAAATTTTCTTAATGCATTTTCAAAAAGGCTTACAATTAAATGTACTTTTTTTTAGATCAAATTCACTTTCATAAAGATAGTTTTCACTTATAACAAATACATTCCACAAAAAACAACTTCTTTCTATAAAAATAAAGTGATCCCACATAATAAAATATATTTCAACATTGAAGAAATATATGACACTTACGAAAAAATATTTTCACATGGATAAAATAGTTTTCATTCAATATAAATACTCACACTTTGAAATCGATAGTTGCACGAAGCTGTAATGAAATGTCACTTATTCTTTACTACTTGCCTATATTATCTTTGCTCCACTCATTAGAATACATTACACAAACCAAACCAGACCAACCCTAACATAACCTTCTACAACATAACTCACTTAAAAGAATGTTAAAAGAATGCGCAACTAAGTGGAAAATATTAAAATCAAAGTTTGAGTGTACTAAGTTAATACTATCCAATCCAAAGTGCAAACTATCGAAATAAAAGTTCAAATGTACCAAGCGAATACTATCTCACATTGCGATTATTTATAACCCTTTCAAAAATACGCTTATGAACGTATTGTTAAATGGAGTTATTAGCTGTATTCTCTTTCAATATTTGACCTAAATAGTCAAAATTTTACTATATTTAACAAATTAATGCTTGATTATTTTCAGGAGAAGAATTTTTTTTATTGATATACCTACTACTTAAGCCGCTTGCTACGGTTATAATGATGCTTATGAATCATACGTTCGTCAATCAAAGTTGGTCGATTCGTTAACATTTCGATGGTGAGTAGAATGACTCATACATAATCACAATATAATCATTCCGATTGATTCGTTCGGACGGACTCTGGATCTGCACTGCCGCGTGCTCTTGCGATGCGAAGGTCTCGACGGCGTCGTCGGTTTAACGCATTCTTTGCGAAATGGCTTCCACTAATAATATGGCTTTACATATTCAAATCTATCCTGTGGTAAAGAGAAGACCCGTCGATAAGTCGATTTATTAATGATTTTTAAAGACACATTTGGCATTTATAATGCGTGCGCGGTCGGCGTCGCGGCGTACCCGAACGCGACTTCGAAGCGGAGGGCAGGCGGGGGAGCGGAGGAGATCGGCGAGAAGAGGCGGCGAGATCAAACGGAAAAGGAAATCTCTAATAAAATAATAATAAACCTCAAAGGGCGCCGACAAAGAACGTTTGCCGCAACACATTTTTTGAGTTCTCTTTATATCAGAGCTTCTAAATTTTGAAATATTTTAATGCGCCATCTCGATTCAAACATCGACGTTATCTTTAACCAGGTGCGGTCAAGCACGCACACATCTGCAATATCACATCGAGATTAAATAAACTTTTGTCTTCATGTGCGACCCAAGATTTAAATCACATCTTTTTGGCGAAGTATTTATCATTATCGTTTTTTTATATATACAATTAGTCGGTTCGCCGTCTAACCGCTCGTTAAAGCTTCTTAGCATTGAAATGAAAAAGCAAAAGTTTTTGGACAAAATCCACATTTGAAAAGGAACAATATATTATTGATTTACAATTAACTATTTGCTTATTGAATTTGGAATGTTTAAGTCGGTATAATATGTTTTAAGATTTTTTAAACCATGTCCACTCCAAATATGAACCACATGACCTCCTACTTCAGGTATGCCAGCCGAAGTTTTCCTACGAGGATTGCTTGCTACTCAGTTGCTCAACCTCTCTTTTCCGAAGAGAGTAGGGATAGAAGGATAGGACTAGGACAGGACTAGTGTTTAGCTAATCGTTCCCGCTACGCCCCGTTTTAAGGATCGGATGGGTCAGATGGATGTGAGGGAATTGTAAACATTACTAACATCCATGCCTACGAACAGATCTTTAAATCGATTGAAAAATGAAATTTGAAACTGTCCGTACTGGGATTCGAACTGTAACCGAAACCGATGACGTTGCCACTGCACCGCGTACCCGACGAGATATAGTTAAACAACCTATGTATCGCACATATTTCTATTTTTTTATATTTAAAACAGGATGTTATTAAGTGTACGCCGTCGAATTAAGAGCAAAGGGATTAGTGATAGTATTAAGGTATATTTTCTTTTATTCATGATATGCGTTTCGAAATATGGGTTTTATATACGAAATAATTTAGTGAAACACGTAATAGGCAAATTAAATCCTTTCCGTACGCAATTGGAATCCTACACCTCCATTACTGCGGATGTTAGATGAATAGGGTTAATACTATAACTTAATCAACTGAGAGGTTCGAAACGACCTTGATATAAACAATCAAAAGAATTTAATTTAAGACATCGACTGAGGGTGCTTGATGGAATTTCAATATTAAATTTGGATTATTGAGATTTTGTACACTTCCATGTATTTTGTCACTAACGACCCGGGTTTCGCCTTTCGGCATCTTCAGGCATTCGAGCACACGAATGTGCTCGAATGCCTGAAGATGCCGAAAGGCGAAACCCGGGTCGTTAGTGACAAAATACATGGAAGTGTACAAAATCTCAATAATCCAAATTTAAAAAATCAAAAGAATATTTGTGTTATCAAAACTTATATTTCGCACTAACAAATATCTCTGTCACAGAAGCTTCAGAATTGCTTTTCACCTTAGATTGGTATTCTTAATTTAAAATAGTTGAAGCTCATATAACAAATAAATTCCATTGGTGAATATTAGTTATCGACAATATATCCATTTTATACCAATATTATTTTTCACAACTTATCCAATTGAGAACCAGTGAACTAAGAGAAACTACTTACTTACTTAATCGAGTCATAAAAGTTGGTTGCATAATATTATGCTATAAAATAAATGAGAACATGAGATATAATATATCAGTGATCTGCAAACGGTGTGCCGCAACGTAAATGAGCACGGAAAAAAACAACACAAAATTCGGTATCTTCAATAAAAAATCAGTGAAAAAGCTCAGAAAATAAATCAAGAGCATCTCTTATATTTATATAAAATCTAGAAGATGCGGCTTAATTTGCAAATTGGTGATAATGACTGAAAATATCACAATTTTTATTTAAACGTAGCTTTGACTATTCAAGTCATGAGGCGTGTCATAAGAGCAAAAATATGTTGGCCTATATGTAAGCAGTGGAATAACAAAGTTACCAATTTTGATTTTATATTGAAAATTACCTTCCACAAAGTTGCCATCGAATCCATAGAAAATATATGTTGGCTTATGTCCACACAAAAACAATTATTATGCATTGATTATACAAATTTTATGAGCGTTAAAAAAGTTCTGTCGAAAAATTGAATCTATGCTTATTTATCTCATGATAATATTGTGAAACGATATATTTAACTAGATACTTTTCTTTTGTAAAAATACTTTTTGTTTCGTATTAATAGACACTTTTTCGAACATTCTGGGTAGACTCTAGTGCTATTTGTGAGACAAGGTTCCAGAGCACTGAAACAAATATTCATTTAATAAAGATTGTCATATCACACTAGTCTACTCGCAGATCTTTGTTTCCTTCCCTTGGTCCTTGAATCAATTCTCCAGCTGTGTATTTCAAAATATTGAGTCGTTGAACAAATTTTCATACTAAATGTGTCATTTGTGAATAAAAAATTATCCTATCTTTTCAGATGGCCCTGATCTGGTTCTTGGCTTGCGGCTCGCTCGCCAGACATCAGACTCCGATTGATCTCACCCACATCGGACATCAGAGAACTCAGAGTTCCCCTCTGTCGCCGACGGACGGAAGATCCACTGAGTCGACGCTTCCTCTCGCCTCGATAGACGGAGACGACCCTTGCGCCTCGCTCGAAGGTGGAGATTTCCCAAAAAATTTGACTCAATGCAACGAGACGAGCTCGGACGATTCCCGAGAGGAGGAAGGCAGCGAGGCGAATCTCGCGAGGGACGCTCCTCTCGGACGGCTGAAGGAAGATCCGCCGACGGAGCCCGTTTCAAATGTCCCGCGTCTGGATGGCGACGCTGCACGCGGAGCAGCCTTCGTCGCTGAGAAGAAAACGAAAACCGCCGGCGGAGCGTCGGACGAATCTGGATCTTTAAAAAGAGTGTTCCTGAGCGATAGATCCATCGTATGCAACGACGGCTCACAGGCTGGGTACGTCACATTTAGTTAAATGTGTTTTGTTAGTTTCCAGTTATTTTGCATTTTATTTCCAAAATTTTTATCTGGTAAGATAGCTTACGCTAAAGCACCATATACCGGACAATTTTAAAAGATTACAGTAAACGTTTACATGAAATAAACTGACAAATATTCAAAATAATGAAGTGTCGAGGCAGACGACAGAGACCGAATTAATCTGATTGGAAGGTTATGAAAACATATCCCCGAAAAACACTTATCATTAATTTTTTTTGAGATTTTTTTGTTGCTCTGTTTTTTTTTTAAATATGTTCAGTACAATTCTACTTTAAATATCATATAGAATCATTATATTCAATAAATTGCAAATTCCCTTCCCATCACTTTCTAAAAAATACTTTTTTCTAAGATTTTGTCTTCGACATCAAATCTCTATAACCTACAATAAACCCTAATCTAGTCACGGCGTAAATCAAATAAAAGCATTTCTGAAAAACAAGTGCCAACTCTTTGCTAGACAGGCTTGAAAATTGTACTATTTCCATTTAAATAAAAGTGCAACAGTGTGAACAAATATTTTGAGAGTGCAATTTTTAAAAGAAAAAAAAAATATTTCGAAGTTTCATATTTTTTAGGCGACGGAAAACCATTAACGATTTTCGCGAAATGAGAGAAAAACCTACTCTTTCCTCTTAAGGAATTTTTACTATAGGGTTAAGCAGAATATGTTAACCTTTTAGCCAGACTTAGAGGCGAGAATTTTAATTTATGGTACTACATGGATATTTGAATATCTGGTATTTTTATGATTTTAATGCAGACACATATCATAATGAAATGTAAATTTTACATGTTGTAGCTTTAATTTAATGAATCATGAACAGGCCATTAGGTGTTTAGGGCTTATGACACACAACATTGTCGAAAATGTCGTTCGACTTGCATACACTTTGGAGAGAAGCATGTCAATTTTTTTTAATCTGTGCTACATTTTATTTTTGTAGCTTAGCCCTAAAATCATGTCTTACATCTTGGTTATTGGTTGATTTTGTTTTATTTTCCATGAAAACAATCTGAAAAATTATTTTCCAGACTTAAAGCATAATCGTTAAAAAACAATTAGCATTGATAATGGTTAAAGATTATAACTATTAAAAATACTAACATTAGAGTTCTTGCTGATAGATGAAGCGTTTCGATAATATGAAAAAATTTATTTCAAAATGCATATCAAAGAACACTTCTGTTGATATTATGA
This sequence comes from Himalopsyche phryganea, assembly GCA_022494535.1. NCBI lineage: Eukaryota > Metazoa > Arthropoda > Insecta > Trichoptera > Rhyacophilidae > Himalopsyche > Himalopsyche phryganea. Next base: position 63,311 of record JAGVSL010000119.1, on the reverse strand, counting down.
ATCTGAGTTATCAAATTAAAAATTGCTGCCAAGATCTGTAAAATATTGTTTGGTATGTAAATACTGAATATCATATATGCTTACTGCTTATTTTAATACAAAATTGCATTTTTACCATATCTTTTGTGAACTGACATTTCATTCATACGAAAACAAACAGCACTCCTTCAGCTGGTCACAGATCTAAGACTTGACTTTAAAAATATATAGAATGTAGTACGAATGCATTCAAGTAGTTTTTTAGTATTTAAGAAATTCCAAAAAAGTAGAATGTTGACATATACTCAATTTTGATACCTAATTTTGTTTTATTTGCATGCACTAGTAATGCCAAACTATCATTCCTAAAGCTTATAAGTATGTATTAAAACAGATTTCATGATAGCTTGAGCAGTCAATATTGTGTAAAAAATATTTAATATTACGGCTTCGGCAACAGAAGAAGACGCGTGTCGGAAAACGTTGAATGTTCATTTCCTTGATGATAGATTTTTTACTATTTTAGGTTTTACTTGAAGAAATCACCGTCGGGAAGTGGTGCTCCCTGGATCGTATTCCTGGAGGGTGGATGGTATTGCTTTGACGGGCAATCTTGCAGAGATCGTTGGATGAGGCTAAGGCATCTCATGACATCGTCCCAGTGGCCTGAGACGAGAGACGGTCAGTTAAATTTGGACCTCGAACCACTCTTCCAAGTTCTATGTTCATTTATTGCAGTTGACCGTTGACAGTTCACCGTTGACCACTCTTGCAAGTTCTATGTTCATTTATTGCAGTTGACCAGTTGACAGTCTGACCCATGTGTACTGTTAAAAAATATCACCCATCCTGTATAAGACAACCGTAAGCGTAAATTCATAGTTTTGAGAAAATCGCATCAAATATCTCAGGTATGAAGATATTGTTTTTGTTTCCACAGTAAAATAGTGTGTTTCAAACTGATTTCAAGAAAAATAGCGCGACATGGGTTGTTTTTTAATTGTAAATATTTTAAATTTGTTAAATCTCTACTATATAGCAAAAAATACACCTAGAAATATGTATGTTTGTATGCCGGTCACGTAACTCCTCCCAAACGGCGCACATTAGCGACGTGTAATTTTCACACGTCATTTTAGTTGCAATTGTTAGTTCAACTGCGCAATTTTCAACTCTCAACTCTCAACTTTTAACTTTTAACCTAAAACTGAAAATGTGATATTTTTGACGTTTAATAATTAAATCAACAAACGCCGAGGAAGATTGCCTAGCAACCGCTCCATACCGAATATTCCGTGGTTTTCAACGTCTTAGCATCAAGTCGCCTAGCAACTATAAATATATTAAACTTCACAAATAATAATTGTTCATGCTTGAATCGTAAAAATGAATACAATCAAAAGATTGACCAGAAAATTATCAATCATTTAAAATTATAAAACTTACAACAGTAAAAATGTCATTTAGTGTCTTTGACGCACCAGTAGTCAATAAAGTCACCATCATCATTATTTGGAAACGAGTTTAAGAAACGTGATATTTGGTTGACATGTATGCCATGTATGCCAGATTATTATTTATCAAAACTGAATCAAAAGAAGTTGCCTGTTGGTGAATACATTAAGATACAATTGTAAATGGTACCGATACAGCTAACCATGGAAAATTTTGTAATTTTACCCTTAACTGGTAAAGCAACTGAGAAAATGAAATCTGATAATGTCGGTATTGATAATCGGTGGATCGTCGCTTGCAATCGTTTGCTTCTTAAGATGTTTGATAACTGCATCAACATTGAAAGCTGTGTCTACACACTGTACATTTCGGAAACGTTAATTGTTATTACCTACGACTGTTGTTGCCCAAAGTCAAAGGTCCGACAAGTTTCTAAGATCTTCGAACCATCGATGGAATTGAATGTGACACGTATTGTGTAGCGTGCTGACAATCACGATCAATGAAAGGAAGCTGCACTGGGATTCAAATTCGAAATAATGTACACTCTTCGCAGTAATCTTCTCTTTTTGTGAACATTCTAACTCAAAAGCACTTTGGGAGAACAATAAGGATTGCATGTCCAAGATTAGTTAGGCAACGTCTTAATGAACTTATATAAGTGTCCACTATCTTGGGCGAAGCCGGGTAAAAAATACTAGTATGCTATAAGCATCAAAAATGAATAGGAGTGACTAGCAGTAGAGATGTTTTTACACTACAATTATGTGAATCTTACAGAAATTTTTACATTCAAAACAGAAAATCACAATTTTAGCACTTATAGTTGTTTTATACTGGATGGGTGATATTTGCATGCGAGTTCAAGAATAAGTCCTTAGAGCCAATGAAGCAGCTAATAATTACTACTGCAAACTCTTGCATTTGATATTGAAGGTCATCTAGAACTCTTGTAACATTTTGAACATTTTGAACATCGAATCTGTAACATTTTGAGAGACAACCTTTTCTTACAAAAAATCTATTCACCATTTATTCTCAATTATCATTTCGCTGAACATGTCTACAAAGCACTTCATTAAATCAATAAAAAATTTCTGTCTATTGAGATATGATCTCTACATTTAAACATTTTATCTGTTCTCTATCAGCGGGGGGGATGCTGTCTGGTGATCCGACCGAGAACCCGCACTGGCACTCTGCCAACCGTGTCCTGGTGCCGTATTGCAGTAGCGACAGCTGGGCCGGAACGTCCCGGTCTTCAGCGATGCCCGAGGACAACTTTCACTTCATGGGAAAGCTGATTGTGAACCAGGCGAGTCGCATCATTTCGACCCTCGTAAGCGTCGATTGTACGCCTTGAAAGCGAAACGCTGCAAATTGGATTATTGAAATAATTAGTTCCGTGATCAGCTAAAACCTTACCAACGGGCTAATAACACTTACGGTTCCCAGGTTCTTTCATAGAATGTTCGAGATTCTATGACACATTCGGACCATAAATTTTCAACAAAAGAGTTGAAAATTAAGGCCCCTAAAATTGTGAAGCCCATTGTAGCTGCCTCTTTTTCAGTATTTTTTTCATAAAACCAAATCTCACATTATTGATTGAATTGGCATTTACTTGGTAGAACTCCATTATTATAGGATAAAATAACAAAGTATTTAGTTCTATAAAATACTTTGTTATTTTATCTTACCGAATCTCACCGCGGTCAGCATTGAATTACATCTATATGAGGAACCCGCTGATTTCAAAAACTACAATTATAAGGAAAGTTATTGTTGACTTTAGGTTATAAAAGAGTTGATTCCATTGGGACTTCGAAATTCATCACAGCTCATACTGGCAGGTTCGAGTGCCGGGGGAACCGGCGTGATGCTGAATCTGGATCCGGTGCAGCATCTCCTTCACTCCCAGTTGAGACTCAGACATATCCAAGTGCGAGGGGTGTCTGACTCCGGATGGTTCCTTGACAGGACTCCGTACAGGTCGGTCGTTAAATTTCGACAGTGTCCCTGAGCAGAATAGATCCAATAGTTATGTGATGATGGAATATGATACAGTGAGAACTACTGTACTTATTAGTGAGCTGTGTAGTGTAAAAATATAAGATCAGGGACACCATCCTGGGAAGTTAGTAATACCATCCTGGAAAGAAATTTGTTTGTCTGAGAAAAGATTTTTTTTTAATTGTGCACTGTCAGCAGTCGCCAACTTTTCGGACTTGGGAACTAAACACACTAAACTCACAATATGAAATAATGATCATGGAAGCTATTTTTTTTATTATGAAGTTCTATTTGTATTAAACTATCAATTATTGGTGGAAAAGCATTATATTTGTAAGAATATGACACAGTTTTTTGTATTAATTCCACAATTAGAAGAGCTAAACAAAAAATACGGCTATGGCTGCTACTGCGTCACTTTCTGTATTAATAAAGAAATAATGTTACTGCATATATTGTAGTGTCCACCATAATATATGAGTCTACAATCTGCCAGGCTCATTCCAATATTGTTGAAAATTAACCTTGAATGTCATTTTGTAGACAAAAATACATCAAAAAGTATTTTTAAAAAGCTAAATGATAACATAGAAAGTATTATTTCAAAATAATGCTAAACATGGCTCTTCTTCGTTTCAAAGATGGATCGTTTCACGTTAGCCAATAGGAACTCAGCTTTGGGGTCACATGATAATATATCAAGCAGCCAACGTGTTGAAATAGCTCATAACAACTGTCACTTTATAATTCGGCTCGATGCAATATTTAAATGTAAATAGATTCTTCATATAAAAATTAACAAGTTTCACTTTTGTTTTCGTCTTTTACTTTTAAACGTATTTTGACAGACGCATCGTTACCTAAATGAGAGATATTATTTTGACAGCTGAGGGAGCCTCTGAATAACTGTTATTTCACATTTGAATCAAAATTTTGTACCTTATCATATGCTATGTCTTATCGCCAACATCTTGGAATTCAGTGTTGTCGAAAGTCTGAAGTTACCAAAGCCAGGGTTTTCAGAGGCAAAACAAAACATAGGGAAACCTACACAAATTTTACAATTCAAATAAACATTGTGAATTTATAAATGAATACATTTTTGCAGTCCCAATACTCTACCGGCCGTAGATGCAATTAAAAAAGGACACGCACTGTGGCAAGGCTCTCCGCCCAAGCGCTGCGTCAATCTTTATCACCGGGAACCGTGGAGATGTTACTTTGGCTACAGACTTTATCCCACGATCAAAGGTAGCTATTCTAAACAATTTCATTGTTACCGTCATCGGGTACTATTTTTATTAAAATCTTAATTATTTTCATTAGATGAATAGTAAATTCTATTTTTCTTCTCTCATGACAGATAAAAACGATTTAATATATAAAATTGAGGAGAAACATCTTTTTGACAATGATGTAATGTATGTTTACGTTTTTCAATTTTTTCGATTAAAATAATTGTTTTATAGCCTTGCTATGATTTTAAATTTATCAGTTGATAAAACTCGCAATGAGCGAAAGCGGTCCTGATCATTATAAACATGTGGAAGCAGTACAAAAAAATTGTGTTTTATTTTTAATACATAATGTCTTTCCATGAAGAATTGACAGTTAACACCTTAAAAGTGATTTTATGTAGGTAAACCCTTTGTCTGAAAAATGGTTGGCTTTTTTTATTCTTTTCTAGCACCAAGTTTAGTTGAGACTAAAATCGTAGAAATAACAGAGTAGCATATTGTCAATTTTAATTTTATGTTCGAATGAAATGCAACTAAAAAATAAGAATAATAATTTTTACAGCTTAATATATTAATAATGAAGTAATAGCGATAATGAATTTATATTGATTTCCGAATCCATCGAAAGATTTATTATAGATGCGGATATCCAACTATCAAGTACTTATTATTTACTTATATTACATAGCGCTATTTTTTAAATGATTATTCTGTCAATCTACATCAATCAATCATAAAAGTATCAAAGGCATACAAGTCTGGAAAATAATAAAAAGACTACAATCATTACGGCCACCTTGAAATTTCATTCTTAGACGTTTATCTTTCCAACAGCTCCTCTGTTCGTGTTCCAGTGGCTATTTGACGAGGCTCAGATGACGGCCGACAATGTAGGGTCTCCATCTACCCCACAGCAGTGGGACTACATCCACCGAATGGGTAACGCTCTGCGCGCCTCCTTCGCCAATGTGACGGCCGTCTTCGCTCCGTCCTGCGTCTCTCATTCTGTGCTCACCTCCCGGAATTGGCTCAGGGTCGAGGTAGACGGAGTCTCCGTCGCCGAAGCCCTACGCTGTTGGGACACCGACACGGCGAGACGTCGCGGCGGGTCAGTGTCGGCATCTATATTGTCACCCACGCTTAGCACAGGAATATATGACAGATCCATCTATAGTCTGTAGATAATTTTCTATCGCAACATTCATTATTATATTTACCAATGTCGGCCACACCAACTAAGCTGTAACGAGGGTGAATTTAATAGCTCTGACTTTACATGATGAGCATGTAGAACTTATAGAAGCATTCTAATTCTACTTAAATTTAGAGTAATTGCCAATGCGACTCAATGTAAAATATTTTTTTTATTTTGGAATATCTTACACGATAATGAAATTCTATTGTCTGTAATACACCGCTCGCTTATAAAAATGCCCGATAGACCTTGCAACATGGCTTGTAACTAAAGTGGACTTTGGCCGAAGCCAATCATTCTTATCGCAGTGCTCTGCATGTTTGAGTTGATTTAAAAAAAAATATCCCAAAAATTTTAGTCTTGCTTAAAATTCACAAAGCAAAATAAAAAAACTATTTGTATCAAAAACATTCTTACAGAAATGAGTTGAGGAATGGCAGCAAAGGTGGCAGCTCTCTCACTAGGCATCTCATCCGCTCAGGGCGAAGAAACACCGCATCTGCAGAAGAAACCAAATATGGAGGCGTACCAAAAACGAAGCAACTCGATCGACGCATTCAACTCAGAATTGAAGGTATATAAAGGCTTCAATAAACTCAATAAACATGGCGTGGGAAAAAAATCAAACACTCAGGCTGGTAGAGGTCTAATTATTATAAAACAATTTGCTATTAATTTAGTATTAAGATACATTCTTGTTTTACAGTTTCATTCATTTTTATTTGTTAAATCAAAACGACAGGAGTAAAACTAATAACTGTGTAAATAAACAGGGTCGCTCAATGGAGATCGAGGCATTAATAGAAATGGGACCATGACACAAAGATTTAGTGACAAAACAGGGGAAAAATAGAACACATAATATCATAATCTATTTATGAATTTAATACATATATAATGCGATTTTGAAGAAATATAATATAATAACTGCGGGTTGTATAGATAATAAATTTAATTGATGGATATATTTGGTAATTGAAATGCTAAGAAGCTCTTAGTTTTCCAAACATAATTTTGCTTAGTAGCTATGATCGACATTTAATGTTTATATTTATTATAACTTTATTATGACGAAGACATGTATTGAAGAATGCAAAATTTGAAAACAAATCTGCTTGGAACATGATGTTATTTAATATCTATATACAGGGTTTTTTTGTCATGCAACGCAGTGAAATAAAAATAGCCCTGCTTACATATATAATATAATAGTAATTTTTACCCGGCTTCGTCCAAGTTAAAGCAAGCTTATATGAGGTCATTTAGACGTCGGGTTTGTAAACAAGCCAATGTCTCAATTTTGATATACAACTTGGAAACCAGATATTGATGCAAAAGTTGCCTATAGTTCAGCAAAATGTACTCTTTTGATCGCATCATCAAACGATCGGCTTAGAATAAAATTGCAAATACCGCAGCACAGTCGACCTAGAAATGGCAGCCAGAATGATGAGTTTTGAGATGAGTTTTTGTGACCGACAGACATACAAACAAACATACAGATTTCTACATGTATTTTGTGTTATATAAATAGTAGAGATTACATAAATATCCTCCTCAAATCCAAAATAAAAATACGTTTTAGAATATTTACATGGCTTACATAATATTATTAAGTAAACACATACAGTTAAAAAACCCTTTTAAATACACTCCGGTACTAATATGAAGGTATGATGTGCATCATTTGAATCGAAATGGCCTCACGACAGTTAATTTCACCAGTTCTATAAACAATTTTTTCAAATAAATATGACCAATGATTCAGTATTATTGAAATATTCTTGAAAGAAAAAATTCAAAAGAGCTACAGTTAGAACACTAATATACATTGCGATAGTTGGGAGTGAGAAGACTAAGCTCTTTATAATCATCACAGCTGTGTGGATGAGAGCACGTGTACGCAGGATCGAGATAAATGCAGTTATAAAAGACTTGTCTTAACCTTGCCGGACATCCATTTGTGCAGCTCGTCGATATGGCAACAGTAAGGCTGCAATTTAAACATGGCAAAAGCAAGAAACAATACAAAAACTGCATAACTTTATTTAAAACGACGGCTGCTGATGGAATCATTTTGTATGTTAATATGGTACGGATGCGTGTGGCCCACAGTCAAAGCATAACCAGGATCCATAATTTTTATTTATAGTAATGAAATTTATTTTCCGTGGTTCGTTCTTTTTGTAGATACGAGAGACGGTGCAACGAAACAAAACCTTAACCTGAAAGAGCCAATTCGTCGCAGAAATCTAGGACCGGGGACTTCCGGGAGGAAAGATCACAATCACCGGAGAAACCCTAACGTGCGGATAGAGAAAAACCACGGAGGTGTTGAAAAGTTATCCTTCAAGCGTGACCGCTCGGGATATCGATCTCGCAAAAGAAAAAATCGACCCGAATGCGGTAACTTCTTGCAAAACGGTAGGAGACACAGCAGAAATCGAATGAGTGATAAAAAAATCAGGAATGGAACCGTAGCTCCCATAACGCATGGGTACAGCGACATCCTTTCGAATCGGTTGATGGGAAACATTGAGCGACAGCAGAGGTCTCTGACAAGGTGCTGATATATTTTCGATAAAGTATTTGGTTAAATTTGATAATATGAAATGAATTTATAAATGTAATCTTTGAGAAATTGCACAGCTGATAAAAGCAATGACGGCTTATTTAAAAAATTTATAGATGTTTAGGTTTTAAAGATAAACATCTGATAATGATTTTCTGGAACAAAATTATTTATGAATGATTCCATACTTTTTTCACGTGGCAGCAATGTCACTATGTTTGCTCCTAATGTAGAGTATATCGTCAAGTATTTTTTACAAACACTTATCTCATTTTCATTTTATTTTCTGAAAAAATGCTGAATTTTAATACGCACATAGACAATTAACACGTATTTTAAAATGTACCAGGTAACATTAAAAATGTATGGAATTACTTAAAACACCTATCACAATAAAAAGTGAACAGCATTGTAGAATAAGTTTATAATATTGTTAACGAAATACTCAACTTTTTTCTCACAAGTCAAGATACAAAGTTACAGAAGTTAGTCGTAGCTTGATCGAGCGTGAAGTTCTTTTTTCCGGTAGAAGTAAGGTACTAAAGTTTGTTTTTGTCTCTCCTGAACAGTAGTAATTTTTGAGATACAAGTTTGTAGAAAATACTCGATAATATGGACTCCTAATGGAGGTACCGCAACAGAATTTTTTTACAAGAATTGCTTATCACACAGTCGCTCAACCTCTCTTTTTCGAAGAGATTAGGGATATAAGGATAGAGCTAAGACAGAACTAGTGATTAGCTAATCGATATCGTTACACCCCGCTTTTAGGATCGAATGGTTGGGAGGGAATTCCGTTATGTCTGAAATATTATTTTTTATTAGATATTATTGATACTAGTAGCGGCTCAACTGTAATAATATACTATTGTAAAAATTGGCTCTGCGAGAATTTGCAGTAGGAATCCAATGAAGTTCACACTATGACAGCGGTGTTTATTTGAAATTTTGTAACATCACTGTATAATAAAAGTGACTATACTGATTAAAAATATAAAATTGAATGAACATGACGAGAAAAACTATATTGATGTCAAATGACGACTGTTTCAATATTTAATATTCCATATTAATTAGATTTCAAGAGAGGAATCAGTCCTCATCCTCAAATTGAACATTGAACGATTTTTTTCTACAAAATGGCCTTATAATATGACGGATCACCCGGAGCGATGCTGACAATCTTTACCTAAAGTCATTGTATATTAAACAAAAAACCTAAAAACGTATCAGATTTATATTTGTATGTATATGCGTAAATATTGTAAACACTTATTTGAATACTGATGATTATGATTCATTTCAGTTCAATTGCTGATCTCACTCGCTTTAACGCTGAACAAATTGATAATTACGGTTCCAGGAGATCGAGAGGCAGCTGTTCGCATCGCCGCATAGAGAGATGCAGCTGGCCGCAGTGCAATCGCTCTTGCCCTCTTCTGCTCGATCCTCTCACCGGAGAGGAAGTCCGCTTTATGGATATGCTCAAGAGCTTCGGTCTAGAAATGGACAGTGTGGCGAAAGCCCTCGGAGTGGATATGCACACATTGGACAACATGGACCATGCCACGCTCCTCGATTTGCTAACTCAGCAGACCAATTGACAGGCAGGTATTCCAGTCATCGCATAATTGAATTACTGGAATACCAATCAAAAAATTAAATGACATTATTTCTGTCTCTTACGGAGTTTGAGCTAAAAGTAGATAAAATTAGCATGTTGCTGAAAATGAATCCAAAATCAAAGTTGTACATGAAATAAAATAATGGCGTAGCTCTAAATAAGTTTTAAGGTGTTATTATTAGCTATTCATAAAAATGTAGTTCCTTATACGTTTTCTCAAATCTATTACTCAAAATGAATTTTTGAGTATAATATGGAAGAATGTTTTGCTCTGTTTTTGAACCAACGATACAAGGAAATTGAAAAAATTATAAATGAAAAGACGTTTAACCCTTCTGCTACTATGGGGATATAAAAGTGCCTTTAAAAAATGAGTGCGCTGTAAAGAGCATTTTAGCGTGACACTAATTAACTGAAATTTTGTTTTCTTGCGAATTCTTTTCCGCTTTAACATTTCTACAAAAACTTTTTAACACTACTGGAAATTAATTTAACTGAGGGTGTTTGATGAAATATCAATAATAAATTTGAATTGTTCAAATTTTGTACATCTCCATATATTTCGCCACTAACAATCTGTGTTTCGCCTTTCGATATCTTCATGCATCCGAGTACACGAATGAACTCGATCTGACAGTTAGTAAGTTTAATGGCGTAGGCGAAATCCATATCATTAATGAAAAAATACATGGAAATGTGCAAAATTTTATCACTTTTAAGGTGTTAACCGTAAAAAAAAAAAAAAAACAAATTTTATGTTGAAATTCCATCAAGCACCCACAATCGATATCTTAAATTAAATCATTATTGCTAGTACAACACGATTGACTGAACTCTACAATAAATTAGCGTTATAGTATCTTGTTGTTAGTCAAAATTTGTGTTTTACTTAATTGGTCTTATATAAACGATATAAGCTATTACTGACTGTCAGTTTGAATTTATTTGTGTACTCGAATGCCTGAAGATGCCCAAAGGCGAAACTAGGGACATTAGTTAATACATGAAAATGTACAAAATTTGAACAATTAAAGCTACTGGAAACATTTTTTTTTTTTGAAATATTCATTGAATTTTTCTATGTCGGGCTTATAAGCATACAAGGTTTGGGTTGATCCATTTCTCCTCACTGCCGAGTACCCAAACTTGTGATGCTTCAGAATACAGAATGGTGTGCACCTTCTTTATAACATGTATACTTTAATGCAACATGTATTTTCATCTCAATGCTCAAACTTTTCATACCCAAATTATTTATTGATTATATCAATGAAATATATTTAGCTTTCACTTGCGTACTTAAATGTGCTTAATCATTTACAATCTTTACTCGGAGACCATTTTAGAATTAGTGACATAAATTTCATCGTACCACCCGAATCATTTGATATTTTTTTGTTGCCCACAATACTACAAGCTCTGGTAAACCAAAAAAGTATAGAGGAGCTTAGAGGAAATGAACCGAAGATGACTGAGAGATGACAGGATACCGTGAAGCGATATGTATTATAAAACCGCTTCGTCCTGTAATTGCCGACTGCTCTATTTTAATTCCAATCGACGACTGTCTTAACAGCCACTGACATCAAATACAGCAAACAATTCAAAATCATACAAATGCCTATCATTATTCTGTGCATGTCATATTTCAATGTCCGACTTGAAACTCCGCCCCCGGTTTTTTAAGAATAAATACTATTACTCGGTTACCTTTGTTTTTAGATGTAGGAACGTAATCAATAATCAATCTGTTATAGTTACATATTAACATAAATGGTGCGTGAAAATTATTTCATTTGCTCACTTTGTCGCTGTGCAAAAACAAGATTTATAAATACGTGTGAATGAGCTATTTTTTTGGTGTTTATTATAACTATTTATTTGGAGCGTGACTGATCTTTAATATGCAAAATATAATGTGTTATATTTAATATATGCAGCAAAAATGTTTGAAAAATGGTGGGTAGACTGCTTACCACACGAGGTCCACTGTTCTTTCCCTGGAACGATGAGCTCTTGCGAAAGCCAACAAAATCTATCCCACAAAAGTGTTAATGAGACCAAATTTTAATAATTCTCACAAAATGTCGAAAAGAATTGTAATATAAAAATTTACTAAAGCGCATAGATAAAAACAGTGCCCATTATGGCTTTCCTGTGTATAAGTAATTTTTAACCATGAGAGTGATGTGTATTTATGAAACTATTTTTTAATTTAAAATGATCTACCTCATCATTAGTGTGTAATTATTCATGTACATTTTTAGTGATATAAACATTAATTTTAAATTAAATTATATACCTTTTACCAGAAAAGTGCGTTTTATTATTTGCCATTATTTAGAAAGCAAAGTGACGTTTAAATCTATCTTTCTTGAAATCAACAATTGACATATAAAAAATTGATCCACCAAGTAAGTAAAAAATATAATCTTTTCCCGCTAAATGTTAATTTCTAATACGAAATTCAAAAATCTCTTCCCGCAAATTTGACTGTAATGCTTGACATTTGAAGATAATATCAGGCCAAGTGTGTTCGAAATTCAAAAATCTTTTCCCGCCAATCGTTACATTTTCAGGAAGAAAAGTTTTATTGATTGAATTGGCATTTACTTGGTAGAACTCCATTATAATAGGATAAAATAAAAAAGTATTTAGTTCTACAAAATTTTTATTAAAATTAAAATTAAGTAATCATTATGATCTTTGAATACGTGAAATGACATGATATTGTCTATCTCTTCTAATCAGTATATATAGCTAAGCTAAATAAGTTTAAGTATAGTTCTGATGGTGGCGTAAAGCCGAAATAGCTATCAACTACCTGATAAAAATTTTGTAGAACTAAATACTTTGTTATTTTATCCTATTAAGAAAAGTTTTGTTAAATAAATTACTTAATTCAGAACAACATGCATTAATTCAAAAACAGTGGCCTGACATCTTCAAATATGTAATCTTTGATCGAAAGATAATTGTTGTTTTTAATTTCGAATGACGCACCAAAATAATAATCAATCAAGATTTACAATAAATAATTGTGACACACATTTTGATACAAATCAATGTCTTATAATAAAACGAGTTTTGAGGATCAGTTTATTTTGTAATGCTTGTAAGTAATACTGTATATTTAAAAGAAAATTGAGATGTAGAAACGGTGTTGCAAAAGTACAAAAATATAAAGAAAAAATTAAATATATGTAGACGCTCTTTCGTAGCTTAACTGATTCATTGCTGAACTAATTATTTAGATATTAATGTCATACAGTTGTTAAGGAAAACGTACCAGTAATTGACTGCTTAAGAGAAAAATTCAACAAAAATAACGATTAACGTTTAACATTAGACCGAATGAAAACAAAGCAAGGGTATTCATAATGGATCAAATGTCCTAATTAATATGATAAGACAAAAATTAGGAAAGGATCTGTTACAAAAAAATTGTATTCAATTTTTAACAACCATCTTGGTGTTTCAGTAGTTGACCGTCAAAAAATTTCATGACAACCTTTCATCAGAGTTGCCTCAGAGCTTCCTATAAGACCACTCTTGGTGAATTAAGTAGCATATGCTTACATTCACTGATATCCTTAACAGTTCTCTTAAAAAATTCAAAATAAAATACGTACTGCATAAGACGTTGTTTTCAAATGGCCGCTATGGCACCCCAATGATATATATGGTGATGTGTTAGTTCCTCAATCCGACAAAAGATGGCTTCACTTGTCTGAACTGTACAATTGAGAGTAATCCCGAGTCAGCGTTTCTTATTTTGGGCACTTTTATTGAAAAAAGGTATAAATCAATCAATCTGTTATCTACGTAAGATACAAAGCGGCCGATAAAAAACATGATGACAATAATCAAATTTCATATTGATTGAAATACTTAATTATGATAGTAATAATTGTTATTTTTATGACTTCTTAGTTTTAATGTATAAACAGAAGATATTTATTTATGGACAGATACAAATTATTATCGTAAAAATGTAGGCAATCAGTTTGTTTCGTGTTGATCATAATTTAATGTAACCAGGGACCCCGAGCCATTATTTTTTTCGGTCCGGTTTTCGTTCTGGTTTGGTAAAAAATATATATCGGTTCGGTTTCGGTTTTCGGTTCGGGTCGCTGATTGTAGCACACTTTAAAATTATCAAAATATATTATTCACATTTTGACAGCCTCTTTGGTCTAGGGGCAAGAGCTTTGTTATAGCGATTCGGATGGTCCTGGTTCAAGTTCCAGCAAGGTCAATATCAAACTTTTTTGTTTTCAATTGAAATTTGTGATCAGTGACTTATAAAAATTCTCATCGAGTTTATCTCGTATGATTTTTCAGTATTCAAAATATATGGCACATTGGCTGTCAAATGTAATGCCAGATAAATATTTTTTTATTTCTATAAAAATAAAATATATTTTTAATGACACTTTCATTCCTTTCATTTAAATGTGAAAAAAATTTTTGGGCTTAGTTAGATTTATTTTCTATTTTTATAGTTATTTTACATACCTATATTTACCCACTGAAACGATGTGAAGCCTGGGATGAGGGATCTTAGTTTCCTGAATATTTTTATTTGTAGGGTGGGTACAGACTGAATCTATACATCCCTTTCCCATATGTATTCTAGCTATGTATGTACTATATAATTAAAGAGTCTTTCAGCGAAAGGTTTCGATTGGGAAAACAATTAAGAAAATCCCTTTTATAAATACGTATTGTGGGAATTCGGGAAAGAAAAGTTTTCAATTTTCGCAGTGTGATAATAAACTTAAAGAGTTTACTTTTACTGACTAGCTCGAGTGAAAATTGTACCTTCTAATAGAAGCTTGTGTGTTCAATCTATTTAATACTTTATCTTGAGGAATTACCTGAAGCTTCAAGTTGCTTGTCGATATCCTTTATAATTTGGAAGTGGACTGACCGCGCGTCTCGTTTTTCTCATATTAATTTATTGATCGTATTGAATTTTTTGTCAGCATACCCAGTTTGTTTCGTTTTTCAAAAACCGCGTTCAGCAATCGGCAATCAGAAGCGCCTGTTCAAAAGACTTCAATATAATGTGATGAATTTTGAAGATGAGGTCAGGGAAATCTTACAAAAGTGACATCACAAAACCAGTAAATCTTTAAGGTTAAAAAAATATAGTACGGTACTGCAAAGTCAAAATTAATCCAATGCTGCTGTACTTAAGGTCTGAATTAGGTAGTCTCCATTTTTTTCTATCGATAGAATTGTGGAAGACGGCCGTGGAACACTAGCTGAATATACACAACGGCTGGTATTTCGGTAATTAAGAGTCATGTGATTCTTGGCAGGAATAGAAGGCAGAGCGTCTGCGAACAATGGGATTATGCGATAGATATTTATGTATGCTAAATCTTTATTAATTATTTAATTCCTTTTTAATGTGAAACTCCGCCTCTGCAGACTTTATCATTCGGTCGCTTATCTTCATTATAAAAGACATGCTGACTGATCTATATTGGTAAAGAGCATTGCGTTTCTAATTCATATCTACGCAATGTGCAACGCGCAACATCAATAAGGGCAGCACTATGGAAAACCTGTTTTCGTTATTGTCATTTACTTTATTCGTCTGTCTGCAGCAGCAGTCATTCGACGTAACAGCGGCATCGCTTCCGAGTGAGTACCCACATACACATATTAATATTGAAATCGAAAAAGTTATATTTTTATAAACCAAACAAATGTTTTTTGGTGACATCTCTTTGAGGCTGTAATAATTTTGTTTTAACGCTCGTGATGGTTGAATCCTGTCCTCATCGTTATAAAAATGTGGAAGTAGAACAAAAAAGTGTTCTGTTTTAAAAATTTAATTCCTTTCCACCAAAAATTGATATTTAAAACCTTAAAAGTGATTTAAATGAGAGTTAATTTTTCGCTTTATCTTTTGAGTTGAGTAACACATTAATTCAATCGACTAATGCCAACGATTTTTAATATGCTTTTTATTTACCGTGACTTTTAATTGGAATAACCTCATAATACTAATAATGACTTATTTAAATGTCTCGATACAATTTATCAACAACTCAACGCTTTCAAACAAAAATAGAACGTAACAAATGAATCTTTCGTCGTCGGGCGTTCTGAGTTTCTGAAAATTATTATTTGACGTTAATGAAAATTAAAAATCTGATTTTAACATTTTTTCAAGCTGAAAAACTCATGAAACGATAGGGAGTATTTTAAATGTGAAAGTTTTTCTACTCTGTGTCCGCTTTTTTCCGTTCACTTTTTTCCTGTACGATTTTTACCTTTTCGCTTTTTTCCTAGAACCCTGGTTGCCGTGTCAACAACCAACGATGAATGGTTCTACACCGACAGCAACGAGTGTTATATAACAGTACATTTTTTACAAGAACTTTTCAAAAATTGGATATATTATTGAAACGAGAGTGAGAAAAACTAATAATTGACCGTAATGAGAGACTTGCATTTCATGTTTACAAAAGATTAGAAAAGAATCCCTGAAACGAAAATGTTTGTGATTGTAATATAAAACTATGAAATTATACGCATTATAGTTTTTGTTTAATTTTAATAAATAAAAACCTTTTTCTTAAATCACTACCATTTCCGTAAGTTCAATGGTTCATGAAAACAATATGTTTATTTATTTTGTTAAAAAAGAATTCACTTAGAACATTAAACGCGTAGATAAACGATGTCGTTTCTTGTTTCAGTTGATTTGGCGCTAGACTGCGGTGCTGTTTTCCTGACGGTATCTTCGCTCTCGAAAAACGACGTCGCCGATCCGGATAAAGACGACAAGCTTGAGCTCAACTGGGACTTTAGGAAATGCTCTTCACCTTCGGATCGACCGGACAGAGTGAGTATTTTTCGTCCACCCAATTATAATTAATTTGGTCCATCCGGGGGAAATTTTCGCGCTTTCTATGATATTCAACATTACATTTAACGTCACTTACGCTGCGACTATGACAACTGAATTGGGGGGCAAGATCATGTTAATAAGCGTGTTTGAACATGTACCGAACCGAAAAAATAATATTTTTTTCGGTTCGGTTACGGTCTTCGTTCCAACAAAAATAACGGTTTTCCCGTTTTCGGTTCAGTTCCGGTTCGAAGCACTGGTTACGCCACTGGATGCTACCGTATAAAATTAACGGATGCGAAAGCAGTGCTAGGTGGAGGGCGAGTGAGTTTATTGGCGAACTGTAGAACAAAACGAATTTACATTCAAATTTATTTCTAAAAAGTTAATTGCAAACATATTTGAATAGAAGTAGACAAAAATCGATATATTGATATCGATTGGACAAAATGCCATGTTTGCCCAGACTTGTCTTATTATGTGATTACTTTGCCATATTCCTCCCCGAAAAATGCATCACAGATATAAGTTATTATTGTCAGTATTTGGTGGAACCGAAAATTACATTCCAATATCACTTTGATGCATCTTTTACCTTATGTTTTCTGTATAAATAATAAATGTACTTTTTTATCGTAATACTCAAATCTCTACGAAGATAGTGCTGATAGTAGATTTCATTAATTAATTTTGATACCAAAACAAGTTTTTCATAATGATCAAAACCAGTTTTGCTCATCACGAGCATTATCAACTGATAAAATATTAATCTTAACAAGGTTATTTATATGAAATGGAGTGCTAGTAATTACAAGTATATCAGACAATTGTGATTGTGCGATTATCTGTAAATTCTTAACATTGTTCTTGAATCAACATGTTACTAGTTTAAAATTCTCAGTCAACGATATAATGTATGTAAACTGTTATTTTTTTTTAATATTACAAATAAATATTGTGCCTAATATAATATATTGCGATTTAAGCTTACAGATTTTAGCTATTAGGCTAGTGCCACTACATCATTCCATGAATAATAAATATTCTACAATAATGATAACTTGATTGATGAATTTCATTTAACATTTTAGGTCGCATTATTCAACAAGGACCCGACTTCTTCCCAGCCTACCCCGCTCGAGAGCGTGTTCGTTGCCGACCGCCAGTGGAATTTTCACGTCACGAAAATATCTCTCGGTGTAGTTAAACTTCCGGGAGGCTGGCAAAAACAGGTGATCTCTTAATGAAGTTTTGTTCTTCATCTCTATATTAAAGCGCAATTACTGTCAAAGACAATATAGAGAAACGTCCGTGATATGAATTTTAATACGTCAATAATTAATAAACGGATATAAAATTCTCCATCAGAATTAGCCAAAATTCAAGCGTCAATTGCTAAAGCGTCGGATTACTTCGATTATTAATAATATTCGGGTCGATAATTTGAATGATAACGACACTGTCTAATATCCAAAATGAGAATATCACGTCCGAATAATATGAATATAAAATACGTAACTGACACATTTTTGTGAAAAAATAACTCTCTTCGAAAACCATTTATGTTTTCTTTTTTTTCAATTTTATTGATAGTTGTCAGCAAACGCAAACAATAAAGCATTACCCGTTGGACCCAAATGTTTACCGTTGTGGATCGCCAGCTTCAAGAATGATAAATTGCTTACATCCAATTGCCTTAAAATCCAGCCGACTTGGATGGCTGACGCAAGGTATTTAGTTATTTTAACTCCCTCAATAATCTTCCTCGATGCAAAGATATTGGAAACGAAATATTTATGTTCAATTTATGTCATTATGAGTTTATATTTTTTCATTTATAGAAATCAGATTGGCAAAGTCCCTCTGTCTCGACTGGCCTTGCCCGGAAGCCACAATGCGGGAGCGTTCAGTTTCAGCGATAGCTACGTCGACAGAGACGCTGACCGAACGGTCCTTCAGCGCTTTTCTCTTTGCCAAGACAGAGATATTTGGAACCAGCTGGTCTTCGGCATTCGATACCTAGATTTCAGGATTGCATACTATAAAGGGATTGGAGATACCGACCGAAAGTAAATATGAATATTTTAAATTGACCGTTTGACGGAAGATAGCGTGTTGATTTTCGTAAATATGAATTTTTGATATGAATGGTTGCACAGTTATAATATATATTGAAAATAACCAGATTCACTATTTATGAAAACATTCGTCAGAATAAAAACATGATATAAATACATATTGAAAAGTATGTCTACCCGTGGGGGATTCTTAAACTGATAACTTTTGAGAATGATTATTAAAAAACCAATTGGTGACGTTTCTTTTATTTCATTTTTGTACCAATAGCAGCCACTGTGACCCTTTCTACCAATTGATTATATTTACTATTTATGAAATATTTAAAATTGAGATTACAAACATTTCTTTTATATTTCTTCTTGCCCTAAAGGTTTTGGGTTAACCATAACATGGTACAGATAGCTCGATTGCTGCCGATGTTGAGGGATATTAAAAGATTCTTGGATTCGACCACAGATGAGGTGAATAAAATTAAAAACTATTTATTAAATAAACTGTATTTATGAAACACTTTTTTTGTAATTACATCACTGTTCTATCAAATGAAAAAAACCGCTCCTAATCATCTGATTAGTAGACAATTGTGGAATTAGTATACGAAACATCACCGAGAATAATCGATAGTTAACATAATAAAGTGATCAAAAAAGGTATTTTACAATAAAATTTTAGATGCAGAATTAAATGTATTGGGTTTTATGTATAAAAAGCGCATTATTTAAGATAGTATTTTCAACGCTTTCTCAAATCTATTGGCAAGAAAGAGATACTGATGAACGAACGAGATAGTAAAAGCTCATTCATTTTTGAGAATACTAAAAATTCTTCGCCTATTAACTATGTTTTAGATTGTCGTATTGGATATTCATCAGCTGCCAGTCGGTTTTTATGAATCAGACAACAGTATAATTATCCAGCGACACGAAGAGTTACTCGTCCTATTGAAGAAAGAATTGGGTAATCACATTTCCGATTTTGGAAAAACGATACGTGACAGCAGGGAAATCGTCGGGCCTACGGTCTCCGCAATAGTCAATTCCGGGAAGAGACTGATCATCGGCTATCCCGAGAGGAGCGTCACTAATAGTAAAAGCACTTTATAAATTTGATGTTCTTTAAGCGATTTTTCCTAGTTTATCTTAAAAAGAAATCGTCAGTGTTGGTTGATGCAAAAAACAGCGTGTGGGTTTTGCCACAAGATAGAACGGTAACAATGCCCACATCGATTTGTAGGTCTCTCAAAAGACACAAGGCTTCGTGATCCTACCGCAAGTTGGTAGGTGATCATCAGCGCAGACTGTGACGCTGGAGTCTGGTGTAAGATCTATTGGAATAACATGGCTCGAGATCATATTTCACAGTGATTAGCCTAGCACAGATTCTTAAAGGAACCTTTTACGTAAAATACTAGTTCAATTTCACTAACAATCTGTTTCAGATTTCAGTGTTAAGAGTTTTTATATGGTGGAGCCAATAAAACAGTATGGAGGCATGTTTCTAGATAGGCATGTTTCTCATGTTTCTATGTACCGCTTTGTAGCCAGTAATGATCGCTTGACAATGCAACACCTATAAATTTAGTTTCTATGACTGAATACTTTCAGTAAACAAATGGCTATGGCCTAACGTGAAGCACATGTGGGGAAACACCAACGACCCCTACGAGCTGAAAAGATACCTGGACGCAGTGATGAGCGACCCGTACCGGCCGACGGCTCCTGGTAGCAATCCACTGTGGTCGGCTATGGGGCAGACGACGCCAACGGCGCTCGATATCGCCGTCTCCGGGGGCAGCCTAAGAAAAAACGCCAACGTTATCAATCGAAATCTGACCTCATGGGTAAGATACGATTGGACAAATCGAGTCAACATCGTCTCGTCCGACTTCTTTCTGGGGAACGATGTGATTGACTCATCGATATATCTGAACAAACTGAAAGCCGAGCTTTGAATGAATGCAACGCTAAGCAGTCACTCAATGGAGCCGTATAACAAATAATTACTTATTCAATGATTTTGATCGTATTACTTTCATTACACAATCCTAACACTTTCCTAACAATCAGAAATGTATCAATAAATAATGATACAATAGATTGTTGTTTTGACATTTTGTATTGTGAAAATAATGTGAAAAATAAATTCCATTAAAATCATTACATTGTTTTGTTGAAGCTGTGACATATCTTCTTATTGAACTATAGCAATGTGGATACATCAGTGTTGAAAAAATATTGGTTTTGATTAAGTAATTTAACAGTTGAATAATTTTAAAGATAAAACATAATCCGTTTTGTACTATTTTCACATGTTTATAATGGACCGGTTTGGCTAAACTGACAATGTTAATTATGTGTGAAACCGGTCCTGATCATTATGAAATTGTGGAACTAGTACAAAAGAAATTGTGCTTTATTTTTGAAATATAGTGCCTTTCCACCAAGAATTGACAGAAAACACCTTAAAGGTTAATTAATTTTCACGGTAGTAGTGTGGAGGTCTCTGCCATTTATGGTTGAGTAGACGTCGCTACTGTACACCGTTTGGGAGGAGTTCTTGTGACAGATATACAGATTAATACATGTATTTTAAGCTATAAAGTAGAGATATAATGAAGAAATACACGCAATTAATAAATACTGTATAGCACACTATTATATATATAATTAATGTAACGAATAAATCTACGTATTATAAAAATAAGTGGCCAGATTCGCAATACATACAGCATTGAATCATAAGTGCTGTAAGAGTTTTTTAAACAGAAATATGAGAGTCACTTCTCTTTATTTTGCAATATTTAAAATCAAAATACGCAAATGCGCACACTGACACAGATATAATGATGTCGTGCAGTGACCACTTCTCGGTGTAATTTATTTATTATCGTTTTGTCTGAGGAGGTGGAAGGTGTTATACCCGAGTGCTTGTGCAATCTTCAGTATACGCTTTCTTCGAACTGCGAGCGGCATCGCGTAACAATCGGCAGTAAGATGGCGCAAAAGTTATTCAATAGAAAGCAATAAGCGCGACTCGAAATACGCGATTTAAAAATAATTTTACACTGTGACGGGTGTCACAGTGCTCCACGGAATAATTCGTTCACGTTATTGGCAGATTTGTTATCGAAATTCGACAGAGAAATTATTAGCTAATTAATAAATAATGGCGCAAAGAAGTTTTTTGTCATATGTGTTGGTGTACCAGAGTATTTTATGGCGGCTGTGTAAAGACACCGCGTGTATTCGTGAGTACAATTTGTATTTGGTTATAAATATGTTATTATATGAGGACTCACATATTTATGAATATATATTATATATGAGGTTTCATAACTCACAATCTCCACCAATGCTTGTTTTTGGTAAATTAAGAAAACCGTTTTCTCAGTATAATTTCAAAATAATAGTGTGGTTATTGTTGTATTAAATGAATTATCGGTAAAGAAATATACTGTTATACAAAAAAGTGTTAACTTTTGCGGCATACAAAATGTCTCCAATTTAAGCTTGGATGATATTAGTTTTGTTGCGAGTCTATGGAGATTATTAGTTTAGAAAAGTGGCCATAAGGATTTTGTGAGTTTCATGACTTTTGTCAGTCACATGTGCTAGCATATTTGTACTTCTACGATATCTAAGTTTAGAAAATAACTCACTTTAATTAATTAAAACTTGAAAAAAAACTGTGAAAAACCGTCAAAGATGACTGACACAGAAACTGTCGCCCATGACAGTTCAATGTAGCACTCTCATTGGCTGTAATGGAGGTTGTTAGTTAAGAAAATTACAGGTACATGAAGAATTTGACTTTTAAAAAATGCATGTTCCTATGCTTAGAATAGTATGTCATACGGTCGGTGTGAGCATTTCTTCATTCTAATCGCATTTTTTGTTCTTTTGATGAATGTGAGCTATGAATGTAATGCTCTCATATGTGCATATTTTATATTTGGTTCTGTAACTGATTGGGCAACGGAGTTGGTCCACTTGGTTAACGGATAATGAGCTCATTTCCCAGAATAGGAAACCTAAATATATTAATTTTTAAATTATTCAATGTATTTGTATCCAAAGATGTCTCCGGTGTTTTTATACCTTCCACCAAAATTTTTAAATCCTGGCGTAGAAAGAGCGACTAGCTAACCACTAGTATTTTTTACTCTATCCGAAGAGAGTACAAGTAAATGTTGGATAGATTGAGTAATTAGCCTATAACAACGTCTTATAAACAAATTCTATTGATATAATCCGTAACCAGTTCAAACTTTCCACATAGGGAGCGGATATGGTACTAAAAATATTATGCATGTATTAATTTCAAGCATTTCATTTCATGAAACTGTTCCACAACATTCGGCAACAATAAAAATATATTACATTTTAAAATACTAATTTTTATTGAAAAGTGTATTTTAATGATAAAAAACATACAAAATTTAGTTGAGTAGGCATATTTTTATTGATCTGGTCTATATAATTATTTTTATTATTCAATTTCCTGGTGGAAAGACATTATGTATACCGAAAACTTCCTGAGTCATCGATTTAATGCTGCATTTCATGGTACCTAAAGAAAATGTAAGGATTTATTGTTTTTAAATGTTTTCCAGTCCTGCAGCCAAATGGTCAACGCTCTTGGGCGTTCGTCCTATTGGATTGCAGTTTTACCGAGCTTAATTCCCCGTATGAACTTGGTGTTAAAAAGTCATCGATGTCTGCAATGTTTACATTCCTTTCTCATTTATCCAATCCTGAACCTTCCCGTTTCCATGCTGAAAAAATTCCTTCGGATCTCATGCAGGCACAATGCGTTACCGTGTGGGTTTTGTCATATAAACGCATTTATAAAGCAAAATGACAATTTCAAAGAGTGAAATATGGTTTCATGTAGTATTAAGTAATTATTTTTTGTCATAATTTGTGTATAAAACCTGAAATACATATCAAACTATGCGAAATTATCGAATGAATCGAAATTATTAATAGCATAACAGGCTAGAGACGTATTTCAGTGCCGTTTGAAACAAAACGGTTGCATACGGTAAGGTCATGCATCTCGGGTCGTTACTATACTATACTGTAATGTTGTCTTTTTCGATTTTCGAAATTGATGAGGTTTTCACATTATGATTAAGTATACAAAGAAGGCGTAAACTTTAATCTATTTCTAATTTTTAATTATATGTAGAACTATTTCATTTTCAAATAGCAAAATTTTAAATTGTTGAATGAGCCATTTCACAGTTAATTTAAAGGTTTAAAGGACGAAGTAACACAATGTTACACCATGAGTTCGGAAGGGTTAATATGAGGCTTAGCGAGAGAGATAAGCTAACTATTTGTCCGTTTCTAGCTTCATTCTTCTATCCTTACTCTTTCCGAAAAATAAATGTTTAGTAACTGGTGGAAAAAAAATATAAAATAAATTGATTGTTCTGATACACATTGGTAGTAAAAACTACGGGCGGCTAAATTCTGGAGCACTATTCTTAAATAAGTAACAAGTATAGCCGATATTAAAGTAACTTGCAATCAACTTTGAATCTTTCGTTTGTCCACTTCACAGTTCATTCGAGTTAATCCGTGCACGTGAATGTCTGAAAATGAAGATAGGTGAGACCCGACTCGTGAGTGATAAAACTTATGGAAGTTGTAGGTAAAAAATTTGATAGATTCAAATTTGATATTGAAACTCCATCATGCACCCTTAGTTGCTATCTTAAATTACAACTTGTTATCAGTTATAAATATGTACTTCAATACTCAAAAACACAAGATAGACACAAACTTGACACAATAAATTAAAAAATATGGTATAACATTTATTTCACAGAAAAATAACTGTTTTCGTGTCGTTTAGCACAGGGATCTTTCAAAACTTTAGCTTAACCTTCAGTTAGAAGTGATGTGTTTACAAAGTGGTATTTTCGATGAATTCGGTGGAAGCTTTGTGGAAATTAATTTCTCATATTAAATTAAAATTGTCAATTTAGTTATTCCACTGGCTGTGTTATTACATGTGACACGTGTTTCGGTTCTATAAGAAGCATCTTCAGACTAACTATATCGCAAGGCTATTTATTTCTAAGGTAAACAATAATTTCAACACTCGACTGAAAAATGAAAGATGAGGAAGGTTTATTAGTTCGACTGGATGTGAAGAAAAGGTAATACACAAACGATAATTGTACCTGTAATTTAAGTCATCGACTGAGGGTGCTTGAAAGAATTTCAATATCGAATTAGAATTGTACCTAGTAATTAATTTTGTAATAGTAGTGTTGTGGTATATATTTGGTCTGAAAATGCTTCTTAATGAAACGAAACACGTGTCACATTTAGTAATCAATTTTACTTTTATATTATAATGTTGTGTTAAAATCAATAGTAAATTTTGATGATATAAAGTGCTATCTACGAGCTCTATTTTAATGTAAGGTTAATTACTTTTTTCTCATTAGTATAGTTGATTATAATTATGTTACATTTATGATTCATTTATACTAAAATTTTGCCTAGTTTTATACTTCATGAACGAAAATATGTCATTCGTTTTTTTGTAACTTTGCTTAAAATATGTATATAATGATTCGACTCCATGTCGTAGTTGGTAACGTTGTTGGGTACGGTTAAGGATGTCTCGGGTTCAATTCCCAGTGCGGACAGTTTCATAAATTGATTTTACAATCGATTTATGCATTTCTGTTCGTAGTCTGAGTGTTTGTGATCCCATCCGATCCTAAAAAACGGTGTGTAGCGAGAGCGATTAACCAATCACTATTCCTGAAATAGAAAACTTTTGTTGAGATACCTCAACCATAGGAGGTCATATGCTCTACGTTGGGAACGGACATGAAAAAAATATGTAATATTACGGCATAATAAAAAAGGTGTCACATGTTCTTTGCTATATAATTAGAATCAGTTATAGAATCGTCCTGGGCCGTCAAGCCTAAAACATTTGCGATCTGCTCCTTTACAAAAAACGTTTGCCGACCTCTGGTCTAGCACAATATTCGTAATTCCGACTCGCGGATGCGGGATATAGCTGTCATGCGACAGGAATATAGGATAAGTATAATATATATCTTGAAATAAAAACTCTTATTCTTTTAATAATTTATGCAGTCGATTTGACAAAATGACGCAACGCGACATTGGACGTTTCTCGGCGCGCTGTTACTTTCCACTTTCAACCGCGTCATCGTTCACTAACGCTTGTACTGCAGCATCTCTCCCACCGCAAAAAAAATATTTTATTGAAATGTGCGACGCGAATTCTTTAAATAATATTTATAATATTCCCGCAACATCTCTACTACATAATAGTAGAAAATGCATGTATAAATATGTCTGTCTGTCACAAGAACCCCTCGAGAACGGTGTGAAAGGTACAGATGACGTCATTCTTGCTGCTATTTCTAGGTCAACTGTGCTATTTTCAACTTTTAACATTATTTTTAATTCATGGACTATATTTTGTCGGTGTTGCATGAGGTACGACCCACGGTGAAATTTTTACCATTCAACATTAACTAGCACCAAAATAGCGCCACAATAACGTTAACGTCATGATGAAGTAATAAATAATAAACTTATCAAACAGCTTACCGATGTACCCGCCACTGCACGTTACATAATTAAAACCATTAGTGAGCTCATTCAGTAGAACAGCACCGTAAAGTATTTAAAAATAATTGGCAAGAGCTTCATAAGAGTAGTTAGCCGAGCGAAAATAGTTAGTTAATGGTAGGTAATCTTCGACATGATGACATCTGCTCGGTCTTCGTACAACGCTGCAATATTATTCAATGCTATGTAAATTCAGAGTCACCGTGACTAACTAAGTTGAATAGCTCATCACTTTTGTCGTATATTTCTGGAGATTCTCATAAGACGTGATAAGTTCGACGTGGAATGGCTGCAAGATGTATTTTTATTTAGTATTTATTGCCTTCGGTAAACTGATAAGGATTTAAAACAGGGACTTTCAGTGTACGCTTATGTCCTCCAAAGCTGAATGGCCTCAAAGAATCGTCCCCGTAACCGGTTGGTCAATGCTTTTGGGCTTTCGTTTCGGATGCGGAGCACGAACTCGAGTCTCCGAAAAGAAACTTTCATATTTATTTTGATTTTTTAATTACTCCGCAATTTGCCACTCAGTTAAGACGAATAACCCTGACGTTTTCGTCGATTACTCCTGACACGGCTAGTTAAATGGTGTAAGACTTGAACTATTTGTTTCAATATTGTCTGAAATTCTGCGCTAAGGCGTTGATTTATAACATCATCGATAACTTCCGGTTTATTTTCCGTAATATGGCCGTCTATGGATTTTACTGAACATTCAATCTGCTGTAGTTCAGAACGATTTTATGAATATTTATATTTTTCGTCGATTTTCTTTTGGACGTCTATATTCATCTTTAGATCGTTAGATTCTCCTTTCGTTCGACATGTGATACGTATGATGTTCTTAATATACATTTCAACAGATATGGTTTATAAGTTGAACTTGTTCCATCCATCGTCAAACCTTTATCTTTGCTGAGGACCGGATTAAAAAATATGAGAAGGAATGAAAAACATTACAGACATCTATGTTTTGTGATAAAAATCCATAGATCCATTAAAAAAATCTTGCATGAATGTTTTCATCCTTGAATTCAAACCGCTGTCCCTGGAATCATCTAGAAGAAAAATACAGTAATTACGTGGAGTATATTTTGTCGATATTTTGATCAGATGTGTCTCCATTCGAGTGCGGACATGTTCACTTGACAGTATCCTCACTTCCGACGCTCGACTCCAGATTGGAGCTAAACTGGAATCTTGCCGGCTGTTCCACGATTCCCCTTGCAGACCTACCAAATCGGGTGAGCATATTTCACAGGACGCGTTTGACTCATCGAGTTCAATGTAGAAATAATTATAAAGATGCCAACCGTTCTATTGGCAAAGAGGATAAGCTTAACATCAATGTTAAAAAAATATAAATGGTCTCAACCATGTATAATGCAAGATTTAATTAATGCAGAAGGAGAATATTTGTTCATGTTAACAGAATCATATGGACTCCTAATGGAGAAAACCAACAGAACTTATTTTAACGTAAACCGAGTTAATCAGTCTCTAATTTGAAGAGAATCTTTCGAAGGCATAATCTAAGAACGGGACTAGACAAGAACTAGAAGTAAGATAACCGCTCTCGCATATTATTGTTTTTAGGATCGGGTGGATGAGAGATGATTCAAACATCACAGGCATCCATGTGTTTGAACGAAAACCAATATATGAATTTAAAAAATGGAATTCAAATCCGTAGACACTAACCGAACAGAATTAACGCCCACGATACTCTCCGAAAAATGTTTGCCCAGATATTTTAATATCAGCGCTGTTGGCATTTCACAAATGACTTTGGGCACTAAAAATAATGAAATAAAAAACCCTTAATCAAATAACCCAAATTATAAAACACAAGAATAAACTGACGTAAAAATATAATAAATATTCATTATTATACTAATTGTAAAGGTATTTCTAGTTGATATTCTGTTTTGAAGCTTCGATTTGGTGATTTTTTACGCCTCGATAGCAAAACGCTACCGACTTCACTATGTCAATACTCAAATATTTAATTAAAATATTATGGAATCATCTAACCGAGTGAGAGTGAGTCGGAACCTCTGTGAGGCTGGTTGGAAATTAGGATCACCCCTGTTATTATGATAATTTTGTATATACATCACTTTAAAATCTTATATAATAACTTAATATTCAAAATCTTTGTCTTAGAAAGCTTCAGTTGATACAACAAATTCACAATGACTATTTAGATAACTTAAATTAAAACCTATTTGATCCTAGGTTTCGCTGTTCGGGAGAGACCCGACCCTGTCCAATACGACTCCTGTGATGAACGTCTCGATAGAAAATTACCCAAATAAAAACTACTTCGTGACCGACATCTCTCTTATTAAAAACATCAAACTGCCTGGAACGTGGGACAAGCGGGTGAGGTTCAGCAGTGCAAGCTGAAACTTTCATTACTATTATTTGTCAGATTCATAAAGCTCAAATCAAATGTAAAATAATAATGAAAACGGAGAATATTTATTTAACGATCGTCCTAATCGATTTCTTCTAACCGAGAGTCTCGGCAACTTTCACGCTTTGTAAAGATTTTCAACACTTTCCGATCATTGGCCTTCTTCTCCACACGGTCGAGTGAGGATCGTTATCTCTTTTACTCTCTTTACCGCTTAACTCATTTTAGGATGCGGTTACACTTTTAACCCGTCGTCGCTTTACACTTTCAGTGACGGATAGTTTTTGAATGTGTTTTTCATTTTCTTCCAGCGAAGTGTGAAGGGTGTGAAAGGATTCTCTTCTACGTGTCGCGAAGAAATGCCACTTAAATAATTCTGACATAAAAAAGTCGTTCCAGGATTCGCAATAAAATTTGTTAACAATAATTCAAAAATTTCAACTCAATTATAACTGAAAAGCAATCAAGTAACTGAGCTCAAATTTATACAACCTGTTCTTATGTTATAAAATACCGAGTAGCTAAGATTAAGTTGAGCATTCTTCTTTAGCAAAGCAGACGACTAGCAAAAAAATCACATCACAACTCGACCGGCCCAGAATGTTTACCGTATTGGATCGCTAGTTTTAATAAAAATGGACTTTTGAAATCGAATTGCTTGAAAATACAACCGACCTGGATGGCAGACATAAGGTGATTTTTTTTTATTTAAAGAAAAATAATATTAAAATTGAAAGTTATCCCCTCATAGTCGAAATTACCAAAATAAGTTTATCTACTGATTAAAAACAATTTCAACGCAAGAAGAATATGTGCACTTGCACGAAGAGAAAAATATTATCGTAACACTATAAGCATCTAAAATACTAGTGTAATTGTTACATTTTCCAATCTAAAATATATGTAATTTATTGAAATAAAAAATGTGAACCTGACTTAAATGTACTGTAGTTTATTCTCATTAAAATTGAATATAATATTATCATTTTATTTTGCTGTGACTTATTTCTATAGTAAAATATATATATAAATAAGACACTTTAATATGGAAAAGTCACTGAAGTTAGATTTTTCATTATATCGTCGTTATCCTGGAAGAAAACATGACATATTGGGTTAGTTGTACCAAAATGTTCCTTGTTTTAAACTCTATCGTATGTACTAACAAACTTATACTTTTACCAAAAAACAGTTTTGTGCAAACAAACAAAATGAAAAAGGTATAGCATTTCAAACATTTGATAAACTAACTCCAAAGTCAAATTACTCAAAACTAGCATTTTTCAGTTTCAGCGTAGGCTTGTCAGTAATTTGCTATCCTTTATTTGTATTTTAAATGTTAAGAATTTAAAAAAATGAAAAATAAACAATTTGTTTTTATTCCTTCCACATTGTTTGTAAAGATCAATACCGGTTTCGCTCATCGTGGGCATTATTAACTACCGGTCCTGATCTATATAAAATATGTGGAAGTAATAAAAAACCATTTGTGTGTGTTTTTTTAATATAATGCCTTTGCAACACGAATTGACAGTTAACACATCAAAAGTGATTGTGTCAATTCATTCATATCTGTATCAGAAGAGTAGAAATCTTAGATTGTACCGTCAACTTACTTCAAATTAATAATGTATCCAATGAATTTCCAGAATCTAGATTAAAAAGCACAATCGAAATTATCTTTAATTTGTTTTATTTCCTGATCATTGTAAACATGTAGAAGTAGTACAAACAAATTGTGTTCTATGTAAAAAATCTTACTTTTTGACAACTTTTCCGCAGGAGCTTTATCAGCAACCGCACTATGGCCGAGCTCGTGATTGCCGGCACTCACAACGCAGGAGCTTTCAGTTTCGGCGCTGCCAGCCTTAAAAGAAATATATTTCGAAGATATGTACTCTGCCAAGACAGAGATATTTGGACGCAGCTCGTCTTCGGAATCAGATACCTTGACTTCAGAATATCATACTATGAATCCCTAACTGATACGATTTGGAAAAAAAATGACGATCCATCGAACAGGTATTTTATGATAGTTTTTTAAGAGGTTTTTATCATCTACTAAATGAAACATGTAGATTTGTCTTTGATAAGCTCGGGATGGATGGGGTATCACAATATCTACGGGTACTGTAGGTTAACGATTGGTTCGCTCCGAAACGGAGCGCCAAAGAAGAAGGACAATAAGTTTTGTTTTATCATGTAGACCTGTGGTCGTCAACCTCTTAATAATTACCGTCCATTTTTACATATTTTTTAGAATAGCACCGCAGTAAGTAATACAATCCAGTGTAAGGATGCAATAATTTCGTTGGAGAGTGTCTTCTGACATAGTAAACACATTGGAAGCTGTGCTGATACAACGCAATTTCACGAGTGACGTATACTCTTTCAAATCTAAGTAGGTACTGTGTTAACAAATAATCAAGTCAAAAGTCAACTGCTAGGCCAGAACCGTTCACATATTTTGTTTTATTCGGATATGTATAAACGAGAAAGGTAGAGAAAATGACAAAATATTCCCATCCCTGCGCACCCCTACCATTGGACGTCGGGTTAGCTTAGCGAATTGTCTTCAAAACGTCTTCAAGTAAACTTAGCCGCGAGTCAAAGTTAACAAATGGTTTCTATGAAAACAGACAAAAAAAACTGAAATACCCACCGCCTACCACAGAAATGTCAACCACCCACTAGTGGGCGGTATGGACCAGATTGATGACCAGTGATTTAGTCTGTGCTTTGTGTATCAAGCTAGCTAAAAACATAATCAATTGAAAAAAAATCCGGGTCTTATTTAATAAGTTCAATTGAAGTACATTTCTTATTTCTAATCGTTCACGACGAAAATATTGATTGGCGTAAGTAGTCAATATTAGTTTACCTATTATGTGACACGCCCTGATTTTTATTTGTTAGGCTTAAGCTTTAAAAGGATCCAGAACGGCTAGCGAACAGCTTTAATGGCAATGGATTCTCAGTATCGAGATCCTACTGCACATCAATGATGGTGATAACCAATCATTCGGTGCTCTTCGATCGGGCATTCTCATATGCTATATATTATTTTATTTTATTTAAGTGTAACATTTTATATTATGAAAGTTCAATCTATCTAATCTTAAAAAAGCTGTTATATAATACAACAGAAGAAAATCTGTTTTATCAACAAAGTGATTTTAGCCTAGCAATTAGGAATAACAGTATAAATTACTTTTAAGGTGTTAACTGTGAATTCTCGGTGGAAAGACATTATTTTTTAAAAATAATTTGTTTATTTTTTAAAGTATAAATCAGGTAAAGTATTCTTACTTATTAAGAGCATTATTATACGCAAACAAAAAAACATTCATAACTTGAATAGATTTATGAAAATTTATTTAATAAGGGTTGGCAAGAAAAAGATAGATTTTCAGGATATAATATAATTAAATCTATGTTTATATGTTTAAATTTCAGGTTTTGGGTGAATCATAATATGATACGAGTATCGCAGTTGCTTCCTCAGTTGCGAGATATCAAATTGTTTCTCGATTTGACGACAGATGATGTAAGAAATTTTTTTTTTATATTACTGAGCTCTTGACTATCTAAATGCGGATTGCTCAATTTGCAGATAACCCTTGGATGTCATCTTTGTCTATAATAAACTACTGGAAACTGGAGTAAACGATACATTGAGTTTAACCTTCCCGTTTCCATGCTAAAAAAATCCCTTCGGATCTCATGCAGTCACATTGCGTTACCGTCTGAGTTTTGTCGTATAAGCGCAAATAAAAAGCGAAATGACAATTTCAAAGAGTGAAATATGGTTTTATGTAGTAGTTATTTTAAATCATATTTTGTGTGTAAAACCTGAAATACATATCAAGCTGTGCGAAATTATCAAAAGACGCAAGAATCGAAATTATTCATAGCAGAACAAGCTCGAGACGTATCTCGGTGCTGTTTGAAAAAAACGGTTGCATACGGTAAGGTCATGCATTTTGGGTCGTTAATATACTATATTAATTCTTACTACTAACTATATTTAATACTATAATGTAATGTTGCTTTTTTCGATAGCAAAATTAACGAGGTTTTCAAATTATGATTAATTATACAAAGAATGTATTATTATTTTTAATCATACATAGAACTATTTCATTTACAAATAGCAAAATTTTCAATTTTTTGTATGACCTATTTCACAGATAATTTAAAGGTTTAATAGCCGAGGTAACGAAATGTTCCACCATGAGTACGGAAGAGTTAAGTATGCTTTACCGATCAATGAAACTAGCATTATGTTAGTATGCCATATAAGTCATCAGACTCAATAATATTAACTTACATACTCTCAATTTTTGTCTATGTGGCCGAAACTATAATTAAACACTTTTTTTCTTAAAACTTGTTCTTCGCGTCGGCCATATGAGTCGCCGGTTGCAAGGGACGTTCGGCTGATCGATGCATTGTCTAGATAGGAGGGCAAATTTTAATTCAAATTTGAATTTGAAATTTCATCAAGTACCCTCAGTCGATTTATTAAATTATAGCCATACACTTAATTTTTTATTCACAAATATGATGCTATCCCACGTTAAATGAATGATTTCTCATTATTCTCCACTTTTTCGATATTTTCAGAGATTAAAGGTTGTAACAGTTTGTTAATAAAATTTTAAATCAATATCAGACTAAATATATAATTATTATTCTGACATAAAGCGCGGACACAATCAAGTTCAAACTATCGTTGAGTAAGATGAACTTAAAAAATAATTTCAGATTGTAATTCTAGACGTCCATCAATTACCGATCGGCTTCTACGATGTGAATAATAGTGCAATAGAGAGACGCCACATGCAGCTGCTCAATCTTTTTCAAACCGAGCTCGGGGATCATATTTTAGATTCGAGGATATTTTCAGTCTACGAAAACCTCAGCAGAAATAATTCTAACAACTACCGAGCGCCTCCGACTATATTCAATATATTGAAAACAGGAAAACGCCTATTGATCGGATATCCCGATGAACACATCATCCTATGTAAGATTTTTTTATTTTATTATCTTGGCCATCTATAAGGTTTTGGTCACCACAGATTTTCAAAAGTAATTTTTTGGATGAAATGAGTGATAACTTGGTGGAAATTAACTGTATTTCAATAATTTGTAAATGCCCTCAGTATAAGAACAAACGCAACTTTCTAATATGTCAGTGGTTTTGAGAAAAACGTCAAAAACTGATAAAAAGCGTTACAGATTAATTAAGTTTATTTGTGTTATACCTTATACCTTACAATAGAATATTGTGATTCAGAGACAATTTAACTTTAAGAGGAGGTCATTCATTTGATTAAATTACTAAGATGAATTAATATTACATTTCAAGAAGTCTGATATTGCTTCTGACTATTTTAAATAAAGCCGTCTTTGCTTCTGAGCTCTAGACCAAAATGTACTGCGCTACTATTTTGTCACGTGACTTTTTGTTTGGTAGGAAACATTTAGACCGAAGAAAGGTGGGTTTGCTTCTGAAGACAATTTTAAACAACGATTTTCTACGGAATAAAAACGAGTTTGATACTGAAACGCAAACTGCAGAATTCACAAGCTGCAGAATTTTTAGCTCTATGATTCTGCAATCGATTAGAAATATTTTTTTTCAAGAAAGCTACCTTTGCTTCTGACCCCCTCAAATAAACTACGTCATTCAACTCTACTACGAAAAAAAATGCTTACTCAAAAATTCTCCTTTTATCTTAATTTACAAGTCGCAAATTGTTCAGTATGACGATAATGTGACACACTGGTAAAACTGCAATACATATGATGATTCAAAAAACATTTTCTTATACGGTATCAAGATTGGTGGGAAAGTTTGCTGACAGTACTGGAGCAATTTTATGTATTTAATAATGTTTTTAAAAATAGTCAATTGATGATATTAACAAATGAGCTCAATGCACTCATGTTAAGAAGGTAATATAATTCTTTATAGAACTCGCGAAACTCAACGAAATAACGAAACAAAACTTTATTTACCTATCGGCCGTAAAGAAAAATCAATAAATCGCATAAAGGAAATACGGACAATATATATATATATTTTAACCATGAATGCTCCCAATGTGGAGCATATGGACTCCTAATAGAGTTTATCTCAACATAAGTTTTTCTATCACTCGTTACGCCCCATTTTTAGGATCATATGGGTGGACAATGAAAGTTTTAGACATCACAGACAGCCACATGTTTAAACAGAAATCCATAAATCGAATGCAAAAAAATCACCTGTTCTGGTTTGTTCAGATCTCTATCTTGGAAAATTTTTCGAAAGCGCAATAATAAATAATAATATAATAAAGATTTTAGCTATTTTATAAATAACTACATCTGTTTTGAAAAGAATCTCGTATTATAACTATATAACACTGATGAAGATAAAAAAATACCAATTACAAGTGTCTGCAAATTGCTAAAGTAATTTGGATAGCACGAAAGCTTTTTATTTAAAATATAAAAGGTCTCATGAGAAACCCATTTTACTGTTTCAGCTAACGCATGGTTGTGGAGAAAGGTCGAACACGCGTGGGCCAACACGAATGATCCTTTCAGGCTGAAGACTTACTTGAACGAAACCATGGATCGAATGCACGCGCAACCGCAACCAGGCGGCAAGCATTGTTTATGGTCGGCTATGGCGCAGACCACTCCGAATGCTTTGGACATTTTCGCCGGCGTCAGCGGCAGTCTGAGGACGAACGCTGACCGGATAAACAGAAACGTCAGTGAATGGCTTCAACACGGATGGGCAAAAAAAGCCAACATAGTATCGACAGACTTTTTTCTAGGCAATAATGTTATCGATTTAGGAATTTATTTCAACTCTAAGACAAATAATGGCTAAAATTAAAAAGGGTATTATCAGGATAAAGTAAAAGAAACCGCTTAATTATTAAAAAGCATACTTACCATTTAGTTTTAATGTTTACAATTACGGTATATTGTATTGTTGATCGCATCAATTTTATTTATTTCGTTTTTTGAAAAATATAATACAAATACAAACTAACTAAGCAACTGATTTTTTTATACTTTGTTTTAAATAATACGATTTAAACAAAAATAACACATTTTTATTCTGGAACTCTCATCTTTCCGGACATTTTATAGTATTGAAAGGGGCTGAAACGAAATGGTAAAAAGTTGGATGCATAAGAAATTGGGTGGTTAAATCAATGTGGTTTTCTCATAGAAATTAAAGGTGGTGTTATGTTTATTCATTTATTCATTATTTATTTACTGGACATTTCGTTCTATTACATGTCGCTATCGTTTAAGACATTTTTCTTGCTTTTGATGACATTTTCGTTAATTTTGGCCTGAACATTATTGAAATGATTTGTGATACCTACATTCATTTGAAGAATTAATTTAGGCTCCGTTGCTAATTACGAACAAAAATCTTTCGCTCTGAAAGGCGCGACTCCGTTATCTTTCCCTTCTCATGCTAAAAATCCGTTAGCCTAACATTTCGTTACCGTCTGAATTTTGTCATATAAACGCTTTATAAATATAAAGCGAAATGAATATTTCAAAAAGTGAAATACGATTTTATATAGTATGTATAAAGGAATAGTTTTACGTCATATTTTGTGTGTAAAACCTGAAAAACATATCAAACTATTTGAAGTTATCCAACGACGAGAGGATTGAAATTATTCATAGCAGAACAAACCCGCGACGTGTCTCGGTGACGTTTGCGAACGTTATTGACGAATAACGAGCGCGAATTGTCTATGTATACACGGTCTCCATACGTGTATTCCGAGGTACTTCTACGTGGTTTGTTTGCATGTCTTCGGTTTTCGTACATGTGTCCCGAGGTATTGCCACGTGGTTTGATTCCGTAACTTCGATTTTCATACGTTTGTTCCGAGGTATTGTCTCTACAATAACGGGATTTGTTTCCGTATAACCGTTCATTATATGATTGGATCTGATTCGGCACATAACGGGGCTTTTCCGCACACATTTGGTCACTATCAGATTCAAATTGACTCGGCCTGTAGGCTCGGGGCAGTCCTTGAATTTTCTGCCCCTCCCCTCCTTCCATTTTTTCCTCCAAAAATGATGATTTTATATTTACAATAGTGATGAGTTACAATAGCTATTTTTTAAATTACACACCGAATTTTTTAATCATAAATCCCTACGATACAGAAGATTGTGCCGCAGGAAAATTGTTTTTATATATACATATAATTTCTTGCAAAATATTTACTACATATATTTTTACAATCTTGTCATTAAGTCCCCATGGTTTGTTTTTCAAATATGTAAAAATATCTATAAATCATTTAAATAAATTTTACATTTATTATCAATATGGAAATACAACATTACCTTTGTACGATACATTAATTACTTAGTTTTTATCCACATAATATGGTAAGAGCATTTTTAACTGAGACGCACTTTATGTTTCCATTTAATTATTTTCTTAGGAGAGATTTCTCAAAATGGTGATGATGATGGATATCAAAATAGAACCGGAAGATGAAGTATTGTCAACAAATGCATCACAGAACCGCCTTTATGTTGATAATCATCACAATAAAATGGATGCCTTGGCTGAGGAATATTCAATAGACATAGAACACGAGCACGTGCTGCGGATCCCCCAGGGGAGCCTGAACCCTTCCGCCCTGGAAGGCCGCTGATGACCATCCATAGAATGTATTCGGCGGAGGAAACGATAGGAC
The DNA here is from genome assembly GCA_022494535.1 of Himalopsyche phryganea. Taxonomy (NCBI): domain Eukaryota; kingdom Metazoa; phylum Arthropoda; class Insecta; order Trichoptera; family Rhyacophilidae; genus Himalopsyche; species Himalopsyche phryganea. Next base: position 25,482 of record JAGVSL010000119.1, on the reverse strand, counting down.
TGGCGGGGTACAGAGAAGCTTGGAGGAACCACTCGATGGCCATATTCTCCGAATAGGGAGCGGATATTGTTTTAAAAAAATCATATGACACACCCTGGTTTTTCTGAAGTATAAGTGTCATTAGTGTCCCGAACTGAAATCGGCCTGCGGCAAAGAGCAATAATTCGCAGAATACGCTCTTTCTTGTTGTCAGGCATTTAAGAAGCCCCCGGGCTTCGGCCGCTGGACGAGTCCATTTTTACGGAAAAGGGTAGCTCCAACTTGGCACGGAGTTTTTTTGAATTTTTGTAGACAGTCGATGACGAGCTGCCGAGTCGGACGAACGAGGTCTCGTCGCGACGAAAGTGATGTGACGATGTGAACTGTTTGTTTGTTTTTGTGTTTTGATTTGCGTTGGATTTAATTTAAATTCGTTGTGTCATTTGTATTAAAACTTAAAGTAAATTCAGTTGCTAAGTAAATGTAAATGTAGAATCAATTTTATGTGTTAAGATTTTTATATTTGTGTAATGTGAAACCACTGCATCTTGAATGGATAATAAATAAGTTTTTTTAACCGGATCTGAAATGGTGTTTGTCTGAGATCAGCCCTTCCAGGACTCCGGATAACCAGCCGCTCGCCTCTCTTCGATCCGGGGAATTCTCACATACTTAAGTGGCTTCTCGCAAGTATGCAACATTTTATGTTGTTGAAAGGTTCCAGACCAGATGCATTTAAAATCAAATTGGTCACTATTATATGGCTTCTCGCCAGTATGTATTTTGTAATGTATTTTTAAGTTGGCATAATTGGCCGTTCTATACTCGTACTGGTCACATATGACTAGCTCCTTACCAGTATCTGAAACTTAAGTGTTTTTTAGGTTTGATAGTGGGTTCATTTAGAAACGCATAGGTCACATTTGAATGGCTTCTAACCAATATGTAGCTTTTCAGGTTGTTTTAAGGATTGAGACCGGTGGATTTAAAATCGCATTGGTCACATTTGAATGGATTCTCACCATAATGTACTAATTTATGTTTTATTAATTCATAAGAACGAATGCACTTAAATTCGCACTGTTCACATTTGAATGGCTTCTCGTCAATATGTAACATTTTGTGCCTTTTTAAAACTCCAGAACGGGTGGACTTAAAATCCCATTGTTCACATTTGGATGGCTTCTCCACAGCATGAAACATTTGAAGTCTTTTAGGGGTAGCAGACTGGGTGCATTTAAAATCGCATTGGTCACATTTGAAACGCTTCCCGACAGTATGGAGCATTTTATGTTTTTTTAGGGATCGAGACCGGGTGGATTTAAAATTGCATTAGTCACATTTGAATGATTTCTCGCCAGTATGTAACATTTTATGTCTTTTTAATGTAACAGAATGGGTGCATTTGTAAACGCATTGATCGCAGCTGAAGACCATTTGTGGTTCATCTCTTAAATTGCCAAAACTATTCTTCTGTTTTTGTTATGTGTTGCTTAAGTGAATGTGAAAATGGGAATATATAAAAACAAATACTGCAAACAAAATGTCTCTCGTGAAATAAACCTCTTTCCTGCAATACCACGGCGACGTTTTTATGTATTGTTCGTTTTGAAACGGCAAAAAAAGTGATCGGTTATGAGACGAGGTTGTCGATGGAGGTTCAATATTGGCAACTGGTAACCTCCGTAGTCTAGTGGTATCTCCGGGAAATAAAGAATAAAACACAATTTGTCATGAAATTTGGATTATTGAGATTTTGTACACTTCCATGTATTTTGTCACTAACGACCCGGGTTTCGCCTTTCGGCATCTTCAGGCATTCGAGCACACGAATGGACTCGAACTGAGAGACAGTAAACAGTGTCTAACGCTTATATAGAAGATATTTTAACATTAATTTACTGTAGAGTTCAGTCAATCTTGCTGTACTGGCAATATTGATATAATTTAAGACATCGACTGAGAGTGCTTGATGGAACTTCAATATTAAATTTGGATTATTGAGATTTTGTAACCCGGGTCGTTAGTGACAAAATACATGGAAGTGTACAAAATCTCAATAATCCAAATTTAATATTGAAGTTCCATCAAGCACCCTCAGTCGATGTCTTAAATTATATCAATATTGCCAGTACAGCAAGATTGACTGAACTCTACAGTAAATTAGTGTTAAAATATCTTCTATATAAGCGTTAGACACTGTTTACTGTCTCTCAGTTCGAGTCCATTCGTGTGCTCGAATGCCTGAAGATGCCGAAAGGCGAAACCCGGGTCGTTAGTGACAAAATACATGGAAGTGTACAAAATCTCAATAATCCAAATTTAATATTGAAGTTCCATCAAGCACCCTCAGTCGATGTCTTAAATTATAACAATTTGTCATGATTTATCCATGCAATGTGAACCGTTTTCCCAACTCCACCAGCACCGCTGGCACATCTGTCATTTTTATAAGGCAGTATTATGTAGGCGTGACAAACGTTAAGGGTAACTACAGTTTTTTTTAATCTTTTAATGGGATTGCGTAAGGAGCAATTGCCCAAGACGTTACTTAAGTTTCCAGAAAATCAATCCCTTCAGATAAACGAAATAATTTTGAGTTGAGGACTAATTGCTATTCGCATGACGTCACAAAATTTTTAACAAAAGGTCATGTAATTTGCCTAACTCGTTACCTTGGCTGATCGGTCCATTGGAAGATTTGACCGACTTGCGCAGTTCTTCCTTTTCTTCATGCATTAAATGACAATTAGTTTTTGGGAAGGGGCAATTTAAATCAATCTCCCAGTTTGGGCGTCAGTAGGCCTAATATGATCGCTAAAATACAGGTCATACGCTAGAGCGGAGGACTCCAAACATTTAAGCCTAAAGGCTACTCTGACTACTCCACAAAGTCTCGAGGGCCAAGATATAGCAAGTTCAACATACCGACATACAGTAGTTTTTTATGGTTCCATGACTTAATAGAACAGGAAAAAATTGAACATGATAGAAAAGAATAAATAAACAAATGATTTAACAGATCAAGAAACAACAAAACAATTTTAAAATAAAACTTTAATAAATATTGTACCGTTGTTTTGAATTGTCATTATTTGATTAAGTACAGCAATGGCTACCGTATAAGCCAGTGCTCCACAACCAGTGTGCCGCGAGATGATCCCAGGTGTGCCGCGGCGCAGTGCGTCCAAAATGAGAAAAATCGAGTATATTGATTTTATAAAAAAATTGAAGGTATTCGGTTGCTAAGATCTCTGTCGATATTATTCTAATTTAAACAAATGTATTATTTTGAAATTTAATTGAATAAGTGTATTAGCGTCTGTACGGATAGTGCAACTGCAATGATGGAATTAAAATGGGATTTGTCTTGTGTGTACAACAAAAAAAACCTATTTTAGAAATTATACATTGCTGCATTCATTGGGAAGCATTGATGATGACCAATAATTTACCAGTGGAATTATTAGAAACAATAAACAAATATAATACACATTATTGGATCAAGGGCCTTGAATTCGCATTTTCTTAGAATATCAATTCAAGATTGTTTCATTAAGAAATACGTTGATTATCCTGAGGCAAAATTTTTCGAAGATTATTTGAACTTTGCTATAAGGTTATTTCTTTTTCACTTAACCAAAAAATGCCTGAAAATCATCAACTCTTTCAAAATAGTACAGGGGTCCAGGTCGTTCCCTTCGGATACGGATGTCTCGGGTTCAAGTCCCGTACGCACAAATCTACTGAATGTCTACTACTAAATTGATTCACAATTTTTAATTCGTTGTTTTATATAATATTATTTACATAAAACTAAGTAATTAATGTATCGTACATAAATGGTTTTGTATATCCATAGAAATAATAAATATAAAGTTTATTTGAATGAGTTATAGATATTTTTACATATTTGAAAAACAAAACTGCGGGACTAAATGACAAAATTGTAAAAGCATAGTTCATATTTTCCAAGAAATTATATTTATATATGTTACACCGCATGTGTGAAATTACGTATTTCACCAAAAGTGCAAAATTTTACCTAAATAATGAAATAACCAAACACATGGCCTCATTCAAGAATTTGGCAAATTATCTGCCGAGTACGTGAACTCCGCACGAATTTTTCTGTTTATTTCAACGATTGAGCATAGATAGTAGCGCCATAGCGCCCCAGTGGTGTTTTTCGCAATTATTTGTTATATTTTATAAAATAGTAGTAGCGCTCCGGTGGTCCATTCTGCAACTAAACCAAATGTCAAATAAAAATATATCAATCAATACATAACTAGGTAGAATGTCGTTCATTTCCATTTACCAAGCCCAAAACGTTTACGCTTGAATTTACCTATCTGTCAAATTGTCAAGTAACCTCGAAACATTTTTTGCATCGTTTAGTAAATTTTCGAATTCTGTTGAACATACAAACCAAACTCGAGTGTCCAGTTTTGATCTTTCATAATATAATGCGAAGTACATTTATCAGTATATGCAAATGAGTATAAGATGAAATAATGAATTCATATGTGGGTGTAAGAAAATGTTTAGGTAAATATTAAAAAGTCGGAACAAGGCCTCAAAATGATATTTTCACCGGAAACTACACACAACAGTTTTATGCAAACTTGAGATAAACAAGACAATATACTATTGAACTGGGCATTGATCTGCACGGAAAGATTCACAAAACCTATTCGAAATTACATTTTGCATTAACAGGACCAAAGTAATAAGTAAAAAATGAAATCTATCACTGTGTTGTTTTTTTTTTAAATCCATGTCAGCTCACAATGTGGAGCATATGGTCTCCTAATGGAGGTATCTTAACAGATTTTTTCTACGAGAACTGCTTGTTACTCAGTTGCTCAACCTCTCTTTTTTCAAAGAGAGTAGGGATAGAAGGATACGGCTATGACAGAACTAGTGGTTAGCTAATCGCTCTCGCTACGCCCTGAGAGGATGGAATGGATGGGAGGGAAAACTCAGACTACAAACAGAAATCCATAAATCGATTGAAAAAGCAATCTATGAAAACCGTCCGCACGGGGAATTGAACCCGAGACATCCGTAACCGTAGCCATCGACGCTACCAACTGCACCACGGACGCTGACTGTGTTGTAATCCTAATAAAAAATATTCGGTTATTTTTCCTGTAATCATACATATATATTGCACATGGCTATATTTATTTTATTTAATAGGAGAAAATCATGCATTGAAGGGTTATATAAGTTGCAAAAAGAAATATGGCAAGAAGCAAAGTATCGGTAGGTAAAACCATTTAGACAGCGTTAAGAGGTCTGCGAGTTTTATCAAACATTCATCTATGATCTTGGTATAGCGTTTAATTCTTCTTTCAAATTTCATTTGCATATTAATTCTACTGTTATGCCTGCTAAAAACTTTTTGGGTTAGTAGTAAGTAAATCATTTGAAAACCAAATTTTCTAAAGCATTTTGAGAATATCATCATAATAGAGAGACATAATACACTTTGAGAGAGTGATATTTCCTTATCATAGTTTAGTAGTTTCTTCTTCAAATATTTTATTATTTTCATTTATATAAATCGTCAGTGACTCGAGATGAACAAGTGAGAAAATAATTAAGTCATAAAGACTAACATCTAGTAAAGACTGGTACTAACAGATTATCCCAGAAGACATTTGTTTATCTAAAGGTTCGCCTTCATCAGTGGAATTAGAAATCAGTCATTTATTGAGAACTAGTGAGTACCCGGCATGCGTTGCAATTCCACTCAAAGAAAGAAAGGGTTTGTGTTTTAATTCTGTTTATTGAACTGCTTTTGGATTAGAGGTCTGCACAGGCCGAAATTTCATAGACTTACCCGGTTCGAGCCCATCATCTTCAGGTCTGGCCCGACCCGAACGCGAGTTTCAATATCACACTTGTTATAACACAATATTTTTGTTTTTCGTCTGGTGCGTACACGAATAAATCAGAAAGTTTTTCCTAGATGTCGCTGTATGTACGTATTTGATTTTTTTTTTCAATTTTAGATTTTCAATTTTTTTTCTTCAGAACCCTTCACGGGTGTGTGCACAACTCACCGAAGTTTCATCGAAATCGTATGAATGGTAAAGGAACGCGTAAAGGACAAACAAACATTTATTTTATATAATATTTCCCGGCATGATCACAATAAGTCCTTCCTGAAAGTTTCGTCGCCATCGGTTGAGTAGTTTAGTTTAGGCCTACAAGATCCGGACAAACCAACAAACAGACTTTTATATACAGATTTTTATATATTTAGATTACATTATTCTCGCCTTGATTGGTGAAGTAATTTAGTTTTCTTAAATGAGGAAATAATGTCAAGTGGAAATTTTTCTTTCATTACAATGTAGTTCTACCAGGTAAAAGCTAATTCAATCAACGAATAGAAATATGTCGACCTCAATTGAAAAATCAATTTATGAAACTGTATCTACTGGGATTCGAACCCGTGAGCACCACAACGGAACCACTAGACTTCAAATCCGGCAATATATAATTTACAAGAATACACAAAAAGAAACCAATGGACTCGAGTGAACTAGAATGGTGGATATAGTGAATTATACCAAGAGACTTAGATAAGAGGCTTTTCATATCTCACGGGTTCACGAAATTTTATACCTCGTTGAATACGAGCTGAATTGGTTTGTTCTACTCTAAAAAATTAAATTTCATTTCGCGTACTTTCTGAAGCGGTCCCAATCTGTCATAAATGTCATTGTATATTAATAATCAACAAAAAAATCCAATGACAGTCCGAAATGAAAGTTTGCGACATATCAATGTTAAATTATATTCCAACGTTTTCTTTCGTTATTCCCGAATACTTCCCATATATTTACACAAAAGGCGGTAGAAACAATCTAGGTTGCAATACAATATGTCAACTTTCAAAAACTAGTAGGATACATAGTACTATACTGGTGCGCGTATCTACATACATGCATACACACACCAGTAACGGTGTTTATAACGAGTAAAAAATCGATCGCATCGAAAATGGAACGTAATTTTTGCAATACTCCGTTTCAAAGCTTGCAGTGACATCTATGCAAGAATATCAATATCTTCGCATTTTTTGTAAAAAATCAGGCTAATGATCTGTTTAAAAATAAAATACTATTTTTCTCACGAATAATATTTTATTTAAAGATCAAACCTAATTGGGAAATACTCCACTATACTGTATGGATATAAAAGATTTTGATATTCCTCAGACACTATTAAAATAGATATTGTAAAACCTCATTGCTGTTTTATCTTTTTTTCTGAACAGAAAAGACTGATAAGAATTGTAGCCAGTAAAGACAATACTTGAAAATAGCATTTGGCTGTTATATTTTGTATTACACACACTTTTTAGCGGAGATTTGAACGTGTGACTTGCAGCCCTCTTGCGGATTTAGTAAGAATCAAAAAGGCAAGTAGCAAAGGAGAATAACAGAAAACTGTAAATTTAAACAACGCCATCTGTGAGAACTAACGGACAATGAAACGTCTTTCTGTGGACAGATGTAGCTAGTAAATTAACTTTGATTTACAAATATTTTTCAAACACTGAGAGTAGTCAGATCTCGTTTTCTGTTAAGACTCTTAACTAGAAGCAGATATGGTTAAAAATATATACAACAAAACTATTCTTTTTCGTATAATTTAAGACATCGACTGAGGGTGCTTGATGGAATTTCAATATCAAATTTGGATTATTGAGATGTTGTACACTTCCATGTATTTTGTCACTAACGACCCGGGTTTCGCCTTTCGGCATCTTCAGGCATTCGAGCACACGGATGGACTCGAACTGAGAGACAGTAAACAGTGTCTAACGTTTATATAGAAGATACAAATGCGACAAATATTATTCACGAGGTAAGATATTATACGTCTGAGAGCCACACTGATACCTGAGTTAAAATTTCGGGAATCTACCTAAACCTTATTTTTAGCAATAAAACAGAAGTTAGAAACGTAGTTTATTGGTTCCGTTACGTAGATGACATCGTTTGTCTATTCAATGGAACTGAGAGACAAGTTTCTAACCTTCATAATTTTCTTAACTCACTAGATGATAAAATTCAATTCACTTTAGATGTAGGGGGCAAGAATATAAATTTCCTTGACCTTAATATTGATATTGATATTAAAAACTCCATTCATGAATTTAAAATCTATCGAAAACAGACGTTTTCAGATGCTTCGATCCATTTTAACTCAGACCATCCTTTCTCATATAAATTGGCTGCTTTCCATTCTCAGGTTCACAGATTAGTCACTATACCTCTAAATAAATTTAATTTTGAAAACGAACTAAACATTATTAAACAAATTGCCATTAATAATGGCTATAAGGCGTCTCTTATAGATAGTCTTGTATCACAAAAACAACGTAAATTAGCAGAAAAGATGCTATATTTCGGGAACTTGTCTAAAGACATAGACCACCCTAGAATCTGGCATAGAATTAGTTATTTAGGTTGCACAAGGTTTAAAATTAAAAAACAACTCGCTGATAGTGTTAGACCGGCGTTCTATTGAAAAAACTCTCTAGGCAAATTACTTAGTAACAATAAAGATAGAGTAAACTTTAAGAACAAATCTGGTATTTATAAATTACAATGCAATGATTGCCAACATTTCTATGTGGGTAAAACCACACGTACATTAGATATAAGGGTATCAGAACATTTAGCTGCCTTTATATTAAAAAAAGAAACTTCGACATTCGCAAATCACTTGCTAATGGAGAACCATACGTTTAATGCGGATGATGGGGTTAAGCTGTTGCATAAAAACATGGGGGATCATAAATTATTTTATCAAGAAATTTTGGAAATTAATAGAGCCCAATTAAATTCCTAGCCAATTTTGAATGAGCAGCTGAACCATCCTAATTCTCCGCTATTATATCCTATACGTTGAAACACCTAACAAATGTCACTAAATGTGGAATGATTGTGTATATTTACCCATTCGTCGAATTACATCCCGTAAAAGCCACAATACTATTATAATTGTAAAATCACTGGTATTTCTAAAAGAAGTTGAAAGACGGCAATTCGCCACTCTGTTAATATGGTGTTTACAAAATAAGGATTAGGGCGTTTCTCGAAATTTTAACTCAGGTATCAGTTTGGCTCTCAGACGTATAATATCTTACCTCGTAAATAATATTTGTCGTATTTGTATCTTCTATATAAACGTTAGACACTGTTTACTGTCTGTCAGTTCGAGTCCATTCATGTGCTCGAATGCCTGAAGATGCCGAAAGGCGAAACCCGGGTCGTTAGTGACAAAATACATGGAAGTGTACAAAATCTCAATAATCCAAATTTTTATTCTTTTTCGGCTACCCGCTTTTGGTGCCACAAGCATTGCAGCGTCTGTCGACGGTCCGAACACACCGTATTCGTGTGGTACCGTCAACGATTGGTTGGTGAATCCCGTGTGAGCACATCGATGTCAGTGGATGTGCACATAGTTAATGATGAGAAATGTTTAACACAGTGAGTCCATCTGCTGGCCTCCCCGCGGCCACCATCGGGCAATGTAGCTTTGACTGTAGCTAAAAGCAAAAGACGAACCTTCATGCGCCTTGAAACCGGTCTTCTGACTAAGGGAAGGAAATTCCTGACAGAAAAACCGGATTGAACCAACCTGTAGAGCCCTTGTGACTCAGGCCTCGGAAGCGCACGGCTAATCAGCCGATAGCAGTACCAAGATAAGATAGTAAAAAAATCTGTGCAACTCGATAAACACCGAGTCATGGACAACCAGATTGAAACAGCAGAAGTGGCAGCGTGCAGAAGTGATATATGAAATCAATTTTAGAATCACAAACGAAGTTTGCGGTAGACGAACTTCGACCCCCGGGCCCATCCGTAGTCCCAGCGCGGCAATAGAGTCAAGCACGGAGCGTGTTAAAAAGATTTCGAGAGATCATTTCTGCGGGTTGCTAAACCGATCTCCTCACTCGAATCCCTTTGACATACTCAGCGAAGCCACACTTGTAGAGAAAATTCGGTAACCGCTGAAGGCCCAAAAATTTGCGCCGTGTCGGGCGAGACATTCGCCAAGTGCCCGCGAGTGTTTTGAATTTTTGACAAAAAAACCGGTTCGAGCAGGCAAGTAGGAAAATGCGAGCGTGAAAATTCTGTGACCACTGAACGCTAAAAAATTTCAGTACGAAAAATTTCACAACAGATAGCGTTTCGTACGGCGGCTTTGCGTTTTTCTGAGACGTCGCGATGCGCCGCGTCAGGCTAAACACTCGCCGAGTGGTCGCGAGCGTTTTGAATTTTCGGAAAAAAACCGATTTGCATTGGCAAGACGGAAAAATTTAGTAGGCGTTCGGCAACCGCTGAACGATAAAAAAAGAGAGTGTGACAAATTAAGCAACAGAGCTCGCTTCGCACAACGGAACCAATATTTTCTGATATTGTGCATCAGGCCGCGTCAGTCTTGACACTCGCCAAGTGCTCGCGAGCGTTTATAATTTTCGAAAAAAAAAACTAATTCACATTGGCAAGATGGCAAACTTAAAAAGGGCGTTCGGCGAACGCTGAACGATAAAAAAAGTGAGCATAAAAAATTTCAAATGAGAGCTCGCTTTGCCAACGGAACCAATGTTTGTCTGCGACCACTGAACGATACATATGTATGAAGTATGAAGTAATAATAACAGAACAAAGTTTTTCTGATACTTTGCATTGAGCAACGTTGGGCTAGACACTCAGCAAGTGCTTGTGAGCATTTTAAATTTTCCGAAAAAAACCGATTTGCATTGGCAAGATGGCAAAATTAAGTGGGCGTTCGAAGACCGCTGAACGATAAAAAAGGTAAGTATGAACAATTTCACATCAGAGCTTGCTTCTCACAAAGAATTTTTTTTTTTCTGATAGTTTGCATCGCGCTGCGTCTGACTAAATGCTTGATAGGTGCCTGCGAGCGTTTTGAAATTTCGAAACGAAAACCGGTTGGCATTGGTATGATGGAAAAATTAAGTGAGCGTTCGGCGACCGCTGAAGGAAAAAAAAAATTAGTAAGAAAAATTTCACAACATAGCTCGCTTCTCAAAAAGGAATCAATGTTTTCTGATAGTTTGCATCGCGCCGAATTGGGCTGTATGCTTGTAAAGTGCCTGAGAGCGTTTTGAATTTTCGGAAAAAAAGCCGGTTCGCAACGGTGAGATGGAGAAAAAATTTTTGGGCGTTTGGCGACCGCTAATCGACAAGAAAATAAAGTATGAAATATTTCAAAACAGAGCTCGCTTCTCACAAAGGAACAAATGTTTTCTGATAGTTTGCATCGCGCCGCGTTGGGCTGTATGCTTGTTAAGTGCCTGCGAGCGCTTTGAATTTTCGGAAAAAAACCGGTTCGCATCGGTGAGATGGCAAAATTTTTAATGAGTTCGGCGACCGCTAATAGACAAAATAAGTAAGTATGAAATAATTCACAACAGAGCTGGCTTCTCAAAAAGGAACAGATGTTTCCTGATAGTTTGCATTGCGCTGCATCGGGCAATATGTTTGTATAGGTGCCTGCGAGCGTTTTGAATTTTCGGAAAAAAATTCGGTTTGCATCGGCGAGATGGCAAAATTTTTTGGCCGTTCGGCGGCCGCTGATCGACGAAAAAAGTAAATATGAAATATTTCATAACAGCGCTCACTTCTCACAAAGGAACCGATGTTTTCTGATAGTTTGCATCGTGCCGCGTTGGGCTGTATGCTTGTTAAGTGCCTGCGAGCGCTTTGAATTTTCGGAAAAAAACCGGTTCGCATCGGTGAGATGGCAAAATTTTTAAGAAGTTCGGCAACCGCTGATAGACAAAATAAGTAAGTATGAAATATTTCACAACAGGGCTAGCTTCACACAAAGAAATCGATGTTTTCAGATAGTATGCATCACACCGCGTCGACCTATATGCTTGTTAAGTGCCTGCGAGCGTTTTGAATTTTCGGAAGAAATACTGGTTCGCATCAGTGACATGGCAAAATTTTTTGGGCGTTCGGCGACTGCTGATCGACAAAAAAAGTAAGTATGAAATATTTCACAACAGGGCTCGCTTCTCACAAAGGAATCGATGTTTTCTGATAGTATGCATCGCGCCGCGTCGGGCTATAAGCTTGTTAAGTGCCTGCGATCGTTTTGAATTTTTGGAAAAAATACCGGTTCGCATCGGTGGGATGGCAAATATTTTCGGGGGTTCGGCGACCGCTGATCGACAAAAAAGTGAGTATGAAATATTTCACAACAGGGCTCGCTTCTCACAAAGGAATCGATGTTTTCTGATAGTATGCATCGCGCCGCGTCGGGCTATATGATTGTTAAGTGTCTGCGATCGTTTAGACTTTTTAGAAAAATAAACGGTTCGCATCGGTGGGATGGCAAAACTTTTTGAACCTTCGAGGACCGCTGATCGACAAAAAAAGTGAGTATGAAAGATTTCACAACAGTGCTCGCTTCTAGCAAAGGAATCGATGTTTTCTGATGGTATGCATCGCGCCGCGTCGGGCTGTATGCTTGTTAAAAGCCTACGATCGTTTTGAATTTTTGGAAAAAAAACCGGTTCGCATCGGTGGGATGGCAAAATTTTTCGGGCGTTCGGCGAACGCTGATCGACAAAAAAAGTGAGTATGAGATATATAACAACAGGGCTCGCTTCTTCCAAAGTAATCGATGTTTTCTGATTGGATGCATCGCGCCGCGTCGGGCTATATGCTTGTTAAGTGCCTGCGATCGTTTAAACTTTTTAGAAAAATAAACGGTTCGCATCGGTGGGATGGCAAAATTTTTTGAACCTTCGAGAACCGCTGATCGACAAAAAAAGTGAGATTAAAATATTTCACAACAGGGCTGGGTTCTCGCAAACCAATCGATGTTTTCTGATAGTATGCATCGCGCCGCGTCGGGCTATATGATTGTTAAAAGCCTGCGATCGTTTTGAATTTTTGGAAAAAATACCGGTTCGCATCGGTGGGATGGCAAAATTTATCGGGCGTTCGGCGACCGCTGATCGACAAAAAAAGTGAGTATGAAATATTTCACAACAGGGCTCGCTTCTCACAAAGGAATCGATGTTTTCTGATAGTATGCATCGCGCCGCGTCGGGCTATATGCTTGTTGTGCCTGCGATCGTTTTGAATTTTTAAAAAAAAAACCGGTTCGCATCGGTGGGATGGCAAAATTTTTTGGGCGTTTGGCGACCGCTGATCGACTAAAAAAGTGAGTATGAAATATTTCACAACAGGGCTCGCTTGTCGCAAAGGAATCGATGTTTTCTGACAGTATGCATTGCGCCGCGTCGGGCTTTATGCTTGTTAAGTGCCTGCGATCGTTTTGAATTTTTGGAAAAAATTCCGGTTCGCATCGGTGGGATGGCAAATATTTTCGGGGGTTCGGCGACCGCTGATCGACAAAAAAGTGAGTATGAAATATTTCACAACAGGGCTCGCTTCTCACAAAGGAATCGATGTTTTCTGATAGTATGCATCGCGCCGCGTCGGGCTATAAGCTTGTTAAGTGCCTGCGATCGTTTTGAATTTTTGGAAAAAATACCGGTTCGCATCGGTGGGATGGCAAAATTTTTCGGGCGTTCGGCGACCGCTGATCGACAAAAAAGTGAGTATGAAATATTTCACAACAGGGCTCGCTTCTCACAAAGGAATCGATGTTTTCTGATAGTATGCATCGCGCCGCGTCGGGCTATATGCTTGTTTAGTGCCTGCGATCGTTTTGAATTTTTGGAAAAATAAACGGTTCGCATCGGTGGGATGGCAAAATTTTTCGGGCGTTCGGCGACCGCTGATCGACAAAAAAAGTGAGAATAAAATATTTCACAACAGAGCTCGCTTCTCACAAAGGAATCGATGTTTTCTGATAGTATGCATCGCGCCGCGTCGGGCTATATGCTTGTTAAGTGCCTGCGATCGTTTTGAATTTTGGAAAAAATACCGGTTCGCATCGGTGGGATGGCAAAATTTTTCGGGCGTTCGGCGACCGCTGATCGACAAAAAAGTGAGTATAAAATATTTCACAACAGGGCTCGCTTCTCACAAAGGAATCGATGTTTTCTGATAGTATGCATCGCGCCGCGTCGGGCTATATGCTTGTTAAGTGCCTGCGATCGTTTTGAATTTTTGGAAAAAATACCGGTTCGCATCGGTGGGATGGCAAAATTTTTCGGGCGTTCGGCGACCGCTGATCGACAAAAAAAGTGAGTATGAAATATTTCACAACAGGGCTCGCTTCTCACAAAGGAATCGATGTTTTCTGATAGTATGCATCGCGCCGCGTCGGGCTATATGCTTGTTTAGTGCCTCTGATCGTTTTGAATTTTTGGAAAAAATACCGGTTCGCATCGGTGGGATGGCAAATTTTTTCGGGCGTTCGGCGACCGCTGATCGACAAAAAAAGTGTGTATAAAATATTTCACAACAGAGCTCGCTTCTCACAAAGGAATCGATGTTTTCTGATAGTATGCATCGCGCCGCGTCGGGCTATATGCTTGTTTAGTGCCTGCGATCGTTTTGAATTTTGGAAAAAATACCGGTTCGCATCGGTGGGATGGCAAAATTTTTCGGGCGTTCGGCGACCGCTGATCGACAAAAAAAGTGAGTATGAAATATTTCACAACAGGGCTCGCTTCTCACAAAGGAATCGATGTTTTCTGATAGTATGCATCGCGCCGCGTCGGGCTTTATGCTTGTTAAGTGCCTGCGATCGTTTTGAATTTTCGGAAAAAATACCGGTTCGCATCGGTGGGATGGCAAAATTTTTCGGGCGTTCGGCGACCGCTGATCGACAAAAAAAGTGAGTATAAAATATTTCACAACAGGGCTCGCTTCTCACAAAGGAATCGATGTTTTCTGATAGTTAGCATCTTGCCGCGTCGGGATATATGCTTGTTTAGTAGCAGCGATCGTTTTGAATTTTTGGAAAAAATACCGGTTCGCATCGGTGGGATGGCAAAATTTTTCGGGCGTTCGGCGACCGCTGATCGACAAAAAAGTGAGTATGAAATATTTCACAACAGAGCTCGCTTCTCACAAAGGAATCGATGTTTTCTGATAGTATGCATCGCGCCGCGTCGGGCTTTATGCTTGTTTAGTGCCTGCGATCGTTTTGAATTTTTGGAAAAAATACCGGTTCGCATCGGTGGGATGGCAAAATTTTTTGGGCGTTCGGCGACCGCTGATCGACAAAAAAAGTGAGTATGAAATATTTCACAACAGGGCTCGCTTCTCACAAACGAATCGATGTTTTCTGATAGTATGCATCGCGCCGCGTCGGGCTATATGCTTGTTAAGTGCCTGCGATCGTTTTGAATTGTTGGAAAAAATACCGGTTCGCATCGGTGGGATGGCAAAATTTTTCGGGCGTTCGGCGACCGCTGATCGACAAAAAAAGTGAGTATGAAATATTTCACAACAGGGCTCGCAAAATTCTCGACAAACCAATCGATGTTTTCTGATAGTATGCATCTGCGCCGCGTCGGGCTATATGCTTGTTTTTAGTAGCAGCGATCGTTTTTAATTTTCGGAAAAATACCGGTTCGCATCGGTGGGATGGCAAAATTTTTTGGGTGTTCGGCGACCGCTGATCGACAAAAAAAGTGAGTATGAAATATTTGACAACAGGGCTCGCTTCTCGCAAAGCAATCGATGTTTTCTAATAGTTTGCATTGCGCCGCGTCGAACTATATGCTTGTTTAGTACCAGCGATCGTTTTTAATTTTTGGAAAAAATACCGGTTCGCATCGTCGGGATGGCAAAATTTTTTGGGTGTTCGGCGACCGCTGATTGACAAAAAAAGTGAGTATGAAATAATTCACAACAGGGCTCGCTTCTCGCAAACCAATCGATGTTTTCTGATAGTATGCATCTTGACTCGTCTGGCTATATGCTTGTTTAGTGGCAGCGATCGTTTTGAATTTTTGGAATAAATACCGGTTCGCATCGGTGGGATGGCAAAATTTTTTGGGACCATCGAGGACCACTGATCGACAAAAAAGTGAGTATGAAATATTTCACAACAGGGCTCGCTTCTCGCAAACCAATCGATGTTTTCTGATAGTATGCATCGCGCCTCGTCGAACTATATGCTTGTTTAGTAGCAACGATCGTTTTGAATTTTTGGAAAAAATACCGGTTCGCATCGGTGGGATTGCAAAATTTTTTGGGTGTTCGGCGACCGCTGATCGACAAAAAAACTGAGTATAAAATATTTCACAACAGGGCTCGCTTCTCGCAAACCAATCGATGTTTTCTGATAGTTTGCATCGCACCGCGTCGGGCTATATGCTTGTTTAGTAGCAGCGATCGTTTTGAATTTTGGAAAAAACCGCTACCGGTTCGCATCGGTGATGTTTAATGGCAAAATTTTTGGGTGCAGCGTTCGGCGACCGCTGATCGACAAAAAAAAGTGAGTATGAAATATTTCACAACAGGGCTCGCTTCTCGCAAACTTAAATCGATGTTTTCTGATAGTATGCATCGCGCCGCGTCGGGCTATATGCTTGTTTAGTAGCAGCGATCGTTTTGAATTTTTGGAAAAAATACCGGTTCGCATCGGTGGGATGGCAAAATTTTTTTCACAACAGGGCTCGCTTCGCAACGGGTGTTCGGCGACCGCTGATCGACAAAAAACTGAGTATAAAATATTTCACAACAGGGCTCGCTTCTCGCAAACCAATCGATGTTTTCTGATAGTTTGCATCGCGCCGCGTCGGGCTATATGCTTGTTTAGTAGCAGCGATCGTTTTGAATTTTTGGAAAAATACCGGTTCGCATCGGTGGGATGGCAAAATTTTTGGGTGTTCGGCGACCGCTGATCGACAAAAAAAGTGAGTATAAAATATTTCACAACAGGGCTCGCTTCTCGCAAACCAATCGATGTTTTCTGATAGTTTGCATCGCGCCGCGTCGGGCTATATGCTTGTTTAGTAGCAGCGATCGTTTTGAATTTTTGGAAAAAATACCGGTTCGCATCGGTGGGATGGCAAAATTTTTTTGGTGTTCGGCGACCGCTGATCGACAAAAAAAGTGAGTATGAAATATTTCACAACAGGGTTCGCTTCTCGCAAACCAATCGATGTTTTCTGATAGCATGCATCTTGCCTCTTCGGGCTATATGCTTGTTTAGTGGCAGCGATCGTTTTGAATTTTTGGAATAAATACCGGTTCGCATCGGTGGGATGGCAAAATTTTTTGGGTGTTCGGCGACCGCTGATCGACAAAAAGAGTGAGTATGAAATATTTGACAACAGGGCTCGCTTCTCGCAAAGCAATCGATGTTTTCTGATAGTTTGCATTGCGCCGCGTCGAACTATATGCTTGTTTAGTAGCAACGATCGTTTTTAATTTTTGGGAAAAATACCGGTTCGCATCGGTGGGATGGCAAAATTTTTTGGGTGTTCGGCGACCGCTGATCGACAAAAAAAGTGAGTATAAAATATTTCACAACAGGGCTCGCTTCTCGCAAACCAATCGATGTTTTTCTGATAGTTTGCATCGCGCCGCGTCGGGCTATATGCTTGTTTAGTAGCAGCGATCGTTTTGAATTTTGGAAAAAATACCGGTTCGCATCGGTGGGATGGCAAAATTTTTTGGGTGTTCGGCGACCGCTGATCGACAAAAAAGTGAGTATAAAATATTTCACAACAGGGCTCGCTTCTCGCAAACCAATCGATGTTTTCTGATAGTTTGCATCGGTGGGATGCCGCGTCGGGACCGCTGATCGACATATGCTTGTTTAGTAGCAGCGATCGTTTTTAATTTTTGGGAAAAAATACCGGTTCGCATCGGTGGGATGGCAAAATTTTTTGGTGTTCGGCGACCGCTGATCGACAAAAAAGTGAGTATAAAATATTTCACAACAGGGCTCGCTTCTCGCAAACCAATCGATGTTTTCTGATAGTATGCATCTTGCCGCGTCGGGCTATATGCTTGTTTAGTAGCAGCGATCGTTTTGAATTTTGGAAAAATACCGGTTCGCATCGGTGGGATGGCAAAATTTTTTGGGTGTTCGGCGACCGCTGATCGACAAAAAAAGTGAGTATAAAATATTTCACAACAGGGCTCGCTTCTCGCAAACCAATCGATGTTTTCTGATAGTTTGCATCTTGCCGCGTCGGGCTATATGCTTGTTTAGTAGCAGCGATCGTTTTGAATTTTTGGAATAAATACCGGTTCGCATCGGTGGGATGGCAAAATTTTTGGGTGTTCGGCGACCGCTGATCGACAAAAAAGTGAGTATAAAATATTTCACAACAGGGCTCGCTTCTCGCAAACCAATCGATGTTTTCTGATAGTTTGCATCGCGCCGCGTCGGGCTATATGCTTGTTTAGTAACAGCGATCGTTTTGAATTTTTGGAAAAAATACCGGTTCGCATCGGTGGGATGGCAAAATTTTTTTGGTGTTCGGCGACCGCTGATCGACAAAAAAAGTGAGTATAAAATATTTCACAACAGGGTTCGCTTCTCGCAAACCAATCGATGTTTTCTGATAGCATGCATCTTGCCTCTTCGGGCTATATGCTTGTTTAGTGGCAGCGATCGTTTTTAATTTTTGGAATAAATACCGGTTCGCATCGGTGGGATGGCAAAATTTTTAGGGTGTTCGGCGACCGCTGATCGACAAAAAGAGTGAGTATGAAATATTTGACAACAGGGCTCGCTTCTCGCAAAGCAATCGATGTTTTCTGATAGTTTGCATTGCGCCGCGTCGAACTATATGCTTGTTTAGTAGCAGCGATCGTTTTTAATTTTTGGGAAAAATACCGGTTCGCATCGGTGGGATGGCAAAATTTTTTGGGTGTTCGGCGACCGCTGATCGACAAAAAAAGTGAGTATAAATATTTCACAACAGGGCTCGCTTCTCGCAAACCAATCGATGTTTTCTGATAGTATGCATCGCAACGCGTCGGGCTATATGCTTGTTTAGTAGCAGCGATCGTTTTTGAATTTTTGGAAAAAATACCGGTTCGCATCGGTGGGATGGCAAAATTTTTTGGGTGTTCGGCGACCGCTGATCGACAAAAAAGTGAGTATAAATATTTCACAACAGGGCTCGCTTCTCGCAAACCAATCGATGTTTTCTGATAGTATGCATCTTGCCGCGTCGGGCTATATGCTTGTTTAGTAGCAGCGATCGTTTTGAATTTTTGGAAAAAATACCGGTTCGCATCGGTGGGATGGCAAAATTTTTTGGGTGTTCGGCGACCGCTGATCGACAAAAAAAGTGAGTATAAAATATTTCACAACAGGGCTCGCTTCTCGCAAACCAATCGATGTTTTCTGATAGTTTGCATCGCGCCGCGTCGGGCTATATGCTTGTTTAGTAGCAGCGATCGTTTTTAATTTTGTACCGGTTCGCATCGGTGGGATGGCAAAATTTTTGGGTGTGACCGCGACCAACAGGGCTCGCTTCTCGCAAACCAATTTTTTCTGAAAAAATATGCTTGTTTAGTAGCGGTTTTGGAAAAATACCGGTTCGCATCGGGATGGCAAAATTTTTGGGTGTTCGGCGACCGCTGATCGACAAAAAAGCAGCGAAGTGAGTATAAAATATTTCACAACAGGGCTCGCTTCTCGCAAACCAATCGATGTTTTCTGATAGTATGCATCGCGCCGCGTCGGGCTATATGCTTGTTTAGTAGCAGCGATCGTTTTGAATTTTGGAAAAAATACCGGTTCGCATCGGTGGGATGGCAAAATTTTTTGGGTGTTCGGCGACCGCTGATCGACAAAAAAGTGAGTATAAAATATTTCACAACAGGGCTCGCTTCTCGCAAACCGCAATCGATGTTTTCTGATAGTATGCATTGCAACGCGTCGGGCTATATGCTTGTTTAGTAGCAGCGATCGTTTTGAATTTTGGAAAAAATACCGGTTCGCATCGGTGGGATGGCAAAATTTTTTGGGTGTTCGGCGACCGCTGATCGACAAAAAAGTGAGTATAAAATATTTCACAACAGGGCTCGCTTCTCGCAAACCAATCGATGTTTTCTGATAGTATGCATCGCGCCGCGTCGGGCTATATGCTTGTTTAGTAGCAGCGATCGTTTTTGAATTTTTGGAAAAAATACCGGTTCGCATCGGTGGGATGGCAAAATTTTTTGGGTGTTCGGCGACCGCTGATCGACAAAAAAAGTGAGTATGAAATATTTCACAACAGGGCTCGCTTCTCGCAAACCAATCGATGTTTTCTGATAGTTTGCATCGCGCCGCGTCGGGCTATATGCTTGTTTAGTAGCAGCGATCGTTTTTAATTTTTGGGAAAAATACCGGTTCGCATCGGTGGGATGGCAAAATTTTTTGGGTGTTCGGCGACCGCTGATCGACAAAAAAAGTGAGTATAAAATATTTCACAACAGGGCTCGCTTCTCGCAACGCAATCGATGTTTTCTGATAGTATGCATTGCAACGCGTCGGGCTATGCTTGTTTAGTAGCAGCGATCGTTTTTAATTTTTGGAAAAAATACCGGTTCGCATCGGTGGGATGGCAAAATTTTTTGGGTGTTCGGCGACCGCTGATCGACAAAAAAAGTGAGTATAAAATATTTCACAACAGGGCTCGCTTCTCGCAAACCAATCGATGTTTTCTGATAGTATGCATCGCGCCGCGTCGGGCTATATGCTTGTTTAGTAGCAGCGATCGTTTTTAATTTTTGGAAAAAATACCGGTTCGCATCGGTGGGATGGCAAAATTTTTTGGGTGTTCGGCGACCGCTGATCGACAAAAAAAAGTGAGTATAAAATATTTCACAACAGGGCTCGCTTCTCGCAAACCAATCGATGTTTTCTGATAGTTAGCATCTTGCCGCGTCGGGCTATATGCTTGTTTAGTAGCAGCGATCGTTTTGAATTTTGGAAAAAATACCGGTTCGCATCGGTGGGATGGCAAAATTTTTTGGGTGTTCGGCGACCGCTGATCGACAAAAAAAGTGAGTATAAAATATTTCACAACAGGGCTCGCTTCTCGCAACGCAATCGATGTTTTCTGATAGTATGCATTGCAACGCGTCGGGCTATATGCTTGTTTAGTAGCAGCGATCGTTTTTAATTTTTGGAAAAAATACCGGTTCGCATCGGTGGGATGGCAAAATTTTTTGGGTGTTCGGCGACCGCTGATCGACAAAAAAGTGAGTATAAAATATTTCACAACAGGGCTCGCTTCTCGCAAACAAATCGATGTTTTCTGATAGTATGCATCGCGCCGCGTCGGGCTATATGCTTGTTTAGTAGCAGCGATCTTTTCTATTTTTGGAAAAAATACCGGTTTGCATCGGTGGGATGGCAAAATTTTTTGGGTGTTCGGCGACCGCTGATCGACAAAAAAACTGAGTATAAAATATTTCACAACAGGGCTGACTTCTCGCAAACCAATCGATGTTTTCTGATAGTATGCATCGCAACGCGTCGGGCTATATGCTTGTTTAGTAGCAGCGATCGTTTTTAATTTTTGGAAAAAATACCGGTTCGCATCGGTGGGATGGCAAAATTTTTTGGGTGTTCGGTGACCGCTGATCGACAAAAAAAGTGAGTATGAAATATTTCACAACAGGGCTCGCTTCTCGCAAACCAATCGATGTTTTCTGATAGTATGCATCGCAACGCGTCGGGCTATATGCTTGTTTAGTAGCATCGATCGTTTTTAATTTTTGGAAAAAATACCGGTTCGCATCGGTGGGATGACAAAATTTTTTGGGTGTTCGGCGACCGCTGATCGACAAAAAAAGTGAGTATAAAATATTTCACAACAGGGCTCGCTTCTCGCAACGCAATCGATGTTTTCTGATAGTATGCATTGCAACGCGTCGGGCTATATGCTTGTTTAGTAGCAGCGATCGTTTTTAATTTTTGGAAAAAATACCGGTTCGCATCGGTGGGATGACAAAATTTTTTGGGTGTTCGGCGACCGCTAATCGACAAAAAAAGTGAGTATAAAATATTTCACAACAGGGCTCGCTTCTGATAGTATGCATTGCAACGCGTCGGGCTATATGCTTGTTTAAAAGCAGCGATCGTTTTTAATTTTTGGAAAAAATACCGGTTTGCATCGGTGGGATGGCAAAATTTTTTGGGTGTTCGGCGACCGCTGATCGACAAAAAAACTGAGTATAAAATATTTCACAACAGGGCTGACTTCTCGCAAACCAATCGATGTTTTCTGATAGTATGCATCGCAACGCGTCGGGTTATATGCTTGTTTAGTAGCAGCGATCGTTTTTAATTTTTGGAAAAAATACCGGTTCGCATCGGTGGGATGGCAAAATTTTTTGGGTGTTCGGTGACCGCTGATCGACAAAAAAAGTGAGTATGAAATATTTCACAACAGGGCTCGCTTCTCGCAAACCAATCGATGTTTTCTGATCGTATGCATCGCGCCGCGTCGGGCTATATGCTTGTTTAGTAGCAGCGATCGTTTTTAATTTTTGGA
This sequence comes from Himalopsyche phryganea, assembly GCA_022494535.1. Lineage (NCBI taxonomy): Eukaryota > Metazoa > Arthropoda > Insecta > Trichoptera > Rhyacophilidae > Himalopsyche > Himalopsyche phryganea. The sequence continues at coordinate 3,044 of JAGVSL010000119.1, read as the reverse complement.
AAAAATACCGGTTCGCATCGGTGGGATGGCAAAATTTTTTGGGTGTTCGGTGACCGCTGATCGACAAAAAAAGTGAGTATGAAATATTTCACAACAGGGCTCGCTTCTCGCAAAACCAATCGATGTTTTCTGATAGTATGCATCGCGCCGCGTCGGGCTATATGCTTGTTTAGTAGCAGCGATCGTTTTGAATTTTGGAAAAAATACCGGTTCGCATCGGTGGGATGGCAAAATTTTTTGGGTGTTCGGCGACCGCTGATCGACAAAAAAAGTGAGTATAAAATAATTCACAACAAAGCTCGCTTCTCGCAACGCAATCGATGTTTTCTGATAGTATGCATTGCAACGCGTCGGGCTATATGCTTGTTTAGTAGCAGCGATCGTTTTTAATTTTTGGAAAAAATACCGGTTCGCATCGGTGGGATGGCTAAATTTTTTGGGTGTTCGGCGACCGCTGATCGACAAAAAAAGTGAGTATAAAATATTTCACAACAGGGCTCGCTTCTCCCAACGCAATCGATGTTTTCTGATAGTATGCATTGCAACGCGTCGGGCTATATGCTTGTTTAGTAGCAGCGATCTTTTTTATTTTTTGGAAAAAATACCGGTTTGCATCGGTGGGATGGCAAAATTTTTTGGGTGTTCGGCGACCGCTGATCGACAAAAAAACTGAGTATAAAATATTTCACAACAGGGCTCGCTTCTCGCATACAAATCGATGTTTTCTGATAGTATGCATCGCGCCGCGTCGGGCTATATGCTTGTTTAGTAGCAGCGATCTTTTCTATTTTTGGAAAAAATACCGGTTTGCATCGGTGGGATGGCAAAATTTTTTGGGTGTTCGGCGACCGCTGATCGACAAAAAAACTGAGTATAAAATATTTCACAACAGGGCTGACTTCTCGCAAACCAATCGATGTTTTCTGATAGTATGCATCGCAACGCGTCGGGCTATATGCTTGTTTAGTAGCAGCGATCGTTTTTAATTTTTGGAAAAAATACCGGTTCGCATCGGTGGGATGGCAAAATTTTTTGGTTGTTCGGTGACCGCTGATCGACAAAAAAAGTGAGTATGAAATATTTCACAACAGGGCTCGCTTCTCGCAAACCAATCGATGTTTTCTGATAGTATGCATTGCAACGCGTCGGGCTATATGCTTGTTTAGTAGCAGCGATCTTTTTAATTTTTTGGAAAAAATACCGGTTTGCATCGGTGGGATGGCAAAATTTTTTGGGTGTTCGGCGACCGCTGATCGACAAAAAAACTGAGTATAAAATATTTCACAACAGGGCTCGCTTCTCGCAAACCAATCGATGTTTTCTGATAGTATGCATCGCGCCGCGTCGGGCTATATGCTTGTTTAGTAGCAGCGATCGTTTTGAATTTTTGGAAAAAATACCGGTTCGCATCGGTGGGATGGCAAAATTTTTTGGGTGTTCGGCGACCGCTGATCGACAAAAAAAGTGAGTATAAAATATTTCACAACAAAGCTCGCTTCTCGCAACGCAATCGATGTTTTCTGATAGTATGCATTGCAACGCGTCGGGCTATATGCTTGTTTAGTAGCAGCGATCGTTTTTAATTTTTTGAAAAAATACCGGTTCGCATCGGTGGAATGGCTAAATTTTTTGGGTGTTCGGCGACCGCTGATCGACAAAAAAAGTGAGTATAAAATATTTCACAACAGGGCTCACTTCTCGCAACGCAATCGATGTTTTCTGATAGTATGCATTGCAACGCGTCGGGCTATATGCTTGTTTAGTAGCAGCGATCTTTTTTATTTTTTGGAAAAAATACCGGTTTGCATCGGTGGGATGGCAAAATTTTTTGGGTGTTCGGCGACCGCTGATCGAAAAAAAGTGAGTATAAAATATTTCACAACAGGGCTCGCTTCTCGCAAACCAATCGAAGTTTTCTGATAGTTAGAATCTTGCCGCGTCGGGCTATATGCTTTTTGAGTAGCAGCGATCGTTTTAAATTTTTGGAAAAAATACCGGTTCGCATCGGTGGGATGGCAAAATTTTTTGGGTGTTCGGCGACCGCTGATCGACAAAAAAAGTGAGTATGAAATATTTCACAACAGGGCTCGCTTCTCGCAACGCAATCGATGTTTTCTGATAGTATGCATTGCAACGCGTCGTGCTATATGCTTGTTTAGTAGCAGCGATCGTTTTTAATTTTTGGAAATAATACCGGTTTGCATCGGTGGGATGGCAAAATTTTTTGGGTGTTCGGCGACCGCTGATCGACAAAAAAAGTGAGTATAAAATATTTCACAACAGGGCTCGCTTCTCGCAAACCAATCGATGTTTTCTGATAGTATGCATCGCGCCGAGTCGGGCTATATGCTTGTTTAGTAGCAGCGATCGTTTTGACTTTTTGGAGAAAATACCGGTTCGCATCGGTGGGATGGCAAAATTTTTTGGGTGTTCGGTGACCGCTGATCGACAAAAAAAGTGAGTATGAAATATTTCACAACAGGGCTCGCTTCTCGCAAACAAATCTATGTTTTCTGATAGTATGCGTCGCGCCGCGTCGGGCTATATGCTGCTTTAGTAGCAGCGATCGTTTTGAATTTTTGGAAAAAATACCGGTTCGCATCGGTGGGATGGCAAAATATTTTGGGTGTTCGGCGACCGCTGATCGACAAAAAAAGTGAGTATAAAATATTTCACAACAAAGCTCGCTTCTCGCAACGCAATCGATGTTTTCTGATAGTATGCATTGCAACGCGTCGGCTATATGCTTGTTTAGTAGCAGCGATCGTTTTTAATTTTTGGAAAAATACCGGTTCAAAATGGTGGGATGGCTAAATTTTTTTGGGTGTTCGGCGACCGCTGATCGACAAAAAGTGAGTATAAAATATTTCACAACAGGGCTCAGCGCTTCTCGCAACGCAATCGATGTTTCTGATAGTATGCATTGCAACGCGTCGGGCTATATGCTTCTTTAGTATCAGCGATCTTTATTTTTTAAAAAATCCCGGGTTTGCATCGGGGGGGAGGGGAAAAATTTTTTTGGTTTTCGGCGACCGCTGATCGAC